>CM057451.1:250640000-253040000 GCA_016271365.2 Neoceratodus forsteri | reverse complement strand
AGGCATTAATAGAATGTTATGCTGTCAAGTGGTCTTTACAAGATTTGTCATTCTATTTATAAGGCAACCATATGCGGAATGGAAAAAATGGAACGGTTTTATGATTGCAGGTTGGACGACCAGGCCACACTCATTCCATTTTACAGATTCTTTTATTACATCATTCTTTAGTCATAAACTACATCAAATACCATCCAAGCTACTCTCGTGCTATAGCGTGCATGCACACTTTCATTAAAAATATTTCTGGTCCTGTGTGTTGATGACAAAAGAATGCTGTAATAAAGGAATCTTCATAATGGTTTCAGGGTCATTTGTCTGCACTTTGCGTGCTATTTGTATATTTATTTCTGTTACAGAGAATTTGTCTTCAAAAAAAGACCACTTGGCCCACCCAGTCTGCCCTGGTGTTCCCTGCCTGTTTTGCCTTTACAGACCATATCTGGTGTGTGGAGATCCTCCTGCTTCCTTGTCGCCTATGTAATATACGTCTGTGTCTACCCCATACATTCTTGAAGCCTGCCACTGTTCCAGACTCCACCACTTTAGCTGGCAGTCTGTTCTAGGCATCTACCAGTCATTCGGTGAAGAGATATTTCTTCACATCCCTCTTGAACACCCCCCAATCCCCGCTTCATCATCTGCCCACTGCTTCTGGTACTAGTTCTCATTAGAAAGATACTCCTCACCTGCACTCTGTTTATCCACTGAGATATTTGTAGATTTCTATCATGCTACCCCCCCCCCGTCTTCCAGGGTGTACATGTTGAAATCCCTCAGTCTGTCCTCATAGAGCATCTTGTGCAAATGATGCACCATTTTAGTTGCCCACCTCTAGACCACCCTCACCCTGTCAATATCCTTTCTGAAGTGTGGTCTCCAAAACTGGATACAGTTCTCTGGGTGAGGTTGCATTAGCGAGCAATACAGCTGCAACACCACCTTCCTCCTCCTCCTCCTGGAGATACCCCCCTCCCTATGTACCCCAGCATCCCAGTCTCTACACACTGCCTTGCCACCATGAGGTCCTTGGATATGATAACCTTAAGGTACCTTTCCTGTCTAGTGACTATCAGTACCTCCCCCCATACTGTACTCAGCACAGGGATTTCTATGACTTATGTGCATGATTTTGCACTTCTTGGCATTAAATCCCAACTACTGTGTTTCTGACCACTCCTTGAGTTTCCCCAGATCCCTGCACAATTTAACCACCCCCTCCTCAGTGTCCATCCTGTTGCAGATTTTGGTGTCATCTGCAAACAGGCATACCTTATCTTCCAGTTCTTCTGCAGTGTCCCCATGAAGACACTGAAGAGCACTCATTCTAAATACTGAGCCCTGTGGTACCTTGCTGGTCACTTTCCCCATCCTTAGAATGAGTGTTGTTCATCACCACACTCTGTTCTATCCATTAACCAGTTTCTAACCCAGTTCACCACAAGTGACATTGCAGAGGATCTTGGAAGAGAAGGACTGCCTCTTCAAGGATGACACCAAAATCTGTAGTAGGGTAGACACTCCAGAGTGGGGTGGGGGTGGGGATGAGCAGAGACCTGTGAAAACTTGAGGAGTGGTCAGAGAGATGGCACTTGGGTTTCAATGTGAGAAAGTGTGAAGTAATGCACGTGGGGCAAAGAAAGCCAGGGGCAGAGTACAAAATGAAAGGAGTGATTGATAGATACTACCACAAAGCAGGAAAGAGACCTGGAGGTAATCCTATCGGATGACCCAAAGGTAGGCAGGTAGTGTGACAAGGCAGCTGGGGGGGGGGGCGCTAGTGAGATGTTGGGGGTGCGTAGGGAGGGATGGTTTTGCCTCTATAAAGATTGCTAATAAGACCCCACCTAGAGTACTATGTCCAGTTCTGGAGACCATATCTCTGGAAGGACTTATACAGAGGAGAGCAACTAAAATGGTGCAGAGTCTGCATCAGAAACCCTATGAGGAGAGACTTAAGAACCTAGAGATATATATATATATATATATATATATATATTTATATACACATACATTACACACATACACACACACACACCCTGGAAGAGAGGAGGAGAGGGGATATGATAGAGAACTTGAAATACTTTATGGGGTAAATAAGGCACAGGAGGAAAGCATTTTCATTAGAAAGGTGGTTAGGTCGAGGGAGCACAATAAGAAGCGGGGGTAGATTAAGGAGAGATGTGAGGAAGTACTTTTTCACAGAAAGAGTGGTGGATTCCTGGAACCAGTCTTACAGCACAGGTGGTGGGGCAGAAACAGTGTTCGGTGTCAAGAATGCATGGGATAGGCATAAGGGAATCTTAGGGAAAAGGAAAGGGGGGTCAGTGGGCTGGAGATCAAGTAGGATCTGTGATGATGTAAAATGGGCAGAAATTGGGTGGGCCAAGCTGTCTTTATCTGCTGGCAAATTCTGTTTCTTTAACCATACTGCTAGGTTAGTCAACTTCCAAATCAACCATCAAAGGCCTTGTTAATGTACAGAGAGGCCACGTTGACTGCTTTACCCTGATCTATTTCCCTGGACTCCCAAAGAAATCTGTCAGCTTTGTTCGGCAAACCTTCCTTTTGTGAATCTGTGTTGCCTGTGGTCTTGCAAATCATTTTATTCAAGATACCGTACCAGTCTTTTTTTCAGCAGAGTTTCCATTAATCTCCCCACCACTAAAGTAAGACTGACCAGCCTGTAGTTGCTAGCCACTTCCCTGCTGCCACTGTTATGTAGCGGGACCATGTCAGCCCTTCTCCAGTCCTTCTGAGTCATTCCTGTTTCCAGTGAGCTGTTCTGCAAGGCTGTCAGTGGGGCAGCCTGCACCTCCTTGAGTTCTTGTAGAACTTTGGGGTGAATCCCATCCATTCTCACAGCCTTGTCCACCTTCAGGGCTGCAAGTGCTTTCAGGAGTTTCACTGAAAATGGACTTGTGTTAACCCCCCCGCCAACAAATTCTTATGTTTCCCAAGTGATCTAGCCCTTCCTCCCTCTCTCTACAGTGAACACTGAGCAGAAGTATTAGTTTAAGATGTCATCTTTTTCTTGACCTCCTTCTGCACAATCTTCCCCATCAGCCCTTCTAATCCTTGCTTCTAGGGACATGGATGTGTTGTTCATCCACACTGTCTGGCAGGTTCCTTGCCACTTTAAAACTTGCCGGAAGGTCTTCAGGCTGGCTTCTCCCACCCACCCGGGTGGTAGAACTCTCGGCTCCGCCCCATGATGCCAGAGTTTCCTTACCGCTTGGAAGCTCAGGTTCCCTCCTTAGCGCTCTGTGTTTAGACTGGATCCAAACTCTTCGGTTTACCAGAAACTAATTTTAAAGTTTACAAGACTTCGGTCTGTTTCTTCCTTCACGGCTACGATGGACAAGTCGACTCCCAGTTTTCAGCGGTGCCCATGCGGGCAGAAGATGTCTCGGACCAATGCGCACTCCATGTGCGTCTACTGCCTTGGGCTTGACCACGATCCGCAGGCCTGCGATTTGTGCAAGTCCTTCTCGGCAAATGTCTTCGAAGACTGTGCTGCCAGGCTACAACTTGGGTGCCCTGAGAGACGTATACCGCCAGTGAAGTCAAAGGAGGCCCGTTGGGCGGTTTCCGTGGCGGCAGGCTCGGCTGAGCAACTTGAACAGATGATCGCCCTCGAGGAGGAGGCAGCCCAGGCCGCATCTTCATCTTCCTTGGTTGCTGCATTTATCCAGCTCTCCTTGTGCCCCTCCTATACGGCTTCTTTTAAGGAGCTTTGTCAATCCCTCTCCACGAAAGGTGAGGTTCCATCGGGACATTCCTCTCGGTCCAAGAAGGAGGACTCTAAGGGTAAGTCCCACCATTGGCGTTCATGGGAGCAGGAGAGGTCCCCTTCCCCGGACAGTCGACTTTCGACTTCGGTTGAGGTTGCGGCTGAGGCCACTGGCTTCACGGTGTCCCCGTCAGGTCAGCCGTCTGAGACACCCGTCGATGCGGTTGAGATTTTTCTCGACCCGTCGGACGGGCTGTTGGCTGGAGAAGCCAACAACCCTTCTTCACCGGTTCCCTCGGTGGAAACCCAGGTCTTGCCTGCGCCTCCTGTGCCGGCGTCCCCGATTAAGGCTCCCAAGCCGAGGGAGGAACGGGTTTCCCCACTCCCTCCCAGACCCACCTCAGAAACGCCGACGCTCTTGGTCTTGGACCTCTTCTCGGTCCAGCTGATCCCGCAGACATCGGCAGTCTCGGTTTCGGCACTGAGGGAAGCGGCGGCGCCGCTCGTCCTCATCTTCTTCCTCCTAGGAGGAAAGGCTTTGGCGCAAATTGTCGATGCTACGAGGACTTAATGCGGCAGCAGCTTCTTCTGACCGGGAACAAGCCGACGCCATTGCCTTTCCCGGCCATTAAGTGGCTGTCACTTGAAAGGCCGAAACAACCCCTCGCGGTGGTCGAGGAGCCCAAACTGGTGTCGGTTGTTCGGCTAAAACCAGCCTCCCCACCGATTGTGGTGGAACCCCCGCCTCCACAACCTAAATCTGGGGCTCCGACCAAGGATTCTCGGTCGAGTCAGGGACTGCCCCACTGGTTGTTGGTCACCCTCACTCCCGACCGTCCTCGGCAGGTGGAGGGTGGCTCGGGCCCTAGGCAGCTATTCGCAGACTCCTCGGAGTCTGATGACATCTCTTCCCTGTTCTCCAGGCCCCTTGACCTGGAGTTCTCTGGGGGACAGTCGACGGACGAAAGCCCATCCTCGTTCATGGGTTTGCTTCGGCTCATTTCAGAGTCTACTGGGATGCAGCTCGAGCGCGTATCCAAGCAGGCCAAGTATTCCCTCACGGAGATACTGGACTGAGGGGATTCTCCCACGGAGGCCTTTCCGGTGGCTGAAGCCACTGTTGGCCCAGCCTTGGAGTTATGGCAGCGGCCGGCTTCCTGTCCTGCTCCTTCAGCCAGGATGGCCAGGATGTACGCGGTCCCCACTGGGTCACTGTCCAGTTTCTCAGAGCACCTCTCTGCGGAGGGGTTAGTTACCGATAGTGTTTTCCGGCATTCCAGGAACACCAGGGACATGAACAAGCCCCCCGACAAAGAGTCCAAAAAGCTGGACTATGCCAGGCGTAAAGTGTATGCTGCGTCTTCCCTCTGCCTCCGTCAGGCCAGTTCGGCCGTACTGATGGCACACTTCTCCCACGCCCTTATGGGCTCCCTGGATGAGGTGATCCCTCATCTCCCAGCTGACCTTCAGACTACGGTCAAGCAGGTGCGGGATCAGGGAAGGGCAGTGGCGAAACAGCAGCTCCAAATGGCTGGCGATATTGGAGGCTCCTGTGCCAGTCAGTAGCGGCCGCAGTGGCCTTGCGCCGCAGAGCTTGGCTGCAGATCTCCACCTTCACGACGGATACCCAGCACAAGCTGGCAGGTGTCCCCTTCCTAGGTACAGACTTGTTCGGGCCTGGGGTGGAAGGCCACCTCCAGAGAATTGAGAAGTCTGTTGCCGCCTTGGACTCTGTCACGTCTGCCCAGAAAGACAAAGGCCGCCAGCAGCAGCATAAGCTCTTTTGCCCTTCTGCCCCGCGGAAGGTCCGGTCCAGCAACACCAGCATCAGGGCCAGCAGGCTCGCACTTGGCACCCCAAAGCCAAGCCTGCAGCTTCCTCCAGCAGGAAGCCAGGAGGAAAAGGCCCAGGAGGTCCCTCAGCCGGTCCTTCCTCCAAGGCTGCCCAGTGACGGGTTGAGGGGTGTCGCCCCCAGCCGCGTCGCTTCCCCACCCGGTTCACCCCACTGGGGGGACGGCTCCGCCACTTTCTTTCCACCTGGTCCACTATCACCACGGATCGCTGGGTGTTGGAAGTGGTAGGAAGGGTTCTGCCTCTGGAGTTCGAGCAGGCCCCGCCCTTCCGAGCCGTCTCCCCACGGGGGGCTACGGGGTCTGCAGCCTCTCTGTCGGCCCATCGAGCCAACATTGCCCTGCTGCTCTAGAAGGAGGTGATCAGGAAGGTGGCGGATCCTCCACCAGACCCAGGGTTTGTGTCCAGGTACTTCCTGGTCCCGAAACGGACAGGGAGCTGGCGCCCCATTTTAGACCTGCATGACCTGAACAAGTTCCTATGGTCTCGAACCTTCAGGATGGTCACTCTGGCTCAGATCATTCCATCCTTGGAACGAGGTGTGTGGTTCTGTTCTCTGGACCTCCAGGACGCATTCTTTCATGTCCCAATCCGTCCGTCCCACCAGCGATTCCTCCGCTTCAGAGCAGAAGGGTTCCTTTACGAGTTCTGGGCCATGCCCTTCAGCCTTTCTCTAGCTCCCAGGGTCTTCACCAAATGCATGGCAGTGGTGACAGCATTCCTGCGGCGCCGAAGGGTCCGGGTGTACCCTTACCTGGGCGACTGGCTGATTGCGGCCTCCTCCAGACTGGAGGTAGAGTGGTCCAGGTTTGCTCTCAAGTTGGCCGCCTCATCAATGAGACCAGGTTAGTACTCATGCCAAAGCAGGTGATCCAATTCATCGGGGCAGAGCTCGACTCTCTGCGAGCCAGAGCACGGCTCCTGGCGGACAGGGCCAAGGTTCTTTCCTCCTTTGCCCAATCATTTCAGGTTGGGCAATCGCACACTGCCTGGGACTTCCTGCACCTCCTGGGCCTCATGGCGGCCTGCACCAGCGTGGTCCGATGGGCCTGTTGGCACATGCGTCCCCTGCAGTGGGTTCTGGCCAGCGAATGGTCACAGCGCTCCAGTCTCTTGGACCAGCCAGTGGCAGTGACCCAGGAGATGTGGAACGCTCTCCAGTGGTGGATCGTTCCAGCTCATCTGCAGGAGGGCATCCCGTTTGTCCGCCCTGAGCCGACGGTCTCTCTATCGACTGACGCCTCTCTGATGGGTTGGGGTGCCCATCTGGGGGAGCACAGAGCGCATGGCCTCTGGTCCCCTCGGGAGTCCCGATGCTACATCAACCTGTTGGAGCTTCGAGCGGTTCGTCTAGCCCTCACCACCTTCGCTCCGTTTGTATGGGGTCAAGTGGTCCAGGTCCAGATGGACAATACCACGACCATGTACTACCTAAACCGCCAGGGCGGGACACGCTCCATGCCGCTGTGCAGGGAAGCTCTCCACACTTGGTCCCTCATGCGCAGCTTGGAGGTGGATCTCCTTGTCATCCATGTGGCAGGAGCCTCTAACATTCTGGCCAATGCCCTAAGCCGGATAGAAGCTGCGTCCCACGAGTGGTCTCACCTGCCGGGGGTAGTACAAGATCTGTTCTCCCACTGGGGCACGCCTCAGGTGGACCTGTGTGCCTCCAGGGAGAATGCAAAGCTGAGGCTGTTTCATGCCCCGCCTTCCTCAGCAGGGCTCGCTGCAGGGGATGCCTTCTCGAGGCCGTGGACCCCAGGCCTCTTCTGCGCCTTTCCCCCACTTCCCTTGATCCACAAGGTGCTTCTCAAGGTGAGGGGGGACAAGGCACAGGTGATTCTGGTTGCCCCCAGACTGGCCCTGCCAGTTCTGGTATCCAGATCTCCTCAGCCTCAGCTCCAGGCTCCCGAGGCGGCTTCCAGCCCGCCCGGACCTGATCTCAGTCATCCAGGGGAAGGTATTCCATCCAGACCTTCAATCCCTGCACCTGATGGCCTGGTTCCTGAGCGGCTAGAGTTCCAGGCCTTGGGTCTTTCCGATGAGGTCTTCAGTGTCATCGTGGCTTCCTGTAAGGAGTTGACCAGGAAATGCTATGCCTTTCAATGGAAGAGATTCTCCATTTGGTGTCAGGGCAAGGGGGGCTGGACCCTTCCTCCTGTTCCTTGGCAAGCATTCTGGACTGCCTGTGGTCCCTTTCTCAGCTAGGGCTTTGGTCGACAACCCTTAAGGTGCACCTGGCAGCCATCTCTGCTTACCGGGCGTGGGCCGGGAAACAGTCAGTGGCGCAGGAGAAGGTGGTCTGACGCTTTTTCAAAGGCCTTGATCACATATCTCCTCTGGTGCAAGAACCTCCACCTCTGTGGGATCTACTGCTGGTACTGGCTAAGCTCATGGGCAGGCCATTCGAACCGATGCACAGGTGTGACATCTCTCACCTATCATGGAAGACCGCCTTCTTGGTGGCTATCATGTCAGCCAGAAGGATGGGAAAGCTCCAGGCACTTTCCATCGAGTCTGCTTATCTGGTCTTCCACAGGGACAAGAAGAGCACTCTCTTATTATAAGGAGCGAACGGCTGAAGTTCGGGGAGAGGTTTGCCAGCTGTTTGTCACCTACGCTGAAGCCGCACCTGGCAGACCTGCAGCCAAGTGGACGATAGGCAGGTGGGTCACCTCCTGCATAGATCTCTGCTATAGGTTGGTGGGCATGGAGCCTCCCAAAGGGATAAGAGCTCATTCTGCCCGCCATACCGCTGCTTCGGTGGCTGCTTCCAGGGACGTCCCTATCCAGGAAATCTGCAGGGCTGCTACCTGGAAGTCAGCGCACACCTTTATTACCCATTACCACATCGACCTTAAGTCACGCTGGGATGCTGGTTTTGAGACCTTGGTTCTCCAGTCCATATTCCCTAAGTAGGGGATGTGCGCCTTGCCTCCCTCCTCCCAGAGAACTGCTAGGAGTCTGCCAGACAGTGTGGATGAACAACATATCCTTGTCCCTAGAAATACAGGTTACTCACCTGTAACAGGAGTTCTAGGAATGGTACATGTTGTTCACCACGACCTGACCTCCCGGCTTCAGCGCAACCTGGCTTCAGCAGGCTAGATCTGGCATCATGGGGCGGAGCTGAGGTTTTACCACCTGGGTGGGTGGGGGAGCCAGCTTGAAGACCTTCCGGCAAGATTTAAGCGGTAAGGAACCTGCCAGACAGTGTGGATGAACAACATATACCATTCCTAGAACTCCTGTTACGGGTGAGTAACCTGTATTTCTAGGGACATGGATATGTTGTTCATCCCACAATAACGGAGTTCCGCTGCTATCTTGCCAAAAAACTCTTCAAGCCAACTCTTCCACCCACCCGGAATAATAAAAATCTCCGCCCATAACGCTCAGATCTTCTTACCGCTTGAAAGCTCAGGTTCTCTCCTTAGCGCTCTGCGTTTTCGACTGGTTCCTGGAAATTTCGGTCTTGGAAATCAATTTTTTCTAAAACTTAGAGCAGCGATGGCTCATTCCTTTTCCGGCCCCGGGAGGCGCCCGGTTAATTCCTCCAAGAGAGACCCGCGCTTCACGTGCGTTTACTGCCTTGACCTGGATCATGATCCTCAGCTTTGCGAGTTTTGTTGTGCTCTTTCGGCCAGCTCTCTGGAGGCTCTGCGCGGCCGTTCGAGACTCGGGCGCAGTAAATTTTCCCGCTCCGGAAAATTCCTCGGATCGTCAGGCAGCGTCCGCCTCGGCTGTTTCTGAGCAGCTCGATCTTCTTCCCTCCGGGGAGGGGGTGGCTGCCCCTCCCTCTTCCTCGGTCACGGCGCTTATCCCGCTCTCCTTGGGTTCCCCTCATGCAGCTTCGTTCAAGGAGCTTCGCCAGTCCTTTTCCTTGAAGGGAGAGGGACCTTTGGGACCTGCCTCTCGACCCAAGTCCAAAGAGCGCGGAGTTAAGTCGCCGTCGGCTCCGGAGGGCGGGAGAATTCCCCTCCCGCGGCCGGCGCTCAACCCGGTCGGGGATGCGGCTCGACGCTGGCCTCGCAGTGTCCCGTCAGGTCAGGCGGCCAGGACCCCGTCGACGTGGCCGAGCCTCTCGACCCGTCATCTGGGCTGTCTTCTGCTAGTGCCGCCAACCCTTCGCCGGCGGAGGCTGAGGTTCTGCCGGTACCTTCGGGTCAGCAGTCCTCGGCCATTTCTTCTGAGCCGAAGGAGGAGCGGGCGCGCTCCGCTCCTTCCCAGGCCCGCCCTCGTTTTCCCCGAGGATTCGGGTCTTGGTCCTCCTCTCGGTCTAGCTGCTCACGCCGTCCTCGGCGTTCTCGGTCAGGGCATCGAGTCAAGTGGCATTGCCGTTCTTCCTTGTCCCCCTCCTCGGATGAGGAGTGGCTTTGATGCCGTTGGCGTCGACATTACGAGGCGTTTATGTGGCAGCAGCTGTTGTTGTCTGGGGAATCAATCGACCCGATTCATTCTCTGGCTAGTGAACCGCGCGCCCGGCGCCGGCGCGACCGCTCGAGGCAGTCGGTGCCCTCTCCGGGGCGGTTGCCCATCCGATCCCTGCTGTCCCACCGTCCTCGGTGGAACCCAGGCGGACCATGACCTGTCCGCAGGTTAGTTGTTCCCCTCACTCCCGCCCGCCCTCGGCGACAGAAGAGTATCCAGGCCTCGCAGCTTTGCAGACCCCTCGGAGCCCGAAATCGACTCCGCTATGTTTCTTAGCAGAGAGGACCCATGGTCTTCCCCAGAACATTCTGTGGACGACAGCCCATTGTCCTTCATGGGTCTGCTCCAGCTCATCTCGGAATTCACCAGGATGCAGCTCAAGACTGTTTCCAAACGGGCCCCTTACGGAGATTCTAGACCGAGGGGGCTCACCCTCGGAGGCCTTCCCGGTGGCTGAGGCAATCGTGGGCCCAGCCTTGGAGCTCTGGTGGCGGCCTACTTCCTGCCCTGCACCCTCGGCCAGGGTGGCCAGGAAGTACTCTGTCCCTGTCGGTTCTCTGCCCGGTTTCTCGGAACACCCCTCGGCTGAAGGGGTAGTCACCGACAATGTTTTCCAATGTTTTGGAAACGCTAGGGATGTGGATAGGCCCCCTGACAAGGAGTCCAAAAGGATGGACTATGTCGGGCGCAAGGTTTACGCTGCGTCCTCCTTAGGCCTCCGTCAGGCCAACTTCAGCGGCACTGATGGCACACTTCTCTCCGCCCTTTTGGGCTCCCTGGATGAGGTCCTCCCTCATCTCCCGGCCGACCTGCAGACCACGGTCCGGCGGGTGCGGGACCAGGGTAGGGCGGTGGTGAAACAGCTCCAGACGGCTCTGAATCTGGGAGACTCCTGTGCCAGATTGGTGGCGGCCGCAGTGGCTATGCGCCGCAGGATGTGGCTGAGGTTATCCTCATTCTCTTTGGAAACCCAGCACGAGTTGGCAGACATTCCCTTCTTGGGGACTGACCTTTTCGGCCCTGGAGTGGAGGGACACCTCCAGGGGCCCGAGAAGTCCGATGCTACTCCGGACTCTGTCACTCCCGCCTGGAGGGACAAGGGCAGCCGACAGCCTTTGCGTAGGCCCCTTTGCCCCCCGGCCCCTGCGGCTCGACCGGCCCAGCATGAGGATCAGCAGGCTGGGCGACCTGTTGCCAGACCAGCGTCTTCCTCCAAAAGGAAGCAGGGAGGTAGGGATCAGAGAGCCCCCTCGGCCTCTTCCTCCGCCAAGCCTGCTCAGTGACGGGCTAAGGGCGCTGTCCGACCCCGTCCCCCATCGGGTTTCCCGTGGGGACAGCTCCGCACCCCTCCTCTTGGGGGGTGCTAAGGGTAGGTCCTGTCGCGGGTTGCGAGCAGGTTTCCCCCTTTTTGAGCCGTTGCCTCACGGGGATCTTGGGTCCACAGCCTCTTTGTTGGCCTGCTGAGCCGACTTGCCTGGCCCTCTAATTAGAGGTGATCAGGAAGGTGGTGGACCCTTCTTTTGACCCAGGGTTCGTGTCCAGATATTCTTGGTCTCAAACGGACGGGGGGCTCGCGCCCCATCCTTCTGCACGCCTGGATGGTCTCTGCCAGATATCCCATCCTCAAAATGAGGCATGCGGCTTCTTCCTGGGCTTCCAGGACATACTTACTCCTCGTTCCATCCGTTCTTGGGTGACTCCTCCCTTTCCCAAGTGGGAGATCTCCTTACGAGTTCCTGGCCAGGCCCTTCGTTCTCTGCTCAGCAGTTTCTGCGGCTTTGAGGGGTCCGGGCGTAACCTCACCCGGACGGCGGCCTGATCACAACCCTTCCAGGCTCAGACTGGTCTCCCTTTACCGGAGCCACGTCGGAACTCGTGTCTTAGCGGGTGATGCTTCTTCGGGACTAGGCTCGACTCTTGAGTTCGAGCTCGGCTCCTGGCGGACAGGGCTGAGGTTCTTCCTCCCTTACCTAGTCAGGTCTGACTGGGCAATTGCGCCCTGCCGGGACCTCCTGCACCTCCTGGGCCTCATGGTGATGCGTCTCCCTAGTGGGGATGGACCTGCCAGCGGTCACAGTGCTGCGTCCCTCGGACCAGTTCGTGACTACAGCCCAGGAGTTAAGGGAACGCTCCCCCTCGGACCGTTCCAGCTCCTGCAGGAGAACATCCTGTTCGTCTGCCCTGAGTCGACGGTCTTCCCAGACCGATGCTTCTTGGATGTGTGGGGGTACCCATCTAGGGGAATACAGAGTGCTTCGCCTCTGATCCTCTCGGAGTCGATGTCCTTCCTACCGCTGGAGCTCAGGCGGTCTGCTTAGCTTGCACCGCTCGCTCCATTTGTGCGGGGTCTAGTGGTTTAAGTCCAAGCGGACAACACCACAACCATGTGCTACCTACCCCGTCAGGTACGGTCGAGCCCCTTGCCTCGGCGTAAGGATGTTCTCCGCATTGGGTTTTATGCGCAGTCGGAGGCGGTTCCCAGCCATTCGATGGCAGGAGCCTCCAACTTCCTGGCTGATGCCATAAGCCGGACATAGGCTGCGCCTCTTGAGTGGTCTCCCCTGCCGGAGGTAGCACAGGATCTTCTCCCTCCTCCCTCCAGGGAGAATACGAGGCCGAGACTGTTTCATGCCCGCCCTCCCAGCAAGGTTTGCTGTAGGGGATGCCGTCGAGGCCACGGACCCTGGGCCCTTCCACGCCTCTCCCCCATTCCCTTGACCTACGGGCAAGGCAAGGAGGGACTAGGCACAGGCGATGCTGGTAGTCCCAGACTGGATTTCCAGCTCTGGTATCCAGCTGTCCTCAGTCTCGGCCCAGGCTCCCGAGGCGGTTTCCAGTCCGCCCGGTCCTGATTTTTGTTTTCAGGCAAAGGTTTTCCATCTGGACCTTCATTCCCTGCACCTGAAGGCCTGGTCCCTGTGCGGCTAGGGGCCAGGCCTTGGGTCATTCGGCAAGGTCCTCGACATTTCGAGGCGTCCTGCTAGAGGTCGGCCAAACATGCTCGCCTTCAGTGTGCAGAGTTCTCCATTTGATGATGGGATAGGGCCTGGCCCCTCTCCTGTCCCCGGGCGAGCATTCCGGACCACCTGCGGTCCATTCTTTGAACTAGGGCTTCGGACGACGACCCTCTAGGTGCTTCTGTTGATCACCCCCGTCTTCGGGCGGGACGGAAGGCAGTCGGTGGCGCAGATAAGGTGGTCTGGCCCTTCTCTAGGCCTCGATCACACCTCCCCTTTGGGGGAGAGTATCCCATTCTGTGGGACCTGTGCTGGTATGGGCTTAGCTCACGGGCAAGCCGTTCGAACCGTTGCACAGGTGCGAGTTTCCCCACCTGTTGTGGAAGATCACCTTCTTGGGGCTACTCTGCCATCCAGAAGGAGGGGAGAGTTCCAGGCGCTCCTTTGAATCTCCTATCTGGTCTTCCACAGGGACAAGTTGTCCTGCGCCCACCGAAGTTCCTTCCAAAGGCGGCGTGAGTCTACCCTAACCGGGTATTGTCTCTGCCGGGGTTCATCCCCATTCACACCTCAGAGGCCGTATATAGGTTCCATGGGACCCTATTTAACGCTCACCTACCCAGGGAGCGCAAGACTGAAGTTCGGGAGAGGTTTGCCAGCTGTTTGTCATCTACGCTGAAGCTGCACCTGGCAGACCTGCAGCCAAGCGGACGACGAGCGGGTGGGTCACCTCCTGCATAGGTCTCCGCTATAGGTGGGCGGGCATGGAGCCTCCCAGAGGAATAAGTGCTCTTTTTACCCGCCCTTCCGCTGCATCGGTGGCTGCTTCCGAGGATACTCCTGTCCAGGATATCCGCAGGGCTCCTGCCTGGAAGCAGGCCTATACCGATTTCCCCTTCCACATCGACCTTGGGTCACGCCGGGATGTTGGTCGGGGCCTCGGTTCTTCAGTCTGTATACCTCAAGTAGGGTGGCTTGCCTCCTCTCCTCCCGGAGAACTGCTAGAGTCTGCCGATAAGTGTGGATGAACAACATATCCATGTCCCTAGAAATACAGGTTACTCACCTGTAACAGGAGTTCTAGGAATGGTATATGTTTTCATCCTACGACCTCCGACCTCCGGCCCGGCGCACAACCTGGCTTCAGCCGGGCTAGATTTGGCGTCATGGGGCGGAGCCGAGAGTTTTACCACCCAGGTGGGTGGGAGGAGCCAGCTTGAAGACCTTCCGGCAAGATTTAAAGCGGCAAGGAACCTGCCAATAAGTGTGGATGAACAACATATACCATTTCTAGAACTCCTGTATTTCTCCTCCATTTGTTTTCCTCGTCCCACAATATGTACCTCAGGAAAGTTGTTTTCCTTTTAGTGACCCCTTTGGTAATCTTTTCCTCTGCCTGTGCTTTGGCATTTGTCACCATCTAGTCTGCTTTCTGCTGCTTTGCTTAATATACATCTCTGTCCTCCTTCTTCTGTTTTTCCTTGTACCTCTTTAATGCACAATTGTTTTCCTTTAACGCCCTTGACACATAATGGTCTCTTTCATTTGCACTTGCTCACTTCCTTCATGCAGAAGTTGGTTGCTTTAATAATGCCCCCCTGTATTTTTCCCCTCTGTGCCTCTACCCATCCTTGGCGATCCCCCACTCTTCAAGGCAGTTTCGGAGGCAGTCTCTAATTTCTTTAAAATCCACCCTTTTAAAGTCCAGGACCCCCTTCCCTGTGTTTTTGTCTCTGTTGCTGTCGTTATGTTTAACCACACTGTACGGTGATCACTGGTACCTAGATGACTGCTCAATGTAAAGTCTGCAGTGCCGTCCCTAGTGGGTTCTGTTACTAACTGCCTGAGAAAAGCCCCTTGTGGGAAGTCAAGGATGGCCCTATTCCTTGCTGAAACCACATTTGGAAGGCTTCACACCACATCTGGCAGATTGAAGTCACCAACAAGCAACACCACCCATTGCTTGTCATTTTGATGATGGCTTCAAAGTGCCTTATCCATCTCCTCACCCCGTGCAGGACGTCTCTGCACTGCTGATAGTGGTCCCAGAGCCTGTCACAAGTATAACCCACAGGACTTCCATCTCCTTCTTTTCCTCTTTGTGCCCCATATCTCCATGGCTTGATTCCCTCTTTCACATATAATACAGCTTCTCCCCCCTTCCTGCTCTTGTCATTCTTGAACAGTGGGTAGCCCAGTATGGCCATGTCCCAGCTGTAGTGCTCAGTTCAGCATGTCTCCATTATGGCTGCTGAATCCAGATTAGCCTCTGCCATGATGGCTTCCAGGTCTGTAATTTTGTTTCTAAGGCTCCTGGCATTCAGGCACATGGCTCCCAACACCTTTTAACCCCCTTGCTTGTTACCATTCTTGTACTACCCTTCCTGCCTGTGTTGTTCTCTGAAGTCGCCCCCCCCCCCATGACTTGCTGCTTCCCTTTTTACTTTCACCATTCCTTGTCTTCTTCAGTCCCCTTTCGTCCCCTATCCTAGTTATAGTCCCCTTTTTTATCTATCCTGTTCCAGTCCCTGACATTCTGTACATCTGCCCTAGGTGAGTTTTCTCCCTTCGAGCCCTCCTCCCCTGACACTTTATCATGGAGGGTAGGGCAGCAGTTGTTGCCACTTTTGGTATTACTGCCTCCCCTCCGGGTTAGTTTTAAATGCTCATCCAAGTAACATTTAGACCTCCCACTAGGGACTTTGGTTCCTGTCCTAGAAGGATGTAGGCTGTCTCCCTTATAGAGGTTTGTATTCTCCAAGATTGGACCTCAGTCCTCAACAAATCCAAATCCCATCTCCAAGCACCATGCCTTTAACCAGCCATTATGTTCTCTGTTGCAGAGTGTCCTTGCCTCTCCCTGGCCAATATTTACATCAGGACTTGCATTTGTTTGTATTGAACTTCCACACACTACTACAAATGGAAATTGACCATAGAAACATAGACTTTGACGGCAGATAAGGACTGCTTGGCCCACCTAGTCTGCCCATTCCCTATGTATTGGATAAGCTGCAGATTCTAGTTAACCAACAGCCTACTTCCTCCTGCCATTCGCTATATATGCCTTTTGTCTGTCCCATGCACTCTTAATAATAATAAAACCTTATTTGTTATGTGCCTTTCAGGCACCAAAGCGCAGTACAGAAAAAATAAAATCCAACAGATTCAGCCACATAATACATACAGTTCAATAAATAGTACATCTGTAAGCTTTTTCCCTAAGGAAAGATTTAAGAGCTTGTTTAAAACTCCCCATGGCTGTGCACTCCCTAATCTGACAGATTCCCCAACTGTTTTTGGCCCCACGACCTCCTCAGGGAGGTGGTTCCATGCATCCACCACCCTCTCTGTGAAAAAATACTTTCTAACGTTGCCCTTGAGCTGCCCCCCCCCCGTCTTAAAACTGTGCTTCTTTGATCTTCATGGACATAAGTCTCCACCACTCATTCACACTTTTGGGATCTGCGCCGGAGGCACTAGGACCCATCGGGAGCAAACTTTTGCTGGAGGTGGGCGCCAGAGATGGGGCATGAGAGCGGCACATGAGCCTCAGCTGGCTGGTAATATTCTTCGATTGTCGACCCTCCAGCGCGTCAGTTCACTTCCGCAGTCGGAGTGCGCTTCAGTGGACTTCGCTCGCCTGCCAGGAGTCAAACTTCAAACTAGCAGCATAGTTTTCAGTTTTGTTATTTTGTAGTATTATCTCGATAAAGTATTGTTAGTTTATTCTTATTTTAAAAATAAAGAGTCTCAGCCTACTTTGACAGAGTCGACCATGAGCAGGTCAGGTGGCGGTAGGGAGACTTCGTGTAAAGCTGTTCAGTCAGTCGGGCTGGGTCGGTCTGCGCCTTCTCGGGAAGAGGGTCTGACAATAGTCAGTCAATGCCGGGGGGTGGGTGGTCGGAAGCATAAAAATAAATGGTAGCATTCTCAGCACCGTTTGGCCTCGAGCTCTTCTTGACCCTGGGTCTAAAGAGAAGGCATCCTAGAAAGTCGCCCTCTGACTATACCTGCTGGCGTGAGCGTTCGGTTGCTCGAGGCTAGTTGCGGTCTCCTTCAGAGTCGCCAACCTCTGCTTCTGGTAGCCAGCGGCTTCGACATCGGAGCCCTACCCGCCCGCAGGTAGGTCTTCAGATGAGCAGTTTCATCAGTGGGCCGCTCTTATGGAGAAATGGGCTTGGAGGTTGGTTCAGCTACCTGGCTCGGTCACTCGTGGGCCCTCGGGCTTTTTGGGAGACCAGGTAGGGCGGTTGGACTTTCCTGGTCGCGTGGCACCTTCTTCAGTGCCGTCGACTCCGCGCTTAGGTGTTTCCCCCTCACATGGCTACGGCGCAGGGGGGCCACACCGATGCTCTTATCTCCTGCTCTTCTTCCTTCAAAACCTGTTTTTTGGAGTTTGGGGGTGTTTTCGGTGCCCTCGGCATCGATGGTGCGCTCGGCGCCCTCCTCGGCGCCGTGCAGGTTCTCGGCGCCGTGCGGCTTCTCTGTGCCATCCTCGTGCCGTGCGGCTTCTCTGCGCCGTTTTTGGCGCCGCGTGATCCCTCGGCGTCGTTCTCAGTGCCATGCGCCTCCTCGGCGCCAGGGGCTCTCGGGGCTTCCTCTGCTTCTCAGAACTCCTCCTTTCACTCATTTCCTTCTTCCTTCCCTCTCTTCTGATTTTCGTTCCTTTCCTGTCCATACAGTCCCTCCTGGACTGTCAGGAGATGACATTGAGCCTGACCCAGACCTTCGGTTGGGTGATGAAGTGGACGAAGCAGGATCTATTACTGCTACAGAGCCTGTGGTCGAGGACCTGTCCTTTAAGTCTCTGCTGAAAATCTTGAGTTCCTCTTTCTCTCCAGACTACAGACATCGATCCTGGGAAATTAAGACTCCAATACCTTCATGCCCCGGAGATCCCTACGGATTTTACTCCTCCGGTTCAGCCTTCCTTCGAGACGCTGTCTCAAATGGTATGGAATAATCCTGCTCTTACCCCTTCAGTGGCTAAATCCATAGATAGGAAATATTCAGCCCCTAAGGATCATCCCATTTTGGCATCTCAGGCCTTTGCGGATCCTATTGTAGTCCTGGCAGAGAATGATAAGGTCGTTCTTCCTCAAACTACCACAGCTCGACCTATTAACAAAGAATCTCGTAAGATAGACACCTTAGGTAAGAGAGTCTTTGCTGCTTCTACCCTAGGTATGCGTATTGCCAGTTACCAGGACTGTTTCTCCCAGTATGAATATGTCCTGTGGCATTCTATCAAGCAAATGGTTGAAGCTCTACCGGAGTCGGATACAAAGCCAGAGCTTCTTCAGACCATTACCAGAGGTATCGAATCTAACAACCAGCAGGTTAAAGCAGCCATGGATGCTTTTGACACTGCTTCCCGTTCAGCGGCTGCTGGTATTTGCACCCGCCGTCATTCCTGGCTGCGCACTTCGGGCTTCACGAATGACGTGCAGCAGCAGGTAATGGCATTGCCCTTTGATGGTGCATATCTTTTTGGTCCTCAGGTAGAGCAAGCTCTAGAAGCTACACACAAGACTAGGTCAGCCATTAAGTTGTCTCGACCCCCTCCTGCCCCCTCTCGAGGGAATGTCAATAAACGTCAGTTTCATAACCGTCAGTCCTTTCGAGGCAGAGGAGGTTTTCATAAATACCAACCTGCCCCGCCTCAAAAGAAGACACAACAGAAAGCGCAAGGGCCCAAAGTGCCCAGCGCTACCTTATGAATTGCTGGCCCAAGTCCCATCTCAGCTGCCCGAGATGGACTTTTCCTCTCCAGTGGGAGGTTGTCTGATGCACTTCTACAACCAGTGGAAGTCCATAACCTCAGACAAATGGGTCCCTCGGATAATTTGTGAGGGTATTCACTCAATCTTCTGGAGACCCCTCGGATCGTCCTCCCAAGCGGCAGCCCAGGCTGTCAACCCTTCAGTCAGACCTTCTGCGCCGCCGAGATTAGGGCCTTCTGAACAGCAGGGCAGTAGAAGTGGTGCCGCTGCATCAGCGGAACATGGGGTTCTACTCCCATTACTTTCTGGTTCCAAGAAGTCCGGGGGAATGCGCCCCATTCTAGATCTCAGAAAGCTAAACAGATTTCTCCCCAAGGAGAAATTCAAAATGATTTCTCTGGGAACCCTGTTACCTTTGCTTCATCAACATGACTGGCTAGCCTCCCTGGACATGCAGGATGCTTACCAGTACATTCCTATTCACCCGAGGCATCACAAATTCCTGAGGTTTGTGGCTCTGGGACAGCAGTATCAGTTCAGAGTCCTGCCCTTTGGGCTATCCTCGGCGCCGCGGGTTTTTACAAAGTGTTGTGCAGTTCTCGCAGTGCACCTCAGAAAGGTCGGGATACAGGTGTTCCCTTATCTGGACGATTGGCTTCTAGCAAGCCCTTCCAGGCAAGGGACTCTGGACGCTGTAGAGATGGCCTCTCGCCTCCCTACGTCCATGGGAGTCCTGCTGAACCTCAAGAAATCGCAACTGCAGCCCTCCCAGAGGCTCCTTTTTATAGGGACTCTTCTGGACACCTCCTGTGTGAAGGCTTTTCTTCCAGAAGACAGAAGGAACGATATCCTTCAAATGGCCCATCACATCGGGGAGAACAGCTCAGTTTCAGCTCTCTCGATGCAACGGATGCTAGGCCTCATGGCATCCTCAGTGTTCACTGTGCCCCTAGCACGTCTGCACATGAGAACCACTCAGTGGATGCTCAGTACTCAGTGGTCCCCAACCTCACACCCACAGTCCTATCTCATCAAGGTGACAGAACCTTTAAAGAGGTCACTCACCTGGTGGTCTCAAGAGAGAAATCTCCTGGACGGATATCCTTTTGCTCCTCTGGACCATCAAATCTCCATTACCACGGACACATCCCTAATGGGGTGGGGAGCTCACTGTCAGGCTCTCCACACTCAAGGTGTGTGGACTCAAGTCGAGTCCCAGGTTCACATAAACGTCTTATAAATGAGAGCTGTCCTTTATGCGGTCCGAGCGTTGAAGGACATTCTCTGTCACAAGGACATTCTCCTTCAAACGGACAACAAAGCAGTGATGTATTACATCAACAAGCAAGGCGGTGCTCATTCTTACCCCTTATGCAGGGAAGCAATGAGGGTATGGGAATGGTGCTTGGAGCACAAGGCTCTAATTCAAGTGGTCTACCTACCGGGAATACAAAACGAGCTGGCAGACCGTCTCAGCAGAACAGAGACAGATCCTCACGAGTGGTCTCTCGACACAACCATAGTTCAGTCACTATTCGAAGAGTGGGGAACTCCAGACCTGGATCTTTTTGCATCCCCACTCAACGCAAAACTGCATCTCTTCTGCTCCAGAAATCCAGGGCCTGGCATTTTCTTTCAAGATGCGTTCAGGCTGCAGTGGACAAAACGCTTTCTTTACACCTTTCCACCTCTTCCTCTAATTCAGAGGGTGCTCCTCAAGTTTGAATCCCAGGGGGACAAGATGATTCTCATTGCTCCCTTCTGGCCTCGACAGCTGTGGTTTCCACTACTCAACAATATGTTGGCAGTTCCTCCGAGACCACTTCCCCTACAGATGAACCTTTTGACTCAGGGACCGGTGGTCCATCCCAACCTGAGATCACTTCACCTTCACGCTTGGCTCCTGAAGAAGTAGAAGTAAACTGGTTCAATGTCTCTCGTAGGGTTACAGATATTCTTCTGGCTGCACGGAAGCCAGCCACTCGGAAAACTTACACAGCTAAGTGGAAGCGTTTTTCGCTCTGGTGTGCAAAGTCCTCTTTGAATCCCTTTTCCTGTCCACCAGATAAGGTTCTGGAGTACCTCTTGGACCTCTCAAATTCAGGTCTGCAGTACTCTACAGTCAAAGTTCACCTTAGTGCCATTTCAGTGTATCATGAGCCGTTTTTTTCCTTAACGCTAGCTTAATTACCTGTGGTTAAGAGATTTCTTAAAGGAATTCTGCATACCAGACCTCCTACAAGACGTCCAGTTGCAGCCTGGGACATTAATCTTGTGCTAGACATGCTCACTCGGAAACCTTTCGAACCTCTGGCCACCTGTGAGCTAAAATTTCTCACCTGGAAGACTGCCTTCCTAGTGGCCATTACCTCAGCTCACAGGGTCTCTGAGATACATGCCCTGGTCACAGATCCTCCGTACACTGTGTTCCATAAGGACAAAGTAGTCCTTCGGACCCATCCAAAATTTCTTCCTAAAGTTGTGTCAGAGTTTCATCTAAACCAACCTCTGGTCCTTACCTCTTACTTTGCGGACTTCTGAAATGAAGGAGAACGATCTCTTTAGTCTTTGGATGTTAAAAGAGCTTTGCGTTTCTATCTAGATAGAACCAAGGGTTTTCACAAAGCCCAGCAACTGTTTGTCTCCTTCAGCGAGACCCGGCTGGGTCAACCTGTCGCTATCAGATGTATCTCAGTACGGTTAGTGGCATGCCTTTGCCACTGCTATTCCATGGCGCAGGTTAAGTTGGAGGGTAGGGTTTACGCTCACTCTACTAGAGCGGTCGCGGCATCCCTAGTGGAAATTCGCAACATGCCCATTGCAGATATTTGCAACGCGGCCACCTGGAGCTCAGTGCATACTTTCGTTAAACATTATGCACTAGATGTCCATGCCAGACGACATTCTTCCTTTGGCAGAGCCATCCTTAATGGACTTCTGTCCTAGAACGTGAGCTTTTGGTCTCTCCTGCCGCCCTCTCGGGGGATTATTAGCTTGGTACTCTCCCAATAGTGTGAATGAGTGGTGGAGCGTATGTCCAGGGAAGATATGAAATTACGTACCTACCATAATTCTTGAGTCTTCTTGGGCCCAGTCTCCACCACTCATTCTACCCTCACCCTCCGTCCCCCGAGCTCACCTCTGTTGTTGGTCTTCACTCCCTCAGATCTTTAGGCTGTGAAGACTTCTTTGCTGGCCTTCTTGCTCGGGTCGCCCGGACTATCTTATCGGTTTTGAGATTAAGCTACCCTTCTAGGTTAGTTACGCTGCACCTCCTTGGTAAAAAAAGGTACTGGAGGCGTGTTGGAGGTCGACGCCCGAGATAGTCATTACCGCGGCGAGCTGAGGCTCGCGGTGCCGTTCCTCGCGGCTCCATCTCTGGCGCCGACCCTCCAGCAAAAAGTTTGCTCCCGATGGGTCCTAGTGCCTCCGGCGCAGATCCCAGTAGTGTGAATGAGTGGTGGAGACTCGTCCAAGAAGATCAAGAATTACGGTAGGTACATAATTTTCATTTCTTGCACATCTTTCTCTCAAAGATGTTCCCGTCTTCGACTTTGTTGATTCCCTTGTGGTACTTGAATGTTTCTGTCATGTCCCCCCTCTCCCTCCTTTCCTGGAGGGTATACATATTAAGCTCTTTCAGTCTCTCCTCATATGGCTTCTGTTGCAGACCCTGCACCATTTTAGTTGCCCTCTTCTAGACCACCTCCATCCTGTCTACGTCCTTATGGAGATGGGGTCTCCAGACCTGCATGCAGTCCTCTAAATGGGGTCTCACGAACTGTCTGTACAGAGGGATGACAACTTCCTGTTGTCTACTTGTGATGCCTCTCCCTCCAGCTCTCTTGACTGCTTTCTCACATTGTTTGCCTACCTTAAGGTCATCTGATATGACTACCCCAAGGTCTCTTTCCATTTTGTTGTTGTAGTGCCCCCCCAATTGTACTCTTTCCTGGGTTTTGTTTCCCAGGTGCATTACTTTGCACTTTTTTGCATCCAACTCCTTAACATTGGAATGACAAGACTGCAAATTAAAAAAAAAAAAAAAAAAACGTCACAGGGAAGGAAAGGAATTTCAGTCTGTAGAGCCTTTCATACACACTTTGCCATCCTACAGAGCGTTACAGTCCATGAGCAGTTAGCAGCAGACATTGGCCGAGACAGGGGTTGAAGGAGGTTAACAGAGAGGAAGTTAAACACAGGGAGGTTAAGTGACCCAGTCAGTACTTGGCTTTTTTCTGGGTTTCAGCTTTGCCTCCAGGTTCACAGCTCTGTGCATACGACCACTGTGCTGCACTGCCTCCTAGCTGTTTCCTTTAACGTTGTCCCAACTGTCTGTCTGCAGTGCAGACTGTTCCATTTTGGCTAGGAGAGAAGCTTACCTCTAGTCTGCTTTCCTGTATCACAGCCAGCGGCTGTTAGGCAAAGTTCTTTCTACTTTCATTTCACTTTTTTTTTTTTCTTTTGGTAACCGGGTAAGGTCCAATGGGCACAAGGCCCATCCATATACAGTGGCAGCCCTGGGGCAGTTAATTGACTTGCTCAGCAAGCGGAGGTTGTGGGAATCAAACCCAGGTTTGTTGGATGTACCAAGTTTGTTACTCTAACTTCTAGGCTATACTGCCAGTCTCTGTTGACTTTGTCCTATAACTACTTGATTTAACCACATGTAGGGGTGGTTATTTTTACTTAGAATATGTGCCTTAAAAATTTACGTAACTATTGATTATGCAGTTACAACCATTCACCTTACCCAAGCTAATCCCCCCCCATGCCCATTTTATAAGATGGAGAACATGCTCCTAGGTATGTGCATATCAGGGAATACTGCACTTTTCTGATGGTTGTAGTACTTGGCTGTGCCTCGTGCCAAACAGCTACCCAAGGTGTGCATAATTCAACCGCACACTTTGTCATGTATTATACTTTGCTCAGTGGAGAGACTGTTACTGTATGTAACAGTCCATAGGACTGTTACATGATTTCTTTTATGTCCAACACCATACCTCCATGAAAGCAGTGAAGTTAGTTGTTTGTACTTGTGTCTGCCCTCTCTGTATTTGAGCAGACTCTTCTCCAGTCCTTGCTTGGAATCAGACCAGGGACCCTGAAGAGAGTAGCTCCAGCCAGTCAGCTACAGAGACATTCCCCCAGATGGGAGTGTTTCATTGACTTGCATACTTATTATCCCACTGAATACCATTAAAGGTCTTTATCACTATCGGTGACTCCACTCTTCCTTGACTCTGTTAATTGCAGCTTTCAGTACTAGATGGCACTGTATTTTGTTTTTTTAAAGACTGCCTTTTCTTCTATATAACAGTACTATCTACCAGCTTGGTTTACAGAGTTCTGAATATTTTATTAAGACAAAGTAGTGGCACTCTTGCTAAAAGCATTAGAAAAATGATACTATTATGGTTGTCTCACATAGTGTGCTGGGTCAACACTATATCCAGCTTTCCATAAACCTCTCTCTCCTGTTTGTCATGCTCTTTCAAAACTGCAGCAAATTCTTTGGCAAGAGTAGCCATGCATCTTACTTCGAGGAGAAGCTCTTGCAGCAGGTTCAACAGTGAGGACTGACGCCACCTGGCGGCAGTTCCGGAAACTTTTTCTCTAGAAGTACTGATGTCGGGAATGCCCCCTGCTGACGTCTGCTCCACCCCTGACATCGCCCTATATAAGGAAGGAGCTCCCCATGTGCTCCAGTTCTTTCCTGCCGCATGGTCGGGGTTAGTTCAGCGTTTCGGCTAGTAGTGATTGCTCTTCTCCACTGTATTAGAATTTCACCTCAAAATTCGATTTTTGACATCTGTTTCCTCGCATTTAAACAAGTGTCCTTGTGGACGACAGATTCCTGCGAAAGATGGACATTCTGTGTGTCTCTACTGCCTGGAGCCTGACCATCCCACCGACACCTGCCCTCATTGCCAGGCCTTTAATTCACGGATGCGAATCTGGCGCCAGACGTTCCTCGCAGCCTTTCTTGCAGAAACTATACTTGCCGCCATGGAATGGGCCTCTTCATCGGGGGAATCTGACCCTCAACCGCCCACAAGCATCGGGAGCAGGACAGAGCGAGATCCCACTCGAAACATCGGTCTTTGGGATTGAAGTCCGGATAGTCGGGCCATGACTGCCCCCTCACGACTGTAAAGCCTTTGTCTGTGGGTTCCACTCTTACTTCTGTCCAGCCTTTAAAGGTCTCTCAGCCCTCTGAGAAATCCAAGGGCTCAGGTAAGGGCTCCTCCCACTCAGCTTCCTCCTCAAAAGCCGACTCCCAGGAGTTGAGCAAGGCCTCAGGGTCTTCGGCCGGCAGGGCCTGCTCCTTGCCGCCTAAAAACAAGGCCTTGGACCAACACCAGCCTCCAGCTACTGACCGGTGTTCAGATGAGAAAACCTCAAGCCACAAATCCGACCATCGTCTGTCACACGAAAAGGAACGACGTCCATCAGGTCACAAGGAGAAACAGACGCTGGACCCTCGTCTGCCGCAACTCCCTCAGCCCCGGTCCCGGTGAAGGTTATTCCGCCACCATAGTTAAACTGATGCTGGTCCGCCTGATGCCGGTTCTGTCCCCGATGCCCGATTTCAGTTCAGACACCCCTTCTCCATGATTGCCGGTCCACCTGACGCCAGACCCTGACAATGGAGGTGCTGACGCCACAGCGACGTGCCTCCTTAGGCCGCAGGTCGACAAGGATTTGGACCCGATGCTAGCGTGCCCCCCCCCCCCCAGATGGCTGTGCCGGTACGGGCTTGGGCGCTCCTCAGCCTACACCTGACTCATCGAAATTACAACTCTCTCAGGTTAAGGAGCTATTTTCCCACTGGTGGGACACAATTAAAAAGGACTTACCAGCGGGGGTGTCTCCACCCACTCCGGAGCCGGTTTCTGACCCAGTTGAACCCGATAGTGGGGTGGGGGGGATGTGCCTCCTCCTAAAAAGCACGATAAAAAATCCAAGAGGGACCGGTCCAGCAGTTCCTCCCATTCCCCTTCTCCTTCTCCTCCGGATAAGAGGCCAAAAGGGAAGAGACATAGCCCCTCTCCCTCTTCTCCTACCACCTCCTACGTAGACTCTGACACCTCCTCAGTCTACTCGGAGCCAGACCCAGGGGACACAGAGGGATTCCCCAGATCCCCTCCTGAGATGACCCCAGTTTTATGGAGGTAATGAGGCACATCCCGGCCAATATGGGTTGGTATGCAGAGGCCCTGGACCCCAAGCGACTGCAGCTGGCTAAGTACCTCCGTCAAAAAGATCCAAAGCCGGTGGTCATCCCTCCTATGGTCAACACCTTTGCTGATGTCACCCGTGCGACCTGGAAGTGCCCTCATTCCCCCTCTGCTGTGCCAAAGTAGGCTCACAGACTCTACCGGGCACCTGCTGACCATTCCTTTTTTGCTGAACCACCCGCTGTGGACTCAGTGGTGATTTCAGCAGCTCATGATCATTCGCAGAGGCTCAAACATCTGAGCACCCAGCCATCTGACAGAGAATCAAAGCAGCTGGATTCCGTGGGCCATAAGGTATACTATGCTGCCCCTTGTAGCATCAGGAGTCTTAACTTCCTGACACACATGATCCAATACCAGAGTGCTCTCTGAGAACAAGGATTGGACATTGTGCAGAGCCTGCCCGATTGTCCTCAGCGGACTGAGCTCGTCAAGTTACTGCAGACCGGCTCAGACATGGGTACCCACGTGCTGCGGTCGGCCTATGACTCTTTGGACACCTCCTCCAGGGCGGCCACCTCTGGCATCTGCCTCTGACACCATGCTTGGCTTCGGGTATCTGGGTTCGAGCCAGATGTTCAGGTCAGTCTTCTGGATGCTCCCTTTAAGGGCTCCTTGCTCTTCGGCGAGGACATGGAGCGAATCATCACCAGGCTGTAGGACTCCAGAAAGGCCATCCGTTCCGTGCAGTCCATGTACCGCCCAAAGCAGGGGCGAACCAGAAAGCTTTGTTTTCGTGGCCGTGGGGGACACCAGACACAGCAACCTCAGTTTCAGCAGCACACTCAACGAGGTGGCTTTGGTCGTAGGGGTGGAGCCAGAGGCTCTTTGGCCTCTGCCTCTAGACCTCCCAAAGCTGCTGCTGCCGCCCTCCTTCCCCCACCCAATTTCTGACTTCTCAGGCACCCCTCCTCCTCCTCTGGTAATTCCACCAGAGGAGCTGGTAGGAGGCCACTCTTCGCTCTACGTGGATGCGTGGGCTCAGGTGCATTCCAACCTCTGGGTTCTAGAACTCGTGGAGTTCGGGCACTCCATCGAGTTCACATCCATTCCTCCGGACAGAGCACCCCCCATCCATCCTGGTACCCAAGGAAACACAGAGCCCTGATCAGACAGGAGATATCCTCCTTTCTGGAAAAAAGGGCCATCAAGCCGATTCCACTGGCCGAGTCAGGAAAGGGCTTCTTCTCGCACTTCTTTCTAGTTCCAAAGTCGTCAGGAGATCTCAGACCCATTCTGGACCTCAGCGATCTAAATCAGTGGGTCTCCTACAAGAGATTCAGGATGGTTTCTCTGCCCCCACTCTTCCCTCTCATTTCGGCAGGAGACTGGCTAGCATCTCTGGACATGCAGGACGTTTACTTGCATATCCCTATCATCAGAAACCATTGGAGATTCCTCAGGTTCGAGTTCAAAAATGAGGACTGTCCATTCTGAGTCCTTTCTTTTAGTCTTTCTTCAGCCCCAAGGGTCTTCATGAAGTGCTTGGCAGTCGTAGCTGCAGCACTTGGAAGACGAAGCCACTTTGTGTTTCCGTACCTGGACGACTGGCTCTTCCTGGCCCATTCCAGGTCCCGCCTGTCGGAGACAGTCAGGGATTCCATCTCTCTGTTTCAGAGTCTTGAAATCACCATCAACACAGACAAGTCCCATCTGTCTCCCTCTCAGATCCTCCAGTTTATAGGAGCATATCTGGATACCAGTCATGGAAAGGTCTTTCTTCCCTGCGACAGAGCGGGTCACATTTGTGCCATCGCGTCCCAGGCCTCTTCAGCCTCAGAGGTGCTGGCTCGCCTGCTCCTCAGATTTCTGGGACACATGGCGGCTGCCATAGTGTCAGTCCCTCTGACCCGTCTCGCATGCGGACCATTCAGTGGTCCCTGAGGGTACAGCGGGATCAGACATCAGAAGATCTGGATGCCTTGGTCAGAATATCAGAGCCAATCCGCTGAGAGCTTCGCTGGTGGATGTCGTCCGACAATCTCCTAAAGGGCTTTCTGTTTCAATTGGGGGCACCAGCCCAGTCTCTAACAACGGATGCATCATCCATGGGATAGGGTGCTCATTTGGGGAACCATCGTACACAGGGTACTTGGTCTCCCCTAGAAGTGAATCTGCACATCAGTGTCCTGGAAATGAGAGCAGTGCTCTATGCCCTTCAAGCCTTGGTGTCGGTCCTATCCCTGGGCCATCTTTTGGTGCAGACAGACAACACCTCAGTGATGTTTTACATCAACAAACAAGGCGGCACTCATTCCTACCCCCTTTGCAGGGAAGCAGTGCGGGTATGAGATTGGGCCCTGGAACACCACCTGTTCCTAACAGCAGTTCACGTTCCCGGGCTTCAGAATATGCTAGCATGCACGTTCAGCAGGACAAGATCACAGGCTCACGAGTGGGAAACAAGTCAAGACGTGGCAGATTACATCTTCTGTCTGTGGGGGACACCAGAGGTGGATCTTTTCGCGTCTCAATACAATGTAAAACTGCCCAGTTTTTGCTCGCTAGGTCCAGAGCCTGGTGCTTCCTGGCAAGACGCGTATTCCTCTGCTGGAGCAGCAGGTTCTTTTATGCCTTTCCTCTTCTTCAGAAGGTCCTCCTCAAGGCCCAGTGGAGTCTTCCACCATTATTCTGATTGCCCCAATGTGGGCTCGCCAGATTTGGTTTCCATTACTGCAGAGTCTAGCGGCAGAACCTCCGATGCCTCTTCCTCTATCCTCACATCTTTTGTCGCAGGACAGTGGGTCCCTGTTACACCCGAATCTGCGTTCTGTTCACCTGCACACCTGGCTCCTCAGGACTTAGCCAAGGTCCATTTTGGGGTGTCTGATCAGGTTGCGGTTGAGGCTAGGAAACCTGCCACCAGGGCCACTTACGCTATGAAATGGAAACGGTTTTACATTTGGGCCACAGCGAAGCAGGTGGATGTGTTGGTCTGCCTGGTTAACACTGTCCTGGAATACTTGCTCTTTCTTTTCGAGAAAGGCCTTAGTTATTCCTCCATCAAGGTACACCTGGCTGCCATCTCCACTTACCACTCTTTTGTGTGGGGGTAAGATGGTGGCTCAGATGGAGGTTTCCAAAGCTTTCTTGCGTGGCATTCTGCATATCATACCTCACACCCGGGATCCTGTTCCTCCTTGCGATCTCCTGTTCGTCCTGGAGAAGATTTCTCTTTCCCCCTTCGAACTAGCTATGAGCGCTGAGCTCCGTTTCCTTTCCTGGAAAACGCTGCTGTTGGTAGCTGTTACTTCGGCCAGTCGCATTTCAGAACTGCAGGCCCTCATGTGTAAGGAACTCTATCTGGTCTTTCACAAGGACAGGGTTGATTTGCACACAAATCTGAAATTTTGGCCGAAGGTGGTCTCAGAGCTCACTTTAAACCAGTTGGTTCAGCTTCCAGTTTATTACCCTGAACATTTCAGTAGGGGAGAGACCCTTCTTCATTCCCTGGACATCCACAGGGCTCTCAGGTGCTACTTGGCTAGAACCAAGGAGATCAGGCAGTCTGATCAGCTTTTTGTGTCTTTTGCTCCACGGTCTATAGGTCACCCGGTTACCAAACGGATGTTTTCGTGCTGGTTGGTCCATTGCATTTCCTATTGTTATGAGAAGCACAATAGGTTGACTTCGGGGCCAATCAAAGCCCACTCTTCGAGGGCTATTGCTACTTCCTTTGCCGTGCTGAAAAGGGTTCTGACAGCAAATATTTGTGCTGCCGCTACCTGGAGCTCTGTGCACACCTTTGTCAGGCACTACAGCCTGGACATTATTTCCAGACACAGAGCAGGGTTTGGCCTTGCGGTCCTGCAGGGCCTGGTTTCCTGAGGGTTCTCCCTTCTGTTTTTTTCCTGTTTCCTGTTCTTCCCCCTCCCAAGGGTTTGTCATAAGTTTATACTGCTTGGGACTCAGTCCTCACTGTTGAACCTGCTGCAAGAGCTTCTCCTCGAAGTAAGATACTACAGTTACTTAAGAACTTACCGTAACAGTAGATCTTCAAGAGAAGCTCTTGCAGCAAGTATATTTCCTGCCCTCCTTCCTTCAGGGATCAGGTCCTTTCCAGGTTGGCATCGTTTCTCTTTGAAGGGTTGTCCATTGACGATCAGTTATCGTTATTGACGTGCCGGTTTCTTTGCCTGATGGGGGGGCGTTCAAGAACTGGAGCACGTGGGGAGCTCCTCCCTTATATGGGATGACATCGGGGGTGGAGCCGACGTCGGCGGAGGGTGTTCCCCACGTCGGTACTGCTAGAGAAAAAGTTGCCGGAACCACCGCCAGGTGGCGTCATTCCTCACTGTTGAACCTGCTGCAAGAGCTTCTCTCAAAGATCTACTGTTACGGTAAGTTCTTACGTAACTGTACTTTTTGGACTAATACCCCCATCCCAGTGGTGTGTGCATATATACATACACACTCGTGTGTCCACACTCGTGCTTACATGTAAGGCATGTAGCCCCTTTATGTTTGTACATTTAGTTTTCAAAGGTGGCACTCCTGACGGGCACAGTTTTGAACTATGGGTACATGTAGTCATCCATGGTTTTCCACAAGCAACATTTAAACCTAGACTATGTAGCTGTAAAGTAAAAATGCTACCCTGATAATCTTGCCAAAAGCCAGAGCTGGCTTTGACTGCATGTGTTACCAGCCATAGGAGTTTCTCTACCCAGGAAGGTGACTGAGCACCTGCTTTCAGAATTAATGCCACTGCTGATCCTTGGCCATCGAGTGAGTGGCTCAAATTGGCCTTCATTCTCCCCAAGGACCAAGCACCTTGCAGCTATGATGGGCTGAACCCTACATTCACATATACCCATCCTTATGGCCAAGAATTTAGACCTCCTCTATCAGCGGGTCCCTCAGGTGGTAGTGCACAACGCAGCTTCTTTACCTTTGGACTGTTGCCTAATCTGTTCCTTCTGAATTTCATACCAGTAGTTCACTCCTTTTTTCATGTTACCCGTATATCGCCATAGGGGAAAAAAGAAAGGCTGCATCAATATTCAAGTGTTTCATCAAGAAAGTACCTTGTGTAAAGTCAAGCAAAGCAGAATATTGAACCAGACACTCTGTGTTGTTTATAGCAGGTTACATTTTCTGGCTCCTAGTAAAATTCAAATGTTACTGATTCAGTAGAAGTATTTTTTTTATGGAGAAACGTTACAGTTCTAGAGAAAGTATCAAACTTTGTATATATGATATATTGTAATTGTAGTTCGTTTTAATAAACGGTTGCATATCACATAAAAAGCCATATGCAGCTACCTGGGTTTCAACAAACAAAAAAAACACAGAGCATTGTTTCAGAGCTTGGGCTGTAAATATAACAAAAGGGTTAAATTCAGTGCATGCTAGAAAAGGAAAATTAAGCTATAATCAGTGTTTTGACAAGTAGATAGTCTATAGGAGTGACTGAAATGGGAAACGTAAGCAGAGTTGTTTTAAAGAGGGTAGGTATGGGACAGGCCTCTTGTCATAGCGGTAGCACTACCACTTGTAATGCCTTCAACCCAGGTTCAGGAGCGAACCTAGGTTGTTGGGGACCAGCTGGACAGAGGGAAGTTGATCATACAAGCAGGACAGAGAGTTAGTTTTCCGGTACATCCCCTCCCTTGGTGGCCACATGGGGAGGTGCAGTGGGACTGCAGGCTGCAGAGGATGTCTCTGATGTCAACAGTTATGCACATGTCCATCATTACATTCTAGCGCGAGATGGAGTGGGGGGGGTAGAAACTAAGCATAACCCTCAGCCGTGCACCATGATGACTGTCACACCCGCAAACCCTGCAATTGCTGACTTTGCTGTCCCCCCGGTGACCAGATGCTACTCCCGAAGGACCTGTCCTAGCCAGAGGGCCCCATTGTGGGGGGTAAGCCACAGGGGGCAACCCTGGGAAAGGTCAGTCCCAGGAGAAGTCGCGGTGATGGGGTTGTGGTGAAACAGGGTCCTGAGAAGGGAGCTAAGGGCCAACGAAAACCAAAGCTGATAAACAGAATGAATGTAAAGAGGGCAGGTAGAAAGCAAGGGAAAAGCTGGGTTTTAGGTAAGGTGTTACACATTAAAACTAGACTAAGTGATAGTCTTTTTTTCCCATAGACGGGATTCTCCATGGAGAAACCAGATTGTTTCTGACAACAGGTTCTTTGATTCATTAAACAGGTACCACCCTGTTGACTAAGAGTTTTTGTTTTGTTTAATGTTCCTTATAACCAAACTAATTGGTAGAGGACAGAGCCTTATTATGCATGTAACAAGGTAATCACCACATTTAACGAGGATGAGTAAACAGTATGATACTTGGGATACACAAATGATGCATCTGTCTCATTTGACTAAGAAGCTTCAACGAGTTACCATACTGTTCAGAAACGCTTCTTTCAGCTATTAGCAGTTCCTGTGGGGATTGAAGGTCAGTGCTGTATTCTGACTGATGTGAATTAAGATTTAAAGCACAATTTTGTACATTTACTGATTGTAGCCAATAAAGAATGTATGACAGTATAGAATAGTAAATAGCATGCCCATAATTTCCCTGCATTTTTAAAGAGAGTCTACATTCTTTTGGGAAAAATCTTTAAAGGCACAATATGCTGACACAGTTTTCCATTTCATATATTTTCTCAGTTTATCTACTCATTTGACATCAATGAGAATGTGTGCATGATTACATAATCTTTGTGCCTCAGATGTCTTTCATTTCCCCTCTGCTGAAATCATAATTTACTGTGATGTTACAGTAACATCCAATGCAAGAGATTGTGATGACACAAACGGAATATTATGATGTCAGTGGGGGAAAAACAGGAGGAGGAGAACATGAGGTCTAAAAGACAAAAATCTGTGTTTTTTTTTATGCCAAACTTATTTAAATACAAGTTTTCCTGGATACTAAAGAATCTAGTTGAGGAAATTGAATTTCTGTCCGGAGAGCACTGAAAGTCAGTGGCGGCCATTATGATTGGTTGCCATGGTTTTCCAAAAAAGTAAATTTACATCTGTGAATGTGTATACTGGGGCCAACAGTGTGTGAGATGGTACTGTTTCTTAAATGTGGTGTTTCTTGTACTCCTTTGCAACATCTCCTCCACGATTCTGCAGTCTTGGGTTTGCATGCATCAGTGAATGCACTCTGGAGCACTCTTCATTCATCATTCTAGCACCCATGTGCAAAATGTGGAAAAACTTCACTGCATAAGTTAGATGATAGGAATCTGCATATACTTGAATAGAACTGCTCAGGTGTCATTTCCTCAGTGGAATGACATACATCATTTTTATACAGCAAGAGATGCAGGCACAGTAGAATGTGAGGCTTTATATGCAGACTGGATGGACCTCATAGTGTTTTACGGCCAGTATGTTCTATGTTTCTGTGTATTACTGGATGAAAAGTGCCGTAGAATGGATCTTCCCAGAGTTCATTTTCACTAGTTGTCTAAGCATTAGCTTCCCAAACTGTGCAACAGCTTCACTTCTTGCTTGAGGTTGTCATAGTAACATAGCCAAATATGGGATGGAAAATGACCTGTGTTCCATTAAATCTGCCCCTGACCACCATCAGGCAGTAGTTAACCCAATATTGTTAATCTGAATAAAAGTCCTGTTTAGAGTAGCACTGCATTGTGTAGCATTTCATTGGGAGCATATGGTGCACACTGTCCTAAGTTACATGTCCTTAGTTACATGTACAAAAATCAGGCTGACCAATGTCCTCAAGGGTGCGCAATTGTTAAGTAGTGAGAGTGGGTTTTAAACGACCACACCATAGATAAGCACAAGAGGCCTACTTAGTCACTACAAGATATTTATTGATGGCCGCTAGGTTCTCAGTGTTTCGTTTATAGAGCTTACTCATGAGAAGTGGTCCATAATCCTTTTATGTTTTCTAAAACTACTTCTCCTTTGGTAGTCATATATTCACAGGAAGGTTGGGGATGAACATCCTATTATAGCTGACAGGTATTTCTCTGCTCCCTGGTAGGATACAGTAGGTTGTCCTGCAATGTATCTAGCATGGCCTGACTACTGGTGCCCTTAGCTACTGAAATGTCCCAGTGTGTGGCAAACAGAGAATCCTCAATACCGCTATCTCCCCCTCTGCGACACCCCTCTCTTTTTCTGTTGCTAGCTTCCTGTTGCCCTGATCTCTCTGGCCTGGTAGTCTGTATACCACACCAGTGTGCAGCTTCTTACCTGATGCCTTTGTGAGCTGAACTCACAGCAATTCCATTTGCCCATTCCCTCCCATGATGGACCTGTTCTCCACTGCCTCAAAGCCTTTCCTGACATAGAGGGCTATCCCTCTTCATTCACCTTTCCCCATCCCACGCATACATGGCGTTGCCTGGGACTGATAGGCCCCAGTCATTATTCCTTGTGGCCCAGGTTTCTGTAATAGCTATAAGGTCCAACCCTGCATCTGCTACCATCCACTGGAGCTCACTAATTTTGTTTCCCTGGCTTCTGGCTTTCCATCTTTTGCCTACACCTCTCCTGTTCATTACAGATCCTCTCCCTTCATCCTGCTCTGACCTCCTTAGTGTCTTATTTTTTTTTTTTTTTGCCAGCCTACTGAGCCCTCCTTAGTATTTTCCCTTAATCTGCTATGAACACCCACCTTGCTGTTTCCCTTCCCAGTCTTCCTGGTCCCCAGTTTTAGGGGAGCTGTAGCTACATTCCCCACTTGCTCTCCCTTCTCGCCAGTTTCCTAGTCTGTCTTCCCTGTAGTTAGTTTAATTGTTCACCAGTGTAGTTGTCAAACGTCTGCCCAGTGCACTGGTCCCCCTCTAGTTGGGTGAAGTATGACACTGTTGAAAAACTTTCTATTCCAGACTCCCCTCCCCCCGTCCCCCCATAAAACTTTACCTCTCCTCCTGACACCATCCCTTCAACCACACATTAAACTCATTGATCTCCTCCTCCTTCCTCACCCTGTCTTTCCTATTCTCCCTATCGCTACCCCATAGGGAGGACCTCAGAAAAGACAAGGAAAGCAGAGTGTGCTTTCCATCTATCCCCCGGCTTTTGAAAGTTGAGCTTCACTGCCTCTATAGGCTAGTTTGCCAGATTGCTGGCTACCAAGTGTACCAGCTCCTCCACTCCTCCTTCCTGTCCAAATCCCAGATGGCTGATGCACCATGAAGGCATCTGACCATCCCCTTCCCTTTCCCTCTGTGTTCACCACTTTCTCCACCTCACTAATCATTGACTCTCCTACAGCTAAAATACTCGTTGGTATCTTTGTCCTGTTCTCACTCCCGGGTGCTGCCAAGTTTTCCTGTGTACTCTTCCCAACTGGCTTATAGTTCCCCTTGTCAGAGCTGGGTACCTGCGCCTCCTTCAGGGGTTCAAAGCGATTTGCTGTCTGGATTTTGTGGGTTTGGATGCCCACCTTGTAACTGCCACTAACCCCCCCCAACCACCACCACCATACTCCAGCACCTTGGATCAATGGGCCTCAGAGGGAGTGGTGGGTGGGGATCGTGGAACCAGCTGCATTGAGATTTCCTCTCTTGCTGCTACCAGTTGTGCATGGATCTGCCCAGTGGTCCTACATATGGTGCAGTGTCTCCTCGTCAGAGCATAACCCTGGAGATGAGTACCCATGCTACTTATGCTCCATAATGTCAGCTGTCACACTTTACACAGTAACTGCGGGACTCCTGGTATTAACCTTTACACCTGTTACCTGCCTAGTACCCTTTAACTAGACCTAACCTGCCTACCCTATATAGTGAGTTTTGCCAACAATACTGATTTAAACGATTACCTGCCTGACAGCCCTAGATGTTCCCCTTATATCCCTACCCTAGATAGGGACTTTGCTACAGCTACCAAGTAACACAGTTCGCAATGTCCAGTTTACACGCTAACTAACTGCAAAGTTAATCTACCCCAGATAGGGAATTACTAGGCTCCTTTACACTAGCTGCCCTTCTGTAGTTACCAGATACCTGCACTGACCTGCACAATTGTACTGTGTAATGTGATGTCCCTCACTAAGACATAGCCTCTTCTGCTCTTAAAGGCTATGCTCTGGGCTTCCTCCAAAGTTGGATAGTCAGTAGGCACCTGTGAAGGAAGAAAGGCTGACTTTCAAATACTTACAGCTCTTAGCAGGATCACACTGCGGTCAGGAGGCCACCTGGAAAGTTGACTCTGGCCCACTTGGAAAATCAGTAGGTGAGGGCCCAGGGTAACACTCTCCTGGAATCATAGACAGTGACAGCAGAAAATGACCACTGGTTCATCCAGTCTGCTCATAAACCCTAACAAACCCAGAACCTATTGTCAATACAGGATTCTAACCCACAGTGTCCACCACCATGCTCCCCACCCTACTGCTGTCACCCTGAGCGACTCCTAAACCCTTCACTCTGTCCCAGCTGTATTTGAAATCATTGATAGTTTTGGCACCCACCACATCAGCTGGGAGTTAGTTTCATGACTCCACCACCCTTTCTGATAAATAAAATGTTCTCACTTTCCCACTTGGATCGCTCCCTCCCTCATCAGTTTCCACTCATGCCGCCGTGTTCTTGATTCACTACTTATGCTGAATAGTTTCTTACCATTTACCTTGTTCATTCCTTTCAGGAACTTGAAGGTCTGTTATATTTCCCCTCTCTCGTCTAGCCTGCAGCAAGTACATGTTCAGTGCCTTGAGCCGATCCTCATAAGATCTGCTCTGCTGTCATGCTATCATTTTGGTCACCCCACGTTGCACTGTCTTCAGCCTGTCCTTATCTTTCCTTAGGTGAGGACTTGAGAACTGGGCACAGTACTCCAGGTGGGGCCTCACCAGTAATCTGTAGAGATGTAGTAATACCTCCCTCTTCTGCTGTCAGTACCCTTTCCTATACACCCCAGCATTTTTTTTTGCCGTACTGTAGGCCTTGTTAAACTTTATACACACACACACAGTACTCTGTGCTCACGTTCTTGTTCCCTATGTGCATCACCTTGCACATTTTGGCATTGAATTTCAACTGCCAAACCTTTGACCACCTCTCTAGCTTTTGCAAGTCTCTCTGCATCTCCCTAACACCCTCCTCGCTGTCTGCCCTGCCACAGAGCTTAGTGTCATCTGCAGAGACTCATCTTGCCTTGGATTCCTTCTCCCATGTTGCTAATGAGTGTATTGAAAAGGACTGGATCGAGTGCAGATTTTTGTGGCATCACACTGGCGACCTCCCTCCCTTCTGATTTGACTCCGATAACCAAAACCCTATACTGTCTGCCTTCCAACCAGCTTCTCAGCCATCTGTGTCTTTCGCTGTACCCAGATCCTGTAGCTTCTTCAGCAGCCTTCTGTGAGGCTCAAAGTTGAAAGCATTGCTGAAATAAAAGAAGAGTAAATCCACAGCATGGCCCTTATCCACTACTCTAGTTACCTATTCAAAGAATACTATCAGATTGGTCTGATAAAACCTTCCTGCAGTGAACCCGTGCTGTTTACTGTCTTGGAGTCCATTGCTTTCCAGGTAGTCCCTGAGGTCCTCTTTGACTAGTGTTTCCATTGGTTTACCAATAATAGAGGTAAGACTGACGGGTTTGTGGTTTTCCTGTTGCTCCTTGCCCCCACTTGGGACTGTGTCTTCTACCCACCAGTCTTTTGGAACTACCTCTGTCTGAACTGAGCTGTTGAACAGCCCCACCAGGAGTTCAGTTCTGTTGCAAATTCCTTGAGCACCCTTAGATGTGTCGCATCTGGCCCCGTGGCCTCATTTGTCTTAAGGGCTACTAGCCCTTTCAAACCTTTTCACTGGTAAATTCTTGGTGCCTTATCTAATGAATCCCCGTTGCAGCTGCCATAATGCCACTCTCTGGCAGAGGCCCTCTGTCTTCCCTTGTGAATGCAGAACAATAGTAGTCATTTTGAATGATTGTTTTCTACCTATCTATCCCCTTTAATTACCCTACTTCCCTCTGTGAGCATAACAATTCCTCCTCCCCGTCTTTCTTTTTACCCTAATATATGTAAAGAATTGTTTTTCCCCACCCTTGACCCCCCTCTGCAATACACAGCTCTGTGTCTGCCTTTGCTTCTCAGACCACCCTTTTGGTTTCCCTTGTTCTTATCTGGTACTCTCCCCCTTCTTCCGCCCCTTGTATATGATGAAGGCCTTCTGTCCGGCTCTCACTGCTTCTCTGACCTTTCTTACATTTTTCTTTTGATTACTTTTCTCATGCAAGACTTTATTGCCTCGAGACTTGCTCCCTTGATTGCCCCATGAATCTTTTCTCCATATCCCTGATGCTGTCCACTCTGCTTTGTCCCAGGCCAGCTCCCTGATCTTGCTAAAGCCTGCTCTTCTGAAATCTAGGACTTAAACCTTTGATAAGGGCTCACGTGTCCCAAGTGCCAGGTTGAACCATATAGAGTTATGGTGGCTCCCCTACCCTCACCCTCCTACCAGTTCCGAGTTGGTGAGCACCACATTGAGAATAGCAGTCTACCTAGTGGGTTCCTTACCTGCCTTCACCAGCAAGCAGTCCTGCAGTGTACCCAGCAGAGCCTGATTTCTGGAGCTTCTAATCACTGGAATGACTCATCAGTATGGCAGGTTTAGAGCTCCCACCACCATCTCCCTCTTTGCCACCCTCCCCCCCTTTTCTAATTTTTCCCCTGGCTCCTTAACTCTCTCTTCCCTCTGTCCTGGAGGTCTGTAGATCACACGTATACGTAATTTCTTGTTTGAGGATGCCATGAGCTGAACCCATAGCAATTCTGTTTCTGCATTACCTCCCCTAATATTTCCATCCCCCCACTGCCTCTGTGCCCTGTCTGACACACAGAGCTATATCTCCTCCTTTATCTTTTCCTCTATCCCTTTTAAACGTGGTGTAGCCTGGGACTGTCAGGTCCCAGTTGTTATTCTCTGTGGCCAACATTCGTTTGATGGCTGGTAGATCCATCTCTGTGTCTACCACCATTGCCTGGAGCTCACTAATTTTATTTCCCAGACTCCTAGCATTAAGGCAGTCCCCTTTCCGTATTTCTCCTGAACCCCTCTTGCTTTTGACTATTCCTTTTCACTTACTCTTCCCAAGTCTCCTTGCTTTTTAATTTTTCATACTTAATGTAGACTTTGTCAGCACTCTCACTGGCCTCTTCCCCTAACCTAATTTGAACTTCAGCCTTACTGTTATCCACCTTGCTGCTACTAGTCCCCTGTTCAGGGGAGCCATAGCTAGGCTCCCCACCTGCTCTCCATTCTCAGGGGTTCCCCTAGCCTCCATCTCCCCTGTAGTCAGTTTAGTTGTCCATTGTAGACGTCAAACTTCTTCCAGAGCACTGGCCCCGTCTTTCGTCAGGTGAAGGCCATCACCCTTGAAGAGTCTCCTGACCCAGAAGACCCCCTCAAAGTGGTACCTGTCCTTCTGACAACATCCCTTCAGCTACCCATTAAACTCCTCAGTCTCTTCCATCCTTACTCATTGTACCCATTCCCCTTATTCAACACAAGGAGGACCTTGGGAAAGGCCAGGAAAGCCAAGAACACCTTCAGCCTGTCCCCCAGCCTTTTAAAGTTGCGCGTCACTGCTGCCACAGGCTGGTTTGTCAGATTGTTGGTACCCACGTGTATCAGCACCTCCAGATCCCCCTCTCCCTTTTCCACCGCCCACTCTATCCTATCTATGTCCTTGATGGCTGATGCACCAGGAAGGCATCTGACCATTTCACTCCCATTCCCTTCCCCACCTATCACCGTGTCTACCCCCTAATCATTGAGTCCCCAAAAAGTAAGACTCACCTTGCTGACTTCCTCCTGCTCACCCCCTTGGGTGCCACCAAGTCACCCTGCCCCTTTCCCCAAACAGACTTAGAGCACTCCCCCCCCAAACTGAATCTGGTACCTGAGCCTCCTCCAGGGGTGCAAAGTGATTTGCTGTCTGAATGGTGTGAGATTGGTTGAACCCCTTATGGCTGCTTCTGCCACTCTTCCCCACCACCCTCCAATCCCCTGTGCCAGTGACCCTCTGGGGGATTGAGGATGGGGGGGGTGGACCCCAGCTGAGCTGGTGCCACAGCTGAGATATCTCAACTGTTGCTGCTACCAGCTGAGCATGGAGCTCCACGAAGGTCCTGCAGATGGGGCAGTGCCTCCTCTTCAAGAGTGTAACCCATGAGAAGAGTACCTCACAGTCCCCACAACTGACTACCTCTCTGCTGTATTTCATCTCCATACTGATGCTGTGATACAGAAAGTCCTACCTCATTATCAGTACTGCACTTCAGTTTGATGCACTTGCTCTGTGTTTGCATCTTACATTTACTTGCAGGGTCCAAAATACCCCATTTAATTAGCAAAAAACAGATGATAAAACTAAAGCTTCTGTAACTTTAAAAGGTGTCCAGGTACCCAACAGTGAGGGACCACCTGAAAATTTCCTGGTATTCTAGTGGGCCAGTCCGACTGTGGCTCTTTCAAGCCTTGCTCCATAACGCTACAGTCATTCCTTTGTTACGTTTGGGAGATGCACAGATACATAGAAATGTGATGGCAGAGAAAGGCCCCACGGCCCATCTAGTCTGCCCAATACCCTACCCACCCTTCTTTTATGCTTCCACTCTCTTTTCCCAACCCCTTAAATCTATCCCAAGCCCTCTTGAACCCCTCTACCATTTCAGCTGCCCCTGCCTCCTCCGGCAAGCTGTTCCAGGCCTCCACCACCCTTTCCATGAAAATCTGCCTCATGACATTAACTCTGTATTGCGCACCTTCCAGTTTGAGGCTATGTCCCCTCATGTTCGCTCCCTCTTCAATTTGAACAAACTATCACCCTCCACCTTGTTTATTCCCTTCAGATATTTAAAGATTTCAGTCATGTCCCACCTCTCCTTCCTAGTCTCCAGAGGGTACAAATTTAGCCCTCTTAATCATCTCTCATAGGATACATCCTGCATCCCTCTTACGATTTTGGTTGCCCTTCTCTGTACCCTCTTCATCAACTCAACATCTCTGCGTAGGTGAGGCCTCCAGAACTGCACCCCATATTCCAGATGCCTGACCATGGTTCTGTATAATGGCATTAGCACCTCCCTCTTTCTGCTTTTAAAACCCCTCGCAATGCAGGCCAACATTCCATTTGTCTTTCCCACCGCCCTACCACACTGGCTGCCCACCTTGAGGTCACGCGATACCATAATCCCCAGGTTCCTTTCTGTTTCCTTCTCTTTAATCACCCCCCCCCCCAAGGGAGTAAGGTTCCCTCCTATTCCTCCTCCCCAGGTGCATCACCAAGCACTTTTGTGGATTAAACTTCAGTTTCCAGGTGTCGGACCATCTTTCCAGCCTCTCCAGGTCCTGCCTCATGGTTGCACCCCACTAGAGGAATCCACCCCATTGCAGACCTTGGTATCATCTGCGAACAGGCACACCTGTCCTTCCAGACCCTCCGCTAGGTCACTAACATAGATGTTAAAGAGTATTGGTCCTAGCACTGACCCCTATGACACCCCAGTGGTCACCGCCCATTCCCTGGAATGTGTGCCCTTTACCACCACTGTCTGACTCCTTTCCGTCAACCAGTTTTCCACCCACCTGTTGATCTTGTGGTCCACTCCTAGCCTGTCCAGCTTTTGCACCATTCCACCATGTGGAACGGTGTCGAAGGCCTTACTGAAATCCAGATAGGACATGTCCACCGCTCCCTGCTCCACTATCTGTGTCACCCCATCGAAAAACTCTTATCGGGTTAGTCTGACGGACCTTCCCTTGGTGAAGCCATGCTGCCTGTCATCCTGCATGCCATTTATCTCCAAGTATTCTAACAACCTGATCTTAAGTAGTGTTTCCATTGCCTTCCCCACCACCGAGGTAAGACTAACGGGACAGTAGTTTTTGACCTCGTCCTCCCCCATGTAGTGTGACTGCCTCTGCCCTCTTCCAGTCTGTTGGCACCACTCCTGTGACCAAGGACAAGTTGAACAGCCTCACCAGATGCGGCACCAGTTTATCCTTCACCTCCTTGAGAATCCTGGGTGTATTCCATCAGGCCCCATCACCTTGTCTACCCAGCTTGTCCCTTACTCCTTCAGCTGTGAATTCTGCCACACCCACCTGCCAGTGGCTGTCACCTTCCCCACCCTGTTCTGGTCCCCTGCCCTCTCTTTCCTCTGTGAAGATTGAGGCAAAATAGCTATTTAATGCCTCTGCTTTTTCGAAATCCCCTTCCAGTGTTGTTCCACTGTCCCCCCTTATCCTTCCAATCCCATGCTGTGCCCTCCTCCTTTCTCCAACGTACCTAAAGAAGGTTTGGCCCCCCTTCCTTGCCTGCTTCGCTATCCTCTCCTCAGTGCCCTCCTTATCTTTAGCCCTGCCTCCTTCCTTTTTTCTCTGTCCTCATCCTTTTGTGACCTCCTGTACCTCTTGAATGCTCTAGTCTTCTCCTTGACTCCTAACGCCACCTCTCTAGTGAACCATAGAGGTTTTTTCCATCTTCTATTCTTTCTTACCCTTCTTATACATGGTGCTCGTTCCACCAAGTCTCACTCACTGCTACAGTGTTTAAACTCAGTGTTGTAAATTGGAGCAGCTGGAAACATTTAACTAGTGTGTAGTACACAACCTGACCATACCTTGAATATGTGATGTTATACAGCATATTTAGGCAAGTTTTGGGCATACACAGAGCACATTTTTTAGGAGGCCCTGTTACATTGTGACTTCACCTATTAGTTCACACAATAAATGAGATGAAACATTCAGTACCCAGATTTATGTCTCTGTTCCCCACATTAAAAATAAAATGTAGGCAAGTTTCTGTATATGGCTCTTTATCCTGGAGGATCAGGGCGCAGTACAGGGAATCATAACAGTATGATACAATACAATCTGTAATAAATACTCTAATAAATAAAATAAACAGGTGTTTCACAGACCTTTAGAATTACCTTAATACAAAACTGAATGAAAAGTGTTCCCAAGCCTAAGGGCAAGAGCCCACAAAACTCAAAAGTGCAACTCTGTGGAAGAGATGGCCCGATAACTATCACTGTAAGCATGTATTCTTTTGCCATTTATTTTATAGAGGTCATAGACTCTTAGGAGTGGTGTCTTGTATTATAAAATGGCAGATAAGAATACTGTTCTGTGATTGACTAGTACTGCAGGTTCAGTAAGTTGCTGTCTCACACCAGCACCACACCTTTTGCTCTCCCCAGCCACTGCTGACAGCACAATAAAATCTTCTTTTTGTGATTTATAGTGCAAGCAGTTTTAGATTTGCAGTAAGACACTTGGGCGGTGCTGTGTCATTTGAGAGCACCATTCCTTGGAGAATTATGGCAAACTGCTACACGTTGCTTGTGATTGTGGCATTGTGATATCCTTGGCAGCACTTTCACCCCTAGGCCAGTTTTTTGTGGGGTTAGTGCCAAACCAGGGATTTGGACTTGCACCCAGTGCAGCCACTGCGGTAGGGTAAATAGGAATTGCTCCAGTGCTTGGTGCTGTCCTTTGGATGTGAGACATTGAACCAGGATCCTAGCTCACACCACTGATGATTGTCAAAATGAGCATAAAAATGTAATGATATGTTTTCAGCAGAATAGGGGGAGCACCCCTGGTGTTGTAGTTAACATTCCCCTGTAAGTTAGACAGGCTGTAATATAGTTGTCCAGGTTTGCATTTAGAAGCCAGTGATTGCATACTGACCCTGCATTTATTGCCTGACATCCGGTCTCCTTATGCCATCAAACTCTTATGTCTAGCGGTATCAGTTATTGCTATGAAAAGCACCAAATATTCTTTCATGCTTAGACCCACAAGTGTAATTGTACTCTCATGATAACAGAAGTATTTGAATTATTTGCAGGGCCACACAGGGTCTTGTCTTTCTCTAGTTCTTTAGTGAGCGCCAGTTCACACACCACTGCCATTTATTTATTTGGGTTGGGGGGACACTTTAGGCCATCCTTGCTGTCAGAACTTGTAAAATGTAGTCCAGCACCGGATGGGCACCCCCCCTTGTCTTATTGCTTGAATCTCCTAGCAGATAAATAGACCCATCATGACTACAAGCAGCAGATCTTTTACCTGAAGTGAAATAATCAAGAGCATGTTAGAAAATGTGTTTTATAAACAGTGTAACCTGCACTCCTTTTCAGTTTCGTAATTTTCAAAACTTTGCTTAGCTTAAAAAGACTTTTCTCTTGATGAGTGCCAAGCACTGTCCATTCAATCGATATATAGGCCAAACATTCTGGTGGTTACCTTGTTGATGAAAAATTTTTTTGGGGGGTTATTGTTCTGTTTCCTGTGTTTCATCTGACATTCATGGTTGATGCTGCAGTGCATGAGAGTGTCGACATGTTTCCTTATATGATTCTAGACTAGCTAACACGGGTCCGTAATATGTTGTGTCAATTCTCTGCTGACATTCATTTACAGCTTATCTTTAAATGTATTGTGTCCATTAAAAAAAACATTATAAAATGGCTTCATTAATATTACTGTATCTTGTGAGGTACAACAATTTAAGTTTCAAAATCTGCAGGTCATAAAACAAATTGCTTTTCCTTGTGTTTGTTTCGTTGGTTCAGTTGACTGTTTAACATTAAAAATGCATTTTCCTTTTTTGTTTTATAATACATCTGAAAGTAATGATTTTTATGTGATTTTGAACTTGGTGATTGAATATTACATGTGTGATTTGTGTCTATTTAAAAACCTGTTTTTGTGGGGGCTTTTAATCTAGATAAAGGTTAGTTGTGAACTAAGATTTACTGCTTCTGATGTGTATATTTTGTTCTTGACTCCTAACTAAATATGGGGCAGACCTTAGTTTTGAAACACATGATATAGCAGGCTCTGCCATGTTGGTGACCTGGGTTTACGCCCTGAGCCCAGGACAGCAAGAGAGGAGATGGCAAAGAGAAGTGCCCATGAGGACACACTCCTGGTTTTGGAGCATCCCTCTGTTAGCAGCAACCAGTGGCGGCCTGGTGAGGTGCCCGTGGTGATGTGGGGGGCCACGTGTTATCTGGCACCTCCCCAAGTCATGGTGAGCAGACCCTAAAAAGTGGATGAAATCCCTCATTGGGGCAACAGCATCGATGGGCTGGGCTAGTAGCTGCCATACCGTCCAGGCACACAAACGGCTGTCCCCATCCATGTCGCATACTGACCTCTGTGATCCATACTTAATCCTCGAATATGCCCTGGCTAGTAGGGCATGCTGAAGTGGTGTCACAGACATGGATGGGGGTGACTGGATTGGAGGTGGTTCCAGCGCAGGAGGTAGTGGAATCACTAGGGCATGAGGTAAACACAACAAAAGAGCCAAAAATGAAAAACAAAATGTTACCAGGGCTGCTGTTATAAGCATATATGTCAAGATCAGGGTGTCTCTTATGGTCTGAGAACCCTGTCTTATGCCCAGTTTGGTTGAGAAGACTGCAGAACAAATCACCCACGCTGGAAATAAGACAATACTCTCTTGTTTGGATTTCTGTCCACTTCCCAGCTGCTCTTACAGTACACTCCAAAGTGAGTACAGTAAATTGTGTTTCCCTCTGAGACAACACTGTCTTGTATCATAAGTGATGCTGGCCTTGAGTTACTGTATAAATGTATTACAAATCACTCAAGTAATTTAGAAAAAAAACTTTAAAAGATGTGTTTACACTAACTCTTCAAGTTACTTTCTGCCTTTCTGTTAAAATGGAAAATGGCATGTTCCATCAACAGTGCTAGAGTAGTTTTTATAAAGTTATGTATATGAAATGACATGAGGGTGCGGAATTCTTAAGTGCCATCTGACATCATGTGACAGGTGTAATGGGACCTGCCCCACACGCTCTCCTGAGTATACCAGTATGGTGACTCCAAAGCCCCACCACTAATGTCACAGCAACTCAAGGAATAACCTATACTGGAATTTTCAATAATCTTTCTGTGTGCTTGGTTCATCGGAGATAAGTGATTTGTATTGCATTTTACCAGCTGTGGGAAAAGGTCACAGTAACCCTAACCAGCAGGTAATCTGGGAGTTTTTAGTGAATTTCATAGAGCTGGAGTGGACACTAAAAGCTTACATTTTTTAACTTGTATAGTGAAATGATAGGCAGTTGATTGCCTCCATTTTGGCTTCTGGAAATTTCAGCTAAATTACAATAACTGTTTTGGACAGCTCTTGCTTAAATATCAACCCACAACTCGTATTTACAGAGTCTCTTAGCAGTTACACCAGTGCAAGGTTTATTATATTATGGCCAAGTCCCCTGGGATTCTGCAGTTGTGGAATTTGCCTCAGAATTTGCATCATGCCACAGAATATATATAGTGCTGGAGAATTCATTGTTTTTGGTGAATTTTCATATAAATATACTGTTCTAGGGACATGGATATGTTGTTCATCCACACTCATTGGCAGTATCCTTGCCGCTTTAAATCTTGCCGGAAGGTCTTCAAGCTTGCTCCTCCCACCCACCCGGGTGGTATAACTCTCGGCTCCGCCCCATGACGCCAGATCTTCCTTACCGCTTGGAAGCTCAGGTTCCCTCATAACGCTCTGCGTTTGTGACTGGTTCCTATTTCTCCGTTTGCGGATTTAAAAATAATATTTTGCAAAAGACTTCCAGTCTTGATCCCTCAGCGGCTGCGATGGATAATCGACTCCCAGTTTCGGAGATGCCCATGCGGTGAAGATGTCTCGGGCGGATCCACACTCACGTGTGTCTACTGCTTAGGCCTTGAGCACGACCGCGGGCTTGCGACCTGTGCTCATCTTTCTCGGCCTCGTCCTCGAAGACCGTGCTGCCCGATTGCAACTGGGCCGTCGAAGCGTTTCCCTCGGTGAAGTCCAAGGAGGCCCGGTTGGCGGTCAGCGGCGTGAACTCGGCGGATCAGCCTCGGCGGATGAGTACGCCCTCGAAGAAAGGCCAGCGTGAGCCGTATCTTCCTCGGCCGCGGCATTTATCGCTCTCTCTGGGTTCTTCCTACGGCTTCCTTTAAGGAGCTTTGTCTGTCCCTCTCCACTAAAGAGAAGGCCTGCGTCTGCTGGACCTTTTCTCGGTCAAAAGAGGGACAAGGGTAGAATCCCTCCGTCGGCCGCTCTTGGGAGGCGGGAAAGGTCCCCTCCGGGCGTCGACCCGTCGGCCGGTCGACCGGCTCGGCTTCGGCCACTGGCCTCACGGTCCCGATCAGGTCAGTTGACCGAGACTCCACTGATGAAGTCCGGATTCTCGACCCATTAGACGGGCTGTCGCCTTTAGCAGCAGAGATTCCCCTCTCCCCGGTTCCCCCGGGAGGAGTTGAGGATCCCGTGGGCTCGCCTGTGCCTCCGGTTCCGGAGCCCTCGGATGGACCTTCCGAGCCGAAGGGAGTGTCGGTTCGGCCGACACCTCCCTGCACCGACGGAAATTCGGGACTCGGTCCTCGGTCTCGGTCCTCCCAGCGGTCCAGCCGTTCCCACCGTCATAAGCGTGTCTCGGTCTCGCTTGCAGCATGTAAGCGGCGTCGCCGCTCGTCCTCGTCCTCCTCCTCGGATGAGGGGAGGCTTCGGCGTAAATTACGTCGACGGTACGAGGACCTTATGTTGCAACAGCTCCTCCTGGCCGGGAATAAGCCGACTCCGGCGCCGTCCCCGGCCATTAAGTGGCTGTCACCGGAACGGCCGACACAACCCCTCGACTTGCCGAGGAGCCTATACCCAGGCCGGTTGTTCGGCCAAAACCAGCTGCTCCACCGATTGCGGTGGAACCTCCGCCTCCACAGCCACCAATGGGGCTCCGACCAGGATTCTCGGTGGCTAAGGGTTTACCCGCCGGCTGTCAGTTACCCTCACTCGACCGACCTCGGCAGGTGAAGGGTGGTTCAGGCCAGAGGCAGCTCTTCGAGGACTCTTCGAGTCGAAGATGATTCCTCCTTCTTCTCCAGCGACTGGACTTGGAGTCTTCAGGAAGGTCAGCCAATGGGCGATAGCCCGTCGTCCTTCCTAGGACTGCTTCGACTCATCTCGAGTCTACGGGATGGGCTCGAACCGTTTCCAAGCAGGCCAGGTATCCCCTCACGGAGATTCTGGACCGGGGGATTCTCCGGCGGAGGCCTTTCCAGTGGCGAGGCCATAGTGGGTCCAACACTGGAACTTTGGCAGCGCCCTGCTTCCTGCCCTGCGCCTTCGGCCAGGATGGCCAGGAAGTATCTGGTCCCTACCGTTCCTTGTCGGTTTTGGAACCCCTCTGCTGAGGGGTTGGTTACCGACAGCGTTTTCCGGCGCGCGGCTAGCGCCGGGATGTGGACAAACCTCCTGACAAGGGTCAAAATTGGACTATGTCGGGCGAAAAGTCTCGCTGCGTCCTCTCTCGGCCTCGTCAGGCCAGTTCGGCCGTCCTCATGGCACATTTTCTCATGCCCTGTTGGGCTCCTGGATGAGGTCATCCCTCATCTTCCCGCCGATCTGCAGACTACGGTTAAGCAGGTGCGGGACCAGGGCAGGGCAGTGGCCAAACAACAGCTCCAGACTGCTTTGGATGTAGGGACTCATGTGCCAGATCGGTGGCGGCGCGGTGGCTGCGTCGGCGGGCTTGGCTGAGGATATCCACCTTTACTCGGATACCCAGCACAAGTTGGCGGATGTTCCCTTTTGGGGACTGACCTCTTCCCCTGGGGTGGAAGGTCACCTGCAGAGGATCGAGAGTCAATGCCACCTTGGACTCGGTCTCTTCGCTCAGAAGGACAAGGCACAAACCACAGCCTAAGCCCTTTCGTCCTTCTGTGCCCCGGCAGCGCCCGCCCAGCAACGTCAGGGCCAGCAGCCGAGCCTTGGCATCCCAAACCCAGCCGCCCGGCTTCCTCTAACAGGAGGCAGGGAGGAAAGGGCCCAGGAGGTCCCTCGGCGGTCCCTCCTCAAGCCTGCCCAGTGACGGGCTGAGGGTGTCGCCCCATCCCGTCACCTTACCCCCTAGGTCCCCATTAGAGGCCGGCTCGGCACTTCCGTTCCGCCTGGTCCGCTGTTACCACGGACAGGTGGGTCTTGGAGGTGGTGGGAAGAGGCCTGCCTCTGGAATTGAGCAGGCACCACCCTTCAGAGCCGTCGCCCTCGGGAGCCGGGATCCCCAGCCTCACTGGCGGCTCGTCGGCCGACGCTCGCTCTCCTCCTCCAGAAGGAGGTGGTAAGAGAGGTGGTGGACCCTCTTTCAGACCCAGGGTTTGTGTCCAGGTACTTCCTGGTTCGAAGCAGACGGGGCTGGCGCCCATTCTGCGACCTACGACCTAAACAAGTTCCTAAGGTCTCGAACCTTCAGGATGGTCACTCTGGCTCAGATAATACCATCCTTGGAGCAGGCGTGTGGTTCTGCTCTCTGGACTTGCAGGGCCGCGTTTTTCACGTCCCTATCCGTCCGTCTCACAAGATTCCTTCGCTTCAGGCGGAAGGATCTCTCTTGATTCAAGCCATGCCCTTGGCTTGTCTCCAGCTCCCAGGGTCTTCACCAAATGCATGGCAGTGGTGACAGCATTCCCGCGGCGCCGAGGGGTCGGGTGTACCCTTACCTGGACGACTGGCTGATAGCAGCTCCTCCAGGAAGGAGGCGGAGTGGTCCAGAGATCTGGCCTCAGGTCTGCTCTCAACTGGGCCTCCTTATCAAGGAGGCAAGTCAGAACTCGAGCGAAGCAGGTGATTTTATTCATCGGGCGCGGCTCAACTCTCTTGAGCCAGAGCGCGGCTCGGCCCGGACAGGGCGAGGTTCTTTCCTCCTTTGCCCGATCATTTCTGGTTGGGCAATGCGCCCTGCCGGGACTTCCTGCGCCTCCTGGGTCTCATGGCGGCCTGTACCAGCGTGGTCCGTTGGGCCCGCTGGAACATACGTCCCTTCAGTGGGGACTGGCCAGCCAGTGGTCATAGCGCTGCGATCACTTGGACCAGCTTGTGCCGGTGACACAGGGGATGTGGAGCGCTCTCCAGTGGTGGACCGTTCCAGATCATTTGCGGAGGGCATCCCGTTACTCCGCCCGAGCGGCGGTCTCTCTGTCGACCGATGCCTCTCTGATGGGTTGGGGTGCCCATCTGGGGAACACCGGACTCATGGCCTCTGGTCCGGAGTCGATGCCACATCAACCTGCTGGAGCTCGGGCGGTCCGCCTGGCTCTCACCGCCTTTGCTCCGTTCCTCCGGGGTCAAGTGGTCCGAGTCCAGGCCGGACAATACCACGACCATGTACTATCTAAACCGCCAGGCGGGGCGCGCTCCATGCTTCTATGCAAGGAAGCTCTCCGCATTTGGTCCTCGTCGCGCGCAGCCTGGCGGATCTCCTAGCCATTCACGTGGCAGGGCCTCCAACACCCTGGCCGATGCCCTGAGCGGATAGGGGCTGCATCCACGAGTGGTCTCTCCTGCGGAGTACAGCATCTGTTCTCCCTTTGGGGCACACCTCAGGTGGACCTGTTTGCCTCCATGGAGAGCAAGGCTGAGTCTGTTTCATGCCGCCCCCTCAGCAGGGCTCGCTGCGGGATGCCTTCTCGAGGCAATGGACCCCGGGCCTCTTTTCGCCTTTCCCCATTTCCCTTGATCCACAAGGTGCTTCTCAAAGCGAGGAGGGACAAGGCGCAGGTGATTCTGATAGCCCCAGACTGGCCTCGCCAGTTCTGGTACCAGATCTCCTCAGTCTCAGCTCCAGGACTCCAGGGCAGCTTCCAGCTCGCCGGACCTGCTCTCAGTCAATCAGGAAGGTGTTCCATCCGGACCTTCAATCCCTGCACCTGACGGCCTGGTTCCTGGGCTAGAGTTCCAGGCTTTGGGTCTTTCCGAGAGGTCCTCAATGTAGTTGAGGCGTCCCGTAAGTCGACCAGAAAATGCTATGCCTTCAAATGGAAAAGGTTTTCCATTTGGTGTCAGAACAGGGCTTGGACCCTTCCTCCTGTTCCTTGGCAAGCATCTTGGACTATTTATGGTCCTTTCTAGTCAAGGGCTTAGGTCGGCGACCCTAAGGGTGCACCTGGCAGCCATCTCTGCTTACGGTAGCGGGCGGGAAGCAGTCGATGGCGCAGGAGGAAGGTGGTCTGGCGCTTTTTCAAAGGCCTGATCACATTTCCTCCAGTGCGAGGAACCCCCACCTCCGTGGGATCTACTGCTGGTACTGGCAAAGCTCATGGGCAAGCCATTCGAACCTATGCACAGGTGTGCTCTCTCTCACCTGTCGTGGAAGACCACGCCTTCTTGGTGGCTATCCGTCAGCCAGAAGGATGGGAGGCTCCAGGCGCTTTCCATCGAGTCTCCTACCTGGTCTTCCACAGGGACAAGGTTGTCCTGCTTCCCACCGAAATTCCTTCCGAAGTGGTGGTGTCGGAGTTTCACCTTAACCAGGTGTTGACTCTGCGGTGTTCTACCCCAATCACACCTCGGAGGCGAATAGGGCTCCATACTCTGGACCCTAGAAGGGCGCCGCTATTATAAGGAGCGCGCACGGCTGAAATTGGGAGAGGTTCGCCAGCTGTTTGTCACCTACGCTGAAGCCGCATCTGGCAGACCTGCAGCCAAGCGGACGATAAGCAGGTGGGTAACCTCCTGCATAGATCTCTGCTATAAGTTGGCGGGCATGGAGCCTCCCAGAGGATAAGAGCTCATTCTACCCGCCTATACTGTTGCAACGTGGCTGCTTCCAGGACGTCCCATCCAGGAAATCTGCAGGGCTGCTACCTGAAGTCAGCAAACACCTTCATTACCCACTACCACATCGACCTTGAGTCACGCCGGGATGCTGGTTTTGGGGCCTCGGTTCTCAGTCTCTCTTTCCCAAAGTAAGTATATGGGGTGTGCGTCTTGCCTCCCTCCTCCCGGAGAACTGCTAGGAGTCTGCCAATGAGTGTGGATGAACAACATATCCATGTCCCTAGAAATACAGGTTACTCACCTGTAACAGGAGTTCTAGGAATGGTATATGTTGTTCATCCACACCATCCACCGACCTCGCTCCGACGCACAACCTGAGCTTCCAGCGGGCCAGATCTGGCCATATGGGGAGCCGAGTTATACCACCGGGTGGGTGGGAGGAGCAAGCTTGAAGACCTTCCGGCAAGATTTAAAGCGGCAAGGATACTGCCAATGAGTGTGGATGAACAACATATACCATTCCTAGAACTCCTGTTACAGGTGAGTAACCTGTATTTTTTTCATAGCGTCAGGCTTTCTTTCCCACCTCATTTATCCTGAAGCATCTCCTCTATGCTCAGCATATGATGTCATCGATGACATCACATCATATTTAGCCAGTGACAGGACTGCATTCTGCCAGAGAAATTAATAAATTATGCTGCAGAAATCAGAAAGTGCTGCTGCAGAAGTCAAGGAGCCTTGCCTCAGAAATCAGAAAATTCTGCCGCAGAACACCAGGGGCCCTAGTTATGGCCTATGCTTTGAAAAGAGTACAGCCATTATTATACCATATGTTATATCGAGACAAACTGTGTGCTATACTGATCTTGACATACTATAGTTCATTTTAATGAGCTAACTCTTTATTAGTCAAGATCCAAACTCATTTATAGTTCTGATCTAGTAAGTTGCTAAATATGTGCTGGGGTGGGCGTTTTTCAGTTATTTATGTAATTATTTATTTATTTACTTAGTTAATTACAAGTTTTGGTCAGAAGGCACACTGAGCCAAGGCTAGTTTCCATGTATGACCTGGGGGTTGGATGAAAAAGGGGTTTACAGATGGAATTGTGCCAGTAAAATGTGTATAAAAAAAAATGCCAAACAATATTTACAGTAAATGCGTACTGGTTAAAAAAACAGGGTGTTAAGTCATAATAAAATATATGCATGCCTTGGGTTCAACTGTTCATTTACATGAGTTTGAAGGCCGTCAGCTCCCAAGAAGTGCATAGATAGATAGAAATGACCACACATCGTGGAGTGTCGTAGACTGCTTATAAAATGAATAGCTTTTGTAGTGAAGCCATTAAATCAGGAAAGCATATTAATAAAGGAATAATGCATGACAGGGTGTGTCGTGCTGGGATAACGCCACGCCTGGGGGGTTGGGCACAAGGCTGCAGGTCGAGTGCGTCCAATGCCCCAGGCGTGACATTATCCCAGCATGACACATACCCTGAAGTGCATTATTCCTATTATACAATGGCTTGTTGTTATATGTAAAATAAAAAAATAATTTTAAAGAATGTTTTTATTAGAGTGGAAAAATATTTTTGTTTCTTAAGAGGAGATGCAAAAGAAAAGTAAGTCTTGCTCATCATGGTCCTCTACATTGGTTCACAGTGCTGAGACTAGACCTGTGGCATTATGCTGGAATAACGCCATGGGTCCAGCCCCAAATTGACCAATCACAGTCCAAGATTGTTTCTTGCCATTGTATAATGACTATTTAAACATAGTAGTTTAAGTTTGAGTGCAGCAAACCTGAATGGTGATGTCACAGGAACATAAAAACATAGAATTTGCCAGCAGATAAGGACTGTTGGGTCTACCTAATCTACCCATTTTCCCCTACCCACACTATCGCCACAAATTCTGCTTGATCTCCGCCTCTTTAGTCCATTCATTTCTCCTAAGATTCCCTTATGCTTATCCTATGCATTCTTGAACCCTGCCACTGTTGTCACCCAAACCACCTCCACTGGAAGGCTGTTCAGTAATCCACCACTCTTTCTGTGAAGAAATACTTTCTCACATCTCTCTCCTGAATCTACCCCACCCCTCTCCAGCTTCATAGAATGTCTCCTTGTTCTTGAACACCTTTTTTTGTGAAAAATATTTCCTTCCTCTACCTTGTTTACCCCATGTGGTATTTAAAGGTCTCTGTCATATTCTCCACCCCGAGTCTTCCAGGGTGTACACATTTAGGGCCTTTAATCTCTCCTCTTAGGGCTTTTGATGCAGCCCCTGCACCATTTTATTTACCCTCCTCTGGACCACTTCCACTCTATGTCCTTCTGAAAGTGTGGTCTCCAGAACTGGACACAGAACTCTAGGTGGGTCTTACCAGCGATCCATACAGAGGCAACATCACCTCCCTCTTTCTGTTGGTGATGCCCCTTCTCTCGCACCTCAGCATCCTACTGGCCCTCCCTGCTGCCTTATCGTACTGCCTGGCCACCTTTAAGTTATCTGAAATGATCAACCCCAGGTTTCTTTCCTGCTTGGTGGTTGTCGGTACCACCCGAACCCACATTTTGCACTTCTCAGGGTTTCTTTTCCCCAGGTGCAATATTTTGCACTTTTTCGCATTGAAACCCAGCTGCCATACCCTTGACCACTCCTCGAGTTTTCGCAGGTCACTGCTCATCCTTTCCACCACCCACCATATGTACCCTGTTGCAGAGTTTGGTATCATCTGCAAAGAGGCAGACCTTTCCTTTCAGCTCCTCTGCAGTGTCACTTATAAAGACTTGAAAGAGGACTGGTTCCAGCACTGATCCCTGAGGAACCCTGCTGGTCACCCTCCCTTTCTGTGAGTGACCTCCATTTACCATCACCCTCTGCCACCTATCTCCTAACAAATTTCTTGCCCAATTTACGACCTTTGAACCCACTCCTAAACTATCCAGCTTGCTTACTAGTCTGCTGTGTAGAACGGTATTGAATGCCTTACTGAAATATACAGTAGGTAGGCTATGTCCAGTGCTCTACCCTGATAAATCCAACAGATTTGTTTCATATGACACCCCCCCCCCCTTCCCAGTGAATCCATGCTGCCTCGTGTCTTGTAACCCACTGGATTTAAGATATTTCACAATCCTCTTTTTCAGCAGTGGTTCCATTAACTTTCCCACCACCAAAGTCAAGCTGACTAGCCTATACTTGCCAGCTTCCTCCCTGCTACCATTTTTGTGAAGTGGGACATCTACCTTCCTCTAGTCCTCCAGGACCACTCCTGTTTCCATTGAGCTGTTAAACAGAAACATAAGAGGTGCAGTCAGTACCTCCCTGAGCTCCCTCAGTACCTTGAATGGACCTTATCTGGCCCCATTGCTTTGTCCACTTTCAGATTTACGAGTCCCTTCAGGAGTTTCTCTGAAAATGGACTGGTGCCCACCTCCCTCTGTCCAATGGTCCTGATACATTTTTGTGGCCCCTCTCAGTCTCTGTCCTCTGTGAACACTTAACAAAAGCATTTGTTCAGGATGTTTGCTTTTTCCTGCTTCCCCTCTGCACAGTCCCCACCCACTTCTCTTTTTAACCTTACAATCCCATCTCTGATCTTCCTGTTTTCACTTACATACCTAAAAAATGCCTTGCTTCTTTTTTGTTTGTTTGTTACTGCCTTGGCTATTCTCTGTTCAGTTTGCGCCTTTGTGCTCCTTACTGCTTTCCTTACTCCCCTCTCTTTCCCCTGATACGCCACCTTATCCTCCTCCTCCCCCTGTGTCTGCTTATACCTTCTAAATGCTACCCTCTTTGCGTTTACGTTTTCCACCACCTCTTTCGAGAACCATAGCAGTCTTTCTTTTCCTCTTGCTTTTGCTCACTTGCTTGACGCAGAGGTTTGTTGCATTCACTGTGTGCCTTTTTAGTTTCCCCCCACTGTTCCTCCACCCCACTGTAATCAACCCCCCCCGGCCAGGTCATCCCTGAGGCATTCACCCATCTTTTTCAAATCTGCCCTCCTGAAGTCCCAGACCCTCACCTTTGTGTGGTTCAGTGCTGCAGCTATCCTTCTATTGAACCACCCTGTACAGTGATTGCAAAGTACCTCACCACCTCCTTTCCTTCCCACCTGTCCTTCCTGAACAGCGGTATGGTCATATCCCTGTCCTGGTTTTCAGTGCACCATGACTCTGTAATGCTGCAATATCCAAGTCCGCCTCTGCCATGATGGCCTCTAAGTCTGGAATCTTATTTCCTAGACTTGTAGCATTCGCACAGATGGCTTTCCCAGTTTTGTTACTGCTGTTTTTTATCTCCTTTTTCTTTTTTGTCTTACCTTCCCCCCACCTTTTGATGCTCTTGCACCCATGCTCCCATCCCCCTTCATTTTTTTTCACCCTGCTTCCTGTTTTTTTGTATCCCGAGAGAATGAGAGCGACGGAGTGAGCGAGAGAGAGAGCTAGATAGATAGATAAATAACAGACAGACACATTGCTGGGCATACTGGGTTTATGTGGCTGAGTGCCATTTCCTTCCTCTTGTGTATTTTCTGACTGTGTGCTCTTATTGTCTTTTTTATGTTTTAAAACAGATTGTTTGCAGATTGAGTTTTTTGATGGAATCTGTGAATTAATTTGCTACAAAAACGTAACTAGCTGAAAACTAAAAACAAATCTGAATGATTTTGTAACTAGGTATAGTGTGTGATCACTAACCACAGTTTCCTCTCTTACATTACATAGACCGAAATCGACACCAACTGGACCTCCAAGTGCCAACGGTGTACAAACAGAAGGGTTAGACTATGAGAGATTGAAACAGGTATTGCTGATATGGTACTAGATCATAATTTGAATTTGAACAGAATTGTATATGGCATACCATTGTTGGGATAGAGGGATGCTGAGCTTATCAAGACTGTCTACCCGGTATCTTTGGTCACATACCCCTTACAATTTGGCTGCCCTCCCCCTTCATCATCTTTTGACTTCAGTAACACAGTCTTGGAGCCCATTATTTCCTGGGTTAGAGTCCCACAATCTCAGTACTCATAATAAAGTAATATTGTTTTCTACTTCTGCTTCATGCTAGAATGCCTTCTTGTCTTCATGTGGTCAATATGCTCCCAGAATCCATCACTTCTTTTGAAATTCCTTTTAATTTATTAAATATTGTTATTCATATAGGGTTCCAGGGTGACCATTCCTAACATCCCCAGTCTCTCCACGTATCTCGTAGACGCATATAATCTGACTGTAGAAGGAAACCCATGGCCCATCATGTCTCCCATAGTAGTTTCTACCTTAACTGCTGGTCTAATTCTGCTGTGGGTTATTCATCTATGCCTCTTTCTGCTGTGTATCCCCCCCTTCCTGGTTCCCCCAAGTGGGATTATGAGTCCCTTGGCCTTGTCCCACCCATATTTGAACCCAGTAGTGGTCTCTCCCCCCCCCCCCAACCTCTGCCAATAATCTGTTTCAAGGTTCCATCACAATTCATAAAGTAAAACGTATTCGTATCCTTCCTGAAGTTACATAAAAACATAGACAATGAAGGCCTCCAGTCTGATTGTAATACCCTATCTTTCCCCAAGACCTTTATCTATACAGGTTTTTTGTCTGCACTAGCCCCTTTGCATACTAACTGCCTTACACCCCCCCCCCCCACACCGTTCACCTTGTTCATTCCTTTCAGGAACTTGAAGGTCTCAATCATATCACCCTTCTGCCACCTCATATTCAGTCCTCTTAGCTGTCTGGGGTCCTGCAACCTGTTCCCCTTCAGGAAGTCCACCAGGTACTCCCTCAGTAGACACCCCATGACCTCTCCCACTGTAGATGTCAAGCTGACTGCCCTATAATTCCCTGTCTCATCCCGCTTAGTTTGTGAAACACAGAAATTGTCGGCAGATAAGGACCACCAGGCCCATCTTGTCTGTCCTAACAAAATATCTCCCCACAAGCAGTCCTGAGCCTGGGTCCACCAGCCACACAGGCAGTGACTCTAACAACTACACCACACCACACGGCCAGCTCTTCCTGCTCTTGTGTAACAGACCCACATCCATTGTCCTCCAATCTCTAGAGACCACCCCCGTGGCTAGTGAGGTATTGAAAATGTCTGCTAGTGGCCACTACTGCTACTGTTATAATGTTTCCTCCCCTTTGACTGTTGCAGAAAGACAGTGGAGACTTTCAAAGTTGCCTTGTTTGTATTTAGTGCAAAAACTGGTAGAGATAATACATGAGGAACTTACATTGCTTCCTTTAAATTTGAAATGGCTTCACATTGCACATCTCATAACTCAGCATATTGAAAGACTTTTGATGGGCTAATACACAGCTCCTCTGCTTGAAATCAGTTTTTCAGACTTGAGTCAACATATTATACAGAAAGTGTGAGGAATATGAGGTGGTAAGGACAGCGACAAAAAGGAACTACACGTTTCGCTCCCAGCGGAGCTTTGGAGGGGTCTTGCTATAAACCCTGCTGCCTCCCTTAGCAAACTCAGGTGTAAGCCATCAAGGTCCCATTGATTTATTTACCATTAACTGTGATAGCTTTTCCAACACCCTTTTCTCTTTTGTCTGGGCCTTTGCTCCAGCGTTTATGCTCCCTCCCTTCCTAAACCCACAAACTGGCAGTGGCCCCTTCTTCTCCTTTGTAAATACCAAACAAAAATAATTATTCAGTAGCTCTGCCTTCCTCTTATCCCTTTTCTCCCACCCCTCATTTCTCTCTCTAGTCTCACTATACCCCTGTTGACCTTACACTTCTCCCAGATGTACCAGAAGAGTGCCTTATCCCCTTTCTTCACCCTTGTTACTAACCGGAGCTCTGTCTGCGCTTAGGCCTCCCTCACCTCATTTTCGTGGTGATTTCTTTTGTTGCTTCCAGATACTTCACCTTGTCTTCCTCCCTTTGACTACCCTTATACTTGGAAAATGCCCTCCTTTTGATCTTACTGCTGCCTTTACATCAGCTGTGAACCACGCTGACCCCTGAGCCCTTTTACCCTTGGATACCTTTGGAATTGAGACATCTACTGCTTCTATCGTCGTCTTTTTTTTTTCCCCCATACAAATTTTTTATGGTATTTTGTCTTTCGTTCCCCGATCCTGGCCCGCTATCTTGGACGCGCGTGTGCATGTCGAGGCATGCGCACGCTGCATCTCAAGGTGCACTCCCTTCATGTCGCCCCTGCCACCTATGCTAACCACCAGATCGCCACCCAGTGGCAACAGGACTACAGGGGTGGGTGGCAACTACCCCCAGGAGAGAAAAGCTGCCTTCCAGCTTGCTTAGTCCTGCTCCGTTCCCCCATGGCTGCCCAGTGAGCCAGTCCATTTCGAACCGGGTCGCCGGTGGCATGAGTGAGCATCCAGTGCCTCAGCCCTCAAGCGCCACAGGGCTGTCTGTATCGTCGCCTTTTTAAATGCCCACATTTCTTCTGTGGCCCCTACCTTTACTATGTCCTTCCTGCTGTTCTCCAGTTTTTCCCTCATTTTGGAAAAGTCCCCCTTTTTAAAGCCCCATACACTTAACTCCTTTTGCTCATTTGGCTGTCTCCATCTGTACCTCCAGTGTATCTGTCTTGTGGTTGCTGTAACCAAGTGGTTCCAGGACTGCTATATAATATGCTATATTCTGAATCCTTTCACTATTGGTGCGCTCTTGATCCAGCAGGGCCACCTTCCTTTTTGGGCCCTGAACTAATTGCTCTAGACATGCCTCCTGACAGGCATCCACCAGAAACTGTTTCCTAGTACTAGCTGCAATTAGAACTTTCCAGTTCACATCCAGCATGTTGAAATCTCCAGCTACCACCACTTCCCCTAGACTTCCTTCCCTCTTAAGTGTCTCTCCCAGTGTTGTCTCTCTCTCTCTGGATCCTGGGCCAGTGGCCTATAGACCATCCTGATCCAGATATGTTTTCCCTTCCCCGTTCCTGCTTGTACCCACAGGGTTTTCAGTTCCCCTGAATCCCCTAAACTACCTATTTCTATTGCTTCAGTCCCTTCCTGAACATTCAGTGCTACTTCTCCTCCCCTGCCATGTCCTTTCTGAATAGGCTGTAAAGAAAATCCAAAAGCTATAGTATGTAGCACACACAGGACCTTCAAGGTAGTGACGGATCACTGTAGTATGTAGCACACACAGGACCTTCAAGGTAGTGACGGATCACTGTAGTATGTAGCACACACACTTCAAGGTAGTGACGGATCACTGTAGTATGTAGCACACACACTTCAAGGTAGTGACGGATCACTAGTATGTAGCACACACACTTCAAGGTAGTGACGGATCACTAGTATGTAGCACACACACTTCAAGGTAGTGACGGATCACTGTAGTATGTAGCACACACACTTCAAGGTAGTGACGGATCACTGTAGTATGTAGCACTCACAGGACCTTCAAGGTAGAGACAGATCACTCAGAGGACTTGAGAATTAAGGCAATTCCAGACACTTAATGTGAAAAAGTCCTCACAATATGCATGCACTTTGGCTATCCCAGCCCTCCTCAGAGACCTGAATTGGCTGTAGCTTGGTATGGTCATGTCCCAGTCACGGTGTGAAGTTGCTTGTACCACCACCAGGTTACGTCCACTCTCCATGACCAGTGCCTGACGTTACGACATTTTGTTGCCCAGACTCCTCGCATTGGGACATGCCATTTTTTCTGCATTTTCCCCTAACACCCTCCACACTCTTTTTTTTCTTTTCCATGAGTTTACTTGATCTTGCTGGGGAGGTTAGAAGTCCCCATTTTGGCATTTTGTGTGTGCCTTGCCAGTCTGACTCTCCCATACTAGTTTAAACTGGTTATGTGTTGTGCTCCCATTCTCCCAGGAACCCTGCCTCCTTGTTGGAGTGCAAGCCATCCCCTTTCAGCAATCTCCAGGCCCTTCAAGTTGGGCCCCAGTCCTCAAGGAATTCAAATCCCTCCTGACTGCACCAGCTGTTTAGCCATGCTTTGAACTGGAACAAGTGGAACTGTTTCCTTTTATTTGGGTATGGCTGTGGTAGTGCCTTCAAGAAGGCTGCCATTCAGGTATGGCCATGGTAGTACCTCCAAGAAGGCTATCACTTCTGCTCTCTCCTTCGCTACCTTTACCTGAACACAGACGTCTGTCATCACCTGTTCCATACTCTCCTTGCTTGAATAATTTGTGCCAACATGCAGAGTCAGATCTGGTCTTTCCAGCCCTCTCCCCTGAGCCCCACCACCCTGGCAATAAGTCTCTCCACTGTCACCACAGGATAACAGCTGAGCATCTTTTTGTTATCAGAGGTGAAACCCAGTTTCCTTCTAGTGCCTCTTATAATTGAGTCCCTTACTTACGTGTACCTTCCTAATGCCCCCTTTGAGGCTTGACCTTCCCCCTTTGTCTGCTTTCTGAAATTGTCTGACTGCTGGGCATGCTAGCTCCCTCTTCTCTCCTTGTGGGAAATTGGGGGCCCTCCTCTTGCAGTAGAATGAACCTATTGCTGGTGCTCGCCCTGGTTCCACATGCTTGGGCTTCCATCCCCCCTTCTTCACTTTCCACCCCCACTGCTATCCAACTGCCTTCTCTAGCCTGAAATGGCCTATAATGTGCTGTAGCAGAAGTGTCCCAAGTAGCCTGGTGACTTCAGCTCTCAAGTGGCATATTTCAGCCCTTGCAGATTCCAGCTCCACCCTCATGGCCTGTAACCTCCCTCCTGGGAAAGAGGGTGCACTTGTGTCTAAACAGTGCCGTCCAAATGGCTGGCACTTTGCATTACGTTTTGTTATAGGAAGTACGGTGAGGAATTTCCTGGTGCGGTTCGTCGTCACTCCACAAGGGGAATGGCAGCTTCTGTTGCTTGTTTCAGAAATGTTTCAGCTGACTGGCCTGTCAGTGCAGCAGTTGGACTTCTGCTTGCGACGCCGGCAACCCAGGTTTGGGAACAGACCTGGGTCGTCTGAGGGCCTGCTTTGGGGAGTTGGATTGAGCGTCCCATGGACTGCTCTCCTTCTCTGGGGGGAGGGCATGGGATGTCGCCAGTACATGGGGGACCACTGACAGAGACCAGGGGTCCCACAGCAGACAGCACCAACAAGGAATGCAGGGGGCAGGACGGACGCTGGTGTCATTGCACATTCCCGCACCCCCCACAAACGGGGGGGACCCGCCAGCCTGCCGCCTCTATAAAGCCTGTCCCTGGCTGCACTTGGCTCCCCCAGGCTGACTCTCTCCCTATCCCGTCGTTCATGGCACCTTAGGGCCGGGTGCCATGACCCCACCCTGGGGGGCAATCCAGGGGGTCCCGGGAGAGCGGCTAATGTGGGGGAGCCACAGCCATGAGGGTCTATGACCAGCCGGATGCCTGGCGGAAGGCAGGGCCCATAAAATATAAACAGGAAAATAATTTTTTTCTCGGCTGCTGACATTTGTGCTGCAGCAATGTGGAGCACTGTCCACACTTTCAATATACATTACAGTCCAGACATAGTCTCTCGTAGACATGCTAAATTCAGGCTTGCTGTTCTGCAAGGCCTGCTGTCTTGAATATATCAGACAGTGTCGGGCTCCTTCTACTGTTTGGGGGCTATTTGGGAATCGTTCCAAAGCTGTGGCCTAATGGAAAGCATATCCACGAAGCTAGAACAGTTCTAGGGACGTGGATGTGATGTTCTATCCACACTTTCTGGCAGTTGCCTTTCCCTTCAAGACTTGCCGGAAATGTCTTCAAGCTGGTTCCTCCCACCCACCTGGGAGGTAACTCCCTCGGCTCCGCCCATGACGCCAGATCTTCCTTTCTGCTGGAAGAAGCAGGTTCCCTCCTTACCGCTCCTGTGTTGAGTAGGCCCTGTCGCTTAAATCTTCGGATTTACTTCAATAACTTAAACTAAAACTCATTTGAGTTTCGTCTTCAGCTTGATCTTCAACCGCGATGGAGGATAAATCCTCATTCGGATTTCACCGGTGCTGATGCAGGCAGAAGATGTCACTTACTGACCCTCATGCTGCGTGCGTCTGTCTGGTCCACGATCCGCAGGCCTGCAGCTTTTGTCAGTCATTTCACCCGATGGTCCTAGTGGACCGCGCTGCCTGCCTGAAGTTGGGTCATGCAGAGAAATGTTATTCGCCGGTCAAATCAAAGGATGCCTGTTGGGTGGTCTCCGTGGCTCCGGGGTCTGCCAAGCAGTTAGAGCAACTCTAGGCCTTCGATGAGGAGGAGGCAGTCCAGGCTGCCGCTCAGTCCTCTTCTGCCTTGGCCTTCGTTCCAATCCATATGGGTTCCACTTATTCAACCTCCTTCAAGGAGCTGTGCCGTTCCCTCCCAACCAAAAGGCAGGGCCCTTCCTATTCACATGGTTCCTGCTCACAAACGGAGGAGTCCAAGAAGGATAAAGAAAAGACTCATCATCAATGATCCTGGGACCGGGAGCATTCCCACTATCAGGAATCTTTGGTTTTGACTACGGTTGAAATCATGGCCATGGCTGCTGACTTCACGGGAGCTATGTCATGCCAGTCGGCTGAGACGCCAACTGATTGTGCGGCCAAGATTTTTCTAGACCAGTTGTCGTCTGAAGAGGCCAACAACTCTCTTTTCAGGACCCCGGTTCTGCCAGTGACCACTGAAGGGGTGGCCCAGCCAGCCCCTCCGGTCACCGACCTAGACTAGGAGGGGAACCACAGATCTCCCCAGCTCCCTCCGAGGCCCTCCTGTCGGCACCACTAATGGTTGAGGTCTTCTACCTCTCTGGGTCGAGCAGGTCCCGCCGACTCTGTGGTCTCACTCTCGGCACCATGGGAAGTGGCGCCGCCACTGTTCATCTTCATCCTACTCGGGTGATGAGAGGCTTCAGGCAGTTGACACCATTCCTCCCCCAGTGGAGCTAGTCCAGACCATTTCGGCTCAGCTGAAGCTGGCTTCTACACCAGTCGTGGTGGAGCCGCCACCCAAGCAGCCATCAACCGATGCTCCGTCCAAAGAGTCTCGGTCAGCTAAGGGGCTTCTCCATCAGCTGTCTGCCACTCTCACACCTGACCATCCGTGGTGGGTCGAGAGTGACTCGTGTGGTCACCTGCTTTATGCAGACTCCTTGGAGTCCTAGGATTCCTCTCTGCACTCCTGTCCACTGGATACAGAGTCGATGGGGGATCTGTTAACGGATGAAGGCCTCACTTCATTCATGGGCATTCCCCTGCCTAATCTTGGAGTCCACCAGGATGAAACTGGATCCTGTTCAAAAACTGGCTCACTACCCCCTTACAGAAATTCTGGATAAAGGGGACTCTCCGATGGATGCTTTCCCAGTCGCCGAGGTAGTAGTTGGCCTTGCTGTGGAGCACTGGCAGTGCCCTGCCTCTTGCCCTGCGCCCTCGGCCCTGATGGCCCGGAAATATGCGTTGCCCACTGGTACCCTTTCAGGGTTCGTGGAGCATCCCTCGTCTTAGGGGTTAGTGGCTGACTGTGTGTTCAGGTGCTCAGGCAATACGGGGGAACATCGATAGACCATCAGATAGAGAGTCCAAGAAATTGGACCACGCTGCTAAAAAGGTCTATGCTGCCTTCTCTCTCGGCCTCCACCAGGTGAGCTCGGCCATCATGATGGCATACTTTTCCCATGCCCTTCTGGTCTCTCTGGATGAGATGATTCCTTATCTTCCTGTGGACCTCCAGACTACGGTCGAGCAGATCCAGGACCAGGGTCATGCTGTAGCCAAACAGCAATTCCAGACAGCCCTGGAAATTAGAGATTTATGTGCCCGCTTGGTGATGGCCATGGTTGCTATGCGTCGTAGGGCTTGGCTGTGGATCCCAACCTTCACAGCAGATATGGATGTCGCATTCTTAGGCACCGACCTATTTGGGCCTGGTGTGGAGGGTCACCTCCAGCGCATTGAAAAGTCTAGTGCTGCCCTGGACTCTGTGACATCCACCCAGAAGGACTCCCAAGGGCTCTACGCAGCAGAAACACAAGACCTTTCGGTCCTCTACTCCTGCGGCAAAACCAGCCCAGCATCAGTCTGGCCAACAGGCTCAATCCTGGCGACCTTGGGCCAAGTCCATGGCCTCGGTGGTCCAGAAGCTCGGAGGGAAGGGACCTGGTGGCTCCTCAGCTGGATCCTCCTCCTCCTCCTGCTCCTCGCCCTCCCAGCTGAGCCTGCACCCCACGGGAGGACTTGGTATCCACAGACACACAATCGGCTCTTCAAGGTGACATAACCCAGCTCCTTTACAAGGAGGATGTGGTCAGAGTTGTGGATCCTCTGGAACACCCAGGGCTGGTCTCCAGGTACTTCCTGGTGCCAAAGCGAATGGGGGCTGGCGCCCATTCTAGATCTGCACGGCCTGAACAAATTCCTCAGGTCTCGCATCTTCAGGATGGTAACTCTGCCCCAGATCATACCATCTCTGGAGCAAAAGATGTGGTTTTGGTCTCTGTATCTTCAGGACACATTCTTCACATCCCGATCTGTCCATCCCACCAAAGGTTCCTCCGCTTCCGAGCAAAGGGAACCCTTTGAGTTCCAAGCCATGCCTTTTGGCCTCTCCTCTGCCCCCAGGGTCTTCACCAAATGCATAGCAGTGGTGGCTGCATACCTGAGGCACGGAGGGGTCCGGGTGTACCCCTACCTGGGCGACTGGCTGACAGCAGGACCCTCCAGGCAGGGGGTAGAGCGGTCCAGGGACCTGGCTCTCCAGACCTGCATAGACCATGGCCTCCTAGTCAACAAGGCCAAGTCGGAACACATGCCCTCGCAGGTGATCCGCTTCATTGGTGCAGAACTTGACTCATGCCGAGCCAAAGCTCGGCTCCCAGTGGACAGGACGGAAGTTCTCTCTTCCTTTTCCCCGTCATTTCTGGTTGGGTATTTGCGCCCAGCACGGGATTTCCTGCGCCTTCTGGGTTACATGGCAGCTTGCACCAGTGTGATCTGATGGGCCCGTTGGCATATGCATGCCCTGCAGTAGGAGCTGGCCAGCCAGTGGTCGCAGCGCAAAGGTAATTTTGACAAGCTAGTCACTGTAACCCAGAGGATGTGGGATGCCCTCCAGTGGTGGCTTGTCCCAGAGCATCTGCAGAAAGGGATCCCATTTGTCTGCCCCGAGCTGACTGTCATCCTGACAACCAGCGTCTCTCTCTTACAGACTTGGGTGCCCATCTCTGGGAACACAGAGTCCATGGGCTCTTGGACTCCTCAGGAGTCCCGATGCCACATCAACCTGCTGGAGCTCCGAGCAGTCCAGCTGGCGCTGACTGCCTTCACTCCATTTGTTCGGGGTCAAGTGGTCCAAGTCCAGATGGACAACACCACGACCATGTACTACCTCAACAAACAAGGTGCCCTCTGCATTTGGACTCTCTTGAGCAGCCTGGAGGTGGATCTCCTAGCCATCCATGTGGCAGGAGCCTCCAGTCAGCTGGTGGATGCCCTCAGCCAGGTGGGCAAGGCGTCTCACAAGTGGTCTCTCCATCCGGAAGTAGTTCAGTCTGTTCTCCCAGTGGGGCACCCCTCAGGTGGACCTGTTTGCCTCCAGGGAGAACACAAAGCTGAATCTGTTTTGTGCCTGCCCCCCTCAGCAGGGCTCGCTGCAGCACTGCAGGGGGATGCCTTCTTGAAGTCTTGGACCCCAGGCCTCTTCTCTCCATACCCTCCGCTTCCCTTGATGCACAAGATGTTACTCAAGGTCAGGAGGGACAAGGCACAGGTGATCCTGGTGGCTCCAGACTGGCCCCACCAGTTTTGGTACCCCGATCTCCTCAGCCTCAGCAACAGGCTCCCAAGGCGTCTTCCCATACACCTGGACCTGCTCTCAGTGAATTAGGGAAAAGTTCTCCACCCAGACCTTCAATCCCTTCATGTGACAGCCTGGTTCCTGAGTGGCTAGAATTCCAGGCTTTGAGTCTCTCCGAAGATGTCCTCACTGTTGTGGAGGCGTCTAGAAAGGAATCGACCAGAAAATGCCATGTCTTCAAATGGAAGAGATTCCCCATTTGGTATCAGGGCAAGGGGTTGGACCCATCATCCTGTCCAGTGGCCAACATTTTGGACTATTTGTGGTCTCTCTCCCAAGGGGGACTTCAGTCAGTGACCCTTAAGGTGCATCTGGCAGCCATTTCTGCTTACTAGGCTTGGGCTGGTCAGCAGTCGGTGGCACAGAAGAAGGTGGTCTGGCGCTTTTCCAAAGGCTTTGACCACATTTCCCCTGTGGTGTGTGAACCACCACCACCGTGGGACTTGTTGCTGGTTTTGGCAAAGCTCATGGGCAAGCCATTCGAACTGATGCAATGTGAGATGTCGCACCTGTCATGGAAGACCACCTTCTTGGTGGCTATCACATCAGCCAGGAGGATCAGTGAGCTCCAGGTGCTTTTGGTGGTGTCTCCTTACCTGGTCTTCCACAGGGACAAGATTGTCCTGTGCCCCAACCCAGAGTTTCTCCCGAAGGTTGTGTTGGGGTTTCACCTAAATCAAGTGATTACTTTTCTGGTGTTCTTCCCAACCAACCTCAGAGGCAGCACAGGCTCCATACTTTGGACCTAAGGCAAGCTCTCGCTTATTATAAAGAGCGCATGGCTGGAGTTTGGGGAGAGGTTCACCAGCTGTTTGTCACCTGTACTGAAGCCGCACCTGGCAGACCTGCAGCCAAGCAGACAGTTGACAGGTGGATCACATCCTGCATTGATCTCTGCTATAGGTTGGTGGGTAGGGAGCCTCCTGGAGGGCTAAGGGCTCATTTTATCCGCCATACCGCTGTGACAGTGGCTGCTTCTAGGGATGTCCCTGTCCATGAAATCTGCAGGGCTGCTACCTGGAGGTCAGCACACACCTTTACTTCCCAATGCCACATTGGCCTAGAGTCACGCTGGAATGCTGGTTTTGGTGCCTCAGTTCTCCAATCTCTGTTTTCTAAGTAGGGGATGTGCACCTTGTCTCCCGCCTCCCGGAGAACTGTTAGGAGTCTGCCAGAAAGTGTGGACAGAACATGATAGCCACATCCCTAGAAACACAGGTTACTCATGTGTAACAGCAGATCTTCGGACTGGTCTCTTGCAGTAATTCATTGCTTATGGGAGTATCCACCAGGTGGCGCTGTCACACAGCAGCTTCTTCCAGCAGTCTTCTGTGGGGGCCGCCCACACGACATCACTTCCTGTGGATATGTGTAAGAGTGGGTGGCCCCCAGTACCCTCTGTTCATTTTCCTGCTGGCTTCAGCTCGCACAGTGGGCTCTCCTGACCTCCTGGGTTGCAGTCTTCTACTTGAACCGATTGTTCTACCTTCTGTTCTGGGCCAGTGACCTATTCACAGTACCCCCTGGGCTTCTTTTATACAGCAGGCCTGGTGTTCATTAGAGCTCCCGGTGCACCTGCTGCTCCCTGGCCCAGGCACTCTTGCTGGGTCTGGGGATTCACTAGGGCTGCTATTAACAGCCCAGCCTGATTTTGCTTCTCTCTGCCGGACCTGTGGAACACTCCCAGGCCCTGGCTCTTCTACTTCCAGGACCTGGGCCTGTGCATCGCTCGCTGCACCCCCAGCTCCTGCCTCTGGTCCTGGATATGTGTACTACTGCCAGGCCCTGGCTCTTCTACTTCCACTAGGCCGGGCCTGTGCTCCTCACAGTGCCTCCGGCCCTCCTTGCTCACAGTTACCCCTGCTTCTCCCTGGCCCAGGCTCTCTTGCTGGGCCTTGGGACTTGCTCATGGCTGATCATCCAGCCAGGCCTTAACTGACCTCGGGGGGGCCACCTTAAAGGCTCCCCGGTCAAGGGCACTCGTTCCAGGCATAGGAGGGAGCAGGATTCACACTCCCTCCGCCTTAGTCCATCAACGGTGGCTCCTCCATAGTCAGTGGAGGGGTCCTCGTCGTCTGGGCTTGTTTTATCTTTGACTGGCCTTGTTCTGTCAACAGAGCTTGTTTCTGAACGTCCCTCAACAACGGGCTGTGTTGCCCCATCAACGGCATGTTCCTCATCGACAGGGATGCTTCCCCCGTCGATATGTGTTCTTTGCTCTCCCTCGTCAACGGGAGCTCTTCTCCCATGGATGGGATATGAGTCTGCTGTTCTCTCATTGACGGAGCACTCCTCGTCGACGGGGAAGCCTCTCCCATCAATGGAATGGCGTGTTTTGCTTCCACCGTCGATGGAGAGGCTTGTTTCTGGTCTCTCATTGATGGGGCTAATTCCACCGTTGACAGAGGAGTCTCGCTTCCTTCCCTCCTCGATACAGATGCTTTCCTTGGCGATAAGGGCCTCCCACCCTGGGACTCCCCCTGCTCGGGGCTTTGCTCCCGTGACTCCTCCCCTCGCTCATCCTGGCATCTTGTTTCAGTGTCCTCGGGGATCTCCCCCGTCACCCGTTTTGCGCCCTTTGGACACGACTTTTCCCGGGCCTTCGGCACTGCTGTCCCTTACTCCTTTGCCAGTCCTGGACCACAAGGGTCAGAGTGCCTTCTCCAGCTGTTCGGAGTCAGCGTTTCCCAGGATGGCTTGCCCTCCTCCTAGCGTTGCCCTTGGGCACCATCCATTTTTGGCACCCCTCCATCACAAGTGCCGGGCATTGCCCACATTGTGCTGGCAGTCTTATGGTCCGTGGGCCAGGATTCGGCCTCATCCCATTCCCCCTCCCCTCCGCCCAGGTGCCTATGCCCGGATCCTGCGCTTCCCGCATGGGCCCCCACTTCCCATTTATGTGGACTCCCTTTATGGAGATTCTGGGATGGGGGTCCTTTCGTGGGGGATGTTACTGGTAGGGACCTCTAGGACCATGGGGTCCTTGGTTCCCTCCCCCCCCAAAATCAGTGTTGTCCGTTTTGGAGTCCGCCCTTCCTGAACCAACTGATCCCTCCTCTGTCCCGGATCCCTCCTTCACGGAGCTCGTGCTGCAGATCCAGCATACTTTTGGCTTCCATGCTGCAGGTCAGGAGTCCTTTCGTTGAGACATGGCTGTCTACCTCTGTGTTCCCAAGGAGCCTGCCATGGTTGTCCTGCCTTTGATTCCGGCATATTTTTCACACAATCTTTCATATTTGGTCTCGTCCTGCTTCCACTCTGCCTGCCCCTCGTGGCCCTGATCAGCTCAGTCACTGTCTGCCATGCCCTCCCTTTCCTGTCACCTGCTCCGTGCGTGCTTCAGTGCAGTTGCCGCATCAGCCTGTCGCTCGGCCTTTGGCGCGTCGCCTGGCTGCAGGTTTCGGGTTTGCTACCCGACGTCCAGCTGTCGGTCGCTGATGCCCCTTTTTCTGGGAACCTGCTGTTTGGAACTGGCGCTCAGTCCATCCTGGATTCCCTTCAAGCTTTGGGGCATACTCTCCGGTCTGTTCAGGACCTCTGTCACCCAGGTCCCACCACTATGCCCCCGCGAGCGGGCTGCCTCTTGCCCGGCCTTCCTACTGGGGTACCTCTCAGGACCACGGTAGGGCCTCCGGGGGGGGGCAGCTCAGTCTGCTCCTCCGGCGGATCCACCCCTTACATGGGGTGGGACCCACTTCTGCGCCTTAACCCACTTTTCAGGTTTCCCACGCCTCCTCTTGCAGGCCTTGGAAGTGCCTGGGGATCTCTTTACCTTTTCCTGGAGGCTTGCTCCCAGGCTGGATGCTTCACTCCACCATACGGATCTGATTGGAACTTCTGCTACTCTCCCTGCTGAAGCCCTTCAGTTGTTCCTTCCTCTGACCGCACGGGATGTTTTTTCCCCTGGTGCTCCATTTTCTACTTTCTGATCCGCTCTTCTTGTATATTTACTGGGTTTGACTTTATGTCAGAGCCTGTCGACCTCTGTCTCATCAGGATGAATCACTGTGCCTGGCTGCCTACAGTTCTTTCTACATCATGCCTCCTACGTGCTGTCCTCGCCCACCTTTGAGCCTTTCTGCCTGTGCGGGTGTGGTTTGAGCTGACATTTCTCTACAGTTTCATGCCAATTGTCTTCGCCTAACCATTGACCTATCTGTCTGCACGGAAGGTGTTTGAGTTGACATTTCTACTAAATATCATATATGTTGTCCTTCCCACCTTTGGCCTGTCTGCCAGAGTGGGTGCGGTTGCAGTTGACATATTTCCTGTGAAGTTAGCTTCTTTGGCATCGTGGACAGCTGGGTTTTGCAAGGGCTCGACCGTCGGGCGTGCCCTCTGGCCTAGCTTCCAGCCTTGCCTGTCCTCCCATTTGGATTTTACTACTCAGTAATCTCCCATAATGATGACTTACTGCAAGAGACCAGTCCATAGAAGATAGTACAGTTACATAAGAACTTACCATAACAATAGATCTTCCAAAGGACTCTCTTGCAGTAAGTCCCCCACCCTTCGTCCCCCTGCCTTGTTGCCTCGAATCTGCAACTCAGGATGCTGGGTGGGATCACTGTTCTCTGTTTTTCTGGCCCTCTTTTACCTCGGTCCAGGCCGTGCTGTCCAAAGTAGATAGTGAACAGGGGGCCGCCCACTCTTACACACAGCCACAGGAAGTGATGTTGTGTGGGCGGCCCCCACAGAAGACTGCTGGAAGAAGCTGCCGTGTGACAGCGCCACCTGGTGGATACTCCCATAAGTAATGACTTACTGCAAGAGACGGTCCTCGGAAGATCTACTGTTAAGGTAAGTTCTTACATAACTGTACTTTCTAGGAGTGGTGTATTATGTTCATCCACACGGACCCACCCGTCCTCCCCAACTTCGGCGCGCGCACACTGCTTCCAGCGGACAAGATCTGGCATCATGGGGTGGTGCTGAGGGAGTTACCACCTGGGTGGGTGGGAGGAACCAGCTTGAAGGCGTTTCTGGCAAGTCTTGAAGGGAAAGGCAACTGCCAGAAAGTGTGGGTGAACATCATATACCACTCCTAGAACCACAGGTGAGTAACCTGTGTTTTTGTACTTACTGTAATAGTAGATCTTCAAGAGAATCTCTTCCATTAAGTCGTGCTGCTCTCCCTCTGTACCCTTTCTGATTCAGTAAGGGTTACATAGGATATTATGCCTGATCCTAATCCATGAATCGTATTTCCAGCCCTATGCCTCACCTTGAATGCCTGGCCTGGTCTCATCTCCTGGTTCTCCATTGGTGGATTTCCACTGAGTCTAATCTCCAGTGGGGAACTGTGGAGATATGGGGCCACCCAAGTTTATATGGATGCTGATGCATGATGTTGTCTTGGGTGGCTCCCGGCTAGCAAATGTTCCTGTGTATAGCCTCAAGGAAAGTAAGAAGGGGAGAGGGGGGTCATGATAGAAACTTTCAAATACCTCAAGGGAATCAACAAAATTCAAGAAGGTAGCATCTTTCAGAAAGAGAGATGTGCAAGAACAAGGGGGCACAATTTGAAGATACATTGGGGATGACTCAGAGGTAATGTAAGGAAGTATTTCTTCCCAGAGAGGGTTGTAGATGCGTGGAACAGCCTTCCCGAGGAGGTCGTAGGGGGAATTCAAGAATGCATGGGACAGACATAAGGCAATTCTAGTGGGGGGGGGTAGGAGGAAGTAGGCTGTTGGTTGACTAGGATCTGCAGCTTATCCGTTGGGTAGGGAAATGGGCAGACTAGGTGGGCCAAGCGATCCTCGTCTGCCATCAGATTCTATGTTTCTGTGTGTGGTTCTGGCGCTGACGCGGTTATAGTTACTAAGCCGTGGCCTAATGGAAGAGATTCTGTTGGAGATGTACTGTTATGAAGTACGTAATTGTTCTATCTCATTCTTCTTTATTCTGTCTCCCTCTCTACTCCACATACAGAAAACCTCAGAAAAGTTAAGGGAGGCTGTGTGCGCCTTCAAACTATCCTCCAGTCTGAGAAAGGTCTGCTTCACCATCTCCACAGGCTAGTTCACCAGACTGTTGGTACCTACGTGTACCAGCACCCCCATCATCCTTCCTATCCTGTCTATATCCCAGGTGGCTGATGCACCAGGAAGGCACCTGACCATCTCCCTCCCATTCAGAACTCCCCACCACTCTCGCACCCACCCCACCCCACCCCCGATCAATGACTCCCTAACCATTAAGACTCTCCTGGCTGAGTTCTTCCTGCTTGCCTCCCTCAGGTGCCACCAAGTCATGTTGCCCACTGCTCTTGACTGATTCAGAGTCTGAGTTCCAGCACACCCCCCCCCCCCAAGTGGAGACGGGTACTTGAGTCTTTTCCAGGGGTACAGAGTGATTTGTTGTTTGGATGGTGTGGGGCTGCTTAACCTCCTTGTGACTACCCCTGCTTCTTTTCCCCTCTCCATCCCCTTGGACCAGTGGGGCGTGGCCTCCAACAGAGCCGGTGATGCAGCAGCGATATCCCTTTTCTTGATGCCACCATCTGATTGTGGAGCTCTGCAGAGGTCCTGCAGTTGGGGCAGTGCTCTTACCCCATATAGGTATTTGGCTAGGGATTCTATTTTGTTTCAGCCAATTCAATTCACCACCACAGTCTTGCAGCATTTATTACACTACAGTGTCATATATTAAAGGTAACTTACCCAGTTGTTACTATAGTGTACCCCAGATAAAGAGCTGTCTCATGCTCATGGCACGCAAATTCCCAGATATTGACATGTGGAGGAGCTCTCATTCAGAAAATAATTGAACACAGTCCAGGAGGGGTGTAAATAGGCTAAAATGTTTTAAAGTGTGAAATCCAACCCATACCAAAATCAAATAAGATAATACACTCTGCTTTAACACCATTTAAAAGCTGAAATAGCATTGTCTTGCGTCATTGTTCATTTGTTTATGCTCCTCTGGTAGAGTCCCTTTTATCCTGCTTCAACCCCCCCACCCCATCACCCTGCATCCCAGGGACTTAGCTCAACCTCCATTTTTCTCCGATGGCTCCTACCCCATGGTGGGGGTTGGCAGGCTCTCCTGTTACCTAACGAATAATGAATCCAGTTCATAGAGAGGGAGAGCTCTGTCGCCGGTGCATGCCCTGCGAGGGATCAAAGCTCTCAGCATTGTGTGTCTGGGATTTCCCTCCTAGTTTTTTCTCCTGGGATACTGGCTTTGGGGTGGTACACAAGCTCTCATGTAAGCATGGAGTGCATCACCACCAGTGTCCCCCAACCAACAAGTCTCTTCTAGCGCACTGCGACCTGTGGTCACCCAGGTGGCAGTATTGTGCTGGAGCATGACTGTCCACTCTCCATGAAGGAGGAGAACATCTCCTGTGACCCTCAGTCTTTCGACCCCCTGCTTGCCCCCAGTGACCCAGGCTCAGTCTCAAACTTGGTTTGCCTGTGTGGCAGCAGATGTGGCATCCAGCGCCTCAACCCTCTGCTTCAGTGGGCCACCCACGTTATCTTTCCAGTACTGTCCTCCGACACAACAACTTGTGCCATGAACCCTGTTAAACAGTGGCTGCCTCCAGTTCCTGCAGATGCCCACAGCAAAGTGGGCATGCCTTTAGGCACAAAGCACCAAATTTGTATAACTTCCTTCCTGGAGTAAAAGGGAGATGGGAAATAATTGTTGGTGTGGGGTGTTTTTTTTTTTGCCATACATACTTTTATTTCAGTGTGATTGCTCATGGTTCTAAATTTGTTTTCAACATATTGTTAGTCATTTTTTTCCCTTCATCCTTTATTTTCCACTCCTTGTTGTCCCTCCGACCCCCTATGAGATCGTCCCCAGCCCATCACCTTCCTTTTTCAGTACTAATAGGTAGTGGGTTTGTGCCTCTGTTGGTAGCGCTGGGCCTGTGAGGTCACCATTGCAGTTCCACTGGTTGGGGTACATTTCTTCTGGCATTTTTCTCTGCTGGTTCCCCTGAGGTCTGAGCCATGTGCAGCGACATGCATATGCATGCTTGCGAGTGTATGTTACATGTGCTACCATAGGTACAGTCTTGAATGTGGCACTCACCGCTGTACCACCTAGCATCGCTGGCTGGAAATCAAGCAGTGGGATGTGCTGTCCCCTTTCCTAGGAGGATTAGAGCTGTCCACAGGATGCTCATCCGCCTTCCACTGGCCAACCCCCGAGGAGTCCAAGTCTGTTTCTGAACCCAGGTCTTTGGCATAGAAAGCGATGCTACTACCAGGCCAACTACCTGTATGTGTGTTTTTTATATATATATATATTTTAATTTACATTTTATTTTCTTCTTCCCTGGCTACCCCCTTCTGACTGACCCCCTCCAGCCCCATCGCCCCAGTTCCCCCAGGACTTACTTTCATTTGTGCCCTGTTGCCACAGGAATGTGCTTGTGCCTGGCCACTGAGTACAAAGCCTGGGGGGAGGGGGCAGTCATCACCCAGCCATTGGGGTGTTTTTCTGCCATTTTCTCCCTCCCCGTTGCTGGGGTGCACACATCAGCATGAAGGCGTGCGCATGCTGCAGAAGTCCCACAGCACCTTCCCTTCTTTTGGCATCCCTGACCTGTCATACCCTCAGGCCTCCACCGGGGGGTAGTCATGTGGCGGGACTGCTAACCCCCTACCCCCACAGAAGAGGAGAGCAGTCCTCGAGACACTCAGTCCTCTTCTTCCCCAGCCAACCCCCGACAACTGCTTGCACTGCAAACACGGGTCGCTGGTGTGGAAGGAAGTAAGGTACAGATTCCTCAGCCCTCCACACAGCTGGGCCGGCCTTACCTGCATATTTGTTATTGCTGCCTGGAGAGTGACTTGAGTTTCTCTGGTGCTTTAGTGAGCAGTAGGACACTGCAGGATGTGGGCTACTTTTCATGAACCACACGCCCAGCTACATTGTGAGGCATGAGGAGCTTGTGCTGGGGGCTTTCAGCCACATGAACGCGTGATTCAGGAAAAGAAAGCCACATGCTGGAGTGCCTTATTGCACTTATAAAATTGGTACTCAGCTAAAAAATTAGATTGCTCAAAGCCATTGGTTTCTTTTCCTGAACCACAGGGATTCAGAACCTTCTCTGCTGATCAGGACAAATGAAATTTCCAACCCATTTTATAACTAGTTCTACCATACAACAGTTGTTTCTTTAAAGCAGTGGCATGTACTGATAGAGATCTTAGAGGTCCTGAAAGCTTGCGTACATTCTTCAATTAGTCTAATAAAAGGTATCACCCACAAAACATGCTGAGGACTTTCCTCGGACTGAAGCTGCATCATTGACCTGCCGCAGAGAGAACCAGGAATGATGATAGTTTGCTCAGCTCATACTAGTAATTTGCAGAAATTAAGAAGCCTTCAGAAATATATGGCTCCAGCACTTGGCTAGGCTACAGCATGTAAGCAGAGCTTATCATTTGTTGAGCAAACCGTGCACTAAAGTGATGTTGGGTTTCATTAATGAAACATCAAAAGCAATCTGTAAAAAAGAGTATATACTCACTGATGCTAACATTATCGTTTCTTTTAAATTCAGGACATTTTAGATGAAATGAGAAAGGAACTAACAAAACTGAAAGAGGAACTTATTGATGGTAAGAAGATTCACATGTAATATTTTAATGAAAAATTGCCTTCTAGCAATTCAGCATTGGCATCTAGAGGTATTCTTTATGATTTTGGCCAACACTATACAAGTCTTCTAGAGGGCATCTACGCGTTATTTGACATTTGTTTTTATGGCAAGGAATATTGTTTTTTTTTTTTTTTTTTTAGGCATATGTAAAGTGTGTACTCGCAACATAATGCCTATGGGATATGGCTGTAATTGAAATAACTCGCGTAATGGCTGTCTTATTTTCATCACAGGAGCAGGCTCCAGCCAGAACAGTGGTTCAGTGTATTATCCCCCTATGGATCATGAGAATGAATTGTAGAGAGCAAATCAAACTGTATGGCTATTTATAGCAAAAAAAAAGACACCAGTTGCTATGAGAATTAGTGACTAGCAACTAGTGACAGCAACCAGATGCCAAAAATGGTTGCTATAGTCACAGATTCTCAGATCAACTGATGTCTTTTTGGCTGTAAATAGTTTGATTTATTTTTGCTTCCTGTAATTCCCAGTGATGTGTCCATGGGGGGCAGCAATGCTGAATTATTGTCCTAATTAGAACCTGTTTGCTCCTGTAATGAGCTGGTTATTGGGCAGGCAGGTCAAGGCAGTTTTTTTTCTTGAATGCTGTAGCTCAAAGGCTCAGGGCGCTTTACACAGAAATGTTTACAATAAATAATGCATTGCAATTAATAACTACATAAAATAATATAAATTAGAGATACAGTCTTGTATTAGTCACTAGTGTCAAAAGCCTTTGAAAACCGTTAACACTTTATCCCTTGAATGTTTCCACCAAGGGGAAACTCCTCTGATGGTACAGCAAGGAGTTCCAGGTGGATTGGGGCTGCTTCCAAGAATGCACCATCACCAAATTGTTTGAAGCATGACTGTGATTTGGCCAGTAATAGTTCCTCAGTGGAGCAGAGTGAGCACAGGCCAGGCTACGATGTCTTCATGGGCCCCTGTTAGCTGAGCAGTGACTTTCATTGTTCTCCAAGGTTGCGGACATGATGTATAAAAATGTATTGAAAACATTCCCCCATAGACATGTATGGAGCGTGCTTCCACGCTCTCCCTGCTTAGATGTCACAAAATATCTGAGCATGGGGGACACACCGGGAAGTGGAAGGGATCGACTGGCCATGGGTTCTGCTGCAGGTACAATCCCTTCCTTCCTGAACAAGACCTGATGACACCTGCCCACATACTCCCCTACTGGGATGAGAGGAGGGATATGGGGCACCTCTGAATCAGATGAAAGCAGACTCCTCTCTGTCCTCCTCTAGTGAGGACTCTGTAGTTTATACTCCAAGGTCGCCCTGGAGGACCGTACCTTTATGTCCATGTTGCAAGGCATTGAGGCGATCATGGGGTTTTAGGGGTAGGAAAAAGTCTCCTTGAAACGAGATTTTTTACTTTGGAGGTCCCTGAGCCCTCCCCGTTGTTATACCCCCCATTTACCCAGTTCTGGAGGATGCCACATATATGGCTTGGTACCAACCTAATGAAGTACCGCCCCTTCTCCAGGAAGGTGGATAAGACCTACCCCCACCCTCTAATAAGTCGCATTATGCTTCTCAACCTGTGGCGATATTAACACTTGATCAGCACTGTTCTCTGGCTCGTATTCACCTTAGTTGCCGCCTTGCAGGCATGGAATCTAGAGAGCTGGATGCTCTGGGCAAGGGTACATATACCTCTGCCTCTTTGGGCTTAAGAATTAATAACTATCAAGCCTAAATGGTGAAGTACCAAAAACATTTTGTGATGCAAGCGCACACCGCTGCCCAGGGGTTACCAGAGGGTACAGCGAAACAGGACCTCTTACGTAACCTGGAGGCAGCCACCCAGGTAGGCAAACATCTTAAAAGATCAGCATATGATGCCTCAGATGTTTCGGGCAGGGCTGCACCAGCAGGCATTTGTTTAAGACACCATGCCTGATGCAGTGCCTCTGGATTTCCAGGTCAGGTGCAGAGAACAGTACTAAATGCCCCTTTAAAAGGGCAGAAGTTATTTGGTAGAGAAGCAGAAAAAACATGTATTTGCCCTCTACCCGGCTGCTACCAGAGAACCCAAGACAGTCCACTTGCGATTCCTGTGCCTTTAAAGGTGAACTACTAGCTAAACTAATGTAGCCATAGCTGCACAGCTCGGGGCTGCAGTGCCTCAACCCCCCCCAGCAGTCACAATATACATTTTCTTTTTTAGTACCTGAGCACGTGTAAATTCTGATAATCCCTGAGCTGCAACCAGCATTCTGTAAAGGGGGTACTGACTCATGCTGCAAACCATGCAATATAATGGGCAGACTGGATGGGCCTTGCGGTCCTTATCTGCCGTCAACTTCTATGTTTCTATGTTACTGACACTCCACTGCCTCTTCCTGTATTGTGCCTATATGTATGGTAATTTAATAAGTTCAAGATTTCTCATGCCCAGTGCTGTTTTCACAGAATTTGCCTAAATGCCACGTGTGTGCCTGGCATGCACATAGTATTTAGGCAAATTTTGTAAAAATAGCGCTGGACATGGGAAATATGGAAATTATTAAATCTTCATACATATGGGCACAATACCGGAAGAGGCAGTGCGTCAGCATATTGCGTGGCTTGCAGCGTGATCTCCAGCGTTCAGTACCTCTGATCAAAAATGCCGGCTGCAGCTGTGGAATTATCAGAATTTACGAGCGCTCAGGTATTAAAAAATGAAATTGTATACTGTGACTGGGGGTGGGGGGGTGTGGATTGGGGTACTGGAGCCTCAATCTGTGCAGTGATGGCTGCATTAGTTTAGCTGGTAGTTCTCCTTTAAAGATGAACATAGTGGGCCTAGACCCACACTGACTGTCGTGCCGCCTCCCAAGGGAACTGTAACAGGGAATCTGGTTTGTCTGTGGCCTTGACCACTTTACAGACTGCAAAAGGTTGTCCTAAAGAGGGGAGTTTTACAGCTGTGACGCTTCATGGTCCTGATATTTCCACTAGTCGTAGGAATAGGTGTTACCCCCCCACCTTACCTTAAATATCTCCAGGTTTCAAAGGGTTCTTTGTCCTCAAAAAAGCCTTATGGTTGCCTGTGGTCTTATGGCCCATTTAGCCTCGCAGATGTGCTTCAGTCTCAAATAATAATAGGCTGGGTAACCCTAGCTGCAGTTGAAGAGCGATACATTATTTTTCCCCAGACTATTGGGATAGGCAGTGCCAAATGCAGCCTTCGCCAACGGGCTACCACCTTGGTGGGTCTAATCAGTGATTAAGATCCACCCTCCTTTTCTCTTTCCCTCCGTGGAGATATGATTGAGGCTATCCCCTTGACACAGGGACCTGTAAAGGTGGGATAACAGGAATATTATAGTATCAGGACTTAGTCTTTCTCAGAGACTAGACAGCCAAGCCATGCCTGCTGTATAGCTTTCAACAAACAATAGGCTTATTTCGCTAGGAGTCCTTATCCAGTATGTAAGGTGCAGTATTCTTAGTGGCCTGTTTTAGGCCGCATCCTTTTTGGCCTCTCTTCTCAATGTATCAAAAGGCTATGACACTTTAGTTCGTTAAAACTGATATAGTGAATTACTAGCCTTTAAGGCTTGGGATGAACCACATGCTTTTGTTGTTCCTGTTATGGCCCTTTTTTGAGTGAGACCTTGTGATCCCTCCCTCCTGGGTCCAGGCAGGATCCGGCGTGCTGCCTTGAGGTACTTAGTTTGCTATAACCTAGCAGTAACTAGTGCCACTCCTAGGGAAACATTGCTTTATCTACCTTGTTTTTATTTTTCCTCCAAGGGTTAGACAAGGTCATTACATATTTTGCCTTTATATTTGCAAAGCAGCAAATTAAAAAAAAAAAAAAAAAGCCACACACATACATATGATTTATTGAGCATAGGAAAAACAGACTATTCAGGGGCCTTCCGAAGTGCCTTCTTGAAAGGTTGGCCCCATGTTTTCCGATTATCATAGGACATACAGTAGAGTATTTCCTGATTATAGTCAGTTACTCCTTTACAGGATCGTTCACACTTCTAGTGGGATTACAAGTCAGTTTCATTCCTGCCATGGGTGCAGCCCGTCCACTGTAGACTTATCTAAACCTAACAAACATGTCAGCCTATAGATTAATTTACAGCGGGATAAATCAACTGCGGGCCCTTTCAAGCACTAGGGCCTGCCATTGTGGATTTTCTTGCCTTTCTCCCAATCTGATGGGTTTTTGGGTACTGCTGGGAACTCATTCCATAGTTTTGACCTGATGAGATCATACTTCAAGGGGGCTCTTGCAGCAGGCAGCTCTAGTAGGACTGAAGCAACCAGGCACCAGGACGAAACGGAAAACTTCTAGCTGGCAGTCTATCATGGGGGACTGCCCCTGATGATGTCAGCATGCTGATGTCTGCCTATCCTATAAAGGGGACAGTCCCCCACACCTACCTCAGTTCTTTCCCGCAGCACATGTCGAACCTTCATGGACACCAGTTAGTCAACCACCATTTTCTCGCATTTTACCCATGCCTTTTTTTTCTTCTTCTTTTAGTGTTTAAAACATTGACTTTTCAGTGTTTTCTCACCTAAGTTTATGTCTTCTTCTCCAGCCTCTTCTTCCGACCGACAAAGTGTGCCTGCGGCAAGCAAATTCTTGCTAAGGACAGCCACTCCGCCTGCCTGTGCCCCAGCCATGACACAGAGGTCTGCCAGTACTTCAACCAGGCCACACAGAGACGTCGTTTGAAGACCTTAGAAAGAAACCTGCTGAAGCAGAAGTTGGCCACTGTGGAGAAGGAGCTACAGGCCAAAAGTTCTTCAGCTTGCCCAGCTCAGTCTTCCAGGGCTGATGCTGCTTCTTTGCAGAAGAAGAAATTGAGCGGGAAGCACAAGCACCAGGACTGTCCTAGGTCAGCCTCTCACTCACTGCACAGACCAGCAGCTGCCTCCCACAGGGAGTCAGCCCCTCCTGCCTCGTTGGCCCTTACCTTCTCAGGGCTACCGGTGGTTCCACCACCCGCCCTTATCTCCATCTTGGGCAGTGGCTCTTCTGGGCAGCGGATGTCGTAACCTGCCTCTCAGCTTCTGACACTCAGGCCCTTAGGACCCACGTGTACTGAGCCAGACAGCTCTGCTGGGGTTGGATCTTGTGGCAGTAGGTCTTTGACCCCCCCCAGCTAATGTGTTGCCTTCATCAGTACCTGACTCCGGGGCCGTCACTTGTCCTGGCAGGCATCACCCAGAGCAAGCGCTCACCTCTTCCTCTACTCAGGTATCACCTCTGCCCTTGCCTCTGGGGCCCTCTACCCCGCAGGCACCGCACTCACCATTGGGGCCTACGTCTGCTTCCTCCTTGGACCATTGCTGTCCTTCGCCATTCAGGCCAGCGCTTTCCCCATCGATGCCTGAGCTGACAACTCCTCAACCGTCATCCTAGGGATCCACAGCCAGCGCCGAGTGGACCTATGCCGGGTTACCCTATGCCGGTTCCACCACCATTGTACCCGTATCCCCCACCACAGTATCCTTACCTTCCAGTCTACAATCCACCCCAGTCGGTGGATTATAATGTGCTCTTCTCTGCTTGGTGGTCCTTCATTTAGAAAAAGGACACACCCAGGAAGCCCTCTCCCCCTCGTATTCCCCGGAACCCCCCTCCTCAGGGTCTGGACTAGGCAGGACCTAGCAGCCCCGGTACGGGGTCTTCTGGAGGGTTTCGTTGACTTTGACCTGGGTTTGGATGACCATTGTCCAACACCAGTCCCAGACCTCAATTCCCTGCATCTGCATGCGTTGTTCCTGCAGACCTAGCTATCGCCCACTTTGGGGATTCCTCTAGGGTTGCTGATGACCTGGTGGCCATTAGAAAGCCTTCCAGTAGAGCCACCTATGCCTTAAAGTGGAAGCGATTCTCCCTGTGGGCCGCTGCTCATCACCTGTGTCCCTTCACCTGTCCAGTAAACCTGATTTTGGGGTACCTGCTCTCCCTTTCGGACTTAGGCTTGGGGGTAATCCTCTCTTAAGGTGCACCTTTCCGCCATCTCTGTGTACCGTGCATCTATTGAGGGCAACTCTGTTGCCCAGCTGGAGCTGTCCCGCACATTCTTATGGGGTATCCTGCATTTGAAGCCTTCCATCCAGGACCCTCTCCCTCCATGGGACCTTCTTTTCATGCTAGAAAAGCTCACTCTGCCTCCCTTTGAACCAGTCGAGAGTTGCGAGCTGTGCTTTCTGTTGTGGAAGGTGCTTTTTTTTGGTTGCCGTTACTTCTGCTCTGAGGATTTCCGAGCTTCAGGCTCTGATGAGTAAAGAGCCTAATTTGGTTTGCACAAAGACCAGGGTGTCTTTGCGAACTAATTCTAAGTTTTTACCTAAGGTGGTGTCTGAGTTCACTTTAAATCAGTCCATCCACCTGCCAGTTTATTTGTTGAATCTAGAGCTATGCTGGGTAAATAAATTGTAAAGTTGCAATATTTAAGGACATTATCACGGCCTTGCCTGTGATTAAGAAGGTATGTCTGTTTATTGGATATTTTTCTGGATATTATTGCAGTTTTGGGGGTCTACCATAATGACCGTAATTTTTTATTTTTTTTAATTATGTGAAAACTAAATGGAAATCGGGTGTTGCACGTGAAATATAAGTACTATGTTTTTTTTCTTTCATTCTCTTATGTCTATTTATTTTTACAATTAATTTACCCAGAATAGATGAGCTGAAAAGCAACATCTTGTTTCTAGTGGGATCCTGCTTCTGCAGTCACAATTCCCTAAGCAGTAGCATTATGGAGCTGGCCCATGATGTGTACAGGAAACCACCACATATAGGAGCAGCTGTAGGCCAATGAATAGCCCGAACACTTGATTTCAAATCACTGTGGTCTTTATTTTGATAACCCCAGCATTTTGCCACTTCAGTGGCTTCTTCAGGGGACACTATAATGTAATCAAAAGGACATATTTAAAAACACATTGTGTTATTGTAATATGCATAATTTGCTTAGAGGAGCAAAACATATCCATGCCATTGTTGTTTTGCGTTTCTTATATCTAGGGCATATATTTCAAGGTTGTAGTTGATCTGTATTGGCAGAAAATCATAAAACAAAAAACACGTTTGGCAGTCTTATTCACTACACAAAACAAAAAGAACTGAGTGCGCACAGGTCCAGCGATGCTGAGGTAAAGCTGCCAGCTCAATAGTGAAGTAGGAAAGATACTCCGCACTCGTGAAACTGGAGTTCAAAAAGCTTATTGCAAATGTATTTGTGGCAAGGTGCCAAACACCCTGTAGCCCCTTTGGTAGAAAATCATAAGACAAAAAAAAAGAAAAGTTTTGGCAGTCTTATTCACTATACACATGACAGCATACTTCCATATCCAAGAAGATCCACATAGTTTTCTCAATAGTGCACAAAAAGTGATACCACTACATTATTCCACCTCCAGTGCTCCGGAGTAGTGAGTAAGCTATAACACATGACAGGGCGTGCGGTTTATTGGGTAATCACTGCACGCCCCCCCAATCCTTGGGTTGGAATTACAAGGTGTTAGCCGTGCGATGGGTGGAAGTGCAGTAATTACCCAATAACTGCAGTCCCTGAAGTGTGTTATTGCATTTATAAAATGTCACCAAAATAATACAAAGCACAAAACTAAATAACATTTTTAAATTAAGAATAAATATTCATCATTGCTGAATCAGTGCACACACCAAACAGCTAGGTTTGCTACATCAAAGAGGTCAAATTGGCTGGCAAGTAAGTCACTCATGTTAATTGAACCTTTTTTTATCCCCCAGCTGTTACAGTTTCTGAGAATTCAGAAGCCAGTATAGTTCCAAGACTTGGCAGGGCACTTTCCAGACCTGTGAGATTATTTGTCAGTTACAGCACAAGTCTGGACAGCTATTGACCAATCATATCACTGGATTTTATTTGCCCATTTTATAATCATCATTTAATCTTAACAGTCCCAGCATTTCTGATTATGTGCCATCACCCCATATGTACGTACTATTTATAATACATATTTATTCATTAATACCTTTGACGTACCATCTTTTTAATACATATTTGACTTCTAAATACCTTATCTGATAGATGGCAGACACTGAGGTGAACCTCGTGGCCATAACAGAATTGTGGGCTTTGGAAAATGACGACTGGGAAGTGATGGTCCCCGATGTTCAGGAGAGATATAGAAACTGGTAGAGGGGGAGGGGGTAGCCCTTTTTGTCAAGGAGGGCATGGTGCTGGAAGATGGATGCATCAGGGGTGGTAATGGGCAGTCTGATTCACTTTGGGTGCAACTCATGGCAGCCTCAAGTGAGAAACTGCACTTACAGCTTTATTTATTTATTAGGTCTAGGATTACAATACATTTGAGCCAGGGCTCTTTTACAAAGGTTCCACGTCAGGTTACAATTCAAAATGTAAGACATGCAAGGCAGATTACAAATTCATTACATAGGACAAGGTTACAAAAGTGTAAGCTAAACAGAGTTACAAAGCATCTGAGAAACAAAACAAGTTTTGGAGGCTGGGTTACAAGGAGATAGCGGATGAGGTGCAGAGATGATAGAGGACAAGAGAGAGGAAGAGTTGAGGGGGCGGAGAGCTATAGAGGAGGAGCACAGCCAGAGGCATTGTCATAGACATAACATGGGGAAGTGCGTGCTAAGGGGTAACTAAGTGCCACTAGGAAAGAGAACTGCATAAGGTTAGAGAAATATTGATGGGGTCAGCTAGTGGAGACAGTCACAGGAGCTAGAGGCAGTGAGAGAGAGGCGGAGCCTTGATTTAAATTCACCAAGGGTAGGAGTGAAGGAGATGTAACTGTTTAAACCATTTAGCCAGCTGTGCGCCATGTAGGCAAACGATCTTTGACCTTGTGAGGTAAGACAACGTGGAACCTGCAGGAGCTGTGATTCAGATCCCCTGGTTGAGCGGGGGTTATGGCTAGGGTGCAGGAGTGCACACACTCCAGGGGGCACAAGGCCCATAGTTATTTTCTTCGCCATGGTGCAGGTTAGGTACTTTATCCTGTTGGTGAGTTGCAGCCATCCAGTTTGTGCAGAGAGGTCACATGTATGTGTGAGGTGGTGGGATCCAGAGAGAAGACGTCAGGCCTTATTGAGGGAGGTGAATATGCGTCTAAGAGCGGTAGCAGAGGGCTGAGCCATAGATGATAAGCCCATAGTCAATAATGAAGACAACAGTGCTCTGAACAGCAACAGTCAGGGCTTTTGGGGTAAGATGTTGCCTGTGCCGGAAGAGAAGGCCAAGGCGACTATTTGCTGCTTTGGCTATAGAGTCAATGTGGGTACTGTAAGTTAGATGAGGGTCTAGAGTGATCCCAAGGTACTTAAAGGCTTGAACCTGTTCCAGGGTGACTCTATGACTGGTTTTGATGGATAGGTGGTGCAGCTTATGCTTGTTATGAGAGCTGCTGAACATCATAGACTTTGTTTTCTTATTATTGAGGACCAGATTGTGATTTGAGAACCAATTTTCAACAGATGTGAAACCAAGCTGAAGGTGATCTTGTAGAGGCTTAGGATCCTTGTGAGAGGCAAGAATTACAGCATCATCTGCATAGAGGATGATTGTTTCAGAGCAAGAATTTGGAAGGGAGTTCAGGAACAAGTTGAACAGTAGGGGGCCCAGAATGGATCCCTGGGGGACACCTGAGCGAACAGACCTGGTATCAGAGAGGACATCTGCAATTTTTACTCTTTGAGACCGGTTCTCCAAGTAGCTTTTGAACCAGGCAGTGGAGTCAGGAGAGAGCCCAACTTTCAGAAGTTGCACAAGCAGTAGATGGTGATGGACAGTGTTGAATGCCTTAGTCAGATCGATAAAGACGGATCCAATTAACTGACCATTGTCCAGTGAGCTGTGAAGAATACCAGAGAATTCTAGTAGGGCAGATGAAGTGCTATGTCCTTTCCTGCAGCCATGTTGTTGCGAGCACAGGATATTGTATTTGTCCAGGAAATCTGTGAGCTGATCTGCTGCAATACATTCAAGGGCCTTGGAGAGGGGTGGCAATATTGAGATCGGACGGTAGTTTCCATGAGTGGCCCTGTCACCACTTTTATGGACAGGGATAACAGTGGCGGATTTCCATTTGTCAGGGAACTGGCTAAGCCTAAGTGAGAGGTTGAAAATATGTCTTGATCTCTAGAACACTGGGGCAAGGGGGGAGAGGGGAGAGGGACAGAGAGCTAAGGGAAGAACTGAAAAGAAGGGTAGCAAATGGAGAAGTAGTGGTGGTGGGTGATTTAAAACTGACGGACATCGATTTGGATGTTCTGGTGGCTAGGAGCACCAGAAGTCAGGTCTTGCTGTATGCATTTCAGGACTGTCTGCTGGTACAGCTAGTTAAGAAGCTCACCAGGCAAACAGCAGTGCTCGATGTGCTCATCAACTTGGAGGTGGTAGGAGCTATGGGGGTAGGGAAGCCGCTAGGGGATAGTGAGCATAACTCTGATTGTTTCGAGCTGGCCTTCGGGTCTGGTAAACCACAATCAAGAGACTGAAGTCCTTGGTTTAGAAGTGTGGACTTCAGTAGGCTGAGGGAGCTGGTCAGAGATGAGTTAGGGTTGGACAACATAGATGGGGTGGAAGAGAGATGGTGGGGGCAATTAAGGGGCCATTCTCTGGGTATCTAAGCTATGCATGAGAACAGTAACCAAAAAGAACACGTTCGAGAGACCACTGTGGGTCTTGGCGAGGGTCAGAGAAGCAGAGTGCCAAGACAAATGCCTTCTGCAAATTTAAAGAAAAGCAGGGAGGGAGGAGGAGAATATTTGCTGAAAGAAGGATGCAGAAGCAGACACGGAGCTGTATATTGCAGAGGGGGTCAAAAGTGGAAAAAAACAGTTCTTAAGGTATATTTGTGAAAAAAGCAGGAAAAGAGGGTGAATTGTAAGGCTAACCAAAGGGGTTAGGGTGATTGAGACAGATGGGCAAAAGGCTGCCATCCTTAACAAGTACTTTTGATCAGTTTTCACTAGGGAGGATGGTGGGCCCTTGCCAGAGAGTAGTATCAGAGCAGCCACTAAGGGGGTTCCAGAGATGGAGCAGCAAACATTTACTAGCGAAAGGGTCCTGAAAAGGCTGGTAGACCTGAAGATTGATAACACCCCAGGACCAGATGAGTTACATCTGAGCATACTCGTGGAATTGGTAGCAGAGTGGCCAATCCTGTGAAAGGTCTGTTCAACAGACTTCTAGGGACAGGGGTAGTTCCGAAGGATTGGGGGGTGGCAGATGTTCTGCTGCATGGGGGTGTGGGGAGGGGGCAAGGAACAAGCAGGGAGATTCAGACACATCAGTCTTAACTCAGTTGTAGGGAAACTGATGGAGTCACTGGTCAAAGCGGATGAGAGCAGCAGTCTCCAGGATAATAAAAGTCAGAAGTTGGTCAGCTGGGTGGCAAACTGGTTGGTGGGCAGAAAACAGAGAGTGGAGGTAAATGATATACAGTCAGAAGAGATGCAAGTCACAAGTGGGGTACCTCAGGAATCTGTCCTGGGGCCAGTCCTCTTCAGTATCTTCATCAGTGACATTGCAGATGGACTGGAGGATAAGGTTTGTCTGTTTGCAGATGACACCAAGATCTGCAACAGAGTAGATGATCCAGATGGGGTGGGCAGAATGAGAAGAGATCTAGATAAACTAGCAAAATGGTCGAAAGAGTGGCAACTGGGGTTTAATGCAAAGAAGTGCAAGATCATGCACATGTAGGGAAGAGAAACCGTGAAGCCACCTACAGGCTGGGTGGGAGTTGCTGCCAGTCACAAGGGAAGAAAGAGACTTGGGCATCATCATCACCGATGACCTGAAATCATCCAAGCAGACCACTAAAGCAGTAGGTAAGGCTAGGGGGGTGTTAGGGTGTATTAGTAGGGGTATCACAAGTCGTAAGAGGGAGGTAATAATCCCTCTTTACAAGACACTGGTTAGGCCCTGTCTGGAGTACTGCGTGCAGTACTGGAGGCCACGCCTTCACAAGGACATTAACCAAATTGAGGCAGTCCAGAGAAGGGCAACCAAAATGGTGCAGGGACTGCATCAGAAAGCATATGAGGACAGATTAATGGAGCTCAACATGTATACTCTGGAGCAAAGGAGGGAGAGAGGTGATATGATTGAAACATTCAAACACCTTAAGGGCATTAACAAGGTGAAAGAGTCTGACATGTTTCAATATAAGAAAAATAGCAGGACAAGAGGACACAGCATGAGATTAGATGGAGGCCGATTAAGGGGTAATGTGAGGAAGTTCTTTTTCACAGAAAGGCTGTTGTGATGCATGGAATGGCCTACCTCAGGAAGTGGTGGATCTGAATACAGTGCAAGACTTCAAACAGGCATGGGATAGGCATAAGGAAGCAATACAAACGAGTATGAATTAATAGGCCATTGACAGAGCAAAGGTCAATGGCACATTCATAAGGTAGAAAAAGAAATGGGCAGACTGGATGGGCCTTGCGGTCCTTCTCTGCTGTCAACTTCTATGTTTCTATGTCAGCTTCTATAAACAGCATGGATTCATGGCAAGGAGGTCTTGTCAGACTAACCTGATAGTACTCTTTGACTGGGTAACAAGGGAATTAGATAAGGGCCATGCTGTGGATTTACTCTACTTTAACTTTAGCAAGGCTTTTGACTGTGTGCCTCACAGATGCTTGCTGAAGAAGATGAAGTATCCGAATGTGGCTAAGGTCGTAGTAAACTGGGTAGGTAACTAGTTAAAGGGGAGGCAGCAGTGGGTAGAGGTCAGCAGGGTTAAATCAGAAGAGAGGGAGGGAGGTCATGAGCTGAGTTCCACAGAGATCTGTCCTGGTTCCGGTCACATTCAACATGTTCATCAGTGATATTGGTGAGGTAATCCGGTGCAAGGTGTCTGTCTTTGCAGATGACACTAAGCTCTGTTGGGAGAGTGTATAGTGACAAGGAAATAAAGGGAATGCTGAGAAACTTGCAAAAGCTGGAGGGGTGATCAGGGGTTTGGCAGTTGAAATTCAGTGCCAAAAGTGCAAGGTAATGCATCTAGGGAAAAGAAACCCCAGGACGGAGTACTGGATGTGAGACTTAGTACAACGGCTGAGGAATGAGACAGACTCCCTAAAGCAGTCAAGTCAGTGCAGTAAGTAGGACGCTTGGATGTGTTGTGAAGGGCATTGACAGCAGAAAAAGAGAAGTAATACTTCCCCTGTATAGATCCTTGGTGAGGCCACACCTGGAACTCTGCATCCAGTTCTGGAGTCCTCACCTCAAGAAAGATAAGGATAGACTGGAGACATTGTAGTGTAGGGTAGCAAAAATCATTCAGGCCAAGTAGGACATGTCCTGTGAGGAGCGCTTCAAGGCACTGAACAGGTACTCGCTGAAGGCCAGAAGGGAGAGGGAAGATATGATAGAGATCGTAATGTTCTTAAAAGTAATTAAACGGTGAATTGTGGAGAACTATTTAACTTGAATATTAGCTCATGGTCATGAGTGGAAGATAACAGGATGGAGGTTTAGGAGGGACGTGAGGAAGTACTATGTTATAGAAAGAGTGGTGGAGTTGTGGAACAGGCTGCCAGCCAAGGTGGTGGGTGTGAAAACTACTAGTGGTTTCAAACACGGCTGGGATAGAATGAAAGGTATAGTGGTTGCTCAGGGGCATTCTACTCTGGGATAAGGGGAGAATGAGGGGAAGGGCTAGGGCCCTTGAGGAGCAGTAGATCTCAGGGATAAATAGGGAACTTGGGCAGACTGGATGGACCTTTGGTCTTTTTCTTCCATCATCGTCTGCTGTTCTGTGTATACTTTTTGCTTCCTGTAAATCAACAACAAAATTAAAAAAACACGTTTTTGTTCAGTGGTGAAGTTCAGTTCCTAGATATATATTTTATTGATTTGTTCTATTTTCTGAACTTTCCATGAGTGTTAAAGGGCTTATTTGTACACAAAGAGTAATGATTTGTTTTCCCGTATCCAAATTCTACTGATAATCAGTGGATCCTTTGACCTTCCTTCAGCAATGTGTAATGATGGTTGTTAGTTTAACTTCTAACTGTGTACAACTTTCATGGGAGCGCTGCTGTATTGGTACGCTGGTCTTAGGTTTTTAAGTATGAGCACTTTGGTGCTTATATGTTTGTGAGCCTTATTAGTGGTGGCATAAAGTGGAAACATGCAGCCAAAGAACAGTCTGCTTTTTTATGTGCTTGTATGCACCGTTCTCTATACTGTGGACTCGGAGACAACCTTAGTCCCTACTACATGCTTTCTCAGCGGGTGCCCTGTTCATAATCATGTACTTTGATGTGCCACTGTTTTTCTTCATGCTCACAAATGCAAACTGGTGGCATTATTTCTGTTCATTAAATGGCAAAGCAAGACTTTCTTACTGGTCTGACGGTTGTTTTCATTCCTGCTTACTCGAAACTAGCAATGCAAAGATACTGAGGGGCCAGCTCCCTTGTACCCGCTGGCTGACTGGTGGAGTGACATGGTAGTGACATCAACACACCTATGTGTGCTGTTGCCTAGCAACTGCCCAAAACTTCTAATGAAGTCTGGCTTGGCCTTGGGTACCTTGTGGCTTGTCAGTATATCAGAGTTGTACTGTACTGGTATAAACCACATGATAAATGCTACCCGTGAACTCCTAAACTGATCTGAACAAGATGTCATGAAAACATAACACTGTATTCATAGCTATAGGGATTTTCCATTATGACACACATGTAGTGATTTTTATTGGCTGTGTGGGTTCCTTTTTGAGTAGGGTAATGAATAAGTGTTACCGTACAAGTTTTTTTTTTTGTTTTTTTTTTTTGGGAGGGGGGGTAGACTTCCGTAAATTTTTTGCCACTTTAGGAAAGGGTCTTCATGAGTATTTCCAAAAATACTTAAAAAGAAAGGAGTCTTTAATTGATGTTTTTTCTTGTACCTTTCTGCCAAACCCCATTGTGCCTTAGTGAAATGGTGACATCACTATGCTTTACACTGGGTGCAGTTACATGAGTTATGCTCATACACATGTAATTATAGCCCATTATAGGGAAAGCTTCATTTTGATCAGGCAGTAACAAAATGAGTTGGTCTCCCGAACCCGCAGGCGAGGGGGTGGTTGGGGGAGGCAGTTGGTTTAAAAAGGCCTCGGTGGTCTACATCCTCCAATGCCTGTGTGACAGATTGTATGAGTGAAAGGCGGTAAGTGAACTGAAGTAATCTTTTAGAGAGTTTGACAAAACAGGAACAGCTCTCAAGACTTCCAGGCAGGCTCCCTATAGATCACAAAGGGGTAGATGATGCGGCTCTCTTCACAACAAGCAGTCCTTTCATGGTAAGGGAAGGGGAGCCAAAACAATAAATCCCAGCCTCCCTAGGCCTACAAGAAAGCGCAGCCGAAGGCACACACACCAGAAAGCTCTGTCACCATCTGAAGCTCTAGTCCCAGGTTCACCTTAGTTGCCCAAGGCGAACCACTCCTAACCAGTAGGGGGGCACCTAACCCAGTCTTACCATCAGTAAGAATCCAGCTGGCCTGTCGGCGCAGCGGTTGGATTTCCACTTGGGTAAACCGTAACCTGGGTTCGGGAGCGGACTCGGTCGCTGAGGGTCGGCTGGGAAGAAGGCTTGAGCATCCTAGGACTGCTTGCCTTCTCCAGGGGGAGGGAGGGACAGGATCCGTGGCTTGTCTGACCCCGGGTGGAGGCCCGTGTACAGCGGACGGGTAGGACAGACCAGTGGGGAGCTGTGTGGTGGACGTCGCCATAACGCCTTGGCATCAGGGCACACACAACACAGAGAGAAAAGAGGAAAAAGCACCACCAGAGCACGGGTAGATGGAGCTCTAGTGCCAGCCCTGACTGCAACTGCCTGTCTGACCACTTGGGGACCCGACAAGACTAGAAGATATCGGGGTGTCTGGGCCTCTCCCCGTACCCGCCTGAGGGTATAGCCACGGCTTCATGGGGGAACTTTGGGTGATTCAAGTAGGTCAGTCGAAGGGGGACACACAGAAGTCTCCATAGGAAGCGCAGCTCCGAGGTGGGGGTAAGGAGGAGAAATAGAAAGTTAAAAAAAAAAATCCATCTCTGGGGGAAAGTGGGTTCTAAGGATCATCAAGGAAGAGTACTCACTGGAATTGTTGAAAATCCTCCCAGAAGGCATTACAGGGGTTCATGTATCATTTATTTTTAGCATATTCTCAACCAATCTTTAAACAGAGTTGTCCACAAGCGCACGTTTTGCATGGTCACTCAAGTCAGATCTTGCCTGCTTGAAGCGAAGGGATTGATTTTGTTCTCACTTCAAGGAGACTCTTGCAGCAGGTAACACTGTTAGGACTGAAGCAGGCAGATGCCAGGATCCCATGGAAAACTTCTAGCTAGCAGTATACACCAGGGGACCGCTCCTGAGGGACCACCCCCGACACCCACCTATGGTATAAAAGGGGCTGTCTTTCAGCACCACCTCAGTTCTTTTCTCGCTGTCGATCCATGCAAGTCGGACCTTTGCGGATGCCTTCTGCTTTAATCAACCACCATTTTCTTCACGTTACCCGAGTTTTATTTTTTTTTTCTATTTTCTTCAAAAATTTCAGCGATCTATGCGTGTCTTCTTCTCCATCCTCTTCAGCAGAGCAGCGACGAATGAAGTGTGCTTTTGGAAAGCAACTTCCCCAAAAGGATGGCCATTTGTCGTGCCTGCTTTGCCTAGGCCCGGACCACAACACGGAGGCCTGCCAGCACTGCTAGGATTTTAATCAATGCACCCGACTTCGCCACCAGGAGTCCCTGGAAGCCTTCTTGCTGCAGCAGAAACTTAAAGCGATGGAGAAGGATCTCCACAAAAGTACCTCCTCTTCCCCAGCCAAAGAGAAGTCTTCAAGAAAGCACAAACACTGGCAGAAGCACAAGGACAAGCCCCGGTCAGCTTCCTACTCCTGGTCCCCGTGGAAGTCGGGCACTGAACACTGGTCTTCCTCCCGTGGGAGGTCGGCCCCTTCCACTCCAGCAGTGCTCTCTCCCTCTGGGCTCCCAGTAGTCAAACTACCCACTCTCCTGTCTCTGGCGGGGGTTCTTTGGAGCTTGGGACTTTGTCCCCAACCTCTCAGCCCCTCAAGCTCAGGCCCTCCAACAGGCAGGTCCTCAACCAGGTGGCACAAGTGGGTCCTCCTCGGGCAGCGGGTCTTTGCCAGTCACCCTCCTGGTCAAAGCGTCTGCTAAGTCAGTTCCAATGTCGGGGACCAACGCCTCTGAGTGGTGCCAGGGGCATGCGCTCACTTCCACCGCGAGAGTGATGCCTCTGCCCTGCTCGGGAGCTAGCTCCCCAGGCCAAGCCTTCCCTTCTAGGCTGGTGCTGGCTGCATCACCAGACCAGCGTCCGCCTGCGCCTGTTGCATCGACGCCGGCCACCCCAATGTCAACCTCGGCAACACCTCAACTACTGTCCCCTAACCCTTCACTGTCACTGAGTGGCCCTGTCATCACTCAGCCTATACCTGAGGGACCGACGCTGGATGGTTATAATTAATGGCACCTGGATTTTGAACTTTTAAAAAGTGCACATGATAGTGGGTTAGCCACGCTCCCTGATGAAAAGGTATGGCACCTTGAAGCACTGGGGCTGGTCTGCTGGGTTAGGTTGCTCATTTCACTCCATAAGACAATCATGCATTTCATATCTTGAAAAGTAAAAGTATTTCATTTCTGATAACAGGAGTGCTGCCTTTTTTTCTTTCTGCTGTTGGATAGTTTTTGCCAAGCACCCAGCTTTACTGTGTGTGAGCGCTGCCTCTTGCTGAACCGACACTGGATGGCTCCTTAGGGACTGTCGCCAGTTAATCTTACGCCAGGGTTACCGCAGCCCAAGGAACCGATGCCTGGACCCTCTCAGCCTACTCCACTGACACCGGTTCCCCCTGCCATGCCTCAGAACCCGCCTGCAGATCTTAATGCCCTTTTTACGTCCTGGTGGGCATAAGTTAAAGGATAAAGAGGCCCCTAAGGAGCCCCCAACTCTTGACTCCCAGGGACCCTCCTACCAACCTCACTAAGGAGCAGGTTCCCCCTACTAAAGCCCTAATGCTTCCTCCTAGGGATCCTACTCTAAAACTAGATGGAGCTGGCACTGGTCGTCCAAGGACTCACCAATGTTGGCATCGTTGCTTGCCCTGTCCGGATTCAGGCGAGTCAGGGGGATATTCCTCCTCTTCATCTTATGATGATTCTGGAGACTCTGACATACCATCTGAACCGGAGAAGCCCAAGGACACCCCATGGTCTTCTCCAGATGACCCGAGATTCATGGACGTGATGAGGCACATCCAGGTTCTTATGGGCTGGGACACCGAGGAAGTGGATCCCGAGTGACATCGGCTAGCCACTTTTCTCCATAAGGAGTCCTTGCCTTTAGTCGCTCCTCCTCTAATTGACTCCTTTAAGGACATCAATAGGGCTGCTTAGCAGCACCCATCTACTACACCGGCAACGTCTATAAAGACTGATCACCTATATAATGCTCCTAGGGACAAACCCTTTTATGCAGAGCACCCAGAGGCTGACTCGGTCATTACTAACGTGGCCCTTGTCTGTTCTAAGTGTCACCGGCACCTTAGCACTCAGCCTTCCAACAAGGACTCTAGGTAAAAAGGTCTATTCCTCGGTCATCTGCACTATCCATTGTCACAAACGCACTCAGCAGGTCAGGCCCTCTTCTTCCACAGTGCCAACCTCTGAGCGCAAGAGAGTGAACAGGTAACAGACAGGGTAACCCTCCTGTGTGCTTGTGGGTCTGAATCACCTTTAGTCTCAAGTTCTGGGGGGAATTCAAACTGTGAACCTTATGCTAGAGTACCCAAATGTACAGGCTCAGATAATAATCTCTTTCGGGGGGGATGCAATATATCTTTCACCTAAGGGCACCTAACCAGGTATCCAAAATGAACCCTTTAAAACTCTATAAAAGACCTTAGGTATATTCTTACCTTTTCCCATTTTAGTAACACCATCAAGCTTTTGAACAGTTATCAGACTTAACCACGTATTCATCACATGCAAAAAGAACTTGGAAGACACACAGGCAGTCTCTTGAATGAAAGGTTTACTAAAAATGGATAAAAATATGTAAAATGTAAACACAGAACACTATATCAAAGTGCATAAAGAAAAACAAGGAACACTCCAGACAAACTCCTACCAAAGTACATTTAGATCTTTTCTATCTAATGTATTACCTCTAAGTGCCTATAGTTAGATCAGAGAGCTGAGAGCTCCGTCTCTCTAGCCTCCCAAGATGGAATATGACAAACAGATCAGACACAAGTATTAGTTTAAACTGTCTCTCCCAACACCCCTTCTGTGAGTCATCTAGCTCCTCCTTTTAGAATATAAAAAAATACAAACATGATTTCCTGTCAGGAGATATTTTAAATAATGTGACTTCAGCAAAATCTCATTTCCCAAATTATGACAGTTTTTAATCAAGCCTTTCCTTTGAACTGGTGGCTAATTCCTGTTTTCTCAAGGAACATCAAAGGTTTTTACAACTCTGAAGTTAATTACATTACAGAGATCTCCTGTCGGTGTAATATATGTAGCTTCACTGAAACCTGGGGCGCACCCATGGAGCACAGACTTGCATACTATATTTTTATATTACAAATATCATACAGCAATCATAACCAGCTGGCCAAGTGTCACAGTCCTCCCCACCTAGACTGAATTTGGGGGCTCTATCCCCTGCATGGGATGAGCTTCCCAAGTCCATTCACTCCTCATATATACGTGATAAGCCATCTGTGTTCTGATTGGTCGCTCCAGCCCTATGTGAGATCATCATGTCTTACCCTTACAATGCAAGACTCCATCGTAATAGTATATCATTAGTGTTTCCCATTTGGATCAGCCAAACCAGGGTGTTGTGGTCAGTTTGTACCTCAAAATGCTGCCCATATAAGTATGGCTCTAACTTCTTTAGGGCCCACACTATGGCAAGACACTTTTTTTTCCAGAGTAGAGTAAACCTGCTCCTTGGGAAGTAACTTTTTACTCAGGTACACCACAGGGTGATCTTTCCCTTGGTTGGATGTCTGACTCAGTACTCCCCAATACCCACATTTGAGGCGTCAGTCTGGACTATATAGGGTTTGCTATAGTCAGGACTTGTCAATACAGGAGCACTGCACAGTGCCTCCTTCAGTCTGGTAAAGGCTTTTTCGCAGGCTGGTTCCTAGGTAATTTTCTTAGGCATCTTTTTCTTTAACAGGTCAGATAGAGGAGCAGCCAGGCCACTGTAATTGGGTACAAATGTCCAATAGTACATTGCTGTCCCTAGAAAACTCCTGACCTGCTTCTGCGTTTCTGGCCTGGGCCATGCCTTGATCACCTCTGTCTTTACTTGGTTAGGACAGAGCTATCCCCGGCCTACAACATGCCCGAGGTATGCCACTTCAGCCATGGCAATCTGGCACTTCTCAGCTTTGACAGTGAGCCCGGCCCTCTGTATCCTGCCCAGTAAACAGGCTAGAAGGAGGGGTGGAGCAACAATGGGGAAATATCAAAACTGCCATCACAGAGGGAACAAGCCTTTGTGTGAAGCAAATAAACAAATCAAAACGAAAGAAGAAGCCACTGTGGTTCTCAAAAGAAGTGGCGGTGAAGTTTAGGGAGAAAAAGATAGCATTTAGGAAGTATAAGGAAACACAGAAGGAGTAGGACAGAGAACTGTACCAGTTAAGGCAGAAGGAAGCAGGGAGGGTAGTCAGAATAGCAAAGGCACAAACTGAGGAAAAAGCCAGCTTGGTTAAGAAGGAGGATAAAACCTTTTATAGGTATATCAGGGAGCTTAGAAAGACAAAGGGAGGGATAGTGAGGCTAATAGAATGGATGGTGGGTGGGCAGAAAGTGACAGTGAAAAAGCAGGGATACTGAATGAATACTTCTGTTCAGTATTCACAAAAGAGGAAGTGGGGGAGGTGCCTAATCCATTTAACAGAAGCACTCTGGAGAAGGGGGTCAACCCCAGTCCTTTCACAGAAGAAAGGGTTCTGAAAGAACTCCTAAAACTGAAGGTGGACAAAGCAATGGGGCCAGATGGAATTCATCCCAGAATTCTAAAGGAATTAAGCAGAGAACTAGTGACACCACTGACTAACCTTTATAACAAATCATGGGAGGATGGTGCAGTACCTGAGGACTGGAAGAAGGCTGATCTGATTCCCCTTCACAAAAGTGGGAGCAAGACAGAGGCAGGAAATAACAGACCTGTCAGTTTGACCTCTGTGGTAGGGAAAGTGATGGAATCTCTTCTGAAGGAAAGAATTGTTAACTACCTAGAGGCCAGTGGGGCACAGGACCCAAGGCAGCATGGGTTCACAGCGGGAAGGTCATGTCAGACTAATCTAATTGATTTCTTTGACTAGGTGACCAAAGTAGTAGACCAGGGAGGGGCTGTGGACATGGCCTACCTAGACTTTAGCAAGGCATTTGACATAGTCCCACACAAAAGATTAGTAGTCAAATTAACCAGCCTTGGAGTGGGTCCCAGGGTGGTAGCCTGGGTAAAACATTGGCTGAACAACAGGACACAGAAGGTAATTGTAAATGGAGTCCACTCTGAAGAAAGAGGGGTTACTAGTGTGGTACTGCAGGGTTCAGTACTGGGTCCAGTCCTTTTTAATGCCTTTATAAGTGACATCGTAGAGGGACTGGAAGGAAAGGTATGCCTCTTTGCAGATGACACAAAGATCTGCAACAGGGTTTATACACAAGGAGGCGTGGAAAGGATGAGAAGGGACTTGGCAATGTTGGAGGAATTGTCAGAAGTATGGCAGCTTGGATTCAGTGCAAAGAAGTGCAAAGTAATGCACCTGGGAAACAAAAACCCAGGGGAAGATTACACAATGGGGGAGGTAGTAACAACAAAAAAAATGGAAAGGGACCTGGGGGTAATCATATCAGATGACCTTAAGGTTGGCAAGCAATGTGAGAAGGCAGTAGGGAGGGCTGGGGGGATACTGGGATGTATAGGGAGAGGCATCACCAGCAGAAAACAGGAAGTTGTTATCCCCCGGTACAGACAGTTGGTGAGACCCAATCTGGAGTTCTGCATCCAGTTCTGGAGACCCCATCTCTGCAAGGACATAGACAGGATGGAGGCAGTTCAGAGGAGGGCAACACAGTGGTGCAGGGTCTGCAAGAAAAACCATACGAGGAGAGGCTAAATGAGCTTAATATGTATACCCTTGAGGAAAGGAGGGAGAGGGGGGACATGATAGAAACATTTAAGTACCTCAGTGGAATCAGCAAAGTCCAAGAGGGTAGCATCTTTCAGAAAAAGAGATGTGCAAGAACAAGGGGTCACAATTTGAAGATGGGGGGGGGGGCGGCTCGGGCAATGTGAGGAAGTATTTTTTCACAGAGAGGGTGGACGCATGGAACAGCCTTCCTGAGGAGGTTGTGGGGTCTAAAACTGGGAAAGTTCAAGAATGCATGGAACAGACATAAGGCAATTTTTGTGGGGGGTAGGAAGAAATAGGCTGTTGGTTAAATAGGATCTGCAGTTTATCCTCTAGGTAGGGAAATGGTCAGACTAGGTGGGCCAAGCGGTCCTTATCTGCCGTCAGTCTATATTTCTAATTACTTCCCTAAGGTGGGACAGGTGTTCCTCCCAGCTGGCACTAAAGATGGCAGTGTCATCCAGGTACGCCGTGGCGTACTCCTCAACACTGTTAACACCTGGTTCATGAACTTAAGTGGCCGGGGCATTCTTCATTCTGAAAGGCATTACTTTAAATTTAAATAAGCCTATCCGAGTGACGAAGGCCGACCTCTCCCTAGCTCTGTCAGCTAACTCTACCTGCCAATACCCCTTTGTCAGGTCAGTAGTCGTAAGGTATGTCGCCCTTCCCAACTTGTCCAGGAGTTTGTCAATCCGGCGAATCGGGTGGGCATCCGACTTTGAGACTGCATTCAGTCCATGATAGTCCACACAAAAATGAGTAGAGCCATCTGGCTTGGGCACAAAGACTACGGGTGAGGCCCAGGGGCTGTGGGATCTCTGGATTACCCTTAAATCCAGTATTTCCTCCACCTCCGTCCTAATGTCCTGTTGGATAGCCTCTGATACCCAATATGCTGTCTGATGTATGGGCGTCTGTGTCCCTGTCTCCACATCGTGCGTCGCTAAGGGGGTTAGTCCAGGCTTGGTGCTAAACAGTGGGGCAAAGTCTGCTAAAACCTCCCTTACTTCCTTGATCTTGTCCGGGGCCAGCTGGGGAGACAATTTAACTGCCTCCACAGAGGACTCCCACTTGCTTTCTTCCAGCAAGTCCAGAAGGGGTCTCCTTCATCCGTCCCCTCCCCAGGACTACATACTGCAAACACCATGTCAGCCCTATTAGCATATGGCTTCATCATGTTGACATGGTACATTCTTTCTGTCTTCTGTCAGGTAATTCTATGATATAGTTCACGTCATTTACCTTTCTAACTACTTTGTACGGTCTGGTCCACTCAGCCTGCAGCTTGTCTTTCCGGACCGGGATAAGGACCATGACTTCCTGACCCACCGTGTACGAATGAACTCTGGCTCTGCAGTCGTACCACACTTTTTGTTTCTGTTGGGCAGCTGCCAGGTTGCTCTGGGCTGTCCCCATAAGCTCCTTCAGCCTTTCCCTAAACCTAAGGACATAATCCACTATGGAAGTGCACTGGGTGGCATGTTTGCCTTCCCAGTCCTCCCAGATCAAGTCTAGGGGCCCACATACCCGGAGTCCATATAAGAGCTCGAAGGGGGGAAATCCTGTCAACTCTTGGGGCACCTCCCTGTATGCAAACAGGTGGGGAAGGTATTTCTCCTAGTCCCTCCCATGCTGTTCAGTAAACACTTGGAGCATTGACTTCAGGGTACCGTTAAATCTTTCCACAAGCCCATTGGCTGCGGGTGATGAGGTTTTGTGTGCCTCTGCACCACCCTACACTTCTCCCACAAACATTTCATCATGTCCGACATACAGGAACCCCCCCGTGATCAGTGGTAACCTCCTGCGGAAACCTAACACAGGAAAAAATCCCATGTAAGGCATCTGCCACTTCTGTCTGTCCTCAGTGAGGATAGGGCGACTGCCTCTGGATACCGGGTGACATAATCCACCACAGTCAGGATGAACCTCTTCCTGGAGGAGCTGGGGGTATTTAAAGGCCCCACAATATCTATTCCCACCCTCTGGAATGGCTCCTCCACTATGGGCAATGGAATTAGGGCGGTTTGGGTTTTCTTACCTGCCTTCCCTATTTCTCGGCACCAGTGACAAGACCTGTAATACTCCTTCACTTGCTGGGTGAAGTTGGGCCAATAGAGAAATTCTGGGCCAACTGCTGCGTAGTGTGCGCGATTCCCAGATGACCAGACAAGGGAATATCGTGTGCAGTCTTGAGCAACTGCTCACGGTACCCCTGGGGAATGAAAAGCTGCCTGCCTATCACCCCCCCCCCCCCCAAGTCTTCACAGCCTGAGTATACATCAGTCCATTTTCCCAATAAACTTTGTTTACGTCACCTCCCTGTGCTCCAGAGTCTGCCCAAGCCCTCAGCTTCTCTAGATTAGGGTCACTTTTCTGAGCAGCTGCAAACTCCTTACACAATCCCAAGGCATGGGACCGGCCCCCTTCAGTCTCTAAACTAGGGTCACTAGCACTAGCGTCAGGGCATTCAGGATCACTGTCATCCCTAACCCTCTGACAATGGGTCACCCCTCCTTCTTTGGAGTGACCCTCCATAGCTGTGTGGTTAACTGCTACTGGGGAATTTCTACCCCCCCTTTTCATTAGTCTCCATATCTGGAGACATAGGCTGGGGAACCATCCTCCCAGTGGTTTCCACAATGGCTTCTGTGGGGTCCAGGGAACTGCAATTTTCCCTTGCCATTTGGCTGTGGGTAACTGCACACACCATCCCCTGTTTGACATTGTTACCTAGAATGACGTCAGCTGCTAAAGTTTTGGCTACAGCTATTTGTTGCACAGTTTTCCCTGTTTCACCCCAGTCTAGAAGAACACTAGCGAGTGGCAATATGGTCTCCTCACCAGTGAACCCTTGCAGTGTTACAAATTAATTGGGTATAAGCTGACCAGGCTCTACCAGATCTGCTTTTACCAGTGTCAGGGATGCCCTTGTGTCTGTACACCATTCACCGTGACTGGGTGCACATGTCCCCTCATGTTCACAGGCATGCTTCCAGGGACACATAAACAACCCACTTCTTTCCTTGCCCCATTCTGCGTATTGCTCATCCTTTTGGGACACTGTGTGGCAATATGCCCAGTTTCTTTACAAACCCAACAGTTGATTCTTTTCTCAGAGAACTCTTTTCTTTGAAACCTGGGACTAACTGGTTTCGGTGGAGGCAGTGAGAGTTTTAGCTGCCCTGAAGGCGTGCTTTTCCCTTTATGCACTGCCACGCCTGCCCCATTCGCTTTCAGAGCAGGTATGTTTGGCATAGCGGTCCAAGAGTTCAGCAGCCTCTTGCACTGTTTTGGGATCTCGGTCCTCCAGCCAGGGTTTCAGCTCTGCTGGGCATGCCCAAAAATACTGTTCTAACAAAATAGCATTTTCAATTTTATCTACAGAGTTTGCTTTAATTCCTTCCCACCAACATTTTAAACATTGACAACATTTCATGGCTAGCTCCTCGTAGCTCATGTCAGGGCTTCTTCTGAGCTTATGGAATTTAGCTCTGTATGCTTCTGCACTTAAAGTAAACTTTTTTAAAAGTGCAGCTTTATGTTTGCTGTAATCATTACTGTCTTCATTGTCCATTTTACCTAGTGCATCCCGAGCTTTCCCGGTAAGTAGCAGGGATAGCTGGAAGCTCCAGGACCCTCTAGGAATATTAGCCTGAATACAAACTTTTTCAAAGGAGTTTAAAAAGGCATCCATATCCTCCTCCTCTTTAAATTCAGCTATTAATTTGGAATTCAATTTTTAACCCAGTCCTGTAGTTCCAGTTAAACCCAAGCCACTTACCTGCTCTGGTGCTGGTGGCTGGAGTCGTAGCTTCTCCAGTTCATGTTGCCTCTGGCACTCTCACTCTTCACAGTCTGCCTCTCGCTGTTCATGGTCCGCTTCTTGCCGTTCCTGCTCCCTCTTCTCGGCGACTCGCTGGCGCTCACACTCTTCACAGTGAGCTTCTCGCTGTTCTTGCTCCCTCTTCTCCTCTGCAGCTCATTTCTCTCGCTCAGTGTCTCTGGAACTCCAGCTCCATTCTGTGCAACTCAATCTGCAGCCTGATTGCTTCTTGCTCCAGAATGCTGGTGACCTTCCCCTGCTGCTGTGGCTCTTTGCTGCACTGGCCCTGCTGCCCCCCTCACCGGATCTGGACACTGCGCTGGCCGCTAGCCCCGCCATGCCCAAGGTTTGTTCCTTTATGGTCTCAGTCTGTGACTCAATGCTCTGGGCATCTGCTGCCATCAGGGCATCCACGAGATTCTGCTTGGTGGCTCTCGCCTCGTGCAGGACTCCTCTGTCCTGACACAACTGCCTCAAGTAGTCTGCAGTGTACCCGCTGTAGTTGGAAGCCATCTTCTTCCCTAACTACAGCTACTCTAACTTGCACTTTAGAAAAAAATAAAATGGGTAGGAATGTGACTCTAAGCAAAATTATATAGTTCCGTTTTCCTTTTTTTTAAAAATAAATCACAGCCTTATTTTGCAAGTGAGCTGTACAGTATTAAGCTGACACACTGAACAGTTAAAGCTTGTGTTACCAAATATATTGCACTGCTGCTAACCAAATCTGTCACAAATGCACTCAGCAGGTCAGGCCCTCTACTCCCACAGTGCCAACCTCAGAGCACAAGAGAATGAACAGGTAACAAACGGGGTAACTCTCCTGTCTGCTTGTGGGTCCGAATCACCTTTATTTTCAAGTTCTGGGGGGGATTCAAACTGTGAACCTTATGCTAGCGTACCCAAATGTGCAGGCTAAGATAATATTCTCTTTGGTGGGGATGCAATATATCTTTCGCCTAAGGGCACCTAACCAGGTATCCAAAATGGGCCCTTTAAAACTCTATAAAAGACCTTAGGTATATTCTTACCTTTTCCCATTTTAGTAACACCATCAAGCTTTTGAACAGTTGTCAGACTTAACCATGTATACATCACGTGCAAAAAGAACTTGGAAGACGCACAGGCAGTCTCTTGAATAAAAGGTTTACTAAAAATGGATAAAAAATATGTAAAATGTAAACACAGAACACTATATCAAAGAGCATACAATCACATAAAGAAAAACAAAGAAAACTACAAACTCCTGCCAAAGTATATTTAGATCTTTTCCATCTTATGTATTACCTCTAAGTGCCTGTAGTTAGATCAAAGAGCTGAGAGCTCTGTCTCTCTAGCCTCCCAAGATGGAATATGACAAACAGATTAGACACAAGTATTAGTTTAAACTGTGTCTCTCCACACCCCTTCTGTGAGTCATCTAGCTCCTCCTTTTAGAATATAAAAAAAAAATACAAACATGATTTCCTGTCAGGAGATATTTTAAATAATGTGACTTCAGCAAAAACTCATTTCCCAAATTATGACAGTTTTTAATCAAGCCTTTCCTTTGAACTGGTGGCTAATTCCTGTTTTCTCAAGGAACATCAAAGGTTTTTACAACTCTGCAGTTTTTCACCTAGATGCGAGATAGCCATGTCCTGTCTTGTAATAAAATGTATATTTAGCTTCCCGACTTCAAAGCATGTCATAAAAAGGCCATAAAATGCAATTTCTCAAGTAAGTTAATTACGTTACAGAGATCTTCTGTCAGTGTAATATATGTAGCGTCACTGAAACCGAGGGCGGGAGGCACCATGGAGCACAGACTGACGTACTGTATTTTTATATTGCAGATATCATACAGCAGTCGTAACTAGCTGGCCAAGCGTCACATCCGTTTCCTAAACTTTCTTGCCCACATGGTTCAGTATCAGAATACCTTGTGGGAGAAGGCCTTTGACGTGGCACAGGCTCAGCCCGATCTTCCTGGGAAGGCTGAACTGTTGCACCTTTTAAAGTCAGGCTCAGATGTGGGGACTCAGTGTTCTCAGAGCCTTTGATGACTCTGCAGACTCCGCAAGTAGGACTGTGGCCACGGGGGTTTGCCTTTGTGTTACTCCTGGCTGAGGGTCTCTGGTTTTGCTCCGGATATCCAGTCTAAGATTCTGGACACCCCTTTCAGAGGCGAGGATTCTCAAAATATAATCGCTCACCTCCAGGAGTCGGGCAAGACTTTGTTTGTTTCAGACATTGTACCGATCTCAGCCTAAATCGTCCCAGTGGCAGTCCTTTCGTTGCATCTCCAAGCAGCAACCCAGAGGCCAACAGCCCAGAAGCACCTGTAACAGTAAGGCTATTTCTCAAGCCACAGGAGGTTCTGCCTCCAGAGCTGCCAGAACCTCACAGGTCGCATTTACTGTCCCTGGATCCTCTGCCTGACTTCTTACCCGACCCCAGCCAAATCTCTTGGGGGAGGTAGTGAGGGTTTGTTTCTCTGTCTACAGGGAGGGTTGGTGCAGAATAACCTCTGATCAGTGGGTTCTGCAGTTAGTGGAACAGGGACACACCCCAGAATTTTTGGAGATTTCTCCGGACAGTCCTCCAGTCCCTTCCCTTTACCTTCAGGCCCATCTCGCCCTTATTCAAGAAGAGATCCAAGCACTCCTGAGAAAACGGGACATAGAACCCGTTCCACCAGCACAGCGCAGAAAAGGATTCTACTCACATTTCTTCCTGGTCCCAAAGGGAACAGGAGACTTGCGTCCCATCCTGGACCTCATGAATACAAATGGTTCAGAATGGTCACTCCTTGGCCTTCTCCCCTTACTTCATCAGGGGCTTGGCTCTGTTCTCTGGACCTGCAAGACGCTTGTCTTCACATCTTGGTGTTCCCACCCCACAGGAGGTTCCTTCACTTGTGCTTTCAAGGAAATACTACCAGTGTTGGGCTCTGCCATTCGGCCTGTCCTCTGCCCCACGGGTCTTTATGAAATGCCTCGCAGTACTGGCAGCGGCCTTAAGGAGGGGAGGCCATTATGTCTTCCCTTAACCCACACAACTGGCTTCTGACAGCTCCCACCAAGGAGCAGTTGCTCAGAACCATGGAGGCCACTTTCACTCTGTTTCAGGATCTGGAGTTAACTCTCAACCTCCCCAAATCCTCTACTTGGCCAAGTCAAAGCCTCCAGTATATCGGGGCAATCTTGGACACTGCTAAAGACAAAGCTTTTCTTCCCCAGACAAGGCAGAGCACTTTCAGACACAGGCTCAGCTTGTCACATCATCTTGCCAGGTTCCAGCCACAACCTTTCTCAGACTTCTGGGACATATGGTGGTGGCCATCGCAACAGTTCCACTGGCTCGCCTGCACATGAGCGTAGCTCAAGGGAACCTTCAGGTCCAGTGGGATCAGCACATAGACCACTTGGATCTTCCAGTGTTGGTATCCAACTCAGTGCGTCAGACTATGATGTGGTGGCTTAATCCCTCTTATCTCTCCAAAGGGTTCCACTTCCAGTTGGAGCCACCTCAACAAATTCTGACGATGGATGCATCAGGCATGGGCTGGGGTGCCCATCTGGCATACTGTCAGATGGGGGGGGGGTGTGACCTGGTCCCCTTTAAAACATCATCTCCACATCAGTGTTTTGGAGATGCAGGTAATCCTGTATGCTCTGCTGTCCTTTCAGACAAACCTGCTCCTGGGACCTCTCTTGATCCAGACGGACAATATGTCTGTGGTCTTTTACTTAAACAAGTTTTGGGGGGGGGGTGCATTTGTGTACTCTCTCTGCAGGGAGGCCATGAGAGTTTGTATTGGGCCATAGAGCATCACCTGGACCTGACTGCTGTGCATGTTCCAGGCATTCAGAACACCTGGGCCGACAGCTTAAACCATTCTCTGTCCAAGGCACATGAATGGGAATTCCTCCCCTCAGTGGTCGAAGACCTCTTTGACAGGTGGGGCTGCCCAGAGCTGGACTTATTCGCGTCCCCATCCAATGCAGAACTGCCTAGTTTTTGCTCACTAGATCCAGGGACTGGTGTTTTCTGGCGAGGTGCATTGGCCCTCTCTTGGGACCAGGGATGTTTCTTTACGCCGTCTCTCCCTTTCCGTTGCTGCAGAAAGTTTTGCTTAAGTTGCAGTCAGAAGGGTCGGAGATGATCCTGATAGCCCCTTACTGGCCACACCAAATATGGTTGCCATTCTTTCAGCAAATAGCAGTGGCCTGCCTTTGTGCTGCTATCTGTTGTCCCAGGAGCAGGGCAGCCTGGTCCATCCGGACTTCAAGTCACTGCACCTTCATGCATGTCTCCTGCAGACTTAGCAGTCTCCCGATTTGAGGTGTCTTCCTGGGTAGCAGACGTCATAATGGTAGCCAGAAAACCCTCCACTAGATCCACTTAGCCTTGAAGTGGAAGCGATTCTGCTTAGGGGCCACCGCTGATCACCTGGATCCCTTTACTTGTCCAAAGAATCTCGTTCTAAAGTACCTCCTTTCCCTCTCTGACTCGGGCCTGAGTTACTCACTGATTAAGGTGCACCTATCAGCTACTGTATGTCTGCATACCATGCACCTATCGAAGTCAAGACTCTTGCCCAACTTGACTTCTCCCACACCTTCTTGTGGGGCATTCTGTATCTGAAACCTGCCATCAGGGACCCTGTTCCCCCTTATGATCTGTTCATTTTAGAAAAGCTTACGTTGCCTCCCTTTGAACCTGCCACAAGCTGCGAGCTACGCTTTCTGTCATGGAAAGCGTTATTTTTAGTTGCTATTACTTCTGCTCGAAGGATTTCCAAGCTTCAGGCTCTGATGTGTAAAGAGCCTTATTTAGTTTTCCACAAGGACCAGGTGTCCTTGAGGACCAATCCTAAGTTTCTTTCTAAGGTGCTGTCTGTGTTTACTCTGAATCAAGACATCCACCTGCCTGTGTATTACCCAGCGTAATCGAATCAAGGGGAGGCCTTACTTCATACTGTGAACGTCCACCAGGTGCCTCACTATTATCTGGACCACACCCGAGCTATCAGAAAAACTGATCAGTTTGTTTCTTTCACCCCGAGAAAAGAAGGGGCTTCAGTTTCAAAACAATGTTTGTCCAAATGGTTGGTTAATTGCATTTATTGTTACCGCAAATACGACGAGCCTTTTCCGGGCCCGGTTAAATGCCATTCCACTAGTGGTGTAGCAGCTTCCTTTGCATCCTTCAGGAATGTGTCCATTGCTGACATTTGTGCAGCGGCATCTTAGAGTTCAGTCCACACTTTCATCCAGCATTGCAGTCTGGACATTTCATCTAGGTGCAGGGCAGGTTTTGGACTGGCAGTCCTGCAGGGCCTGCTCTCTTGAGTACCTTACACTGACTTCTACCTCCTCCCAGCTGACCGGGGTCAGTCCTTTCACTGCTTGGGACTCCATCCTAATGGTGTTACCTGCTGCAAGAGCCCCTTGAAGTGAGATAGTACAGTTACATAAGAATTTACCGTAACAGTAGATCTTTGAGAGGAGCTCTTGGAGCAGGTGCTGCTTTCCCTCCCTCAGTCCCCCTGGTGACTGCTTCTGCATCACTGTTTCCTTTTCCTCGGTTTCAGAGGAACACCTCGGTTCTCTAATCACTGTGCTTGCTGGGGTCTCTGGTGGGAGAACTGAGGTGGTGCTGGCGGACCGCCCCTTTTATACTATAGGCGGATGTCGGGGGTGGGCCGACGTCAGGGGGCAGTCCCCCACTGTATACTGCTAGCTAAAAGTTTTCCATGGTTCCTGGCGCCTGCCAGCTTCAGTCCTAACAGTGTTATCTGCTGCAAGAGCTCCTCTTGAAGCGGTAAGTTTGTACACAGCTGTATTTGTCCTGAACCTCCAGGATGCTCATATTCATATTTCAATCTGTTTGTCTCATCACTGGTTCTTCAGCTTTTGAGTGGACAGAGCTCTGCACCTGTTTTGTTGTTAATACCCAGGCAGGGAACACTTGGGCAGACTGTGTGGCCAAGTGGTCCTTTTCTGCTGACAGATTCTGTGTTTCCATACTGTGTTCACCAAGTGCCTGTCAGTCATATTGGCCTTACTCTGGCCCTGGGGCGTCAAGATTATCCTGTACCTTAACGACTGGCTTATCATGGGTAATGACAGGATGATGCAGAAGGTTCCAGGGATTTGGCCGTCCAGACATTCTGGGACCTGGGGGCCTGATGGTTACTGGACAGGTCTGAACTGGTACCAAGTCCTGTTCATTGAAACAGAGCTGTCCCAAGCCAGGGCCCATTTTCCCTCAGACGGGGCAGAGGATCTTTCCTCCTTTGGCCGGTCATTCCAGGTTGGGTAAGTGCGCCTGACGTGGGGTGTCCTCCAGCTTTTGGGATATATGGCTTCCACAGCAGTCGTGGTCCTTTGGGCTCACTGGCATATGCACCCCATTTAGAGGGAATTGGGGGTCCGATGGTCCCAGTACTACACTGACCCGAACAAGCCAGTTCAGGTGATCCAGCCAATGTGAAATGCCATCAGTTTGTGGCTGCTTCTCCTGAACCTCTCAGAGGGCATTCTGTTTGGGACGAGTTCTCCCTCACCTTGGCAAAAGCTGCATTTCTAATGGGGTGGGAAGCACCTCTGCAGTACCACAGAACACACATGTTCTGGTCGCCAAGTGAGGCTTGGCTACATGTCAACATGCTAGAGCTCCTACTAGTATGCCTGGTACTGACTGAGTTCCCTCCACTGATCAAGGGTCGGTGTCCTGCAGGTCAGTACCAACACCAAGACCATCCTATTCTACCTGAACAAACAAAGCAGGACACACTTCCTTCTGCTGTGTCAGGAGGTGCTCCATATCTGGTCCCTGCAGGCGTATCTGCTAGCAGTCTGTGTTGCAAAGGCAGACAGCCAGTTGGTAGATGCTCTGTCGTGTGTGTGTGTGTGTGTGTGTGTGTGTCACACCAAGTGGTTCCTGCTTCAGGAGGTGGTATTGCACCTACTGGCAAAGCTAAGGCTGTTCTGTGCCTGCCCTCTCAGAGTAGAACTGTGATGGTGGATGTCTTCTCCTGGCCCTGGACCCTGGGCCTTCTGTATGCCTTCCCTCTGTTTCCCTTGATTCACAAGTAGGTCCTCAAGGCATGCAGGGAACTTGATCCTGATAACTACAGACTGGCAATGCCAGATCTTACTTCGAGAATGAGCTCCTGCAGCAGGTTGCACCTTAAGGACTCTGCTGTCAGGCACTAGGACTCCACGGCGAACTTCTAGCCAGCAGTACCCAGCTGGGGTCCACCCTTTACGTCTGTCCACCCACCGATGTCACCCTCTGTATAAAGGAGGTGGTCCCTAGCCCCACCTCAGTTCTTTTCCTGCTGTTGACCTGTGCGCTTCGGCTCCTCGGATGCCTCGTTGCATCTGTCAACCGCCATCTTTAGCCTTCTAGATTAAAAAGTACCCATTTTTTCTTCCATAATTCATCTTCCCAGACCAGTTTGTCATCTCTATCGGCATCATCTCAGTGATGGAAATCTAAGTGTGTGTGTGGGCAGCAGATTCTGGCAAAAGACGACCACTCCCAGTGTCTTTTCTGCCTGGGGCCTGACCACAACATAGAAGCCTGCTCCGCCTGTGGTAAATTTAATCAGCAGACCTGCATCTGTCGCCACAAAACTCTCCAGGCCTGTGTTATGGAGCAGCTGCTCGCTGCCCTTCAGCACCCGTCGAAGGCCAGCTCCTTTTCCTCCAGGTCACCGACTTCCCATAGGGAGAAACATTCAGGAGGTAAGCACCAGCACAAGGAGCACAGTAGGTTGGAGTCTCGTTCCAAGTCACCTCACTGCAAGGACAAGCTTTCTGGTTTGCGCTCTAGCAAGAGTGTGGACTCTGCTCCCCTCCCCGGTCAGGCCTAACTTCCTCCAGCCTACTGTTGGTAAAGGCTGCCGCCCTTAGCCTCTCAGCAGGTGGCAGCTCTTGGGGCCAAGGGCCTTCAGGTCCCTCCCTAAGCCTTAGGCATTTCCAGCAACCATCGGGGCCTAAGGCTAGGACTTCAGTCGATAAGGCTCCGGTGTCTTCCTCCAGCTCGTCATCGCCAGTGGATGGCAGCCTCCGCGAGCATTCCCGTTCAAAGGAATGCCCCCCCAAGACAAGTCAGCAGCAGCGGCTAAAACCCTTGACGCAGGGCTTGGATGGCCAGCTTTCCGACAGATGGAAGCACCAGAGGCAGATGCTCGGGGTGTTGCGTTAGGCAACCAGATCAAAATATCTAACCCAGATGCCCAGTTTCTCAGAACCCGATGCCAGGCTGCTGTCATCAACAGATTCCCAGCCTGACAATCGGAGGCCTGTCGACATAGTGATAGGCCATATGTCCTCTGTTCCAATACCCAATTACCAGAGATCAGGGGGCCAGATGACAGGCGGCCAGGCAACAGGCCTTAACATAATGTCGAGCCCTGACAAATGCCCGAGGGAGACACCAGGGCCCAACAGCCCTCCAAAGGCTACTGCGGAACCTCAGGGTATACCACCCCCACAGGTGCCCATGGTTCCCCTAGCGGATGAAACATAGAAACATAGACTTTGACAGCAGATAAGGACCGCTTGGCCCATCTAGTCTGCCCATTTCCCTACCTTCAGGATAGGCCGCAGATCCTAGTTAACCAACACCCTATTTCTTCCTACCCTCCACAAGAATTGCCTTATGTCTGTCCCATGCATTCTTGAATTATCCCACAGTTTTAGACCCCACAACCTCCTCAGGAAGGCTGTTCCATGCATCCACTACCCTCTCTGTGAAATACTTCCTCACATTGCCCCTGAACCGCCCCCCCTCTATCTTTAAGGACAGCTGTTCACATCCTGGTGGAACACAGTTAAAGGAGATTTGCTGAAGAACAATAACCCTCAACCTCTTCCACCACCGCAGCCTCCTGCACCGGTCCCGGACAAGACGCCGGTTCCGGACCCTCTGCCATCATCTCCGCTCTTACCTAGGAGCCCAACTCTGCCTGGATCAGACATGGAGCATCACAGCTGTAGGGGCAGGCGTCGCCGCTCTTTGACCAGGTAGTCTTTCTCAGACAAAAGGAGCAGGCGCAAGCATTCAAGGTCATCCTCCTCCTCCTCCTCCTCTAGAGGCCACACTTATTCATCAGACTTCTCTTCCAGGGGTTACTCCCCAGAACCAGAAGGTCCCTGCAATTCACTCAGGTCTCCCCCAGACAACCCAGCTTTCATGGATGTGATGCACCCATACCCAGTTCCTAAACCAGTGGGACACGGAGGAATTGGATCTGAAGAGGAAGAGACTACATACCTTTTTGGGCATGAGTGACCTTTGGTCATCCCTCCCCCCATTCCTCCTTTCCAGGGTTTACCCAAGTTGGCTTGGGAGCATTCTTCCTCTTTCTCAGCTGTCCCCAAGAAGGCAGACACTCTGTAAGCCCCCTAAAGCTAAGCCCTTCCTGGGAGAATATCCGAGAGCAGATTCCATGGTCCTAACCGCAGCACATGGTGGGACCAAGCAACCCAAGCATGTGAACTCACAGCCCCCCAATAAGAAGTCTAAGAAATTGGACCAGTTCAGGAGAAGGGTCTGTGCTTCTTCCACCTGTTCCATATGGTCTCTAAATTTTCTAGTACACATAGTGCTTTACCAAAAGTCTCTTTGGGAGAAAGCCCTGGAGCTAGGGCATCCTACGATTCAGTGGACACAGGAATCTGCCTCTGTCGTCACTCCTGGCTGAGGGTATCCAGGTTTAGACAGGACCACCAGGATTCCATCCTGGATGCTCCTTTCCATGGGTCCATCCTCTTCGGAGAGGAGGTTCAAAAAATCATTACAGATTTGCAGGACTCTGGGAAGGTAGTGCAGTCCGTTCGTCACATGTACCGGTCGGACCCGCAGCAACCCAAGGCTAGGCCATTTCGGCGCTCGGGTGCCAACAGACAGACAGACCAACAGCCCCAAGGTCCTTTCAAGCGAAAGGCTCCCTCACAACTCTCTAGGAACAGCAGGCCTAGGAATGCCAAATCCTCCCAGCCCTCGCTGCCCACCCCAGCCATCCGGGCAGGATTCCCTGCCAGCCCCCCTCCTCCAGCGGAGGTGATGGGGGAGGTAGTAGGGTGTCAGTTCTCCTTCTGCCTAGATGGGTGGACCAACATTACAACAGACATTTTGGGTTTGGGATATCATAGAAAAAGGTTACACACTGGAGTTTGTCGAACTCTCCCCAGACAATCCTCCAGCCCCCTCTCGATACCCACTGACTCGCACAGCCCTCATCAAAGAAGAGATTCGGGCCTTGCTCTTAAAACAAACCATCGAGCCTGTTCCTCCCTCCCAACAGGGAACCAGATATTACTCCCAGCACTTCTTAGTTCCCAAGAAGAGTGGAGATCTAAGGACCATACTGGACTTAAGACAGCTGAACCAATACATCAAGTACAAGAGATTCAGGATGGTCACATTACCCTTTCTGATCCCCACGCTAAGTCAAGGGGACTGGTTATGCTCCCTGGATATGCAAGACGCATAGTTACACATACCATTGTTTCCAGCCCACCAGAGGTAGCTGAGGTTCGCCTCTCTGGGGAACCACTACCAATTCCGGGCTTTGCCCTTCAGTCTCTCCTCAGCTCTGAGGGTGTTCACCAATTGTCTCATGGTAGTGGCTGCTGCTTTCAGGAGACAGGGTCATTTCATCTGTCCTTACCTAGACGAGTGGCTAACTGCCCCCTCCAGGTTGCAGTTAATTCGCACCCTCTCAGATACATTCCTAATGTTCCAGCAACTGGGGATAACCATCAACCTCCCAAAGTCCTGTTCCTGGCCCTGTCAACATCTGCAGTACAAAGGGGCCGTACTGGACACACAGCAGGGAAGAGCATTCCTCCCGCCTGACAGGGCCAGTCGACTGAGAGACCGGGCCTCTACAATAGCTGTGTCCAACAGAGTCATGGCAAGGACTATGTTGCAGCTTCTGGGACACATGGCGGCAGCCATACCCACATGGTCCTTGCACCTTCATACATGGCTCTTGCAGACTTGGCTGTCTCCAGGCGTGGAGTTTTGCAGAGGGTGGCCAAAGTCCTAGTAGAGGCGAGAAAGCTGTCTACGAGGGCTGTGTACGCTATGAAGTGGAAACGCTTTTGCATTTGGGCAGCCGCACGTTTCCTGGACCCTTTAACATGCTCATTGAAATCATTGTTGGAATATCTCCTATCACTTTTGGATGCAGGGCTGCGATACTCCTCCATTAAGGTGCATCTCTGCCATTTCAGCTTATGCACCTGTGGAGGGTAGGAATGTGGCTCAGCTGGACGTTGTCCATACGGTCCTACGGGGCATACTTCATATGTAGCCTCCAGTCGGGGATCCTGTCCCACCATGGGACCTTTTGTTCATTCTAGAGAAGTTAACCTTGCCTCCCTTTGAACCAGCCATGGATTGTGACCTCTGTTTTCTCTCTTGGAAAGCATTATTTTTAGTTGCCATCTCTTTAGCTCAAAGGATTTCAGAGTTGGAAACCCTGATGTGTAAAGAACTTTATTTAATTTTTCATAGAGACCAGGTGTCTCTTCAAACTAATCCTAAGTTTCTTCCGAAGGTAGTGTCTGAGCTGACACTAAATCAAGACATGTGCCTTCTGGTCTACTATCCTAAGTATTTGAATCGGGGGGAGACCCTTCTTCACACTCTAGACATTTACAGGACCTTCATTACTATTTGAGCCATACTAAATCTATCCGAAAATCAGATCAGTCAGTCATTTCCTTTGCTCACAGGACTCTGGGAAAACCTGTGGCAAAACAAACCATGTCAAAATGGTTGGAAAATTGCATTGTTTTCACTAACGACAAGTATGAAAAACCCTTGCTGGGACTAGTCAAGGGGCATTCCACAAGGGGGATGGCCGCATCTTTCACAGCCATGAAGAACATGTCAACAGCAGACATCTGTGCGGCTGCAACATGGAACTCTGTGCACACCTTCATTAAGCACTACACTCTGGACATTGCTTCCAGAAAAAGAGCAGGGTTCGGCCTAGCTGTGCCCCAAGGCCTTATTTGTTTATTTTTTTTAACCTTTATTTTACCAGGAGAGATGTTCCTCACCATTCCCTGACTGTTAATTGGAACTTACCTTCCACCTTGTATTTCCTCCTCCCCCTTCTGGGACACTGCTTGGGACTCTGTCCTTAAGGTGTAGCCTGCTACAGGAGCTCATTCTCGAAGTAAGATAGTATAGTTACGTAAGAACTTACCGTAACAGTAGATTTTTGAGAAGAGCTCCTGCAGCAGGCACTGTTTTCCCTACCTCCTTCCTCCTATTGCATGTCTCCTGTTGGGAATTTTCGTCAACTGGCTCAGCTTCCTTCCTGCTGATTAACATCCAGGTCTCTGGTGAGTGAACTGAGGTGGAGCTGTGGCCCACCTCCTTTATACAGAGGGTGACGTCAGTAGGCGGACTGACGTAAGGGGCAGATCGCAGCTGGGTACTGCTGGCTAGAAGTTTGTCATGGAGTCCTAGTGCCTGACGGCATAGTCCTTAAGGTGGTGCTGCTGTTGCAGGAGCTCTTCTTGAAGATCTACTGTTACAGTAAGTTCTTACGTAACTGTACTTTCTAGTACCAGGTTCTTCTCTGCCTCAGCAGCAGTACCCTGTGGCAGCTTCCATGGCGTCAGGACCCCCCTGATGAGATCGGGGGGAGGACCATCATGCATCCAGACCTGCAGTCCCTGCACCTGTCCATCTGGTTCCTGAGTGGCTAGAGTTCTAGGCTCTGGGCCGTTTTTAGGCTCTTCTCCAGGAGTTAGAAGTCTCCTGAAAGGAGTTTTCTCCATAAGACTTACTCCTGTAAGTGGACAAGGTTTTTTGCTTTAGTGTCTGAGGCAGGAAGTGGTTCCACACATCCTGGATTACCTCTGATCCTTGTTTGTCTGGGTTACAAGCCACATCCCTGAAGGCACACCTGCCACCCATTTATGCATACCAGGTGCAGGCTGGAATTCCAGTGGTGGCCCAGGATAAGATGGTTGAACACTTTTTCAAAGACCTGGGTCATCTGTCCCCTCTGGTGAGTGAGCTTCCGCCATCATTGGACACCATGGACTAGTGCAAGATGTTGTATTTGTTGTGGAAAAACACATTTTTGGTCACTGTCACTTCAGTTGGACAGATGTGTGAGCTCCTGGCACTTATGAAGTTTCCATGTCTGGTTTTCTAAAAGGACAAAGTTGTCCTTCATCCCCGGCCCCCATAAAGTTATGCCTTAACCATGTGCTTATTCTCCCTACCTTTTTTCTGAAGCTGCACACTGTGGAGTGTGAGCATACATTCCATTGATGTACTCTGGGTGATGCGCTACTACAGAGAGTGTACAGCAATTGCTTACAGTGAAGTTTGCCAGCTGTCCCTCAGATGCACTGAAGTCGCTTGGGGCATACCACCAGCTAGGCAGATGACTGGCCGATGGATAATTGCCTGCATTGAGCTGTGTTACAGGTTGGCTGTGGAGGAGCTATCCAAGGTTAAAGGAACTGCTCAGCCAGGTGCTTGGGATGCCAGGGACCCGAGTTGTGGAATGTGCTCAGATCGCCGGGGGGAGGAGGCTTGAGCATTTCGTAGGACGCTTCCCTCCTACAGGGAGAGCAGCCAACTCGCTCCTATACTGCAACTCGGGTGACCACAGGTGTCAGTGTAGTCGGAAAAGTTAGTGGATGGGAGGACATCGGCTGATGCCACACAGCGCACACTTGCCATCAATGTCCTGGGGGGTAGCAGAACAGCAGATAACCCTGACTGGCTAGATGACACTGATCACTTGCAGGACTGGCACCTGTCTACCCAGGCACCACCTCCCATAACCAGATCTGTTGTGCGGCGGGAGATGAGGAGCCCTGCCAGAGGGGGAAGCTCTGGAGGATCACAGGAGGTGAAGGCAAGTCATGGGGCTGCTCGGGTGATCGGACAGCTGAGCAGATTGGGGCTGGCTGGAGAGCAGGAGAATAAACACATAAATGGGGGACTGCTCACTGGCAAAGTGATCATCCACCTTTTTCCGGACTTGCCCTACTCTGTGCTACTGCAGTGAAAGGAGTTTGAACCCCATAAACATCAATTCAGGGATCTGAAACACTCCTTCACACATGTACTCCTGGCTCGGCTGTGTATGGAAGTACAAGGTAAAGTATACTTTTTCCTGACTCTGCAGGATGCCCACTGCTTTTCACAGAAACAGTAGTTCAGGAGGAGTGAGGTTGAAAGTCAGGGCATATGTTTCCTTTTTTGTTAATTTTCATAGTGTCTTTTCTCTCCTTATTTAGTTTGCCCCTTTCTCTGCCATCTGCACCCCAGCCCCATCACTGACCTTTTCATAGATCTGCCGGTTAACCACCTCTTAGCCAAGACTAATGTAGTGGTGGATGTCCTGCCACATCAGTCGTGTATGGGCCTGCACGGGGTGCTGGCATCCGGTGACGGTCCGTTCCCCTGCATTGTTCTCTCACTGCACTAGTGCCTTGTCCCCCTCCCCCCACCGAGGGTGGAAAGTCATCCTTTTTTTTTTTTAACTTTTTATTTATAATTTTGCACATTACATCACAAAAGTACTATACATGAATGCAGTTTAAAGGGGTTTTCCAAGATTGCATTATGCCTTCCTTGTTTTGATAGCAAATGTCATAAGTCTTCGGCTGTAAGATCATTTTCTGTGATACTTGAAGTGGAAGGAATGGTAGCCAGCCAATCCCTTCCACTTCCCATTCAGTTGATCCACATCCCATGCTCAGGAATGTAATGATGTGTGCCCAGGGAGAGCTCGGGATGCGCACTCCATTAAACTCTATGGGGATCACTTTTAAGAATGATTTTTTATATAGTAATGATCATTTGGAGACTGTTAGTCAACCGGTACCCTTGATTAATCTCCAAATGATCACATCACTACATGCCTGAGCGCGGGGCAGATTGGCTGACCAGAAAGTGGAAGGGATTGGCTGGCTACCTCAGTGGGGCCAAAATACGATCCTTCCACTTACAGAATTACTGCACAGAAAATTATAAATCTTACAGCTGGAAACTTTCACCAACATTTACTACCAAAACAAGTAATGCATACCATAATTTCATAAAGTTGGTAAATCACTTTAAGTAGAAAAAACATAAAACAGGCTACAGTAGAACTGATGATTAGACCTTTTGGGGGGCGGGGGAGTGGTCTGGAATTGATAAACAACAATCCGTTATTTAGTGTTATTAGACATTAAGATGAGATGATGCAGCCATGGGCTAGAGCTTGCTCTGTTACTGTGCTGCTAGACAAAAGTGTACTTCCACATTCTGAGGCAACAAAAGGCCATGCAAGCCCACCCACCTGGCACTTGTATGCTAGAAATTAAACAAACATGATTAAGTGTCAGAAACTGCCTAAACTGCTCTCAACATTAACACAAAAACCCCAGATATGGCGGACAGATACGTATATAAAAGCACCCTATCTGAATTTTGTGTGGGAATAAAACAGCGTGACACACAGCGTTTCCCAGCATTTCACTATAAAAGAAAGTCTCGTACCCATACTAGATATAAATCCGGGCAACAAGCATTTAGTAATATCTTTCAGTAGGGTAGCGACATTTAAAATAAAGTCAGAACAGAACACTTGCTCAAACCTGAAGTGAATCCTGGCCAGGAAGGGGGAGCCCTGGAGAAAGTACAGTCTGATGTTGCAGAACTGTCTTGAAAGGTGCCAAAGCAGCACAACAGCAAGCCCTCATCTGTAAAAGCTGCACTATCTTAGAAGTGTAGGAATGCACACCCAATTAGTCAGACACCAGAACAAATTAAATAGTGGTACAGATAGAAATAATGCCAAAAGTCCTGGCATAATTCAAAAAGAAAGTCCAGGATGAGTTAAACAGTTAGTTGTACTCACCGCATATTCTGCTACTGACTAATCAATCCACTGCAGATACCAGCCTCATGGTCCTGGGTAGAGTCCTTCTCACGAACTTTAGGCAGTTCTTGTTGAATTTTAACCTCGAGATTGTCTAAATCATTAGGATCACTATAAACAGGTGTGACTGCCGTATCGCACACTCAGCTTTGCTGGATAAATTGAGCTGAAGGGTACATTTAGTTCTCTTTGTCTACACTTGCCTCCATCAAGGCTTTTTTGTCTCTGGCATATGCTGTAGCTCAGATCTGGAAACATTTGAATTTTATTTCCATCCTTGTCCAAGTTTTTAGTTGCATGAGCTGCCTTCAGAATAAGACCTCTTTGAATCACCGACCCAGATTTAAGCAATAAGGTACAGGGAACTGAGCTATCTTTGGACAGGTAACACTATAACATTTTTCTGTTTCCAAGTTAATTGATATGTAATGCAATGCCAATGCTTACCTTAGCTAATCAAGAATATTAGTGATCTTGTCAGCACCCTCAAATTGCTCAGGTAAATCGTTCACTGTTATGTTTCTCTCTCAGTAGAATGAGTGTTCTAAGTGGGAACAAAGTGATTTCTTTGGCCAGGCTGGCCGAAACAGACAGCCCGTTATCTGCGGTGCTTACAGCCTCTGCACCCTCTGACCTGACGTGCTGCATGACCGCCTGGTGTCTCTGGGTGAACAAGTCACATTTAACGGTGTAAGTGACTTGTTCATGCATTCCGTAATTTCATTCAGAGATGAGAGGGTGATTTCTGAATCTGTATGCAGCAAGACCTCTTCAGCTTTCCCTGACTCTTTTTGCAGCAGTTTGGGCTTGAAGAAGTCTTGCAGGCCTTCTTGGGTGATCTGCGGTTTTCCCATCTTCGGATTTGAATGAAATTCTCAGAGATCAGAAAGCTGCTGCACGAAGAAAAGTCCAGAAAAGTTGAGCCAAAACAGCATGTACAGCATGGAGGAGCAGTTTCCGTGCATGTCTGAATGACCAAGCAGCTAGCGCCCGGCCCCGGAGGAGAGGTGTCCTTGAGACGCTCAATCCTCCTTCCCCTCAGCCAGCCCCAGAACAACCTGCATCCACTCCAAACCCAGGTCGTTGGTATAGCAAGCAGTAGCACTACCAGGCCAGCTAACCCAGGCATATCTAATAAAGAGATGGAGTTATGGGTGTCCTGTCAAAACAGCGAGTGAATTTCAGCGAATGCATAACAGCAAGGTAAATATAGCGAATGTTATATTAACAAAGTGGTCATTATAGCGCATGGTTATTTCGCGATATAGGTAGTTGTTGGCAGAAATGTAGTTCAGCGATGTAAGCCAGCTGGTTTGTGCTGCAAACTGATGCTGGCAGCATAGCTTGCAGGTTAGAGTCACTGCCTGTGTGTGTGTGATTGCTACATCCAGCAGAACCGGGTTCGATACTCACACTTTCTGTTTTTAATTTTTTTTTTAAAGGCCCCCCCCCCGCCCCGGTGTTGTGATATGAAATATGCCCCACTCCCAACCTTTCTTCCCTCCCCTAAGTTATGTCACCCTGAAGTGAGAATATTTTATTTGCCCCCCTCCCAGAGTTGCATCCCTGTTGAGTATATTTAATCTGACCCCGACTTTCTCCCTTCCCAGTTGCATCCTCCTGGAATGAGAATATTTGATCTGCCCCCCACCACCACCACCAAAGTGCTGTTCTCTTCATTGCAGTAGTGAGTGTCTTACTTTTAAGTGTTCACTGTTTTTAGTGCTCAGTGTTATTGCTAATCGCTGTTTTTGTTGTTGCTGATGTTGATGCGCTGTTTTTGTGTTTGCAATTTTGCTTTCGCTGTATTGACATAGCATCGGAGTTAGGTACTTTTTTTTTTTATTGTTATTATTAGTTATTTTATTTCAGGTCTTATGTTACAGAATTGGAGCACCAACCCCCTTCCAAAGCACCGCTAGAGACTTCAGTTTACCAGTACGAGTTAGAGTATAATTCATACTGTTTGCTGTTTAGTGTTATTTTTACAGTGAGTTTCATAGTTGGACACATATAACTTGGAACAGTTAAAATGGGCTGACTGACACAAGGCATGTTTTAAGGGCGAAGATTGGGGTGGGGCAATGAATTGACTGTTAATACAGCCCAAGCAGGTACACTCAGAAGTGACTTTTGTTTCTTTTGCTGAGAGACTTAGTGGACTACTTGTCTAGTATGTTGACGTTCTAGCTTGCGATGATTCATTCAGATGAGCAGTGCCATCTTTTTTCAAGGTATGATTCTAGGATAACAAATATGGGGCAAAGCACAGGATTAACTGAGGTCAGTCTATGGTGGCAGTCTTTAAGTGGCTTACATATTCCATGTGACTACTAAATCTATGTCTATCTTAGCCTTCGGTGCTGATTGTGCCTAATTTTGGGGGATATGTGTGAAGCCATGTGCTATGCGTTCTTGATACATAGCTTATTTTACAGCTGTATATTAACTGGCTAGATTTCTCTGAGTGTGATAACATAGATGCATTTACTTTAGTATCCCATGCTTAATAAGTCACAGTTATGTATGAACTTTAATGAAAAGTACTATGTGGTAGTATATTGTACTTTGTGTGTTATGAAAAACTCAATAAACAAAAAGTAAAATAAAAAACACACAAAACTAATTTTACCCCGAATAATGCAAGACATCATGGGTAGCATATGCAAATCACCACAAAGGAACTTTGCCTAGCTCTGCTTTACTTATTTATTTAGTTTTTGATTACTGGGTAAATGCACTAGACAATAATGTGTCTTTTTTCAGGCACGAGCACAGTGAAGTACAGATACAGTAAAGTAGTAATGTTAGAAATTTTATAGTTACACAATACGTGAGCAATAGCTATACAAAACAGTGCATGAATCTAGGTAGCAAGGAGACCCAGTATATAGCAACAAAACATTACAACAAAAACAACTGGAGCAGAAGGTACATCAGAAATAAAGTGCATCAGATAATTAAACAAATTCAGCAAACACTTTTCTTAGCACAAATAATGTAAACTGTACAAAGGGCAGCAGTGGTCCACCCAGAAATAGGATGGAGGATTGACCAAATGATAGCAGGGGTCAGAAGATTATTAAAAGTGCAGTAGATGCTTACATAGGTACAGTATGCAGGAAGGCAGGAAACAAGTACATGAGTCAGAGACCACTAGATGGTCGTAGAGCTCCCCAAGCATGGGAGGGGAAGTGCCAGAGGACTTCTGGGAGGGAGTTCTAGAAATTTGGTGCAAAGCGGGAGAAGGCCTGAAAGCCCATGTTGGTAGTATGCCTGGGAGCAGTTATAAGGGACAAATCACCTGATTGAAGGGGGTAGGCCAGGTCAGGGGGTTTCAGCAGAACAGCTAAGGAGGAAGGTACCCCACTCCTGAGAATTTGTCTGTAAGGGCATCTAGAGCAAGAGAATGACTCGTCTCAGGTGATAGCCAGTTTAACCAGAGTAGAGCTACTATAATAATGGTGGTTAAAACAGTTTGAGGCCAAGGCAAAGTGACCTATGCTGTTGTAGGTAACATCCCTTTTGTGGAGGTTAGCTTTGGAGGTGAGGCAGTAAGTGACAGAGCCAAAGGTAAGGCTGGGAAGAAGCATGCCCTGAGCAGTGGCAATTGATTTGCACATATTAGAAATGTGCAGTGCAAAAACTAGAGAATGGTCAAGCGTTATACCAAGGTATTTGAAAGAATTAACATTCTCAAGCAGGATACCATCTATGCTGGAAATTGCCAAGCAGCCAGCACACTTTTCAATGTAGGGGCAGAGCCAAATAGTACAGATTGTGGTGCACTGGCACTGAGTAGCAGTTTGTTTTGGGACAGCCAGGAGTGGACCTCACGGAAATCAGAATTAAGGTTAGACTTAATGTCTGTCAAATTTTTTGAGCTTGTATAGAGCACCAGATCATCAGCAGAAAGCAGAGAGGAGCAGGATAACTGGGATAAGGGAGGGATCATTTACAAAAAAAGTGAAGAGAAGGGGACCCAGGATAGATCTTTGAGGAGCACCAATGTTTATAGAAATGTGGTCAGAAACAGCTGTATTGAATTTGACCAACTGTTTTTCATTTTTTTTTTTATGTGTGTATTGTAGGTTTTTTTGTTTTCTCCCTGACCCCTTGAGTCCCTGCATAGCATGCGAGGCACATGCACGTCTGCACACGCCGGACACCCACCTACCAGTCACTCTAGCCTGCCTGCACGCCAGATGGCGGGACTATGAATGGGCAACCCTCCCTTCCAGGAGAGGAGAGCGTGCTCAATCCTGCTTCCCTCCTCCGCCCCCATGCAGGCACCCCCAACGACCCAAGGTCATCACCGAACCCAGGTCACCGACGTAGCGTCATCTAAGACATCCAGCACCACCGGGTTGGCCTATGTTGTCTATTCTTGAGGTAGCCACCAAACCAGGAAACCACTTCTGGGGAGATGCCCAGAGATTGCAGTTTTGAGTAAAAAAAAAAAAAAAAATGGTTCATTAAATGAAATGCCTTGGTTAGATCAGTAAACACTGCTCCTGTGAACAAACCTCACCTTTATCCATAGCTGCCTTGGTATCATTTGTGAGTTGAACCAGAGCCATGGTGGTATTGTGGCCTTTTCTAAAGCCATGCTGGGCGTCAGCAAATAGGTTATGATCATGAAGATAATTGTCTGGACAGCAACAAGTTTCTGCAATATATTACTCAGAACTGAGAGGATGGCAATTGGGTGATAATTTGCAATAGATTTAGGGTCACCTTTCTTGTAACCGGGGACAATTTTGGCAACATTTGACCTCAGGATCAATCCCAGAGCACTGAGATAGAGTATAGATCAGTGATGGCCAATACGAGGATCTAGATCCACTGGTGGATCTCAAGAGATTTTTGGTGGATCTTGGGGCAGAGGTTGCATTTCCGAATCAATGATGATCCTTACAGCTGATGAGCGTAATTATTGTACTTTTTGTTCACTTTATTGTTGGTGGATCTCGGAGCTTCTTGAGATCCACCAGAATGGATCCGATTGCAAGGTGTATTGGCCACAGACTCTGGCAAGTGGGGTAGCTAAGTAGAAGGAGGCCATTCTGAGCAACCTAGGCTCGAGGCCATCAGAGCAAACACTACTGCAGACAGACATATAATCCAATGGTCGATGCACCTCCAAGTTTGTGCCAGCACGTAGGTAGAAGCAGGAGGTGGGGAAGGGATCGAAGGCAAAGGAGCATCCGTAGTGGTAAGTGTGGTGGGTGCCAGGGGTGGGTACTGGGGTTCAACAAGTGTATTTGGACAAGTTTGAGAAGTGGTGGTTGAAGGCATTGGCAGTAATGACAAGGTTATTACAATTAATTTATGAAAGCAAGTAGCGCACTCCTCTGCTGGTGGATGACCAAAGCTTGTACTTTAAGTAAGATACAGTGCCACCAGAAAAAGCAGGTGTAGAATTCACAAGTGTCACACCTGCTTTTCTGGTGGTATACTATATCTTAAATAAATACAAGCTTGGTCATCCCTAGCAGAGGAGTGCACATTTGCTTTCATATATTATTAATCGGTTCTCTTGGCTTTCACCCTCCTCGGAACAGTGGAGCTGTTTTGCTGCTTTTGTATTACAATTAATTCCTTCAAGCAGAATATCATTTGTGAAGTGGGTGTGCCCATCCCCCATAAAGCCTTTAGTGTGGTTCCAGAATTTCCAAGAATCCCCAGCAGCATCAAGCAGTAAATCTTTACAGCAGGATCATATGGCCTAGTCAGATGGGATACCAGATGATTTTAAACTTGGCCCAACTCTTGTCCTTATCCCTGAGGAAGGAAAGTAGGTCCTTGTGCAACCACCTGGTGGGTGACCTTTGATCCTGAGCTTCACCAAAGGGGTATGCCAGTCTTGGAGGGTACCAATGAACCAGATGAAGCAGGACTGTATAGGACGATAGACAGCATGGATTCATCCCGGGGAAATCGTGTCAGACAAACCTGGTGGAGTTCTATGAGTGGGTGACAAGTGCCTTGGACCTGGGTAGACCAGTGGATGTCCTCTTTCTGGACTTCAGCAAGGCATTTGACTCTGTTCCTCATGGGGGCCTGTTGGATAAACTAGGAGAAATGGGGGTGGGAAACCAGATGATCCGATGGATAGGCAATTGGCTCCAGGACCGGACCCAGAGGGTCGTAGTTGGTGGGATAATCTCTTCCCCAAGGAGGGTCATTAGTGGGGTCCCACAGGGATCAGTCCTTGGGCCCCTTCTGTTCAGCGCCTCATGTCTGACATAAGGACAGGGAATCAGGAGTGAGATGAGTCTCTTTGCAGATGACTCTTGAGGGGCAGTGGTGGATGGGGAGGAGGGAGGTGGCCCTGCAGGGGACCTGGAGGCTATGGAAGATGGTCTAGAAAGTGGAAGCTGAGGTTTAATGCAGGGAAATGCAAGGTACTCCACCTGGGGCAGAAACCCAGGCCAAGTGTACACCCTGGGGAAATACTACAAGTCTCAATGGCTGAGAGGGACCTGGGGTGGTGGTGGATGTCAAGATGAACAACTCTGAGACTTGTAGGAGGGCAGCAGCCAAGGCCAACAGGATGCTGGGATGCATCGCTAGGGGATCACCTCAGAAGGAGGGAAGTGATACTCCTCTGTATAACTGCTTGGTGAGGCCGCACCTGGAGTACTGCGTGCAGTTTTGGAGGCCACACTTAAAGAGGGACATTAACCTCCTGGAGAGGGTCCAGAGGAGGCAACCAAAATGATTTGGGGCTTGGGGACAGGACCTATGAGGAGAGGCTCAAGAGCTAAATATGTACACTTTGAAGAGAGAAGGACCGGGGGACATGATTAGAGGTCTTCAGGTCATGAAGAGGGTAAATAGGGGAGGAACAGTGAGGGTGCTTAAGGAAGGAGGAAGGGCCACTAGAGGGCATGGGTGGAAGCTGGAGGGGAAGATTCAGGGGAGAAAGGAGGAGGTGCTACCACTGAGAGGGTGGTAGAGCCATGGAATGCACTACCTAGGGGCTGGTGGAGGCAGAGACAGTGGAGGGTTCAAGAGGGGGGGACAGGTACAGGGGAAGGGTTCAGGAAGCAAAATCCAATGCAGCAAGAATATCCGGAACTGGGAAGGGAGAAGCCAGAGAAGGCGAGGGGGACAGCAAGGTCAGCACCCAGGGTGGGGGCTGACCAAACGAGCAGACACGAAAGACCATTAGGCCTATTCTGCTGGCATTTTAGTATGTTAGTATGTTAGGACTGTATGGTACTAAGAGGCCTCACTGTTTGCAAAGTCTCAAAACAGCAGATCACAGATGTGTCAGTGTCATTAGGACTTCTCACTGTGCCATAGTTGTGCATCAGCCTGATGATATCTCTGGTTTGTGTCATGGGCAGTCCAGAACAGTAAAGTCATTTAAAGATGTGACCCTCGGGGCAAAGTACTGAAGCAAGGCTTACCCTAGAAGGGGCCCTAAGGTCTTATAATTTTTTATTTGGTGTACTGTCTGACTTGAATACAGTATGCTGCTAGTAGAATGTTTATACAGCGGAGCTTTTTGTTTATTTTATTATTTGTTTTTAGTGTTTTATAATGTATGGTAGAATGTTATCACTAAAAATCCATTGTTTTACAAGGTTGCTGCACCCTCGATGTACCCACGATGGTATAACAACATCATGACATCACATCACATCGATGGTACAGCAACATGGAATGCATTTGCACATGCGCGTTACGCGAACCTCAGGTTTTCCTAAAACAGCTGCGGCAATGAGAGCTGGTTCCAGAAGAGTGAAGGTGACTTAAAAAGTCTGTTCTTTATTTGGACCATACACTATAAAAGACAGTGTATGGTCCACTATCAGCAACAAAGCGCGTGTTGCCATCTTGAGATTGCCAAAACGACCGAAAACTCTCAAACTTCACTCTCAAGGTTTAAACAGTTACCATGGCAACTTCTCAATGGCTACACACGCTTGTTACTGATAGCGGACCATACATTATCCTCTGTGTTGATATTATGTGGTTTTATCTCTGTACAGTGCCCTGTGCCTCTAGAAAAGGGTGCCCAGAAATGAATTTGCCTTGCCTTCACAATAAATCCAGGTTTCAAAGAAATAAAAAATTAGCAGCATGGATAGCATATGCCAGTCACCATAATGGAATTACAGTTGGCTCAACTTTAATCAGGATCGTACGATCCCAAATGGCCTCGCAAACAGTTTGTAAAGGCTGAATATAGCAGGCAACAGATACGTGTTTCATCCTTGTTAGGACTCATTAGTGTGCCATAGCTGTGTATCGACCTAACAAAGGGAGATGCTGATATGAACAAGCCAGCAGAAGAAGGCTATTTGGTCTATCAAGTCTGCTCGTGTTGCAGGGTCCACAGCTTGAGCTACTGTCCCTGTCCCCACTCCTCCCATCCACCCTACCCATGACCCTTACCCTCCCCCTATACGTGTCCCAGCCTCTCTTAAAGCTGCCCACTGTCTTCAATGAGAGTACCTCTTCTGGCAGCGCATTCCAAGTGTCCACTGCCCTCTCTGTGAAAAAATGCTTCCTGACCTCCCTCCTAAACCTCCCACCCTCCAGTTTAAAACTGTGCCCCCTCGTGTTATGGTTGCCACGCCGCTTAGAGACTCTCCTTATCAACCTTATTTACCCTTTCAAGTACCTGAAGGTCCCAATCATGTCCTCTCCCTCTCTCTCTCTCTCTCTCTTTCCTGTCTTCCAGGGAGTACATGTTCAGTGCTGTCAATCTCTCCTTGTATGCCTTACCCTGATGACTAGCTATCGTCTTTGTAGCCCCCTCTGGATATTCTCCAGCAGGTTAATGTCCTTTTTGAGGTGTGGGCACCAGTACTGAACTCCATACTCTAGATGCGGCCTTACCAGTGACCTGTACAAGGGCAGTATAACCTCCTCCTCTCCTACTACTGATCCTCCTAGATATGCATCCCAGCATCTTGTTTGCCTTTGCTGTTGCTTTCTTGCACTGCGTGGAGTGCTTCAGGTCACTAGTGATCATCACTCCCAGGTCCTCCTCCTCCTCCTCCTCCTCCTCCTCCTCTAATGCAGATTCTCGGGCTCCAAACAGGTAGTACTCTGTCCTAGGATTCTTGGCTCCAATATGCATAACTTTGCATTTCTCGACATTGAAGCAAAGCTACCAGATCCTGGACAACCTCCCTAGCTTTTCTAGATCTTTCTGTAGGTCCTGTTATCCCTTCAGCTGTGTCTACTCTCCCACAGAGCTTGGTGTCATCCACGAATAGGCACATTTTGCTCTTAATGCCATCTCCAGTGTCATTGATGAAAACATTGAACAACACCGGCCCCAGCACTGAGCCCTGCGGGACCCCACTAGTTACCTGTCTTGTGCCAGATAACTCTTCTGCCCACAACCACCCTCTATGTTCTGTCCTTCAGCCAGTTTTCCACCCATCTGGCCATCTTTTCCCCAAATCCGAGATCCAACATCTTCCTGATCAACCTTTTGTGGGGCACAGAGTCAAAGGCCTTGCTGAAATCAAGATAGAGGATGTCTACCGCTTGGCCCCTGTCTACTGTCTTAGTGACACAGTTAAAGAAGTCAATCAGATTTGTTTGACACGATTCCCCCAAATGAACCCATGCTGCCTCACATCTTGGGAGACCATTCTCCTCTAGGTATTCCACCAAACTTTCCTTTACTATGGTCTCCATTAGCTTGCCCTCAATGGAGGTCAGACCGACTGGTCTGTAATTCCCTGAGTCATCCTTGGGACCGCTTTTGTGGAGCGGCACTACATGTGCTGTTCTCCAGTCCTGCGGTACTACGCCTGTTTCTAGTGAACTATTAAATAGGTCTGCCAGTGGCCCTGACAGCTCCTGAGCCAGTTCTTTTAGTACCCTTGGATGTACTCCATCCAGGTCTGGTGATTTGTCTACCTTCAATGCCAGTAGCCCATCCCTCACTCTATCCTCCTATATCACTATATCTGTGTTCCCCTCCCCCACTCCTCTTTTTCCCTGCCTTTCCTGGTCAGACATTGCAAATAAATACTTTAGCACTCTTTTGGTTTGTAATTTAGTAGCATTCTACATACTCATGCTGGAGGGTGTTTTATGGAACTGTCTAGACCTAGTCATACCAAGTGTCCACATAGAGATCAAGGGTGCTAACAAACACTTGGACATCAGGATGGAGAGTTAGCATTAGCAGGCAGGTGACGTGCTTTGCTGCATCCTCACTCTACTTTAGTCTGTTTTGAATGAGTTATGTGCCAAGGTGACAGTGGCTACACCACTAGACCTAGATTCTGTTCCTGTTGGCTGTTTTAAAAATGCATTAATCTGAAGTTTTTTTTTTTTTTTTATTCTAACCTTTGCAGCAATCAGGCAGGAACTGAGCAAGTCCAATACCGTATAGAAGACGACTAGTGCTGAACCGAAACAGATTTGCCCACGTGACCAGAATTCAGAACTGTCTACATATTGTAAGCTGTTAGAAGAAAACAGAGACAGATATTGTGCAAGAGGGGGAGACAGTGTAAGCCCCGCATTTTGGAGAACTCAGAGAGCTACGTCACCGCGATGATGTGCTGGTCCTCCCTCGCAGCTTGCTGCCTTTTTTTTCTGACCTTAAATAATGGGACGGAAAAGAGTCTTAAGGTTCCTGTTAGAATTTTGCAGTTAATTCCTTTAACCATCAGACAAGATAACAGAGCATTGTAATGTTTTCACATTAAGAACTGTAGTGCACTTGTTTTTGAACCCACTGTTCCAAAGTGATGGATGAATGGAGGGAAGGGTGGCAATGCTATGGAGAAAGGCATTCTTTTGTAAGCTAAGGAGGACTGGGCTAGTCACATTCATACAGGATATATAACCTGTGTCCCTCAGGTCTGTCTTCCTGAAGTATTTGACATTTTTTCATGGATAAATAGGCAAGTATTTTGGGCCATGATACTTGCGAGGCCTCTGCTTCAGAGAACCATGACTGGCAGTTCTGGAATGAAGTGGGTTTCAAAAAGGCATTGTCTGTAAGAAAGCTCTTTAAAACATCTGCTGCTTTATTGGTTCTTATGGTAGAAAGCCTCTCTCTCTCTCTGTCTCTGTCTCACCTTCATAGTTTTTGTTTTGTTCCAGATTAAGAAGCAGATATGGTCCAGAGATTAAAGTTGTAGATGCCTTCCTAAATCATAAAATGCTTTACCAAACCTAAGGAGGTTCTAACATTATACAAATTGAAGATCAAATATTATAAATCACAACAGCATTGAATTTGTTTTGAATCCCTGCCCCAAAACAAGTTATGCATGTGGAGATTTTTCAATGTCATTTAAACACTACAAAATTAGCTTTTTTGTTTTGTTTTGTTTTTTTTTGGTTACAAAAGCAATATGTGTAATATCACCATAAAGTTGCCTTTTGTTACTTTATTTTAAGGCTGTTCAGTTAGAAGTAACTGTTCAAAACTGGGATTTGTTAAGTTGTTTATAATGTATCCCTTTTTCTGTTTGTTCAAAATTAATTCTGGACATTATATGCACTACAGTTTGCTTTCCTCATCCATAACATGCATGTGTAGTACTAGGAGAAAATACTCCTGGGGGCTTTGTTCACTGGTAATTCATGTTAACAGAACAGGTATGCAATCACGTATTACATGCAGTTCCTTTGCATTCTTACTGTACAATTAGTTAATGTGGTTATACTTTTCTTTCCAAGTTATGTGCTTTGTCTCTTCTTACATGGTACTAAGGATTTAGCATACCAAATATGGCAGTCCTTTATGAAATAGGCTTTTTTTGTAAGTGCTGAAACTAGACACAGTACCTTGGTTGTTACTGGGAATCCGATGCTGGTTAAATCAGATTTCCATTCACCAAGTTGATGGGAGGATTTTGCTGGCCATTAAACTATTGCTTTTCAGTAGTGCCTATGGAGTACAGTATGTTTTGCACACAAGTGTAGTAAATTATAGAAAGACGGAATAGTGCCATATTTGCTTGGTGCTCCATGATGGTCTGGAGATGAAGGCTACAGTACATTCAACAGGGAATGGTGACATTCATGGCTGGAGTCCTTAAGTTTTCGGTGTTAATTATTCCAGTGGTCGATGTGTTTAAAGAAGGAAAAAGTGGGGGTACTATGCATGTCATGAGCACAAGGGCACGAATTAAATGTATGGCTTGATTTTAAAACGTGGTGGTACACGGTACCCCCTCATTTTGACCCTTGAATTATTCGCAGCTCAGCTCATAGGGCCTTTTTAATTTAGGCCTCAGAAAAATTCTCACTTTCGTAAGGCGTCAATCACCAAAGGAAGCAGGCATGTTGATGGCAGCTAAAGATTCTGAATGAAGCATCATCTCCTGTAGATTGGGTTGTTGTTTCTGCTGAGATTTCAGTTGAGCGTTAGGTAATGGTGGTGGTGGGGAGCTCATTTCATTACAGTAGGTTTTGATTATTTTTGTTTTCTAGTCCCACACATCCTGTAATGACACAAAATGTTTTTGCTATAATGAAACCGACACATGACATTGGTTGATGCACAGTGTTTTGATCTTGCATGAACTGCTGTTTATTTGGTGAAGTCTGAAAGAGTCATTTCCGTCTCTAAAGATATACAGTACTTCTGTGTTCTCAAAACTTAAAAAAGAAAGTCACAAAGGTATTGGCCCTTACCAAAGATAGCAGCATAATCATCGAACAAGCGTGGTGATGCTATATACACATGCAAAAATAATCCAAGGCAAGAAATACATATATGATGGCAGTTAGGTCTTTGAAGGAGTTAGAGCGGACTGTGCAGTATCAGTTTTGTGCCTTGTTTTTAAGATGAACAAGAGGGCTGTAGTTATATAGTGCTATGATTGCTTAGCATTTCAAAGATTCACTACAAATTCTGCCATTGAGCTGTATGGGTCCTTTTCCATTGGGATATGTAATAAAAAAAAAAAAAAAACACTAAATGCCCTACTTTTAGTTATCCTAGCACCTGAAATATTGTAGGGTTCTGTTGTAAGAACAGCATAGGAGCACTGATCTTGTTCTTGATTTAATTGTATTGTAAAATCTGTAAAATAAACACAAAAAAAACTGGATGCTTAGAGGGCTGGGTGGGTTTTGGTTTTCAGTTTTAACCTGAAAAAGACATGATCAGTTGTTACCTCGCACTCAACTCTAAGAGGAAAGATACTGTTTGTGACCTGAGCTGTAATGAAACACCCGAGTGAGTGGCAGACAACTCCATTGCAATCAAAATGAAGGTACAAATCTTGAGTGCTGGTGCTGAAATCTCATCAAGCATTATCATGACTTTTAAAATGTTCATTGATCAGGCCTTTTGAAGCGGCAAGGCCAGATCAAGGTGAATGAAGATACTTCAGATGAATGTTGAATTTTCACGCTTTAGACTTTGTTCCTTTTTAGAGTTTTTTCCCCATTCATTTTTCTTATATTTGTACCATATTCTGTTTCATTTTAAATTTCTTACATGCTAACATTTGTTTTGTTTGAGCGAATGAAATAAAATTTCAGTACATATGTGTGTGTGTACGCATGCTCCTTGTCTCCTGAGCATCATAATATTCTAAGCTACTGTAGCCCAACCCTCTTGGATGCATTTACTTGGTATAAAACAAAAGAAAACACAGTACCATCTTTATTTTCTGGATCTGTTTTGGTGCAGCAAAAAAAAAAAAAATTAGCTGAAGGTGTGAGCACTTAAAAAGCAAGTGACTTGTATGAGATTGACAGATCTTAACACCAGCACAAGCTACCGTTTATGATACAATAGCTTCACCGCATCTCTTTCCGTCTTGTCACCATCAACATTTTGTATCTTGAACTATTTGTCTTCTAGCTGAAGTGGAGGCCATGCCTCGATGCAGGAGAGAACAATGATGTGAGCGCCACAAGTCCCATAGTTGTGTAAGTGGGAGAGCCTTGGGGTTTGCCAAGGATATGAAATATTTTTTTAATCTGGCAGTCAAGTAAATATACTTTACCGCATCATCAAACTAGTGCTTTTTGATCAGCTTCATAGATCCTTTCTGATGTATTTATCCTTCTAGGGACATGGATATGTTGTTCATCCACACTGTCTGGCAGGTTCCTTGCCGCTTTAAATCTTGCCAGAAGGTCTTCAAGCTGGCTCCTCCCACCCACCCGGGTGGTAAAACTCTCGGCTCCGCCCCATGACGCCAGATCTTCCTTACCGCTTGGAAGCTCAGGTTCCCTCCTTAACGCTCTGCGTATAAGACTGGTTCCTAATTCTTCGAATTTTCGAAATCAAAAGTTTTTGCTAAAAAGACTTCGGTCTTCTCTCCCTCGCGGCTGCGATGGACAAATCGACTCCCGGTTTCCGGAGATGCCCTTGCGGGCAGAAGATGTCTCAGACGGATCCGCACTCCACGTGCGTCTACTGCTTAGGCCTTGAGCACGACCCGCAGGCTTGCGACCTGTGCTCTTCTTTTTCGGCCTACGTCCTCGAAGACCGTGCTGCCCGTTTACAGCTGGGGCGTTCCGAGAAAAGATTTCCTCCGGTTAAATCTAAAGAGGCCCGGTTGGCGGTGTCCGGCGGCGGGCTCGGCGGATCAGCTCGAGCAGATGATCGCCCTCGAAGAGGAGGCGGTACGGGCCGCTTCTACCTCGGCTGCGGCATTTGTCCCGCTCTCTCTCGTTGCCTCGTATTCGGCTTCTTTAAGGAGCTTTGTCTGACCCTCTCGGCCAAAGGTGAGGGTCCAACTTCTTCTGGACCTTTTCTCGGTCCAAAAAGAGAGAAAGTAAGTCTCATCATCGACGCTCTTGGGAGCGGGAAAGATCCCCCTCCCCTAGTTGTCGACAGTCGACTTTGGTCGACCCCTCAGCTTCGGCCACTGGCTTCACGGTGTCCCCGTCAGGCCAGTTGACCGAGACTCCCGTCGACGCGGTCAAGATTTTTCTCGACCCGTTAGACGGGTTGTCGGCTGGAGAAGCTGAGAATCCCCTCTCCCAGTTTCCCGGTGGGAGTTGAGGATCCCGTCGGCTTGTCTGTGCCTCCGGTTCCGAAGCCTTCGGTGGAGAATCGTCGAACCGGTGCGATTCCGACACCTCCGCGCACCGTCCTCGGCCCTAGCCGAGGTTCTCTCGAGTCTGACTTCTTTCGTGGTCCAGCCGATCCGGCCATAGGCGGTCTCGGTCTCGGCACCGCGGCAAGCGGCGCCGCCGCTCTTCCTCTTCCTCCTCCTCGGACGAGGGGAGGCTTCGGCGCAAGTTGCATCGGAGGTATGAGGAACTCATGTGGCAACAGCTCCTTCTGACTGGGAATAAGCCGACCCGTCGTCTTCCCCGGCCATTAAGTGGCTGTCACCGGAGCGGCCGAAACAACCCCTCATTGTAGCCGAGGAGCCTGTTCCCAGGCCGGTTGTTCAGCCAAATCCAGCTGCCCCACCGATTCTGGTGGAACCTCCGCCTCCACAGCCGTTAGTTGGGGCTCCGACCAAAAATTCTCGGTCGGCTCTGGGACTGCCCCATAGGCTGTCTGTCACCCTCACTCTCAATAGACCTCGGCAGGTGGAGGGTGGCTCAGGCCCGAGGCAGCTCTTTGAGGACTCTTCCAAGTCCGAGGACGATTCCTCCCTTTTCTCCAATCGAATGGACTTGGAGTCCTCAGGAGGAGAGTCAGTGGACGATAGCCCTTCGTCCTTCCTAGGATTGCTTCGGCTCATCTCAGAGTCCACCAGGATGAAGCTCAAACCCGTTTCTAAATGGGCCAGGTATCCCCTCACGGAGATTCTGGACCGAGGGGATTCCCCTATGGAGGCCTTTCCAGTGGCCGAGGCCATAGTGGGTCCGGCCTTGGAACTTTGCCAGCGCCCTGCTTCCTGCCCTGCGCCTTCGGCCAGGATGGCCAGGAAGTATGCGGTCCCTACCGGTTCCCTGTCCGGTTTTTTGGAACACCCCTCTGCTGAGGGGTTGGTTACCGACAGCGTTTTCCGGAGCGCCGGGAACGCCAGGGATGTGGACAAACCTCCCGACAAGGAATCCAAGAAATTGGATTATGCCGGGCGAAAAGTCTATGCTCCGTCCTCTCTCGGCCTTCGTCAGGCCAGTTCGTCCGTCCTCATGGCACATTTTTCTCATGCCCTTTTGGGCTCCCTGGATGAGGTCGTCCCTCATCTTTCCGCGGATCTGCAGACTACGGTCAGGCAGGTGCGGGACCAGGGCAGTGGCCAAACAGCAGCTCCAGACTGCTTTTGACATTGGGGACTCATGCCAGGTCTGTGGCGGCCGCAGTGGCCATGCGTCGTCGGGCTTGGCTGAGGATATCCACCTTTACTTGGATACCCAGCACAAGTTGGCGGATGTTCCCTTTTGGGGACTGACCTCTTGACCCTGGGGTGGAAGGTCACCTGCAGAGGATCGAGAAGTCCAATGCTACCTTGGACTCGGTCTCTTCCAGCTCAGAGAGAGCCAGGCAAAGCCACAGCCTAAGCCCTTTAGTCCTTCTGCGGCCCGGCGTCCGGCCCAACAGCGTCAGGGCCAGCAGGCTGAGGCTTGGCATCCCAAACCCAAGCCGTCGGTTTCCTCCAACAGGAAGCAGGAGGTAAGGTCCAGGAGGTCCCTCGGCGGTCCCTCCTCCAAGCCTGCTCAGTGACGGGCTGAGGGGTGTTGCCCCCATCCCCGTCACCTCACCCCTGGTTCCCCCCGTGGGGGGACAGCTCCGACACTTCCTTTCCGCCTGGTCCACTATTACCACGGACAGGTGGGTACTGGAGGTGGTGGGAAAAGGCCTGCCTCTGGAATTCGAGCAGGCCCCGCCCTTCAGAGCCGTCGCACCTCGGGGGGCCTCGGGGTCTGCAGCCTCACTGTCGGCTTGTCGAGCCGACATCGCTCTCCTCCTCCAAAAGGAGGTGATCAGGGAGGTAGCGAACCCCCCCTCAGACCCGGGGTTTGTGTCCAGGTACTTCCTGGTTCCAAAACGGACGGGGGGCTGGCGCCCCATTCTTGACCTACACAACCTGAACAAGTTCCTAAGGTCTCAAACCTTCAGGATGGTCACTCTGGCGCAGATAATACCATCTCTGGAACACGGCGTGTGGTTCTGCTCTCTGGACCTGCAGGACGCGTTCTTTCACGTCCCTATCCGTCCGTCACATTGGAGATTCCTTCACTTTTGAGCGGAGGGATCCCTATTCGGGTTCCGAGCCATGCCCTTCGGCCTGTCTTCAGCTCCCAGGGTCTTCACCAAATGCATTGCAGTGGTGACAGCTTTCCTTTGGCGCCCGAGGGTCCGGTGTACCTTACCCGGACGATTGGCTGATAGCAGCCCCTCCAGACAGGAGGTGGAGCGGTCCGAGATCTGGCCCTCCAGGTTTGCTCTCAAGTCGGCCTTCTCATCAATGAGGCCAGAGTCGAACTCGAGCGAAGCAGGTGATTCTGTTTATCGGGGCAGAGCTCGACTCTCTTGAGCCAGAGCACGGCTCGGCCGGACAGGGCGAGGTTCTTACCTCCTTTGCCCAATCATTTCTGGTTGGGCAATTGCGCCTCCGGGACTTCCTCGTCTCCTGGGTCTCATGGCGGCCTCACCAGCGTGGTCCGTTGGGCACGCTGGGCGCATGCGCCCCTTTCAGTGGGGACTGGCCAGCCAGTGGTCACAACGCTGCGATCCGTTGGACCAGCTTGTGGTGGTGACCCAGGGGATGTGGAATGCTCTCCGATGGTGGACCGTTCCATCGCATCTGCAGGAGGGTATCCCGTTTGTCCGCCCCGAGACGACGGTCTCTATCGACCGATGCCTCTCTGATGGGTTGGGTTGCCCATCTGGGGAACACCGCCGCCACGACCTCTGGTCCCACGGGAGTCCCGATGCCACATCAACCTGCTGGAGCTCCGGCGGTCTGCCTAGCTCACCGCCTTTGCTCCGTTCCTCCGGGGTAGTGGTCCCAGTCCAGACGGACAATACCACAACCATGTACTACCTAAACTGCCAGGGTGGGAGCGCGTTCCATGCTTCTATGCAAGGAAGCTCTCCGCATTTGGTCACTCGTGCGCAGCCTGGAGGCGGATCTGCTAGCCATTCATGTGGCAGGAGCCTCCAACACCCTGGCCGATGCCCTGAGCCGGATAGGGGCTGCATCCCACGAGTGGTCTCTCCTGCCGGAGGTAGTACAAGATCTGTTCTCCACTGGGGCACACCTAGGTGGACCTGTTTGCCTCCAGGAGAACGCGGGCTGAGGCTGTTTCATGCCCCCCAGCAGGGCTCGCTGCAGGGGGATGCCTTCTCGAGACTGTGGACCCCGGGCCTCTTTTACGCCTTTCCCCCATTTCCCTTGGTTCACAAGGTGCTTCTCAAGGCAAGGAGGGACAAGGCGCAGGTGATTCTGATAGCCCCAGACTGGCCCCGCCAGTTCTGGTACCCAGATCTCCTCAGCCTCAGCTCCAGGCTCCCAAGGCAGCTTCCAGCTCGCCCGGACCTGCTCTCAGTCAATCAGGGGAAGGTGTTCCATCCGAACCTTCAATCCCTGCACCTGATGGCCTGGTTCCTAAGCAGCTAGAGTTCCAGGCCTTGGGTCTTTCTGATGAGGTCCTCAATGTTGTTGAGGCGTCCCGTAAGGAGTCGACCAGGAAATGCTATGCCTTCAAATGGAAGAGATTTTCCATTTGGTGTCAGGGCAAGGGCTTGGACCCTTCCTCCTGTTCTTTGGCAAGCATTTTGGACTATTTATGGTCCCTTTCTAGTCAAGGGCTTAGGTAGACGACCTAATTGGCACCTGGCAGCCATCTCTGCTATCAAGTGGGAGCGGCGGTCAGGCGCAGGAGAAGGTGGTCTGGTGCTTTTCAAAGGCCTTGATCACATTTCCCTCCGGGTGAGAACCTCCACCTCTGGGATTTACTGCTGGTACTGGCAAAGCTCATGGGCAAGCCATTCAACCAATGCACAGGTGTGAACTCTCTCACCTGTCGTGGAAGACTGCCTTCTTGGTGGCTATCCACGTCAGCCAGAAGGATGGGAGAACTCCAGGCGCTTGCATTGAGTCTCCTTACCTGGTCTTCCACAGGGACAAGGTTGTCCCTCGCCCCCACCCAAATTCCTTCCAAGGTGGTGCCGGAGTTTCACCTTAACCAGGTTTGACTCTGCGGTGTTCTACCCCAGTCACACCTCGGAGGGTCGACCACAGGCTCCATACTTTGGACCTAGGGAGGCGCCGCTTATTACAAGGAGCGACGCTGAAATTCGGGAGAGGTTCGCCAGCTGTTTGTCACCTACGCCTGAAGCCAAGACCTGGCAGACCTGCAGCTACGGGATTTACAGGCAGGTGGGTCACCTCCTGCATAGATCTCTGCTATAAGTTGGCGGGCATGGAGCCTCCCAGAGGATAAGAGCTCATTCTACCCGTCATACTGCTGCATCGGGTGGCTGCTTCCAGGGGACGCCCTATCCAGGAAATCTGCAGGGCTGCTACCTGGAAGTCAGCACCTTTATTACCCATTACCACATCGACCTTGAGTCACGCCGGGATGCTGGTTTTGGGGCCTCGGTTCTCCAGTCACTATTTCCTAAGTAGGGGGTGTGTGCCTTGCCTCCCTCCTCCCAGAGAACTGCTAGGAGTCTGCCAGACAGTGTGGATGAACAACATATCCATGTCCCTAGAAATACAGGTTACTCACCTGTAACAGGAGTTCTAGGAATGGTATATGTTGTTCATCCACACGACCCACCCGACCTCCCCAGCTTCAACGCACAACCTGAGCTTCCAGCGGGCCAGATCTGGCGTCATGGGGCGGAGCCGAGAGTTTTACCACCCGGGTGGGTGGGAGGAGCCAGCTTGAAGACCTTCCGGCAAGATTTAAAGCGGCAAGGAACCTGCCAGACAGTGTGGATGAACAACATATACCATTCCTAGAACTCCTGTTACAGGTGAGTAACCTGTATTTTCTCCTGTGTCAATGCTGTACCTCCAATTCAACTTAAGTTACAACCTTCAGCAAGTTACAGAATTTATATATATTTCTAATTTTAATTTTGTCCACACTGTTGTGAACGATTTTGCCTGTAAAAAAGCATTTCTTAGAATTTTCCAATCTCTAATCCTGATATCTTCAAATTTCTCTTTGAAAATAGCGCCTGACAAACTTATACTGTAAGTTAGACATGCTTTTTTTAAATGAGCTTTTTTATAAATAAAATCAAGTTATCAAAACCTACCTAAATGAATAACTGTCAATGTAATATTGTTAAAGGCATACATACAGTCTTGAGCATCCGTGTTTATAAATGTGGCAAACAAATGACTGGTTTAAACTGTGAAAGATATACAATGTCCCAGCATAATATTATTAAATATTTAATGCTTTCCCACTTGTAAAGCACAGAAGACTGAAAATGAAAAAAGAAAATTAATTGAGATTTTAGTTGTCTACTGTGCATAGACCTGCTTGACTTATTCTTAAAATTACTCCTAAGCCATTAAGATGGACTGCATGGATGTTCTGCAAGCCGCCAGCAGCAGCATCTTTACAGGCTACCATTAATGTTGAATGCCTCTGCCATCCTTCTTGGAAGATCTGGGGAATTTTAGAGGACAAGAATGGAAATAATTTGAATTACAAAGATCATCTTCAAGGATATCTGTTTCATCAGGCCTCACCTGTGGAACTGTAAGCTGCTAGGCTCTGGGACCACATAGAAACTTTTGCAAGCAGTCCACCCAGGGCCACCCACAATGACGTCAGATGTTGGCTGCCACAGAAACGTGGGCAACCCCTCCTCTCCTCAGTTCTCTTCCTGCTGTTGACCATACTCATCAGGCCACTGACAGAAACGCTGCTGCAATAGCTGCCATTTTATTTTTTATCTATACAAAAGGAATCACTTTAACAAGTGATTTTCGATGACCTGTATGTTGTTGAAGGAACCGTCAAAATTTTTCTGGTACTGTGAAATGCAGTGAGAGGCTCTACCACAGCGACTCCCATGATGTCTGTGTCTGTTGCCTAGGCCTGGACCAGAACATGAAAGCCTACCCAGTCTGCAGGGGTTTCAGTTCTGCCACCTGGCGATGCCAAAAAGGGGCCCTAGTAAATCATCTCCTGAAGCAACAGGTAGCCCACATGGAGAAGGAGCTCCAGCAGCAGAGCACCACCGCTTTGCCAGTCCACTGTTCCAGGTCCAGGTCCTCAAAATCTGCGGTCAAGCCATTTGGGACCCATAAGACTAAGCACCGGGAGAAGGAGAAAAAATCCCCAGTTCACCCCTCTGCACAGCAGGTATGACCTGCCCTGTGCCGTCCACCACTACGGAAGTGAGGCCACTCGTCTCTTCCTAACTGTTGGCACAGCTCAAGATCGGGCATAAATGCTTTTTGCTACCAGTCCTAGTACAGCTAATACGCCAATGTCAGCGCCAGCCTCTCCATCGACTCCTACAAACGCGCTCTGTCGACCACACAGGCGCTGGACGTTCAGACAGTTCTGTCTTCAGTCACAGATATGCTCAGACATTTGCAACCTCCTCCTTCTCCTGTTCCTGGGGGTCCATTGACGGGGACTCCTAATCCCCCCACAATGACGTAGAGTAGAGCCTTGCTTCAGCCTCTTCCTGGGGCGCTGCCAAAAATCGCCAGCGTATTCTGTAGTGCCCATTGACCTGCTTGACGACGATTTTGATTATAATCCTGTCTTAATAATGCAGGATGATGAAGTGGAGCCTGAGGACTATGCCAAGAGCCATTATGAAAGGGGCACCAGCTCTACTATGTTCACCCGCAGTGAGGACTCGTGGGCAGCACTCCAAGGCCCCCACCAGATGACCCAGTGTTCCTCACCATGATGCAGCAGTTACAGGCTGCCATGGTTTGACCTAGAGGAGTAGGACACCACCAAGAAAAATTTAAGATTTCCTGGAGTTGCCTGATTCTGCTCCTATTGTGGTACCACCCCTCCTCCTCCTGCTAGAGGAATCCACCTTTGTTGCCTGGTACAGGCCAAATGTTATCCCAGCCATACCAAGAAAGGCAGACAAAAGGTACATGGCTCCTTCTGTGACACCTTTTTTTGCCACCCAGCCTGAGGCAGACTTTGAGGTTATCAGTGCTGCCTATGATAGGTCAAGGGCACCTAAGCACCTGAGTTCCCTCCCTCCTGACAAAGACTCCAGGAGGTTGTATGTGTTAGGCAAAAGGATTTTTACCGCAGCTTCTTTGGGCCTTCAGATTGCTAACTATCAGGCCCACATGATTAAGTACTACAACATTCTGAAGAAAGGCCAAGGCAGTAGCACAAGCCTTACCAGAGGGCACCCCCCAAAAAAGAGCTTCTTAAGGCACTCACTGCTAAACATAGAAACGTAGAATTTCACAACAGAAAAGGACCAGTTAGCCCACCTACTCTGCCCATTTTTCTACCTAACAGATAAGCTGCAGATCCTAATTAACCAACAGCTTACTTCCTCCTACCCCCCCAACTAGGACTGCCTTATGTCTGTCCCATGCATTCTTGAATTCACCCACTGTTCTTGACTCCACGACCTCCTCAGGGAGGCTGTTCCATGCATCCACAACCCTCTCTGTGAAAAAATACTTCCTCACATTACCTCTGAGCCATCCCCCATCTTCAAATTGTGCCCCCTTGTTCTTGCACATCTCTTTTTCTGAAAGATGCTACCCTCTTGGACTTTGTTGATTCCCTTGAGGTACTTGAAAGTTTATATCATGTCCCCTCTCTCCCTCCTTTCCTCAAGGGTATACATATTAAGCTCCTTTAGTGTTTCTTCGTATGTCTTCTGGTGCAGACCCTGCACCATTTTGGTTGCTGGGTCTGATGTGGGCAAGCATTTGCTTCGTATGGCCTATGATGTTTCAGATGCATGTGCCAGGGCTGCTGCCTCTGGCATCTATCTAAGGAGGTATTCATGGCAGCAGGATTTGCGAATGACATGCAACAGTCCATTCTAAATGCCCCTTTTGAGGACACAAACTATTGTGTTCTCATGTCCAAGGCATTCTTTCTAACTTTCAGGCCTCAAGCAGGACCCCGAAATCAGTGCAGTCCCTCTACCACACCTAACCAAGGGGTGGGCAAAGGAGACCTTTTCATCCAGCTGGTGCCAGACACCATTCAGCAACTAGACTGCAAGATAAGGGCAAGGGAGCAGGAGCTCCCCCCTCCGGGCACCACTCCAGGTGCACATTCAAAAGCCCCTAGAGGTGGTGGCACAGAAGGAGCTGCCACAACCAGCTCCGTCTGACTCCTTGTGCACCCCCTAACCACCATTACCTCCAGGGGTGGTTGTCGGAGGTCGTCTCTCCCTTCACTTAACTATATGGTAAGGTGGTGACCACAGATACCCAGGTTCTAGAAATCATAGCACAAGGACATGCTCTGGAACTTTTGGACACACCTCCAGATCATCATTGAATGCCAACTCACTATCCTTCAGAACACCTTCCTCTGCTCCTGGAGGAAATTCAGGCTTTGCTTCAAAAGAAGGCCAAAGAGCCTGTGCCCTCTGAGCAAAGACGCACAGGGTTCTGCTCATACTTCTAGTCCAAAAGTGGACAGGAGACATGTGGCCTATTCTAGCTCTCGGAGATCCGAACTTCTTCGTAGAGTACTAAAAGTTCAGAATGGTCACCCTGCAAGGCCTACTCCCACTGCTGCAGGCAGGGGATAGGATTTGTTCTCTCGACATGAAAGATGCCTGCATTCATATCAATATTTACAAACCTAACAGAAAATACTTGAAGTTCCTGTTTGAGGGGGAACATTACCACTTCAGAATATCGCCTTTTGGCTTGTCCTCTGCGCCACGGGTCTTTACCTAAAGCTCGGCAATGGTGGCAGCATCCCTTCTCAGGGAAGGTCTATATGTCTTTCCCTACCCGGACGGCTGGCTGTTGAAAGCCCACTCCAAGGATTAACTTCTGCACACATTAGCTCGAACCAGACAGATGTTCAGTGCTCTGGAGGTTACTGCCTTAACACCTGCGGTACATAGGAGCTGCCTTGGACACAGCTCAAGGCTCAGTCTTCCTGCCCCTGACAGGGCCCAATGCCTGATTGCCCAGGCACAGCTGGTATATGACACCCAGCATGTCACAGCCAGGACATTCCTTCGGCTCCTCAGCCCTGTGGCAGTGGTCATTGTCATATTACTTTGGCCAGACTGCACATGAGGATCCCTTAGTGGACTATGAGTCCAATGGGACCAGCTCACAAACAATCTAGAACAAAGGGTTCTAGTCACTTCTCCTGTACACAAAGTGCTCAAGTGGTGGATGGAACTAACAATATGTTAAAAGGGATTCCTTTCCTAATCACCTCCTCTCACCAGATTCTAACAGCAGATGCCTTGGGAATGGTTTGAGGTGCGTACCTTGTCCCATCAGACATAGGGTGCATGGACTCAGTGGAGAGTACCTTGCACATAAATGTTCTAGAAATGCAAGCTGTTCTTTATGGGCTACAAGCCTTCCAGATTCATCTGTTCCCAGGTCCTCTGCTAGTACAGATGAACAACATAAGTGTGATGCACTACATCAGCAAGCAAGGGGGGGGACTCACTCTTACCCCCATAAAGGGAAGCGATGAGAGTCTGCTGTTGGGTTCTGGAACACCATCTAGAACTGTCAGCAGTACATGTTCCAGGCATCCAAAACATCTTGACCAACAGGCTAAGCAGGTCGCAGTCCAGAGTGCTCGAGTGGGAACTGCTGACCTCAGTGGTTGAAGATCTGGACGAGAGATGTGGTTGTCCATAGTTGAACCTTTTTGTGTCCCCATACAAAACAAAACTGCCACTTTTCTGCTTGCTCATTCCTGGAGCTTCCTGGCTAGATGCGTTTGTCCCTCTCTTGGAAAGGGAGGTTCCTGAATGCCTTCCCTCCCTTCCCCCTAATTCTGAGTGTTAGTCAGGCTCCAGATGGAGGGGGCAACTCTTGATTCTCATTGCTACCTTATGGTTTCTGGAATCACCCAATGCCTCTGCCTCTGTGCAAGGGCCTACTGGCACAGGAACAGGGAACCCTGGTCCATGCAGATCTCAAGTCTCTTCACCTTCACCTTCATGCATGGCTCCTGAAAACATAGCCATTGCTCAGTTTGGGGTTTACCAAAGAGTGGCTTATGTTCTGGTGGCTGCCAGAAAGTCTTCCAACAGGTCCACTTATTTTGTGAAGTGGAAGTGGCTTGTTTTATGGGCTGCTTCTCATCACATGGACCTGTTTACCTGTCCAGTCAAACAGGTTCTGGAGTATCTGCAGTTCTTATCAGATGCAGGCCGGCAGTATTCCTCAATCCAAGTCAGCTTGCCACCATTTCAGCTTTCCATGTGCCTATCGGGTTGTATGGGTGCCCAGCTGGAGGTGATCCGTACGTTCTTGAGGCATACTACATCTGAAACCTCCCATCTGTAATCCAGTCCCAGCTTGGGACCAGTAGTTTTGGAAAAGCTTACTTTTGGCTCCTTTTGAGCCAGATGCGACTTATGGCTTACGTTTTCTTTCTTGGAAAGCATTGTTTTTGTTTCCAATCACTTCTGCTCGAAGGATTTCAGAGTTACAGGCTGTAATGTGTGAGCCTTCTTATTTGAGTTTTCACAAAGACAGAGTGTCTTTGCGTACAAATCCTAAATTCCTACCAAAGGTTGTGTCTGAGTTTACTTTAAATCGAACCATCCACCTGCCAGTTTATTTTCCTGAGCATGCCAATCCAGGGGAAGCATTGCTCCATACTTCAGATGTATGTGTGACAGGGTTGAATAAGGCCCTGTCCCATTTGTTACGCAGAAAGAATTAAACACGAGGATCTGTTCTGTCCTCTCCTTTTGTGTCTCTTGCCTGTTTGATTGCGCAATCAAATTTTCTTGTGAGACCTAGGAACTGATCACTCTGACAGTCTTGTGATTCTCTGCCTCCCACTATCTGTCTGCCTTCATTTGCTGTTTCTAAAAATATATGTGAATCTGTGTGTGAAACTGGGATCCCTTTGTTTGCCAACATATATAATTATATTGTTGAAATGATTGCAGAAAGCTATTTGGAACTCAGATGGTTAACTTTGAGATGCAGCACAAGCTCTTTTCCAGAGTTGTCAACAGGCGATTAGTTCTGGGACACACTGTTCTATTTTGTTTCACCTGCAAGGAAATTTACAATGTTTTGATACATTTTCCAAGAAACAGGATGTCTCTTAACGAACTCAAATTAATTGCCAGGCAAAGACTTCTTATAAAAAGAGCAGCAGTGTTTTTGCTAGGAACAGGGAGAGTCTGAAACTTAGATACCCTCAGATGAAGCACTTTTTCTGTGTTTGTATTGCCTTTGTAAATAGTTATACTGAACAATTTTTATTTTATTTTACTGTTGTTGATAAAACGCTACTTGCGAATTTTACAACTGCTCCTAGTTTTCCTATGCTTCCTGACCTGTGCCTCGATGACAAATGGTTTTAGAAATGGGAGTTACGTCGTGCATACTCCAAGCCAGGAGTTTTGTGCATGGGTACTAGACCTGGTACCAGGGAAGCATAGCTGAAAGATATGGATCCTGCAACAGCAAGCCCAGAAGAATGGCAGCCAAATTAGAAGCAGAAACAAAAGTCCAAACTGAGACTGTATAGCCAGCAACAATGATACAAGAAGAACAGGCAAGGAAAGAACCTAAAAGTCTATCTGCCTTCTTCAAATGGTGGGCTATACAACAATGACAAACAGAAACAGAGAAAAGAAGAGATGCAGCTACAGGAGCAATAGAGAGGAGAGATGCAGTGATGGCTGGATGCCTTGCAAGCTATCAAAGCTGGAGGATCTGGCACAGGTCTAGCAGAGCAACAAAACACAAATAACTTAAAAGATATTAAACTTACAAAGTTGTGTCCCACGGATGACATCAAAGCATACCTGACAATTTTTGAAAGGGTTGCGGCAGCCTGCCAGTGGCCAAAGCAGCAAAGGCCAATCAGGCTGGTACCTTACCTGACAGGTAAAGCCTAGCTTGCCTACAGCAGTATGGACACTGCACAGTCTGAAAACTATAACCTTGTGAAGAGAGAAATTCTGAAAATATATGACATCTCAGGAGAGACCTACAGGCAAAGATTCCAGTCCCTGAAGTACCACTCAGCTGACAGTCCTTGAGAAGCCATCACCCGTCTCAGAGAACTCCTTATTAAGTGACTCCAACTAGAGGGAAAAACAGTCCCACAGATCCACACATATGCAATGGAGCAATTCAGCAACATCCTACCGACAGACGTACAGCTTTGGGTAAAAGAACACTGACTAAAAAGTGGGGAAAATACCGTTTATGTGACTGAGGACTATCAGATGGCCAGACAGACACCGCAGCAGCGAAGTAACAGCCAAGGACTGGTAAGACCCTGCAATTTCAACAGCTGTGATGATAAAAGCACAGGCAAAGAAAATCTCAGATGGTGGAGACACTTTTCCTTTTGGTGACTTTGATTTCGGACTTGTTTGAGACCAGCTTCAAGATCTGGAAGTCCTGGAAAGAAAAAAGACACATGAAAAAACTGTGGGATCAAAAGACTGTTGGACATAAAGGGTTAATAGATGAAAATGCTGAAACTAAACTGAAAACTGATTGAGATTTTGTTTCTGACCAAACTAAGTGTTTCTCTCCAAGGTTATTTTAAGCTGTTGGGCATGAAACAAACATAGGGTGAGCTAGTGTTCAAAAAATGTAATGGGCTACTTTACAGAGTTTGGGTGAAACCTTAAACACAGGAACAGATAGAACAATTGGTTATACCACAAAAGTATAGAACTGAGTTGTTATAGACAGCATATGATAGTCCTATGGCTAGTCATTCAGGGAGGGATCGCACCCTTTCCAGATTGCTGTACAGATTTTACTGGCCTGGAATTCATGAAGATGTTACTACCTATTGCAGTTCTTGTGCTGAGTGTCAGAAAGTGGCCCCAGTGACTAAAAAAGCATTTGTCAATGTCAAATGTTTCCTTGCATGGTGTATGTGCCAGGGGTGACTGGGCTGTGAAGTCCCCCGATTTGTAAGTCACACTGCAGTGCTGTGACTGTACTCCAGTTTTTAAAGAAAGCCATTAAATGGATGAGTACTAAGAAGCAGATAATTTTTCAAGGAAACAGCTCTATAAGGAGGTTCAGTTGGAAATATTTGTACAGGATCCAGAGTTCAAGAACTGCTAGCCCTGTAAGGTTCTTTGGTCCTTGATCAACTAATCAACAGAGTTCCACAAAAAAAGTATGACACATTGTGCTTTTGCTTCTATGGTAGATTGGGTGACCATGGGAATAACAAGCATAAGTCAGGAGATGAACCATATCCATAATGTGGTGCAACAGCTGAATCCTTGGAACAGTTTTTTATTAACATGTACTTTTGTTTTCAGGGTTTTGGAAACAGTTGGCTGCCAGATTGAAACTACCTTGTAAAGTTTTGTTCTAATTGATTTCCCTAAGCAATTATACATATGTCATAAACACACTTTTAACAGTAATTTTTGCTTGCCTTAAATTTTACGTGTGGCAGGTGAGGTGTCAGTTTTGGCGATACATCAGCTTTGTTCCCTTGTCTGACAATTGCAAAAATGTGCAAAGCATCGTTGAGAGAATTGTATGTGAGAGACAGTCACATAGATAAAGAGAATTTAGTTTCTTGTGGAAAAGAATTACCTAGTTACAGTAGAAGTTTGGTGTTTGGAGCATGTCTTATGGCTCCCTGTTGGTAGACGGTAAAGATATACATAAGGGGGGGTTTATGGGAGGGTGATGGTTTCGTTTGTGTCTGAGTTTTCTTTTCACAGCTTTTGTCATACTTTTTGGTGTTGTACAGATTACTGTATTTCATTTGGCTTCCTTTTTACTAATAAAATTCCCCTACTCTTTTTGAGGTGCCATGGGATCTTCAGTGTCCACCTGAACAGCCACCAGAAAAGGCAGACAGGAGATCTGTTTAACATATAGTCTGCAGGACAGCACACCCCAACAGTACAGTATACTCTTACTACTGCACTTGGGTGCTAGTTTTTTTTTGTATGAACCCAATTCAGATGTGGGAGTAGAACCCACAACCTTCTGGCCCAGCGATTGATGTGCTACCAAGTGAGTCACACTGACAGAGAATGATATTGTGCCCTTATATGGTACAACAGTTTTATTTAGTTAGAATGGAAATTCTTACTACTTGCTGTTTTGCATTTATCCCCCCAAAGACCTAACCCAGAGTCTCCCCAACATAAAATTTTCTGTTGGTTCATCGTCTCCAAAAAACAAACATACTGAAAACTACCCCTCACCAGAGTGGTGTTTCGGCAACTGGTGTGTGTGTGTGTGTTTCAATAAATATCTCTCTGGAAGAAAAAACTGCTTTTTTTATGTTTCAAATCATATACTATACAAAACAACACAGGGGCAACCATTTCCTTCAAGGGGTTCTGATGACATCACAGGGACCTCATGTTCTAGGTTCTTTATGTCATCAGAACCCTGAGATGGAAACACAAGTAGTTGTACATGGCTACCCATGCACTGTTGCCTAGTTTGGTGGCCAACAAATTGTTTTGTGCCACCACCTTTTAACAAACCAGTTCTGTTTTTTCACAAAATTAACAATTTTCTCCAATGATGCAGCACACATCAAGTTAAATGGGAAACAATACAGTATATGAAATGCATTATACAGTGGGGGTGAGCATATGACATCCGATTTAAAAAAAACAAAAACAAAAAAAAAACACTAAAACCAAAACCTCTACTCATGAGATGTACACAGTGGAAAACAACACAAGGTTATCCCAACCCCTCACTACGTCTCTGCTGTTATCACCAATGTGTATACATCAGCTTCACAACACTGCCGAACTACATTTGAGTCCCCTCCAGCCCGCCCCGCTTCATGTTAAAAAAAAAAATTGAAGTGCACCTGACAGCAATCATTAATGAAACAAAAGACACACTCCTCATGCTGAAGACTTGTAACACCATACCTGACGCACTGACCGAAACCCAGAAGAACCCAACCCCGCCTACATCCCAAAGCAACCAACCACAAAGAACCTCATAAAAACCAACCAACCACAAAGAAGAAACCCACAGAAATGAGCAAGCACTACAACACAGCACAAAGCCCATCCCTAAGAACAACGGAAAATCACCCGAACAAAAATAAGCACCACAAAAAACAGGTAAATAAATGAACCAGAATAAATGTATCTTAAGAACACAAATACCAAGGGGTTCACCCCTATTGTATAAAACGGAAACGTGGTGTGAACTCATGCAATAGCAGATAACATTTGTGGCAAGTGAGCTCGGGGGTTAATCACTCGTGATTACTCCTGAGCTCACGTGCCATTCTTCTTGATATATCCACTATCGCATGACTACCCATCACATATCACCTTAATATATTAAAAAAGGAAACATCAATATTGCAGTTAAAAACACTACAGATCTTGACATCTTAAAAAGGGGACAGGTACTCCTACTAAAAGATTGTGCTATGTTTTTCTTTTTTTAAAAATATCTTCAGATAAAACCATTCTGAGGAAAAGTATTCCCAACTGCTGTTTGTTCAAGGACCACTAAAAACATCTGCAGTGACATGAGAAATAAGAACATATAGATGTGTTATATAATCAATGTTGACTGGAGGGATTTTTCATATCAAAAGAGGAGATAATAGATTCATATAGGGCAGTCCTTTTACATGTATTTGAATTTTCACATATCCTAGTTTTGTCTCAACAAGCAAAATTATTTCGTACTTCTCCAGATGCGAGAGGAATGCATGCGTATTGTTGTAGTTAACATGTATACAATGCAGTGGAATAGCCGGATTTGAAATCGGTGCCTTCCATTAGGTGGCATCAGGTAGCTTGAAACGCATTTACCTGTGCAGAGCACTGAAGCAGTCATGTCTCCCTATTCGGCGAGCACCAATTTAGCGTACATCTTATAGGGACAGGTGGACCCCTCTGCATTCAGCACTCTGTGTGTGACCTGTCTCTGTTAAAAGACAGCACTGCCTGATTTGGTTCTAGAAGTAGTTGCACCTGACAGACATGCACTGACAGGTGCATGGTAGAGCAGGCTGTTCAGGCTCGTGGGTACAACAGGTTCGTCCAACTTTAAACACTGAAGTGAAAATGTCACTGAGACTTGAGTGTTTAAGTTAATATTCTTGAGATGCTGCTATGAAAATGGCAGATCACCAAAAGATCGGGTGAAAACCGACACCAACATTACTGCATGTGATATTATAGACACACGTTAGTTATAAAGCTGCTCAAGTTTGCAGTGCATAAATGGTTGACAAAGTTTTGCTAATTGAACAATTACATTTATCTTGCCATTCTTTGCAGATTATCCTCCCCCCTTACTAAACTCTGTTTATACAATCAGACTTTTCTATACATCCAGTCCACTCAGTGAAAGTAATTAATGAAGTACTTTTAGATTCCAAGAGTGTCAACTGCTGCAAATAGACCGCACTGTTTGTAATCCCGTGAGGTGATCAGCAGAAGCAGTAGCAATGGGCTGGTGTGCCCAGTTCCCAGCGCACGTTGCAGGCTGTGATCAGCTGAACTCCAGCTTCTTAAATTTGGGCTGCAATCTGATCAGCATCTGATCCAGGATGAGATTACCAAAATTGCTGCAAAACTGTTAACCCCACCCATTTACATCACTGGAGCTGCCCCTTGCTGTGGTTTCACATGCCCTCCTCCTACAACCAGTAGCTCTGCTCCAACTATTGGAGTGTAGCTTGCCAGTTTTGAACAGCAGCAAAGAAAAAGCGCAACATGGAGCAAGAAAGCATGCATTCTTCAACAGAAGCAGAATTTGGAGAAAAGTGAAATTAATGTTCACTTACGTTTAGAATCTATCAATTTCAGGTTTTAAATGTTACTTTCCCTGCAAATTTCACGTCCTATCTGGGTCAGGACTAGTGCTGGATGGGGCTATCCCTCTCTCGCTTTCTCTCTCGCTTCAGTAAGGGGATGTAACTGCAGGATAACCATCTGTCTTAAAGTCACTCAGCTGCTTGCCAACCGGCTTAATTCAAATGAAAGTACTGAAGCGCTGTCTGATTGGAGCACTTTAGTCCTTTCAAGTACACAAAGTTCACGCCCATGAAACTGTGAGCACCGTCATACTCAGCTTGGGTGGTCATTGGTCTGTCAGAGATGAGTCTAATGTAGATTCATCTGCATTGGGCTAGTCCATGACACATCTCTGAAATGCCATCCTCTGAAATGAAACAAAATGATCTGACTTCAAGATTTGCTCTTGCAGCTGGTAACACCTTTAGGACTGAAGCCAGCAGGCGCCAGGACCCAATGGAAAACTTCTAGCTAGCAGTATACAGTGGGCGACCGCCCCCTGTCTCGGCCCGCCCTCGATGTCACATATGGCATAAAAGGAGCGGCCCCTCAGCCCATCCCCAGTTCTTTTCCCGCCATCGACCGTGCAAGTAGGACTTCCGCAGATGCCTTCAGCTAGTCCACCACCATTTTTTCATCGCACTTACCTGTGTTTTATTTTTGCCAAAATCAGTGATTTCTTCAACCATTCACTTGCATGTCTTCTTCATCTCCATTCTCCTCCATGGAGAGGCAGCTTTCAAAGTGTGTGTGGCAAGCAGATTCCTCACAAAGACGGCCATTTGGCCTACCTCTTCTGCCTAGGCCCGGAACACTGTATTGAGGCCTGCCAGCACTGCCAAGATTTTAACCAACACACTCTGCTCCGCCACCAGAAGACCCTTGAAGACTTCCTGCTTTCTAAGAAGCTATCTGAAATGGAGAAGGAGCTTCACCCCAAGAGTTCATCCTCTTCTCCAGCCTCTGGGGCCTCTTCCTTTTCTCACAAAGAGAAGAAATCAAGCAGCAAACACAAGCACTGGGAGAAGCATAAGGAGAAAAAACCCCAGGCAGAAGACCACTCCGGGTCATCCTCCTGCGGCGGGGGGTCGACTCCCTCAACCATGGCCTCTGGGCTGTCGGTGACCAAATCTCCATCCCTTATCTCTGTAGTGGGAGAATGTTGCTCAGGGCATGTGTGTAAGTCCCCTGCCTCTCAAGCTTAGGCCGTTGGTGCCAGCGAGCTCTTAGCCAAGTGGCTCAGTCGGTGGATCCTTGGGTATCAGGTTCTTACCTGTTGCTCTCCCAGCTAGAGTGTCTGCCATTTCCTCCCCGACATCAGGCTTATGTTGCCAGGTGACATCCAGGACCGTCACCCTCCGGGAAAGAGAGGTGTCTGTCCCACTCGGGAGCCAGCTCCCCTATCAAGGCGACTTCCTAGGTGGCCACCGGCTGACTCCCTAGCCTGGCATTGGCCTACACCGGTCCCCTTGATGCCGGTTTCTTTGATGCCTCCTCGGGTGACCCCTCCCAAGTCGCTGACAGGGCCTGATGCCCATCCACCAACATCTGAGGATCAAACACTCGACAGTTGGATGCCAGGTCCAGTTCATCCGATGCCAGATGGCACTGCCCCTCTAGGTCTGACACCAGGTAACCCGGGTCTGTCTACACCAATGCTCGAGTTGTCCTAATCTGCTGACCAGACACCAGGGCCATCTAAGCCTAACTCCCCAATGCTGGGCACACCAGCCTTGCTATAGGACCCTCCAAAAGTCCTAAACAAGCTCTTTGCGGCCTGGTGGGCCTATTTTAAAGATAAAAGGCATCCAGGGCACCTCCTCAGCCAACCCCCCCAGGATCCACCTCCAGTTAGCCCACCTGCTCCTCCTCCTAGGTGGACTGCCCCGACACCGGATGGGGATGATACCCTCCTTCTTAAAGGTCGGCCGTGTAAAGTAAAATTTTATTTATGTAAGGCACCCTTCCAAAGCTCAGGGCACCTTTACAATATCCAGTACAATACAATAATATCACAACATTATATTTAAAACCCAATAAAATAATAACAGTCACTCAGTAAGTCCCTGTGAATGCCTGGCTAAACAGGTAAGTTTTCAAGGATTTTTTAAATCCTTCCATGGTCAGGCTTTCTGGTATCTGGCGAGGTAGAGAATTCCACAGGGTAGGTGCCATAAAGGCAAATGATCTTCCTGCAGATGTTTTCAAGGATACCATGGGAATCTCTAGCAGTCCCTCACCAGAGTATCGGAGTGAGTGGGGGGTACAGTAAGAGTACAGGAGTTCTTTCAGGTAGTGAGGTCCCAGCTCGTGTAGGGCCTTATAGGTCAGCAGTGCAACCTTGAAAGTGATCCGCCACTGTATTGGTAGCCAATGCTGTTCACGCAGCACAGGTGTTATGTGACTGGATCTAGGGGTTCCAGTCAGCAACCTGGCTGTCGCATTCTGCACTAGCTGCAAGTGGCAGATATCCACCCCCAGTAGCCCTAGATAGAGGGTGTTGCAGTAATCAAAATGACTGGTGACAAAGGCATGGACCAAGGTAGGAAGATCTTCAGGCGGGACCTGGTGTTTCACCCAGGCTATATTCCTTAGATGGTAAAAGGAAGATTGACTACAGTCGAAACCTGCACCTTCAGGGTCGGACCTTCATCAAATACGACCCCCAGGTTACACACCTGGCCCGAGGCAATAATGGGGTCCCCCCAAGATATAAACCTGAGGGTTTCCCAGCCCATGCCCCTATCATCCTATAACCAGGGTCCACCATCAATACCTTTGTTTTACTTGAGTTCAACCGAAGCAACCACGTTCACCCTCCTTTTCCAAGGTCTTGGGGGTTTTGGACTGGTATTCCTCCTCTTCTGACCAAGGGGATTCTGGCCTGCTGTCAAAGCCAGAGGGTTGCAAAAAAACTCATCCCCGCCCGACGACCCGTCATTCATAGACATAATGAGGCACATCCAGCAACTCAGTGGCTGGGATACAGAGGAGCAGAGTGGGATCCAGAACAACATCAGCTGGCCACCTTCCTTAGGAAGAAAGACATCCTGCCTATGGTGGAGTCTTTAAAGGATGCCAATAGGCTTGCTTGGAAGCATCCCTTTTCTATGCTGGCCGTATCCAAAAAATCGGACCGGCTGTATACCACCCTTAAGGAGAATCCCTTTTATGGGTTACAGCTGGAGGCAGACTCAGTTGTGATAAAAGCTGCCCACGACTGCACCAGGCGCCCTAGGCATTTGAGTATGCAACCCCCAGACAAAGATTTTTTTTTTTTTTGCACCATTTGGCTCCAGTGCCCCCACTTTTTCAGGCACACCCTGGGGCTCCGGCTAACCCCTACTGACCTCACTCGAGTCCCTCCACCCACAATCTCACATTGCAGCAGCCCCCAGGGTATTCTGGCATAACCCTTCGCCGGGTGGGTCCCCCTCCTCCGTGAGGGAAGGCACCAGTGGGGGGGGGTTTACCTGGTTACCTGGCATGTTCTCATTAGGCCCCAGGAGGCTGTGGAGGTGGGGGAATGGCTCACTGGAGGCTTTCAGTGGTGCTGGAAACCAGACAGCCATCATCCAGTGGCACTGAGCTGTGTTTCCTGTTTTCTCCCCTTGGGAGCATGACGTCTGAGTGAAAGCCGACATCTGTCACGTTCCCTAACAACGTCCCGATGTGTTGTCCTACCTCTGGCCTCTCTCAGCACTCATCCAACACTGGGTTGCAGGCCCCACCCCAAGAGATGGCAAGCAGTCATGGGACGCACAAGCCATCTCCCCTGGCTGGCCCTCCAATGACCCAGATTCGTTCCCGAACTGGGTTGCCGGCACCATGAGCAGAAATCCAACCGCTGCACCGATGGGCTGGCCCCAGACAAGGATTCTAAGCAGTTTGACCACCTGGCCAGGAAGGTGTATTCCTCCGCTACTTGTGCCACACACACTCAAAACTTCCTTGCCCACATGGTTCAGTATCAGAATGCCCTCTAAGACAAGGCGGTGGAGGTTGCTCAGTCTGTACCAGATTGCCAAGGGAAGGCAGAGCTCATGGCCATCCTGAAGTCTGGCTCAGACGTAGGTAACCACGTCCTTCAGGCATCCTGTGGTACTGTAGACTCTGCGGGCAGAGCCGCAGCTTCTGCTGTCTGTATCCACCATTATTCCTGGCTGGCAGTGTCTGGGTTCGCCCTAGATGTCCAGTCCAAGATCATGGATGCCCCCTTTAGGATACTGGTCTTGTCTGGCGAAGACTAACAAAACAATCACTCGCCTGCAGAAATCTGGAAAAGCCATCAGGAGACTACAGACTATGTACAAATCCCAACCCAGACAGCAATCTAAGCAGTCCTTTCAGAGAAATGCTAGACAGCAATCTAGGGGACAGCAACAGCAGAGATCTCTGCATTCCATGATTGGCTCCTGCAGATCTAGCCATATCCAGATTCAGGACATCTCCCAGGGTAGTGGATGTCCTGGTGGCTGCTAGGAAGCCTTCCACCAGGGCCACCTATGCCATGAAATGGAAACAGTTCTGCATCTGGGCCACCGCTAGGCATTTCAACCCCGTCACCTGCCTGGTGAATCAGATTCTGGCTCTGCCATTTCAGCATATCATGCACCTATTGAAGGCAAAACCCTTGCACAGCTGGATCTTCCCCATGCATTAATTTTTTCCTATATACAATTTTCAGTATTTTTTCCCTGTTTTCTTCCCAACCCGGGACCCCGGCAGTTGCGGTAGTGCGTATGCGTGGAGGCGCGCACGCCTCCAGGTGCTGGCTCAGCCCCTTCCACCCCACCCCACCCACCATCACCCACCACCCCTCCCACCCACGCTGCCCATTAGACCGCCACCTGATGGGAGTGGAACTACGCTCCCCATACATTCTTACGGGGCATTCTGCATTTGAAGCCACCCATTTGGGACCCTGTCCCCCCATAGGATCTTTTATTTCTTCTAGAAAAACTAACCTTGCCTCCCTTTGAACCTGCCACAAGGCAAGTTGCGACCTGTGCTTTCTGTAGTGGAAAGTGTTATTTTTAGTTGCCATCACTTCTGCTCGAAGGATTTCCGAGCTTCAGGCCCTGAGGTACAAGGAGCCATATTTAGTTTTCCACAAAGACAGAGTATTCTTGCTGACTAATCTTAAGTTTCTTCCCAAGGTGGTGTCAGAGTTTAACTTGAATCAAGACATCCACCTTCCTGTCTACTATCCAGAGTACTTGAACTGAGGGGAGGCACTTTATCATACTCTGGATGTTCACAGGGTGCTTCGTTATTATTTGGAATGCACCCAAACCACCAGAAAGTCTGATCAGTTGTTTGTATCACTAAGACAGTAGACAAGGGCCAAATGGTAGACATCCTCTATCTTGATTTCAGCAAGGCCTTTCACTCTGTGCCCCACAAAAGGTTGATCAGGAAGTCTGTGGATCTTGGGGTTGGGGAAAAGGTGGCCAGATGGATGGAAAACTGAGGGATAGAAGCCAGAAGGTGGTCGTAGGCGGAAGAGTTAACTGGCACAAGACAGGTAACCAGTGGGGTCCCGCAGGGTTCGGTGCAGGGGCCGGTGTTGTTCAATGCCCTAGATAGCATCTGCCAGAGAACAGGCAGAACACCAGGAGGAAGGAGCTGCTGGTATATAACTAAACTTCTCTACTGGGACTAAGAACTAGAACTCTACTACTGGGACCTTCAATTTAGGGTAAAAAAAAAAAAGTGTTTGCCAGAGTTGGTTGAAGTGAATTCTGTGTAGTTATCTAGGTGCTTGTCACAAGTGGCTGAAAGGAATTATCTGTGCCATTAACTAAGTGTAGAAAGATTTGCAAAGTACGGGGAGTGGCTTAGCTAGAAGGAAGCCAGGCTAAAGCCAGATTTAAACACTGCCCTAGATAGCTTCTACCAGAGAACAGGCAGAACACAGGAGGAAGAAGCTGCTGATATAACTAAACTTCTCTACTCGGACTGTATTGCCCTCCTTCCTTCCCCTCCACCCACCCTAAACCAGTTCTGTTTTTATAGGCACAGGATTTGACTGACAACAGGAACTTCCTGTTTGGGAGCAGGAAGTGAATGGTCACAGAGCCCCCAAAGACTCCCCATTCTAGAAGGATAAGAGTAGCTCTCCATTCCCCCCCCCCAACTGCTGGAGGTCTGACTCTGAGCAAGTCAGGAGACTGCTGAGAAATATAGGAACTTCTTGTCTCAGAACAGGAGCTTAAAGGGCACAGAGGCAGTAAGTAAGTAGGAGGGAAAAAAAAGAAACAGAGGAAAGAGTAAGTATTCCAAACAACAGTTATGGGGCCAGAAATAAGACATGATGGGAGTGGTGCAGTGCAGTGACTGTGCAGCAGCAGTCTTCCTGGAGACGTTCTGGAGGATGCGGTGTTGTCCCATCTGCAGGCACCTCTCTGGGCTGAGGGAGGAGGTTGCTCATCTCCAGGCTGAGTTGGCCAGGATTTATAGGACCTCCTCTCCTACCCAGGGTCCACCAGGGCCACTGCCGTTGCCTCTGAGGTTGCCAAGAAAGAGGAGCAGTTGGACCACAGTGGGCTCAGGGAGGGTGGTGGAATAGAGGCACATCCCTCCAGTTGTACCTCTCCACAATTCATATGCCATTCTGGCAAAGTGTGGTTCCTCTATGGAGGCACCCACAGTGGAGACCAAGGAGGATGCTGGGAACCTCCACAACAGAGACCAACAGAAGGGTGGTATGGGACCCCACAGGGGAAGGAAATAACTCCTGATGGGGGACTCCATTGTTAGGAAGGTAGAGCTAGAGGAGGAAGAGGAGAGGGAAGTAAGGTGCCTGCCTGGTGCCATGGCTTGGAGGGACAGGGAGCTAATCCTCAGGATCGCCGGAGCAGCTGCATGGGGAGGGAGCTGGATGTCATTGTCCACCTAGAGAGAAATGACCTGGCTAAGAAAGGGATCAGAGCAGAGCAGGAAGCATTTGTGGAGATGGGGAGGGGCCTTAGACCAGTAGCACGCACGGTAACCTTCTCAGAGGTGCTGCCTGTCTGTCATGGGTGAGGCTAGGGTGCTCCACACCATGGGATTCAATCAGTGGTTGAAAAACTGGTTCAGAGCTCAGGGATTTAGCTTCATTGGGGACTGGGGGTCCACCTGGAGGGATGCAGGCCTATACCGGCATGATGGTCTGCAGCTGTCCAGGAGGGGAACTAGGATCCCTAGGTGATGGGTTTAAATGCTTCATTGGCAAGCATTTAAACTAGCAAGGGGGAGGCACTGGAGAGGAGCATGGGAAGTTCTAGCCCCCCCCAAACAAAATCAGGGTACTAAGTGAGGTAAACACCAACATAGAGATGTTGATAATGAGAAGGGCAGGGGTAAATGGAGAAAATGACAAATGCAATAAGGACAGGGATTGGACAAAAAGGGGTAAGGTCATCTAGACGTGGAGGGTAATGAGTACCAACACCTGTAGTCTGGGCAACAAGCTCCCTGAACTGGTGGCCTTGATGGAAGAGGGATGCTTGGATATCATAGCAGTCACAGAAACATGGTACACAGAGAACCATGACTGGGATGTTAAAGTACCAGGGTACACAGCCTACAGGAGAGACAGGGTGGGGAGAAGAGGGGGCGAAGTAGCTCTCTATGTAAGGGAAGGGATAAAAGCAACTGAACAAAAGAGTAATCTGGGAGGAGAGGAGGCACTGTGGGTCACCTTAGAGACTGGAAAACCACAATCCACACAAGGGTTATATACAGACTCCCATGTCGGGGACGGAATGGAGAAGGATGTGATAGAAGGCATCTGTAGGATGGCAGAGAAAGGGGAGATACTGTTGATGGGGGACCTGAATATGCCAGATGTTAACTGGAGCACCTTTGCTGCAGCCACATCCAAAAGTAGGGCCATTCTCAATGACCTTCAGGTGGCATGCCTCAGATAGCTAGTTTTGGAACCTACTCATGAGGGAGCAATCTTAGACCTTGTACTGTCAAATGGGGACAGTGAGAGGATCTCAAATCTAGAAGTGGGTAGCCATCTGGGAACAAATGACCACCAAACAATGTGGTTCACAATAAACTCAGCTACAAAGTCAAGCCATACAAAAGTGTGGGTTCTGGACTTCAGGAGGGCTGACTTTGGCAAGATGGGAGAGTGCCTTAGAAAAGCACTAGCAAACAGGCTTGAAGGAGGGCTGGAGCAACAATGGGGAAACATCAAAACTGCCATCACAGAGGCAACAAGCCTTTGTGTGAAGCAAATAAAATGAAAGAAAAAGCCACTATGGTTCTCAAAAGAGGTGGCAGTGAAGGTTAGGGAGAAAAAGATAGCATTTAGGAAGTATAAGGAAACACAGAGCAGGACAGAGAACTGTTAACAGTTAAGGCAGAAGGAGGCAGGGAGGGTAGTCAGAACAGCAAAGGCCCAAACTGAGGAAAATATGGCAAACTCAGTTAAGAAGGGGGATGAAACCTTTTATATGTATATCAGGGAGCGTAGAAAGACGGAGGGATAGAGAGGCTGAATAGAATGGACGGTGGGTGGGCAGAGAGGGACAGTGAAAAAACAGGGATACTGAACGAATACTTCTACTCAGTATTCACAAAAAGGGGGGGGTCGATCCTAGTCCTTTCACAGAAGAAACGGTTCTGAAAGAACTCCTAAAACTGAAAGTGGACAAAGCAATGGGGTCTGATGGAATTTACCCCAGAATTCTAAAAGAATTAAGGAGAGAACTAGTAACACCACTGACTACCCTTTTTAACAATTCATGGGAGGATGGTGTGATACCTAAGGATTGCGGATGTAATTTCCCTTCACAAAAGTGGGAGCAAGACAAAGGCAGGAAACTACAGACCTGTCAGTTTGGCCTCTGTGGTAGGGAAAGTGATGGAATCAGTTCTGAAGGAAAGAACTGTTGAGTACCTAGAGGCCATTGGGGCACAGGACCTAAGGCAGCATGGGGTCACAGTGGGAAGGTCATGTCAGACAAATCTAATTGATTTATTTGACTGGGTGACCAAAGTAGTAGACCAGGGAGGAGCTGTGGACATGGCCTATCTAGACTTTAGCAAGGCATTTGACACAGTCCCACACAAAAGATTAATAGTCAAATTAACCAGCCTGGGAGTGGGTCCCAGGGTGGTAGCCTGGGTAAAGCATTGGCTGGACAACAGGACACAGAAGGTAATTGTAAATGGAGTCCACTCTGAAGAAAGAGGGGTTACTAGTGGGGTACCACAGGGTTCAGTACTGGGTCCAGTTATTTTTAATGTCTATGACATTGCAGAGGGACTGGAAGGAAAAGTATGCCTCTTTGCAGATAACACAAAGATCTGCAACAGGGTTGATACACAAGGAGGCGTGGAAAGGATAAGAAGGGACTTGGCAAGGTTGGAGGAGTTGTCAGAAGTATGGCAACTTGGATTCAATGCAAAGAAGTGCAAAATAATGCACCTGGGAAACAAAAACCCAGGGGAAGATTACACAATGCGAGGGGGAGTAATAACAACAAAAGGAAAGGGACCAGGGGTGATCATATCAGATGACCTTAAGGTTGGCAAGCAATGTGAGAAGGCAGTAGGGAGGGCTGGGGGATACTGGGATGTACAGGAGAGGCATCACCAGCAGAAAACAGGAAGTTGTTATTCCCCCTGTACAGACAGTTGGTGAGACCCCATCTGGAGTACTGCATCCAGTTCTAGAGACCCCATCTCTGCAAGGACATAAACAGGATGGAGGCAGTCCAGAGGAGGGCAACTAAAATAGTGCAGGGTCTTCAAGACAAGCCCTACGAGGAGAGACTAAAGGAGCTTAATATGAATACCCTTGAGGGAGAGGGAGGACATGATAGAAACTTTTAAGTACCTCAGTGGAATCAACAAAGTCCAAGAGTGGAGCATCTTTCAGAAAGAGATGTGCCAGAAGAGGACACAATTTGAAGAAGGCGGGGGGACAGCTCAGGGGCAATGTGAAATATTCTTTTACAGAGAGGTGGTGGACACATGGAACAGCCTTCCTGAGGAGGTTGTGGGATCTAAAACTGGGAGAATTCAAGAATGCATGGGACAGACATAAGGCAATTTTTGTGGGGGGGGGGTAGGAAGAAATAGGCTGTTGGTTAAACAGGATCTGCAGCTTAGCCTGTAGGTAGAGAAATGGGCAGACTAGGTGGGCCAAGCGGTCCTTATCTGCCGTCAGTCTATGTTTCAATGTCTTCATCGATATTGGAGATGGCATTAAGGGCAAAATGTGCATATTCGTGGATGACACCAAGCTCTGTGGGAGAGTGGACACAGCTGAAGAGATACCTGACCTACAGGAAGATCTGGAAAAGCTAGGGAGGTGATTCAGGATCTGGCAGCTTGGCTTCAATGCCAAGAAATGCAAAGTTATGCATATTGGAGCCAAGAATCCTAGGACAGAGTACTACCTGGGTGGAGTCCGAGTATCTGCATCAGAGGAGGAGAAGGACCTGGGAGGATGAACACTAATGACCTGAAGAACTCCAAGCAGTGCAAGAAAGCAGCAGCAAAGTCAAACAAGATTTATTTATTTGATGCTGGGATGCATATCTAGGGGTATCGGTAGTATGAGGGAAGAGGTTATACTGCCCTTGTACAGGTCACTTGTAAGACTGCATCTAGAGTATGGAGTACAGTACTGGTGCCCATACCTCAAAAAGACATTAACCTGCTGGAGAAGGTCCAGAGGAGGGCTACAAAGATGATTGCTGGTCAGCAGGGTAAGGCATATGAGGAGAGATTGAGGGCACTGAACATGTACTCCTTGGAAGACAGGAGAGAGAGAGAGGTGACATGATTGGGACCTTCAAGTACTTGAAAGGGATAAAGGAGAGTCTCTCTTCAAGCTGAATGACAACCATATCACGAGGGGGCACAGTCTTAAGCTGGAGGGTGGGAGGTTTAGGAGGGAGATCAGGAAGCACTTCTTCACAGAAAGGGGGGTGGACACTTGGAATGTGCTGCTGGAAGAGGTCATCTTGTTGAAGACCGTGGGCAGCTTTAAGAGAGGCTGGGATAGGCATAGGGGGAAGGTAAGGATCATGGGTAGGGAGGATGGGAGGAAGGGCAGGGACATTGGCTCAAGCTGGACTTGATAGACCAAATTGCCTTCTGCTGGCTTCGTGTGTTGTATTGTTCGCCCCCAGAATGATAGGGGCTCCTGTTTCTAAACAGTGTGTATTCAAATGGTTGGTTAATTGCATTGTTTTCTGCTGCAACAAGTATGACAAACCCTTACCAGGCTTGATAAAGGGTCACTCTGCCAGGGGCATGACAGTTTCCTTTGCCTCCTTGAGACATACCTCTCAACTGTCCCTGATTATGAGGGACGTCCCTCATTTTACCCCTCAAAACTGCTGTGTCCCTCATCTGCCCTCATGGAAAAGGTGCTGCTCATACAGGGAATGTGCTTCAAATTCAAACTTGAAAACAGAAATTCATACTTTGTACTAGTAATCACAATGATTTCCACAGTGTTCTGAGCTTGTCTCTCCATGTTTGAGGAAGTGTCCTTCATTATGAGAGTCTGTGTCCTTCATTGTCCCTGATTTTGAGTGTCTTTGTCCTTCATGTCTGTGACAAAAGGTTGAGAGGTATGCCTTGAGAAATGTGTCAGCAGCAGACATTTGTGCAGCTGCTACCTGGAGTTCTGTCCACACCTTTGTCAAACACTACAGTTTGGACATTGCATCTCAATCCATAGCAGGCTTTGGATTAACAGTCCTTCAGGGCCTCCTCTCTTAATTTTTCTTGGGAGACTTCTGCCTCCAACCAGCTGACCAGGATCTCTCCTTGCTGCTTGGGACTCAATCCTAAAGATGTTACCTGCTGAAAGAACGAACCTCGAAGTAAGATAGCACAGTTACATATGAACTTACCATAACAGGAGATCTTCGAGAGGAGCTCTTGCAGCAGGTACTATTTTCCCTCCCACCTGCCCCCTGGTAGCTGCTACTCCATCACAGATGCCTTGCTTTCCTCTGTTAGAGGAACCTCCTGGTTCTCCACTTTTGCTTACTTGCTGGGGTCTCCATAGGGAGAACTGGGGATGGGCTGAGGGACCATCCCTTTTGTACCATACGTGACAGTGGCGGGCCAATGTAGGGGGTGGTCCCCCGCTGTATACTGCTAGCTAGATGTTTTCCGTGGGGTCCTGGTGCCTGCCGGCTTCAGTCCTAAAGGTGTTACCTGCTGCAAGAGCTCCTCTTGAAGATCTACTGTTATAAGTTCTTGTGTAACTGTACTTTTCTTTCGCACATGCAAGGAAACATAAAAAGACAAAGTGCCCCTGCAGCCCCTCCCCTTGATAGACATGCCTTTTGAGAGAATTGCAATGGATGTGGTTGGCCCCTTAGACAAAAGTAAAAAGGGTAATTGATTTATTGTGGTAGTATATGATTATGGTGCTCGATACCCAGAGGCAGTTCCAATGCGTAGTATCACAGTCCCAAAAGTGGCAGCAGAGTTTGCCAAAATTTTCAGCAGGGTGGGCATACCTAAAGAGATTAGTACTGACCAGGGTAGTAATTTTGGTGCTGCATTACTGAAGGAGCTGTACCGACTGCTCGGTATCACTGACTTAAGAACCTACCTCTTATCACCCTCAGAGAGACAGTCTTGTTGAGCGATTTGATCAAACCCTAAAACTCATGTTAAAAAGGTTTCTAAAAGTGGAAGAGAAAGATTGGGAACAATATGTACCCTTACCTGCCTCAACATGCTTTTCACCATTTGAAATGCTGTATGGTAGACAACCTAGAGGGCCACTCGATGTAATAAAAGAAACATGGGAAGATAACCCCACTCAGACACAATCTATTACAGCTTATATGTGTGCCCTGAGAAAGAAGCTAGCAAAATGTGTTGAAATTGCCCATAGTAATCTGCATGAGGTCAAACACCAACAGAAGGTGTATTATGACCATGCGGTAAAAGAAAACATTTCTGAGCCAGGTGATAAGGTCTTGCTACTGTTACCCACTACAGAAAATAAACTGTTAATGAAGTGGCAAGGGCCTTATAAAGTGCTTAGACATACTGGCACAGTTAACTATGAGTGTCAGGAGCTGGCTGCTGAACAGACGGCAGAGGGCAATTGTAAGGGGGAGCCCTCCAGGCCAAAACCCATGACCAGTGGGGGTACCTCAGGGTTCGGTCCAGTATTATTCAACATCTTTATCGGGGACAAAGCAGAAGGGATCAAGAGTAAGATCAGCCTGTTCGCTGATGACACAAAGATCTGTGTGAAAGTGGACAATGAGGAAGGGAGACAAGAACTCCGGCAAGACCTAGCAAAACTCGAGCATTGGTCAGACATGTGGCAATTGGGATTTAACACAAAGAAGTGCAAGGTCGTGCACCTTGGAGCCAGAAACCCCAGGACCAGCTACTGGCTGGGGGTGAGAGTGCAGATATCTATTTCGGAGGAGTAGAAGGACCTGGGGGTGCTAGTCACAGGGGACATGAAGTTTTCAGTGCAGTGCCGTAGAGCAGCAGCAAGAGACAACCAAATGGTAGGGTGCATAACCAGAGGAATCGCCTCTAGGAGTGAGGAAGTCATCCTGGCACAGTACTGGTCACTGGAGAGACCTCACTTGGAGTACTGTGTGCAGTTCTGGTGCCCCTACTTAAAAAAGGATGTAAGATTGCTGGAGGGGGTGTGGTGCGGGGTGACAAAAATTATCCTAGGACTGGGGGATAAACCCTATGAGGAAAGATTGTGGGAGCTCAAAATGTATTTCCTGGAGGATAGAAGGGTTCCTGGAGGACAGAAGGGGGGGCATGATAGAGACCTTCAAATACTTAAAGGACATAAACAAGGTTAGTACGGAGGTCTTGTTCAGCATAAAGGGGGTGAGGGAACATAGTCTGAAACTGGAAGGGGGAAGATTCAAGAGGGAAATGAGGAAGCACTACTTTACAGAAAGGGTGGTGGGGTGGAATAAACCGCCAGAAGAAGTGATCTCACTGAAGACTGTGGGCAGCTTTAAAAAGGGGGTGGGATAGGGTCAAAGGAAAGGTCAATATAGAAAGGAGCTTAGGGAGGGTATAGGTGGTGGATAAGGATGATGGGCGCGGTCTGGGAGGGGGGCAGCTGCAGTAAAAGTGTACTGTGAGCTGCACATTTGGGCAGACTTGATAGACCTCTGAGCCTTTTTCTGTCAGCATCTTCATATGAGACCCCTGATAAAAATCCTACAAAGATATACCATGCTAACCTCCTGAAGAAATGGGTTGAAAAGACACCAGTTTTACCAGAAACTTCTGCAGAAGATATTGATATAGCTTATGACAGACTGGAACAAACTGTAACTACTGATGCTGTAAAGGTGAATGCTTCCTTAACCTCTGAGCAAACCACAGAAATTCGTAACTTACTAAAGACATTTAAAGATCAAATGAACCGTTTTTTCCATATTTTTAATAAAAGCTTGAATTCAAGTCCCTGTGTCATGATTAATGTTTCCTGAAAATATTCTGTTTGGTTTTGTGGTTTTCCTTAAATCAGCACCTGTTAATGTGCTCTGCAGTAAGTGAAAACAGTGAGCAAATGGCACCAGAAACAGAGGGCACCATGGGGAAGCCAGCTAGGCATCCCTATCAGTGAGCGGTGACATCATTTTTGTCTAGCCTGCTGCAGCAGCAGTTAAGTCACTAATTGACTGAAGAAGCTGTTGCACTTCCCAGTCAGAACAATATGTAGAGTTAATTATTTTCACTCCAAGTGTGTTACTAATCCATCTGGTTTGTGTTTAGAAATTAGCTTACAGTCTATCATTCTGTTCTCATAAGAAGTTGATCATTTGAGTTTCAGTGCTGAACTGGTATGAATGAATGTTTGTGAGAAACACCTTGTCTGTATCACAGCTGTCAGTTCTTTCTCATAACTCTGCATTGTTTTCTGGCTATATAACCCCGGGGTGTTTAATGGCTATAAAATAAATCTAAATGTTTGTTCATAGAAGTAGTGTGTCTTTGATGTAGCCTGCATAAATAGGCTCATGTGAGAACTAATCTCCTCTTCTGTTCCTACTGCATTTGCTGTTACCTATGCTCCTCCCCTACTTTACTCCCTTTCCTGACAGCCCTCCTCTGCCTCCTTCTTGGGAAGCCCTTAGCCCCATGCACCCTCTAGTTACTCCCTCCCTCTTCACTGGGCCCTTCTGCTCCAACATTTTTCTGTCTGGCTATACCTACTCCCAGTTTATTCCTAGGCTGACCCCCTTGCGGGGTTCCACATCCTGAAGGGGTGAAGGGCCTAGCTGACTTTTCCTACTGTGCCCTCTGTTTCTGGTGCCATTTGCTCTCTGTTCCCACACCAAATGTATTTTAGCCATCACAAGTTCTCAAATTACACACCAAGGGTATTCAATCCCACCAAATGTACTTAACTTCCTCCAGGTGTTCAACCAATGTAATTACTGTATGACTTGGCTCTAGCCAAATATGTGTATGTTCATGTATAGTAGCCTTTTTCATTGTACAAATGTATGAGTATTTGATCTGTACATAAAATGTATTATAAGCTTTTAGAAATGAATGTATTTCTCCAGAATGTCATGCTTCCAGCTAAAAAGTATACATGTATAGTTTCCCATGTTGCTGTTCTATTTTCTGTATTATTCCATTGCTCTAATTTCCCTGTCCACACACACACACACCGGGATGCATCTGGAAATGAGCTATTGTAGATCAGTATGCCTTTCCTGGTGAAACTTTTTCAAATAAAAATTATCAGATAAAACAAACAGGTGTCTGCCACACTCTGCTGTTTCAGGAACATGTACTGTATGAAGCCACAAAATTCAGTTCTTTGAGAGTTTCTGTGTGAAAATACGTCATGTATGTGTATAACTAGAAATACTATATGGCATCCTGATGCCCCTGTCTCCTGCCTAACAGTTGAGGCTGCTGCACCCTGCTTCCCTCTGCCCTTCACCACCACAGTCAGGGCCAATGCACCCTGTTACCCCTTGTTCCTGTTTCCACATACAGGGCTGCTGTGCTTTGCTAAGCCCTAGAGTCCCAGGGTCTCTGCCTTCACTGTTTGGGCTGCTACACCATGCTGTCCCAGGCCACCAAAGGTGTGGCTTTTGCTTCACCCTGCTACCCACTTCCACTGCCCCAGATGAGCAGAGCCAGTGCAGTACGTGCACCCCCATCTCACAGGGCTGCTGTACCCTGATGCCCCACTGTGTCCTGCCCCACAGTCAAGGCTTCTGCACCATGCTGTCCTCTGTCCCCTGACACCACTGTGCCCTGCTGCACCACAGAGCCTCTTGCCTTCACAGTTAGGGCTGTTGAACAATGCTGCTCCCTGCCACCAGATCCTTTGGCACACTTCCCAAACTGCTCAAAAGGAAAAGAAATACTTTCTTCTTGTGTTACAGTGTGGGGGACAGAGGGTAGCAAGGTGCAGCGGTCCTAACTGTTCGGGCAGGAGACAGAGGAAACATCAGGGTACAGCAGGTCAAACTGTGGGACTGGGTAAAGCAGACATTCCTGTTTGGGAAAAGAGACATGGGCAGCAAGGTGTAGCAAAGGATCTGACTATGGTGGCAGGGGGGCAACAGGGAGAAACTGCCCCAACGGCGGTGGCAGAGGACAGTGTGCAGCACATGCCCTGTCTTGTCTTATGGCAAGTGGCAGCATGGAGCAGCAGCCCTAACTCTGGAGGCATGGGGCTGTAGGGTGCAGCAGCATTGACTGTGTAGATGGGTGCAGGGTGCATCAGCCTTGAATGTGGTGACAGAGGACAGCATAGAGCAGATGCCTCGACCGTGTGGCAGGACACAGGGGGCATCAGGGTCCAGCAGCCCTGACTGTGGGACAGGGTACTTGTGGTGCAGCAAATACCCCACCGCTGGTGGCCTGGGGCAGCATGGTGCAGCAGCCCCAACTGTAAAGGCAGGGGACCTGGGACTCTAGAGTTTAGCAGAGCATAGCAACCCTGACTATGGTGACAGGAACAGGAGGCAACAGGATGCATTGACCTTGATTGTGGGGGTGGGGGACAGAGAGAAGCAGGGTGCAGCAGCCTCAAATGATGGCAGGAGACGGGGGCTTGTGGGTCAGGAGAAAGGGGGCAGCAGAGTGCTACTGCCTCAACTGTTGGGCAGGAGAAAGGGGCATCAGGATGACATATAGTATTTCTAGTTATACACATTCATGATGTATTTTCACACAGAAACCCTCAAAGAACTGAATTTTGTGAGCTCATACAGTACATGTTCCTGAAATAGCAGAGTGTGGCAGACACCTGTTTGTCAATCTGACATAAAAACAATATTGTTCTCACATGAACCTATTTATTGAGGCTACATCAGAGACACTACTTCTATGAATTCAAATTTAGATTTATTTTATATCCATTAAACAACCCTGTGTTATATAGCCATAAAATGATGCAGAGTTTTGTTGAGAAAGAACTGACAGCTGTGATAGACAAGGTGTTTCTCTCAAGCAGTCATTTATACCACTTCAGTTCAGCACTGAAACTCAAATGATCAACTTCTTATGAGAACAGAATGATAGATTGTAAGCTAATCTATCTAAACACAAACCAGATGAATTAGTAACACACTTGCAGTGAAAACTATTAGCTCTACAGATTGCTCTGACTGGGAAGTGCAACAGCTTCTTCAGTCAGGGACCTAACTGCTGCAGCAGCTGGCTAGATAAAAATAGTGTCATTGCTCACTGATAGGGACAGAAAAATCTTCACAGTTTTCAGTCACTGCAGAGCACATTAACAGATGCTAATTTAAAGAAAACCGCAAAACCAAACAGCATACTTTCAGGGAACATTAATCATGACACAGGGACTTGGATTCAAGTGAATTCAAGTTTTTAAATATATACATTTGATCTTTAACAGTACTTTTACCACAGTGCCAAGCCAACCAAAAGCGGTTGAGCACATAATAGTCACAGGGAATGCTTGCCCTGTTAGACAAAAGGCATACAGATTAAGATTACCAGAGTGGTTAAGAGCAGATGTGGTTAAGGAAATACAAAACATAAAAGAGTTGGGTGTCGTAGAAGAGTTGAGAAATGCTTGGTCATCACCAATGGTGATTGTAAATAAAAAAAGGGGGTGTAAAAAATATACCTTGATTTTAGGACACAAGTGTCTGAATTTGAGTTATCCTATGTCCAGGATAGTTGATTTGGTCGGCAAATTGGGAAGTACCAAGTACATCAGTACCCTTTATCTCACCAATGGTTACTGGCAAATTCCCCTAGCTAAAGAATCCTGAGACAAAATGGAATTTGCCACTCCTGTTGGATTCTGTCAGTTCACCACCATGCCATTTGGTTTGTATTTCTCACCCACTACATTCCAGCAGTACATGGATGTAAATTTAGTTACTCACACTGGTTATTGTGCTATTTACCTGGATGATGTGGTGTACAGTCTAGACTGGAAAAGCCACCAGGAACACCTATGAGCAGTTATCCAGTCTATCAAAAAGGCAGGTCTGACAATTTATCCTACCAAATGTGCATTGGGCATGCAGGAAATAAGATATTTGGGATATGTTTTGGGAAATGGAGAAGTGAAGCCAGAGATTTCTAAAATAGAATTTGTAGCTAACAGTACTATTCCTAAAACAAACATGTCAGGTCATTTTTAGGGCTGACTGGTTACTATTGGAGATTTGTTTCCAATTTTGCCCAATTAGCTAACCCCCACCTCCTCACTGAACTCACAAAAAAACAGTATCCGAATAATGTGAAATAGACCCCAGAGGACGATGAATCTTTTTGGGACATCAGGGCTACATTATGTTCAACTCCTGCTTTAAGAAGCCCAGATTTTGAGACACAGTTTTTAAGACAGATGCATCAGAGATAGGCCTAGGTGCAGTCTTGAGTCAGAATATAGATGGGTAGGAACATCCCATTCTACATATCCATAGGAAACCACACAACAGAGAGCAAAGGTACTCCACCATTGATAAGGAATGCCTTCTGGCAAAGTGAGCCATGTGGTCCCTTAAGTTTTATTTGCTAGGAGTTGACTGTACTTATAACAGATCACAGTGTTCTCTGTTGGCTTAACCAAATAAAGGATACAAATTCCAGAATTACAAGGTGGTGCCTAGCACTACAGCCATTTAAATTCAAAATGATGCGCAAATCTGGAAAACAGAATGTCAGTACTGATTTTCTGTCAAGATATGAATCAGGAATTGATCATTCTGAAGGTTGAAAAAAGTGTGGGTTTAAACTTCACTGCTGAACTGGTTGTTATGGAAAAATAGATACTGCACATGCGGAGAACTGTAAAGGTTATAAGGTAACTTTGGAAGAGAATTAAAAGAAAATTTTGGAAACCTTTGTTTTAAAACAGGTTCCGTCTTAAAGAGGAAGGTAAGTGACAGGGTTGAATAAGACCCTGTCCCATTTGTCATGCGGTAAGAGTTAAACACAAGGATGTATTCTATCTTCTTTTCTGTTTCTTGTCTATCTGATTGCGCAATCAAATTTTCTTGTGAGACCTAGGAACTGATCACTCTAACAGTCTTGCGATTCTCCACCTCCCGCTATCGCTCTGCCTTTATTTGCTGTTTCTGTCTTTTCGTCCTCCTTGCTTGTCTGTGGTTGGAAAAATATATGTGAATATCTGTGTGAAACTGGGATCCCATTGTTTACCAATGTACTGTATATAGTTTAATTGTTGAAATTATTGCAAACAGCTATGAACTCAGAGGGTTAACTTTGAGATGCAGCACAAATTTTTTACAGAGTTGTCAACAGGAGATTAGCTCTGGGACACACCGTTCTATTTTGTTGCACCTGCAAAGAACTTGACAAAGTTCTGATACATTTGTGAGAAACAGGATATCTCTTAACAAGCTTAAATTAATTACTAGGCAAAGACTTGTTATAAAAAGAGCAGCTAGGGACAGGGAGAGACTGAACTTAGAATTACAGATACCCTCAGCTAAGGACTTTGTTTTCTCAATTTGCATTGCCTTTGTAGAGTTATACTGAACAATTTTATTTTTTTTATTTTACTGTTACGGAAAATAAAATGCCACTTGCGAATTTTACAACTGCTCATGGTTTTCCTAAGGTTCCTGACCTGTGCCTCAATGACAGTACATAGAATACTCGGGTACTAGATACATCGCATGAAGGACTGCAGAAAGTCCTAACAGCTTTTTGTTAAGTTCGCCCCTGGGAAAGAGGGTGCCCCAGTTTTTAAACAGTGCCTGTCCAAATGGTTAGCAAACAGTATTACTTTCTGTTACAGGAAGTACAATAAGGAACTTCAAGGGGATATTTGTGGTCATTCCACTAGAGGCATCACCACCTTTGTTGCCTGTTTCAAAAATGTGTCTGCTGCAGACATCTGTGCAACTGCCACCTGGAGTACTGTCCACACTTTCACTAACCACTACAGTCTGGATATCGCCTCTCAGAAAAGGGCTGGCTTAGGCCCATCTGTGCTTCAGGACCTGCTTTCTTAGGCCTGTAGGCTCCAACCACCCAGACTGTTTATGGTCAGCACTGCTTGATATTCATTCCATAGATGTTGCCTGATGAGAGATATCCTTGAAGAATATAGAACAGTTATGTACTTACTGTAACAGTAGAACTTCAGGAGAATCTCTTATCAGGCCATGCTGTCCCACCTGCCTTCCTCCTAAAGGGTCCTGAGACTCTAGTGATGTCTCCTTCTCTATGAATGGTCTACCTGTAGCTCTCTATGTCGCCTGAGGTTCTCTCCTGGTTCCCTATAGAGAGGTCCTCCGAGCACAATCTACAGCAGGGAACTGAGGAAGGCTACCCACTTTTACGTAGCAGCCAAGGTTTGACATCATTGTGGGTGGCCCCGGTGGACTGCTTGTAAACGTTTGTGTGGTTCTAGCAACTGGTGGCTTATAGTTCATAGGTGTGGCCTGATATGAGATTCTCTCAAAGATCTACTGTTACAGTAAGTACGTAACTGTTCTTTGTTTCTCTAGCACAAGGTACTTCTAAAAAGCTTTTCATCTCTCAGATGTGGGGTGTATAGAATGAGGCTTTACGAGCCTCGGGCAGGAGGTGATTTTGACACTTTACAGGCGTCTCATGAGGCCTCGCCTTAAGTACAGTGCTTAGTTCAAGAGTCCACACCTTTAGGCAGGGATGCACAAAAGACAATCCAATGGAGGGCCACTAAAATGATCCATTAACAAAAGAGAAAATCATACTAGGAAAACTGGAGAGTTTTAATGTGTACTGTTTGGAGACAAAAAGGGAGCGAGGGGTATGTGACAGAGACCTTCAAGTTTTTGCAAGGATACCAGTGGGTTGAGCATTCTGAACTTATTCCAAATGAATAAGAATTTGACCACAAAGGGCCCTGACCTTAGATTGGTGGTGGGGGGTTTATTCATAAAGGACATGAGGAAGGGGGCGTAGCTTAGCAGCGGTGGAGCGCAGACGTGTTTTGGCATTGCTCTTGAGAGAGCCTTAATTTTATTCATTTTTATGTCTCTTTCCTCAGGCAACTTAATTGTAACTAGCTCCAGAAGTTTAGTAAAAGAGCCTGGAAATTAAAAATAGGTAAACAATGTGGAGCAGCTGCAGCCAGAGATTTTTTTTCACCTAAAATCCACCCAGCAGAGGGATGCCAGGCTTCCCCAGCATGAGGCAACAGCTGACCCGGTGGCATCGATAGAGGAACCTGGAGAAGTACCGCTTCAAACAATTACGTCAACCCTTAGCCAATTGGTTCACTCTGTACAAGAATTGTACAAAAAATTTGACACTTTGACACCACGGGTCGCCAACCTAGAATCCCAGGTAGATGGACTTGACCACTTGATGCAGCAGTTGGAAGTCTTTCGCCAAAAGCAACAGGATGTAACTGCAGGCCTTGTCTGCGAGAATACTCTGTTCTGAATGTGATTGGAACAGTTGGAAAACCAAGTACAGGAATTGAATTTGCGACTGGTAGGCCTGCCTGAAGAGGCTGAAGGAGATGACCCTTTGGAATTTGCTAGAACCCTGCTACTGCAATTGCTGAGGCTATCGGAGGAAGACAGGGGGCTCTTTTATTGAGAAAGCATACCATCCTACTCCAAGGAGGGTTGCAGTAGATTCATCTGCTCCACTCACTTTCATGATAGTGTGTGCAGGAGTGGGAGACTGGGACAGGGCACTTTCATTGGCAAGGCGGCAACATGCATTGAAGTATGGCAACTCGATGCTGTCTCTCTTCCCTGACCTGGCATACAGTACTCTAGTCCGGAGGAAGGAATTTGATAAAATCCGGGGGCTGCTACGATGGCACAAAATTCAGCACCAATTACTTCTGCTGGCAAAACTTTGAGTCGTGTGACGGGAATACCTGTCTCTTTAGCGATCCTAAAGATGCACAGAAATTGGCACAGAAGCTTGGGCAGGAACTGAATACTGCCGAAAGTGAAGAATCTGATAGCATGGACTGAGTACTTTTTCTGGTTTTGGGGGCCAGTATGGACATGATTTGGGTCCGGGTCTGTAAGTTCACTTTGTCTACTCTTGAGCCCTGTGTTAATGTGTTTAATGGGGGTCTGGCATTGAAATATATGCTGACTATTTGAAGGCTTGCTCTGTTTTCTAAGAGGCTTAAATTTTCTTTTCTACACCATACTACATATAAATATGGCATTTTCGACTCCTACCCTCTCTTCCGGGACTTCTAATTATAAAGACGCTAGACTGTACATGTGTATTTTGGCGTGCTGTGGAGCTTTATTACTGTCACAGTTCTGCTCTTAATGACGTTTTTGGATTATGAACCTTTTAGTTTGGACTTTTGCATTAACTACAGTATGCCATGAACTTGGGTTGGAGGGGAATTTCTGTGGCTGTCTTTGGTATTTTGGCTGTTCTTCATTTTAAGCACTGTGTGTATTATCGCAAGAGATGTATCAAGTTTTTACTTTCACTGTCTGTTTCCTTTAATGATGCTCTCTTGGGAATAACTGTTCTATGTAATGTTTAAGCATACGTGCTGTATGTGGGATGATCAAGAGGCTAATGGCCCTGATGGCAAAAGGGAACTCGGGATTATGTTTTAACTAACTTGTCCCCATAGAGCTCTCCGGCTGTGTGCCCATATTGGAGCACTTAATTATGTTTTGTAAATGTGGTATCCCCCCTCAATGATATAACTTTTTTGTGAGGGAGTTTTATTATTCTTTGTTGAGAAATGTACTTTTTTTGTCGCTGTACTTTTCATATCCCTCAGGGGAGTTTGACTGTAAATTTTGCTTGCAAAATCAATAAATACATAATACAAAATGAAAAACAGGACATGAGGAAGTTCTTCACAGACAGAGTGGTGGGTAAAAGAAATAGCCCACCTGCCAGCCCACCGGCACAGCAGTAGCACTGTTGCTTGTGACGCCGATGACCTGACTTCAAAAGTGAACTTGGGACATCAGAGGTCTCGTGGGGGGGGGAATGAGCACCATTCAGACTGATTTCCTCCACTGGAGGATGGGTAAAGCTGGCACTTTTCTGGCCCGTAGCAGAAGCTAGAGCAAAGGTATCCCTGGCCAGCATGCTGGTGGGGGGGGGGGGATGGCAGGCATCGATGCACATCATGGGGAAACGCATAGCATGCCTCATAATGTCATTGCACGCCACACCCCTTGGGGGCTAGTATGGGAGGAAAAAAGGTGGTAGCAGAAGGCACCCAGCATCCAAGGGCCCTGCATACGACTGGCTGGGCAAGCCAGATGTAATGGAATCCAGACCACGGCAGGGGTTGGAGGACCCCAATGAGGGTGGGAGCCTGGGGGGGAAGATGGCTGACGATAAGTCCTGGTGGATGTTGGGATGATTTGGCCAATTGGGAGGAGCAGAAACAGCATAAGGAAAAAAAATAGCCTACTTTATGTGGTGATCAATGTGGGCACCATTGTTACATTCAAAGCTGGCTGGGATGGTTTCAGAGGGCTTATTAAAGAGAGGAAATTGGGGGGATTAAAGGCCAGTAGTTTAAAGCAGGGGTTTTGGAGTAAAGTGGATGGACTCTGTTTCTTTATCTGCTTTTGTACCTTTTTTATGTTTTTAAAGAAACTTTTTTTCTAGCAACGAGTGTATTTGTGATGTCATAAAATTAGCATCGTCTCAGCCTTGAGGTGTTTCCCCAGAGTTAGAACTTTAGAATGTTAAAGCTCAAACTCTGCAGTTTGGTCTCATTCCACATGACTCCTCAGCAAGAGATTTGTTTCTCTGTTGATGAGATCAGGTGCCCTGAAGCCCTGTTCCAGTTAACGTGGCTTCTACCAACAATAGTGTTAGTGATGTCTTATGTTACGCATCGTCCCAACCTTGAATTATTTCCCCAGTGATAGAACTTAAGAATGTTTAAGTTCAAACTCTGCAGTGCGGTCATGCTTTCCTTAGCATTTTATCATTACATTTGTTTCTCCACTGAAGAGATAAGTCACCACAGAGTCCTGTTCTGTCCTAATGGCTAGGTTTTCTTGTGACTAGTGTGTTATTCAAGTTATTCGATTTGCTGTGTTAGTTTAGTTTACTTTTATTGTTTTTGTAAGTAAAATGTGTGATTTTTTTTCTCAGTTTCACTCTGTGTTTCAGAATCGAAAAAACTGTGATTTACATTGGTTCCCGGTTTGTGTTTCTGATTAAAAAGGTATAAGCAATATATTTCTTTTTAATTTAAATTGGCTTTGTTTTTAAAATTATTGTGCCTTTCTAAAGAGAATAGCCACTGAAAATATATTTGTCCCCTTTTCACGTCAAATTGGCATGACAGCGATGCCTGAACAATATCAGCCACACCAGGTTGAATCCTATCAGCACTGGTTGGGAAAAATAGATTGCATCAATCTTTGCTTTGATTGTTTGGGCCCAGATCACAATTTTGAAAACTGTGAACTCTGTAAAGTTGTCTGGCCTTAGGGCAGTTAAACTGCAGATCTTGGAGGATTTGTCTTCCCTTAGGCTACACCTTTGGAACTATACCCACATCAGCATAGGACCACATGGAAACTTTTGCTAACTGGGGGCTACTCATGATTATGACATGGGTCAGGGTCTGCATAAGTGTGGGCAGCCCCATCTCTCCTCAGTTATTCTCCTATCATCGACTGTACTCTTCAGACCTCCTGTGGAAACGAATACGCCTAGCCATTATCATTTATTATACAATGGCAAGGAAATTTCCTGAATTCTGATTGGTCAGTGTGTGCCTGAGACAGTGATGATATTGCAGTATAACATCACTGTCATTGATTACCATTAGGTCTGCTTGCTCCTGAGCCTGAGCACCACCTTTTTTTCCCTCTTCTCTTTCACTAAAAATCTACTAAAAACATTTTTATTTTTGTTTTGTATAACATCGAGCCATTGTATAATTGCAATAAGGCACTCCAAGGTGTGTGTTATCTTGTGTAATAACGTCACTCCTGGGGTGGTGGAAGCACTCTGCTTCGCCTCGTACTTCAACCCACCCCAGGAGTGACGTTATTACACGATAACACACACCTTGTCGTGCCTTATTGCTTAATTTTCTTATATAGTAATCACTAATAATTCAGTGATACTGTTGACTCTATGCCGCCGAATCCCCCCCAAAAAATACAAGGATGACACCCACAGAAACTTTAGTGGCCATTCAAAAAGCCCAGGGTTAGAAGGACGTGTCACCAACCCCATCAACCCAAGTCATGGTCATCTGTGAGGAGTGAGGTGGCTACTGCATGACTAGAACTGGAGCCAATAAGCAAATACAGTCTAGAAGTAGCAAAGAGCTCGGCTACACAGTCACCACTCTGTAGAAACACATGCTGTTTTCAATGAAAAAGAAAGTTTTTATTCAACCAGGCAAATGTTTTTTCCCTTCCCTCGGACTTTGTCAAGGTCTTGACAAATCCCGAGGGAAGGGTTATAACATTTGACTGACTGCACACACACTGTGCATGTAGTATCTTTGGATGCTGCTGATTTTATTGTGAGTTTTTTCTGAATAAAAACATTTTTAAAATTGAAAACAGCATGTGTTTCTACAGAGTGGTGACTGTGTAGCTGAGCTCTTTGCTACTTCAAGTCATGGTCATCGAAGTCAAAAGATAGCAAAAAAAGATGGGTAATTGTCAGGACATAAACACAGACATGAGGATAAGGCGAGATCAGCTTCCCCAGCGAGATCCAGGTCACCGTTGCGGCCTGCAGGTAGTCAACCTGCATCATCATCAGCTGTTCTGGTGGTGATGACACCAGCCCTCCCCCAACCATCAACTAGGCACCAATGTCAGGGCTTGGCTTAGGCATTACCATACCTACTACAGACGCTACATCATAGTCATTGACTCCAGTGGTCATGGGCCCTGGACAGGGTGTCATCGACATGTAGGCAGTGCTGGTGCCATTTTCAGATATATGGTGCATGCACCAGGCTTACCTATGCAGCTTGCACTGCCATCAGTGGTGGGTTACTGTATTAAAGACCCCATCGACTTCCTCAGCTGGTACATAGCATGCACCTCCTGACCAGAGGGCTGCAGTGCTGCCAGCAAGGTCTAGTCCCATCACCAACTGGGACGTCTACGAGAAGGATGGAGGAGGAAGTATATGAAGAGGAACATTATGTTCCAATTCCAGCTCCACGGTAGCTCCTTGCAGTGAGTATTTTGTAGCGTATACACCCAGATCTCCTCACGAAGTCCCCACTTTTCAGACAGTGATGCAGCAAATGTAAACTGCTGTGGGGTTTGCCGTGGAAGAAGATGATTTTTCCAAAAAGAATCTTATGGAATTTCTGGAGGTTCCATGCATCCCTCCATCATTCTTCCTCCAATTTATCCTGCCTTGAAGGATGCCACCTTTGTTGTATGGTATGAGTCAAATAACATACCATATACCATACCAGCTGTACCCAGAAAGGCTGACAAGCTGTACTTTTCCCAACTGCCAAGCCTTATTACACCAACCAGCCACAGCAGATTCTGTGGTCATAATGGCTGCCCATGATAGATCCAGGGCACCAAGGCATATGAGTACCCTGTCACTTGATAAGGAGTTCAGCAGGCTTGATGGGATGGGCAAGCAAACATATGCCTCTGCCTCATTAGGCCTGCATACTGCAAGCTATCAATCTCACATGATCAAAGACCAAAATAGCCCTTGGAAGGCTGCCAAAGCTGCAACTCAGGCACCTGCAGAAGGCACAGCCAAGAATGAATTGCCTAAAAATCTGAATGCAGGTGCTGAGGTAGGCAAATATGTGTTACACTCAGCATATGATGTCTTAGCTGCAGCTGCCAGAGCAGCTGCCACCGTTATTTGCATGAGAAGGAATTCTTAACTCAGAGTGGCTGGGTTTGCAACAGATGTGCAACAAACCATCCTGAATGCTCCTTTTTGAGGCACCACACTGTTTGAATATCATAGAAGTCTTCAAGTCTCAAGAATGGCTTTAAGGTCCATTAAATCCTCATACCCTACAATTGGTAAAAGTACAGGTAAAGGATCCTTTCACCAGCCAGCTGTCAGAGGAGGCCATCAAACCTACCATCAGCAAGGCTGCTGTAAGGGTGGTGGAGCCCTGCCAGCTCCCCCTCCCCAGGATTCCAATCCAAGGCCTCCAAAGGTGGAGCTGTTCCCACTGGCTCAGCATGACTCATGCCTGACTCCACCTCAACCACTTCAACTGCAGGAGGTGGTAGTAAGGGGTCGCTTCTCCCTGCATTTGACCCAATGGAGGGAGATTACTACTGACAAATGGGTCCTGGAGATAATTGCAAAGGGACATGCTCATGAGTTGCTAGGTACCCCTCCAGAGCATTCTCCACCTCTTTCAACTTATCCTGTGGGTCATCTGTCCCTGTTGAAAGAAGAGGTACAAGCTTTGCTAACCAAATGTGCAATAGAACCCGTTCCTTCACACCAGAAAGGCAAAGGGTTCTACTCCAGATACTTCCTGGTCCAAAATGGACAGGAGATCTCAGTCTTGTGCTAGACCTATGATATCTAAACTTTTATATAGAGTAAGTTTCACATGGTCTCCCTGCTAAATTTGATTCCCCTGTTGCAAACAGGGGACTGGATTAGCTGCCTGGACATGAAGGAAGCATATCTTCATATCAAGATCAGAAAGTATCTGAGGTTTGTCCTGGAAGGGAAGCACTTCCAGTTCAGAGTATTGCCCTTTGCATAGTCTTCAGTGCCTTGGATCTTTACCAAATGCTTTGCAGTAGTGGCAGAAGCCCTGGACGATTGACTGTTCAAAGCCAGGTCCAGGAGTCAACACAAACACACCTTGTCATGAATAAGGCAGTTGTTCAAAGACCTGGGAGTTACAGTAAATGTACCAAAGTCAGTACTGACCCCTTGCCCGAGGCTGCAGTATACAGGTGCAGTCCTGGACACAGAACATGGAAGAACGTTTCTACCCCCGGACAGGGCAGAATGTCTCATTGCTCAAATGCAGCTGGTGTACTGCAGTCATTATGTCCAAGCTAGGACTTTCCTGTGTCTCCTGAGACTCATGGCAGAAGCCATTGTGACTGTGCCACTGGCTCACTTTACATATGTGGATACCATAATGCAGCAACCTTTTGAGGGGAGTTCCATTTTTAATCCCAAATCCAACTCATATTCTCACCTTGGATGCATCAGAATCTGGGTAGGGGGCACATCTGGGCCCTTATCAAACCCAAGGTTCATGGACCCAGGTGGAAGCCAGATTATGTATACATTTTCTGGAGATGAGAGCCGTCTTACAAAGTTTCTTGGCTTTCCAGGAGCATCTGACTCCAGGTCATCTGCTAGTACAGATGGACAGAGTCAGTGTTATGTATTAGATAAACAAACAAGGGAGGACTCATTCCTATCCCCTGCGTCAGAAAGTAGTGAGAGTGTGATACTGGGCACTGGAACATGACCAGGAGTCCAAAATATCTTGGTGACAAGCAAAGCAGGTCACAGTCCAAGATGCATGAATGGGAACTGCTGATCTCTATGATAGACAACCTCTTCACAAGGTGGGATCATACATAGTTGAACATTTTTGTGTCCCCACACAATGCAAAACTGCCACGTTTCTGCTCACACACTCCTGGGCCTGAAGTTTTTTGGTAAGAAGCATTGTCCCTGTCTTGGAATAAGAGGTTTCTGTACACTTTCCCTCCCATTGCATTAATACAGAGAGTATTACTGAAACTGAAGCTGGAGGGTGCGACCCTCATCCTCACTGCACCTCTCTGGCCTCAGCAAATATGGTATCCACTTCTGCAACTACTAGCAGTTGAGCCTCCAGTACCCTTTCCTCTTTGTAGATACCTGTTGTCACAGGATAAGGGGGCCCTGGTCCATCTGGACCTTGAGTTCCTGTACCTGCATGCATGGCTCCTGAAGACATAGCCATGGTATGGTTTGGGATATTACTGAAAGTAGCTGATGTACTGGTTGCAGCCAGAAAGCCTTCCATCAGATATATGTACTCAAAGTGTAAGTGTTTCGCTGGCCCGTTGGTGCAGCGGTTGGATGTCCACTTGTGACGATGGCGACCCGGGTTCGGGAATGGACTGGGGGCATTATAGAGCCGGTCATGGGGAGAAGGATGGAGCATCCTGAGGGCTGCTGTCCTTCTCCGCAGGGAAGGAGCGGAGTGTGTCCGGCGCTTGAACCAGTGCCTGAATGTTCGGGGGGGGGTGAGGCAGACACTGGACGTCATTGCACGTCCCTGCCCCCAGGAAAAAAAAAAATGCCAACCCCCAGCATGACGGCCCATCCCATTTTGCCGTCCACTGCCACCAATGCCCGCTGGGGGGCTGCTCTTATGGCCCCAACCCAGGGGGTAATCTGGGGCTTGCCCACAATGTCTGTTAGGGAGTGGGAAGCCCCCTTGGTGGCGCCACCCAGGGGGTAAGCCTGGGCATGGGGGAGGCAAACGGATGGGAAATGGGAAGGCTGGCCCACAAATATGAAAAGGAAAAAAAAAAGTGGAAGTGCTTTACTTTGTGGGCCACTTCCAAAAATATGGACCCCTTCACCTGTCTGTTCAGTGCAGTGTTGGAATACTTGCTGTCACTGTCATACTAAGGTCTACAGTATTGCTGAAGGTGCATCTGCACCTATTCTCGCTTTCTATGCTCCTGTTGATAGGTGTACGGTAGCTCAATTAGATGTCTCCCATACCTTTCTGAGAGTATTTTGCATATGAAACCTCCTATTCTCAATCTGTTGCCCCCGTGGGACCTCAATCATGTGCTTGAGAAATTTACTTTGGCTCCTTTTGAGCCAGCTGCGAGTTGTGGCTTATGTTTTCTTTCATGGAAAATGTTAGTTTTTAGTTGCAATCACTTCAGCTTGAAAGATTTCAGAGCTGCAGGCTCTAATGTGTGAGACTCATTATTTGATTTTCCATAAAGGCAGTGTGTCTTTACATACTAATCTTAAGTTTTTGCCAAAGGTGGTGTCTGATTTCACACTAAATCAAACCATCCACCTTCCAGCTTATTATTCTGAGCATGCCAGTCAAGGTGAAGCATTGCTCCACACTTTGGATGTATATAGAATCCTGAGATAATGTTTTGCTCGCACCAAGGACTACAGAAAGACCTCTGTTTTTTGTTTCATTCACCCCTGGCAAAGAGGGCATACCCATTTTAAAATGGTGCCTGCCCAAATGGCTAGCACATTATATTATGTTACTTCATAGGAAGTATGGTAATGAACTTCCTGGTGTGGTTCATGGCCTTTCTACAAGGGGCATGGCCACATCTGTAGCTTGCATCAGAAATTTCTTTGTGGTTGTCATCTGCGCTGCAGTCACCTGGAAGTACTGTCCACACTTTCACTAAACATTTTCATCTGGGCATTGTTTCTCATAGACGTGTAGGCTTTGGCCTTGCTGTCCTACAGGGACTCCTGTTATGAACTGACTGCACCATCCTCCCAGTTGGTTTTGAGACTGCTTGGGATGCATTCCAAAGGTGTGGCCTAAGGGAAGAGATATCCTCAAAGAAGATAGAACAGATACATACTTAGTGTAACAATAGATCTTCCTGGACTTCATCTTCACCATTCATTCATACTGCTGGGTTCAAGCCGGAGACACTAGGAGCTTGCAGGAGCCAAAAATCTTCAGGAAGACTGGTGCAGAGATAGGACCAAGCATGCGTGGCACCATGAGGTTGGCTTGCACCTGTATAGGCTATCTCGGTATCGACCCTTCAACCACCTCAGTCCTTTTTTTTCCCGCCATAGAGCGTGCTTCAGTGATGACGACCCTCACCCACCAGAAGTCAAATCTTCAGGTCTATACGACAACAGCGTTCAGATTTAATTCATTTGTTATATAGATTATTTAGTTGCCTTTGTTTAAAAATAATAAATAAATACATTTCTTTCGTATTTCCCTCTCAGCTCTACCATTCAAGGGAGTCGACTATGGATGGTGACAGTAGGGATTCTGTGCTGTGTCCAGTTTGCTGCCTTTCCGGGGGGATCTGACTATGGACAGTCTGGTGTTCAGGAGGGAGGACAGTCCTCCCATAAACACAAAAAGAAGCGGGCCCCTTCCCAATCCAGGTCAGGGACCCAGAACCGCTCGGCCTCAAGCTCTTCCTCTTACCATTGGGAAAGAAAAGATACCGCTTGAGGTCGTCCTTTGGTACATCTGCCAAGAGGTCGTCGGTGGTTGGGAGTGTTAGGCCATCTCCAGTTTCCTCCAGTACTCCAATGGCCTCTGCTTTTGATTGCTCAGGCTCTCAACACCAGAGCCCTTCTCTGTCCCCTGGTGGGGTTTCCAGTAGACAGTTCAACCAATGGGACACTCTTATGGAGCAGTGGGTACAGTGTCTGTCCTGGTTGCCCTTCCCTGTGGATCCAGTTCCAGGATTTTTGGGTCTAGGAGTCTCAGAGCTGTGGTTGGGACCTTTGGGGCAGGTTAAGCGTCCAGTACTGGCAACAGACTTTCTTCCCTTGCCAATGCCCATGCCACCGCTGGTTCCACGTGACTCCCCCCTCACTCTGTTTCTTCACAGGGGCCAACAGAGACATCATATTTTTTCCACTCCTTTCCTCCTAGGGTCACTTTGGATCTGCATGCGGTGCCATCTGGTTTCGTGCCAGCCTCGGTGATGCGTGCGGTGCTGGCCTCAGTGCCATGTGTGGCACTGGCCTCAGTGCAATATCTGGCACTGGGCTTAGTGCTGAAGCTGGCACTGGCCCCTGATGGGACGGTGGCAGGTTCTGTGGCACCGGGCCTGGTAACAGGTTTGGTATCTCCTGTATATCCTTTACCAAGGCCGGGTAATGGCCTACTTGGGGCAGCTTCAACCCCTTCCAAGGGTGACGTGGAGCAGGATGAGTCCAATCCACACTTTATAGTTTCTGAAGAAGATGATGAAGACCCATTCTATAGTTTGGATAGTAAGCCCAGGCTTCCAACTTAAAACCCAGTAGAGGACCTTTCCTTTCCTTTCAGTGTCTCCTCAGGAATATAAGGGCAACCCTGGATCTGCAGACCTCTTCTGTGGACCCAGGTAGACTTTTGTGTCTGGAGTGGCTTCATGTTCTTAACATTCCAGTGAACCTTACGCCTCCAGTCCCATCTTTTGAGACCTTGTGCAAGGCATTATGGGCATGGCCAGCCCTTATTCCATTTATCTGCAAATCCATAAGCAGGGAGTATGTCCCTCCTAAGGAGAGACCCATTTTAGTCTCACAACCCATCACAGATGTACTGGTTGTCCTTGCTGAGAAGGACAAGGATGTTGTTCCACATGAAGGATCAGCACATCCTATCAATAAAGAGTCTCATAAGATAGATACCTTGGGTAAGAGGGCATTCGCAGCTGCAACCCTGGGCTTGCGTATTGCCAGCTATCAAGGGCACTTCTTTCAATACGAGTATTCCCTCTGGTACTCTCTCAAGGCCTAATTAGAAGATCTCCCAGAGTCTGACTTCAAAATGGAGATGCTACAGACTGTTATCTGAGTGACTGAATGTAATAGACATCAACTTAAAGCTTCCATGGATGCTTATGACACAGCTTCTAGAGCAGCCGTTGCTGGAATCTGTACCAGAAGACATTCCTGGTTCAGACATCAGGGTTCTCCTCTGATGCTCAGCAGTAAGTTATGAATGTCCCCTTTGATGGCACTTATCTGTTTGGCCCGCAGGTAGAGCAAACCCTGGAGGCCTCTCAGAAGACCAGGATTGCCATTAAAACAGCCAGGCCAGCTCCTTCGGCTTTTCAGAGAGGGAGGAACCATCATTTTTTTTTTTGTAGCAGGCAGCCTTTTCGAGGAAGAGGCTGAGGAGCCTCAATAGGAAAAATCACAGAGGCGACCATGCACCATGGCGTGAGTAGGTGCTAATACAAAACAAAAACACAAACAAAAAGCACTTTGCCAAAGCCAGCCCATCAGCGCAGCGGTTGAATTTCCACTGGCGATGCCGGCAACAGTGGTTCAGGAACGGACCCGGGTCGCTGGAGGGCCGGCCGGGGGAGAAGGATGGAGCATCTTATGGACAGCTCTTCTTCTCCGGAGGGAGGATGGGTACCTCATCCAGCGCTCGATGGATCCCTGGCGGGGGCCGGGGGTACCGCAGCTAACAACGAATAACAGCACCAAGGGGGCAGGGCAGACACAGGACATCATTGCACATCCCCACCCTCAGTAAAAAATAGGGGAGAAAACTCCCTCTGTCTGCCACCTCCATGAAGCCTGCCTTCAGCTTCAATTAGCCTCCCGATTGGCTCTCCCCAGATAGATGCAAGGATCACGGCTCCGGGCCAGTGCCGCGACTCCACCCTCCGAGGGGTAAGGCGGGGGTTTTGTGAGGAGGAGCACAGTGGGTAGGTGGAAGCCCGATGAAGGCACCAAGACAGAGGGCCAAAAAGAATATATTGGGGAGAAAAAAAAAGCACTTCGCCAAAATTAAATAAATAAATGAAGCCACAAAGTCAAGTGTTGGGAGCGGAACCTGCAGCACACTACCCTAGCACTTCCTGTCCTCTCTGGGACACTTCATCAAGAGGCAGGGTTCTGGTGCTTGGGCCCTCTTTTATTTAGAGAGTTTAAAGTGACACGTCAATATTTAAATTCAAATTTAGAGCATCACAAACCCCTACTAAACCGATCAAACACCAATATTATGCTACAATAATAAATACATGGGCCCAGATATTCAAACTGCACCCAAAATGTGCGCAACAGCAGGAGCAAGCACAAATCAATTACGCATATGCGCAACAGACATGATATTCAAACATGGAGCAGAACACATTGCGCAAGCAGCCAATGTCTGAATATCGCACAAACTGCGCCATAGCGCAACCAGGAAGGAGAAGCTGAGCAGAAAGGTTGCGCTATAGCGCAACCAGGGCAGCCCAGCTGAGCAGTCCAGAGGTTCCATAGCGCAAGCAGAGGCCCCCCCCCGGCAGAGCAATGGAACTGCACATCCAGGGAGGCAGGCTGGGGCCCACCGCCAGCCATGCCACACATGGGCACAGGAACACACTGCAGAACCAACAAGACACCTGCACACCCCAAGCACAGCATCACTGGGGTGGGACAGATGATCTACTGGCCCATGGGGACAAGCCAACAAAAGCACAGCAGAGCCATGACGCCCCAGCACAACCACTGGCAGGCTGAGAGTGCCACACACAGGGGGTTGACAACCACAGTGCACATCAGCCCCCGTACGCACAGCACACCCTGCACTGTGACCCCAAGACACCACCCATGTGCAGTGACTGGCACTGCAGGAAACCATGCATCCCCCCCGGCATACGTCAACCCCGTGCAGCAGAGAAGCATACAAGCCAGACACACCCTGTGCACCCAGCAGTGGGTGGCAGCAGAAGGCAAGACCAACAGAAAGTCACTGCCATGCTGGAGATACCTCCCCATGCACACACACGCTCACGCACACACACACACACACACACACACACACACACACACACACACACCCTGGACCATACCACCCCAGATGGCATGCACACCACTGCAACTGAGCAACCATAGCCAGCTGCAAATCAGAGACCAACACAGTATTCATAACAAAATATAAATGTATTATCAAAATGTAAAGCACAAAACAATCAACCATAACTATTTACAAGGGGGGGTAGGGGTACAAGGTAGGGGTGGGCAAGGGGTAGGGATGAACAACTTGCAGAGGGAAGGCAGGGTGGTAGGGATGGGTGAAGTGGGAATGGTAATCTGGCCTAAGGCCCAGCAGGCTGGTCCTCCTCCGCCCGGTGTCACTGTTCCCGGTGATGCCTCCTCTGCAGGCCATGTCGATGGATGTCCCTGAGGATGGCCTGGTTGTCCAGGGACACTTGCGTCAGCCCATGTATCTCCCGCTGTATCCTCCTGAGAACAGTGAGGCTTAGGAAAATGGGAACACAGTCAATGGCTGTGACTGACCACAACCCTGAACACCACCCAACCTGCAAGCCATATAGCCCAATGTCCCGCACCTGTGATGACATGCACATGGCCATCACAGACAGGCGGCACCAGCTATGTGCACCACTGCACACACACACACTGCCCATGTCCATCACAGCACAAACAAGGCTGTCAAGTGACGTGGCAACGTGGTGCGATGCCAGTTACACAGCTATGTGCCCAGTGCATGCATGGACCACCAGTGACGCATACACAGACGTGCTGTGACACTGGACAGTGATGCATGTCGCCTGTGTCGTGCATGGTTGTGTTGTGCATGGCTGGTGGTCTTGCCCCCCCCAGCATGCAATAGCATCCATGAAGTAATGATACTCACACTCCTCAAGCAGCTGTGTCTGCTGCCGCTGCTGCTGCTGGGGCGCACCACCCACAGCACCACCAACCGGCACCGGGGCCCTGGCACGGCCCTCCTCACCCCGTGCCTGCATCCTCACATCCCGGCCTGTGGGAGACATATGTTGAGAAAAACATCAGTGTGATTCCAAAGCAGACTGCCCCTGCCCCAGTGAGAGTGCCTGCCCACACAGCCAGACCCATGCACTCTCACACCTGCACACACTGACACAGCCAACCATGGCAGAGCCATCACCTATGCACAGCCACCAAAACACACTCACACCCCTACAGAGAATACAGGTGCATAGATGGTACAACCACCTGGCCTAGGCACCACGCCCCTCCTGGCACGTGACCGTAGCTGCTCCAGAAGCTCAGGATCCCTCCTGCGGAGGTCACTGTACCGGTGCCGGCACTGCTCAGCTGACCGGCACCGCCCAGTGACCCCCACCAGGTCACTGGCCACTTGCTGCCAGACCTGGGTCCTAGCAATGGTGAGGGTCACCTCACCATGCAGTGCCCCATAGTGGGGCTCCACCAGGGCCACCAAGTTGGCCACTTCCACGGGGCTCCATTGCACTGCCCTCCTGCGTGCCATGCTACCAACTTTACAGCAGGCAATATGGCGCCCCGCTGCGCCGTAACCCCACGTGGAGACGTTGCGCCAATAGACCACCATAGGTTCCAATCGTGCTGTTCGAACAGCGCCGTCACTTCACATAGCGCTGTCACCAGACAGCGCAATAGGGCCGTACACATGGCAGCCAAACAGCGCCAGGGGGCAAATGTCGGACACCAGGTCATGGGCAATGACGCAAGGCCACGCACAGCGCCATCTGACTTATACGCATCCTGCGCGACCGACCACCTGCGTACCAGTGCCACAGTGGACTATTGCGCAGTAGTGCCACAGCACCATATAGTGCCCAGTGCTGTAGCGCCACTGGCACAATGGTGGCCATGGCCTGAATTGCCAATCGCGCACAGCACGTCAGCAGCGCAGCAGATGCCTGCGTAAGCTATCTGGGCATGCGCAATGCAGTGTACCACACTGTCACAGATCTGCGCCATTGGCTCAGCTGACTCAACCGTATTGCTCAAAGCGCAACTGCGCGATATTCAGCCGACACATGCAGATCATCTGATCAGCCATTCAAAGGCGCAGTGGCACGATTTGCATCTCATTATAGTTGCTCCACTCCTAATTTGCATGCATTGCACTATAAATGTGTGACATTGGGCTGCGCTGGCCAGATTCGGGTACTGCAGGTGAGAGGTGAGTTGCATGCTGTGTGATGTTCTGGACAATGGTCATGGGAAAATGCTGTAGACTGCACAGTGACAGGTGTCCACTTCCCCCCATACAGATCGCCATGACCGAGCAGAGACAAGGTGAGGGTGAGGATGGTGGGCGTAGGAGGAGGAGGCCCAACTTTACCCCAGCAGAGACAGAGGCCCTCTTCCAGGCCTACCTGGAGGAGGAGCCATTACTGAGTGGACGGCGGGGCACCCCTCAGTCCCGTGCGGCTGCATGGGAGGGGGTAGCTCGGGCTGTGAACCTGCATGGAAGCCACCAGCGCTCCGTGCAGGAATGCAAGAAGAAGATGGGGACAGACCGCAGGAGGTTGAAGGAGAAGGTGGCAGCCTTCAGGGTGGCATGTGCTGGCACTGGCGGGGGCCAGCCAGCAGTGTTGTAGCTGACCCCGGCTGAGGAGAGACTGGCTGCATCAATGCAGCAGAGCGCTATTGAGGGCGTACCAGGAGGTGGATTCCAGATAGGTGGAAGCCCATCACTGCACGGTATGACATGGTGGTGGTGTGAGAGGGGGGGAGGTTGTTCACATGCACTCACATGTACTCTCTTTCTGTTACAGATCCTGTTCATCTTCAGGAGACGGTGGTGGTGGGTCCAGGCAGTGATGATGACCTGCTGGACATGGAGGAGGGTCCATCCACCTCTGTCACCAGCCAGCATGCAGCTGGGCCGCCAACTCTGGTGTCGGTGATTCGGGTGTGGGGGGTGCACAGCCTGTGTCTCAGCAGTCTGGCATGCAAGCATGCCAGCACGCTGTGACTGTGGCTGTAGCACGTACCTGCACCATTGATGATGCAAGGACTGCAATGGGCAGTGATATGTGTGTGTCCCATGATGGACACACAGCAGGCCAGCACATGCCCCTGGGCCTTTCTGGTTCCAACTTGTGTACCAGCATGTTGGCACAGTCCCAGGCTGTGCCTGTCAGCACCGGTGGGGCAGCACCAGTGGCTGTGCAGGTGTCTGGCACTGTTGCGGCCACAGCGGTGGAACGAGTGGACCCTGGGGCACAGCGGTTGGAGGGGCAGCAGCAGCAGTCACCCACCAGGTCTGGGGTACAGTGTCAAGCGGTGGCACATGTCCGCCGCCCTTTGATCCGCCCAGTCCTGGTCCTGGCAAACAGCGCCCACCCTCAAGGGGTGTTGTGCATCAGGACCTTCCACACCCTGGGGGACAGGATGCCGTTGGGGCACAGTACCCATTGGACGAGCACACCCGCCTGCTGCAGGAATCAGTACAGCAGCAGAGGCAGGTTGCAATGTCCGTGGAGGCACTGTCTGTGGCTGTGGAGCGGCATAGCAGGGAGTGTGTTCTGGACCGTGCAGAGCTGGTTCGTATGCGGACGGATGTGACCGCCGCCATTGACAGGCTGACCCAGGCAGTGGTCTCTGTCGTGGACGCATTGGGCACACAGTCAGGTGCCCCTGTACCGCACACCCCACACAGTTCACTCTCCACTCCCCATTCCCGGCGTCGTGCGACACCAGGCCTGTCGATGCCGGGTTCTGCTGTGGGCATCCCGAGCACCCCTGGTGCAGGTTTGTTCGGCATGCTGCAGATCCCTGTGCGGGCAAGGTTGCGTTCGCGCAGTGGGACCCCTGGTGGTCCAACATTGTCAACCCATGTGGCCCCTGCTCAGCCTGCCAGGGCTGTTGGGTCACGGCGGGGCCACCCACACATCCGCGGTGGCCGTGGGACAGTGCTACATGACTGACCTGTCTCCCAGTGCGGGCCCTGTCTGGTGCTGCCCTGTGTGCAATGTGTGTCATGGTGAGCAGTGCACTGCTGGGTGCTCTGCTCAACACGCCAACACGACCACCTGCACACCCTCCCAACTGCTGTCCACAGGTGTGTGCATGATGATGCCTGCATTGTACTGTACACCAAGGTGCAGGGTGCCCAGCATCTGACACCGTGACTTGGACAGTACAGGTGGTGGGGGTGGTCGGTGATTCTGTGTGTTAGCACTGTCGGTTCTGTTGTGCTGTGCATCTGCCCATGCACGCTCTGTGCCTGGTGTGTGTGTGTCCATATGAGTGTTCACCCTCCCTGATGGTATGTTTGTATGCCTGGACCCTTCCACTCCCGTGGCGTCATGCACCCTGGTGTGTTACCCTGTGTGCCTGTGGTTTGCGCATGGACAGTGTTGGTTGCACATGTCCCCTTGACTTACCTGTGTTCTGCATAGTGCTCCTCTGTGATGGTGTCCTGGTGCAGCTGGGCCTGCCGGATCAGTTGGGGGTCCCGCCGTCCTAGGGAGGCTGCTCATCACCATCAACACCGGCGCCACTGGCGTCCCCATCGCTGTCCCCCTCTTCAACCTGTAGGGCTATCCCACAGTCTTTGGCCATGTTGTGCAGGATGCAACAGGCCAGGAATATCCCACAGGCCTTTTGGGGGCTGTACTGTAGGGCACCGCCGGAGGTGTCTAGGCATCGGAAGCGTGCCTTGAGCATCCCAAACACCCGCTCTATGATGTTGCATGTGGAAGCATGTGCCTCATTATAGTGTTGCTGTGATGGGGTCATGGGGCGCTGGTACGGTGTGAGCAGCCAGGGACGGAGTGGGTATCCGCTGTCACCTGTGTGGAGATAGTGGAGATCAGTATCATGTTCAGGTCCATATTGCCCATATCCCTGTGTGCCACTACCATGGCACCTGTGGCATTCCCACCCTTGCCCCGAGTTTGCATTCCATACATGCGTACTCACCCACTAGATGGCCTGTGGGGATGTCCCCACTCTCGAATCGATGGCACAGTGCGGACTGATACCATATGAAGGCATCATGTGCTCCACCAGGGTGTGTGGCACAGACATTGATTATGCGCCCAGTGGCATCACACACCACCTGTCAGTTGACACTGGAGAAGCCATTTCTGTTCCTATATGCAGCCCCATTGGGGCCAGGTGGTGTGCGAATGGCCACATGGGTGCAGTCTATAGCCCCTAGCACGCCAGGCATACGTGCTACCCTGTGGAACTCCTGCATGTTTGCTGTACGCTCTGCCGTGGTGCTGGGGAAATTGATGTACTCTGCAGCATGTGGCAGCAGTGCACTGAGGAATTGGGTGAGGATGCATGACGTGGCCGACTGTGTGATGCCTGTGGTGTCCCCTGTCGGCCTCTGGAAGGTGCCCGTGGCGAGCAGGCACATGCAGGCTGTCACCTTGGTCTCCACTGACAGAGCGTGACTCCGTCGTGAGGGTGCCTGCATCACATCACTGCACAGCTCACAGAGCCGCCTCAGTATTGCCCTGTTCAGGCGGTACCGGCCCACAATCTCTACATCTGTATACAGCTCATAGCTGATGCGGGCACGGTACTGCCTGTTGGGGTCGTACCGCCGACGGGCCCTTCCACGGCCTCGTCCCCCTGCAGCTTGCATTCTCACCCCCCTCATTACAGCTTCCATGTGGAAGCTGGCACTGTCCATCTCCCTGGCTTCTGACCCCCCCTGGCTGGTGTTGCTGTGTTACCCCCGCTGTCCTCACTGCTACTTCCACTGCACCGGGCACCACCCGCTGGCCTCTACAGCCTATGGCCCACACTTGCCTTGCCTGCCCTAGCCTGTCACTGTCTGTCTGTCTGTGTGTCTCTCTCTCTCTCTCTCCCCCCACTTGGCATCCTTGTAGCGTTCTTGCGCCGCTTCCTTGAGCCTTTTTATTTTGGCTCATTTCCGCTAGTGCGCAATTTCCGGCTGTTCTGCTGTTGCGCATTGCGCAAGTCTTTGAATATCGCATTGCGCTCTTTATGCATGGATCCACCCCCTTCAGTTGCGCATGCCTTCATTTGCATTGCGCTGTTGCTCAGCATGTTTTCGGTGGCGCAACTGCCTCCTTCTGAATATCGCAAAATGGCGCACTTTTGGACTTGCGCATGCGCAACCCTTTTGAATATCCGGGCCATAGTATACAATGCCCAATATCTGAATGAATAAAAAAATCATCAAGAAGGCACTATAGAGTAGCAGCAAAACCTGGGAGGTCAGGTATACCTGCAAAAGATCAGTTTTACAAAAACAGACAGATTGAATCCATCAAAATGGAAAATAATAAATACCAAAGGAATATTGCTTAAATAGTCCTATACTCTATTATTTCTTTAGTGAATAAAAAACATTTTCATGGTTTATAAACATACCCCACAAAAATATGAGTATTTGTCAATATCTCACCTAGATATAATGCAGACTAAAAAATCCATAATTGCCATACTGAATGTACAGAAACAAGCAATTTAATATAAATTATATTAAATATTATTAGTATATAAATAGGCTGCATAAATGTAGCTGTGGAATGTCAAAGAAAGAAAATAAACCATAGGCTAATAAACAGGCTCAGAGTAGAATTTCATAAATCATCTTCAGAAATGGAGTTATGTCTAAACATTTATTAAGACCCATAGGGGATAAATACCTTAGGGTATAAATCCATTTTGATTCCTTCTGTGATGGTATGTTTAATCTGTCTCCACCTCTACTATTTGCTGGCACATGTCGCAAATCCAGAAATTTAAAATTAAGTGGGTCTCTGAAATGGCAGGATGCAAAATGCACACCAATTGGTGTATCTGGTTCTGATTTCAAAACAGCACGAACGTGCTCCTGCATTCTCTCCTTGAGAGGCCTCTTTGTGCGCCTCACATACAACATTGGACAAGTACATTGAACAACATATACAACACAGCATATTGAGCAGGAAATAAATTCTTTAATCAGAATTTCCTTGTCTAAAACCTAATAGGAACCAATCTCCTCAGCCACAAAAGAAAACTCAGCACAAGGCACAGGGCCCGAAAGTGCCTAGTGCCACCCTCTGAAAATCTAGCCCTAAGCTCACCTCTGCTGCCCAAGGTGGACATTTCCATGGCAGTGGGAGGTCATCTGACTCAGTTTTATAACCAGTGACAGTCTATCACTACAGACAAGTGGGTCCTCTGGTTACTCTCTCAAGTTTTGCAGATTCCCCTGTATCTTCCATCCAAACAGCACAGTCAACTGCTCAGTCAGACCTTCTCACTTCTGAGATACAGGGCCTTCTCAGAAATAGGGCAGTAGAAGTAGTTCCCTGGGCAAAGAGAAACGCAGGTTTTTACTCCCATTACTTTCTGGTTCCAAAGAAGACAGGCAGCATGTGCTCCATTCTCGACTTCAGAAAGTTAAACAAGTTCTTGTTCAGGGAGAAGTTTAAGATGATCTCCCTAGGGACACTACTACCACTCTTCCAACAGTATGACTGGCTGGTATCCCTATATATGTAAGATGCCTACCAGCATGTTCCAATACACTCAAGTCACCACAAGTACCTTCGCTTCATGGTCTTGGGTCAGCATTACCAGTTCAGAGTCCTGCCCTTTGGGCTTTTCTTGGCACATCAAGTCTTTACCAAGTGTCTTGCAGTCCTTGCTGCACACCTTCGAAAGCTCAGCATTCAGGTGTTCCCCTACCTAGATGACTGGCTATTGGCAAGCCCGTCAAGGCAGGAGACACAGGAAGCTGTATCCACAGCATCTCAGTCCCCCTCATCGATGGTGGTCCTGCTGAACCTAGAGAAGTCACAGCTCCAACCATCTCAGTAGCTCCTCTTCATAAGAGCCCTCTTGGATACTACAAAAGTGAGAGCTTTTCTTCCAGGAGACAGGAGGAACAACATTCTCCAGATGGCTAGTTTCATCAGAGAAAATAGCCTTGTAAGAGCTCACTCCATGCAGCAGATGTTAGGCCTCATAGCTTCATCCATCTTCATGGCTCCTCTAGCTCATCTATGCATGAGGACCACTCAGTGGGTGCTCAGCACAGAGTGGTTCCCAAATACACATCCTCCATTTTATCCCATCAAAGTGCCTGAGCCCCTGCCTCGATCACTTGCATGGTGGGTACAAGAGGGCAACCTTCTTCAAGGTCTGCCCTTTGCCCCACTGGAATCCCAGGTCACTATCACTACAGATGCATCTCTTCTCAGCTAGGGAGCTCACTGCCAGGACCTTCACACTCAAGGAGTGTAGACCCAGGAGGAGTCTCATCTCCACATCAATGTTCTGGAAATGAGGGCAGTTCTGTATGCCCTCTAAGTCATAGAAAAAGTCAGTCACAAAGTGATTCTTCTTCAGACGGACAACAAGTTGGTAATGTACTACATCAACAAACAGGGTGGAGCACACCCCTACCATCTATGCAGAGAAGCCATGAAGGTATGGGACTGGTGCCTCGACCACGATGTCCTGATTCAAGCAGTTTACTTACCAGGAGTCCAGAGTGATCTGGTGGACCATCTCAGCTGGATGGAAGCAGTTCCTCATGAGTGGTCTCTTGCACCAGATGTAGTACAGTCGCTCTTTGAAGAGTGGGGCAATCCAGATTTGGACCTTTTTGTGTCCCCACTCAACACAAAACTGTCTCTATTCTGCTCCAGAAATGCAGAACCTGGCATTTTTTGTCAGGATACATTCAGGCTGTGGTTTACAAGACATTTTCTGTACGCATTTCCTCTTCTTCCACTAATTCAGAGGGTGCTACCCAGACTGGAAACACACGGGTGCAAACTGATTCTCATTGTACCATATTGGACTTTATGGATCTGGTTTCCCTTGATCAACAAGTTGTCAGAAGCCCCACCAAAACAGTTGCCTCTTCGAACGGACCTCCTGACACAAGAACCACTGGTACATCCCAACCTCCGCTTCCTTCATCTCCAGACTTGGACTTATGCAGCTAAATGGAAGCATTTCTCTGAATGGTGTGCTAAGATCTTCTTAGATCCTTTCCAGTGCCCTCCAGAGAAATTACTGGAATAGCTACTAGGCCTTTCCAATGCAGGACTGCAATACTCTTCTATAAAGGTGCACCTTTGTGCACTTTCTGCCTATCATGAGCCAGTCCAAAACATGACCTTGGCTCATTTGCCACTGTCAAAGGGATTCCTTAAAGGTATCCTTCACACGAAGCCCCCATTTAAAAAGCCAGTTGCTCCCTGGGATGTTAACCTCATGCTAGAAAAGCACACTCTTAAACCCTTTGAGCCTGGAGCCACATGTTTCTGAGCTGGAAAACTGCCTTCCTGGTGGCCATCACTTCAGCTCATAGGGTCTCTGAAATAAACGCCTTGGTCACAGACCCTCTGTACACAGTCTTTCATAAAGACAAGGTGGTCCTCCATACTCACCTTAAGTTCCTACCAAAAGTGGTTTCAGATTTCCACCTCAATCAGCCTCTGGTTCTGCCTACTTATTTTGCTAACTTCCAATAAGAAGGAGAGTGCACCATTCATTCACTGGACATTAAAAGAACCCTACAGTTCTATATCGATAGAACCAGGGACACCCGTCAAGCCAAGCAGTTCTCTGTGTCCTTCAACATGGCCCGACTGGGTCAGCTAGTGTCCATCAAATGTATCTCTGCTTGCATAGTGGCATACCTTCACCATTGTTACTCCATAGCGCAGGTCAAGTTGGAGGGCTAGGTGCGTGCCCACCCCACCGAAGCTGTGGCCATGTCTCTGGCAGAAATCCACTCTGTTCCCATTGATACCATTTGCAGATCGGCTACTTGGAGCTCAGTGTACAGTTTTATGCAGCACTACACTCTGGATGTCCATGCCAGACAGCATGCTTCCTTTGGTATGACAGTCCTTAATGGACTTATGTTCTGAGTGAGCTCCATCTCCTACTGCCCTGCTCAGGGGATTGGTTTTTATCTTGGTACTTACCCAGCAGTATAAATGAATGGTGAAGACTTTTAAGTCCAGAAAGATATGAAAATCACATATTCACCATAATTCCTGATATTCTTGAACAAGTCTTCACCATTCATTCATACGCCCACCCACCATCCCCTGAGCTCACTCGATCTGTTCCTGGTCTTCACTCCCTCGTTCTGTTTGGGCTATGAAGACATGGTTTCAGATTTACTCTTCTTATACGGGTCAATTGGGCTGCCTTATGTCCTTGTTAGGTTAGGTGTTAACTTATTTTATGCTGCACTTCCTTGGTAAAAAATGTACTGAGGCAGTTGGAGGGTCGATGCCGAGATAGCTTACACAGTCGCAAACCAACCTCATGGTGCTGCACGTGTGTGGTTCTATCTTGGCGCCAACCCTTCTGAAGATTTTTGGCTTCTACAGGGTCCTAGTGCCTCCAGCTTGAACCCAGTAATATAAATGAATAGTAAAGACTTGTCCAAGAAGATCAAGAATTACGGTTAGTATGTAATTTTCATATATTTGAGAGACAATCTTCCCTTAGGCCTTTTATCAGCTATAGGGGAATTTGGCATTCAATTCTGCCTTGGGACTTTTCATGGCTGTTTTCTTCAGTGACAGTGGCTGCCTAATATCAGTGGCACTGGTATAATCTCCTGGTTTCCCAAGAAGAGTCTCCTCGGAGCACAGTCTCTGGCAGAGAACTGAAGAGAGATGGGGCTGCCCACGTTTATGTAGACACTGATGCGTTACATCGTCATGGGTGGCCCCTCCCAGCTAACAAAAGTTGCCATATGGTCATAGCACTGATGTGGGTATAGTTCCAAAGATGTGGCCTAAGGGAACAGATTCTCTTGAAGATCTACTTTTATGGTAAATACGTAACTGTTCTTTACACCAGCTTCCACTACAGTTTTACAAGACTGATATGTAAAATACACAAAAATAAACATGGAGAAAAGTTCCACTGAAAGTAGAAGGTCCACTTTGAATGGCACTTCTTTTCCGCAGCAGTCTCTGCCAACCATGGAGTCTATGCTATGAGTACTCCTCTGTAAAGGAGCAGTCATCTCTGGCACCCAAGAAGACAGATGCTAGCACTGGGCTCCTTCCAAAAGCAAAAAACACTTTCAGACCAGCAGCCTTATACAACTACTGGCAAAAGAAACAAAAGAAGCAATTGTTCTGCTGCCTGACAAGCAAATAGAGTAACCAGTGCCGGAGAGGAATTTGCCATTGTTGTAGGTCATTAAAGAGTGTACTGCCTCAAATAATATTAGCTTTACAAGCTTGTGAACTATTACTTCTTGTTTCTAAAGTATGTTTTTCTTTTGCCTTTTGCTAACTAGAAGGTTGTCTCCCGGACAGTACATGGTGTGATGTGTGGTACAGTGCTCTGTCTGGAGGCAGAGATAGCTAGTTCTGTTCCTTCTCATACATCATCAGTCCTGTGATCTCACTGTCTGTGACATCATAACTGACCAAGGAGAGCCAATCACCTGCTGCCAGATCTGTCACTTGTGACATCACAGTAAGTGATGTGACAGTTCTGATGAGGTGTGAAGAGGAGTAGAACTTAATATCAGTCTCCAGGTAAACACTTCTCTTCACGCAACACCTAATACCATCAGGTAGAAAACCTTAGTTCTAGTCGACAAATGGGGGAAAAAAAAATACTTTGGAAATAAAAGTGATAACTGATAACTTTTAAAAGCTAGTATTTTTTCCTTGCTATCCTTGTCAGTACTAGCTCTTTAAGAAAATGTTGCAGTTTTTTCCAAACAAGCCACCCCCCAAATCCATACCAAGGACAGGAATAGATAAGCCAGCTGAAGAGATTTTAGTTCCCCACCAAGAGTTAACAAAGACTATTTCTCTTACACAGCGTTTGTGGGCCAAATGGCAGACATGCTGAACCTACAATCCACAAACACCCTCATGTGTAGAGGAAGCTGAATGTATGAGCATGTTGTGACAGACCTTAACTAAATGAGTGTCCATCCCCTTTCACAAAGAAAATTCTTGCTATGCCTTCATCTTCTGCAGCCATTTACAAGAAGGGGGAGAAAAGATATGTGATAACCAGGGAGGGTTCAGATTATAGATACACCCAGGGGTTAAGTTGGGCAGCAGTTCAGTTCCACCTCCTTTGATATCCTTCTCCATTGAATTCCGTTGGAGAGTTCCACCTCCTACAAATATAGAGATTAGAGTTCCACCCCTAAACATTTCCAATTTAACCATGGTCTACACCCACCCTTATCTCGAAGGAGTTATTCAAGCAGCTACTTACAAAAACACGGAAGTTAACCTGGCAACTACACCACCCAATAAGGATTACAAGAAGTTGGATCATAAAGAGAACACTACCTCTACTCTTATTGTGGCAGGCTACCTACATACACCGTTCTGCACATTACCGATAGACCCTGTGGAATACAGTCCTGCCTTTATAAAAGAGCTCGCCTGTCCCAGAGAAATTACATCTTGCACATACAGTACTGTGAAAGCTGTTTTTTTCTTTATTTAAACTTTATTAAGTTATTTGAGGATTTAAACTTTGTTTTTTTGAGGAGCAGTACATTTATGGTCAACAATTCAGCATACATACAAGAGACTAGCAAGACGATTGTGCTGCACGTAACACAGTTCATAAAAACAATCCTAACATTCAGTCAGTAGTGTTTAGTCCCTAAGTAGTTGTACCAATACACTGTTCCAAAAGCAATCCTGGTGGTAGGTAAGCTGCCTTTTGGAAGATATGTGATTGTGGGATAATATCTTATCTGCACTCCATCACTCACAACAGCTACTTTGTTCGGAAGCTGGTACATTTTTTTGTCTTAAGATTTAACCTTGCTGTGATTTTTTTTTTCCCCATTTGATATTTTTGTTGCATAGTGACCTGCCATTCCCTCTCTGTTGGAGGGGTTTGATGGAGCTACTTACGTGAGATAATCTTCTTTGCTGATGTTAATATAATAGCAAAGAGGGGTTACATAGGTATGTTCCGAATGTGATCAAGGAAGTGTAGTAAGATAGCTGCCTGGGGGTAAGAGGTCCCACATCAGGGAATAATTCCTGAATTGCTCTCTATGTCCCACCAGTACTGAGATAACACTGGGCAACTCCAGAAAATATCTGTGTGAGTTGCACATGTCTCCCACAGTCCCTCCAGTATGCTGCAGCTCTCTGAGTGTCAAACTTCCCTGTAATAATGTGGGGTTCTGAAAATTCTGGTCATGTATTTCCACCCATATTCTTTCCATACATAAGAAGCAGTGATCTTGTGTTACCTGGAGTATATGTATGGCTTTATATGCGGTTGAAATGATGTGTTCGGGGATCCTGGTCTCCTGTACTGTGAGGATTAATTACAAAAGCAGGTGAGCTGCTTCTGTTGTCCAGTTTAAGCAGAGTTTTTCTCCGAGTTAATGTCTTGCCTGCAAATATTGAAAGTAATCTGATTGCCTAAAGTGGAATTGTTGCTTTAATATTTGAAAAGGTTTGTATGTTCCATGTTCATAGTATTGGTAGTTATGTGTAAGGCCTAAACGTTGCCAGTTTTTAAACGTGAAGTCTAATCTGGCTGGGGTTAAGTGGGGGTCAGAGGTCAGCATATCAAAATAGCGAGCTGATGATCGAAGCTTGGATGAGTGGAGGGGGTCCTGCCAACTATTGAGGATGTGGGTGGTGTAAGCTGAATCTAACCTCACTATTGGATCTTTAGTCCAGGGTAGTGACCCGAATAATTGCATAAAAATTGGTTGCCTTTTTTCTGCGGGCTCAGAATCTTTCCAGTGTAGCTGGGAGGTGTGATCTAGCCAATGAAGTGCATGGTCAAGTAAGGCTGCTTGACATCAGTCTCTCAGGTTGAGCAAGGTCAGCCCCCGTTTGTGCAGTTGTAGTTTTTGTATGAGATTCTGGGTTTCTTGCCGGCCTATCGGAATCTTGCGATCTGTTTATCCCATCTGTTAAAATCATCTTTCAGAGGGAGTATTGCAATATTTCGAAATAGATATAACAATCTTGGAAGTACATTCATTCTAATGGTGTCCACTCTTTGTATCAGAGGAATTGGCAGGTACAACCATCGCTGTAAATCTTCTCATATTGTTTTATTTAAGGAGTCATATAGTTGACTTTATATAGGGTTGAAAGGTCCCAGGGAAACAGGATTTCCAGATATCGAATCACTGTCCAGTCCCAGTGAAAGGGAAGGCCACCCTAATCTCCAGTGTGGGGGCATAATTAAATTACAGTACTTCTGTTTATCTTTATTTAGTTTATACCCTAATATTTTCTTTCAAAATTTCACAAAGAACTGGAAGTGAGGAAGCCATGTGTGTCAGGTAAACTAACAAACTGACCACATAAAATGCGACCTGGTGTTCCACATCGTTGATTCTGGGGCCTGTGATAGTGGAATCCTTCCTTTAGTTTATGCTAGGGCTTCTGCACATAATGCAAGGAGAAATGGGGATAACAGGCAGCCCTACCTTATTCCCCTAGTTAAGGGTAAGCAGTCTGGGAAGGTGCTATTGACCTTGTCCATTGCCTGAGGGGTGGTGTATGAAGTCGCTATCATTTGGCAAAAGTATTCCAGAAAATGCAAATACCGCAGTGTGTTGGAGAAATTTCCATGACACCCTATCAAATGCCTTTTGGTGATCCATACTTAAAAGAAGAAGGGGGAAGCTAATTTATTTAGTTGCTCCAAAATCTACAGAGCGCGTTTGACATTATCAGAGGTCTGACTCATAGGAACGAATCCTGCCTGATCTCTATGTGTAAGTTCTGGGAATAGGTGTGCTAATCTTTTGGCTATTATGCTTGCATGTATTTTGTAGTCTTAAGAACCAGTACAGGTCTGTACGAGTCACCGAGGAGAGGATCTTTTTTTGGCTTCAAAATGGCTGACATATTAGCAAAGTGCCAACTGGAATGGGAGGATACATCCCCCTTCTGTATATCGTGAAATACTTTACTGTGTAGTTGGATTAATTCCTTTTGAAAAGCTTTATAAAACTCAAGAGAGGAACTTTCCTGTCCAGGACTTTTACCTGGTTTGAGGTGTTTAACAACATATTTCAGTTGGTGTAATTGGACGGACAAGCTCCTCCTGTTGGCCATATGTGAGTAGTGGAACTTCAGCTTAACTAAAAATCCATGATGTTATCCTCCGGTTTGTCCTCCTGATGATACAGGGCAAAGTAATAATCCTGAAACTCTTGCAGTATCTCCTGTGTTTTGTTAAGGGTGATATTCATAGTGTGGTGGGTGAGCTTTGTGATTGTTTAATTTTTGCTGCTATCTATGGCGGTATGCAAGGATCTTAGATGCTCTTGACCCTCCCTCATAATATCTTTATGCTATCCTGAAAACATCGCACCCCAAGCTAGGTGCCCTGTACAGGAACTGTTGCATTCCTCTATCTGCCAGGCACGTACTAATCCAGAAAAAGATGCTCCTTATTTTCAACTACGGAGATGTAACCTATAATGCCGCGCCCAAGAAGTCCTTATCCAGATTGGACTCCCGTCTTCCACTCCTTCTGCTATTTTGCCCTGGACTTCACCTCCCACACTCACCACTGTATTCTCTACCAATCTCTCTCATTTCCTTCTCTTGAAGTCTGGTGTCAATCCCACTGGGCTAAATTTCTTTCCAAATTCTGATCTGGCTCTCTTCCCTCATACCTCTCCTCCTGTCTTTCTATCCCCCCCCCCCCCAAACACACACACTCCCTTAGATCCTATGACATCCAGACTCTGGTAGTCCCCCGTAGGTCCACCTATTGGTCAGGCTGCTTTCTCCTACCATTTCTCCATACTATGGAACTCCCTCTCCTCCCCTCCCCTCTTCTGTTCATCATGCATCCTCTCCTTTTGCCATCTCTTCCCTTCTACGCAACCTCTTTTCCACTACCTGCAACTGCCATTAACCACACCCACATCCCCTCTATGTTGCAGATTCATTGTGGTTCTTTATAGTAATGTTGTCAGATTCATTCCTATTGAAGATTTCCAAGAAAGTACTTGCTAGTTCTGTACAAAACTGTTTATATGTAAACAAACAGATTTAGTTTAGTTGCCATATTGGTCCTTGTAAGCTTCTGAGGAAGGACTTGGTTAATCTGAAAGCTTAGACACTTTGTTCTTTTTGTAACATCTAAGTTGGTCCAATAAAGGTGTCAAACCATTTGCTTCTTGATCTGTTAATATGTAAAGCACTTACACATGGAAAAGCTGTAGTTCATTATGTGTTTGTTCTACTACATGTGTTATTGAAAGTTTTGTTCTACTGTCTGTTTAAATGAATGATACTGTAAATACTGTCGTAATGCTCTCTTCCCCCTTTCCCCAGGATGCACCTGGAAACAAGCAATTGCTGCTCAGTGTGCCTTTTCTGGTGAAACTTTTCAATAAATAAATAAAATCTCTGTTTCTAGGGACATGGATATGTTGTTCATCCACACTGTCTGGCAGGTTCCTTGCTGCTTTAAATCTTGCTGGAAGGTCTTCAAGCTGGCTCCTCCCACCCACCCGGGTGGTAAAACTCTCGGCTCCACCCCATGACGCCAGATCTTCCTTACCGCTTGGAAGCTCAGGTTCCCTCCTTAGCACTCTGCATTTTAGACAGGATCCTATCTCTTCAGTTCGTCCAAAACTAGTTTTGAAGTTTTCCAAACTTCAGTCTTCATTATCCCTCGCGGCTGCGATGGACAAATCGATCCCCGGATTTCGGAGGTGCCCTTGCGGGCAGAAGATGTCCAGGACAGATCCGCACTCCACGTGCGTCTACTGCCTAGGCCTAGACCATGACCCACAGGCCTGTGAGTTGTGTTGCTCTTTTTCGGCCACAGTCCTGGAGGATCGCGCTGCCCGATTGAAGCTCGGGCACCCGGAGAAGCGTTACTCACCAGTAAAATCCAAAGAGGCTCGTTGGGCGCTGTCCGTGGCAGCTGGCTTGGCTGAGCAGCTCGAGCATATGATCGCCCTCGAGGAGGAGGCTATCCCGCTCTCTCTGAGTTCCTCATACTGGGCTTCGTTCAAGGAGCTTGGTCAGTCCCTTTCCACGAAGGGAGAGGGGCCATCAGGACATTCCTCTCGGCACAAGAAGAAGGAGTTGAAGGGTAAGTCCCAACGTTGGCATTCGTGGGAGTGGGAGAGGTCTCCTTCTCCGGGCAGCCGACCGTCGACTTCGGTCGAAGTTGCGGCTCAGGCCGCTGGCTTCACGGTGTCCCCATCAGACCAGCTTGCCGAGACTCCCATCGATGCAGTCGAGATATTCCTCGACCCATCAGACGGGTTGTCGACTGGTGAAGCCGACAACCTATCTTCACTGGTTCCCCCGGTGGAGACCGAGGATCTGCCTGTGCCTTCGGGGTGGCAGTCCCCGGCTAAAGTGCCTGAGCCGAGGGAAGAGTGGGTGTCCCCGGCCCCTTCCCAGGCCGCCCTCGGTCACCCTGAGGGTCTCGGTCTCGGACTTCATCTCGGTCAAGCCGTTCCTGCCGACATCGGCGGTTTAGTCTCGGCACGAAGTAAAGCGGCAACACCGTTTCCTCCTCGTCCCTCCTCCTCGGACGAGGAGGAAACTCAACGTAAGTGCGTCGGCGTTACGAGGAGCTTATGTGGCAGCAGTTACTGTTGTCTGGGAGTAAATTGACTCCGATTCATCCCCCGGCCATCAAGTGGCTGTTGCCCGAACGGCTGAAGCAACCGCTTGCCGCAGTTGAGATGCCCATTTCTGGGCCAGTTGTTCGGCCGAAACTAGCTGCTCCACCGATTGTGGTGGAACCTCTGCCTCCACAACTGAAGTCTGGGGCACTGACCAAGGATTCTCGGTTGGGTCACGGCCTGCCCTACAGGTTGTCGGTCACCCGCACTCCTGACTGTCCTTGGCAGGTGGAGGGTGGCTCAGGCCCGAGGCAGCTCTTCACAGACTCTTCGGAGTCTGATGACAACTCCTCCCTGTTCTTCAGGCAGGTCGACCTGGAGTCCTCCGGGGGCCAGTCATTGGACGATAGCCCATCGTCCTTCATGGGTCTGCTTTGGCTCATCTCGGAGTCCACCGGGATGCAGCTCGAGCCCATGTCCAAATGGGCCAAGTATCCCCTGACGGAGATACTGGACCAAGGGGATTCCCCCACGGAGGCCTTCCCTGTGGCTGAGGCCATTGTCGGCCCAGCCTTGGACCTTTGGCAGCGGCCTGCTTCCTGTCCTGTGCCCTCGGCCAGGATGGCCAGGAAGTATGCGGTCCCTACCGGCTCTTTGCCTGGTTTCTTGGAGCACCCCTCTGCCGAGGGGTTAGTCACCGATAGCGTCTTCCGGCGTTCCGGAAATGCTCGGGACGTGGATAAGCCCCCCGACAAAGAGTCCAAAAATCTAGACTATGCCAGGCGCAAGATGTACGCTGCGTCCTCCCTTGGCGTCCGACAGGCCAGCTCGGCCGTGCTGATAGCATACTTCTCCCACGCCCTCATGGGCTCCCTGGATGAGGTTGTTCCTCATCTCCCCGCTGACCTGCAGACCACGGTCCGTCAGGTGCGGGACCAGGATAGGGCGGTGGTGAAGCAGCAGCTTCAGACTGCTCTGGACATAGGTGATTCCTGTGCCAGGGCAGTAGCCATGCGCTGCAGGGCATGGCTGAGGATATCCACCTTCATGGTGGATACCCAGCACAAGTTGGCAGACGTCTCCTTCTTGGGGACTGACCTCTTCAGCCCTGGAGTGGAGGGACACCTCCAGCGGATCGAAAAGTCCAACGCCACTCTGGACTCAGTCACCTCCGCCCAGCAGGACAAAGGCCGCCATCAACAACAGCATAAGTCCTTTCATCCTTCGGTCCCTGCAGCATGACCGGCCCAACAGCACCAGCAACAGGGCCAGCAGGCTCGCACTAGGCGTCCCAAACCCAAGCCGGCGGCTTCCTCCAGCAGGAAGCAAGGAGGTAAAGGCCCAGGAGGTCCCTCAGCCAGCTCCTCCTCCAAGCCTGCTCAGTGATGGGTTGAGGGGTGTCGCCCCCAACCTTGTCACCCTTCCCTAGGTCCCCCCCCATGGGGGGACGGCTCTGCCACTTCCTTTCCTCCTGGTCTGCTATCACCGCGGACCGTTGGGTGTTGGAGGTGGTAGGAAAGGGCCTGCCTCTGGAATTCGAGCAGACCCCTCCCTTTCGAGCTGTCGCCCCCCCCGGGGGGCCATGGGGTCCGGAGCCTCACTGTCGGCCCGCCGAGCTAATATTGCCCTGCTCCTTGAGAAAGAGGTGATCAGGAAGGTGGTGGATCCTCCTCCAGACCCAGGGTTTGTGTCCAGGTATTTCCTAGTCCCAAAACGGATGGGGGGCTGGTGCCCCATTCTTGACCTACATGACCTGAACAGGTTCCTAGGGTCTCGGACCTTCAGGATGGTCACTCTGGCTCAGATAATCCCATCCTTGGAACAAGGCATGTGGTTCTGTTCCCTGGACCTCCAGGATGCATTCTTTCACGTCCCGATCCGTCCATCTCATCAGAGATTCCTCCGCTTCAGAGCGGAGGGATCCCTCTACGAGTTCTGGGCCATGCCCTTCGGCCTCTCTCTAGCTCCCAGGGTCTTCACCAAATGCATGGCAGTGGTGACAGCATTCCAGCGGCGCCGAAGGGTCCGGGTGTACCCCTACCTGGACGACTGGCTGATTGCAGCCTCTCCAGAGTGGAGGTGGAGCGGTCCAGAGAGCTGGCCCTCCAGGTTTGCTTTCAGATTGGCCTCCTCATCAACGAGACCAAGTCAGAACTCGTACCAAAGCAGCCGATACTCTTCATTGGGGCAGAGCTCGACGCTCTTTGAGCCAGAGCTTGGCTCCCAGCGGACAGGGCCGAGGTTCTTTCCTCCTTTGCCCAATCATTTCTGGTTGGGCAATTGCGCGCTACCTGGAACTTCCTGCACCTCCTGGGCCTCATGGTGGCCTGCACCAGCGTTGTCCATTGGGTCTTCAATGGGGACTGGCCAGCCAGTGGTCACAACACTGTGATCCATTGGACCAGCCCGTGACAGTGACCCAGGAGATGTGGAACGCTCTCCAGTGGTGGACCGTTCTGGCACATCTGCAGGAGGGCATCCCGTTCATCCGCCCTGAGCCGATGGTCTCTCTATCGACCGAAGCATCTCTGATGGGTTGGGGTGCCCATCTGGGGGAGCACAGAGTGCACGGCCTCTGGTCCCCTTGGGAGTCCCGATGCCATATCAACCTGCTGGAGCTCCGAGCGGTCCGTCTAGTTCTCACCGCCTTTGCTTCATTTCTACGGGGTCAAGTGGCTTAGGTCCAGACGGACAATACCACGACCATGTACTACCTAAACTGCCAGGGCGGGATGCACTCCATGCTGTTATGCAAGGAAGCTCTCTGCATATGGTCCCTCGTTCGCAGCCTGGAGGCGGATCTCCTAGCCATTCATGTGGCAGGAGCCTCCAACACCCTGGCCGATGCCCTAAGCCGGATAGGGGCTGCGTCTCACAAGTGATCTCTCCTGCCGGAGGTAGTACAAGATCTCTTTTCCCATTGGGGCATGCCTCAGGCGGACCTGTTTGCCTCAAGGGAGAATGCAAAACTGAGACTGTTCCATGCCCACCCCACTCAGCAGGGCTTGCTGCAGGGGGATGCCTTCTCGAGGCCATGGACCCCGGGCCTCTTCTACGCCTCCCCCTATTTCCCTTGATCCACAAGGTGCTTCTCAAGGCGAGGAGGGACAAGGCGCTGGTAGCCCCAGACTGGCCCCGCCAGTTCTGGTATCCAGATCTCCTCAGTCTCAGCTCCAGGCTCCTGAGGCAGCTTCCAGCCCAACCAGACCTGATCTCAGTCAATCGGGGAAGGTATTCCATCCGGACCTTCAATCCCTGCACCTGACGGCCTGGTTCCTGAGCGGCTGGAGTTCCAGGCCTTGGGTCTTTCTGACGAGGTCCTCAACGTTGTTGAGGCGTCCTGTAAGGAGTCGACCAGGAAATGCTATGCCTTCAAATGGAAGAGATTCTCCATTTGGTGTCAGGGGAAGGGCTTGGACCCTTCCGCCTGTTCCTTGGCAAGCATTCTGGACTACCTGTGGTCCCTTTCTCAGCAAGGGCTTTGGTCGACAACCCTTAAGGTGCACCTGGCAGCCATCTTTGCTTACCAGGCGTGGGCCGGGAAGCAGTTGGTGGCGCAGGAGAAGGTGATCGGGCGCCTTTTCAAAGGCCTTGATCACATTTCCCCTCCGGTGCGAGAACCTCCACCTCCGTGGGATCTACTGCTGGTATTGGCCAAGTTCATGGGCAAGCCGTTCGAACCAATGCACAAGTGCGATATCTCCCACCTGTCGTGGAAGACCTCCTTCTTGGTGGCTATCACATCAGCCAGAAGGATCGGAGAGCTCCAGGCACTTTCCATTGAGTCTCCTTATCTGGTCTTCCACAGGGACAAGGTTGTCCTGCGCTCCCACCCGAAGTTCCTTCCGAAGGTGGTGTCGGAGTTTCACCTTAACTAGGTGTTGACTCTGCCAGTGTTGTACCCCAATCACACCTCAGAGGCCGAATATAGGCTCCATACTTTGGACCCTAGAAGAGCGCTCGCTTATTATAAGGAGCGGACGGCTGAAGTTCGGGGAGAGGTTCGCCAGCTGTTTGTCACCTACGCTGAAGCCGCACCTGGCAGACCTGCAGCCAAGCGGACGATAGGCAGGTGGGTCACCTCCTGCATAGATCTCTGCTATAGGTTGGCGGGCATGGAGCCTCCCAGAGGGATAAGAGCTCATTCTATCCGTCATACCGCTGCATCGGTAGCTGCTTCCAGGGATGTCCCTATCCAGGAAATCTGCAGGGCTGCTACCTGGAAGTCAGCACATACCTTCATCACCCACTACCACATCGACCTTGAGTCACGCCGGGATGCTGGTTTTGGGGCCTTGGTTCTCCAGTCTTTATTTCCCAAGTAAGTATCGGGGGTGTGCGCCTTGCCTCCCTCCTCCCGGAGAACTGCTAGGAGTCTGCCAGACAGTGTGGATGAACAACATATCCATGTCCCTAGAAATACAGGTTACTCACCTGTAACAGGAGTTCTAGGAATGGTATATGTTGTTCATCCACACGACCCACCCGACCTCCCTGGCTTCGACGCACAACCTGGCTTCCAGCGGGCTAGATCTGGCGTCATGGGGTGGAGTCGAGAGTTTTACCACCCGGGTGGGTGGGAGGAGCCAGCTTGAAGACCTTCCGGCAAGATTTAAAGCGGCAAGGAATCTGCCAGACAGTGTGGATGAACAACATATACCATTCCTAGAACTCCTGTTACAGTTGAGTAACCTGTATTTTAGGTATAAGAGGGCTTGTTCAGTCTTGTAGACTAATAGGTCTTGCAGTTTGTTGAATTTTAGTTATTTTGGGGCACTACAGAGTGGTAGCCCTGCATATGAGCAGACTGCAGGAACGACAGCTCTTTCTGGAGTTCTAGCTGCTGTCGTTCTCTTTGTTTTTTTTGGCCGCTTCATAACTTACAATCTCTCCTCTCAACACTACTTTTACAGTGTTCCAGAGCTTTGCTGACGATATCCCTAGGGCACTGTTTTCCTGCAAAATTTGTGGGAATTTTTGTCCTAATCAGTTCTATAAATTGAGGTTCCCGGAGTAAGGTTATATTGAAATGTCACTGTCTGGTAGTATCGTCTGGAGCCAGGATGAGCTCTATTGTTATAGGTGTGTGGTTGAATAGCAAAATTGGGGAACTGTCCATTTGTTAAACACAATCCATGTGTTCTGCACTAATAAGAAAATAGGTAAGATGTGATTATGTTTGGTGTGCATTAGAATAAAATGTATATTGCCAGAGGGTAGGGTTATAATGACACCACACATCTCGTAATCCTAAGTCCTTAGTGAGCCGTCTCCCATGTCTTTGACCAGTTTGTGCTGTCTTTCCCGGCATCCATTAGGAGATTCAAGTCACCATCCAGAAGTAATGCCCCCTGCTGTAATTCCACAGTTTTGTTGCATACGTGAAAGCTGATTTAAAAGCAGCAAATACAAATGGCCATTTAAAATGACTGATGTGAATGGCACTGTTCTAGGGGTGTGGATATAGTTCACTATTCACACTCTCGGTTCCACTGGAACAGTCTGATTTGGCAGATGTCTTTAAGCTAAGTTTCTCCCACCATCCAGGTTGTATATTCCCCAGCTCGACCCCATGATGTCAGATCTTTCTTTCTACTGGAAGAACAGGTCACCTCATTTGCGACTTCCACCTAAGATTTAGTGCACTATATGAAAACTTTGTCTTCTGAAGTTTTTGAGTCATTTGGATTTCTTTCCTCAGTTCCTTCGACTCCCCTTGTAGACCTTCAATGGAGCAATGGAAGCCAGGATTCCAGTTCTGCATTTGGTGCCAGTAGAAGATGTCGGTCATTGACTCGTATGACACATGCGTGCATTGTCTGGGCGGGCAGCATGACATGGCCAGGTGCGGCCTTGTTTCAGCATGCTTCCTGAGTCCCTCGAGAACAGGAAATTCTGGCTCTCACTGGGTCGACCTTTGGAATAGGATCTAAAGGACTGTCCTAAGGGCCACAAGAAGGCCTCAACTGCGGGTGGGTTTGTTCAGCAGCTTGCAGCCCTTGAGATAGAAGTAGCAGCTGCCGTGGCTGGCACCTCCTCAGCTTTGGTGCCGTTCCCAACTGGGGCCAACATCAGAGGGTCATTCAGTGTTTGGCCCTTAAGACCCAGCGGAGAGCCCTGCCCACTGTGGTTCCAACAACAAGTGCCACTGGCTCTGGTTGTGAAACTGGGAGAGATCGAGGTCCATCCAATCCCTTGACTTGCCTGACCACTTGTTGGTTGAGTGCCCATGGGTCGAGGGCTCTTCAGTCCCTCTGTCAAACCAGTTGAGCAGGCTGCAGAAAATTTCCTCGAGCTTGTGTTCCAGTTGTCAGATGATGCTGAGGAATCAATTTTGCAGACCCCGATGCTCCCAGTCCTCACTGAGGAAGATTCAGAGTCCCCGTCCAGTCCTTGGTGAGAGCAGCTTCCATCGATGGTCGAGTCTTCCACACCCATGCTGCTTAATGGGGGCAAAAACATGGAATACCACAACCGGCTGGAAGGCTTCTCTCAAAGTTGATTGTCTGGTCAGTGGTTGAGGTCAAGGCATTCCCACTCTCAATCCCATTTGACCGGGTAGGTGTTGCCATCGGCGCTGCTCAACCTCCTCATCCTCAGGTGAGGAGAGGCACCATCAGAAGCTATGACAATGCTATGAGAAGTTTCTCTGGCAACAGTGGGCCATCACAAGACACGGTAGGCTCTACCCCTGGACCTCCAGTCTCCTGGCAGCCACCAGTGTTGCCCCTTCCTGTCTGTGCTATGCAGGTGCTTCCTGCAACTGCTTCTTCACCTCTTCGGGTGGATCGCAGTCAAAGGTGGATGCTCTAAGGAGGCCTGTTTGGCCACCAGCTTGCCAGGCTAGTTGTCAGTGCAAATCACCCCAGGGGAGGATGGCTGGGTGGTCCGTAGTCGCTGACCATTTTTGAGGAGTTCTCCAACAACTCTGACTATGATGGCCTCCTCTGGGACTCTCCTTCTTGACCAGGGATCAGTTGAGGGGCTGTCCACCAAGCATGGCCTGGGTCATTCAGTGCACTTCTCCACCTAATATCAGAGTCCATGTCAGTCCCGCTACAGCTAGTCCAAAAAAGTATTCTCTTTTTTTCTTTCAAACTGTTTTTCTCCCACACCGCTGAACTCTCTCCAGTGACCCTATCTTACCACACTCTCTACCTCCCTGCGTGGCCCTACTGTGTCCTCCTCCACTATTCCCTGGCACCGGGCATCCCCTGGGTCTGCCCTCTGGAGAAGGGTCACCCAGCCAAAGGCACTCTTTCTATTAGTATTGAGACACCGGCCCGGAGAACGGGGGAAAGTGGAGAGGATTTCAGGCCTGACTGCGGGAGTGTGGGATGCGGAGGGAAGGTGCTTTTGCCTATCAGCGGTGAGGGGGGTTTTCTCTATTTTACTATGTTTCTTGGAGCTGTAGCTCCATCCCTGGCATACACCCTGCAACGCTACGTTTGGTTCACCCCCCCAGCCTCCGCCAGAGGGCGCTCATTGAGCGACCTGCAGCCCTAACCCACCCTGGGAAGAGAGAGCTGTCCTCTTGATGCTCAATCTCTCCCCGCCCCCACCAGCCCCCAGCCACCCGGGGCCATTTCCAAACCCGGGTCGCCAGTGTGGCACGAGGTGTGGCGTCCAGCGCCTCGACCCTCAGCGCCACCGGGCCAGGAAAAAGTATTCTTTTACAGACATTTTGGATAGGGACCACTGCCCGGGTTGTCTTTCCCATGGCAGAAGCCATTTTGGGATGGGCCCTGGAGGTTTGACAGTATCCAGCATCCTGGCCGGCACCCTTTACCCATATGATCCACAAGTGTATGGTCTCTTTCTGGGTTCTCGCACCATCCCTTCACAGAGGGGCTGATAAGGGGGATGTGGACAAGCCTCTGGACAAGGAGTCCTGTAAGACTGAACATGCCATTAAAAAGGTATATGCTGCAGTGTCCTTGGGTTTCAGTCAGGCTTGGTATGCCATGATGATGCCCAATTTCAGGCACTCCCTGATGGGAGTTTATGATTCCATCCTCCCTCACCTCCCAGCTGATTATCTATGAGCTGTGATGGTCATCAGAGACCGAGACCAATCTCTGCCTAAATACCAGCTCCAGATGACCTTGGATATGGGTAGTTCATGTGTCAGTGCAATGGGAGTGTCCACCTCCATGCATCACAGGGCCTGGCTGCATCTGTGCACCTTCACGGCAGACACCCAGCACAAGCTGGCCAATGTCCTCTTCTTGGGTACTGACCTATTTGGCCGTGGGGTGGAAGGGCATCTTACCTGTACTGAGAAGTCCAGTGGCACCCTGGATGCTGTGGCATCATCCCCGAAGGACACAAAAAAGAAGCCTAAGAAACAGGATTTCTAGTATCAGTCCTTTCTGCCACAGCCTCCTTGGCAGCAGCTCCAGCAGGGGCAGCACCAGTCCTGGTTCCTCAAGCCCAAGTCCGAGGGCAGACTTCTAAAATGATGGGGGGCAGGGGTGGTAGTGCCCCTCTGACTGTAGCTGCCAGTGATCCCTCAAAAGCTGCCCAGTACATGTTGGGTGGTGTCATCCCAACATCTATCCTGTCTGTACTCCCTGTAGGAGGTTGGCTACATCACTTCTTGCCACGTTGGCCCACTATCACAATGGACAAGTGAGTGTTGGATATAGTGGACAGAGGGTTGCCTCTGGACTTAGAGGCCCTCCTGCCTTATTCGCTGCCACTTGAGTTCAGGGTGTCACAGGAAGCACTGTCTGCACTTCAGAAACACATTTCATACCTCCTTGCAGAAGTGGCAATAGCCAATGTCCTAGACACCCTGGCCAGTCCAGGTTACATGTCCAGGTACTTCCTGGTTCCGAAACAGATGGGGAGCTTGCACCCCATATTGGATCTGCCGGCTCTGAACCAGTTCATGCAGAAACACAAGATCTTCCACGGAATGGTCTCTTGCAGTAGGTAATTACTTCTGGGAGTTTCCAGCAGAGGGCGCTGTTGTACGGCAGCTCTTCTAGCAGTTTCACCAGGGGCTGCCCACACATGACATCATCCTCCTGCTTCTTATATAAGTGTGGGCAGTCCCTGGTATCCTCAGTTCATTTTCCCACCGTCTTCAGCTCGCGCAGCAGCTAGTTCAACTTCTGTGTAGCAGTCGTAGATGAGAATTGGATTACAAAACGAATGTCTAAAGATTCTTTAACCAAACAAACTCTGTTTTGTTCCTGCCATTGTGGTAGGAAGATATACTGCTTTGACAACCACACATCTTGTGTATGGTGTCTGGGATCCAGATCAACCCATCGACGACAGTTGCTCGAAATTCAGTACCTGCTTACAGAGCAGAAAATGTCTCTGTTAGAGAACCAGGGGGCTCATACCAAGGGCTCCCCAATTCTGGTTCTGGTTCTTGGCAGGGTAAGGAGAGGGATAACCCCCGCTCTCAGTCCCGGCTGCATCACCCATCGACTGTTTCTGTGACTCTTCCATTAATGGAGCGTCTTTCTACAGCTTCCTTGTTGACGGGGGCTGACACCCTCTCAGCAAAGGCACTTTCCAGCACTTTGAATGCTGTGCAGGCTTTGCCTGCTCCATCGATGAGGGGCATATACCCTCTTGTCTGATGCTATCTAGCGTCTTGAATAAAGCCAAATACACGGCTGCTCCGTCGATGGGGGCTCCTCTCCTGTCGACAGCGTCTGACATCTTTCATGGTAATCATTCCACAGGCTTGTCAACGAGAACCTGTGTTCCACAAGGCAAACAGAATGCCCCTTCACCCTCACAGGTGGCATCTTACAGGGGACAAGCAGACAGAGACTGGGACCCTGGTTTATTCTTCAGAGGGGTGAGACCTGCTTACACTACCCGTCCCATCCCCTTCATCACCTCTATTGTTTCGTAAACCCTGCTTCCTACCCCCCCCTTCCTCCCAAGAATAGGACATCACCAAGAGAGTGATGCAGGTCTTGCATACCATGTGGTATACCCAGCCCTCCGACCCAGAAGTGCTAAAGGATCCTTTCCAGTCTCACTCTCCTCCACCTAAAAGATTTCACGGTGACAGGGATATACTGCCACCCTGGTCACCTTCTCCTAATATGGAAGATTATTTGTCAGATGAACCTGAACTACCAGTGGAACTCCCTGGTGATATTGAAGAAGAAGAGTTCCAAGATTTGGATTTCCTGAATCTGGACTCCCCCTACTCGGAAAACTCTTCCCTGGATGAGTACCTGCCCATGCTAGTTGACACCTCTCCTCTAGATGACCTGTCCTTTAGTGCAATGATGGTCCAAATACAAAAGGTCATGGGGTTCTCTACCACAGAACATGACAAACAATGTAAGGATATGGCAGAATATCTTGAACTGCCAGAGGAACTGGCCTTAGTGGTGCCCCCACTGATTCCGACCTATCAGAATGCCATGTTGGTTGCCTGGCATTAGTCATCAGCCATTACAGCTGTCCTCGAAAAGCAGATCGCTTATACTAAGCTCCCCTAGATCATCCCTTTCTGTCCACTATCCCAGAAGTGAATTCAGTGGTCATTACTGCCACTCATGATCATACTAAAAAACCCAAACATATGAGTTCCTTACCACCTGATAAAGAATCCCGAAGAATTGACTACCTGGGGAAAAAGGTTTTTGCTTCAAGCACCATGAATATTCGAATCTTGAATTATATGGGTCACATGGTTAAACACCAATGTACCCTTGGTGCTTTGTCCATCGAACTTATCAATAAACTTCCTCCCTCCCTCCCAGGAAAAGGACAAGTTATTGGCCATGGTGTCCACTAGCAATTCTATCTCCTGCTGCCTACTCGGGTTGGGATATGATGCCATCGATACCTCAGCCTGACTCTCAGCTACTGGAGTCTCTCCGCATCACCATGCTTGGCTTCGCATTTCAGGTTTTTCTCCTTATATACAACATAAAGTAGCTAATGCACACTTTAATGGGTCTAAACTGTTTGGGCCAGGTACTCAAACATTGTTAGATGACCTGTAGGCATCAGGCAGAACCCTTTGTATGGTGCACGGTATGTACCATATTCCGCAGCCGTCCTACTATACACAATATTCCTCTTATTCCAAAAGAGGCTGAAAATATAAGGCCTCTAACAGAGGTGGCTTTAGAGGTCATGCTCAGGCCACAAGAGGCAACACTTCTTCCACCCGTGGCTCCCATGCCCAGCCCTCGGGAGGGGCTGGGCACCCTAGCACCCAGTGACCTATCAGGACTTTCCCCTTGCCTCCTTGACCAGGCCTTGGAGGCTGTAGGGGGTTGTTTTAGCCTCCATCTGGTGGCCTGGAAAACAATCACTTCAGACAAATGGGTACTTCAGATAATCCAAAAGGGGCACACTTTAGAATTTCTCTCTGCCCCATCCCTGTCCCCTCCTTGGGTAACCCATTACCCACCAGATCATGTCCCTATCCTTCAAGATGAACTGACAGCACTTCTAGCCAAACAGGCTGTCTTACCAGTGCCACTTCCAGAACATTAAAAGGGATTTTACTCCCATTTTTTTCTGGTATCCAAGTGAACCAGAGATCTCAGACCAAAATTAGACCTGAGACACCTGAATCGATACATTCAGTTCAAACATTTTCGCATGATAACTCTAGCTGCCATCATGCCTATCCTAAAACAAGGGGAATGGTTGTGTGCCCTGGATACGAAGGATGCCTACCTACATATCCCCATTCATCTTGCCCATCACAAATTTCTGAACTTCAACCTTCTAGGTCAAAATTACCAGTTTCAAGCACTCCCTTTCGGCCTCTCATGAGCCCCAAGAGTGTTCACCAAATGTCTAGTGGTGGTGGTTGCAGCCTTATGGAAAAAAGGGCACTTTGTCTTTCCATACCTAGATGATTGGCTAATCAAAGCAAACTCCAGAGAAGCTCTGCTTGTTTCCCTAGCTGCTACTCTGAACATGTTCAATGATCTAGGGATAACAGTCAATTGGCTGAAGTCTAGTTCAAACCTGACACAGTCTCTCCAATACATTGGAGCTGTTCTAGATAGTCACAGCCAGAGCTTACCTTCCGCCTGCCCATCAGGCCACTCATATCTCAGGCTTCGCAGATACGGACTCAGAAAATAGTCACGGGCAGACAAATGCTGAGCCTTCTGAGTCACATGTCTGCCGCCATTTCAACAGTGGCATTCGCTCACCTTCACATGAGACCTGTCCAATGGACCCTTCAAAATCAATGGTCTCAAAGAACTGGACAGTTCGACGACAAATCATGGTCACTCCTTCCTTGAAGTCATCCCTGATGTGGTGGACAACCCAAACCATTTTGTGTCAAGGAATGCCATTCCACTCCCTCACTCCCATGCAGACGTTAACCACGGATGCTTCCCTGGATGGATGGGGCGTGTACTTGGGTCCTTATCAGACCCAAGGTTGATGGAACGCCTCTTCCCATCATTCTCATATCAGTCTCCTCGAGATGAAGGTGATCTGTCTAGCCCTTCAGGCATTCCAACCCTACCTCAAGCCAGGACCATTGCTGATTCAAGACAGCACTGCAATGGTGTTTTACCTCAACAAGCAAGGGGGCACGAAATAATGCACCCTCTGCACGGAGACTCTTGCAGTCTGGCAGGAAGCCATCAGACAGCAACTAATGCTAATGGCTGTACACCTATCAGGATGGTGCAATCAGTTAGCAGACTGGCTAAGCCACCTGTCATCTGCTCACGAATGGACTCTTCACAAAGAAGTACTCCAAGAAATCTTTGACTTATGGGGAACTCCACAGCTGGATCTGTTTGCCTCCCCAGTCAATCACCAGCTCCCCTGTTACTTCTCCATTATCCCAAGCAACAAAGGACGATCTGTAGATGCCCTGTCCCAACCTTAGACAGGACTCTACTTATATGCCTTCCCTCCCGTCCCTCTCTTGCAACAGACTTCAACTGGAGTCGGCCACCATGATTCTCATAGCACCAATGTGGCCTTGTCAACCGTGGTACCCTCTACTGCAACAACTGTCAGTAAGGGAACCCATTCCATTGCCAGTCAGACCGGACCTCCTGACCCAGTGTCAGGGATCCCTCCTACACCCCAGCCTGAAGACCCTTCATCTTCACACTTGGCTCCTGAGAATGCATTCATAAATACACAACCCAAGTGTCCCCCTCTGTTGCCAACCTTCTACTGGCTTCTTGTAAACCAGCAACCAGAGAAACATAATTCCAAATGGAAATGTTTTTTCCATATGGTCTGCTTCTTGCTCGCTGGACCCTTACTCTCGTCCACTAGCGCAGGTTTTAGACTACCTGGCCTCTTTATCAGAGTCAGATTTAAGTTACTTCTCCATCAAAGTCCACCTGGCTGCCATCTCAGCATTTCACAAACCTTTGGATGGCAAACTTCTGTACCAACATCATTTAGCCAAGATGTTTCTGAGAGATATGATACGTATTAAACTTCCTATTAGATGACCCACTCCTCCGTGGGATCTCAATTTCATTATAGAAAAGCTGTCCCTCAAATATTTTAAGCCAGCAGCCACCTGTGATCTCCATTTCCTTTCAGGAAAATATTGTTTCTAGTGGCTATTACTTCAGCTCACCATATTTCCGAGCTTCATGCCCTCATGTGTAGAGAACCTTACTTAATTTTTCACAAGGACAGGGCGGTCCTTCGTGGCAACCCCTCCTTCCTTCCTAAAGTAATCTTCAAACATACTCTAAATCAGTCCTTGGAGCTTCCGGTTTACTAACCTGACTACTCCAATCACGGTGAACATCTCTTAAATACCTTAGATGTCCATTGTATCCTACACTATTATACTAATCATACCCAGTCGATTAGGAAAACGTCTCAATTGTTTGTCACCTTTGCCTCTGGCAGAGAAGGGCTTCCCATTGCTAAATGAGCCCTGTCTTCATGGTTGACGAATTGTATTACTTTTTGTTACAAAAAGTACTGCAAGACTTTACCCGGACCTGTTCAAGCCCACTCCACTAGAGCTATGGCCACTACTGTGGCTTGCTTCGAAGGCGCCTCCATTTCAAATATCTGCAATGCAGCTACCTGATCCACAATCCATACTTTCACAAGGCATTACAATCTTGATATTGCCTCGAGACATAGGACAGGCTTTAGCCGTGCAGTCCTACAAGGTCTCCTATCATAACTGTCCTCCCATATGGATATAACTGCTGGGGATTCTCCCAGAAGTAATTACCTATTGCAAGAGACCATTCCGTGGAAGACAGTACAGTTACATAAAATCTTACCGTAAAAGTAGATCTTTGAGGAATGCCTCTTGCAGTAGGTGCAATCCCACCCTCCATCCCCCTCCTTCTCTAGCAGAGCAAAATCTGGTCCAGTGACTTATGGTTGGGACTCCTTGGTACCTTGGCTTCCCCTCGGTCCTAGCTTTTGTGAGCTGAAGATGGAGGGTGAACTGAGGATACCAGGGACCGCCCACACTTATATAGGAAGCAGGAAGATGATGTCATGTGTGGGCGGTCCCTGGTGAAAACTGCTAGAAGAGCTGCCGTGAGACAGGCTGGAAACTCCCAGAAGTAATTACCCACTGCAAGAGACATTGCTCGAAGATCTACTGTTATGGTAAGATTTTATGTAACTGCACTTTCTGGATGGTCATTCTGAATCAGATCATTCCATCGCTGGAGCAGAACATGTGGTTCTGTTCCCTAGATCTCTAGGATGTATTCTTTCACATCCCAGTCCCTCTGTCCCACCGCCATACCTCCAGTTCTGAGCAGAAGGGATCCTGTACCAGTTCATGCCCTTTGGCTTGTCCTCAGCACCCAGGGTCTTCATCAGGTGCTTGGCAGTGGTGACTTCATACCTGTGGTGCCTAGGTGTCGGAGTGTTCCCCTACCTGGACTACTGGCTCTGAGCCAGTTAGTACAAAGAGGCTGTAGAGAGGTCCAGAGATCTGGCTCTTCAGACTTGCAGAGACTTGGGCTTATTGTTCAACCTAGACAAGTCCGAACTGGTACCCATGCAGGTGATCAAGTTCATCTGGGCAGTTCTAGACTCCCTGCAGGCCAAGGCCACCTCCCTGCGGACCAAGCTCTGAATCTTTCCACCTTTGACCTAGCATTTCAGATTGAGCTCTCACATCTTGTCCATGATTTCCTGAGACTGCTAGCGTAATGGTGTCCTGCACCAGTGTGGTCCATTGGGCACAGTGGTTGATGTGCCACCTCCAGTGAGACTTGGGCCATCAGTGGTCCCAGCGTCTAAGCCACTTGGACCAGCCGGTCACAGTGACCCTGCCAATGTGGGATGCTATCCAGTGGTAGCTGATCCCAGAATATCTGGAGGAAGGAATCCCATTTGTCCAACCAGAACCGATCGTTGTGCTCACAACAGATGCGCCTCTGGTAGGAGACCACAGAGCTCATGGGTTCTGGCTATTCTGGAAGTCCCGTAACCACATAAACCTGCTGGAGCTCCATGCAGTGTGAGCTGCACTGATGGAATTCACTTCTTTAGTCAGTGGTCAGGTTGTGCTGGTCCAGGCAGACTACACCATGACTGTGTTCTGCCTGAGCAGGCGGGGCAGAACTTACACCCTTCCCTTGTGACAAGAGACCCTCCTTACTTGGATCTTTGTGAACAGCCAGGGTGCAGATCTCCTAGCAATTAGTGTTGCAGGAAAGAACAGTCAGTTTCTGGACACTTTCAGCTGGGTAGGAGTAAGGTCTAATGAGCAGTTCTTGAACCAGGAGGTGGTGAACCACCTGTTTTCCCCATAGGACACTCCTCTGGTGGACCTGTTTGTCTTCTGGCAGAATACCAGACTGAGGCTGTTTTTGCTCACCCCTCCAGTCTGGGACACTGTTGGGGGGGGGTGCCTTCATGAGACCCTGGATCCCAGGCCTTGAGTACACCTTCCCTTCCTTCCTTCCTCTGGATTCACAAGGTGGTGGTCAAAACCTGGAAGGACAAGGCATGAATGATCCTGATAGCTCCACACTGGCCAAGGCAATTCTGGTACGCAGATCTTTTCTGCCTAAGCAGCAGACCTCCGTGCCGACTGCCTCTCCACACGGATCTGCTGACCAGACATAAGGAAATGGTCCTGCATCCAGACCTACAATCCCTGCACCTCACGGCCAGGTTCCTGAGTGGCTAGTGTTCCAGGCCTTGGGTCTCTTGGGTGATGAGCTCCACATTGTGGAAGTTTTCGGAAAAAAATTGACTTGCAGGTGCTGTGCCTTAAAATGGAACAGATTTTCCATTTGTTGTCAGGGCAAGGAGCTTGATCCTCCTGCTTGCCTTGTGGCTAGCATCCTGGACTACCTCTGGTTCCTCTCTGAGTTGGAACTACAGGTGACCCTTAAGGTGCACCTGACAGCCATTTCTGCTTACAGGGTGCTGGCTGGTAAGCTGACAGTGGTCCAAGAGAAGGTGGTCAGGCACTTTTTTAAGGGCATGGACCACGTTTCCTCTAGTACATTAACCACCTCCACTACAGGACCTACTGCTGATGTAGGCTGTGCTCATTGGCAGGCCACTCGAGCAAATGTGCAGGAGTGAGATGTCATACCTGTCATGAAAGACGGCCTTCCTGATGGCAATTATAACAGCCAGAAGAACTGGGCAGCTCCAGGCACTCTCAGTGGAGTCTTCCTATCTGGTCTTCCACAGGGACAAAGTCAGCCTTCACCCCAACCTGAAGTTGCTCCTGAAGGTCCTATTGGAGTTTCACCTTAACCAGGTGATTTACCCATCCATCTTTGGAGGCCAGTTGCAGGTTCTATACTAACATACTATTTGCCAGCAGATTAAGCCTTACGGTCTATCGAGTCTGCTCAAATCTCAGATCCCTAGTTGGGTGCCAAGGCCCTCCCCTCCCTTGTGTTCCAGAAACCCCTATCATCCATCCCCACCCCCCTGGGACAGGCCATCATCTGATATATCCACTTTCTGTGTCTGTCCCACCCTCTCTTGAAGCCCTCCACTGTGGATCTCTGAACCAGCTCTGCCAGGCAATGCATTCCAGGGTCCACCACCCTCTCAGTGAAAAACCTCCTCCTCTTTCCCCCTCACCCTTCCTCCTTCCAACTTCAAACCATGCCCTCTGGTAATACCTCCCTGCTTTAGTCTAAAGATCCCTCCATGTTTACCCTAGTTATTCCTTGAGGTACTTGAAGACCTCAATCATGTCCCCCCTGTCTCTCCTCTCCTCCAATGAAAACAGGCAGAGTTCCTCAAGTCTGTCCTCATACGTCCAATCCCCTAGCCCTCATATCATCTTAGTTGCCCTCCTCTGTACCCTCTCCAGGAGCTGTATGTCCCTCTTCAAGTGTGGTCTCCAGTACTGCACACAGTACTCAAGGTGTGGTCTAACCAGTCCATTGTACAATGGCAGAATCACTTCCTTGCTCCTAGAGGTGGTCCCCCTTACGATGCATCCCAACATCCTGTTTACCTTGCTAGCCACTGTCCTGCACTACTCAGACTTATTCATACATGCATCCACCATGACCCCTAGGTCTTTTTCCCCTATTGAGGCCTCCAGCGCCTCCCCTCCCAGGGTGTACCTGTGTTTAGGGTTTCCCCACCCAAGATGCAACACCTTGCACTTGGTGATATTGTAATTTAATTTCCATGTGTGAGCCCAGCTTTTCAGGGTGTCCATGTCCCCTTGCAGGGCCAACCTCCCCTCTTCTCCCTCAACTACTGCTCCCATCTTGGAGTCATTAGCGAAGAGACTCATTTCACACCCTATACCCTCCCTGATGTCTGATATGTATGCATTAAACAGGATCAGACCCAGGACCGAGCCCTGAGGTACCCCTACCAACCTCTCTAGGGTTTGAGAGCTCCCCACAGACCACTGCTCTCTGGTGCATCCAGCTAGCCAGTTTTCAATCCATCTGACCATCAAAGGCCTACTCCTAACCCCATCAGTTTCTCAACCAGACCATTGTGGGGACAGAGTCAAACACCTTGCTGAAGTCCAAGAATAATACATCCACAGGCTTTCCCTGTCCAGTTCTGATGTTACCCATTCTTAGAACTCCACAAGATTGGTTTGACATGATCTACCTGGCACAAACCCATGTTGCTGACTATCCAGACCTCCCACCTCCTCCAAGTACACCCCCAATCGTTCCTTTAGTATACTCTCCTTTAATTTTTCCCACCACCGAGGTCAAACTGATGGGTCTATAGTTAGCTGGTACTTCCCTCGACCCCCCTTTATGGATTGGCACCACATGTGCCTCTCGCCAATCCCTAGGTACCCTCCCTGTACCCTGGACCTGTGGAGAGTGCTCTCTTATTATGTGACGCATACAGCTGGAGTTTGGGGAGGGTCTCACCAGCTGTTTGTCACTTACACTGAAGTCACACTTGGCAGACCAGCAGCAAAGTGGATGATTGGCTGGTGGTTTATGTCCTGCATTGATCACGGCTATAGTTTGGCTGGTAGGGAGCCTCCTGTAGGGCTTAGAGCTCATTCCACCACACATACCGATGCCTCCATGACTACTTACAGGGTCATACCTATCCAGAAAATCTGCAGGGCTGCTACCTGGAAGTCAGCACGCACCTTCATTACCCACTACCTCATCGACCTTGAGTCGCATCAGGATGCCAGTTTGGGGGCCTCGGTTCTCCAGTCTGTTCTCCAAATAGGAGTGCGTGCCTTGCCCCCTCCTCCAGGAGGACTGCTAGGAGTCTGCCAGAGTGTGGATAGTGAACTATATCCATGCCCTAGAAAAATAGGTTTTTAGTTCTAGGAGTGGTATATAGTTCTAGGAGTGATATATAATATATAGATGTCTGTAGTCTAGGTAACAAGCTCCCTGAACTGGTGGCCTTGATGGAAGAGGGACACCTGGATATTGTGGCAGTCACAGAAACATGGTACACAGAGAACCATGACTGGGATATCAACATACCAGGGTACACAATCTACAGGAGGGACAGGTAGGGTAGAAGAGGAAGAGGAGGAGGAGTAGCTCTCTACCTAAGGGAAAGGATCAAAGCAACAGAACTAAAGGGTAAACAGGGAGAAGAGGAGGCACTGTGGGTCACCCTGGAGACAGGAAATTGCACCACAGTCAGCACAGGGGTTGTATACAGGCCCCCATCTCAGGGGAGGAAATGGACATGAAATGATAGAAGGCATCCTTAGAATGGCAGAAAAGGGGGAGATATTGTTGATGGGGAACCCGAATATGCCAGATGTTAACTGGAGCACATTTTCTGCAGTCACATGCAAGAGCAGGGTCATTCTCGATGCCCTAGAGGGGGCATACCTCAGACAGCTAATGTTGGAACTGCAATCTTAGACCTGGTACTCTCAAATGGGGATGGAGAGAGGATCTCAGACCTAGAAGTGGGTAGCCATCTGGGAACAAGTGACCACCAAACAGTGTGGTTCATGATAAACACAGCCATGGAGTCAAGCTATACAAAAGTGAGGGTACTGGACTTAAGGAGGGCTGACTGTGTCAGAATGAGAGAGTGCCTCAGAAAAGCACTAGCAAACAGGTAAAAAAGGAGGGGTGGAGGAACACTGGGGAAACATCAAAACTGCCATAACAGAGCGTAAAAACCTTTATGTGAAGCAAATAAATCAAAACAAAAGAAAAAACACTATGCTTCTCAAAAGAGGTGGCGGGGAAGGTTGGGGAGAAAAAGATGGCATTCAGGAAGTATAAGGAAACACAGAAGGAGCAGGACAGAGAACTGTACCAGTTAAAGCAGAAGGAAGCGGGGAAGGCAGTCAGAATAGCAAAGGCTCAAACCGAGGAAAAGATAGCCAACTCAGTTAAGAAGGGGGATAAAACCTTTTATAGGTAGATTAGGGAGCAATAGTGAGGCTTAATAAAGGGAAGGGTGAGTGGGCAGAGAGGACAGTGAAAAGTAGGGATACTGAATGAATGCTTCTGCTCAGTATTCACACAAAAGAAGAGGGGAAGGTACCTAATCTAATCAATAGAAGCACTCTGGATGGGGTCGTAATCGACGATCCCAATCCTTTCACAGAAGAAAGGATTCTGAAAGAACTCCTAAAACTGAAGGTGGACAAAACAATGGGGCCTGATGGGATTCACCACAGAATTCTAAAAGAACTAAGGGGAGAACTAGTGACACCACTGACTACCCTTTTTTAACAAATCATGGGAGGATGGTGTGGTACCTAAGGACTGGAGGAGGGTGGATGTGATTTCCCTTCACAAAAGTGGGAGCAAAGCAGAGACAGGAAACTACAGACCTGTTAGCATGACCTCAGTGGTAGGGAAAATTATGGAATCATTTCTGAAAGAAAGAATTGTTGAGTACCTAGATGCCAGCAGGGCACAGAAGCCAAGGCAGCATGGATTCACAGTGGGAAGGTCATATCAGATGACTCTAATAGATTTCTTTGAGAGCAGAAAGGGTCCTGAGCTGGGATCTTGACTATCCCCATTCCTCCTTGAAAAGCTGCTCACTGGGTGACAGTCTTTTTCAAGACACCCTACTGCTAAGCACCATGCTGCTCGACTACAGCATCAGCTTGGAAGGGAAACAGCAACCGAGTGAAAGTGCCACAAGAATCAATTGAGGGGGTGGAGAAAGAGATTCCCTATGGTACACAGCTAAGTGGCTGAGTGAAAGGAACTTCCAAAGTGCTGTTCCAGAGGACAAAGCAAACAGGTCTGTAATCAGGGTACTTTATGCATTTCTGTTGGCTACTCCTCATGGCAGGGGGAGCAGTTTTTAGGTACATAAGCAGGATTAGGTAAATAGGCAGGGCTGTGCTGATATGATTTACTTGCAGGATCTTACCTAATTTTGAACTACTGCAGCAGAAAGTTTGTTTTTATTTCTGGTAGCTGTTCTTCTCTTGGCACAGCTGCACACAGTCTTTTTTCCCCCACAGGGAACTTTTCGGGTGGAATAAATGCCACAAACAGTTACAGCTTACAGAGAGAAGCTCATTCAGGTGATGTGAGCAGTGATGTGGGCATTCAAGTGGACCAACAGAGCGCTCCTACACAGGGCGCCAACTTTAAACAAAGGATTGCTGGCCTTATAAATACTGAGCAACAGGTTCTGTGGGTGTACAGAGCAGAGAGGGTCCTGAGCTGGGATCTTGACTATCCCCATCCCTCCTTGAAAAGCTGCTCACTGGGTGATGGTCTTTTTCGAGACTCCCTGCTATTAAGCACTTTGCCGCTCGACTGCAGCATCAGCTTGGAAGGGAAACAGCATCCGAATGAAAGTGCAGCAAGAATCCGTTTGGGGGGGGGGGAACGGAGAAAAGGATTCCCTACAGTACACTGCTAAGCGGCTGAGTGAAGGGAACTTCCAAAGCGCTGTTCCAGAGGATAGAGCAAATAGATCTGTAATCAGGGTACTTAGGGCATTTCTGTTAGCCACTCCTCGTAGCGGGGGGGGCAGTTTTTAGGTGCATAGGCAGGATTAGGTAACTAGGCAGGGCTGTGCTGATATGATTTACTCGCAGGATCTTACCTAATTTTGAACTACTGCAGCAGATAGGTTTGTTTTTATTTCTGGTAGCTGTTCTTCTCTTGGCACAGGTCCATACAGTATATTTTTCCCTGCAGGGAGCTTTTTAGGTGGAATAAATTCCGCAAACAGTTACAGGTTACAGTGAGAAGCTCACTCAGGTGACATGAGCAGTGATGCAGTCATTCAGGTGGACCAATAGAGTGCTCCTACACAGATCAACAACTTTAAGCAAAGGGCTGCTGGCCTTATAAATACCAATCAACAGGTTCTGTGGGTATGCAGAGCAGAGAGGGTCCTGAGCTGGGATCTTGACTATCCCCATCCCTCCTTGAAAAGCTGCTCACTGGGCGACAATCTTTTTCAAGACTCCCCACTGCTAAGCACCGCACTGCTCTACTACAGCATTGGCTTAGAAGGGAAATGGCACCTGAGTGAAAGTGCAGTGAGAATCCATCGTGGGGGGAAGGGATTCTCTACAGTACATGGCTAAGTGAATGGAACTTCTAAAGCGCTGTTCTAGAGGACAGTGCAAACAGATCTGTAATCGGGGACTTCGGGCATTTCTGTTGGCCACTTCTCATAGCAGAGGGAGCAGTTTTTAGGTACATAGGCAGGATTAGGTAACTAGGCAGGGCTATGTTGATACGATTTACTCGCAGGATCTTACCTAATTTTGAACTACTGCAGCAGATAGGTTTGTTTTTATTTCTGGTAGCTGTTCTTCTCTTGTCACAGGTCCACATGGTTTCTTTTTTCCCCACAGGGGATGCCCTCCCACCCTACCCCCATTCCCACCCACCCGTGCTCAACTCCTTGCATGGTCACAGGAAGAGGTGGACTCTGGTACCATTGTATGTTCGCATCCATGCAAACAAGGTCAGATAAGAGGGAGGGAGGAGTGAAACACTGAAAGGAGAAAATACAAAACATAAATTAAAAAAAATAAGAAATAAAGAAACATTTTGCTTTCCATCCAACAGGGAAAGGCTGCCAACTCTCCAGGCAATAAACCTCATTTTTCATTTCATCCAGCACTAGTGAAATATCCTTCCCCACTCTCATGCAATTAAAAAGAGGGGAATCACCTGATATGAACATAATGGACATTATAAGTTGAGAACATTGTGGGGCTGTCTTCACCAAATTTCATGCCAGGCACCTTACTCACTGTCCCATATGCTGGACCATCACTGACCTTAAATCCCAGCTTCAGGCAGCCTGGAACCAAATATTCAAACTGCAGGGTGAGATACAAGGCATAAGGTAATTGCAGCCTCCACTTCCTGGCCACCAGAACCAAAGTGCCAACTACTACCCCAAAAAGTGGTCACGGTCAGTAGGTTGGCAAGTGGTCAGAGGGGGAAAAACCAGGAAAAGTGAACAAGTTTAACAAACTAAACCTACAAGGTGTGGACATCATCCCTACACAAAACAGGTACTCACTGCTGAAAGCAGTATCTTGGTCAAAACCCAGTGATACCTCACAAAAACAGCACACTGCAGTAAAAGCAAATGGCTAATAAAGGTTTACAGACACTACCCAAAAACTACTTATAATAAGGGATCCCATGAAATGCGGTGTGGAACTCCACCTAAATTCCAACACCAAAGTGGAAACTCTGGTTAAGTGTCTTCCAGGATCATCTGCTAAAAGGGACACAGACCACATAAAACAGCTCATGTATAAAGGAGGAAAAATTTATAGTAATCCACTTTGGAACAAATGACTTGGCAAATCAATCACTAGATGAGACCAAAAAACACCTAATAGAGTTAGCAAACAAGGTGTCCTCTCTTTCATCCACCATTGCCTTCTCAGAAGTCCTACCAGTCTAGGAAAAGGCCAGTAATAAAAATCAGGTCAGGACAGAAGAAATACAAAACCTCAACACCTGGTTATGTGACCTATGCCAGGAAAAGGGGTACAACTTCATAGGGGACTGGAAAAGCTTCTGGGAAAGACATTTTTTTTCAGATATGATGGTCTACACCTCAACAAAGAAGGTGTGAGGGCGCTTGGACAGAAATTTGATGTCTATGCAAATCGTTTAAATTAACAAATGGGGACTGCACGTGACATTTCAACCAGGGCACAGGACTCCACTCCCCATAGAATCAAAACGAGCAGAAAATTTGGCACCTAATCTGGGGATGGAGACTGCCTATGCTACAGCAATCGATGCACAGAACTCCACTCCCAAAAAAAACAAAAGAAGCGCAGAATCATCACCAAATTACAACACTAACCCAGAACAAAAAATTAAACAAAGTCACACCAAGAATGAATATGGAAAGCAGTGCTTACTAATGCTAGAAGTCTGACAAATAAACTTCCAGAACTCATAGCAACTATGGCACAGGAGGGCCTGGATTGGGTGGCAGTGACTGAAACCTGGTATACAGAAAACCACACCTGGGATTCAGTAATCCCAGGGTACAACCTGTACAGAAAGGATAGAAAGGGGAAAAAAAGGGAGGAGGGGTTGCAATATATGTATGAGAAGACATAAAAACCATAGTGGTACAGAGGGCCCCCCAGTGAAGCCAAAGCACTGTGGCTGGCAGCTGACAATGGAAATGGGGCAACCATCAGAATAGGTGCAGTTTATAGGCCCCTATTGCAAGGGAAAACTGCAGACAAGGACCTACTTGAAACAATACACCACATGGCAGGTAAAGGCAAGGTGGTACTGATAGGGGATCTAAACCTACCTGATACACAGTGGGAAAAATCATCGGCAGCATCAACAAAGAGTAGGGACTTTTTGACTGCCTTATAGGGTGCAGGTCTCAGGCAGCTGGTGGACTCTCCATCAAGGGGGAAGCCATACTGGACTTAGTTCTAACAAACGAGGCTAGAGTAACAGAGACAGTAGTAGGGTGCCACCTAGGGAATAGCGACCACTGTATGGTCAGATTCAATATCCTCACCACAGAGGACATTAGTCACTCCAGCATAAGGGTCCTAGACTTTAGAAGGGTGGATTTTCAGAAAATGAGGCATACCATAGCCGAGATCTTAAAAGAAAGGCAGGGGAGAGGGTGTCGATGAAATCTCGGAAAACATAAAGGGTGCTATCAGGAAAGTGACAAACCAATGCACTAGGAAAATAAGCAAATCAAAAAAGAAAAGAAGCCCACTATGGTACTCCAAAGAGGTGGCAACCATAGTTAAGGAAAAAAGGCTGCCTACAAAAAATGTAAAGTGACAAAGAAGGAGGAAGACTGGGAATCATACAGGGAGAAACTAAAGGAGGCAGACAAAGTAATTAGGAAGGCAAAAGCACAAACTGAGATGAAGATAGCAGAAGGTGTAAAAACAGTGGACAAGACCTTTTTTTTGGTACATAATGGAAAAAATGAAGACAAAGAGGGAAATAGTAAGACTGAAAGCAGAAGGGGGAACCTAGAAAAGAGGGATAGGGGAAAAATGAAATCCTAAATAAGTACTTCTGCTCTGTGTTTACAGAGAAGGGGGAAATGGTCCAGCCCTAAAAAGGATCAGCACCCCAGGACTAAGGGTTGATGCAGACCAAGTCCTGAAGGCACTAAATAGCCTGAAAGTAGATCAGGCTATGGGCCCTGATGACAGGGCTCTGTTGTTGGCACTGTGGGAGCGGAGGGCTTTACCTGCTGAGGGCGTTTGTGACAGATTTGGTTGGCAGCGGTGTGAAAAATTTGGTAACACAAGCTTTAACTGTTCAGTGTGTCAGCTTAATACTGTACAGCTTACTTGCAAAATAAGGCAGTGATTTATTTTTTTAAAAAGGAAACAGAACTATATCATTTTGCTTACAGTCAAGTTGATACCTGTTTTATTTTTTTCTAACGTGCAAGTTAGAGTAGCTGTAGTTAGGGAAGAAGATGGCTTCCAACTACAGTGAGCAGACTGCAGACTATTTGAGGCAGTTGTGCCAGGACAGAGGAGTACTGCATGAGGGGAGAGCCACCAAGCAGAGCCTCGTGGATACCCTGATGGCAGCAGATGCCCAGAGCATTGAGTCACAGACTGTGACTGTAAAGGACCTAACCTTGGATGTGGAGGGGTCAGCAACCAGTGCAGTGTCCAGATCCAGTGAGTAGGGCAGTAGGGCAGTAGGGCCAGTGCAAGTGAAGGGCCACAGCAGCAGGGGAAGGTCACCAGCATTCTGGAGCAAGAAGCAATCAGGCTGCAGATTGAGTTGCGCAAAATGGAGTTGGAGTTCCAGAGAGAAAAGAAGCGAGAACAGCAAGCTGCAGAGAAGAAGGAGACCGTGAACAGTGAGAGGCAAACCGTGAAGAGTGTTAGTGCCAGAGGCAACATGAACTGGAGATGTTACAACTCCAACTACCAGCACCAGAGCCGGTAAGTGGCTTGGGTTTAACTGGAACTACAGGACTGGGTTACAAATTAAATTTCAAATTGATAGCTGAATTTAAAGAGGGGGAGGATATGGATGCCTTTTTAAACTCCTTTGAAAAAGTTTGTATTCAGGCAAATATTCCTAGAGGGTCCTGGAGCTTCCGGCTATCCCCACTACTTACCGGGAAAGCTGCATTGGGTCAAATGGACAATGAGGACAGTAATGATTACAGCAAACTTAAAGCTGCACTTTTAAATGAGTTTGATTTAACTGCAGAAGCATTCAGAGCTAAATTTCATAAGCCCAGGAGAAGCCCTGACATGAGCTACGAGGAGCTAGCCACAAAACAACGTCAATGTTTAAAACATTGGTGAGAGGGAATTGAAGCAAACTCTGTAGATAAAATTGAAAATGCTATTTTGTTAGAACATTTTTTGGGGGCATGCCCAGCAGAGCTGAAAACCTGGCTGAAGGACCGAGATCCCAAAACAGTTCAAAAGGCTGCTGAACTCTCGGACCACTGTGCCAAGAGCAGACATGCTCTGAGAGTGAATGGAGCAGGCATGGCAGCACAGAAAGGGAAAAGCATGCCTTCAGGGCAGCTAAAACCTTCTCTGCCTCCACTGAAACCAGTTAGCCCTAGGTTTCAAAGAATAGAGTTCACTGAGAAAAGAAACAAATGTTGGATTTGTAAAGAAGCTGGGCATATTGCCAGACAGTGTCCCAAAAGGATGAGCAATAAGCAACATGGGGCTAGGAAAGAAGTGGGTTGCTTATGTGTCCCTGGAAGCATGCCTGTGAACATGAGGGAACACATGCACCCAGTCACTGTGAATGGTGTACAGACACAAGGGTTAAGGAACACAGGGGCATCCCTGATGCTGGTAAAAGGGGATCTGGTAGAGCCTGGTCTTATACCCAATGCAATTGTAACTGTACAAGGATTCAGTGGTGAAGAGACAACATTGCCACTGGCTAGTGTTCTCCTAGACTGTGGTGAAACAAGGGGAACTATGCAACAGGTGGTAGTAGCCAAAACATTAGCAGTTGATGTCATCCTTGGGAATAATCTGAAACAGGATGGTGTGTGCAGTTACCCCCAGACCCCATAGAAGCCATTGTGGAAACCACTGGGAGGCTGGTTCCCCAGCCTGTGTCTCCTTATATGGAGACTAATGAAAAGGGGGGTAGAAATTTCCCCAGTAGCAGTTAACCACACAGCTACAGAGGATTACTCTGAAGAAGGAGGTTAGAGGGTTAGGGATGACGGTAATCCCGAGTGCACTGATGCTAGTGCTAGGGACCCTAGTTTAGAGACTGAAGAGTCTCATGCCTTGAGAATGTGTAAGGAGTTTGCAGCTGCTCAGAAAAGTGACCCTAGTCTAGAGAAGCTGAGAGCTTGGGCAGACTCTGATGGAGCACAAGGAGGTGATGGTAAACATAAGGTTTATTGGGAAAATGTACAAATGTATACTCAGGCTGTAAAGACAGAGGGAGGGGTGATAGGCAGGCAGCTTGTCATTCCCAAGGGGGTACCGTGAGCAGTTGCTCAAGACTGCACACAATATTCCTTTTTCTGGTCATCTGGGAATCATGTGCACTATGCAGCAGTTGGCCCAGAATTTCTGTTGGCCCAACTTCACCCAGCAGGTGAAGGAGTATTGCAGGTCTTGTCACCAGTGCCAAGAAATAGGGAAGGTGGATAAGAAAACCCAAGCCACCCTAATTCCATTGCCCCTAGTGGAGAAGCCATTCCAGAGGGTGAGAATGGATATTATGGGGCCTTTAAAAAAAAAACCATCTCCTCTGGGAAGAGGTTCATCCTGACTGTGGTGGATTATGCCACCCGGTACCCTGAGACAGTCACCCTATCCTCACTGAGGACAGACAAAGTGACAGATACCTTACTTGGGATTTTCTCCCGTGTTGGGTTTCCGCAGAAGGTTATCACCGATTGAGGGGGTTCCTTCATGTTGGACCTGATGAAATGTTTGTGGGAGAAGTGTGGGGTGGTGCAGAGATGAGTGACACCTTATCACCCGCAAGGAAGTGGGTTTGGGAAAGATTTAACGGTACCCTGAAGTCAATGCTCCAAGTGTTTGCTGAACAGCATGGGAGGGACTGGGAGAAATACCTTCTCTGCCTGTTGTTTGAATACAGGGAGGTACCCCAAGAGTTGGCAGGATTTTCCCCCCTTTGAGCTCTTATATGCACGCTGGGTATGTGGGCCCCTAGACGTGATCCAGAAGGACTGGGAAGACAAGCACACAGGCTGGGGAACTCTCATAGTGGATTACATCCTTAGGTTTAGGGAAAGGCTGAAGAAGCTTATGGGGACAGCCAAGAGCAACCTGGCAGCTGCCCAAAAGAAACAAAAAGTGTAGTATGACCACAGAGCCAGAGCTCACTCGTACACGGTGGGTCAGATAGTAATGGTCCTTATCCCGGTCCGGAAAGACAAGCTGCAGACTGAGTGGGCAGGACTGTACAAAGTAATTAGAAAGGTAAATGACATGAACTGTATCATAGAATTACCTGATAGAAGACATACAGAAAGAATGTACCATGTCAACATGATAAAGCCATATGCTAATAGGGCTGACATGGTGTTTGCAGTTTGTAGTCCTGGGGAGGGCACGGATGAAGGAGACCCCTTTCTGGACTTGCTGGAAGAAAGTAAGTGGGAGTTCTCTGCAGAGGCAGTTAAACTGTCACCCCAGCTGGCCCCGGACAAGATCCAGGAAGTAAGGGAGGTTTTAGCAGACTTTGTCCCACTGTTTAGCACCAAGCCTGGAGTAGCCCCCTTAGCAATGCATGTTGTAGAGACAGGGATACAGACGCCCATACGGTGGACAGCATATCGGGTGTCAGAGGCTGTCCAAAAGGATATTAGGAGGGAGGTGGAGGAAATGTTGGATTTGGGGGTAATCCAGAGATTCCCACAGCCCCTGGGCCTCATCCATAGTCCTCATGCCCAAGCCAGATGGCTCTATTCATTTCTGTGTGGACTATCATTGACTAAATCTAGTCATGAAGTCAGACTCCCACCCGATGCCCCGGATGGATGAACTCCTGCACAAGTTAGGAGGGGTGGCCTACCTTACAACTATTGACCTGACAAAGGGGTATTGGCAGGTAGAGTTAACTGTCAGAGCTAGGTAGAGGTCAGCCTTCATCACCCTGATAGGCTTATTTGAATTTAAAGTAATGCCTTTCAGAATGAAGAACGCCCCGGCCACTTTCCAAAGGTTGGTGAACCAGGTGTTAAATGGTGCTGAGGAGTACGAAGTGGCATACCTGGATGACATTGACATCTTTAGTGCCAGCTGGGAGGAACACCTGTCCCACCTTAGGGAAGTGTTGGGCAGGATACAGAGGGCCGGCTCACTATGAAAGCTGAGAAGTGCCAGATGGCCATGGTTGAAGTGGCATACCTTGGGCATGTTATAGGCCAGGGACAGCTCTGTCCTAACCAAGTAAAAATAGAGGTAATCAAGGCATGGCCTGGACCAGAAACACAGAGACAGGTCAGGAGTTTTCTAGGGACATCAGGGTACTATAGGAAATTTGTACCCAATTACAGTGGCCTGGCTGCTCCCCTATCTGACCTGGTAAAGAAAAAGATGCTTAAGAAAATTACCTGGGAGCCAGCCTGTGAAAAAGCCTTTACCAGACTGAAGGAGGCACTGTGCAGTGCTCCTGTATTGACAAGTCCTGACTATAGCAGACCCTTTATGGTCCAGACTGACACCTCAGATGTGGGTATTGGGGCAGTACTGAGTCAGACATCCAACCAAGGGAAAGAGCACCCTGTAATGTACCTGAGTAAAAAGTTACTTCCCAGGGAGCAGGCTTACTCCACTGTGGAAAAAGAGTGTCTTGCCATAATGTGGGTCTTAAAGAAGTTAGAGCCATACTTATATGGGCAGCATTTTGAGGTACAAACTGACCACAAACCCCTGGTTTGGCTGACCCAAATGGGAAAAACTAATGGTAGACTATTAAGATGGAGTCTTGCCTTGTAAGGGTATGACATGATGATCTTACACAGGGCTGGAGCGACCAATTGGAATACAGATGGCTTGTCACGTCTATATGAGGAGGGAACTGACTTGGGAAGCTCATCCCATGCAGGGGATACAGCCCCCAAATTCAGTCTAGGTGGGGAGGAGTGTGACGCTTGGCCAGCTGGTTATGATTGTTGTATGATATTTGTAATATACAAAATATGTGCTTCCATGGGTGCCCCCTCAAGGTTTCAGTGAAGCTACAGGATATGTAACTGACCAAAGGATGTGAGAATTGGCCTACATCAAGTTGTCAGCAGTGACAAGTGACCTGAACCAGGAGGTAATTAAAAGACCAGAGACCTGATTAAAAGTATCCTGTTTTTTTTGTCTTAATTAGAACCAACCAAGCTGCCAAGATACAGAAATCGTAAAATTTTATGATTCCTATAGGAAGAACATTTGATACCAACATGGTGTTAAAAGTTGTAAAACCCTTTGATATGCCTTGAGAATAGGATTCACACAAGATCAGAGAGAAAATGTTTAATTAAGGAGTTATATTTAGGAAGTGGAATTTTTGCTGATGTCACATTATTTAATATACCTCCTGCTACAACACCATGTTTGTATTTTTTTAATTCTAAAAAGGAGGAGCTAGATGACTCACCAAGGGGTTGGGGAGATGGAGTTGAAATGTATCCTTGTAACTGGAGAGTATGATATATTATCTTGGGATGAGAAAGAGAGCGAAAGAGACAGAGCTCTTTGATATAACTGCATGTACAGAGGTAATACATTAACTAGAAAAGATCTAAATGTGTTTTTATAGGAGTTTGTACTGTAGTTTTCTTTGCTTTTCTTTTACAGTATGTGATTGCGATGCTCTTTGATATTTGTTCTGTATTTTATCTTACTGTTTTTATCCATTTTTTAGTAAACCTGTTCTTAAGAGACTGCCTGGGTGTCTGCCAGTTCTTTTTTTGCATGAGTCGTATAGATAGTTAAGTCTGACAGTTGTTCAAGGAATTGATGGTGTGACCAAACTGGGAAAAGGTAAGAATATACCTAAGGTATCTTATAGAGTTTTAAAGGTTCATTTTGGAAGCCTTGCTTGGTGCCCTTGGCAAAAGGTTGTACCACAATCCCCCGAAGAGGGTACGTATCTGAGCCTGTACATTTGGGTATGCTAACATAAGTTTCACAGTTTGAATCCCCCCAGAACTTGAGACTAAAGGTGATTCGGACCCCGAAGCAGACTGAAGGGTTACCCTGTCTGTTACCTGTTCACACTATTGCGCTCTGAGGTTGGCACTATGGGAGCAGAGGGCCTGACCTGCAGAGTGCGTTTGTGGCAAGTCTCACTTCTGTTTGGGGGGAAATTAATGGAATCATTACTCGAACAGAGGATACTAGCATTCCTTGAAGCCAATGAACAGCAGGATCCCAAACAGAATGGGTTCATGACAGGCAAGTCCTGCCAAACAAACCTGATCGAATTCTTTGACTGGGTTACAAAGACAGTAGATAATGGGGGGGACAGTGGATGTAGTCTACCTGGACTTTAGCAAGGCCTTCAACTGTGTCCCACACAGAAGGCTGATCAAAAAGCTCGACAACATGGAGGTGGGACCGAAAATGGTAGCATGGGTGAAAAATTGGCTACAAGGTAGAAAACAGAGGGTGCAGGTAAATGGCACACAGTCAGCAGAACAGAGAGTAACCAGTGGAGTGCCCTAGGGCTGTGTACTGGGGCCTCTGCTTTTCAATATATTCATAGCAGACACAGCAGGGAGCTCAAGGGAAAGGTGTGTCTATTCACGGATAACACCAAGATAAGCAGTCGGGTAGACTCCCCAGTAGGGCAAATGAACATGGAGGCAGACCTTAAGAAGCTGGAAGAGTGGTCTGCAGCATGGCAGCTGAACTTTAACGCCAAAAAGTGCAAAGTCATGCACATAGGGAGGGGAAACCCAAAAAAGGAGTACTTCTTGGGGGGAGAAAAGCTAACAACAACCAGGCAGGAGCATGACCTGGGGTCATTATAGCAGATGACTTAAAAGTGAGTAGACAATGCAAGAAGGTAACACTCAAGGCCAGTGGCATGCTGGGATGCATTAGGAGGGGAATCACTAGCCGGAGAAGGGAGGTCGTATAGCCACTGTACAGGGCACTTGTCCGCCCCCACCTAGAGTACTGTGTCCAGTTCTGGCAACCACACCTTGAAAGGGACATTGACAGAATAGAGACAGTACAAAGGAGGGCAACAAAAATGATACATGGAATGCACACAGCTCCATATGAGGACAGACTGAGAACATTAAACATGTACTCTCTGGAACAAAGCAGAGAGAGGGGGGACATCATTGTGACCTTCAAGTACATTAAGGGAACAAACAAGGTCCAGGTTAAGGAACTTTTCAATGTAAATGAGGGAGGCAGAACACAAGGTCATGATCTTAAGCTAAAAGGAGGCAAATTCAGGACTAACATTAGAAAGCTCTTCTTCACAGAAAGGGTGGTGGACGCCTGGAACAGCCTGCTGGTGAATGTTATGGGAGCCAGAACAGTGGTGGGGTTCAAGAACGCATGGGAAAAGCAGAAAGCTATAATTCAAATGAAGGGTTGGGGGGAAGTAGTAAAAATCCAAACACCATGGGCAGACTAGATGGACCTTAAGGTCCCCTTCTGTCATCACATTCTATGTTTCTATGTTTGACTGGGTGACCAAAGTAGTAGACCAGGAAGGGGCTGTGGACATGGCTTACCTAGACTTTAGCAAAGCATTTGACACAGTCCCACACAAAAAATTAATAAACAAATTAGCCAACATGGGAGTGGGTCCCAGGGTAGTAGCCTGGGTATAAAGTTGGTTGGACAACATGACACAGAGGGTAACAGTAAACATAGTCCACTCAGAAGAAAGGGGGGCCGTAGGGTTCAGTACTGGGTCCGGTCCTTTTTAATGTCTTTATAAGTGACATTGTGGAGGGACTGGAAGGAAAAGTATGCCTTTTTGCAGATGACACAAAGATCTGCAACAGGGTTGATACACAAGGGGGGTGGAAAGCATGAGAAGGGCCTTGGCAAGGTTGGAGGAATGGTCAAAAGTATGGCAGCTTAGATTCAATGCAAAGAAGTGCAAAGTAATGCACCTGGGGATAGTCATATCAGATGACCTACAGGTAAGCAAACAATGTGAGAAGGCAGTAAGGAGGGCTGGGGGGATACTGGGGTTTATAGGGAAAGGCCATCACCAGTAGAAAACAGGAAGTTGTTATCCCTCTGTACAGACAGTTGGTGAGACCCCATCTGGAGTACTGCATGCAGTTCTGGAGACCCCATCTCCGCAAGGACATAGACAGGATGGAGGTAGTCCAGGAGAGGGCAACTAAAATAGTGCATGGTCTGCAAAAGAAGCCATACGAAGAGAGACTAAAGAAGCTTAATATGTATACCCTTGAGGAAAGGAGGGAGAGGGGGGACATGATAGAAACTTTCAAGTACCTCAAGGGAATCAACAAAGTCCAAGAGAGTAGCATCTTTCAGAAAAAGAGATGTGCAAGAACAAGGGGACACAATTTGAAGATAGAGGGGGGACGGTTCAGGGGCAATGTGAGGAAGTATCTTTTCATAGGGAGGGTTGTAGAGGCATGGAACGGCCTTCCTGAGGAGGTCATGGGGTCAAAAACAGTGGGGGAATTCAAGAATGCATGGAACAGACATAAGGCAATTCTGCTGGGGGGTAGGAAGAAGTAGGCTGTTGGTTAACTAAGATCTGCAGCTTATCCACTAGGTAGGGAAATGGGCAGGTGAGGTGGGCCAAGCAGTCCTTATCTGCTATCAAAGTATGTTTCTATGTTTCATATCCACACAACCCACCCAGCTTCCCCTGGCAAGTGGTACATGTATCCTTGCTTTCAGCGTGAAGATCTGATGTCACGGGCAGTGTTTGGCGATTTACTGCATGGTTGGTGGGAGGCTCTTAGCTTAAAGACATCTGGCAAATCAGACCGTTCCAGTGCAACTGCCAGAATGTGGATGTCAACTATATACCACTCGTAGCTCTACAGTTACAGGTGAGTAACCTATGTTTTCTAGAGATCTAGAAAATACAGTGTGTACCAGGAGATTTGCATGGCTAACAACAGGATTGTCATAGAACATGCAGAGCAAAACAATTAATTTCCCCTTTGGGGATACCGTCTTATTTGGAGACAAAACTAGGACCTATATAATAAATGCAACCCCCCTACAAATGGGGGTTTCTAACAGCCGTCTAGGAGCTGTCTAAGAGTCCCCCTGGTGGTCAGCGTTTGGCGCTTAAAGCCGTTTAAATGGCTCTGTGAGTGCTTGTAGAGCCTCCCCGTACTGTTTCTTTAAGAGCTGTCTGCTTGCAGACATATTCACTGCCTACGAGTGGGGTTGTGTGTTCTCCTGTTCGAGTCCCACTCGAGCCGCTGACTAATTGCTCCAGTTCCGGCTGTCACCGAAGTGGCAGAGTGAGCATTTTCCAGAAAATGTAACTGTTTGTCCCATACCTTTAGATGTGGTCATGGGAATGTAAGCTGTTTAACCTGCCTTTCTTGCAGCTGGACTTTGTGTGCTGTGCCTCTCCATTTTGGACCAGGACTGTCTGAAGGGTTCAATAGGGGCAGGGGGTATCTAAAAATGGAGTAACTGGCGACCAACCAGGATTGGGACTCTCAATGAAGCCTGCTGACCAATGGGGATACAGCTAGAGGTTCTGGGAAGTGAAGTTCTGGACCATGGCGCCTTTTTTGCACCAATGAGGGGCGAACTTAGTGGCTGATTTCAGCAGCCCACCAATGGGATCGGGTGGCGCCCGACCAGAGAGTGTTGCCCCATACTGTCCAAGGAGCAGAGACGTTGTAGCTGTGAGCAAGTAAGGAGCTCGGGGCCCGGTGCCGCTTGAGCCGGCCCAATGTATGGGAAGCGTGTAAGGCCAGGCCGCCAGGCTTTAAACGCCAGTAATTTTTGGACTAAATCCGCTGGGAAGCGGTCAGAGGAGGCCATGCAGGAGCGCAGCTACCTTCCAGGCTCACCCTGTAGAAGACTAGAGAATCTGCTTGAATCGCGCTTGGTCTGTCAGGAATAGTGAAGCTGCGTCGATTGGAACCAGTGTATGGCGGGCAGGTGATCGAAAAGGACAGCAGCTGCCTGGTATGGTACCCCTCTGCCTTGCATATAAATGTGTGGAGAAGTGCTTGAAGTACAGGCTTGATCCTGAGAGAGGCGAAAGAGCGCTCTGTCTGCTGGAGTCATGAGTACTAAATCAGGGTAGCTCCCTGGCCAATGGTCCTAGTGAGGGCAGGACGGTTTGGGTTCTGTACTGGTGACACTATCTGGGCCTGCTGGCTCCATTTAATCTTCGCAGGAATTTAATGCTCGTTTGTGTCAGGGCCCCAACCAGCTGCATTGAGGAACTAGCCTTTAGGGCTTGGGTACCCATAGACAGTAACTTATAGGTTAGGCCTGTGCACAGAACCCTAGGTTAATACTCATATATTGTAGTGGTAAGCTAATCAACCTGATTCCCCCCTTGTTATCTCCCCTTAAATAAATCAGATTGCTTGTTTTGCAAAGGTACACTGGCTAGTTTGTGTGTTAATGGTGAATTACTGCACAGTGAATATTGTGTAACTGCACCTTACTTTTCAGGGGTCCCCAAAGCAAGCTGATTGGTTCGAGCCGGGGGGTAAGTGTATATGGTAAGGACACTGTAATTGAATTGTGTGGGCCACTAGAGGGAAGAAAGGGGGGTTGCAGCAACCCAGAGAGCTGTGACCAAGTCATCCTCGACCGTTCTAACCCCGACCTCTGGGTGGAGGCACTCGCCAATGGATCCAGGCCCCTCACCCTGTTACAGTTAGGGCAGGCCTTGGTAGTAGCCCTTAGGATAGCATCCCCTGGGGGTTACATAAAGGTTGGTGAAGAAAAAGACACTTGAAAATGTAACTGAAAAGGAGGAGTCCTTTATGTCCTATATGCCCTATAGAAGGGCAGGTATGGGAAGGGCTTCTTACAGCAGACCCTATGTGCACCATGTATATCCTATTCTGAGGAAAACAGGGAGAGGTAGTGGCAAGAGAGGAGCAAGGCAGAACTTTTCAGCTCCTCCAGCCCAAGCAAAGCTTAAACCCTGTCAGTTCTACTCATGTCTCCACAGACCCTTTGGCGTTAGGAGGGCATCTGTCTCTTAGTGCCTCAAGGAGTGGAAAAGGATTACCACAGGCGAGTGGATCCAAGAGGTACAAAGTCCAAGGAGACCACACTCCATATAAGTGTGACAGGTGACCTCTGTCAAGGATGGGTGCCCTGGTAGAAAGGTGAGGGTCCCTTCCCCCTCCCCCCATAAAGTACTTGAAATTACAGTACAAAGGTGCTTATGGGCTAAAAGTATGCTGGTTATTAAACAGAGTACTTCTGCACATAAAAAAGAATAAGTGGAGAAACTGTGCCTTTGTTTAATTATTGGCACTGTGCAGTATGCTCCTGAAAAGGGAGGTAGAGGCTTCATCTGAGAAGAGGAAAGAGCACAAAATGTTCCGACTTTGGGTCTGACCTTTCCCAATGTTGTAAACCAGCCTGCAGCTGCCATTTATACTGTTCTCTATGGAGCAACAGTGGCCCCTATTGGTTAATTTTATGTTAGGTCTGATAATCATAGTGGAGTGGACATTTTTAAACTTCTCTAGAGAGCCTATAAAAGCTCTAACTCAGTCCTGAGAGCTAGATAGGGTGAGTCAGATGGAGCTGACTGTCAGAGGTAGATGACCTTTGGAGCTCACACTGCTGTGTGGAGCAGGCTAGGAGATAGCCTAGTGGCACTGCTGGACACAGCAGTGGCCTTTTTTCATTGACCTTATTTGGATTCTTTTTGTTTTCATTATTTTGTTGTATTACAAAGCAAATTAACCAACAAACTTTATTATTTCTGTGAAATATCATTTTGAGAAAATAAAATAAGTGTCTTGATGGCGCTTTTTATGCACTGAGTCTGGTAGTCTGCCTGTTATTGTATCCTGACTGTCCCAGCCCTGCTACAATAAGCTTCCAGAAAGTAAAAGATACACTCACTATTCACAGTTAATGATGCTTTATTTAGTCTTTCAGTGAGTGAGTGTACAGAGACCAATCCACTGTCATAAAGCCCCAACGCTTAGGGTTAAGAAACCTTTCATCAGGGGGTATCACGCTTATACTTATACGTAGTGCGGGTCTCCTTGGACTTTGTATTGTTTGGGCTAGTAGCCCCTACCTGCACCCCTCCCAACCTGGGCCATTAGCAGTTAATACCTTTGGGACTGGATCCTAGAGGTAGTAGGACCACGCTTAACACTTTCAAGTTTTAAAATTTCCAAAGAGTTTTTCCAGCTCAGAATTCAGAGCACAAAAGCCTACTGTGTTTAGAAATGAGATTGCTTAATCAACTCAATGCAGTGGAAAATATCCCAGTTTCCCAGTATGAGAAAGACCTCTTCTTCCAGATACTTCCTCATTCTGAAGAAAAATGGAGAATACTGACCCATTCTGGACCTAAGGTTCCTGAACAAGCACCTGAAAAAAGAAAAATTAAAAATGATGTAACCTCCCTAAAAATGGGGTTCACAAAAAGTCTTCCTTGAGCTTGCCTAAATGCTCACTGCCAGGCTGGTGTCCTGTGTTTTAACAGTTTAAATGTGATTACCAGAGCCTGTATAGTCTCTGTGTACTGTCTCTTTAAGAGCTGCCTGATTTCAGCCTAAGTAATCTACGAGGGAGCTCTGTTGAAAGATGTAACTATTTGCTGAAAATCATTTAGCGTGATAATGATAATGTAGTTTGTCTAACCTGCTTTCTTTGTAGCAAGGACTGTTTTGTTTTGTCTCCACTATCTTGGTCCTGGACTGCAATTTGGACCAATCAGTTCTGGTGGGACCCAAAATGTAGCCTGACTACAGGAGCTGTCTGAAGTCAAAATCTGTAGGAATTGTAGTTTTGAACTTTTTGTGCCTTTTTTGCAACTGAAGGGGGAGCTCTTGCTTTGACTGACAGCCAAATCAGCCAACCAAACTTTTGGATTTTGGGGTAATCCCACACTGCTTGCAGTTTTCAGTTAGTTCTGAGCTGGGAAGTGAAATGAGAGGAGTCAAAGTGATTTTGGGCAGCAATCCTGAGTGGATTCACATGGGAAAACTGTGAAAGGGCTGAGTTTTTGGCTTGCATGTCTGCCAGCTGTTCCTGAGAGGGAGAGAAGAGAATTATTTTGGACTAAATCCAAGTTTGTATGACTGAAGTAAGCTACTGAAGTGGGCCAGGCTCAACCTGAAGAAGACCGAAGATTTTGCTGAATGCGATCGGCCTGTCAGGAGTTCCAGCTACCCATAAGCTCCCGGTGTGTGCAGAGACTTTGCGATTGTGACCGGGGAGCGCTTTGCCTGGTACAGTAGAATTCCCGTACATGTAAATGTGCTATGAGCTGCTAGCAGATTGTGAGTTAGTTCCCCACTGTGTGAACTGTGTTCTGCTTGCTGGAAGCTGTATCCAGCCCAAAACAGACTGCATCCGAATTTGTCTCCATGCGGACTGGGCCTTGCCAGACTGGCCCAGCCAGACTACCCACTGCACAGAGAAGCCACTGACGAGAGACCTGCCTGGGGATCAGCCCCCTGCTCCATGCTTGAACAGGAACAACACCTCTGTGACTTGTGTGGGCCCTGCTTCTCCTGGCATTCCAGATCAACCACCTGCAGTCTCGATTTTCGTCCAGCCTGTGTCCAGTCTTGGGTATCATGAGTAAATACCAGGGTAGCTCCCTGCAACAACAGCTTAATCTGAGTGTGTCATCTGATTGTCTTCTTGTTTCATTTCTTTTACAAACTGAGCCTTCTGGCTCCGGATTACAAATATTGTGTCCTGTGCATATTGTGTTTTCCATCACAGGGCCCCAACCAGCTGCAACCCTGGGCAACAGTCCTGGCTAGCCCATCTCTTCTCCACCTGGGTACGCAGAGCTGTGACTGTGTGTGGGAACTCAAAGCACATGCATAACTGCTTGATTGATATAACCTTTAAGCTAATTAACCTGATTTTGCCCCTTCTTTGTTCAAGTCCCCTGAATAAATCAGATCTCACGTTTTCTGCATGTAATCTGACTGTGGTTCCAGTTTGTTCTCAAAGTACTGTACTGTTGCTATTTGCTGTGCATAACCTTGTTTTACAGGGGGTCCCCAGGGTCGAGTCAGAGGAACCAGCCCTGGTGGTAAGTGCAAACAGTGTGGGTACTTGTGTGGTGTACCAGGAGTATTGTGAAAGTGATTATTGTAGTGTTCAGGCCACTAGAGGGGAAAGAGGGGGGGTTACAGTGTCCCGGAGGGCTGTGCCCAGGTTAGCTTGACCACTACCAACCCTGACCTTCGGGTGTAGGCACCCGTTTCAGAACTCAGGCTCCTTAACCTGCTATTAGCCAAGCAGGCAGGGGTCGTAGCCCTTGGGATAGCGCCACCTAGGGGTTACAATAATAATGTTGCAGACAGTGATTCCATCCCTGCATAAAGGGGATTGGTTAGGATCATTGGATTTGAAAGATATATATTTCCACATTCCACTAAGACCCTGAAAAAGACGGTACAGTATTTAAGATTTAGAGTAGGGCATGCTCAGTAGCACTTCAAAACAATGCCCTTTGGTCTAACCTCAGTCCCCAGGGTGTTCACAGAATGCCTGTCAGGTAGCACATCTGTGCAGGCAGGGAACAGTGGTGTTTCCCTACCTAGATAGTTGGCTAATGTGTGGAAAAACACAGTAAGAAGCAGTGAACTCACGTTAAGAAAAAAAAGCACACCATAGAGTTTGTGTTTTCTCAAAATTAAAGGAAGTCCCACCTGGAATCCAGGCAAGTGCTGGAATTCTTAGGTGCTGAATACAGAAATGGGAAAGCTTTCTTTTTTTTTTTTTTTCCGTAAGTAATTTTTGTTGTTTTTTCTCCCCAGTCCCACGCATCCCCAACATGGCCTTTACACGTGTGGAGGCACGCATACACATGCTATGCAGGATGCCCCACCCACCAGCCACCCTTTACTCCCTGTGCCTGTCACTGGACCTCCATCCAGTGGCAGGCGGGACTAGCTGGTGACCCTCTCCTTCCTGGGAGAGGGAGAGCTACTGCTCAATCCTGCTCCCACCCTCTCTCCCCCGTGCTGGCACCCTGGTGACCTGAGGTAATCCCCAAACCCGGGTAGCCAGCATAGCATAAGGTAAGGCGTCCAGTGCCTCAGCCCTCAGCGCCACTGGGCCAGCTAAATGGGAAAACTTTCTTCTCTCTGCAGAGGGCAGAAGCTCTGATTCAGTGTGTAAACACATTCCAGTCACTTCAGGGAATGACTGTGTAGGAATTTCTGAGACTTTTAGGCACAGACATGGCATCTACCACTGTGGTGGTGCCATGGGCAAGATTACAGATGAGGGCTGTCCAGTACCACCTAAGAAGTGCACCACTTTATCGGCAAGTATCAGTGCCAAGCAAATAGACACAAACACTAGAGTAGTGAAAGGAAGTGAGCAACCTCAGAGAAGGTATTCTGTTCCTTCAGTGCTCGCCAACAAAAGTCTTAACCACAAAGCATCCCGCCTAGGCTGGGGAGGACATCTGGAGAAATGAATAGGCTATAGCGCCCACAGGAGAAAAGGGAACATATGGAGCTGTGTGCCTGTCCATAATATCTTTCTCCTCCTGTTGCAGGATTGAACAGTTCTGATAAAAACAGACAGTACAGTGATCCTGTATTACATAAACAGAGAGGTACCAGATCTTTACAACTCTGTACAGAATTGAAGATATGGAACCTGGCATATACATTGAATGTGAACCTACTGTATGTCCAGCACAGCTAGCAGGCAAGAATGTACTAGCATATTAATTGATCAGGATGGGTTACGTGTTACGCATGAATGGTCTCTGATCCAAGAGGTGGTGAATTCCATGTTTCTCACATGGGTTGTGCCAAAATTGGATATTTTGCCTCTTGGATCAGTAGGCATTTACCTCAAGTTTATTGTAGACATCCCTTTGTCTTGGTGGGGAGAGTTCCTTGTGATGCCCTCATTCTCCCAAAGGGCAAGTTTGTTTTTTCCATTGGCCCATTTCCACTAATCCACAATGTCTTACTGAAACTGAAAAGTCAGTAACAATGACTCTGATAGCATCAAGCTAGGCAAGTCAGTCTGGGTACTCCATTCTGCTGACAGTGTAACAGAGAATGCCAATAGGTCAGCCACTGAGACAAGATCTCCTTAGTCTGTGTCAGGAATGGGTATTTCACCCAGATCTCAGATCACTTAGTTTGAGAGCATGGTTCTTGAAGAGCTAGAATATTCTGATCTAAATCTGCCAAATCTGGTTAAGGAAGTTTTTTAAGTTGCTAAAAAAAACTGCAACGAGAACAATTTGTATGATGAAATGCCAAAGATTCAGTCTTTTGTGTGGCACACACCAGATCATTGCAATGGATGCAGCTTTGTTAGAGGTTTTGGACTATTTGGTATACAGTATATTTACAGATCTCACTTTGAGAAACAGCTCTTGCAGCAGGTTACACCATTAGGACTGAAGCCGGAAGGCAGCAGGACCCCAGGGACATGGCCGGATTTACCTGTACGCAAATTATGCCATGGCGTAAGGCCCCGTGGTTCAGGAGGGCCCCCCACACTGTTTAGTTTAACTTATTTCCTTTCCCTACCTGGCCAATCGGCCATACTTGTCATACTGTCGATGCGGCCATAAGGTAATCATATCATGCTGAGCCCCCCGCCTCCGAGCGAGTCTGTCAGTCTCGGCTCTGCTCTGGGGGGTGAGCTGCACAGACTAGTCCACCATGACGGTCGATCCATCGTGACCCCACCACAACTAACCATGTCATCAGAGGCAGCTCCTCCTCCTGGAGGTGTGGCTACTGGGGAGCAGGAATCTGTGTGTGTGTGGCATCAGGGCGTGTGTCCGGGCAGTGAGGAGTTGAGGAGGATGGGAGGACGAATGGATGATGGCTGGTCAATCGGATAGAGTTTGATCGAAGACTACTAGAGAGTGGGCGGGGTGTCAAAGTTGGACTCGCCACCATCCAGCAGTGCTTCTTTCTTGTCATCATCGGACATCGACAACGACTCCAAAAGTTGGACCACGAACAGCATGCTGCCATGCATGCTCATGCTGGTGTAGTAGTCAGTGGAGTGCTGCTGGTGGGCCTGGTCCTGTAAAGAGTTGAGGTGATCAGTCCCGGTCGAACGGACTCCAGCTGGCGACTGGTAGCAGCAGCACCATTTATATTCCTGATCAGTCAGGCCATCAGGTATGTTGTTGTTTCACTGCATGCTAACACCTGACTTTCTCTTCTTTCTTGAAATGATTTGGATTTGGAAACAGTAAGATTGGAGAACACTTAACAGCAATTCAAGCAAAAAAACAAATGACTAAAAAAAAAAAAAACCACAGAGAATTACATTTATATGGGGGTGACAGGCTGCTACTATAGTCAGGGCAGGGCTCAGGGCTGCAAGATTCTTTAGCCAGCCCATGGGGCTACCTACCAGCTTCAGTAGCCAGCACTGCTGTCGGTTGCTCCACCTCTGCCTCCTATAGATGGGGGAGGAATGCTGCCTGTTGCTTCTGTAGCCACTAGCCAGGGCTGCCAATTTCTATCACCAGTGTGCAGGATTGCTGCTTCTCTTACATTCTATGGCCATGGCCACTGTCAAGGCTGTCAAGTGCTAATATAGCCTGGTTGTTGCCACCTTGCTGGCTCGGCGCTGCAGAAGAGTAGGATGTTGGCATTTAGGTGCCCCCAGGCCCCAAAATATGACTTGTAGTAGGGCTCCCACATCCATTAATCTGGCCATGCCCACGGAAAACTTCTAGCTAGCTACATACAGCGGAGGACCATCCCCGGCATCACATACATCATAAAAGGGGGGTTTATGTGATAATGGTGAAAGCCTAAAGGTGATCACCGTTATCGTGAAGTCAGAGTGCACAGCAAAACGGTGCCGAGGACTTAGTTTTTGAATGTTTTATGGTGTGGGGCTGTGCCACCGCATCCCCCTACTTAAGGATTCTCAACTCCAGGGGGGTGCATGTCGGGGGGATGTGTGAAAAACATAAAAAAAAAAAAAAGTTCAGTCTGGGGCTCAACAAAAACGCACCAGTGCCCAGATCTGAACCCAGTACCCTGCCCACCAACGCCGCCAACCCACCCACCATGCAATGGGGTCGGCTCGGCGACCCACCGCGGCACCACCCCTCACATACCCTTCCGCCCCTCACTGTGTGTGCTCGCTCCCCCCCCATGCATGTACGTATAGTGACATCCTGTTGCTATATTCGCTGACCCCCCCCAATCCGGCCACCCTACCCTACCATAGCCCTGCAGACGTGTACCGGGGATTGGGTCGCTGTTATTGTAAGTGCCCCATCGCTGACGCTAATATCTCATGCCACCATAAAAGGGGCAGTCCCCCAGCATCCCTCAGTTCTTTTCCCACCGTCGACTCACAAGCATCGGCACCACGGATGCCTTCAGCTATTGAACGATGCCATCACTTGAGTATTTCATCTTTTATTTTCTTTTTTTTTGACAAAGTCCGAATTTCCTTTCTTCTTTTGCATGTCGTCTTCCCCAATGTCTTCTGTCAAAAGGTGCTCCTCCAAGTGCGCGTGTGTGGCAAAGAAATTCTCTTTAAGGACACACACATGGCCTGTGTCAGGTGCTGAGGCCCAAAACAAGACACCAAGGCCTATACCATTTGCCAAAACTTTAACAGCTGGCAGAAAGTTTTGGAGACTTTCCTTTTAGAGAAAAGATTAGCAGCCATGCAGAAAAGTTCCTTCTCATGGGAAAAGTCATCCCGTAGATAGGGGAAACACAAGGAAAAAAGAAGGGAGAAGGAGAAAGAGTGCTCCCCATCCAAGCAGACGTCAGATTCCAGGACGAGCTCTGACTCTGCCCGCTCCAACAGATCTCCATCCCAGACTAAGACCCAGCCTCTGCCAGCCAAGGTCGAGACATTGGGTGGTGCAGGCAGTGCATCCACCATCCAGCCCCTAAAGGTCTGGCCAAAAGAAACCTCTCACAGCTGGCCTTTGGGCTCTTCAGGCCGATCTGCATCCACAGATCGCCTGACCAAGGCGCACTCCAAGTTGGCTGCCACTACAGGCCCTGATTCCCTGGACCGGCACCAGGACACCAACCAATGGAGGTTAGCCTCCCAACCCCCCAGGGGAAATTCAGGGACATCCGTTAAATGGACCTCAGACCTGATGTCCCTCAAGTGGACCTCAGACCTGAAGCGGATGTCGGAGCAGACGCCCACAACACATCCCAAGGACCAAAGTATGTGAGATGTCCATTCTCACAAAAAGGATGTCACCTCATCTGTACCAGATGTTTGCCTACCCAGACATTCGGATGATGATGGGACTGACGCTGGGGTCGAGCAACTCAGTGATGACCAGGTGTCATGAGATAAGGAGGAAGCAAACCTCACACGTGACCCGACGCCTCTCAAAGTCCAGGCAACGGGTGTGTCAGGCCACAAAATGCCAGACACCAGCGACAGTCAGGCATCCCCTCGTGAGGAACTGATGCCAGGGCAGTCATTGGGCCTCAACATTACCGAGGTGAAGGAATTGTTTTCCTGCTGGTGGGAAATGACCAGGAAGCACGTAGTTCCCACAAAAGGACTGGTGGAGAAGTTACCTCCTCCAAAAGAGAAAAGCCCAGACAGATCACCCCCTAGAGAGGAGAGGCCAAAACCTAGGGGCCAGTCTAAGGATAAAAGGTCTCATAAAGAAAAAAAGTGGCAGAGGTCTCCTTCCCAGACCCCTTCCCACTCCCCCAGCATGCATAGACCTAAAAAGCACCACAGGAAGTCAGACTCCTCATCATCGGATGAGTCTCAATCCTCCTCTTCTGAGTCATCAAGATCCAGCTCTCCCTTCAGTGTCCCTTCACCAGACCCAAGGGATCTACCAAGATCACGCCCCAATGACCCGACATTTATGGATATCATGCGACATATCCAAGACAACATGGGTTAGGACACGGAAGACTTAGATCCTGAAAGATGCTGCCTGGCTAAGTAGCTAAGACAAAAGGATCCTAAACCAGTGGTGGTCCCTCCATTAGTGGACATCTTCCAGGATGTGATGAAAGCCACTTGGAAGCACCCCTTCTCTTCATCAGCAGTCCCCTCTAGAGGATCCCTATCTAGGAGAGCAGCCAGTGGCAGACTCTATGGTCATCATGGCCACTCATGACAGGTCACAAAGATCCCAACATCTAAGCACCCAGCCCCCGGACCGAGAGTCAAAACAACTAGACTCCATGGGGAGGAAGATGTATGCATCAGTGACATGTTCCATCCGGTAACTTAATATCCTGCCCCACATGATCCAATTTCAAAATGCCCTGTGGGAACAGGGTCAAGACTTGGTCAAAAACCTGCTGGATGGAGACCAAAAAGAGGAGCTAACAAAACTCCTTCAAACGGGCTCTGATGTAGGTATGCAAGTACTCAGAGCAGCATACGACTCAGCAGATTCAGCAGCAAGAAGTGCAGCATCAGGAGTATGCCTTAGACGACACTCCTAGCTGAGGGTATCTCGCTTTACATCAGATGTCCAGAAGGGCATCCTGAACGTCCCCTTCAAGGGCTTGGTTCTCTTCGGAGAAGAGTCCAAAAAGATAATCCCAAAACTGCAGGACACAGGAAAGGCAGTAAGATCTGTACAAGCTATGTACAGACTCAAGCAGAAACCATTTTGGAGGCAACAAAACCGATTCAAGGGCAAACAAGGTCAACAGCCCCAATTTGGTCAACAACAGAGAGGCAGATTTAATCAAAAAGGTCCATCTTGAGCTACAGGAGGTCCAGGTGCCAGGAACACTAAAACTCCCCAGGCAACCTTCCCCTCTCCCTCCACTGCCTGACTCATTGCAGACCCCTCCTCCCCCTCTAGTTCAAAGGGAAGAGAAGGTCGGGGGTCACTTCGCAAACCACCTAGCAGGATGGTGACAAATCACTTCAGATCAATGGGTGCTTCAACTCATTCAAAGAGGACACTCTATTGAATTCACAGGGCAGCTATCATCCAGATCACCACTACAGTCTCAGTATTTGAGACAACATGCCACACTAATCCAAGAGGAGACCAATTCCCTTCTCGAGAAGGAGGCCATAGAAAAGGTCCCATGGATCCAGAGAGGGAAAGGGTATTATTCCCATTTCTTCCTGGTACCAAAAAAGACAGGAGACCTACATCCCATACTAGACCTCCGTGATATCAACACCTTTGTGGCATACAAATGCTTCAGGATGGTCACCTTACCAAGCTTGATCCTGATGCTACACCCAGATGCTTGGCTCGCATCGTTGGACATGCAAGACGCCTACCTCCACATTCTAATCGCGAAACATCATCGGAGGGTCCTGCGATTCAAATTCCTGGGTTGCCACTACCAATTCTGAGCCCTGCCTTTTGTCCTATCATTGGCTCCAAGGGCATTCACCAAATGCCTGGCAGTTGTAGCGGCGGCACTCGGGAGAAAGGGCCACTATGTCTTCCCCTACCTGGACGACTGGCTCCTGACAGCTTCGTCCTAGAGAGAGCTAAATCATGCCCTACGAGACACCTATTTAATATTTGACTCCCTAGGGGTCACCTTCAACCTGTCAAAATTGACCCTTACACCATGCCAAAGACTGCAGTTCATTGGCACGGTACTGGACACCAGAAAAGGGAGGGTCTTTCTACCTGATGACAGAGCAGAATGCTTATGAAATCTGACTCAGTGCATCAAGGGTCAAGAACAGGTCCCAGCAAGGACCATGTTTTGTCTCCTAGGCCATATAGTTGCCGCCATAGCCACGGTTCCCTTATCTTGATTACACATGAGAACCATTCAGTGGACACTCAGGGTCCAATTGGACCAATGCCAGGATGACTTAGACCAGCTGCTCTCAATCCCAAACTCTATTCTCCGAGTCTTGCAATGGTGGCTAATATTATGAGCACCTCTCAGTAGGAGTTCACTTCTTGTCTCCTACCTCTTCACTGATCCTGACCACAGACGCATCGGGATCAGGTTGGGGCACCCACTCTGGTGGTAAAAAAACTCGGGGACTATGGTCAGGGACTGAAGGAGCCCTTCACATAAATGTCCTCGAGATGAGGGCAGTTCTTTACAGCCTTCAGGCCTTGCAAACAGACATAACCCCAGGACACTTACTGATCCAAACAGACAATATGTCAGTAGTGTTCTACATCAACAAGCAGGGGGGCACTCACTTATACCCACTGTGTCGAGAGGCAATGAAAGTGTGGTACTGGGCAATAGAGCACAACATCACACTGTCTGCAGTGCATGTCCCCGGATTACAGATCATGCTGGCAGATCTACTCAGCAGATCTCGATCCGGTGCACACGAATGGGAGTTCCTACAACCAGTAGCAAAAATGCTCTTTGCAAAATGGGGGATGCCAGAGTTGGATCTGTTCACCTCCCCATACAACACAAAACTGCCCAGTTTCTGCTCGCTAGATCCAGAGCCTGGTGTTTTCTGGTGAGACGCATTGTTCCTCTCCTGGACAGGCAAGTTCCTCTATGCCTTCCCTCCTTTCCCTTTAATCCAGAGGGTCCTGATCAAACTGCAGGATGACAGAGCAGTCATGATTCTGGTAGCTCCATATTGGCCCAGACAAATATGGTTCCCTCTTCTTCAAGGGCTGGCGAGTGAACCACCCCTTCCTCTTCTGCTCAGCTCACACTTACTGTCGCAAGACAACGGGTCACTGATTCACCCGAATCTCAGATCCTTACATCTGCATGCCTGGCTCCTAAGGACATAGCAATGTCTCACCACGGAGTATCAAACAGTGTGGCGGATGTCCTAGTGGCGGCAAGGAAACCCTCTACTCATGCCATGTATGCAATGAAATGGCACAGGTTTTGCCTTTGATCATTGGCCCATGACCTAAACTCTTTAACTTGCCCAGTGAAATCAGTATTAGAGTATCTCCTTTCTTTATCGGAAGCAGGGCTGAGTTACTCTTCAATAAAGGTGCATCTTTCTGCTGTATCTGCATACCATGCACCATCTGGGGACAAATCCTTAGCCCAGTTAGATTTGTCATGCACCTTCTTTCGTGGCATCCTCCACTTGAAGCCACCCATTAGAGATCCAATCCCTCCTTGGGACCCTCTCTTCATTTTAGAACAGCTCACACTACTTACCTTTGAACCAGCCGCAGATTGTGAGCTAAGCCTTCTCTCTTGGAAGGCATTATTTTTAGTTGCAGTTACTTCTGCAAGGAGACTTTGAGCTTCAAGCACTTGTGTGCAAACAGCCATATCAGATTTTCCACAGGGACAGGGTGTCCTTAAGAACCAATCCTAAGTTTCTTCCCAGGGTAATGTCAGAGTTAACCCTTAACCAGGATATCGACCTACCAGTCTACTACCAGGGTATATCAATAAAGGAGAAGCTCTCCTGCACACATTGGATGTGCATAGGATACTTAGGTTCTACCTGACTAGGACCAGACTGCACAGACAGTCTGACCAGCTATTTTTGTCCTTTGCCAGCAGGATGTTAGGAGCACTGGTGTCTAAACTGACACACTCAAAATGGTTGGTAAACTGCATTGTGTTCTGCTACCAGAAGCGAAACACACCATTACTGGGACCAGTAAAGGGCCATTCTACCATAGGGATGGCAACCTCATTCACCTCCCTGAGAAATGTTTCAGCACCTACAGTACTATTTGTGCAGCCGCTACTTGGAGTACAGTGCACACATTCATCAGACGTTACAGTCTGGACATTGCCTCTAGGCGCAGAGTGGGCTTTGGCCTCGCAGTTCTGCAGGGGCTTCTGAGAGGTTCCCTTCACCCTTCTCCTATCCTCCTCCCAAATTTAGGGGTAATACCTATCACTGCTTGGGACTCAGTCCTAATGGTGTAACCTGCTGCAAGAGCTGTTTCTCAAAGTAAGATAGTACAGTTACGTAAGAACTTATTGTAACAGTAGATCTTCGAGAACAGCTCTTGCAGCAGGTACTTTCCCACCCACATTCTCCTCAGGAGGTCAGCTATTTTAAGCAATATTAATAATAGTTGACATTGGTCTTCCTCTGGAAGTGGCTCCTCGGTCTTCCCATCAGAATCACATTGCTAAACCAGAGTCTCCAGCGGGAGAACTGAGGGATGCTGGGGGACTGCCCCTTTTATGATGCATGTGACGTCGGGGGCGGGGCTGATGTCAAGGGCAGTTCCCTGCTGTACGTAGCTAGCTAGAAGTTTTCAGCGGGGTCCTGCTGCCTGCTGGCTTCAGTCCTAATGGTGTAACCTGCTGCAAGAGCTGTTCTCGAAGATCTACTGTTACGGCAAGTTCTTACATAAATGTACTTTCCAGGGTCTAAAACCATCCTCTCTGAAAGTTTGTTTGGCAGCTGTCAGCTTTTAGATCAGCAGACAAAGAAAAATCCTTGCCATCACAACCAGTATTCCAAGATTTTTTAAAGGTCTAAACCACTTGTATCCAGTGCAGTGAATGAACCAGTACCCCCATGGGATTTAAACTAGGTTCTCTCACAACTAAGGAATTCTCCTTTTGAACCTATGTTTTCTATAGGATTCAGATATTTGACTTGGAAAACAATGGGTCTAGTAGCCATTACTCCTGCAAGGTTTCATTACCCCTGTAAGGTTTGGTCCGTGAGCTGCAAGCACTCTGCAAAGACCCTAACTATATAGGGATAAGGTAGTATGTAGAATAAATGTGAAATTCTTATTAAAAGTGGTCACTGCTGGGGGCCATGGCCTGACTGCTGAGCACACTAGACGTGTGTTGAAGGAGCTCCAACAGCAGCAGCTATAAAGGTGTCTTTTAATACATTTTTGCAAATGCAGTTCAAAATAAAAAGATTACAATTGAACAGTATTTACATTCTTTCTGCTTTGGCTGAATTTTGACCCACAGAACTATGCCAAAACCAGATAAGAGCCAGGTGATGCTGGACCAGCAGAAAACCAGGTCCCAGACATCGAAACAGACTGGAAGGCAGGATACAGCATCACCACAGTGGGGTGAGCCATCACTGTCCTCTTTCCTCACTGCAGTCCAAAACTTGGACAAAAAAATGAGTGTGTTTAATTCCCACATGGTGCTTTTAGAGAAAAAAGTGGAGATCATCCAGACCGATGCAGAAAGAACTGCAGAATCAGAAGAGCAGGCCCTGGTGGCATGCATCAGACCTGTGAAGGAAAATTTTGTGCTAAGATCTTGGGTAGAACATTTGGAGAATTTCTTCAGGGCAGCCAATCTCAGACTCTTCTGGTTGCTGGAGACATCAGAAGGGGACGACCTAAAGGTTTTTCTGCAAAACTGGTTGCTGACTGAACTGGCATTGCAAGAAGATATCTAAGTAAAAAGCCTATTGGAAGATGAGGCTCATATAGTTTTGCTGGCTGTAAGTAGCAGCGAAGAACAAGACACTATTTTGCTGGCTGTAGGTAGCAGCGAAGAACAAGATACTATTTTGCTGGCTGTAAAAAAGGGCTAAACTGATCAAGTTCAGAGGAACAACTGTGAAATTATCCCCTGACCTAAGCTTTAGCATGAGTCAGAGAGGGAAAGGTTTTGAAAGTGATCATACCCTCCTAAGATGATTGGGTGTAAAGATATGCTGCTCCTGGCTAGACTTAAAATTCAGGGGTTAAATTGAGCAGGAGACCACAGGAACTCATTTCCACCACCAGTTCCACCACCTCTTGTCATCTTTCTCCATTGACCACTACAGGAGTGTTCCACCACCTAGAAATGAGAGTTCCACTACTTAGAAATCTAGATACAGTAGTTTCCCCCACCTAAACATTTCCAACGTAACCACTGTAAATACCTCTCAGACATGGAAACCAGCTTTCTGGTCTAAAGTACACACTTTATCACTACTGCCTGGACATCCAAACAAGAAGGAATGCCAGATTCTGCACTTTTGTGCTTCAGTCTTTTCCCTAAGTAGGTTCTAGACCCTGCCTCCCAAAGAACTGCTTGGAGTCTGCATAATGTATGACATCACTAATACTCTCATTGCTAGAAGAAACAGTACTAATGATGTTTCTTCTGGAGGGTGTATTAGTGAGTCATACAAACCCTCCCTATCTTGCCTTCGAGAAATGTAGCCGAATGGGTTCTTCGGAACAGTGCAATCTGATGTTACAAAAACGTATTTATTACTTGAGCATTGTTTTCAAAGTTACAGATTCATCATATGGAGATTGTAATTCTTTTTCTGTGTTTACATTTTATAAGAATATGTTGCATAGGTTAATTAGGTGGTCACTACTCTGTTTTGGTCTGAACTGTAAATCTGACATTAAAATGCCAGGAGCAGTGTGACCACATTGCAGAGATTCAGCTTAAACATCCTTAAGTATGTTTGAGGAGGCAGCATAGTGTGGTGGTTAAGGGCACTGAGCTGCAAACATGGAGATCTGGGTTTGAATCCCATCAGCCCCCAGTTGCATGCTGTGTGACCCTGAGCAAGTAACTTAACTTCCTTGTTTTCCAGGTCGCACCTGGAAACAAGCTCCAGCTTAGTGTACCTTTCCTGGTTAAACAATTTCCCCTTTCCCCCTAAGTTCTGTCACCGGGCCAAAAACTCAGGGCTGAGATGCTGCATAATGTATGACTCACTAATGCACCCTCTAGCAGAAACATCTTTACCACAGTAAGTATTTTCTTTCTGATTACCAGTTTATTATTTTGTAATATTTAACATTTAATTCAATACTCTGTTCTGGCCAGGTTGTTTAAAATGCTTAGCTACACATGTGTGGTTTGGAGCTGAATACCAGTGCAGAAAGAGAAATACCGCTTGGCAGGCTGGCTCCAGCGGTCTGTGTTCAGACTTATAGTGGCACTCTGCTCCGCTAACAGTATTCTTTGGCCTATGTTACTCATCCAGCACCTTGCCATCATTCTTTCCATTTGAACGATAAGCAACAATTATGTGGTCCTTAAGGTATATTATTATGAGTTTGCCCAGAGCCAGATTTAGGACAACAAGGGATGTGTCCATTTTACTGGATATTTCATCCAACTCTGCAAAACAAGTCTAAAAATGCCCCTCCCTTTTTCCCAAAAATAACACCTCAGAACTCTTCTCAGGGACAATTTAGAACATGCAGTTCTAAAAGTACACTACTACATAACTGGACTGGGCCACAGTGCTTGAGATGTGACCTGCCTCCCAGTCGAGATTAAGCCGGTTTCGATGCACTAGGCAGGAAGGTATTTTCCATGACATACTCATCATGATTTGTATGCCACCTTAGTCCATCAGCAATCATCTGCCCTTTGCTCTCCCAGTCCCCTCATGCAGTATCCCTGAGACTTATCTGGCTCTGTGTCCCTCATGGATTGCCCCCCAGGTGGGACCAGGGGAAGACAATCCGTTCTTCCCATCCCCGGTGGCCATATCCAGATGAACCAGGGCCCAGTCGGCTGTACGGGGCAAACAGTGAGCAATCGTCCTGCTGTAAGTTCCAATGGGGGGGAGGTTACTGCAATACTCCTGGTGCTGGACTGGTGTTCAAAAAAGGGGGTGACCAGCCCCTACAGAACAAGAGCAGGTCCAAAGGATTTAAGCACTCAATAGCAGGAAAAAGTCACACTGGAATCCCAGATGCTGTTCCAGATTGATTTATTTAACAGGCGGATACTCACCACATTCCAAATGCAGGTGAAAGAGCATACAACATACTGAAAGTACAAACTCCATGCTGTTGCATCCAAAAAACTCAAACCCAGCAGTGGCAAAGAATTAAACAAGACAGCTGGCTTTTTGCAACAGCCAACAGGGATGAGTGTCCGCAGGAAAGGCATCTGGGACTCCAGTGTGGCTTTTTCCTTCCATTGAGCACTCGAGTCCTTTGAATCATCCTGCTGGCAGGGCACTTCATTTTCTAATTTTTCTTGCCCAGACCACGTCCCCCAACATTAGGCCTATCTCATCATACCTCGCAAGCAACAAGCTTCCCCTAAGCTCCCTCACCCAATGCAGGGGGTCACTGTATTTCTGTGCTCGCTTCCAAACCAAGGTTGTCAGCATGAGGGAGTGCAGTGCTACACACAGGGCCATCAGGTAGCCTTGGCATGCTTTCTTCTGACCACTACATCACATCAGGCACACAGCAGCCTTCCAGCGCTGTCTGTGGTTGCAGTTGCACGCTGTATGCTTGCTGCCACACCTGACCGTGAAGTCATTAGGCAGGCAGTTGATATTTTCACCAAGGGCCTGGAGGTGGCACACCACCAATTGAGTGTATCGATGTGGCTGCCAGGATCATTGGATCAGCCATATGCATCAGAAGAATGTCATGGCTACACCTGTCTCGACTAGCACCTCAGACCAGTGGTGGTGGTGCTCACTTCTTGTCTCCTCTGGTCAGGCGACAGTTGTCACTGGGACCTTCCTGCTCCTGTACCCCAGGAACCACCACCCCAACTTGACCAGTCTTTGGTCCTTTCAGACCAAAAAGAGTCTCTTCCCTCAGATGGTCTCTCCCCATGCAGAGGACTGAAGCTATTTTCTGTAGCTTCAGGGTGAGCAGGCACCTCCCTTATCAAAGGGGAAGCTTGGTGCACTGGACCCAAGAGCTTTGTATATCCAGCAGACCTGGGTTTGGTTCCCACAACCTCCACTTGCATACTGTGCAACTCTAAACAAGTCACTTAACCTCCCCAGTACTCCCAGGTTGCCGCTGAAAACAGACACTTGTGCCTAGTGGGCCTTACCTCGTTACCAGAGACTGAAATAAAATAAATAAAGAGTGAAACTCCATGGACAAGACTGATTCTTGGAAGATAGAAAAGCTACATATTTATCATAACTGAAGATTTTCCAGAATATCTGCTCCATGGAGTACCACTCATCCTCCCACTGTCCCCCTCTCTGTAATGAGCTGGTGCTATTGGGCAGCTTACCACTTTTCTGTGGGTACTCTGGCTAGTGCAGTGTTTATTTCTCTCCCTCTCTCTCCTGAGCTCAGAATTTTCTCTCAAAATACAAAAAAAAAAAACTTCCACTTTATGGTTGCCCTATTAGTGCTACAAGGACAATGAGTCATCCCCCTCACCTGGTCTCTACTGCTGGGTATGTTCCATACCAGCAATTCATGGGGGCTATGTTACAGGTATTGAATCTCCCAGCTTACACAAGTCATGGTGATCCTGTTGCCATGCTCTTGAGACTTGGAGTTCCATATACTGACACCTGTGTCACAGGAACTTAAGTAATTCAGACAAAAGGAGGCTATAGCCGATTGAGTTTGTCTGCCATTAATTGAAACTTTTAATCCATTAATCCCAACCTCCCTCAATATTTATCTAGGATTTTCTTAAAAATAGTCAAATTTTGACCATCAACTGCCATCTCTGGTAAACCATTTCAGATGGATACAGTGCACTGTGTAAACCTTGCACTTCTTTTCTCCATTCTAACATATCATTTTAGTTGAAACCTGTGCCCTCTAGTTTAAAAATTGGTTGTTTAAAATTTAGGTGGAACATATTGCTAAGTCTTTATTTATGGTCACGTTATACACTACTGTCATAATCATATCCTCCCTTGCTCTCATCATTTACAGCTTATAGGCCTAAAGAATACGGCCATTCTTCATAAGTCATATCCCTATGACCTTTTATTACTTTTGTTGCCTTTTGCTTCACCCTGTCAAGTTTTTGAATGTCGGCCTTATGTGGGGGTGACAAAAAATGACCACTGTACTCCAAGTGCTGCCTCACCAGTGCATGATACATTGGCAATACAACTTCTTTGTCTGTGCCAGTAATATTTGGCCTTATACATCCCATGATTTTGCTACATCTCTCATTACAGTGGGTGGAGTGGCTCAGATTTATCCTACAGTGATGCCCAGATCCTTTTCACTAGATGTTCTTAACTTGGAACCGCCTAGATGGCAGGTTGTGTTCGGATTATTGTGACCAAAATGCATTACTGCACATTTATCCAAGTTGAAATTCATCTTACTTCTTATTGCTTAGTTTCCCAGTTTCTCAAGTTCTACCTGGAATTTCGCTGCTTTTGCTGGCGAATCACAATGTGCCCAACTTTTGCATCATCTGCAAATTTCAACTTCCACTCCACCTTTTTGACCTCCACTGAAATTATATAAATATTGAATAATGAGGGACCCAGTACTGATCCGTGGGGGAGAGCACTAGATTGTCATCGATAATACCTCCTCTATTGTGCAACACCTTTGGAACGGTAGGCCGTTGGCATCCGAATCACTCAGAAATGTTTGCTAGCTGAGGGCTACCCATGAAGTCATGCAACGTCAGCACCTATGGGCAGCCCCATTGCTTCTCATTTGTTTTTTCCACCTTCAACTGCCTGTTGGACCTGCAGAAAAACAATGATGCCATTTACAAACATACAAACATATGAAATTGCCAGCAGAAAAAGGCCCACAGGTCTATCAAGTCTGCCTGATTGTGCAGCTCTTAGTTTCATATCACTATAGCTGCCCCACACCCACCCAAACCACTCTCTTACTCCTCTTTTCCGGTCCTACCCCCTTTGTGTTTTTGTCTGTACTAACCCTGCCCTTGACTCTATCCCAACCCCACTTAAAGCTATCCACTGTCCTTTGAGCGATTAACTCCTGCGGCAGTGCGTTCCAACCTGACACCGCTCTCTCTGTGAAGTAGTGCCTCCTCATCGCCCTCCTAAACCTTCCCCCTTCCAACTTCAGACTGTGCCCACTAGTGACCATTCCCCACTTTAAGCAGCACAGTCCTCCCTCCCTGACTTTGTTTATGCCTTTCAAGTACTTAAAGGTCTCTATCATGACCCCTCTTACCCTTCTGTTATCCAGCGAGTACATGTTGAGCTCTTTCAACATTTTCTCATATAGCAACTCCCCTAGTCCCATGATGATTTTTGTAGCCCTACGTTGCACCCCCTTCAGTAATCTCACATCTTTTTTGAGGTATGGGTACCAGTACTGTACACAGTATTTCTTCACTTTTATTGTTTTTCAATTTAAATAACTTTGTTGACATTGTCTCGATATGCTGCAGTTGAAAGAACCTTTATTTAGGTTTTGTACCTGCAGTTACAAGATCTATAAGGATGGTGCTCACACTGTGCTTGCAGCTTGGGCCTGTCCCACAACATTAGGCCTGCAAGGTCTGGCAGTGATTCAACCAGACCACAAGGAAATGCTGAAAGAAGGCTCTAGAAACCTTAATCACCATAAAGGCCACGGAAGCTCAAGCCAAGGCTGTGGGCTTTAAGCCAGCTTCTCCCTCATGTCCGGCCACTGGATAGGACACTCCCAAGCATTCAGCACCACTGTCACCACTGTGGTCAGTGAGGACTTCAGAGAAGGCTAAAGACAAAGACAAGTCATCATCAAAGCCCTCCTCCTCAAGCCATCAACGCAAGCATAGTGATAACTACTTTGCTGGAGAGGTCGAGGTATGTATTAAAGGAGGGTATTTCCTCATCTGCTTTGGTGACAACAACTGCAGCTCCCCCTCCCCTTCATCACTGACACACCATGGTCAGGGTCTGGCTCTGGCACTGTCATACCCACTATGGATGGTATGCTGCCTCCATCATCGAGTTCTATCCCATCAACACCAGTTGGCCTGGACCCTTTTATGGGTGTTGTTGACTTCCTGGTTGTGCTGGCGTTATTCTTTGAATTGACATGTTCCCTGTTACTGTTGCTTGCAATGATGATAACTACTGTCCTGTCAACTGCCCCCCTCCTCCATTAGTACCATTGTCATTGATGGGATCTAAAAGCATACCACATATTCCTGCATTACAACTGCTGCCTTAATTACTGGTTCCATTGACTGCCTCGTCATCATTCCAGATGACAAGGTAGAATATAATCATCTTCTTAATATGGAGGAGGATTTGGAGGATGAGGAGGGGAGGCAGATCCCTATGGTGCAGGTTTACCTTCTAGTTCCACTCTCGCCTCATGTAGTGAGGACTCAGTAGTTTATAACCCCATGTCTTGTCCTGAAGAGCCTTCATTTCAGGATTTGATCAGACAAATCCAAGATGTCATGAGCTTAGAGGGTGACGAAGATGACTCTGGTAAAATAAATTTAATGGAGTTCTTGGAGGTTGTACCTGCACCTTCCTCCAGTATATCCTGCATTAGAGGATGCTACATTTCCTGCCTGGCATAGGCCTAATACCTTGCCTGCAGTGCCCAGCAAGGCTGACAAACAGTACCCTGGTCCATCTGTTAAGCCTTATTATGTTTCTTAGCCTGAAACTGATTCAGTGGTTACCATGGTTGCTCATGATCGCTCTAGGGTCTCTAGATGCATGAGTGCTTTGCCTACTGACAAGGATATGGGCTAACATACTTATACCTCTGCATCCTTAGGCCTAAGAATTGCCAGCTACCAGGCCTGCAGGATAAAGTATCAGAATTGCCTGTGGAAATCTGCTATGTTCACTATTCAGGCTTCCACAGATAGTCCTGCAAATGCTGACTTGCTTAAGGCTGCTTCACCTGGTATAGAGTCTAGAAAGCATCTGTTATGCTACAGATATGATGCTTGTACCAGGGCTGTTGCCTCTGGCATATGCCTTTGGAGATATTTCTGGTTTAGAGTAGCTGGCTTTGCTACTGATGTACAACAGACTGTGCTGAATACCCCTTCAGAGGTTCCAGACTGTTTGGAACTGATGTTGAAAGTGCTCACAGGGAGGACTTCCAGTTCCACTCTGGAGAAGGAAAGCAGCTAAATGAGGGGCTCGTGCTCGACTCTGTAACCAAATCTTCTAAAAGTAACTTGCAACCACACCAAATGTCAGGTGCAGGTTCCCAGAGGGAGAGGGGCTCCTGAAACCGACCCCAAAATTCATGCACTGAAAGAGATGGCAGCGGATCTAAACCTGCATCCCCAACCCATGGGGTCAACCAGCTGCGCTCTGCCAAACTTACTAGGCCATATGATATGGACTAAGAAAATGAGCAACTCTTTTATCATCGATTCGACACCCTCCTCAGAGAAATCAAAGAGACGAGGGCCGAAAACAGAAGTGAATTTTATAATCTCAATCAGAAACTTACACATGTGGAGAAAAGGGTCCAGGAGGCAGAGGATCAAATGTCACAGTCAAAAGACAATCTGCTCCATCTTGGCCGAACAGTCCTTGCACTATGCCGCCATGCCATCTCCACTGAGCAAAAGTGCCTAGACCTTGAGAGCTGCTTGAGGCGAGATAACTTATGCCTATACAGGCTTAAAGAAAATGCAGAAACAGGAGTCATGGCAGATTTCCTCTTAGATTTATTGAGAGACATGCTTGAGCTGCCCCAAGGGTACAAATTAAAAATCGAAAGGGCCGATAGAGCACTGGCACTGAAGCCCAAAGAGCCTGAGGCACGGCTGCGCTCAATAATAATTAAATTAGACAGCTATAGAACCAAGGAAGATATCCTCAGGAGAGCGTGGCAAAAAAAGGAGGTGAAGTACTTAGATTCACAGCTGTATTTTGACCATGACTACGCCCCTGAAATTCAGAGACAGCATCTGGAATATAGCAGCCTGATAAAAACTCTTTGCTCCAGTCAGATTTGGATCCAGACTCCCTATCCAGCTCATCTCAGGGTATTTTGGAAGGAGGGCACCGAAATTTATGACTCCCCCCAAGTGGCCAAGGAAGCGATGATGAAAAGGGGCTTTACTCTTCAGGACCAGCAGCGCACCCTCACCCAGAAAAGAAAAGGGTCTACTAATGACTGGCAGCTGGTATCCCCATGAAAGTCCAAGATTGCTACTACCGACTCTGCTTCCGAGACCATCCAGCATCTTAGGAACTTGATCAAAAAACTTCCCGGTGTTTCCGATGAAGACTTGGCCGACACAGAGGACTGAAAACAATGCCCAGGCACTGGCCTCACGAGACACGAGGTGGTAAATACTTTTCTAGGCCTGCACTTGTACCAGGCCGCGACCTGGCTACATGAACTGCCCTTTGATGACTCTCTCGTTGGAAACGTAGCCAAGTCTACTGCTCGGACTGCTCTCTACATTGGTCTACCGGATAAAAGATCTTGTGTAGAATTAGAATAAAATGGAGGGAGCTGTGTTTGTTTCACCACTAGATCTCTTGCTCTTTGACAACCCCTTTTACAAAGAATAACGGCATCCTTGTTCTGAGGCACAAAGTAAAAGTATTGTATACTCTTAAGGGGTTTAAAGCACAGACACGATTTTTTTTTATTTTTATTTTTCCTCATACTTTTATTAAACTCAGATCATAAAATCATTAGTTACATACATGTGATATGTCCAACTGGCTTAAGAGGGAGATTTGAGTCAAATTAGGAGGGAGATTGGCCTGCCAACTTGCTTAAGAGGGAGATTTGGGTCAAATTAGAAGGGAGATTGGCCTGTTAGTAGGGAGATGCCGTAACATCATGAGTTTGTCCTTAAATGGCATCAAAAAAATAAGAAAAAAGTCATTACAAAAATTTAATGTATTTCATTTTGTCAAGAATGAGCACTAAAAAGAATAAACAACTAGTTATATAAATTTATCAGATACATTGTTCATCACTAATTTAATTTTTATGTGTCTTTATCTGCCGATAAAACATGGATATTTTAGACAGAATTTTACTTAAGCAGGAGATTTTGTTTCCGGGAGGGAGGGAGGGAGGGAGTTCAGTAAAAATACAGGAGTCTCCCATGAAGAGGGAGATATCACATGTATGTAGTTATGCTACCTCTACTCCCTGAAGGAGGGAAATGCTGGCTGTGCTTGAGGTGGGGGGTCTAAGACCATTGCTGCTCAGACTAGGTGCAGAAGTCTAATTTTTGCAGCACTGTATACTGTAATTCAACTTTCCTGAGCTTTTGTATGAAGACCAGCATCCCCCTCTTGTCAACCCCCATATTCTACCTCAGCACTTGTAAGTAGGAGGAAAATTAGAGATACCCTGGTGCCTTGAGGCGAGTCCTGATTGAGGGATTACCCTCTGCCCCGTCCCTCCCTCAGCTCATTTTACTCAGGTCTGTTCTGCCCTGCTTCCCTGAATATATAACGCCCTCCATACACTTGGTATTTCTCTGCCATCTATCTCCATTTATACTTTTTAGCCTCCCCTTCAGCTGATGGTCCACGTGGGTGGTTGGGAGAGGGACCTCCTCTCGATCCTAGCCCCTATAAGACGGACTCCATTTACATTTAGTGAGCTACGGAGCTCGACTAGAGCTTGTCCTTTATCTCCTTAGTGATAAATCTTTATGGAGCTGACTGAAATTTCAGCTCAGGAGGGCAACCCCCCTAACTGGGGGTACAGAAGTGTAACCCTCCACCTACCACTAACACCAGGGTAGGTACAGAGGACGCTATGGATAAGTGTCCTCCAACCTTGGAAGCACTCGAATATCCTATGTAAAAAGTTTGCCCAGTTGGCACGAAGTTTAGTGTTTTTGTTAATGCCAGCAATAATGTTTTTTTCTACCAAAGTTATATTATTTAGATGTGGCTTACGAGCAGCAGAGGGAGATCCTACTATGTTGTATTTCAAATGTCTGACGAGTTCACTTGAGGGGAACCTATTCAAAATCTACCATGGGTTATACAGTATGCTCCTAGAACATACATGGACTATCTAGTCCAGTTAAAAGATCTAAAATACTAACCTACCTCAAGAAATCTGGGGTGGACATGTGTCTCTTACAGGAGACCCACCTCTCTCCTAAAGAGCATAAAAAATTAGAAAAGATGGGCTTCTGTCATGTAGTGACATCCTCCTTTAAGAAGGGCCAGAGGAGAAGAATGGCCATACTGTTATTCCCTAGAATTCCTTTCGAGTGTACTGCTAAACTCTTTGATAAAGATGGTAAATATGCACTGCTAAAGGGAAAATTACATGGGACACTGATCACAGTGGCCTCTGTTTATTTTCCCCCAAATACTGATTTTTGCACTTATAGATCTTTCCTGCTACTGTTATCACAGTGGGATGGTTGTATGGGGCGGAGACTTGAATACTGACTTTGCTAGGAATACTGGACAAGGCAGGACACTTAAGCAACAGAAGAGGAGAGTGGTGAAGGAAGTTGCAGCCCTGTTAAAGGAGCTGGGGTTCATGGACTCTCGGAAGTTCCTTAATGGAAATACCAGACGTAGTACCTTTTTCCCCCCAAGCACATTCCACATACTCCACACTAGATTACATTTACCTCTCCCAAGAACACCTCAGCTATATACAGAAAGCGTGGGTGGGTGACTTTATTCTATCTGATCATGCCCCCATATTTCTCAGGATGACTTTTGGAGACTTCCAGAGAAACACTTTTTGGAGGCTAAATCTTTCCCTTTTAAGAGATAAAGAACACATACAACAACTGAAAGACACTATTGCTCAGGCAATTTTGGATAATGATACCCCTAATATAAGTCCGTCAGTGCTATGGGACACTATAAAGGTAATCTGTAGGGGGAAGTGTATAGAAATATCCTCCAGAAACAAGAAGAAAAGGGACCAGAAAAGAGAAGATTTAACAACCCTTATTAGGGAAATGGAAGATCAACAGAAACTACAATATTCTCCACGAATTGCAAAGGAATTTAGCTCTCTTAAAAAAGAACTCAACTCCCTACTGGACTATTTCATAGAGCAAAAACTATTATTTCTACGGCAGAAATATTATGATGGGGGGCCTCGGTCACTCAAAATTTTGGCTAAGAGCTTAGAGAGCAAAGGCAACAATACGTAGTATGCAAGATAGTAAAACAGGTCAGCTCCGGCACTCCATTGGAGAAATATCCGATTCCTTTTTTGAATATTATGAACAACTTTACTGTAGTCCCCAGCAGCCCTCCCAACAAGAAATGTTTTCCTTATTGGAAAAAATAGACCTCCCTAACCTCCACCAAAACCATATTAAAGAGTTACTTTCCCCTATCACCACCTTAGAAATTCAGAGCCAAATCAGTTCTCTCAGAACTGGGAAGTGCCCTGGCACTGATGGCCTCCCAGGAGAATTTTACAAAGCCTTTAAATGAGAGGTAACCCCTCTTCTTCTAAGACTATTTTTATACATTTCCTCTCTCAGTGGTATGGTCCCTCCCTCCTGGAATTATGCCATTATTTCTGTAATTCCTAAACCAGATAAAGACCCTATACAGTGCTCCTCCTATCACCCATATCTGTATTAAATACAGACTATAAATTGATGGCAGCAGTCCTAGCTGACCGCTTAAAGCAATTTGCCCCTCCCTGATCCATCAAGACCAATATGGTTTTATACCTGAGCCTCAAACGTCTGATAACATTAGAAGTAGTATTTACCTAATTGACCATGTCCAAAAACATAAAACACCCCAGCCCTTTTTATAAGTTTGGACGCTGAAAAAGCATCTGGCAAGGTTTCCTGGTCCTTTCTTACACAAGTACTTATAAAATTTGGCTTCCCAGAACAGTTTATACAAACAATATTTAAATTTTACCATAAACCCTAAGGCTTAAGTCGTTCAAATGGCCATATTTCCAAAGGTTTTCCACTGCAGAGGGGAACACGCCAGGGCTGACCCCTCTCTCCCCTTTTATTTGCCCTTTATATTGAACCCCTAGCCCAACTAATTCGACAAACCCCAGAAATGCAAGGTATAAATGTAGCAGGTACGGAGCATGAGCTAGCTCTATTTGCAGATGATGTCCTAATTTATTTGTCCAACCCAGACACCTCTCTACCAGTTCTTTTTCATTTATTGTCCTTATTCTCTGCCATATCCGGATATGTTTTAAATACAACAAAAACTGAGGCAATGGCAATCAATTACACCCCCCAACCAGGTATGAAACACCTATACCCCTTCCAAGTGGAATCTTCCATCTATAAAATACCTGGGGGTTAGGAACCCAATAAATCTTACTTTGCTATTTAAGTTAAGTTACTCTCCACTAATAACAACCCTAAAAACCGATATGGGGTGATGGAGTTCCCTTTCTATTTATGCCAGGATACAGGCCTTACAAATAAATGCACTGCCCAGACTCCTACATTTTTTTCAGTCTGTCCCCTATATGATAAGACAGGAGCTTTTACACTGGCAAAAACTATTTCTATCCTTTGTTTGGCAGAATAGAAACCCCAAAATTAGAAGACAGATCATGTCCTTGCCCAAAGCAGTAGGAAGCGTAGCACTCCCAAATCTAGCCTACTATTGGCAAGCTTCTCAAATGCGATTAGCACTACTATGGGAAAACTCTACATACAATACCCTCTGGAAAAAAATTACCTAGCTAGGCCCACACCGTATCCCCTACCACTAGCCTTATTCCATCATTCCTACCTTAAAATAACAACTCCAAATCTCCCTGAAGTGGTCACCCCCATATTGGAGGGCTGGAGCCGGGGCACATGTGCAAGAAGAATAAGATCTCATTTTTGGAAATACACCTGGTTTATCTCAAACCCAGACTTCCCTCCGGCCAAGGTTGATCCTTGGTATGCCTCCCAGGCCTCAAGAAACTTTGTTGCCCCTTGGCAGCTATTGAGACAAGATGCCATTATATCCTTCGAAGAGGCCCGAGTCAGATTCCATTGGTGAGCTAGTGACTTACTTCATTATTACCAACTTAAGGACTTTATTCTACTAAATCAGAGGAGACTGTCAACTCGTTCTCAGGTAACTGAGGATAGCTGGCCCTTTGTTACTATTTGGACCTCCCAGGCAGGAGAACACTCAATATCCCACATATATAAATCCCTGTTAAACCAACAGACATATGAAACTGAAAGGCTTAAAACAAGCTGGGAAAAAGGCCTGCAGCTGGCAATAAGCCGGGGGACCTGACTTAGAATATAGCAGGCTACATGGTCCACTACCTCCTCTCCTATGTGGAGAGAATTCACTTGGAAAGTAAGATCCCGGTTCTTCCTAGTTCCCCAGGTCCTAGCTAAGAGAAACCCCTCTCTCTCTTCATCATGCTGGAGGAAATGTGGGTCCCCAACTGCCTTCCAAGCTCATGTATTTTACCAGTGCCCTGCCTTAGAGCCCTTTTGACAAGAAATCACTCATCATATGAGAAGCATTTTAGGCTTAACAGAGACCCTCACCCCAATCAACCTGCTCCTGGGACTCCCCCCTGCTTCAATGAAAGGGAGAGAAGCCAAATATTTATGGTCTGTCCTTCTGACAGCAATCAACAAAACCATAACCAAGAAATGGTTGCAGGAGGCCTCCCCTACAGTACTGGAATGATAAACCATTGTCTCTCACATAGAGGGATTCAAACAAATGACCTTTAATTTACAAAACAAACAAGAGGCATTTCTTAACAGATGGACAAGGTGGGACATGTACCAGGCTTCCCTCCCATCATGATGTAGGTGAATTCCTGTACCCTAAGAGGTTAAACAGTTAAGTCATCCTCTCAAGGCTCCCCCTAGCTGCTAATAACTGTAAATTCAAATAACCATATTAAGTAAACTCTTGGGCCCAGATATTCAAAAGGGTTGCGCATGGCGCAACAGTGTTGCACCATGCACAACCCACTGATGTGCCCCGGTGCCATATTCAAAAGGGAAAAGTGCGCCACACAAATCCTGATGCGCCGGAGCGCATCAGTAATGTATGCAGGCACAGGTAGGGGGGCGTGCCCATGCATAACCTGCACAGCCCGATATTCAGTCTGGGATGTGAGAATTCATGACGCAACCCTACCGCGCCTGCAAAAGTTGGCTTGTAAAGGAAAAGTGATGGCCACCCACAGGTGAGCTGCCGCATTGCAGGGCACAACACAGCAGCTGCCACCTGTGGGTGGCCATCACTTGTTCCTGCTACCTGGTGGCACCCCATGCCCCATCATGGGCATCCATGTAAAAATCCCCTGTCAAATATCTCTGGTGGTCAGTGACCTCTATGTGCCTGATCAGGGCATTTGTCCCAAAGAGAAAGTTTCTCTCGTCTTGTCTCCGGGTGGTCCAGTGATCAGACTCAGCTCGATTGTGTCATTGCATGTCCTCTTCCCAAGTTCATGCTCTGGAGGTCCAGTGATCGATTGCCAGCCTGACAGTGGTTCTGTGAGTCACGCCTCCTGCTGCGGTGTCCCAGTGTTTTCTTTCGCTCACGAGCTTCGCTTCGCTCCCATCAGCCGGAGGGCGGCAGCACCCCACCCGCCTGCTGCCCCACTGCCCGCCGACCGACAGCTCGGTAGGACTGCACGCCACTGGATTCACAGCGCGAGCCAATGGGCATGCAGCCCATAACAGATGATCTAGTCCAGATATGTGGAATGAATTCATTCACATATCTGGACCGAGTAGTAGGTATGAGTTGGCACGCCCATTGGCTCATGCTGTGAACTATCGGGTGCAGCTCTATTGAGCTGTCAGTCAGCCGGGCGTGGGTGGTAGGTGGGGTGCTGCCGCCCACCGCTGACTGGGGAGCGGGCGTGGGGCTCAGTGGGCGGTGGGTGGGGGTACTAGACCACCAGGGTAGTAGGGGTATTTGATGACTTACAGATGCCCGCGATCAGGCAGCGATCAGTCCACTGGACCACCAGGGATATTGGACTTGGGGGGGGTTCTATTACTGATGCCCGCGATCGGGCTGAGTGTGGTCCACTGGACCACCAGGGATATAGGACGGGGATTACTCTTCATGACAAATACCGCGATCGGGCACATAGAGGTCCACTGGACCACCAGGGATATAGGACGGGGGGGGTTTTACATGAATGCCCGCGATCGGGCTGCAGGGGGCGTCTGTCCCTGACAGCTGCTGCCTGGCAGGGCACCAGGCGCAAGTCATCGGGGATCAGCGCCCCTGCATGCTAATGGCATGCAAATGGGGCCGTAATGAGATGCAAATGGCCCCCTGTGTGTCTTGCATAAATGATGGCCCCATTTGCATGTCCTCTTTTGAATATCGCAGGTGCTGTGCATGGCGCAATGGCACTTGCACTAGCGCATCTCCATTCTCCATTCTGGCCACTTGCACTGGCGCAGTGCCACTGTGCCATGCACAGTGGGGGTGGCCAGGGTGCGATATTCAAAGCTGCTACACCATAGCGCAGCTCCGTTGAATATCGCCCAGGCCACACCCTGCGCAACAAAATTGAGCTGCGCCCAGGCTTGCGCCAAACCCTGCGCAGTTTGAATATCCAGGCCTTGGTCTATATTACAGCCTTTTGTCATAGTGATGATATAAAAAACCTAAGCTGGCTTGTTAGTTTATGTTTTAGTTGTAATTAATTGTCACAGTTCATGAAGATTTACTTTATCTTGTTTGTTATTAACTACAGTCTTCCTTCTAAAGGATAAATTGAATTAGAACTCTCCAACCAGTACTTCATTTATATATTTCATATACCAGAAGTGGAATACATGATACGGATTTCCTAAAGAATTGGACAATATCTTGAAGGAAATTAACTGTTGTATTTTTTTTATTTGCAGTGTTTTTTTAGTATTTATAGTGCATCGTATAGTGCATTATTAAGAAAGTAATTCTACCCGTACTAGTTATAGATGTATGAGGAAAATTCTCATTTCAATAAAGAAGTATAAAAAAAAATAAAGTGCTCCCAGGGAGTTTCAATCATCTAAAATACTGTATCTTTAAGGTCAATTAGATCCCTGAACCCTCAACCTGCTAGGGGACACTGTAGAGGCTCATTTCATAAGCTTGTGGCATTTGGTAGCTCTGGCTTCTGTTAATAGTCCCATGGTTGTGGAGCCAGTCCCCTTCTAGGTCCCCCACCCCTGGTGCCTGTCACAGGCTGTGGGTGAAGGGTGGACCAATCAAGCATTCGAAGCAGAAGTTGGATGCAAAGAAAATGAAATGTATTCTATTAACAGGACAAAATTAAATCAGCGAACTTGGTATGAAAATAATAAAAACAAAGGAAGGTAAATAAAGCAGTATAACCGGTCTTATGGCATCTCTTTAAAGGAGCTAGGAAGCACTAGCTAAGACTAGGTGTTGGAGGGACAACATCTCCAAATGTTCTGAACTAACAGCCATTCAAGCAACATTATATACAGTACAATGCATCCTGATTGGTTAGTTTTGCTCACATCTTTAAACTAAGTTTTATTTACTTCCAAACTTGTATAGTAATATTACATTATGCTTTATTAATTCATCCTAAAAGGCACGCTTTACTAATTCTTCTTTCTACAGGCTTGTAGAAAATGTTTAATCTGCAATGTCCTCCATAGCACTGCCCACAGCAGTAACATCCTATAATAGTTGGAAGCAAGTGGCCGGACGGCGCTATAGATGAAATTGACTAAGTGCGGAGGATGTGTATGGAACAACATTTTTCAGCACAAGAAACACTCGGTAAGGTTTAGAAATGCACTAAATACTCTAAACCTGGCTGCAGTTAAAATATAGCACCAGAAAAGATACAAGCAGCTTTTTGTAGCCTACAGTGGTAATGTGTTTGTTTGCGCTAGTACAGAGGGCAGAAAATGGAGCGGGAAGCACATAACGCAGTACAAGAATCTGCACTGCCGAGGGGAAAGCCTAAAAGCATACTTGCTTTCTCGGAGCGGCAGCTTCTACTGCGTTAATACAGCTCGGCTGCACTACTGCTTATTCTGTTTTTTTTTTTACCAAAATAAACTAGAAAAGTAACCTTTGACTGTCTACTCTGAACGCAAATACTTTTTAACTTTCTAAACCGGGGTTTTACCAAAATAATTCTGCACCAGGTCATTAAACGAATAACCTAATTCACACTCGGCAGAAGAGCTGATTATTTTACACACGTTGTTCTTCCGTTTTATTTCTTCTGATCATATTTCCTCCAATATTAAGTGGTCTTCTAGAAGGACATGTGGAAAAACCTCTCTGCAACGATCAGTTCCCTTACATGTCAACAAGGTACACTAATGTTTATAGCTACATTTATTCTGTATAGACATAAATACTAACAGAGAAACAAAATGGGTGGCCAGCCCAATGAACTTGATGAACAACATCAACATAAAACACACAAAAAAAAAAAAATGAAAATGACAGGACACTATACTGCATAGTATTGGACCACATGGGGGGTCTACCCTTTCACATTCTCCTCCCCACTTAAAACAAAAGCAGATCTTTTGTTATAATTTATTTAACTATACCTAGTATCAGATCTCTCCAAAGGGGAGATGGAGCCATAGCCCACCCTCTCCTAAGGCTCCACCTCGAGGTCCCTTAACTACTTAAACAAAAGAGGAAGAGAACAACATCTCTCTTCCATTCTTACTTACTTTTACCCCGAGGTCTGATAGTAGGTGTGTCTCTTCTTTTGTCCCATATCTGGACATAAAGTCCACGTTACAATGTGCAGTCCCTTTTCGATGTTTAACAGTAAATTGGTAAGGTTGTAACGCAAGGTACCAGCTCATTATGCGAGGGTTTCTATCTTTCATTAATGAAGCCAACATAGGGGACTATGGTCCGTCCATAATTCAAATTCTACCCCCCCATAAATAAAATCGTAAAGCTTCAATGGCCCATTTAATGGCCAGGCACTCCTTTTCAATAGTGGAGTAATGAGTTTCCCTCTCGTGCAGTTTGCGGCTTATGTAAATGATCGGATGTTCTTCACCCTCTATTATTTGTGTGAGTACAGCCCCTATGCCATAATTCGAGGCATCTGTTTGTACAAGAAAAAGGCTGTGTGAACTCAGGGGCATGTAGCACAGGGGAAGAACATAAACCTTGGGACCAGTTAACCTTATTAGGCTTATTCTTTTTTGTTAGGTCAGTCAAGGGGCTGGCTATTGTAGCAAAGTTTGGTATAAACCAATGATAACAGCTGGCTAATCCTAAGAATGACCGAACATCTTTCTTGGTTTTTGGCCTAGGGCTATTGGTGACTGCGTCCACCTTTCCAATATCCAGTTTCAGTAGACCATTGCCAATTTGGAAGCCTAAATATTTAGTTTCTTCCATTGCCAAAGAGCATTTGGCAGGGTTAATCATAAGGCCAGCATCCTTAATGGCAGTTAATACCTGAACAAGATGACGGGTATGACTCTCCCATGTGGGGCTAAAAATGACCACATCATCCAGGTAAGCTGCACTATATTTCACATGGGGAGTCAGAATGTGATCCATAACCCTCTGAAAAGTGGCAGGGGCACCATGGAGACCAAAAGGCATCACAGTGAAGTGAAAAAGGCCTAGGAGGGTACTGAATGCCATCTTCTCTCAGGCATCTGGATGCAGGGGAATTTGCCAGTATCCCTTTGTAAGGTCTAGGGTACTGATGTAACGAGCCTTCCCTAAATGATCTAAGATGTCATCGATCCGAGGCATTGGGATAACTGTCAAATTTTGAGATGGCATTTAATCGCCTAAAATCAAGACAAATACATACACCCCCTTCCTTCTTTCCTACTACAACCATAGAAAAGCTCCATTCACTGTGTGAAGGTTCAATGATCCCCAGTGTCTGCATCTTCTTTATTTCTTGAGTAACATCCTCCTGAACCCTCTCAGGGAGCTGATAAGGCTTTTGTCTGATAGGCTGGTCCTGGGTGACCTTAATATAATGTTGTACCCCTCGTGCCATCCCTGGTGTTCCTGTAAATGTACCTTTAAACGTGTCTAAAATAACCTGTAGCTCTTCCTTTTGGTTGGGTAGCAGTTCAGGATTAATTTTTATGTCTGCTATGTTTCCTACCTGTTCTAAACGTTGATAGGCTACCTGCAGTTCACTTTCTGGTACTTCAGGGTGTACATAATTACAGGATACAACATCTCGTTCTATCCAGGGCTTTAATAGGTTGACATGATAAACACGCCTCTTTTGGGTCTTGTCAGGTAAGAGCACCTCATAAGTCACGGTACCCACTCATCTCATGATTGTATAAGAGCCATGCCACTTCATATACAATTTATTCTCCAAGGATGGTAATAATAACAGCACTTTATCCCCCTCTGTGAATTCTTTAAACCTAGTGCCCTTATCATACTGTATCTTCTGGGTTTCTTGTTTGTCCTGGTTTATCTGATGAGCCTTCTGTATATACTTTCCTAATTTCTCTCTTAATTGATACCAATAGTCCAGTAGTCAAGCGGATTTACCCCTTTTTCTGTTGTTTCTTCCACACATTCTTCTTTAATGACATCAAGAGGGCCTCTAGGGTTTCAACCATATAACAATTCAAATGGCGAAAAACCTGTAGAGGCTTGGGATACCTCTCGATATGCAAACATTAAATACGGTAGATAGCTGTCCCATTTGGGTCACTCATTCTGCACAAATTTTTGTAGCATTTTTTTCATTGTTTGATTAAAACACTCGACCGGTTCATTGGTTTGTGGATGGTAGGGAGTAGTAAAAATGGCTTCCCCACTGAGGATCTGATATAAGCGTTTTAACATGTTGTAACAAAAATTGCTACCTCTGTCGGTAATGATTTCTCTGGGAATACCTACTGTACTAAAGAGTTTTCCCAATTCCTCAGCTATCTTGGGTGCAGTAACACTTCTGAGAAGGACTGCCTCTGGGTACTTAGTTGTGTAGTCACACACAACTCAGATGAAACGATTCCCTTTTGAGCTTCTGGGAAGAGGGCCAACATCATCCATCACTATCCTCTCAAAAGGTGTAGTAATCAAGGGCATAGGTTGCAGAGGTACCATGTCTTTACATCCTATTTTAGCTACCTTCTGGCACTCACTACAACTCTTACAATATTCAGAAACATCGTCGTGAATGCCTGGCCAAAAGAACCTGTGGAGCAAACGGCTTATTGTATGATCCCTTCCCAGATGACCTGCAAGAGGTATATCACGTGCTACCTCTAACAGTTTTTTCCTATATCGGGTAGGTACCATCAACTGTTCTATTGTTTCCCCTGTTAGAGGGTTCACACATATCCTATACAATAGATCTTGTACAATTTTAAATTCCTTTGATACTGACCCAGTAGATACCCCCACCTGTGAAAAAAAAAAAAAGTAGCATCCTCCTTCTATAAAGTCATGAACTCCTTAGACCCCTTTCCCTTCTTGGTTAGGACAATGTCATTATTTTTATCACAATTAAGAATAATAACAGATTCAATGTCCTTTTTATTATTTTGGTTCCAGGATTGTTTTTCTTGCCTACTTTGGGCTCTTGATTTCTTTACTTTTCCAATCGGACCAAAAATGTCTTGTTCAAAAGGAAGCATGAGTCCCACATCCTTCTTCTATTTTTGTGCCTGGGTTATGACTGCACATCCATTATTTGCCAACAAGGATTCAAACTGTGGGTGGTCATGACCAATTATAACTGGCAAGAGAAGATGTGGTACCACTCCTACTTTCAAGTCCTGTCTCTGTCCATTTATCTGTAGCACAACATCCTGTAAAAGATAGTGATGCAAGTCACCATGTACACATGTTATGCCTGTAGATGGACCGCCTGTCATAGATTGGTTATCTAGTACATTTGCATGTACCAAAGTTTGCTTACTACCAGAGTCTACGAGTCCAGTTACTGTTTTACCCCCAATGTCTACTGGCACCAAATAATGTCCGCAATTTGCAAGGGCCAGGTGGGACCGTTTAGGCTTCTTTTTTGGACAGTACCTGGCTATGTGACCCTTATTATGACACTCTCTGCAGATTATTTCAGGATTATATTGGGTAAATCTTATATTAATACTGTTAGTCCCAGTACTAATGTTAGTATTTCCAGATGTATTGGAAGTGGGTCTTACCAGGGTTGAGGGCTGTGCTGGTTGCTGTGTGCATCTCTGGCGGTGAGGTCTGGCCATAATATAGTCCTCTGCCAAGCATATAGCCACTTCTGCGGTTTCTGGCTGATGTTCCTTAACCCACATCTGCACATCCTGAGGAACCACTCTAATAAAATGTTCCAAGATGATAGATTCCACTATCTGTCCCACAGTTCTGATGGCGGGTTGAAGCCACTTGACAACAAGATCTTTTAACTGAGTATAGGCTGCAAATGGGGGTTCCCAAACAGTCTCCCAGGAGCTGGCTAAGTGCTCCCAGCCTGAATAGTGTTCGGCGTTTAAGCTCCTTAATTGTGAGTGCTTTTAGAGCCTCTGGTACTGTCTCTTTAAGAGCTGCCTGCTCGCAGGCCAAATTAGTTTGAATGGGGGAACTGTGTATTTAATGCTCGAATCCCGCCTGAGCTGCTGTCTGATCGCTCCATTTCGGCAGTCGCTAAAAGCGCAAAGGGAGCCCACCTGAAAGATGCAACTGTTTGCCTGAAGTCATTTAGAGCATTAGTAAAATTGCAGTTTGTCTAACCTGCCTTTATTGCAGCTGGGACTCTGTGTGTGTTGCCCCTCCATTTTGGACCTGAACTGCTGATCTGGGCCAATTGGGTTAAGGGGAGCCCTAAAATGGAGACTGCTTGAGCCAACCAGAACTTGGACTCTCACCTGGAGCCTGCTTAAAGGGGGAATGTATGGCAGGTGCTTCTGGGAACTGTAGTTTGGATCTTGGTGCCTTTTTGCACCAACAGAGGGAGCCCTGCAGTGATTGACAGCCGAATCCACCAACCGAACTTGGTGGAGCCTGGGGGAAATGCCTCGAACTGTTCCTGGAGAGCCAGATGCAAGTGGACTGTGACAGGAGAAGGAGCTCTGTTCTGCTGCAGCGTGTAGTTCACGTGGGAAGCGCGCGTAAGTCAGCCTGTAGCCATTAGCGAGTGTTTGTGCGGACTGAATCCGAGTTGTGGAGAAAGAGAAAGAAGTGTGCAGAACCAGGCTTGCCCGTAGATGACCGAAGATTTGCAGAAGTGCGATTGGTCTGTCGGGGACTCTGATGCTGCATGTGTTCTCGGGTTTTGCGGTGTTTGCGATCGGGATCGAGAAGCAGCTGCCTGGTATAGTAATTTCCTTTACATATAAATGTGTCTAGCGCTTGTAGAGGATAGCGATTCCTTTTCCCCTTCTTCTATGAGTTGTGAGCTGAAGCTGGAAGCTGAACTCAAATCAAATCAGACTGAATCCGTCTGCTATCCAAATCAGTTAGGCCCTGTCACAAGGGTCTCAACTCCATGCCCTGCTCATCCTGGCCATCCAGAGCCACCTCCTCAATTCAGCTCTCGGTTTGGGGTTTGTGTGTACAAATCGGGGTAACTCCCTGCACCTTCATTTAATCAAAGTGTGTCAACTGATTGTTTGTGTTCTTCTGTTTGTGGACAGAGCCATCCAGCTCCGGATTTCAATTTGTTTGTGCATATATTTTCTTCCTACAGGGCCCCATCCAGCTGCACCAGCCGGCCAACCCCGGGCAACAGACCTGGCTAGCCCCCTACCATCCTGGGTACCTAGAGTGTGACTTTTTGGACCCTTTATGCCTGTACAGTACTGTGATTTGAATATTGCCAATCAACCTGATTTCCCCCTCCCGTGTTCTAGTCCCCTGAATAAACCAGATTTGCTGTTGTTGAACTTTATACTGTCTGAGGTGTCAGTACATATAGAACCAGCATTGTATCGTGTGGTGTATGTGATTAACCTTGTTTTACAGGGGGTACTCCAAGACGTGCTGCATAATCAGTCTTGAGGGTAGGTGGTATCTCTATGTGTAAACAGTGTGCATATGTGGGGTATTGGGATAGTGACTCCCGTGTACTGTGTGGGCCACTAGTGGGAACAAAGGGGGGTCACGGTGTCCCAGAGGGCTGTGACCAAGCTGGCTTAGCCACTACCAACCCTGACCTCTGGGTGGAGGCCCCCATCGCTGGACCTAGGCCTCTTAACCTGTCACTAGCCATACAGGCAGAGGTAGTAGCCCTTGGGATAGCGACACCTAGGGGTTATATAAGCATCCTGGGGGGGAATCAGTTGTGTGAAATCTATAAGACCAAAATCTCTGCCTGTAGGTTTCAGTACTTATATCATATCATTTCAATATGGCAGATTTCACCTGGTCATAGTTGTTTGCTTGGGCTGCCTCTACATGGCTATAGGCAAGTTGTGCCTTTCCTGTCAGGTAGGGGGCTAATCTAATTACCTACTGATCCCTTGGCCAGGCACAGGCCACTGCAACCCACTCAAATGTCATTAGGTATGCCTCTATATCATCTTGTTCTGACAATTTAACCATTTTTATGTCCTTTTGACCACCTCCAGGTGGTACTGGCAGTCTCATTGAGCCTAAGGCTTGAATGGCTCACAGAGTGTCCGTCCATCTGGCCTCACTCTCCCTTTTATCGATTTCCCACTGCTTTTCCATCCCAATTTGTTGAACACAAAGCCACTGCAGGAGTTCATTAGAGTCAACAGGTGGACTCTCCTCAGGCTCTCCAACACTAGCCTGAACCGGCTCTTCTATATTTTTATCTTCCATTTTGATGCCCAAAGCCTTTGTTGTTCCTTCCTTCAGTCATACTATGGGATCCAGACCAGCACTCAAGGGAAGGTAAAACTTCTCGGTCATGGATCTAGTGGCCACACCATGTTTCAAGGGTTTCACCTTGTCCTGCTGCATCAATAGTTCATCTGGGTCTTAATGCAGACCCTCCAGTCAAATCCCACTGCTACCACCATGTGTCACAGGCTGTGGGTGAATGATGGACCAATCAAACATTCGAAGCAGAAGTTGGATGCATATAAAATGAAATTTCTTCAATTAACAGGATAAAATTAAATCAGTGAACTTGGTACGAAAATAATAAAAACAAAGGAAGGTAAACAAAGCAATATAACCGGTCTTATGGCATCTCTTTAAAGGAGCTAGGAAGCACTAGCTAAGACTAGGTGTTGGAGGGACAACACCTCCAAACGTTCTGAACTAACAGCCATTCAAGCAACATTATATACTGTACAATGCATCCTGATTGGTTAGTTTTGCTCACATCTTTAAACTAAGTTTTATTTACTTCCAGACTTGTATAGTAATATTACATTAAGCTTTTTTAATTCATCCTAAAAGGCACGCTTTACTAATTCTTCTTTCTACAGGCTTGTAGACAGTTTTTATTCTGCAACATCCTCCACAGCACTGCCCACAGCAGTAACATATTATAATAGTTGGAAGCAAGTGGCTGGCCAGCGCTATAGATGAAACTGACAAACTGCGGTGGACGCGAATGGAGCAACGTTTTTCAGCACAAGAAACACACGGTAAGGTTTAGAAATGCACTAAATACTCTAAACCTGGCTGCAGTTAAAATATCACACCAGAAAAGATACAAGCGGCTTTTTGTAGCCTGCAGTGGTAATGTGTTTGTTTGTGCTAGTACAGAGGGCAGAAAACGGAGCAGGAAGCATATAATGCAGTACGAGAAGCCGCACTGCCGAGGGGAAAGCCTAAAAGCATACTTGCCTTCTCAGAGCGGCGGCTTCTACTGCGTTAATACAGCTCAGCTGCGCTACTGCTTATTCTGTTGGCTTTTTTACCAAAATAAACTAGAAAAGTAACCTTTGACTGTCTACTCTGAACACAAATACTTTTTAACTTCCTAAAACAGGGTTTTACCAAAATAATTCTGCATCAGGTCATTAAACGAATAACCTAATTCATACTCGGCAGAACAGCTGATTATTTTACACACGCTGTTCTTCCGTTTTATTTCTTCTGATCATATTTCCTCCAGTATCAAGTTGTCTTCTAGAAGGACATGTGGAAAGACCTCTCTGCAATGATCAGTTCCCTTACATGTCAACAAGGTACACTAATGTTTATAGCTACATTTATTCTGTATAGACATAAATACTAACAGAGAAACAAAATGGGTGGCCAGCCCAATGAACTTGATGAACATCAACATAAAACACACACAAAAAAAAAAATTGAAAATGACAGGACACTATACTGCATAGTATTGGACCACATGGGGGGGTCTACCCTTTCACAGTGCCCCTGCCAAGGCATCCAAGGGTATTGGTCAGGCCAGCCGCACCGCCCCTGGTACGTTCTCACTGCACTTCCTCCCCTTCCACTATTGCCTCCACGGGTGCAAGACGGAGGGAGGATCTACCTTCATTTGTCAAAATGGAGGGAGATCTCTATGGATGAGTGGGTTCTAGAAATAGTGGAAAAGGGCCATGTTTTGGAGTTGTTCACTCCTCCATTTCATCCTCCACTTCCTTCTCATTATTCTCCACGTCATTTGTCCATTCTGAGAGAAGAAGAAGTAGTCACTAATTCACAAGACAGCAATTTAATGTATCCCTCCCAAAGAAGGGAACAAAGCAGATCGTGGCGCAGGACGCAGGGGATGGGGGGGAAGAACTCACCGATTGCTCAGCTGAGGAGTGGGCTGAAAGCATTTTCTCAATTCTTGAGTGTAAGGATCAATGGGGGAGCTTCAGGACTGCTGAGGGGGAGGATCGCTGGGGAGAACAAACTGGGGCTGACTGCTGATATGGATTGGTGGAGCTGGAGAGGAGCACATCAGAGCATAGCAGGGTCACTGCTGTAAACAGGGAAGTGACTTGTTTTTCCTTGCATTTGCCTCTGATTTAATGTAAAAGGGCATAGTACTGGGGATCAGGACATAGAACATAAATATAATGTAGACAAGAAGTAAATAAAATAAATTATTTGACTGCAACAAGATATTGACTGCATGCAGGGTGCTGTGCTGAGTGGACCAATTAGGCAAACAGTAAAGGGCACAAAACTTAAACAAAGGGCTGACTGCTGTAAATACAGTGGCCTAACTCCCGGAGGCTCGCAAAGCAGATCGTGGCGCAGGACGCAGGGGATGGCCGGGAAGAACTCGCTGAATGCTCGTCTGAGGAGCGGGCTGAAAGCATTTTCTCAATTCCTGAGTGTGGGGATCAATGGGGGAGCTTCAGGACTGCTGAGGGGGAGGATCGCTGGGGAGAACAAACTAGGGCTGACTACTGATACTGATTGGTGGAGCTGGAGAGGAGCACACTGGAGGATAGCAGGGTCACAGCTGTAAACAGGGAAGTGATTTGTTTTTCCTTGCATTTGCCTCTTAATTAATGTAAAAGGGCATAGTACTGGGGTTCAGAATTGAAATAACAGTAATTGTAAGGGGCTGATTGTTTTTCTGTGCTGGGTGCTGTCCTCTGTGCTGGGGGTTGAACAAACTTTGTAACAGTGAGGGAAGGGGCTGAGGAGAACATTTGTAAAAGAGTCTGATTGACTCTTTTGGGACGGGAGTCGGGGGTAGGCCCAACCTACCCTCCCCCATCCCATCTTCCCTCAGCTCATCTACCCTTATTGGGGGTGGTGCCGCATCTGGATTGGTGGTTAACACTACCAAGTGCATCGGGCTGGCAGTATAGCCTAGAGGTTAGAGGAATGAGGTGTGAATGAGTTTGGTACATACAGCAGACTAGACCTGAGTTTGATTCTCACAACCTCTACTTGCATACTGTGTGACTCTGAGCAAGTCACTTAACTGCCCAGTGCTCCCAGGTCACCCCTGAAAACAGGCATGTGTGCCTAGTGGACCTTACCTGGTTACCAAAGACTAAAATACAATAAATAAATAAATAAAATAAATAAATAAATAAAAAATAATGGGACCTACTTATCCCTGGGGTTCAAATAAAAAAAAAAACATACTCTTTACATTGGGTTTAGTTAGGTTGTTTGTTGCCTGTCGCCAAGCAGGTAGGACGTTCAGTGTGCAGGGTAGTATTGATTTATTTTACCTTCACTGGGCTACTGTGAGTACTGAGTGGGGTTATGTGGTGAACTGGGGGCTGTAATTTCACTTTGGTGGAGGTGTTGCAGGACTGGGAGGAGGGAGGACGCTGAGAGAGGGAGGGCGAGGGAGGGACTACAGAGGAAGAGGAGAAACAGAAGGTCATGTGACTCGAACGGACCGGTAGGGAGGCCAGAGTCACTATTTATTTCCCAGGGGGCCAAGTGACCCCTTGCGTAAGTGCCACGATGCAGGAGTGTAGTGTCTCGAGTAGTTTCTGCAGAGTGTCAGCAGGGAGGACAGCAGGCCATGCAGGTTAAGGGCAGGGACAGGGAGGGGTACCAGTTGCAGAGAATCTGCAGAGAGGAATCGGCCAGGCTAAGTAATGGGGCCAGAAGTGCCTAAGGGATAGAGAGAGGATGTGGAGGTCAGGACAAGGAGACAGGTAGGTGAATGGGGGGGAGTGGAGAGGTAGGGATGACTGTGGTTGGGGGCACAGGGAGGCCAGAAGAGTAGTGAGCTGCAGTGGGTGTGGAGCAGCACTGTTCCTGGGAACCTGGTGGAAGGTGGGGGGGGTGTCCAGTGTGCAAGCTTTTCAGACAGCTTATGCTGGAAATAGAGAGCTTGAAATGGGAACTAGGGAAGGGGGCAGGTATGAATGGGAGAGGAGGAGATGGGGCAATGGGGCAGGGAGGGCTTCATTGCAGGATAGACCAAACTACCACAGACCAAAAGGGGGCACCTGGCCAGGGAAGCTAGGGGGCCAAGTCCACAGGAACCAGCAGGTGCAGAAAGGGGGAGTTGGCAGGTGGTAGGGAATGAGAGTAGAGAGACAGGAAGGAGGGAAGAGGTTCAGAGAAAGCAGAGGCAGGGAGGGATTTTATGGGAGGGCATGGGCAGGGAGTTGGTGACAACAAACAGGTACGCAGTACTGGGTAATGAAACAGGGCAGGAGGATGGGGAAGGCAAAATAAAACAGGGGTTAGGGGACCATGAAGGAAGGGGGAAATACAGGGTGCAAGGAGACAGGGAAGACCGTGGGGCAGAAGCTGGTAGGGGTAGGGAAGCAGGTGGAGTTAGCACAAAGAGATTAACTAAAGGGGGAGAGAGGCACAAAGATGGGGGCGATGAGAGGAACTACAGTTAGTGGAGGGGTGGTTGTGCAAGAGAAGGAGCACAGAAAGGATGGAGGAGGAAGAGAGCAGGTGGGGAAGGGAGGGGGGATAGGACATAGTATTAGAGGAGAGGAAGCTGAGGAAAAGGGACTCATAGGAGGGCAAACCATGGGGAAAGTGCAGGACATGGGGGATCGAGTACTTGTACTAGGAAATTCTATGCTCATGGGGGTGAGATGGGGAGGTAAGGGAGCAAGGAAAAGCCAAACCTAGGTGGAATGTATGCCAGGTATGACAGCAGGGAGAGTAGGGAAGTTCATTCAGAAATGTGTGAATAAGATGGGAGGGAAGCCTCATATCATAGTGCATCTAGGAACAAATGACCTAGAGGGCAGTACAGTGGATGAAGTGCAGGAGAGGTCCAGGGAAGTGGGGAGTATCTGAAATCGGGTGGGAAGTTCAGTGATATTCTCTGAGGTAATCTCAGAACCTAGGGCAAGCACAGCTAGGAAGCTAAGAATACAGGCGTTTAATAGGTGGTTGAAGGGGTGGTGTGCAGAAATGGGGTATGGGGTAGTAGGGGAGATGGTCGAGACATGGAATAATATGGGGCTTTATGCCAAGGATAGGCTGCATCTCAACATTGAGGGTACACAGACATTGAAAAGGGCTGGAGAACTACATTAAAAGCAAAATAGATTTAAACTGAAGGGGGGCTGAGTCAGACAGCAAGGGGGAGTCACCTTCCAGGGGAGACAGGAAGCCCCCCCCCCAGAGAGGGTGAGGGAGAATGAGGGGAAGTAACCAAGGTGGAAGTGTAGGAGGGAGGGATGGGGAGAGGAGAGGCAGGACACGCGGTGGACTGTTGTATCCTTGAATGCAAGGAGCTTGGCGAACAAGGTGGCAGAGTTCCAGGCACTGATGGCGGAAGGAGATGTAGATATTGCTGCCATCTCAGAAACCTGGGCCACCCAGTGCCATGACTGGGATCTCACGATCCCGGGATACAAGGTGTACCACAGGGACCAGGAGGTGGGAAGAGGGGAAGGGGGGCTATTTATGTTTGGGAGGGGATACTGTCTACCAGGGAGGAGGGGTGAAGAGGGGAAGCCAGAAGCCATATGGGTAGTGCTCCAAAGTCTAAAAGGTAAGAAGCTCTTGATGGGGGTGATGTACAGGCCACCCTCGCAAAGCAGGGAGGTGGATAGGGAGCTATAGGAGCAAATGAGGAAGGTCAGTGACAAAGGGAGTACAGTTATAGTGGGAGACTTTAACCTACCTGGGGTTGACTGGCGGTAACTACAACAAATGCCAGGAAACAGGTACCGCTGGAGGCTATCCAAGACAGCTACCTAGTGCAGGGAGTGACAGAGCCTACCAGGAAGGGGAACATATTGGACATTGTGCTAACAAATGGCGACCAAGTCCAGGATGTGGTAGTACAGGACCCTCTAGCAGGAAGCAACCATCTCTCAGCGTGGTTCCTCCTCAGCACAGGGAGGGAGTCAGCTAAGACCAGGACAAGAGTGTTAGACTTCAGGAAGGCAGATTTTGCCAGAATGGGCAACATCCTAGAGGGATATTTAGCTTGAATTAGCCCAGGGATGGATGCGGAACAGAAGTAGGCAGTCATTAGGAAGGGACTGAATGAGGCCACGAACACACGGGCCAAGTCTCAGAGTAAGCAGTCCAGGTCAAAAAAATCTAGCTGGCTCAGCAAGGAAGTGGAAGGGAAGGTGAGGGAAAAAGATTGGCCTTCATTAAGTTTAAAAAATCTGAGCATGAGGAGGACAGGGAGGTGTTTACAGAGGCATCTAGGGAGGTGAACAAGGCTGTCACGGCAGCCACTGCAGCAGTGGAGCAGAAATTGGCTCAGGGGATCAGAGATGGGGGAAAGGTTTTTTTTTAACTGCAAAAGGGAGAAGCGGAGTTGTAGGGATGACACTGTTAGAATCAAAGGGAAGGGGGATGGGCAGAAAAAGGGGAAGACCAGGCAGAGGCACTCAACTAGTACTTCTGCTCAATGTTCATGAAAGAAAGGGATGGCCCAATACCACAAGGGAAAGGGGGCAAGGGTGGAGGGGGGCAGAGACAACAGATGGGGTCATCCAGGAGGATAGAGTTCTGAAGGGCCTTAAAGCCTTGTGGGTGGAAAAAGCATGAGGACCAGATGGTGTACACCCAGGAGTTCTGAAGGAACTGGCAGAGGTGTTGTCAGGCCCTCTGACAGACCTATTCAACACCTCTTGGAGACGGAGAATATACCCAGAGACTGGAGGATGGCTCACGTGGTGCTCCTCCACAAGAGTGGACCCAAGGACGAACCGGCAATTGAAGACAGGTGAGCTTGACTCCTATAGTTGGGAAATTGATGGAGACCATTCTGAAAGAGAGGTTGATAACCTTTCTTGATAGTTATGGTCCACAGGATGACAGACAGCAGGGGCTTGTCTCGGGAAGATCATGCCGGACTAACCTAATTGACTTCTTTGACTTAGTCACTAGGGCGGTTGATGAAGGCCACACTGTGGATGTCCTGTATCTGGACTTCAGCAAGGCTTTTAACTTGGTGCCACACGGGAGGTTACTGAGCAAGCTGAGGGACATGGGGTTGGGGGTGAAACTGGTGGGGTGGGTTGAGAGCTGGCTGCAGGGCAGACAACAGAGGGTAGTTGTAAGCTGGAAGACATCCAAGCCACGGCCAGTAACTAGTGGGGTACCGCAGGGTTCAATGCTGGGCCCTCTTTTGTTTAGTGTCTTCACTGGAGACATTGTGGAGGGTGGTCAATAGTGAGATCGGTCTGTTCGCCAATGACACTAAGATTTGTGCAAAAGTGGACAGTGAGAAGGGAAGCAGGCACTCAGGGAGGATCTAGCTAAACTTGAAAACTGGTCAAAGGAGTGGCAGTTGGGGTTTAATGTTAAGAAGTGCAAGGTCATGCACCTTGGAGCCAGGAATCCCAGGACCAGCTACTGGCTGGGGGGAGTGCAGGTAGCAGTTTCAGAGGAGGAGGAGGAAAGGGACCTGGGGGTACTAGTCACAGGAGACATGAAGGTATCAGCACAGTGTAAGAGGGTGGCAGCAAGGGCAAATCAGATGCTGGGGTGCATTGTCAGAGGGATCACCTCTAGAAAGGAGGAGGTCATACTGCCCTTGTATAGATCACTGGTGAGGCTGCACTTGGAGTACTGTGTATAGTACTGGTGCACATACCTCAAGAAGAATGTGAGCTTACTGGAGGGGGTGCAGCACAGGGCTACAAAAATGATCATGGGTCTAGAGGAGTTGCCTTATGAGGAAAGATTGAAGGAGCTCAACGTGTACTCGCTGGAGGAGAGAAGGGAAAGGGGGGGGCATGACAGAGACCTTTAAGTACTTGAAAGGCATCAACAAAGTCAGAGAGGGAGGATTATTCTATTTGGGGGGGGTAGGGTCACTAGTGGGCACAATCTGAAGTTGGAAAGAGGAAGGTTCAGGAGGGAATGAGGAGGCACTACACAGAGAAAGTGGTGGTAGGAAGGAACGCACAGCCGGAGGAGTTAATCGAACTGAGGACAGTGAATAGCTTTAAGCGGTGGTGGGATAGAGTCAGGGGCAGGATTAGTACAGACAAGAACACAATGGGGGGGAAAGAACTGGGAGAGGGGATGGAGGAAGGGGATTAGGTGGGGGTAGGGGCAGCTGCAGTGGTATTAAACTGAGAGCTGCACAATTGGGTAGACTTGATAGACCTGTGAGCCTCTTTCTGCTGACAATTTCATGTTTGTATGTTCTATTCCTGACACTGCCTAGTTTCTAATTGGACAAGAGATCTGCGTTCTGTAATGGACCAGTGAGATCTAAACTAGTTTATCGAATACAAAAGCTTTGAATGGTGTCTCTTCAAGCTCTCATCTGGCTTTGTGCCCTCGATATAAAAAACACTTACCTTTTATGTCAAGATTCAAAAAATGTCACAGGCAGTACCCCCGCTTTACACTAGAGGGCAACCATTATCCATTCTGAGTCTTTCCCTTTGACTTATCCTCAGCACCATGGGTATCCACCAAATGCTTTATGGTTGTCGCAGTAGCCGTTTGGAGCTAAGAGCTTTATGTCTTCCCATATCTGGATGGCTGGGTCCTGAAGGGTCTGTCCAGGGAAGTAGTTCAGTGCGCATTTTCCAGAAAGAAACAGTTGTTCGGGGAACTGGATGTTAAGATAAACATACCAAAATTCATACTAGTTCTTTGTTTGCACCTTCAGTATATTGGTGCGGTGCCCGGGTATGGTGGATGGACCACCAGCAGCTGTTGAAGGGCATCCCATTTTTAACCCCGACTCCAGTGCAGATCCTCAAAATGGATGCCTCAGAGTCAGGAGGGGGTGCCCATCTTGGCCTCTTTCAGACCCAGGGATCATGGACCAAACTGGAGCTCAGTTTTCACATCAATGTTCTGGAGATAAGGGCTGTTCTGATTGGTCAGCAAATTTTCCAAGAACACCTCAGCCTCAGGCCCTTGTCGATCTGGACAAACAATGTCAATGTAATGCACTGCATAAGCAAGCAAGGAGGCACTTGCTCTTATCCTCTCTGCAAGGAAGAGATGAGAGTGTTGTACTGGGTGATATCTCACAGCCTCTGTCAGCTGTGTTTCTCCCAGGTGCCCAAAACATCTTGGCAGACAGGCTAAGCTAGTCCCAATCCCTAGTACACAAATGGCAATTGCTGACCTCCATGATAAATGACCTAGTCACAAGATGAGGTCATCCAGAGTTTGACCTTTTTGTGTCCTCACGCAATGCACAATTGCCGCATTTCTGCTCACTTGCTCCAGGGCCTGGAGTTTTTTGGTGAGATACACTGTCCCTGTCCTGGAAAGGGAAGTTCCTTTATGTATTTCCTCCAATCCATCTCATTCAGAGGGTTCTGCTCAAGCTACAGGCAAAGCATGCCACCCTAATACTGGTGGCTTCTTTCTGGCCTTTCCAGAACTGATTTCAACTTTTGCAGCATCTGGCAGAGGAGCCTCTTGTTCATCTACCCCTGTGCCAGGATCTACTGTCACAGGACAGAGGATCCTTGGTATATCTAGACCTGCAGCCCCTGCATCTGCATGCATGGCTCCTGAAGACATAGCCATTGTCCATTTCAGGGTTCTCTCCCCCCGCCATGGTTGTTTTGCTTATGGGTAAAGTCTTCCACAAGACACACCTATTCTTTAAAATGGAAGTGCTTCTCCATATGGCATGCTTCCCATTCAGACAACCCATTTACATGTCCTATCTGTACTGAGCTGGCCTACCTCCTGTCTTTATCTGACTCCAGTCTCCAGTACTCATCCATTAAGGTACACTTAGCTGCCATTTTGGCTTTCCATGCCCCCTGTTGATGGGTGCATGGAGGCACAGCTGGAAGTGTCCCGTATATACCTAAAGGGTATCTTGCACAACAGTCCTCTGATTCATAAACTGATTCTGCCTTGGGACCTTAATTTCATCTTTGAAAAGTTGACTCTGGCTCCATTTCAGCCTGCCACAACTTGTAAGATGCACTTCCTTTCATGGAAGAAGCTGTTTTTAGTCACCATAACTTTCTCACGCAGAATTTCCAGGCTTCAGTCTCTAATGCATGAGCCTCCGTACTTGACTTTCCACAAGGATGGGGTGTCCTTGTGACCTAGTTCTTTCTTTCTTTCTACCACAAGTGGTCTCTGATTCCACTTTGAATCAGACTAGAAACCTTCCTATTATTATCCTGAGCATGCTAACAGGGGTGAGGTATTGCTCCATACACTTGATTTATATAGAACATTAACATTTCTATCTCGATTGCTGTAAGGACTGTAGAAGTCCTCAGAGTTTTTTGTTTTGTTCGCCCTGGGAAAGAGGGTGCCCCTGTGACTAAACCATGACTTTCCACATGGCTGACTCACTGTATTGAGTTTTGTTATTAGAAGTATGGGAAAGAATTCCCTGGTGCTGAGCGTGGCCATTCTACATGTGGCATGGCCACTTTAGTTGTCTGCTTTCAGAATGTTTCTGCAGCTGAAGTGCTGCTGCCACACTGAGCACTCTGCAGACTTTCACTAAGCACTAGAGTCTAGACATTGCCTCCTGGAAAAATTGTCTGAGGTGTGGCAGCTGAGGTTCAATTCTAAGAAGTGCAAAATAATGCACCTGGGATGCAGGAATCCAGGGGAGAGCTACAGGATAAGGGAGAGTTGCTGACAGTCACCAAAGAAGAAAGGGATCTGGGAGTTATCATTTCTGACACCCTAAAGGTGTCTAAGCAGAGTACAAAGGCTGCAGGGAGGGCCAGTGGCAAGCTGGGGTGCATAGGCAGAGGTATCACTAACAGAAGGAGGGAGGCGGTGATTCCACTGTATAAAACACTAGTGAGACCTCACCTGGAATACTGTGTACACTTCTGGAGGCTGCATCTTCGGAAGGACATAGACAGGGTGGAGACAGTCCAGAGAAGGGCAACAAAGATGGTACAGGGCGTGCACCAGAAAACATACAAGGAGAGATTAAAAGACCACAATATGTACTCACTGTAGGAAAGGAGGGAGTGGGGAGACATGATAGAAACCTTCAAGTAGCTTAAAGGCATAAACAAGGTGCAGGAGGGGTGACATCTTTCAATATAGGAGGAGTATAAGAATGAGGGGGCATTATATGAGATTGGAAGGGGCCAGGATAAGGGGAAATGTGAGAAGGTTTTTCTTCACAGAAAGGGTGGTGGACACATGGAACAGAGGTGGTGGGAGCAAACACAGTGGGGGGTTTAAACATGCGTGGGACAGGCATGAGGGAACCCTGCAGGTGGGAAGGAAAGAAAGCCGCTGACCAAGCAGGGTCAGAAGCCACAAACAAGGATAAGCTTCTGGGCAGACTTTATCTGCCAATAATTTATGTGTTTCTATGTTTCCTGGAGGCATGCTGGCGTTGGTCTCGTTGATCTTCAAGGCCTTATGTCCTGATTACATATCAGTTCTGCCATCCTCTCTGGATAATTTGTGTACTGCTTGGAAATCATTCCAAAGGCATGGCCCAGTGAAGGAGATATCCTCGATGAAGATACTTACCATAACAAAAGATCTTCGAGAGACTCTCTCCTTCCTTCCCCTTCTCATTGTTTAGGTATTTGCTGGTAGGTGTTCACTGCCTTGTCTGGAGGTGTCTGTTATGTCTAATATTGCCCAGTCCCATGCCTCTCCATGTATGCCTGGTGCTGGTCTGGTCTCCTTGTTCCTCATGGTAAGAGGTCTTCTGAGCTTGTCTGCAGCAGGGAATTGAGGAGCAGTGGGGTCATCCACATTTTATAGTCGCTGATTTTGCACATCACCATGGGCGGTTCCCAGCTAGCAAAATTTTCAAGCGGTCCTGATCCCAGTGGCTTACAGTTCCAAAGGTGTGGCCCAATGGAGAAGATTCTCTCAAAAATCTACTGTTACGGTAAGTAACTGTTCTTTGCATCCACTACTATACCTGTTTATTCAAACTACCTGATTTTTGGCTACTTAGCCAAGATTTTAACCACTTTATTAAGTTCTTATTGAGTCTGATTTTATTAGGCTATTTACAAGTTCTGCATGTGGAATGGAATCAAATGTTTTACTGAAATCTAAAAGGACCACATCTACTAGCATTCTGTTGTCCAGTGCCTTACTTACTCTCTCAAAAAAATCAGTTTGTCATACAGTACAGGATCTACATTTTCTGAAACATGCTGATTTCTGTCCATTAACATATTTTCATTTATGAATGCTTCTATCTTAACCCTTATCAAGGATTCCAGCATTTACTGACCACTGAATTCAGGCTGACAGTTCTGTAGTTTTCTTTGCTGTATTCCCCTTCTTATGCAGTGGAACAGCTATAGCTTATCTCCATGCTAATGGCACTTCTCCTTCCTTATTTATTAAAAATCATTGTAGTAGGACCCACTAATTCTGAAGCCGGTGTTTTTAGTATCCTTGGCTGTGTCCCGTCAGGACCCTGTGACTTGTTTATGTTCTCAGTAAGACTACTGATATCACTCAAAGTCTGCCACATGGGGTTCCTCCTTTGCTGGATTTTCAATGTTTTTAAGTTTTGACTCTTGCAAAACTGAAGTAAAGAATTTATTCAATATGTTTGTCATATCTTCTGGTCACTTAACCACTTTTCTATTCTGTAAAGTGGACCCACAGAGCTGTCTACTCCTGTTTTACTTCTAACATATGCTCAGATGACAATTCTATGTTTTTTTTCTAGAGCACCAGGGTGGTATTCTAGGAACCTGGGTTCAGTTCCCACTAGGTCACATTATTTCTTTCTCATTGCAATTTATAACATATGCCCAGAAACCCTTCTTTCCTCCCTGGCCCAGAGCCATGGAGGAGACATCCTTTTTCCACATCTCCCACTCTCAGGAACCTCATAATTAGGTATTGTGCTCCCATCTGATCTGCTGGATCCATACCTTACCCAACCTTGGGGCTTCAGGCACTACAGACACAGACTGGGCCACAGCAACTGAGTCATGACCAATCTCCAAGTCAAGATTCAGATGGTTTTGATGCACTGGGCAGGAAGGTGTTTTCCTTGCCACACTGTCTTCTGACCATTGTGTCACATCAGACACACGTGACCAGTCTTTGGTCCCACTGAACCAAGAACAGCCCCCTCCCTCAGGTGTCCCTTCCCCCACAAAGGGCTGAGGCTATCTTGCTATAGCTTCAAGGTGAGCAGGTTTGTCTCTTATCAAAGGGACAGCTTGCTGCACTGGACCCAAGAGTGGGACTCCATGAAGAAAATTGACTCTGGGAAGATAGAAAAAGTTACATATTTATCATAACTGAATATCTTCTCCTTAGAGTACCACTCACCTGCCCACCAACCCCTTCTCTATATGGAGCCAGGGCCATTGGGCAGCTTGCACCTTTTTATGAGGGTACTTTGGCCAATACAGAGTTTATTTCTTTCTCTCACACCTATCTGATGCCCAGGGTTTTCTCTCAAAATAAAAAAAAGTAGAGAAAACTAAAAAGAAAAGGAAGGTTTGGCACAAACGTTTAAAAAATATTTTCCTCCATACCTGTCTTTACTTCCTGTTATCCCAACCACCACCACTCTCTCCCTGCCTGGAGAACATCTCCTCTACCTTGGGGATGCCCCCATTAGTTGCTGTATGCAACTTTCTGCTGGGAGTGTTCCTCAAGCAACTAGTCAGTGAATCCACTCATGATGGAGCAATACTGGACTGGTACTCACTAACAGGGAAGTGTTGCAGACGTCAAGGTGGGAAGCCATTTGGGGACCAGTGATCATTGTACGGTGTGGTTCAATATAAGGACAGCTGCAGAATCTAACAACACAAGAGTAAGGGTCCTAGACTTTCTTGAGGGCAGATTTTATAAAGATGGGTGAATGCCTCAGGGATGACATGATGGGGGGGGGGGTGCCTGGGTAGGGTGGAGGAACAGGGGGCAAAGATAAAAAGGAGCATAGTAAAAGCAACAAACCTCTGTCTCAAACAAATGAGCAAAAGTAAGAGGAAAAAGAGACCGCTATGGTTGTCAAATGAGGTGACTGAAAAGGTAAATGCAAAAAGGGTAGCATTTAGAAGGCATAAGGAGATGCAGAGGGAGGAGGAAAATAGGAAGGTGTAGCAGAGGAAACAGAGGGAATCAGAGAAAGCAATAAGTAGCCCAAAGGTGCAAAGTGAAGAGAGAATAACCCAGGACATATTGGAAGGGGCAAGACATTTTTTAAGTATGAAAGTGAAAACAGGAAGCCCGGGGTGGGATTGTAAGGTTAAAAAGGGAAGTGGGGGGGACTGTGCAGAGGGGAACCAGGAAAAGGCAGACATCCTAAACAATTATTTTTGTTCAGTATTCACAGAGGAAGGAGAAGGGAAGGGGACACAAAGTAACAGAAGCTTTGGAGGGAGAGCAGTGGACACTAATCCTGTTTTGGAGGCAAGGGTCCTGAAGGGACTTGCTAATCTGAAGGTAGACAAAGCAATGGGGTCAGATGGGGTGCATCCAAGGGTATTGAGGGAGCTCAGGAAAATACTGGCTGTACCTTTGACAGTTCTATTTAACAGCTCACTGGAAACAAGAGTAGTCCTGGAGGACGGCGGATGTAGTCCTACTAAACAAAAATGGTAGCAGGGAGGAGGATGGCAATTATAGGACAGTCAGTCTGACATTGGTGATGGGAAAGTTAATGGAATTGAATCTAGTGAGTTACAAGACCCGAGGCAGCATGATTTCACAGGGGATGGTGGTGGTGTTGGAGGTCATATCAAACAAATCTGATACATTTGTTTGACTGAGTGACAAAGGATTTAGATTTGGGTGGAGTGGAGGACATGGCCTACCTAGATTTCAGTAAGGCTTTTGACATTGTTCCACACAGGAAACTACTTCATTTCATTTTCATTTTTATTTTTTATACTTGTGAGCAGGATGAGCAAACACTGCCCGTTTTCACCAGCGACAAGTCACAAAACATATTTAAACATCCATAACATTACATACGAACATTAAAAAGACATTAAAAAATACACAAAAAGCATAACACAAATAAAAAAAAAATATTTAATATGTGCATACGCAAGTGTCTTTATTCGACAGCCAGTATTTCAATCTAGTTTTGAAAGACCACACTGTCCTACATTCTGTAATATCAACAGGCAATGTATTAAAAAATAAAGGAGCCCTATAGAGGGTCAGTCTCTGTCCAAAAACAGTACGAAACAACGGAGTTTCAAAAGTGAATTTAATCTGAGACCTGGTACCATTAGAATTAAGAAATCTAGGAAACAAAGAAGAAACTATTGGGGATATAAGACAAAACTTTACCTTAAATAACAAGGTACCCAATTTATGGAGAATCCTATTTTTAAGAGATAAACTATTAGCATGTCTAAGCAGAAGACGATGTGTTCGAAGGGGCACATTAAGCATAAAATGTAGTATGAAATTATAAGTTACCCTAAGCTTATTAAATAAGTGACCAGAGAAAGAGGAATAAATAATAATACCATAATCCAGAACACTCAAAAGGAAACTATGGGCGAGTAGAAACCTTGATTTTCTGGTCAAAAACTGTTTAATTCTAAAGAGGGGATCCCAATCTCTGATGAAGGATTTTCCTTAGTTTATTCAAATGGGGTTCAAAAGTTAGTTTCGTATCAAAAATTATCTCCAAATACTTAAAATTATCCACTAACTCAATAACCTTACCATCCTGTGTAACAATATGTTGAAGGTTAGCATGCTCAGTGATCTTATTTGAAAACAACATAACGTTTGTTTTACTTTGAATTAAAGGAACTAGGAAGCAAGCTGGGTAGCTTGGGGTGGGTCCAAAGGTGGTAAACTGGATAAGAAATTGGTTAAAGGACAGATGACAGGGTGGTGGTAAATGGAGTACACTCCGAGGAAGGGAGGGTGACCAGTGGGGTACCTCAGGGATCAGTACTGGGACCGGTCCTCTTTAATGTCTTTATAAGTGACATTGCAGAGGAGCTGAAAGGAAGGTCTGCCTCTGCATATTATACCAAAATCTGCAACAGTGTGGACACGGGGGGGGTTGAAAGGATGAGCAGCGACAGGAGAAAACTAGAGGAATGGTCAAGGGTATGGCAGCTGATTTTTTAATACTCAAAAGTTTATTACATTTCCAGACTAGAAAACAACTGGACAACAAACAGAACTGACAGTACAGAAAACTAGCAAAACAGGCTCTTGGATCCCATAAAAGAAAAATTATTGTACACATTATTTCAACATGGTATCTGTCCTTCCAAACAGTTGTACATGGAAAAAAAAACAGCAATGTGTAAGATATTGGGAAATATCCCAAAGTGCAGCGTGTAGGCCTCTCATTACCATTACAGGGGGCCCTCCACCAGGCAGATTCCCCCCAAAAACCTCCGCCCCTGGAAAGTATTGCCCTTTCAATGAAAAAAAAAAAAAACTGGGTCCCTGTTCATTACAAATAAAACTCATCTGCTTTTCCCTCTGTCCTCCTGCTGCCATATAGAATGGGTGAGCATTTCCATAGTGGATACAGAATTAACCAGAGTAATCCAATCCTCTATGGTGGGAATCCCCACTGTAAACCATCATTTTGCGATGCATTTTTTTACCATTAGTAGGAAAATGGTATAATGAAAATAGATATAAATGTTTGGTGAGTTGTAAATGGGGGTCAAAAATCTCTTTTAATGTAGTCTCTACAGAAGCTAGGAAAGGAACAAGTTGACGGCAGGCCCAGAATATATGCTAGTGCTTGGCTTTCTCTGTTCTGCAGTGTCTCCAGCAGGGACTATGGGGAGCAGTGTTATGGTGAATTTGCTGTATCGGGGTTTAAAAGTAGCATAGGAGGCATTTCCAGCTAATTCTCTCCATAACACCAAGGATGTGATTTTATGAGAGTTATAACATGCCTGATGCCACAATTCCGGACAGAAGGGTGTCTTAAGCTTCCCATTCCAGTTATCTAATACCGAGATTGGGGGGATAGCTTTAAGGTAGATAAGAGTGGAATGTAAACAGGAAATCAAGTGGTCCTTTGGGTCTCCCAAAGGTACAGAAATCGTCAGCCTTACTAATAGATTTTGGGAGTCAAGCAGGGGACCTCGATGGATCCATGAATCAAGGAAAGCTCTCACCTGGAAATATCGAAACATAACCATTTTGCGAAAGGCCGAGGTGCTTTTTAAGTGTCTGAAAGGTTTTCACCTGAATGCCCTCTAATAACTGGCTGGTGTACTGTAAACCTCTAGAATACTGCACCACTCTTTATATCCTGTGTCTGCTCTGTCTGGGATAAAATCTTTTTGGAGGTGTAAAGGTATCAACCACATCATTTGTTCTTTACTTCCTGTTCTTCACAGCCACTTCCTCCATATTCTAGGCGGTGTATGTATGAAGCAAGAGTTACAGTCTATTAGAGTGCCTGTCTGGTGATAATCAAGATCTATTTCTGGGGGTGGACAGGTAGTGCAGCTGGTTCAAGCTGCATCCATTGCTGGACTGGGTTGGAGCTGTGTGGCTTCATAATATATAGAAGGGTCAGGGAAGGCTAACTCTCCCAGGTCAACAGGTCGACATAAGGTAGTGTAGCCTATTCGAGGAGGCCAGCCTTGCCATATAAATCTACAAAGGTGCCATATAAACCTACTAAGCATTTTACGCTATCTGTCCCAATGTATCATATTGATCAAAATGGATAATGACTGAAACAGACAGAGGGACCTGGGGAGTACCACCATTTTGACCGTAGCAACCTGTCTCTCCAGAGATAAAGGTAATGCTGATCATTTATCTAGCTCCATCTGAAGCTGTGACGTAAGCAGGAAGTAGTTAGCCTGAAACAGCTTGGAGGCTGATTTACACCCCAGGTACCACATGCAGGTGGTCCCAGACGGTGAGACATCAATTCTGAGGTAGGGACGAAGTTAGCTGTTTGTGGCTTTGTCTTTTTTTCATTTAATTTGTAACCTGAAAGGGAACCAAATGACTGTAAGAGAGATCAAAGTGCTGGAAGGTCTGTGTCTGGTATGGTTAGAAAGACCATCACATCGTCCACATATAATGCAGTGCGATGTTCCACACAGTCTGGTTCAGGGTAGCCCTGAATAGTGGTGCGCTGTCGAATGGTTTGTGCCAGTAGCTCAATGTAGAGTGTGAACGGGAGAGGAGATAGAGGGCACCCTTGTCGGGTTCCACATTGAAGTATTGTATGAGAGGACAGATGTCCATTTGCATGCACCTGCAGCTGTGGGGAGGAGAATATTGCAGAAAAGAAGTCCAAAAGGAGGTGGTGAGACCAAATTGCTGCAGCATGGTGCAGAGAAAGTTCCATGACACACGGTTGAATGCTTTCTTTGTGTCAAGACTGAGGGTCAGAATGGGTTTTCCTGTGATAGGGCATGGTGTAAGATGGAGAGGGTCCTATGGACACTATGCATTATCTAATGTTTTTGCATAAATCCTGTCTGATCTGGGTGAATCAGACTTGGGAAAAGGGGACCTAGGCGATGCACCCTAACTGACATAAAAAGCTTATAGTCCATTTTTAATACAAAGATTGGTCTACATGATTTGCAGTATTCTACTGATTTACCCAGTGTTGGGATAACCAAGATAACGGCATAGCTCGAGGAGGGAAGGGGTGAGGTCTTTCCCTTGAGCAGACTGTTGGCCACCCTAAGGAATAATGGAGTAAGTCCTGTGGCAAATTTCCGACAGCTAAATTTCAATGCAAAAAAGTGCAAAATAATGCACTTAGGACACAGAAACCCAGGGGCGGAGTACAAAATGGGAGGAGTGGTATCGACGACCACCAAGCAGGAAACAGACCTGGAGGTAATCGTATCGGACGACCTAAAGGTGGTCAGGCAGTGCGACAAGGCAGTAGGGAGGGATAGTGGGATGCTGGGGTGCATAGGGAGGTGTATCACCAGCAGAAAAGGGGAGGTGGTGCTGTCTCTTTATAGGTCACTGGTAAGACTCCACCTAGAGTACTGTGCCCTGTTCTGGAGACCACATCTCTGGAAGGACACAGACAGAGTGGAGGCGGTCCAGATGAAGGTAACTAAAATGGTGTGGGATCTGCATCAAATGCCATACAAAGAGAGACTGAAGGACCTCAATATGTACACCCAGGAACAGAATGGAGGGGGATATAATAGAGACCTTTAAATACCTCATGGGGGTAAATAAGGTACAGGAGGGAAGTATTTTTCAGAAGAAAAGCTGCTGAAGAACGAGGAGACATGCTATGAAGCTGGAGTGGGTACATTCATGAGAGATATGAGGAAGTACTTCACAGAAAGAATGGTGGATTCCTGGAACAGCCTTTCAGTGGAGGTGATTGGGATGAAAACAGTATTGGGGCTCAAGAATACATGGGATAAACAAAAGATAATCAGAGTGAAAAGTAAAAGGAGGGAGGGAGAAAGAGCTGTAGAATGGCACAGTCTGCGGTAACAGTGTAGGTAGCCAGGACTTTAAGGAATCTATTGCTGGGGAGGCGAGGGAGACCTCGCTGCAAGAGGGCTCCCCACCCCACATCCAGGCCCTGAAGCGTGTGGACCACCCACGCTACCCCAAGCCCACACCTCCCCTGCATTGGAGCAGGGGACGACCACAGAACTTGCCTTTTGTTTTCTCCTGCCCACCCGTTCCCTCCTCCCATTAAATACGGGAGTGCCATGCCCACAGGGACACTTTAGCCAATCCACACAGTGCAAGTGGGGGATCGCTTGCCATACAATTCTAATTAGAAATATTCTGTATGCCGGCTGATTTCTGTACACCCCCAGTCCCTAACTCTCTGTAATACTGTGATTAATTCATGATTTCTCACCCTAATGATGCTGCATTTGCTACTAACTCTCTGTAAAGTTGTGATTGAATTTACTACTGTCTCTCTCTCTCTAATGATGCTGCACTTGCTCTTGTCTCTCTTTCATCTATTACACAGCATACAGGAATAATGTACTGCCTGCCTTAGTGTAATAATACTAGGCGCTTCTATACAGTGTTGTAGTAGTTTAAGGTTTTCTCCACATTTAATTATACAGTCAGACAATACTAGGTGCGTCTATACAGTGTTGTAGTAGTTTAAGGTTTTTCTCCACATTTTATTATACAGTCAGACAATATCTTAACAACTGCTAAACTTTAATCTTAAATCAGGGATTGCCTGCCTTAGAGTAATAATACTTGGTGCTTCTATACAGTGTGGTAGTAGTTTAAGGTTTCCCCACATTTTATTATATAGTCAGACAATATCTTAACAACTGCCAAACTTTAACCTTAAGCCAGGGACTGCTCTGCAGCAGAAAACCTTAAGCCCCAGCATGTGCCGCCCCCTGTACAGACCTAAGGGAGATAGACTCTGAGCACCCTACTCCAACTGATTCTGCGCAGAGATCATTTAATTATGCCTTACAAAGCATATGCTTCCTCCCTTGCACCTCGGTGTGCTCAAAACCAAGGTGTCCATCCCCCTAACAGGGTGTACTCCTTGCCATAATCTACTCACTGACCCTCCTCTGGGTGGACAGGCTCATTGACCCATGCCACCCTGAACCAGTGAGCAATCTGCATAATGTACCCCCCACCACGATTTTCACAGCAGTAACTCTATCTCAAGTATGACTACTCTCTTAACGGAGCATGAGATGGTAAAAAAGGGTGTATGCTATGACCTGCTTTACTATATGAGCAGGACACGTCGAAGAAACCTCATCTCTATACCCTGCACTAAACTGCTCAGGTTACCAATTATGCTACTACTTCTGTCAGGAGATAGCCAACCAACCCTGGCCCCCATACCCCTAATACCTTGGTAGCATCCCCCCAGGACCCTCACTGGGCATCTACCAAGGGTCTGAAGATAGCACATATGAGCGTATGTAGCCTCAGACCAAAAATACACGAAGTCCAAGCCTGGCTGGACCTCTACAAACCCGATGTCCTAGTCATCTTGGAAACCTGGTTTAAAGCCCACATCCTGGATCACAAGATACAAGTTCTGGGCTACAATAGCTACTGCAAGGACAGAGAATCCAAAAAAGGGGGTGGGGTTCTAATCTGTACAAAGGATGACCTCTCCGTGTCACCTCTAACCCTGCAGAAAAATCTCCCTGCTGAGGGAGAAAGTATATACATCCGTATAACCCTAGGACACGCCAAACAACTAACAATTGGTTGTATCTACCACCCACCAAAATCAGCCCTCCAATCCCTCAAAGCCATCACAAATGCGCTCGCCATCAAGGTAGCTACAGAGCAACTTATCTTGGGTGACTTCAACATAAACTGGGTCCAGGACCCCAGTCAGGCCTCGATGTCCCTGACCTAAGAAGTAGGTCTGATGCAGGTCATCTCTGAACCGACCAGACTGAATTATAAAACTGGGAACCACACCACCCTGGACTGGGCTCTGGTGTCTAACCCCACTAATATACAGTGTGCGGGCACAATGGCAGACTCCTTGAGTGACCATTCCCCGATCTTCTGTATATGGAAAAACAGACCACCCAAGGTCCAGCCAAGAATTCTTTCTGCCCGAGACTTCTCCAAATTCTCGGAAGTACAATTCAATCGCTACCTAAGTAGCCGGGACTGGAACTCCATAAATCTCCTCTCAGCTCTTACTGAGGCCTTGCAATACTTCCATGACGAACTAAGCACAGCTGCCAACCTCTTCGCTCCTGTGAAGAGACTGAGGGCAAAAGGCAGCTGCTACAAGTGGATCTCTCCTTCCTTCAAAGCCCTAATGGCTACTCGGGAAAAAGCCTGGAAAAAGTTTAGGCTCTCCACCTCACCGGCAGATCTTGTGGAATACAAAGCCCTAAGAAACAAAGCCAAGAGAGCCATAAAACTTGCTAAGAGAGAGAGTATATCACACACCTCCAGAAAACTAGCCTAGGCAACCCTAAGCAATTCTGGAATCATATTAACGACCTGATCAAGGGCAGCAAAAAGCCTGAATCCTGCCCCATAGAGATCAACGGTCAGCTCACTACTGACTCTTCTCAAATATCGGCTGCCCTAAACAGGCACTTCTCAAATCTGGAGGTCTACAAGACATGCCAGTCTCCCCTGCCTTTGTCCCCAAGCTCAGCTGAAGCACCTCACATGGAATTACCCTCTTTCCACCTGAGACTGGCTAAATGCACTGAAGTCCTAACCCTTCTAAGGACTTTGAAACCTAAAGGGTCAGGGGACCAGATGGGATCAACCCTCGGCTACTCAAGGCAGGAGCTACCTCCTTATCCTGGCCCATAACCATGCTCCTTAACAGATCACTGAGGGAAGGAGCAGTCTCTGACCAGTGGAAACACGCCAATGTTGTCCCTATCCACAAAAGGGGGACTCAGGGAAAAACTAAACAACTATAGGCCAATCTCCCTCCTCTGCACACTCGCCAAGGTGCAAGAAGGGGTAATCTACAATCAACTCAGAGACTACCTGGAAGCACATCAGCTCCTTGCCCCTCCCAACACGGATTCAGAACAAACCATGGTACTGACACTGCCCTCATTAACTTCTCGGACGAAGTGCTCAAGGCAATGGACAAAGGGACGCCCACTGGTGCAGTCTTTATAGACTTATCCAAGGCGTTCGACCTCATCGACCACAATTTGCTGCTACAGAAGCTGCAAAATGTTGGCCTAGACAATCATGCCCTCAAGTGGTTTGGGAGTTACTTATCAGGTCGGGCACAGAGGGTCACATGGAAAGGGGCCATGTCTGACATGCTACCCCTAAAACAGGGTGTACCTCAGGGGTCAATACTAGGCCCCTCCTACTTTCCCTTTTTACCAACGACTTAAGCACCTACTGTGGGGAGAGCTCAGTTGTTCAGTATGCTGATGATACTTTCATCTTCCGACCCCGTGTGATGTGGCTGCACTAGGCCCTCTCCTCCAAAAGGATCTCACATCCCTAGAGACTTGGCTACGTGAGAACAGAATGGTACTCAATGCTGACAAGACCAAGGCAATGCTATTCGGGCCAAGATCCCTGGGACTTGACAGGTCCTCATCTCTCCGTCTAACTACACTCTCTGGCAAAAGCATTAATATAGTTCCTTCCCTTAAATACTTAGGCCTAACGCTGGATCAGAATATCACATACAAGGACCACGTGGACCAGGTCACCAGGACCCTACATCGCAAACTCGGTACCTTGTACCGACTCAGGGACCAGCTCATCCCTGAGGCCAGGCTCTCCATTGCTACAAGTGTCCTGCTTCCTACCCTGACCTTTGCAGCCCCGATAATACAGGGCATGGCAAAGCAAGAGATAACCAGGATGCAAACCCTATATAATAAAATAGCTTGCTATACTACCTAAGACCACCCACGACGTCACCACTGTGACACTCTGGCCCAGCTCCATTGGCCCACATTTGTCTCTCGCCTCCAATATCCTTTGCTTGTCCAGACCCACAAACTTTTCAAACCCCACGCTCCGCCAAGCATAGGGGGAACCATAACCATCAAGCACAACCCAAGGAACTTAAGGACTTCAGAAAGAACACTATTAGAAGTCCCTAGAGTAAGGACCAATGCTGGCGGTAGATCCTTTTCTTCCCAAGCATCCTGCCAATGGAACAAGCTCCCTCCCCTGTCCAGGACTCCTCCTCACTCATGAACTTCCGCACCAGGCTCAAGTCCGATATACTGGCCTCAGGTGCATGCCACTGCCACGGTACATAAGGCTCTTAAGGTATTCCCCTCGTCTCCAACACTCCTTCTCATAGCAGAGCCTACCTAGTACCCTCCTCTACTGTCTGATCACATGGGGTCATACGCTACCTCCTGTATAAACAATATGCAAAGTAGTACCAATTCAAATGTGTCATGATGATAACCATGCCTGTATCCACTGTTTCCTGTAACCACCTCATGATGTAACAGACAATGTATACAAAAGTTCTTTTTTTTTTTTTTGTCTTTTTTCTGTATCATAACTAGTATTGTTATCCCGGGTCACCCCTGAAAAAGGGACCTTTGGGGCTCAGTGGGCCTACCCAGTCACCAAAATGTAATAAATAAAATAAATAAATAGGTAGGGAGCAATGGGCAGACTGGATGTGCCAAGTGGTCCTTATCTGCCATCAGATTACATGTTTCTATTTGTCTCCTGGGAGGAAAGAAAGCTGAGGCTGTTTTGTGCCCCCCCCACCCCACAATCCAGGACACTGTTGGAGAATGCCTTCGTGAGACCCTAGAACCCAGGCCTCCTGTACACCTTTCCTCCCATCCCCTTGATCCACAGGTTGGTGGTTAAGGCCCGGAAGGACAAGGCATGGATGATTCTGATAGCTCTAGACTGACCAAGGCAGTTCTGGTACTTGAATCTCCTCATCCTCAGCAGCAGGCCTCTGTGGTGGATGCCTCTTTATCTGGACCTGCTGACCAGACATCAGGGGACAGTCCTGTACCCGGACCATCGGTCTCTGCACCTCATAGCCTCATTCCTGAGTGGCTAAAGTGCCAGGCTATGGGTCTTACTGAAGCTGTGCTCCATGTTGTGGAGGCCTCTGAAAAAGAGTCAACTCACCGATGCTACACCTTTAAATGGAAAAGGTTTTCCATTTGGTGTCTTGGTAAGGAGCTTGATCCCCTTGCCTGCCCTGTGGCTAATATCCATGAGTACCTTTGGTCCTGCTGCTAGTTGGGACTGTGAGTGACGACTCTCAAGGTGCACCCGGCAGCCATCTCTGCATCTTGGGCATGGAGTAGTTTGCAGATGGTGGCCCAGGTGAAGGTAGTCAGGTGCTTTTCCAAGGGCCTTGACCACTTGTCCCCTCCAATGTGTGAACCACCACCATGGCACCTACTGCTGGTGCTGGCTATTCTTTTTTTTAAATTCATGTTTATTGCATATTTCGGCACAATCATACAATACTGTAGAGTCATTACCATTTCTTTCAGCTTTAAAAGATGCATACAATTAACATCATAGGTACCCTTATACACAGTAAAATGTCATCAGCTGGATTTCTTTCGCATTAGGAGTCTCATTTTATTCTATTCTACATGACTAATTAGATTATACCAATCAAGTATTCCTTAGTAAGGTTTTCGTATCTCCATGTGGCTCCTCCAACCTCTCCTCCCCCCAATCCCCCGTCCCGTCTCCCATTGATAAGAGGCATGGAGTCCATCGTCTCACAAAACTCTGTGTCCTCAAATTTACTCTGTAGGTGATCTCCTCCATATCTCTTATCTCATTTATGGTGGACACCCAATCTAGGTAGACAGGTGGATGTTGAGAGAACCACCTTCTAGTTAAAGCCTTGTGGGCCGCAGTGAGCAGGACATTCCACAAGTAGTTCTTATCAGCCCCTCTAAGTTCTTTTGGTTTTATTCCCAAAACCAGATTCTCAGGGCCCAGAGCAATTTCTATAGAGAGAATCTGCCTAATCCTCTGTTTAATTTCCACCCAGTAGTTTGTGAGGATCGGACACGACCAGAAGACATGGAGATAGTCTGCCTTAGCAGCCCCGCAATCCCTCCAACATCTCCCCATACAGTTCTTGTCCCGTTTACATTGAACAGCTGGTGAGACAAAAAATCTTATTCTTATTTTCTATTCGAACTCCTTCCACATTGGTGAAGATGTGGTTTTTGAGGTCTGTGCGAGAGTGACAATCCAATCCTTCTCCCCCAGATTCTCCCCTAATTCTAGCTCCCATCTGCTTTTGATTTGAGAGACCTTATTTCTTCCCCTGTCTCTCAGAGCTCTGTGGATAGCAGACACCTGCCCTTTGACATTATTTCGGTCATCGCGTTCAGTATCTCTACCAAGGGTTTAGGTTGTTTGTGCATAGTTTGCAATTTATGTATGTGGGCTCTTATCTGTAAGTACCTAAAATAATATACCTGCCTTAAAGAGAACCTCTCCTTGATCTGATTGAATTCCAACACAACTGATCCCTCCATGAACTGATTTAGGGAGTATAATCCCAGTCTTCCCCATCTTTTAAAGGTAAGATCCTGCCTGGATGAGTGAAACTGCTGATCCTATGCGAACCACCTCAGCAGCCAGACCTCCCCCTCAAGTCTATGTTTGGCCCACAGACGTCTCAGGGAGTCCAAGGTATTCCTCACTGATAGCAATAATGTTTTCTGATCAACTGTCCAGGAACCAGGCGTCAGAGCTCGCGCCTCTAGGGGTATCCCGTCTGTCAGGACCTCCTCTATCGTCTTCCACCGGGCTATATATGGTCCAGCTGACCAAAGAAGAGCCCATCTCAGCTGAGTGGCCAAGAAGTAATCCTCCAAATTAGGAAGATTCCTACCTCCATATATTTTACTTGTCTGTAGTATTGTATTTTTAATTCTAGGCCTCCTATTATTCCAAATATACTTTGAGAGCATCTTCTGCCAGATTTGGAATTGATTTTTATGAATTTTTATTGGGAGACATTGGAATAGATATAGGTATCTAGGGAGAATATTCATCAACACTGTTTGTATCCTTGAATATAGGGGTAGATTTAGGGCCTCCCATCTTTTTATGTCTCGCCTAATTTGTGCCACCATTGATTCAAAATTATACGAATATAGCATTGTCAATTTTTTGGGGATTTGAGTGCCAAGGTATTTTATGTTCCCCCGTTCCAGTTCGTACTTAGAAGCTGGCTAATGTTGGGTGAGGGGTGATATCGAAATTTCAAGACTTCAGTTTTATTTTTGTTTAAAGTGTAACCTGAGAATTGGCTGAACTTATCAATTATGGACCAGATTGCAGGAATGGACGTGTCCGGATTGGTTATGTATAAAAGAACGTTGTCTGCGTATAAAAAGAGTTTATGGTCTTCCTCACCCACTCCCACCCCTGCAACCTCCTTCACTTCCCTTATTGCTTGTGCCAGGGGCTCTATGTATATATTGAAAAGAAGCAGTGACAATGGACACCCCTGTCTGGTACCTCTCCCCAGATCGAACCTCCCTGAGATACCTCCATTAACCCTGACGAATGCCTGTGGAGAAACATATAGAGCCTTAATCGCCTCCAAAAATGATGGTGGAAAACCGATTCTTTTTAATACCAGGAACAGAAAGTTCCAGTTTACTTTGTCAAACACTTTTTCTGCATCTAGGCTCATTAGACAGGCAGGGGTATGTTGTTTATTGACAATGTCAATTATATTTATGGTCTTTCTAACACCTTCGGGGGCTTGCCTACCCTCTATAAAGCCTGTCTGATCTGGGTGAATTATGGTTGCCAGGAAGGACAGTAGTCTCTTGGCTACTATAGCTGTGAAAATTTTATAATCTACATTAAGTAGTGAAATTGGCCTATATGAGCCACAGTCCTTCAAGTCCTTACCTTCTTTCGGAATCACGGTTATGGCGGTGTAGTTCCATGATGGGGGCACTTCCTCCCCCCCCCAGCCAAACCTGATTATAGACAGTTTGCAGTATGAGAACGATTTCCCCCCAAAGGTTTTGTATAGTTCTATGCCAAACCCATCTGGACCTGGGCATTTCCCAACCTTGAGGTCCCTAATAGTATTTGCTATCTCCTGATGTGTAATTGAACTTTCCAGTCTTTGTGTTTGTGTGAGTCTGGGTAGTTTCAGGGCTTCTAAGTATTCCCATGCTGCTTCTGTGCATGTTTCCAGCTGAGGGCTATATAGTTGTTCATAATATGTGACTAGTGCATCTGCTATTTGCTCCCACTTACTTGACAGCTGCCCTGTGATGGGGTGTCTAAGACCTGTGATATGTGCCCGAGCTGATTGTTGCTTCAACCGGTATGCTAAGAAGCGAGTGGCCCATGGGCCTCCCTCGTAGTAGGCCTGTTTTGTATATAACGGAGCCTTCTCCGTCTCTAGTTGTAATAGCCTTTGAAGCCTTTTTTGGAGTTCCCTTATTTGGTTTCCCCTTTCTCTAGAGAATTTTAGCTTCTGTTGTTCTTCCAGGGTTTTAAGTTCCTGGTTTAACTGCTCCTTCTGTTTAACTCTTTCCCTCTTTTTGTATACAGCTATCGAAATCAGCCTCCCTCTAAGCATTGTTTTAACCGTATCCCACAAGATTTGTGGCATAGTGGCAGGATCCTCATTCCATAGGGTAGCCTGCTTTATTGCCTCCCTAATCTCTTCTTTCACCTTCTCATCCCTAAGTAGGCTGGTATTCAGCCTCCATTGTGTTGGCTTTTTGGGGAGCTGGAGGTCAATCTCCACATAAATGGGCTTGTGGTCCGATATACTCTCAGTACCTATCCACATTGACTCAAACATTGTTATATTTCTCCCATATGTGAAGAACATATCGAGTCTCGAGAAGATATTGTATCTGGGGGAGCAGTATGTATAATCTCGAGCTAGTGGGTATTTTTCTCTCCAAACATCCTGTAGTCCTGTGTCTCTCATGAGCTTTCTCAAGAGTTTGGAGATCCTACTGCTAGGTGCCGGAACATGCGAGGTGGTGTCCAGAGACCTGTCCATAACCACATTCCAGTCACCCCCCACAATCACTACTCCCCTTGCCTTACCTGCCATTAGCTTAAATAAATCTGCAAAAAAGGTTATAGGTGATCCCGGGGGGGAGTAGACATTTACTAAAGTTACCTGTAGGTCCTGGACCCGCCCAACAACCATCACATATCGGGCCCCTACATCAGCTATTACCTCTTCCTCCTCGAATGGAAGAGAGGCTGACAGCAATATCGCAACACCTCTCTTTCTTCCATTCTCGAGGGATGCATGATATATAGTCGGGAATTCCCGATATCTCAGCTTCATAACTTCTCTGGGGGACAGATGTATCTCCTGCAAGAACTGTATCTCGCAGTTCTGGTTTTTAAGGAATTTCTGAAGTTGTTTTCTTTTAATAGGGTGTTTTATACCATTAACATTATAGGAAATTATTTTGGATTTTATCTTATCCATAGTTTGGATTTTGAGCCTTTTCCAATGTCTTGTACCCTGTCTTAGTTTTGGTGAGCTTAATTTTCATTTTTCCAGCCTCTATTCTTTTTCTCTGCTCAAACATTGCTTTCTGTCTTTTTTTGTTATCCCTAATGTATGTATGCACCTGATTATACTTTTCTCTGTACCTTAGAAAGTATCTAATAAAAAGCAATAACCTGCTGGTTCTCAACAATTGACCAGCCTTAACGTATATAACTACACATATTTTTGTGATTCCCCCTAGTGGTGAAACCAACCCTGTAACAATACACTTCCATAACTCTGTAAACAAACACAATATAACTTTCAACAGTTTGTACATAGAAATTTCTGTGAAATTGTGAAACCTTCCCCCTACCGCCCATCTTTCAACACATTTTCCTCCTTCATACTTTAGTTGTTGCAAGGGGAATAGAATGTATATTTCTAAAAAATCGTAACTTCCTAGGTCAGCCCAACTTACATTGAGCGGACTGGTTTGTGTCTCATTTGGGACACATTGCCCTTTATGTTGTTGTGGGCTGTACCTTCTCGGAGCATCATTTCTGGGTGTGTACCCTGTGCTCAAAGGTATTACTGACATCAGCAAAGCCAAAAGGCAGAAAAAAATCTTCTCAAACTCCAATCTTCCACTTCCTCTCCTCCCTCCCAGCTCCATCTTAGATATAATTTGGAGATTTTCACTTCATCTCCAATTATACATCTGTGCGGCATTTTTCTTTATAGTCTCCCTCTCTCCCCCCCCCCCACCGAAAAAGTACGGGGGAGCGCAGCGGGAAACCCCTACTGGTTATGGTCAGCCAGCTACTTATCTACCTGGTTAGATACAACATGGAGATAAGCGTCTAGTGTTTCTCTTCCCGAAATCCCCCCCTCCTCCTTTTAAGAACTCTTAGACTATGCTTGCAAATGACATCTAAGCTGTGCATCGTGCTATTAATATTTATGGAGTACCCACATCTTTCCCATCTCTTTATCAATAGTGCACTCCAAGCAGACACGAGATGTCAGAAGAGCTACCTTCCCCCCCAGCGTCCCCATCTCCTTCCCCCAGCCCGTATTCCCGCTCCCCCCCTTACTTTAGATCCCCCAAAATACTTTTATGTCCAATGATGCTCGTTTCCTCCGTTGTGTTTCTTTCTGTCACTCAGCCTAACCCAGTACCCGTGTTATACCATTTCCATCACCTGCACATTTATTTTCCGTTTCAGTCTACAAAGGCTCTTTCCATTTGAGAAGCCACCACCTGCCCCTGCACCTCTGTAGCAGAGGTCTCCTGTGGATTCAAATCCACGAGGTGTACTGCAGGAGCATAGGGCTTCAGTAGTTCAGTAATGTCTGCTCGTAGGTTGGTTGCTTGTGGTTGGTGAGAGCGTGTCAGGCCCTTGCGTGCCACTGTCCAGGCCGACCGTCGGATCTCCTTCTCTATTCTCTCCTTTTCCAATCCAGGGACTGAAATTCCAGAATCCTCTAGGAAACTTTTGGCTGCCAGGATATCCTCATAAACTCTAGGGCCATGTTTAGTTTCTACCCTTAGGCGCGCTGGGAACAACATCTGTGCCTTTAAATTTCTGGCTCTAAGCTGCTTAACAATTGGCCACATGGTGCGTCACACTTCTTGAACTCCAGCCGTGTAGTCGTTGTCAATTGTTATTCGATGTGCACCAAGCATAATTTTTTTTAACCTCCATGCTCTCCTGAGAATCTCTTCTTTTGAGGTGTAATTAGCCATCCGAACCACGAAGGACCTTGGACAAGAGCCAGGACTCGTGGGGCGCTGAGTGAGGGAACGATGAGCCCTGTCCATTGACACGTCAAATGGAGCAGGTAGCTTTAACAAATCTCTTAGCATTTTTTGTATAAAAGTGATAATATCTGTGGCCCCATCTTCAGCTCCCTTGGGAATACCATAAATTCTGAGGTTTTGTCTTCTAGTTCTACCCTCTATGTCATCCAGCTTGGCCCTTAGTTCCCGCTTTCTTGCCATCAGGAACAGCAGAAGACGATTGTGGCGGTCTGTCTGTTCTACAACTGAAGTGAGCCCCAGTTCCAATTTATCTGTTCTGTGTTCTATTTTACCAATATCTGCTCGGAGTTCGGTTAGTGAAACATCTATCTTTTGTACAGTTTTAGCAGTCTGTATTATTGAAGCTACCAGTTGCGGGAACTCCTCGTCTGTGCCTGTCTCCGTTACCATACTATCTTCGTCCCCAGGGAGCGCCGAAGTTTTCGACATTTTTTCTCCCTGCAGCAGAAGCTGTAACTTTTGCACCGGGGTCTTAGCATTCCTGGACACTCCCACTTTCGATCTAGTCGTTTTTGCTGGGGACTGTTTTTTTAATCGTTGTAGATGCCAGTCGATTTTATCCTGGGCTGGGAGACTCGCTAGATTAAGCTGCCATTCAGGCTGCTGACGTCACCGGAATTCGTGCTGGCTATTCTCATAGGTAAGCCATTTAAGCCTTAGAACAAGTATGAGATGTCATACCTGTTGTGAAAGATGGACTTCCTGTTGGCCATTATGTCAGCCAGAAGGATCAGTGAGCTCCAGGTGCTGTCAGTGAAGTCTCCTTAGCTGGTCTTCCACAGGGGCAAAGTCATCCTTTCCCTGAAGTTCCTCCCAAAGGTGGTATCAGAGTTTCACCTTAACAAGGTGATTAACTTACTGGTGTACTTTAAAGGGACACTGTCAGCTCGTAGTGGCTTTTTTTAGCTCCCTATAGTAATGCTACCTGCACATTTCTGTGTTCGTAAGAAGTATATACACTGTGTTAGTTTATCAGAAAATGAGCACTTAGACAGGTTTTGCCATTTTTTCACCACCAATCCCGAATTTGATGCCCCGTCCCGCATGTGCACTTCTGAGATCAAATCAAATCAAATCAAACTTTATTTGTAAAAAGGTGCCTTTCCAAAACCAAGGCGCCTGTACAGAACATAATAAAATCAATAAATAATTAAAACAATATTAAAATTAATCCAGGCAGCAACATTAAAAATCATTATATGCAAGGCTAAAAAGATATGTTTTGAATGCCCCTTTAATGGTCACAAAGCAAGAGTAAACTAGTGCATGAAAGAGTTATTTATTTATTTTTTTTTTATCAAATGCCATCCAAAATCATTTTTCAACAGACGTCGGTCTCCTGAGCACTGCAAAGTTAATCCACCAACAAAACGAGTGTTCTAACTTATTTAATTCTGTATTTGAAATTTAAAGCCATAACTCTTGGCATGTGCATTAGCGTCTGCACACTCCCAGAGTTACCGCTTTAAATTTCAAGCACAAAATTAAGTATGTTAGAGCATTCGTTTTGTCAGTGTATTAACTTTGTAGGAGACTGACGTCTATTGGAAAATCATTTTGGATGATACTTGATGAAACAAACGAAAATCTTCCATGTATGAGTTTACTTTCACATTGTGGCCATCTCAGCAGTGCACATGCAGAAGCGGATGTTCCACCCAAGATAAAGTCATGATGGTAAGTATTGAGAAAAATGACAGAAAACTCTCTAAATGTTCATATTCTGCTAAAAGAACGCATTGTACAGTATGTGCTTCACTAACAGAGAAATGTGCAGATAGTGTTATTAAAGGGGCTAAAAATATCCGGTACAAGTTGACAGTGTCCCTTTAATAGTACATCTTTTGAGGCCAGTCGTAGGCTCCATACTCTGGACCCATTGAGGGCTCTCTCCTATTATAGGGAGTGCATGGCTGGAGTTGGAGGTAAGGCTCACTAGCCGTTTGTGACATACGCTGAAGCCACACCTGGCAGACTGACAGCTAAGCAGATGATTGCCAGGTGGATAACTTCTTGCATCGACCTCGGCTATAGGCTGGCTTGTAGGGATCCTCTCATAGGGTATAGTACTCATTCCTCCTCCATATATATATTGCTGCCTCAGTGGCTGCTTCCTGGGACATCCCTATCCAGGAAATCTGCAGGGCTGCCACCTGAAAGTCAGCGCACACCTTCATTTCCCATTACAGCATCGACCTTGAGTCCCATCAGAATGTTGCATTCGAGAGCTCAGTTTTCCAATCTCTGTTCATCAAACAGGGGTATGTGTATTGCCCCCTCCTCCCAGGGAACTGCTGGAAGTCTGCCGTCATGTGGAAAGTGAACTGTATCCAGGCCCCTAGAAAAACAAATTACTCACCTGTAAATTTAGTTCTAGGAGTGGGTGGTGTAACTGCTATTGTGTGGATGTGAGCTATGTATATCACTCCTAGAACTACAGTTACAGGTGAGTAACCGATTTATTCGTGTCACTCAAACAGATTCTTTCCCCCTGCATGCCTTCCCAGTAGTTCTGGAAAAAATTTATCTGCAAAGTCCTAAACCCTCATATCTTAACATCCCATACTAGAGACTCCACTATGGTAACAATTGTAACATTAGTTGACTGTAACTGCTGTAGCTCAAACTGATACCTTGCTTGCCATAAACAGAATTTAAGACATGCAAAAACTACTGCCACAATGCTATTATTTTACTGCTGCTATCGTACCGGATAAACATCCAGTACTGGATTTCTGCATGTGAGTTACTCCAGCTAACTTCCATCTATCTGCCACATATGCCCAAAATTCAAGTACAAAAGGACATTCAAAGAAAACATGTTCCTGTATTTCTACCAGATTTGTACATAGAAACATAGACTGTATCGGCAGAAAAAGACCAGTAGACCCATCTTGCTGCCCTATTTTCCCTGCCTAACGCTATGCCCCGGTCTCTGTTTGGTCTCAGGTTTTCCTCCCTCCTCCCTTACCTCTGCTTTTTATACCCTTGTGCCTATCTCATGCATGCTTGAAGCTCCCCACTGTTTTCACCCCCACCATCTCCTCTGGTAGGCTGTTCCAGACGTCCACCACCCTTTCTGTGAAGTAGTATTTCCTCACATTCCTCTGACCCCCCCCACAAGCTTCATAGCATGACCCTTATTCTAGTGCTTCTTCTCCTATTTAAGAGACTCCCGCCCTGCACCTTGTTCACCCCCATGAGGTGCTTACAGGCTTCTATCATGTCCCCTCTCGCCCTCCTCTCCTCTAGGGAGTACATGTTGAGCTCCTTCAGCCTCTCTTCATATGGTTTCTCATGCAACCCCCGCACCATTTTAGTAGCCCTCCTCTGGACTGCTTCTACCCTCTCAGTGTCCTTGCAGAAGTGTGACCTCCAGAACAGGACACAGTACTCCAGGTGGGGTCTCACAAGTGAGCGGTACAGGGGCAACACAACCTCCCTTCTCCTGCTAGAGATCCCCCTCCCTATGCACCCCAGCATCCTGATCACCTTGCCTGCTGCCTTGTTGCACTGCCTTGTCATCTTGAGATAATAAGATATCATCACCTCAAAGTCTCTTTCTTGCTTGGTAACTGTAAGTACCCCCCATTTAATACACACCCCCCCCAGATTTCCCCTGCCCTAGGTGCATGACTTTGCACTTTTTGGCACTGAAACCCTGCTGCCACTCCCTAGACTGCTCCTCTAGTGTCCCTCTTTGCATTCTCTCATCCCCTCCTGAGTGTTCACCCTGTTGCAGATTTTTGTGTCATCTGCAAAGAGACACACCTTCCCCTCCATTTCCTATGCAGTATCAGTTATGAAGATGTTGATGAAGTCAGGGCCCAATACCAGTCCCTGTGTTACTTCACTGGCCACTCTACCATCCTTCAAATAACTGCCGTTTACCACCACCCTCTGCCTCCTATCTTTCAACCAGTTTGATAGCCAGCACACCACCTTCTCCCCCACCACTAGGTTACTTCTATTCCATTGTGTCTCACCTCCCCCCCCGCTATCCCTCTTTTAAGGAATTTCCTGAGGCAGTTTCCCATTTCTTTAAAATCTGCCCTCCTGAAGTTCAGGACCCTTGTCTTAATGTGTTTTTTTTCCCTGTCCTATCCCTATGCCAAACCACACAGTAAGGTGATCACTTGTACCCAGGGGACTACCCACTGTGAAGGCAGCAGTGCTGTCTCTGTTTGTAAGTACCAGGTCCAGCGCTGCCCCGTCACTAGTGGATTCCAACCCGTTTTCTCGAGAAATGCTCCTTGTATGGAATTGAGGATGGTTGTGGTGAGAATGCCCCAAGCTACATCTGGCAGATCAAAGTCCCCCATAATCAAAACTTCCCCCTTGCTGGCCATTTTGATAATGGCTTCCCCCACAACACCGTCTAAATCCTCTCCCTGTGTTGCAGGCCTGTACACCACCCTGTATGAATAATAGCCCTTGACTCCATCTCTAGGCTGACCCATAGTACCTCCAGCCCTTCATTGTGCCCATGTTGTCCCTGTACCTCAGTGGCTCTTATACTCTCCTTCACATATAAAACAACCCCTCCACCTTTCCTCCCTGACCTACTCTTCTGGAACATGGTGTAGCTCCATGGGCATCTCACACTAGCCAGAGGATTATGCATTTTTTTCCCCATATACACTTTTTCTGCTCCTCCTCCTTGGACCGGGCAGCAGGTTCTGGCCCCTCCCTTGGAGGGGACTCATTTCTCCGGCCAGGCTTCCCTTCATCCATCCCACTCAGCCATCCTCCATGGGTTACCCCCCCATGACAGGGCCGGTAGTGAGGGGCGCCGGCCTCCCTGCACCCCCGGAAGCCAACATCCAGATTGCCGGGGGTCGGTGTGGGTGCAGCTGGCCATCATGGAACCTGCCAGCTCCATTTTTTCCTCCAGTGTTATGCCAGAGGACCCATGAAAGTGCAGTGGGTGGGGTGACTTTCTCAACCTCTGCAGAGGCAGTTTAATACCCTGGACATGGCCCTCTCCCAATTCTGGGCAGTGCTCATGTGCTGACACCCAGTTATCGCTGGATGTCAGTCTACAGCATGCTGCAGTGTCCCCCCTCCCCCAAGGAAGGAGAGCTGTCGGCAGATGCATGATCCTTCCTCACCCTGGCCGAACCCCAAGTGATCCAAGTCCATACCCAAACCCGGGTCACTGGCATGGTGTGAGGTGCGATGTCCAGCGCCTCAACCCTCAGCGCCACTGGGCTGTGAGGATGATGCTTTTGCATCAGAGATGGATTGTTGTAAAGTATCAGTGATGGATTTCTGGCCTTAGAAAGTAAGGAAATGCTGAAAACACAACCGTATTCACTGTATCTAGAGAGTGGGGGGACAGGCGTATGATTTACTAAACATTCCTTTGGAAAACTGTTTTAATCAAGTTATAGTAGTAATGATAATCAAATTATGGTAGCAATGATTTTGTACACAAGCAGGCATATTAATATGTGCAAGAGTTTAGTAATTTAGTAAGAGTTTAGTAATTTAAGTTGTATTTTTGTTTGCAGACTCCTGTTGTTTTCCCCTTTTATTCTGAAGTGCTGTTTCTGTCTTTGGCTACAGAAGCGCAGGACCAACAGGGGCCTATGCTTCTGTAGTCAGAAGTGGATGTGTATTTATTGCATTGTGAATGTGTATCTGTGACTGCAGAAAAACTGATCCCACAAGGATCAATGCTACTGCAGCCAGATATAATGTAGTATTTTCAGTTTAAGGACTTTCTCAAAAAGAAAGGAAATTCATTGCAAAAACATGCATTAATATACTGATTAGGGTTCAACTTAATGCCACAAAAATAGGGAAATGTGCTGTTAAGGTTCCCAATTCTAACTCCCCACCTCCCCCAGCAGCAAAAGGACAGGACCAAACAAGCAGCCACAGACAGCCATCATCAGTTAAGACAATCAACATACAGTACAACTGTTTCAAGATGTCACAAATGCAGTAGGATCTATTGGTTATTGGCATGGGTCTGCACTTCTGCAACCAGAAGCCAATGTGAATGTCTTACACTGTATATGTATATTTGTGGCTGTAGAAACATTGGCCCCATATGGGACTGCAATCTTGCAGACAAATTTGAGCTTTAATTTGCATAGTGTGGATTTGTATGTGCGGGCAGGAGTGGGTGTATGTGTCTTACAGCCTGCATGTGTACCTGTAGCTGCACAAGATCTGGCCCCAGAGGTGCCTGTGCTCCTGCAGACAGAAGTAGTGTTGTAATTTGGGTAGCATGGATTTCTGTCTGTGGTTGCAGAAGTGCTGGCCCCACTGAGGCCTGCACTTCTACATCCAGAACTGGGTGTGTATATCTTACAGTGTCCCACAAGGACCAATGCTACTGCAGCCAGATATAATGTATCTGTTCATCTCAGACATCATTGCGCATGGAGCGGTGAGCAGGGTAAGTCTGTTCGCAGATGATACCAAAATGGGTGCAGTATTGGATGAGGAGGAGGGATGGAAGTAACTGCAGGGGGACCTAACCAAACTGGAGGAGTGGTTGGAGAGGTGGCAGCTGGGGTTCAGTGTGAAGAAGTGTGAGGTTATGCACTTCGGGGCAAAGAACCCAAGGAGAGAATACTGGTTGGGGGGGTGAAGCTAGGGATCACTGAGGAGGAGAAGGACCTAGGGGTGATGGTAACAGGGAGCACGAACAATTCTGCCCAATGCAGGAAAGCAACAGCAAAGACGAACAAGATGCTGTAGTGTATAGCAAGGGGGTTCTCATCTAGGTTGAGGGAGGTGGTCTTGCTCCTCTACAGGTCACTGGTCAGGCTGCACTTAAAGTACTGTGTGCAGTTCTGGAGGCCATACCTGAGGCAGGATATCAAGCTACTGGAGGGAGTGCAGCGGAGGGCAATGAGGATGATACAGGGAATGGAGGGGAGAGACTATGAGAACAGGCTGGGGGGACTGAATATGTACACCCTGGAGGAGAGGAGGGATGGGGGGACTTGATTGTAACTTTAAAGTATTTGAGAAGAATCAACAAGGATGGAGCCGATGGGATTTTTAAACTGAGGAAGGAGGGACACTAAAGGGCACGGCTAAGAATAGAGGGGGGATGATTTAGGAGGGAGATGAGGAGGCATTACTTCACAGAGAGAGTGGTGTCAAAGTGGAACACCCTACCAGAAAGGGTGATATAATGCAAAACTGTGGGTAGCTTTAAAAGGGCATGGGACAGAGAACAGAGGAGAGTACGGGTGGGTGAGGCTGAGAACGTCCGAGGATGGACAAAAGGGAAGGGGGTGGGGCAGGTGCAACTTAGGGGCACTAGCTGCACACTCAAGCAGACGTTGATAGACCAGGAGGTTTGTTTCTGCTGGAACATTCGTATGTTTGTATGTTCGTATCTTTGTATGGACCTGGGGCTGCAAAAGTGCTGTCCCCACAGACAGAATTAGTGTTGTAATTTCAGTAGCAGGGATTTGTACCTGCAGGTAGAAGTGGGCATGTATGTCATACAGTGTGCACATATACCTGTGACTACAGAAGCACTGACCCCACAGGGAACTGCACTTTTGGAGACAGAAGTAGTGTCATAATTTGGACATCATGGATTTATAGCTGAGGCTGCAGAAGTGCAGCCAGACGTTAGTGTGTATCTTACAATGTGCATGTGTATCTGTGGCTGCAGGGGCCTGTGCTTCTAAAAACATAGAAACATAGACATTTTTAACATTTAAATATTGTTTGGCCCACTCAATCTGCCCAGATTTTCCCTGCCTATTCTGTCTCTGCAGGCTCTACCTGGTCTCCAACGATCCTCCCCTATCTCTGCCGGTTTACCAATATTCCCTTATGCCTATCCCATGCATGTTTGAAGCTCTCTACTGTTTTTTCTCCCACCACCTCTGCTGTCAAACTGTTCCAGGCATCGACCACTCTTTCAGTGAATTAGAACCTCCTCACATCCTTCTTAAAGAGGGACTGAGGCCTTGTAACCCTTAATTCACTGCCTTTTCCAAAAAGCTAGTTTCAGTTAACAGCTGCTGCTGATGTCATCTCCTGAACTCACAACCTAGTCCCCCCTGCAAGCTACCTTATATGACTTATTTCTCTTATGTTACTTAAAATGGCAGGTGTAGTAAACATCTGAAAAAGGAAAACTGACACTGGGGAAGGGGGTCAGCTCATGCACTTCCATAATGTGTAGATGTAAGGAACAATACTTCAGAATGTGACGGGGTGGATGGAATGCAATGGCAAACATGGCTTTAGAATGACAAAGTTGTGTGCAATTTTTTAAAATACTTCAGGTATGAGATTTTGAAATGTCATCAGGTTGCAATTGTGGAATGCTGCAATGACACAGTCTCAGAAAGTAGCTGGAACACATAATTTCAGAATGTGGCATTGACGCACAATTTCGGAATGTGGTGGTAATGCACAATTTTGGAATGTGGACGTGAGGCACAATTTCAGAATGCAGTGGTGACACTTAATTTCAGAATGCAGTGGTGAAGAGCAATTTTGGAATGTAGCGGTGACGCACGATTTCGGAATGCGGCAGTGATGCACAGGTTCAGAATGTAGTGGTGATGATGTACAGGTTTGGAATGCAGCGGTGATGCACAATTTCAGAATGCAGCGGTGATGCACAATTTTGAAATGCAGTGATGCGGCACAATTTCAGAATGCGGTGGTAATGCACAATTTCAGAATGCGGTGGTAACGCACAGTTTCAGAATGCAGCAGTAACACACAGTTTTGGAATGTGGTAGTGACACAATTTTGGAATGCAGCGGTGATGTGCAATTTTGGAATGTGGTAATGACACACAGTTTCGGATTGTGGCAGTGAGGCACAATTTAGGAATGCAACGTGATGCACAGTTTTGGAATGTGGCTGTGATGCACAGGTTCAGAATGCGGTGGTAACGCACAATTTCAGAATGTGGCAGTGACGCACAATTTTGGAATGTGGCGGTGATGCACAATTTCAGAATGTAGTGGTGATGCACAGTTTCAGAATGTAGTGATGATGCATAATTGCAGATTGTGGCGGTGGCGCACAGGTTCAGAATGTGGCAGTGACACACAGTTTTGGAATGTGGTGGTGATGCATAATTTCGGAATGTGGCAGTGACACACAATTTTGGAATGTGGTGGTGATGCATAATTTTGGAATGTGGCAGTGACACACAATTTTGGAATGTGGCGGTGACATAGAGTTTCTGAATGTGGCGGTGACACACAGTTTCGGAATGTGGCAGTGGCACATATTTTTGGAATGTGGCAGTGACGCTCAATTTCAGAATGTGTCGGTGATGCTCAATTTCGGAATGTGGTGGTGATGCATAATTTTGGAATGTGTCACAATGCTGGCAGTGACAATTTTAGAATGTGGTATTGAAACACAACTTGGCAGGGATGTGCAATTAAGGAATTTGGTGGGGATGCACTATTTCAGAATGTGGCAGGGATGCGCTATTTGGGAATAGGGAAGGGATGTGCAATTTTGAAATGTAGTAGGGATACATCATTTTAGAATGTGGCTGGGACACATAGTGTTTTTTGAAATATGAATACTGGTTTTTGCATCATTTTCCTAGTGTGAGCTGTGTTCTAGTACCTAGGAAGATGGTTGTTGCTCAATAACTTTTATAAATGAAACTTGTGCTAAAACTTTGTATGCGAGTAGCTGGAGCCCTGTAATCATATTACAGGAGGAGGAGCTGTGGTCCTGTCATTTTCTCATGGACTACAACTCAGAGTCTAACTCTTACTTTTATGTTTGGGTACAGCCCTCAGTGTTTTACAGATATATTGACCCTATTCAGGGCATACATTTACTTTTTATTTAATTTTAAAGCTGTTTGTAATCGAGGAGCATCCCGAGAGCCTGGAGAACACTTCCGGGTCACTCTCAACATATTTATTCCCCCTTTTTGCAAGCAGGGTGTGCAAGAGCAGGGTGAGCGTGCGGCTCCATGCGCACAGATGCATCATGAAGCGGCATGGCGTCTGTGCGTGTGTCATGCGTGTCTAGCGGGATAGTGGGATATAGAGGCACAGTAGAAGCACAAGGTAAGCCTGTCAACCCTCATAGATCTACAGCAATATACTGGGGATAGTGCTGTTTAGGATAACGTTGTACCCACAGTAACTGTGGGTTAGGCTGAGTCTTGTAGTATATAAATTCTCACAGCAGTGTCCTATAAATATCCTGCTTATAACGTGTAATATCAAAAAAAAAACAAAAAAAAAAAAGGATGAAGCAAACAGTTAATACTGATGGTGATACTGGGTACTTATGTGTGGAATGTGCTATGTACATGATTCCGCAGACAACAGTCATCGATCCCTTTACATGTAATAAATGAAGGCACAATCACGAGTTACAAACTGAGATAAATATGTTCTCCCTGAGACTCAAATCTATTGACCAGGCACAATTACAAATGGCACAAGGATTAAACATAAATATTGACACTCCTTATCCCACCAGTAGTCCTATGGATCAAACCATTTCGCTAGAAAATGGTGATAGTAGTGTAAAAAAGAAAGATCCTAAAGCAAGCACTAAGAAGGGGAAAAGGCAACACACAAAACAATAGGTAAGAAAAGGACCTTAAATACAGCACTATCAGGGACTACTGACAAATTACCAAAACAACAAATGACATCTAACAGTACAAGTATGACGAAAAACAAAAAAAGGATGAGAGAAATTGAACATCCTGATGGTAACGAAACTTATAATGACAATGAATGGTTTGAAGTCCAAGCTAATAAAGTGGCAAAAAGAGGTAGAAGGGCAGGACATTTTGAACTTCCCCTGTTAAATCCTTTCATACCAACATACTAAAATGCCAGCAGAATAGGCCTAACGGTCTTTCGTGTCTGCTCGTTTGGTCAGCCCCCGCCCTGGGAGCTGACCTTGCTGCCCCCCCCTCGCCCTCTCTGGTTTCTCCCTTCCCAGTCCCAGATATTCTCGCTGCACAGGACTTTTCTTCCAGAATCCTTCCCATGTACCTGTCCCACCCCCCTCTTGAACCCCTGCACCGTCTCTGCCTCCACCAGCCCCCTGGGCAGTGCATTCCATGGCTCCACCACCCTCTCAGTGAAGTAGCACCTCCTCCTTTCTCCCCTGAATCTCCCTCCCTCCAGTTTCCACCCATGCCCTCTAGTTGCCCCCCCACTTCCTTCGGAGCACCCTGACTGCTCCTGCCCTATTTACCCCCTTCATGTACCTGAAGACCTTTATCATGTCCCCCCGGTCCCTTCTCTCTTCCAATGTGAACATATTTAGCTCTTCAAGCCTCTCCCCATAAGTTCTGTCCCCAAAGCCCCAGATCATTTTGGTTGCCTTTCTCTGGACCCTCTCCAGGAGTTCAATGTCCCTCTTTAAGTGTGGCCTCCAAAACTGCATGCAGTACTCAAGGTGCGGCCTCACCAAGCAGTTATACAGAGGGAGTATCACTTCCCTTTTCTGGAGGTGATCCACCTAGTTATGTATCCCAGCATCCTGTTGGCCTTGGCCACTGCCCTCCTACAAGTCTCAGAGTTGTTCATCTTGACATCCACCACCACCCCCAGGTCCCTCTCAGCCACTAGTACTTCGACCCACTAGTAGTACTTGAGAACTCTACTGAAACTAACAAGACCCATGAATCTGAAATACCTTTACAGGTGAGACCAGATAATAATAAGGAACAACTTAATAGTTTATTATTAAATAATTAGAGTACTTTGCTAGGCAATGAACTATTATTCGACCTCAATAGTGAGGGCAATCAGGTAACTACACTCATGCAGATTGATGAGGTACCAACAAATAAGGAGGTGATAGTCGTAGGTGATTCTATTACAAAAAATATTGACCAATTAATTTGTAACATTGACAAATCTACAAGAACCATATCAAGTTAGGGAGAAATGGCAGAAGCAGGGTGGGAAGTGGTGACAGATGGGGAAATCATGGAGAGCAGAGTTCGAGAGGGTTTGAAGACACTGAGGGTGGACAAGGCGCCAGGCCCAGATGGCATCCACCCCAGGGTACTGAAGGAGCTGGCAGAGGTCCTTGCAGGACCTTTGGCAGACCTATTTAATGCCTCACTACATTCGGAGTGTGTACCTCAGGACTGGAGGATGGCTCATGTGGTGCCCCTCCACAAGAGTGGCCCCAAGGATGAACCGGGAAACTACAGACCAGTGAGCCTCACACCCATCGTGGGTAAGCTAATAGAGACTATCCTGAAGGAGAGGCTGGTGGCCCTCCTAGAGTCCAAGGACTACAGGACAGCAGACAGCATGGCTTCATCGTGGCAGATCCTGCCAAACCAACCTGGTCGAGTTCTATGACTGGGTAACTAGGCAACTGGACAGGGGCCATGCAGTAGATGTCCTGTATCTGGACTTCAGTAAGGCATTCGACTCAGTGCCACATGAGCTGGGAAGGAAGTTAGTAGGCACAGGGGCGGGTGCAAAGCTGGTGAGATGGGTAGGAAACTGGCTGCAGGGAAGGCAACAGAGGGTGGTGGTGGGTGGGAGTCTCACACCCAAGGGCAGTGACGAGCGGTGTTCCGCAGGGCTCAGTGTTGGGACCAGTGTTGTTTGGGATATTCATTGCAGACATATCATGGGACATCAAGAGCAAGATCAGTCTGTTTGCTGATGATACCAAGGTAGAGCAGTGGTGGATGACCTAGGGGATGGCAGGGTTGCAGGATGATCTGGCAAAGCTTGAAACCTGGTCAGACACCTGGCAACTGGGCTTTAATGCCAAAAGTGCAAGGTGCTGCATTTTGGGATGAAGAACCCAAGGAGGAGTTACCAGCTAAGGGAGTGCAGCTAGCCCAGACAGAGGAGGAGAAGAAGGATCTGGGTGTGCTCATTACAGGGTCAATGAACAACTCGGCACAATGTAGGAAGGCAGCTGCAAAGACCAACAAAATGCTGGGTTGTATGAGGGTATATCCTTGAGGAGGGAGGAGGTGATTCTGCCACTGTATAGGTCATTAGTTAGACCACACCTGGAGTACTGCCTGCAGTACTGGCGTCCGTATCTGAAGAGAGACATTAAGTTACTGGAGGGGGTGCAGCACAGAGCGACAAAGATGATCAAGGGGCTGGGGGGACTTATCATATGAGAGGAGGTTGAAGGAGTTGAACATGTACTCACTGGAGGAGAGGAGAGACAGGGGTGACATGATTGAAACCTTTAAATACATGGAAGGAATAAACAAAATGGGTACAGAGGGGCTGTTCAAAGTAAGGGAGGGAGGGCCCAGGGGCCATGATATGAGACTGGGCGAGGAAGGTTCAGGGAAGGAGAGAGGAGACACTTTTTACCGGAGAGGGTGGTGGCTGGGTGGAATGCGTTGCCTGATGAAGTGGTATGCAGTAGAACAGTGGACTGCTTCAAACGAGGATGGGACAGGACAAGGGGGAGGGTTAATGAAGGGGAAGGGTGGAAGGGAGGGGCAGCTGCAGAATAAGGGGTGCTAGCTGCACATTTGAGCAGACTTGATAGACTTGATAGACCTCTAGGCCTTTATCTGTTGGCAAATTTTGTATGTTCATATATTCGTAAGTTTCAGTGGAGCTAGATTAGGTGACACCACTGAAATGATGGACAATATATTGAATGGTACAGGTACTAATCCCCTGGTTATTATTCACACAGGATCCAATGATTCAGGGCAAGCACCGATGCAAAAAATCAAACAGGACTTTGTATCATTTACAAATAAATGAATTGATAAAGGCTGTGAGCTGATTGTTTCAGAAATCCTCCCTATTCCGAGAGCGTCAAGACAGCATTAAATAAAAATCAGAGACATCAATAACTGGCTCCGTATTTGGTGTATGAAACAGAGTATAAAATATGTTACACATTGGAAAGAATTTTATGGAGTATGCAGTTTGTACTCTTATGAGACCTACACTTAAGTAGAAGGGGTAACAAAGTCTTAGGAACACAGCTCAATAAAATAATACATAAAAGTTTAAACTAAGGGACTGGGGGGAGAGGTGTTCTAGGAACATCTCTCCTGAAAATAGTAAGACTAACATAATCTCATCAAATAACACATTGCCGATAAAAGAAAGTAATAAAATGGAAAATAACCATGACCAAAGTTTAAGTATGTTAATACTAAATGCTAGAAGTTTGCATTCCAAAATAGATGAACTGCAACATTCTCTCAAGGATGACAGTATAATTATTTGTGGTATTACTGAGACTTGGGGCACAGACGATGCTTGGAATATGGACATTAATGGCTACAATAGATTTTATAAAAACAGGAAAAATCGCTTGGGAGGTGGTGTAGCCTTGTATGTAAGAGATTATATAAAATCCTTTGAGATCTTTAACACTGAGGACAATGAAAATGAATGTGAATGTATTTGGATTAAATTACTGTGAAACAACAATCATTTGACTGTGGGTTTGGTCTACCGCCTTCCAAATTTAACAACTGAACAAAATAATGACCTACTATGAATTACTGAAACTAGGAACATTATAGGTGATTATGTGCTTATGGGAGATTTTAACATACCTTACAGTAATTGGACCACATTAGACAGTAAAGTAGCATTAGAAAGAAAATTTATTGATCTATTTATTCAGTTAAACCTTGAACAATTGGTTCATTTACCAACTAGGGGAAATAACACACTAGACCTAATCTTAACTAATTGTGATGAGAAAGTACATAATATCCAACTGCATCCACCACTTGGTGATTCTGATCATAATATGGTCATTGCTCATTATAAAATTAACATTGAATACACTAAAGGAAAGACAGTGGTGAGTGAGTTCCAGAAAGCAGACTATCAGAAAATGAGGAATCACCTGGATAAATGGAACTGGGAGAAAACTCTCACAGGTAAAGATCACAAATTCATCTGGGAATTAATTAAAAACAGCTTATGGGTTGCATTGAGAAATATGTACTAAAAAGAGTCAAATATAATAAAAATAGACGTAGTCCCCCATGGTGGAATAACAAAATCAAGAAACAGATTTGAAAAAAAAAAAAAAATATTCCAGAAATACAAGAAATCAAACACTCCAGAACTACTAAACAAACTTAAACTGTGTAATAAGAACATAAAAGGAATGACAAAAAGAGCCCCCCAAAAAAATGGAATTAAAGTTAGCATCTGGGGTTAAAGACAACAAAAAACAGTTCTATAATTATATTGGTACATTAAAGGGCAATCAACATACTATAGGGTCCCTAAAAACGGATAAAGGCATAACTACAGGTGAGGAGGAGATCGCGGAAACTTTAAACACATATTTCCTCAGTGTTTTTGAAAAAAAAGACTCTGAGATTCAATAAACTGATTTGACTAATGCGAACTTACCTAGTATCAGTATCACAGAAGTCTATGATACAATATATTTACTGAAAGCTAATAGTTCACGTGGTCCTGATGGGATATCTCTGAGACTTATCCAAGAATTAGCCCCAGTAAGCTGACCCGGTGGCACTGAGGGTTCAGGCGCTGGATGCCACACCTTGCACCATGCCGGTGACCCGGGTTCAGGAGCAACCTCGGGCAGCCGGGGGTTGGCTGGGGGGAGACAGGCTGGATCATCGGACAACAGCTCACTTTCTCCGAGGGAGGGAGGGTTTCACAACCCGGCAAGCGGCGACCTCTGATGGAGGCTGAGGGTGTGACGGCAAGCTGGGGTTTCTGAGGGTGCAATTGGTTGAGGGCATAGGTCAGCAACCAATCCACCTTAGGGGACTAGGGGAGGGACGTTGCCGACATCGGTGCTCGCACCTTGACCTAAGGGCCTGCAGCATCCCACAGAAATGCAGAAACACCCCCACTGGAGCCGGGAAGATGGAGCGCTGAGCCAAGGTCTTGATGTGCTGGTGCCTGCCTGTGACCTTGGACCCTGACGCATGCAAGATTTGGGTGTCTGCCCATACCCTGACCCCACCCGGGGAGGTATCTGTGGCAGGATGGAGGGACCGAGACCAACAGGTAAGGCATTGGCAGAGACCGGCTTAATTAATGACTCCTGATGGTGCTGCTCCAGTGGGGATGGCAGGTGGGATAAATCGTAATTTCAAAAAAAAAAAAAAAAAAAAATTAGCCCCAGTAATAACTGAACCACTTACTTATCTCTATAACAAATCTATGCAGGATGGTAGAGCACTGTATGATTGGCGTATAGCAACGGTGACTGCAATTCACAAGGGAGGCAAAAGAGATGTACCCAAGAACTACAGACCAATTAGCCTAACATCTGTAGTTGGTAAAATCATGGAACAATTGTTACAAAGGTGAATTAATGAACATTTGATAAATAAGGGATTAACAGATCACAGCCAACGTGGATTTGTTCCTGGGGAATCATGCTTGACGAATCAACTTTACTTCTTTGAGCCCATAAGTCAGGCACTTGATAAGGGCATTCCCAGTGATGTAATTTATCTCGACTTTGCTAAAGCATTCGACAAAGTATCCCACCACATACTAATAAACGAACTACTGAAGACTGAATTATCACCCAATATAGTAAACTGGATTATCTCCTGGCTAAATAATAGATACCAAAGGGTTGCAGTTAAAGGGAACTACTCCACTTGGGGTAGCGTGACTACTGGTAGGGATCAATTTTGGGACCAACCCTTTTCAACATATTAGTTGCAACCATGCCAATTTTGGACAGAGTATGGTTAGCCAAATATGCTGATGACTGCAAGTTAGGGGGGCTTGTAACTACCATAAAAGATGAGAACAATATACAAAAACAGCTGGATTTACTTATGGATTGTGGGCAAACTATGCACATGCAATTCAACTTAGAAAAATGCAGTTATGCATATAGGAGAGAACAATCCATGTTATAGTTATAACCTCGGATCCTCCTTACTGCAGTCTGTATGTGAGGAGAAAAATCTCGGCACAAAAATGACAAATGATTTCAACTTTGAAAAAACACCACTCTAAAGGTTAAGAAGTGTCATAAAATAATAGTTCCATACTGGCAAATATAAAAAGTAGAGAGCAGGAGGTATTAATGCCATTGTATTCTAGTTTGGTCCGACCACATCTTGAGTACTGCTCCCAGTTTAATAAATCTTATTCTATAAGAAGCTGTAGACTGGTTGAAGGTGTCCAGCGAAAATATACAAAAAAGATAAGAAATCAAGAGAAACTGGACTATAGAACAAGATTAACAAACTTACATCTATACTCTGCAGGTTGTAGATAAATCCGTGGGGACCTATGCTTCACATACAAAGCACTAAAAGATAGTTATTTAGGAGTAAATATAGGTCTGCACTGAGTGACATTACAGCTAACACCAGAACTAACGGACTCAAAATTACAGGTGAATTCATAAAAACTACAAAAAGAAGTAAATTCTTCACCCAGAGGATTGTCGGAATATGGAATAGTCTGTCAGCACAGGTTGTGTCTAGTCCGACTATGGACAGTTTTAAAGCTAGACTAGATCTATATATGGGAAACAGAAAATATGTATACCACCCATAATAAGGTGGCGAGTTCTTTAAAGGGTATTATACCTATTGAACTTGTATACATTCTATGAATCTATGAAAAAAATGATGGGTGCATAGAATTCTGGAATGTGGCAGGGACAAGCAATTTCAGAATAAATGGTATGTTCTGTCACATTATGATAGCATGTATCCCCACCATATTCTGAAATTGCCAATCCCTACCAAATTCCTCGATGTGCGTCCCTGTCGCATTCCGAGACTGATAGTCTCACCACATTTTGAGATGGCACATCCCTGTCACATTTTGAGACTGCATGTCTCCCCCCACCCATTTTAAAATTGTGCACCACCTTGGCATTCTATGCCTTGGTTCAATGCTGCATTCCAGAACCACCTTCTGACATGTTCTAAATTACAGTGCCATGCATCTGAACATTCTAGAAATGCAAGCATTGCAGCCAACTCTATGTAATTTTTTTTTATAAAGGATTACTATAGCTACAGTTTCTTAAACTTTGGAGAAGCAGGGAGGACTAGAGTGTGAGTTCAGGAGATATCAGTGGCTCTTCACTGAAACTGGCTTTCTTGAACAGGGAGTAAAATCAGGGTTACAAAATAGCTCATAACTTTAAAATGAAGTAACTTAGAAAAATAATTTTTGGTATGAGATTTCTTGGGGGTATGCTTATTCTAATTCTGCAATGTAGCACTTTTGATGGGAATCCCTCTTTAAACTTCCCCCATTCCAGCTTCATTGCATGCCCTCTTTCTTGGTGCACTTATTCATTGGAAACAGATTTCCCACTAGTACCCTAGGTTTCTAGTATGTTCTGCAGACAGAAATTGTGTTGTGTTTTGAGTATTGTGGATTTCTATCTCTGTAGGAGGCAGTATAGTGCAGTGGGTTAAGGCTCTGAGCTGCAGATCTGGAGACCTGGGTTTGAATCCCACAGCCACCTAGGTGCATACTGTGTGATCCTGAGAAAGTCACTTAACTTCCTTGTGCTCCCAGGTTGCATCTGGAAACAAGCTTCGGCTTAGTGTGCTACTCCTGGTTAAAAAATGTTCCCTTTCCCTATCTGCAGCCAGAAGTGAGTGTGTTTGTCCTTGCAGTGTGCATGCCACAGATACAATACAAATCCATGAAGGTAGCACATCAGTGCTACCGCAGTTGTGTCATTTTGAAACAGTTGCATGTTAGTTGTCTTACCTGATGATGGCTGTCTGTGGTTGCTTGCGTGGTCTTGTCCTTTTGCTGCTTGGGGGTGGTGGGGTGGAGAATTAAGGTTGGAAACCCTAACACCACATTTCCCTAATTGTGTAACATTAAGCTGAACCCTAACTGGTGCATTAGTTCAAACAATTCAAAAATGGAACTGTATTGAGGAGGGTAGAACAAGTGTAGGCACAAATTTGAATTGGGAAGGGGACTGTAAAGGCTTAGATCTGGGAGGAGAGTTCTAAGCTCCAAAGTAGTAGGAGACCAACAACAAGCAGCGTTTTCAGCAGGAAAGGGATTTTGGTGTTGGGAGGAGATTTTTAAAAGGACCTTTGTGGGCATAGACCTACAATCTGTATAGCGCTACCTCTTTAGTAAACTAACCTGCTTTGTAGGTTCCCCTTGTCTTGCAGCTACCTATTGCACTCTCTCTCCCCAGGAAGGGGATCATGGAAAGAGCTGAGGAGGTGACATGGGCAACCTGAAAACCAATCACAGGTGCTGCTGCTCAGCAGGAAGTCCCGCCTAGCGGAAGTCCTGTTGGAAGGTTAAAAGCAGTCACTCCTAATGTGTCCCCACACATGTTCATGACCCAGTGCATGAGTGGAACAGCACAGGAATGGAACAGGAGTAAGACTGGCATCTTAGATGTCAGAAGGCATCAGCAGAAGGAAGCAGTGAAGTGGAGGTCTCTGCCGGGTCTACAAAGGTAAGGTGCCTGTTCACCCCTGTTGTTACATTCACTGCCAGGATGAGTGAAGGATAAAGGGTAGACCAAAACAAGGAATAGGAGCAACAACCTATATAGGGTAAGTGTACAAAGGGGAACAACAAACAACGAAAGGGGCAAAACCGAAAGCATCCTAGCGAAGTAAAGAGTACACAACGGATGGATACAAGCAAAAGGGCAGACCAAAACTGGCAATAGAAGCCACACCCTATCTAAGGCAGGTGTACAAAGGGGTATGAAAAATGGCATATGGGGAAACAGGACGCAAAAGGGTAGGCCAAAACTGGACTAGAAGCATCACCCCATCTAGGGTAGACCTAGGAAGGAGTATAAAAAAATCACATAAAGAAAAACTAGAAGCACCTAATCAAGGGTAAGGGTACACAAGTACTTGTAAGAAACACAGGGAAAGTAGGAACTGAGAATGCTGGGAGTGGCACAGTGCAGTGACTGTAGGGCAGCAGTTATCAGAGAGAGATCTTCTGGAGACTGCATTGCTTCCTCCATCTGTATGCACCTCTCTGGGTCAAGGGAGGAGATTGCCAGACTCCAGATCAAGTTGTCTAGGATTCAGGGGACCTTCTCCCCAGCCAGGAACCACCAGATCTGCCACCGTTATCTCAGAGGATGCCAGGGAAGAGGAATGGCTGTACTATGTTGGACTCTAGAAGGGTTAGGAGTGGTGGGCTCTGGAAGGGTGGGGGTGGTTGGTCAGAGGCATGTTCCTCAACTGGTACAACTACAAAATTCGTATGCTGGGGGTGGGATGGGACTGCCAAGAAGAAGCACCTGTGGTAGTGGCCAGGGAGGATGTGGGTGTCATCCATAGTGGAGACCCCAAGGAGGGTGAGAGAGGACCTCAGAGGAGGACAAAGCAACTTCTGGTGGGGACTTGATTTTCAGGGGGAGAGGGAGGTCAGGTTCCTATGTGGTGCCATGGCCCGGAGGGGTGGGAAGCAGATTGTGGGGATTGCTAGGGCAGCAAGATGGAATGGGGAGCTGGATATCACTGTTCACCTAGGGACCAATGACCTGGCTAGGGACAGAGCTGAGGTAGTGTAGGGGGAGTTTAGGGAGCTGTGGAGTTGTCTTACACAGGTAGTGTGCTCAGTGGCGTTCTCTGAGCTGCTGCCTGTCTACGACACAGAGGAGGAGGAGATGGATCTACGCACCAGGAGCTTCAACTCATGTTTGAAGGAATGTTGCAGAGAGGAGGGGTTCAGCTATACTGGGTACTGGGAATCCACTTGGACAGATAAGGGCTTGTACAGGGGTGATGGCCTGCATTCATCCAGGAGTGGAATCACAGTCATTGGTTGATGGTTTAAATCTTACTTTGAACATTTAAACTAGTCGGGGGGGGGGGGTAGCAGAAGAAATTGAGGAGGCAGACACTGCCATCCCTAAAGGTTGAGGTAGAGAGTAGGGAGAACCTAAGGAGAGAGGAACCCCTGAGGGTGCATAGTAAGGAAGGAAGCAAGGTGATAGAGACAAAAGGGTCTGGGAACAGGTGCATGAAAAAGAGAGGGGAGAATGGGGTGAAAAAGAAAAAAGGGGGTAACAGGAAGAGTGCTAACAAAATCTGGAAGGCAATGTGTGTGAATGCTAGAAGTCAAGGAAATAAGATTATGGACCTAGAGGCTATCATGGCAGAGGCCGACCTGGAAATTGCGGCCATTTCTGAGTTATACTGCATTGAGAACCATGACTGTGGTGTAGCCATATCAGGCTATACTCTGTTTAGGAAAGAGAGGGTGGGAAGAAAAGGAGAGGGTGAAGTTCTTTATGTGAGGGAAAGCATAAAAGTGACAGAGATACAGGGAATACAGGGGGTGGGGTGCAATGGTACTGTGTGTCACCCTGGAGATGGAGAATGGACTCACTATTCGCACTATTGTGATCTACAGACCTCCAACACAGGGTTAGGAGTTAGATAAGGTACTGGTAGAAGCCATTAGCAAAATGACGAGGTGGGGCGGTTCTGCTGGTGGGGGACTTCAGTCTTCCAGATGTAGATTGGAGCTTCTCAGCTGTGGCTTTTTATATAGGAGCATGGACATCCGGGACTCTCTGCAGGGGGCATTCCTGAGGCAACTACGTCAGGGAACCCACTCGTGATGGGGCAGTACTGGACCTGGTACATTAATCATATCATTAATAAGGACAGTGTTGCAGATGTCAAGGTGGGAGGCCATCTGAGGACCAGTGATCACCATACAGTGTGGTTCAATATAAGGACAACTGTGGACTCAAACCACATAAGGGTGAGGGTCCTGGACTTCAGGACAGCAGATTTTATAAAGATGGATAAATGCCTCAGGGATGACCTGTTGTGAGTGAGTGTGTGTGTGTGTGTGTGTGTGTGTGTGATGACCTGAGTGGGGTTGAGGAACAGTGGGTGAAGATTAAAGGGGCCATAATGAGGTCAACAAGTCTCTGCATTAAGCACGTGAGCAAAAGCAAGAGGAAGAAGAGACCACTGTGGTTCTTGAAAGAGGTGGCAAAAAAGGTAATAGCTAAGAGAGCAGCATTCAGAAGGAATAAGGAGACAGAGAGGAAGATAGCGAAGTGTATCAGGGGAAGCAGGGAGAGTAGTAAGGAACACAAAGGGGCAAATGAAAGAGAGATAGTCCAGGTGGTAATGAAAGGGACAAGACATTTTTAGATATGTATGCGAAAAGAGGAAGACCAGGATGGGATTGTAAGGCTAAAAGGGAAGGGGGAGGTGCAGAGGAACCAGGAAAAGGCAGACATCCTGAACAAATGCTTTTGTTCAGTGCTCAGAAGAAGGAGAAGGGGAGGTGGCTACAAAAAAGTAATAGGAGCACTGGAGTGAGGGTTGTGGACAGTAGTCTGTTCTTTGAGGAGAGAGTCCTGAAGGGACTTGCTAACCTGAAAGTGGACTAAGTGATGGGGCCAGACAGGGTGCAACCAAGGATATTGAAGGAACTCAGGAAGGTACTGGCTGCACCACTTACAGTCCTATTTAACAGTTCATTGGAAACAGGGGTGGCTCCAGAGGACTGGAGGAAGATGGATGTCAAGGGGCATCATGCCCATGGGGCCTGGGGGGGGTATGTGCCCTCCCCAAAATCATGGCATACACCACAACAGCCACAGAAAACAAAACATTTTTTATGTGAAAATCCTGGTTCCAAATTGTGACCCTTTTTACAGTCTTTTTCAAGGGGTCTGGGAGGACCATACAGCATGGTCTGCTTTTTTTTTTCTTCCTTTTTTTTCCAGTTGTTGACTTCAGGTGAATGACTGACCCATGCTGGGACATGAGCAGAGTGTGTGTTTTTTTAATTTAAATGAGTTGTAGACAGTCTTCTTCTTGGTGTTTGTGGGTGGTGTTGTCCTCTTCATTGGCCTTGACTATTCCGGCCACTCCTCACGGCTCTTATGCCAAGCTGCCTCACGTACAGATAGCGCACATGCACATAGCACGTCAGTCGATCACATCACCACCTCAGAGATTTGCAACTTCGCAAGGTAGGCAGGTAGGAAGAAGCTACTTGTCGCAACAAGCCGTTAAATAGGCAGAAAGGAAAGGTGAAGCAGAGAGAGCAGACCAGCAGAAGCTGAGGGTTGTTCCACTGCCCTCTACTGATCCAAAGAGTCAGAGAGGAAACAAGAAAGGGGATACTGGTGCAGGAAGAAGCCATGAAGCAAAGAGAGCAGGCCAGCAGCTGAGGGCTATTCCACTGACTGCCACCAAGCCGAGGAGCCAGAGAGGAAAGAAGAAAGGGGATACTGCCACAGGAAGAAGCTACCGGTCAAAAAAAAATCATTAAATAGGCCATAAAAGCCAGGAAAGGTGAAGCAGAGAGAGCAGGGCAGGCCAGCAGCTGAGGACTGTTTCACCACCCACCACTGAGCCAAGGAGCCAGAGAGGAAAAAACTGGGAGATCATGGGTGTGCTCTGGAGAAGAATCTTGAAAGGGAAGGGGGGATAGTGGCTTGGGCCAGAAGAAGGATACCAGAGAGCCAAGGTGTGGAGGAGAAAGAGAGAGTGAGAGACTAGATCTGTTTGGACTGGACTGGAGGGAGAGGGACTCTGGGAGCACAAGGCCAAAAAGGCTACTGGTACAGGGTGGGCCAGAAAAAGTTCTGAAGGAAGGAGGAAAGATGGGAAAGGTCAAGGCCAGAGGAAGGAGAGGAAAGATCTGCTCTGAGCAGCACTACAGCACTGAGCAGGCCCGGGCACAAGAAAAGCTACAAAAAAGACTGCGGGGTACTGGCCAGGGTGGGCACTGGCAGATGCCAGGAAGAAAAAGTTCTGGGCCATTGGATCATTATTTGGCCTGGGCCCCATGAGTTCAGAACCAGCACCATCCACCACAGCCACATACCAGGCAGCTCCAGGCAGCAACACAGCTATCAGGACAGAAGTAACACCACCAGTCAAGCCATAGTGGCCTGACCACGGAGTCTGGACTCCAGGCAGTTCACTGTCTCACCCATCTCTCACACAGGTAAATGGCATTTTTTGGGGGAGGAAGACACAAATTGGTGGTGTCACAATGGAGGGGTAGTGTCGGAACTGCTGGCTGGGCTTAGTTGATAGGCCAGGACCAGGCCACAGTTGGCTAACCAGGAGGGTTTTCCTATAGTACTACACCCAGGACAGACCCACGATTGGGTGGAGGGGGGGCATCAGAGGGGATTTCTATGTGTGTGTGGCTAAGAAGATGCCCATGGAATTAAAAGGTCCCTTGGTGGGGGCGGGGGTCTTAGGGAAGGGGTGGGGCCTAGTGCCAGGAGACAAATACATTACTGGGGAGGTGATGATGATGATGATGGGGGATGTGATAGAACTGGGCTTGTGAGGCCACAAATGATGAACTACATTTGTTGTACAGTACTACAGGACCCACACAGGGGGTGGTGGTGGTGAAGGGTGACTGCGTTGTGAAGGACTTGGGTAAGCCAGCCAGAACACTTATTTGCCCCATTACTTAGTAGGGTAAAGTAATCCATGCATGCTTAGGAAAACGTTGGGACAAGGCCTGCCACTGTATTGCTGAATGCAGCCAAGGGCAGTACTGAAAGTGGCTGTGTGTCACTCAGTCTGCTTACCTGGTACCCCTGGCTGCATGTTTTGCATTACAGCACTTTGAGGACATGTCTGAGCGGCTTTAAGGGTGAGGAGGACTGTCTGCTGTATGTCTCTTGCTGGCCCACCCCAGCAGCTTACTAAGTTAATATAAAGAGTTCATTAAGAATGATTGTTCAGTGAGGGGAAAAAAAATGGTTACACATTTGTGCTGCTGACATGTGTGGTCTATCAGATTGGGGTTGGGGGGGCCGTTTAATCGTGCCATCAATGGCCTGACTGTGTGGAGAGTTAAACCAATAGAGTATTTTTTGTTTAAATGGATCATGTTGGGACAAACCTATATGGGAAGCACTTGAGAGCTCATTTTAGCAAAGACATTTTTATTGTGTGTATGTGTGTGTTAAGGAGCCCTGTTGTTGTACACAGGCAGAGAGTGCTGATTATACCCATACAGTGCTGAGTATCTTAAACTGTTTGTTGTGAAACAATTGTCACTGCATGCCTTTTCCACAAATGCGTGGAGAACGCATGGCATACTAAAAGCATTAAAACTTTTATTTTTGCAACTTTGTTGTGAGGAGCCAAGTTACCCCTTGTCAATTTCACTTCTGGGTGAGCACTCGCTTTTATTCAGCCCTGCAGCGAGCCTGTGAGCATATGCTGTTCATCTGATTAGGAAACTGCACACGGGGCAAACGTCTGTGGGAAGCACTTGAGAGCTCATTTTAGCAAAGACATTTTTACTGTGTGTATATGTGTGTTAAGGAGCCCTGTTGTTGTACACAGGCAGAGAGCGCTGATTATACCTATACAGTGCTGAGTATCTTAAACTGTTCATTGTGAAACAACTGTCACTGCGTGCCTTTTCCACGAATGAGTGGAGAATGCAGAGCGTACTAAAAGCATTAAAACTTTTATTTTTGCAACTTTGTTGTGAGGAGCCAAGTTACCCCTTGTCAATTTCACTTCCGGGTGAGCACTCGCTTTTATTCAGCCCTGCAGCGAGCAGGGCGAGCATGTGCAGGGTGCGTGCGGTGCCACGCGCAGAGACATGCGCATCTGCGCATGTCAGCTGTGTCCGCTGAGTACGCAGAGGACTAGGATCCAAACACTTGGTGTGAATAAAACAATCTGTTGGAGAGTAAATTTAGGCTGGCATTATGTCACAAACTAAGGGTAAGCGTGGTAGCAAACCTAAAAGTTTGCACTAACTGCCAAATGTTTACTGAGGCACCAGCCTGTAAGGAGTTTGTGTGTGAGAATTGCATTTTAATTGCAAGTTTAAGGAAGGAAATTGATAGTTTATCACAGCAGTTAGAGACTCAAAAAGAAATAATCTGCTTAGAAAGATTTATAGATTAAGCTGTCCAGGATATTACAGTGCCTGAATTCCAAATTTCTACTGTTAAAGCCAAAAGCATGTTGGAAGGGGAAAACCTAAATTACGCTGGGGGGAGGTGCCTGCAATGCCTGTGATTAGCACTCCGTGGTCAAAACCCAAAAATCCTATAAAGATGAGTTGTACTAGTTGCAACGAGAATATCCTGCCAGTTCAAAACATGTTTGATTGTTTGCAAGACAATGTAGACCTTACGGATAATTCTATGCAAAATCACCAAAGTATTCAACAAGAGTTTGACGCTGCAAATAATCAAAACACATTGTTAACTAATAAAATCCTGACCAAGGACATATTAGTCATAGGCGACTCAATAATCAGGAGAGTGGATACTGTGGTATGTGAAGGCAGGAAGAGCAGCACTACTGTCAGCACCCTTCCCAGAGCTAAAGCAGGCGATATGTCTGATTTATTGGAGGGGTTCATGGAGCACACAGAGAACCCCTTAGTTATTGTTCGTATTGGTGCCAATGATGTTTACGAAACTAGCCCGAATGTATTTCAGGCTAAAATAACTGACATAACAAAAAGAATTAAACAAAAAGGTGGGGGCATTATATTTTGGGGTGTATTACCAACACACGGGTATCTCAAATATAAAAATGGAGCAATCAAGTCAATTAACAACTGGCTAAGAACCTTTTGTAAAAACAACAATCTTGGTTTTATGGATAATTCCATTACATTCTGCAACAAATCCCTATTTAAACCAGATGGTCTGCATCTTAGCTTGGCAGGGTCTAGGATTCTAGGCAGGAAATTGAATAAAGTTATTGATTTCCATTTAAACTGGTGCGGGTTGGGGGGGCAGCCCATGTCAGTAATTCATTTAAACACAAACATGGCAAAATATTATAATGTTGTTAATGACTGGAGAATGGTACTTATAAATTCTAGAAGCCTTACGAATAAATATGATGAGCTTAAAGACTTTTTGGTATCACATGATATACAAATAGCTTGCATCACAGAAACCTGGTGGGATATTAACAATTCTTGGGAGAAATCAATACCAGGTTATAATCTATATCATAAGTCTAGATTATATAGGAAAGGTGGGGGTATAGCAATATACTGTATGTTCATAATTCCATAAACAGTATACAGTTACTTTACGATGACCTCGATTTAGAAACTATTTGGATTAAGTTAATACCATCAAGAGGCCCCAAAATTATAATTGGGCTTTTTTTATAGACCACCACCTAATACAGAAGATAAAGATGTCATATTTTAGGATTTACTCAATAACTTAAATCCAGCGGACAATTTAATAGTGCTGGGAGATTTCAATCTCCCCAACATAGATTGGAAGCTAACAAAGGCGGACAATAAAACCGATCAACTTTATTTGGATGCATTTGACCAGCTGGGTTTAGTACAAATGGTACATGAAAACACAAGAGGAAACAAAATCCTGGATCACGTATTAACCAATATGGGTGATTCAATAAATGGGGTACAGATTCTCCCCCATTGGGTAACAGTGATCACGTCAAGGTTCTATTTACAATAGAGGAGATGGAGTTAACTCACAATTTAGATTTATTTTCTAAATATGAAGGAGCATCTAAATTAAATTTGGCTAAAGCAAACTTCTCCCGATTTAGACAAGATCTGGCATTGTGGGATTGGACTAAGGCTTTTTTTTTTTTATATACATCCTTTTTTCCCTACCTGGCTTCCGATCTGCCCCAGTCTTCTGCGCATCCTGTTATCCGGCCACCGTCCGGAGTTCCCTGGCTCCCATAGGGACCCACTCCTTATACCCCTGCGGATTACCCCCACGGCAGGGTGGCGGAGTGCCCCTAACTCCGCCTGGTTCAGGATCCAGTGTTCGGCGATGTCCCCTAGAGCCAGGTGCCCCGTATTACAGCCATCAAGCCACTGCGACTGGTCACCAAGCCATTTTCCTTGTTCTGCTTACCCTTGCAGTGGGGCATGCAATAGGCGCCCAAGGAAGGAGTGCGCTTTATGTCTGTCAGCAGCGCTTCCGGTGCCGTGCCCATCTCAGCTCCCAGTACTTGTTGCTGGTGTACCACTCCCAGCCTCCACTAGGAGCTGATAGTGCACCGACAACTGGGATCCCCCCATCCCGGAGAGGGAGAGCAGTCCCTTGGATGCTGCATCCCTCTCTGCCCCCGCCGACCCCCGAACGACCTGAGTTTGCACCTGAACCCGGGTCGCCGGCGTGGAGCGAGGTGTGGCGTCCAGCGCCTCAACCCTCAGCGCCACCGGGCCAGCTGGACTAAGGCTTTTAATGGGCAGAATACTGAGGATATGTGGATTACAGTTCTTAACAAGCTTAATAATTGAATTACCTTGTATATTCCAACATGTAAAATGAAACATATGAGAGGCAAAAAATCCAATCCAAGCTGGTTAAACAAACAAATTAAACATTTAATCAACAGCAAAGCTAGACTATTCAAAAAATACATGAGAGAAAAGACCCGGAAGAACTATCTAGCATATAATAAATGTGCTAAATTGGGTTAAGTTAACTATAAAAAGAGTGAAGGCTCAGCAGGAGATTACTTTGGCCAATAAGATTAAAGACAACAAAAAATATTTTTTTTCTTATATTTTTTATTTATTTAGTTTTTGTTTACCTGGTAGGTGCACTAGCCATGAAATGACTCTTTTCAGGCACGACCCGGGAGAGTACAACAAAGAACAGTAGAACAACAGCACACATGGTTACCTTAATAAACAAGTAGAAGGATACAGTAAAAGCTATAATACAAGGATTACAATAAGTAGGAGTTACAAAATATTGGTAAACATGAGACAAAATGGCATCAAAGTTTAATAATAAGTGCAGGAGTCATGGATTTGACCTGAGGAGAGACAGGGTTAGGTCACAAAATAGGGTAAGTGGAAAGAGAGAGAGAGTGAGAGAGAGAGAGAGAGAGAAATGAGGAGATGATCAGCTGTATCATTAGAAAGGAAAAAGGAGGTGTTGAATGGAAGAGGAAACAATCAGGGAGTAGGAGGAAAGATGTTAAGAAGATTGGGGTCAACAGGTTTAGGGTGGTTTGAAACAGGAACATTTACAGGACAGGATTAGGTGACTACGATATGCCTTCTTGAAGGGATCATGGGATGGGGCCTGGCAAATGTTTAGAGGTAGGGAGTTCCAGTGTTGGGGGCAAGACAGGCAAATGCACCGGCGCCTTTAGAGGTAGAGTGCCTGGGGACAAGAACTGGGGCAGAAACTGCCGAGCGAAGGTCATAGAGGGATGACTGTGTTTGAAAGAGACCTGCAAGGGATTTAGGAGTTTGTGATCTGATAATGCTATCAATTATGGATCCAAAGGCATAAGACCGAGACTCGTGGGGCCGAAGCCATCCAAGGTCAGAGTAGAGGGTGCAGTGGTGTTTCAGACGGTGGGAGGAGAGCGCATACCAACAGATATTATTGTAAGTGACATCCCATTTCCAAAGACTGAATTTGCTTGCAGATGTATAGGTGACAACTCCATAGTTTAGTGAGGGCAGAAGAACTCCATGGGCTATAGCAAGTCTAGCTGAGGGGGTGAGGGCATAGCTGGTTTGATAGGCAATACCAAGTTTGGTATTTACCGACTTACAGATTTGGAGGATGTGGGTATTGAAACTTAGACAGGAATCAAGCGTGATACCCAGATATTTAAAAGAGCTGACCACCCCAATGGGTTTACCACTTAAGGTGGAAACTTTAAACTTGTTTTGGGCTTGTTTGAGCTTGCAGCTTGAGCCAAACAGCATAGCTTGAGTCTTGGACTCATTTAAGACGAGTTTGTGAGAATTCAGCCACTGTTGGATGAGTTGAAAGTCATGGGAGAGTCGTTCATTGATATCATCAATACATTTGGCACTGGTGTACAGGACAATGTCATCTGCGTACAGCAGGGAGGCAGTCTGAGGCAGTTTAGAGTTGATATTGTTAAGGAAGATAGAGAAAAGTAGTGGGCCTAATATAGACCCTTGGGGGACCCCTATGTTAATTGTGGTCATATCCAAGGAGGTAGAGTTAAATTTTACGAATTGAGTTCTGTCAGATAGACAGCTACCGAACCAGTTTACTACATTTGAGGAGAAGCAAAGAGATCTGAGAGTAGCAATGAGAAGAGTGTGATCAACCAGGTCAAAGGCCTTGGTCATATTGATGAAGATGGATCCAGTAAGGAGAGCAGAGTCCATGGCCTTAAGGACATCAGAGGTAAGCTTGAGTAGGGCAGTTGTAGTGCTGTGTTGCTTTCGGAAGCCCGGCTGAGATAGATTTAGGAGGTCATTTTTAAGGATAAATTCAATAGTTTGGGTAGCAACAAGTTTTTCTAGAATTTTGCTAAGAACAGACAGGATTGCAATGGGCCTGTAACTGAGTGGGTCTTTGGGGTCACCTTTTTTGAGAACCGGGGTTATCCTTGCCATCTTCCATATATCAGGGAAATGATTTTGACACAGCGAGCGATTAAAGATCTTGGTTAGGGGGGCAGCAATGATGGGGGCAGCTAGTTTGAAGAACCATTCTCCAACAATAGGACCTTTTAAAGACTCTAATGGTGAATTGGTTAATGAGGAAGAGACAGTAAATATTCAAAATAATTACTTTTGTTCAGTCTTCAACCCCAGAAATACACCTATTTCTGATAAACTAGTATCTTTACCAGGAAATGTTAAAATAACACCTGCGGAAGTTAGGAGTAGACTAAAAACATTAGACATCAATAAATCTCTGGGTCCCGATAACAATTACCCTAGAATCCTTCAAGAACTTGCCGAGCCTTTGGCAGCTTCACTCAGCTTTTTATATCAAACATCAACATGCTTTGGTGGTCCCTCTCCACAAAAAGGGATCTAGACCTGAGCCAGCCAATTTCAGGCCCAATAGTCTGACATCACTAATGGGTAAAGTTATGGAGGAGATTTTAAAGGATATCATAGCTTTTATTTATTTAGTTGTTTAACCAGGTATAGCACATTAAGCTGAAAGCTTTTTTACAGGAGTGACCTGGGAGCACAAGGAGGTTAAGTGACTTGCTCGGGGTCACACAGTATGCAAGTGGAAGCTGTGGGATTCAAACCCAGGTCTGGTCTGTTGGATGTCACCAGATTTGCAGCTCAGAGCCTTAGACCACTGCGCTATATTGCCTCCTGTGGTTCCACTGGGTAGTTGATTATATAGCAACAAATAATTTGTCTGACCCTGTGCAACACGGTTTTATTAAGTCTAGATCATGTCAGACTAACTTGTTATCCTTTTATGAAAATGTTAATACTGAGTTGGATAATGGTAAAGCAGTGGATGTAGTTTTTATGGACTTTGCCAAAGCATTCAACAAGTTACCTCATGAGGAATTAATACAATTATATTGATTAGGGTGGGAATAGACAGTAACATCATAAAATGGATTGCTGATTGGTTGACTGGGAGGAAGCAGAGAGTGGTAGCTAAGAGTGTGATGTCAGATTGGTCGGCAGTTACCAGCGGTGTACCTCAGGGTTCGGTATTGGGACCCTGTCTTTTTAATGTCTATATTTTGACTTTACAACTTAGTAATCCTTATATATGGATTTCTAAGTTCGCAAATGATTGCAGACTAGGTTCAACTGTGACTACTACAATTGAGGCCCTTTCTCTACAGCAGGCCATAAACGAAATCTGTAAGTGGACTAAATCCAGTAAATTAGAACTCAACATCTCTAAATGCAAAATCATGCATCTGGGCCGGAACAATAATAAACATATGTATTATATTGGGGACAACAGTCTTGTATCAACATGTGAGGAGAGCGATTTGGGCATAAAAATTACCACAGGCTTAAAGTTTAGCTCACACTGCAAACAACAGGTTAAAAGAGCAAACCAGAACCTAAACTGCATCCTGAGGCATATTTCTAGTAGAAACGTGAGTGTTATTATGCCATTGTATGGTGCCCTGGTGAGACCACACCTGGAGTATTGTGTCCAGGTGTGGTCTCCTCCAAAAAGGGAGGATATTGTTAAAGTCGAGAGCGTACAGCGCGGGGCTACCAAATCAGTGACTGGACTGAAAAATCTATCCTATGAGGAGAGATTAACTAAACTCAAACTGTACTCATTACATTATAGAAGATTAAGGGGAGACCTATGTATGAAGTTTAGAACATCTCAAGATACTGCATTAAGAGAAGATCTTAAACTATCCTATAAACCTGGTTGTACTAGCGCTAGAAAGCATAGCATGCAACTCGATTTGCCGAAGTAGAATACAAACCTAAGGAAACATTTGTTTACAGTTAGGGTGGTGACAGCATGGAATAGTCTACCAACAAATGTGGTGGAGAGTTCTAACATGGACACATTTAAGTCTAGACGTGACAACTTTCTGTATGATAAAACTACTATGTTTTAACAAAAAGCAATGGCGAGCATCATGGACGCAAGTCCCATAGCTTGAATCAACTTACGAAACTTATGAATATAGGTTTTGAAATACAATTTAGAAATGGGAGTAAGAATTACATTTTGTATCTGTGTGGCTTGAGCCAAGCCAGGTCTGTTCAAAATATTGTTGCACTGCACTAACCACCAGCAGTGCAAACAGGTTAACTGGAAACATAAGGATCCCCACCTGTTTCTCACTACATACCTGACCTGCATCCACAGGTTTTCAATTGTCCGGGGATAGGTTGCTGTGGTGGAATGATATTCAGCTCTGAACAAAAGTTGCTTAAGAATTTCAGCCAGGATACTTCTTTTTTTTTCTCCCACTTGTAAATTGTATTTCGTATTGTGTACATTATAGGGCATGGCGAGCGAGGCTGAGCTGGTGTATCAGGCTGTGCTGTGTGGCCATTGTGTGTTAAAACTGGTAGAATCCTACTGCCATGGGCCTGCTGCCCCACCATGTATTATGAAGCCGTCAGAATGGCCTACTGGCTTCTCTGTCTGTTTCAGATGGGAGTGATGTCCTACCAGCTGATTTCAGCATGTTACTAGTACTACAACTATGGACTGTGACATGACACATTTGAACATTAAGTGCCTTATATGCAGCTGTTCGGGGCCTGTGACTCAGTACCTAGGGTAACACAAGGTATGTGCTGGCCTACTACTACTGCTGCTGTTTTCAATTTTTGCTGAAAATGGTAACAGTGAGACTCACTGTTATTTTCCTCCAAAAATGTCAAGTATACTGCTTACTATTACAGCATGCCTTGTGTTTATTTACCATACTAACATTAAATTGTTTGTAAATTGTTGTGTATTGCTTGTGTAACCCCTAGGTGGCGCTATGCCAAGGGCTATTACCCCTGCCTGCTTGGCTAGTAGCAGGTTAAGGGGCCTGAGTTCTGAAATGGGGGCCTCCACCCGGAGGTCAGGGTTGGTAGTGGTCAAGCTAACCTGGGCACAGTCCTCTGGGACACTGTAACCCCCATCTTTCCTTACTAGTGCCTGGAACAATACACAATAATCACTTTCACAATACCCCTGATACACCACACAAGTACCTACACTGTTTGCACGTACCACCAGGGCTTTCCTCTGGGCCGGCCCTGGGGACCCCCTGTAAAACAAGGTTATACACAGCAAATAACAGCAGTACAGTACTCTTGCACAAACTGGAACCACAGTCAGGGTAAATGCAAAAAAGAGTTTAGATCTGATTTATTTAAGGGGCCTGAACAAGGGAGGGGCGTAATCAGGTTAATTTGCATAAAGGCTCTATCAATCAAATAGTTATGCATGCACTTCAGGGTCCATAAACAGTCACACACTCTGGGTACCCTGATGGAAAATGGTGGGCTAGCCAGGAACGTTGCAGCTGGTTGGGGCCCTGTGATGGAAGAAAACAACATGCACAACACACGCTATTTGTAATCCGGAGCCAGAGGGCTCAGTTCGTGAAAAGAAAGCAAGACAATCAGATGACACACTTTTGGATTAGGTTGTTGTTGTAGGGAGCTACCCTGTTGATTACTCACAATATCCAAGACTGGACACAGGCTGGATGAAAATTGAGACAGCAGGTGGTTAATCTGGAGTGCCAGGAGAAGCAGGGCCCACATGATTTGCCGAGGCATCGTTCCTGTTTAAGTGTGGAGCAGGGGGCTAATCCCCAGGCAGGTCTCTCATCAGTGGCTTTCTCTGTGCAATGGGGTAGTCTGGCAGGGCCAGCGTGGCATGGCCCAAGCTGAATGGAGATGAAAGAGGATTCAGTCTGATTAGGTTGGATAAAGCTTCCAGCAAGCAGAACATAGTTCTCACAGTGGGGAACCAAATCATGACCCACTTTCAATACACAGCACATTTACATGTAAAGGATTCTACGGTACCAGCAAGCAGAACACAGTTCAGACAGTGGGGAACCAAATCACGACCCACTTTCAATACACAGCACATTTACATATAAGGAAATTCTACTGTACCAATCAAACTGCTCTCTGGTCATGATTGGAAAGTCTCTGCACAAACTGGGGATTCAAAAGCAGCTGGAAATCCTGACAGGCCGATCGCATTCAGCAAATCTTCGGTCTTCTTCTGGTTAAAGCCTGGTCATAGTCCAGTGGCTTAAATAGTCCTCACAACTCAGATTCAGTCCGAATAAACTCTATTTTCCCTCTCAGGGATAGCAGGCAGACAGGCAGGCCAAAACTCAGCCCTTTCACAGTTCTCCCATGCAAAACTACACAGAACTGCTGCTCAAAATCACTTGAGCTGTTACTTCTTCACTTCTCAGCTCAAAACTGAAACTAGCTGCAGCAGCCTGGGAAATTCCCCAAGATCCAAAAAGGTTCGGTTGGCTGATCCTCCTGTCAGTCACAACAAAGGCTCCCCCTTCGGGTGCAAAAAGCCCAAAACTACAATTCCTACAGAATTTGACTCCAGACAGCTCCTGTAGTCCGGCTCCGTTTTAGGTCCCACCATTACTGATTGGTCCAATTCGCAGTCCAGGACCAAGATAGTGGAGATAAACAAAACAGTCCTTGCTGCAAAGAAGGCAGGTTAGACAAACTACATTATCATTATCACTCTAAATTATTTTCAGCAAATAGTTACATCTTTCAACGGAGCTCCTGCTCAGATTACTTATGACTGCAATCCAGGCAGCTCTTAAAGAGACAGCACACAGAGGCTATACAGGCACTCTCTGGCAATCACATTTAAACTGCTAAGACGCAGGACACCAGCCTGGCAGTGAGCATTTAGGCAAGCTCAAGGAAGACTTTTCGGGAACCCCCATTTGTAGGGGGGGGTTACACTTGCATGTGAACATTATATCCTATATGGAATTCTGTGCACGTACTGTATGGAATGCAGCAATATGAGAACTCATGTAACCAGAGGGCATGTGTCAGAGCGCCTTTGGTTTGGTTACATGACTTCAGAGCTGCGTGACATACAGTATGTGCACACAATTCAATGTGGGACTACATGTCCACTGGCATTATGGAGTTGGTGGCAAGTGTACAGTGTACACACTGCCATGTTTGTTTAGTACTACAGGACCAACAAGTACATTGCTTTCGCTCTTAATGGAGCTTATCAGCCAGAGGTAACTGGTAATATTTTACTTTTTTTTTCTGCAGGGTTGTCAGATTGATACAGTGACTGAAGAGCAAGTAGTCGTCCAGAGATTGAGGCAGAGCCGAGTGACACAGAAAAGCAAGTAGTCAATGTCTAGAGATGGATAATAAACACAAGCAGCTTATTTTGGGGTAGCCAGTAGGCATCACATGCCAATGGATGGTATGGCAGGAGAAAATAATTAATTCAAGTAGAAAGAAAAAGTCTGTGACCACACAGTATTGAAAGTGAACTGCAGTAGAGTACTGTTTCTATTGCAATATTTTTTCTCACAAGTGAGTCCCACTCACTCACCTGTTTCAAGAACTCATCTGCTGCATGTGAGATGTTGCACTATTGCTGCTCGCCAGACCCCATCGGTCACTGTAGCTGCAATATTAAAGAACTGTGGTGTGCCACCGACCTATCTGTTATGCCATGTTAATTTTTAATAACAAACTGCTGAAAGACACATTGCATCCTACTGCCTAAATTAGTGAGCCATGCTGATAAGTCCAACTAAAGTGTGCTGCTGGCCTGCCTACTGTACCAGTGACTAGCACCGCAGAGAGTTGTAAAAATATGTGATCGATAATAGCCACCTGGTCTGCAGCAGTGTGTATTGTGCCACCTGATGACCACGATATTGTAAGCATTAGGCAGGTCTCTTGTCTAATGCCTACAATACATACATTGGCATCATTAGGGTATTTTACATTTTTTTTAATAATTCAGCTTAGACTACTTTAACTTAAATTGTCTGCAACATGAACTGTGGTGGTGCCTGCATAACGGCATAGAATATGTAGTAGTCAGGATTTGAATTTTTTAACATTCTTTTTTTAATTATTTAAAATATAATTATTTATTTAAATTATTCCACTTCGTCATGTGTGACATGAACTGTGGTGCCTACATAATGGCATAGAATATGTACTGGTCAACTCAGGTTTGAATTTTTTAAAATTCCTTTTGTTTAGTTACTTAAAAAAGAATTATTTATTTAAATTATTCCAATTAGTCATATGTGACACATGAACTGTGTGTGATGCTTGCATAATGCCTACAGCATTATACATGGATCTCAATGTTCTAATACTTTTTAATGAAAGCAGTAATTGGTAGTCCCCCACCACCATTTGGGGGCCAAATTTAAGTCACTGATTACTGTGCATGTTAACCTATAATGTAATTTGGTTGGCAGCAACATGTGTCTACTAATAAGTCAGGCTTGCATTGTGTTCCTGAACTAAAACAAGGATGGCACTACACCACAGAACCATGTCCTATGCACAGCTGCTCACTTACATACAAAAGTGATACAAGCCAACGGCATGTTGTCACATGTCTCATAGGAAAGCAGTGCTGCGCAGCACCATCCTCGTTTATATTCAGAGACACATAACCCAGAATTGTTAACACATGTATGAAAAGCGTAATTTTAATTGGCTAGGTCCAGGGTTGGGGGCGGTTCACTGTGCACTGGATGACATACACTTTTTACAACTCATCAGTAAACCCACTGGGCACAACAAAAAAACTGGTCACCACATCGTCCTAGACTGGGTTCTCACTAATGTCCTCCTTCACATCAAATCCTCCAGTGTTCTCCCTGATGCATTAAAGCGATCACTCCCCTACCTTTTGTATGTGGCAGAACAATTTTCCTAACCCACCCTCCAAAATTGTGTCTACCAGGGACATGACCTCTTTCTGTCCCTTGGCCTTTAAAACTTCCTATCCCAGGCTGACTGGTCTCTAATTAACTGACTACCGGATATGGATTCTGTGTTGGAATTCATCACTAACAACTTTAATTCCATCATTAACCTCCATACACCTTTGGTCAAATGGAGAGCTAAGGGGGGCTCAGGCACCTTGGCTCTTTAAGGAGCTCACAGGTCTCATGGCATCTTGGGATGCTGCCTGGACCCTTTAGAAGACCTCTGGCCTACCTGCTGACTGGCAGGCTTACAGGCATCTGTGTAACCAATGTAAGAACAAGCTGCACTCTGTCAAACGCCTGTTCTTCCGTTCCTTCCAAACTAGTAACCTCTCCAACCCTAAAGAATTCTGGGAACAAATCAACTCCCTGCTGAAGGGTAAATCCTGTTCCTTATACAACACCATGTTTCTTAATGGTTCTGTGGTCACTGACCCCACAGCCATTGCCTTCGAGTTTAACCAGGCCTTCACTGACCTCTCTAAACATGAGACCTCCCTCCCTGCCCAAGTGCCTTCTCCCCCTCCCCCATTCTTAATAGCTCTTCCTTTCACCTTAAATTGGCTACCTGGAAAGAGGTCCTGTGTCACCTTAGGAGCATCAAGGAAACCTTCTCACCTGGATTTGACTCCCTTGAACCCTGCTTCCTAAAACTCAGGGCTATTGCCATTGCCGCTCCTGTACAAGACCTAATTAACAAATCTTTCTGTGCAAACACGGTGCCTTGTAAGTGGAAGGCCACAATAGTTGTCCCCATCCACAAGAGTGGCTCAAACTCTGTGTTTGACAATTACCGGCCAGTCTCAGAACTGTGCCCCCCTTGCTAAAATACAAGAAAAAATTGTTAATGTGCAACTTCAGTCTCACCTGGAGCTTAACAACTCTCTTTCCATGAACCAGCAAGGAGTCAGTAAATCACACAGTACCCACACCGCCCTCATTAAGGTAACATCTGACATCCTCTCTGCTATGGACAAGGGCCTTGCCACTGTTGCTATATTTTTCGACCTTACCAAGACCTTTGACATTGTCAATCATAACCTCCTGTTCCATATGCTCCTTTTCCTCAGTCTTGATGCCCCATCATTCAACTGGTTCTCGAGCTATCTCCCCAGCTGAACATGATGAGTGAAATGGGCTGGTCACACTTTCCCTTTTAGCGCCATAAAGGATGGTGTCCCTCAGGGGTCCATCCTTGGCTTTCTTCTATTTTCTTTATTTATTAATGAACTCCTGCTTCACCGTGGAGGTGCATCAGTCCAGATGTACACTGATGATGCCATACTGTACAGATCCTCTTCTGACCCGACCTTGCTGAACCTCGATTTGCAGCAGAACTTCTTTAATCTCAAGACATGGTTTTCCAATAATCCCCTGGTGCTCAACACCAAGAAGATGAAATTGATGCTCTTCTTTTGCTGGACCCCTAAGCTAACCTCCCCACCCCCCTTGGTGATAAACTCCTCCTGTGGTGACCCCTTAGAACAGGTGCATTCCTTCAAATACCTTGGTGTCAGGCTGGACTCCCACCTCACCTTTGACACACGTCCCAACTATGGCTAAGACCATTCATTAAAAGCTGCGATTGCTCTACCGCCTCTTGCCCTACCTTACATACTCCTCCCGACTGGCCATAGCTTCCTCCTCCATGCTCCTGCTTACTTCCTATGGGGCCTCTATACTCCACTCCACTCAGGTCACCCCTCTTGCCAAACTCAAACAAACCTACCACAGGGTTGCACGCTTTGCTCTTGGTGCTAACTCTAGCTTGCACCACTGCTCTGCCCTTGACCACCTAGGCTGGCCTTCCTTTGAAGTTAGACTACAATACCCCACCCTTTGCCTTACCTACAATTTAGTTCATACATTCAATCCTCCCTGCCTGATGGACATTGTCCTATGAAAACCCATAACAAGGTCCTTAAGGTCTTCCTATCTTCCTCTTCTCTCCATTCCAAAACCCCGCCTTGCAGTGCGTTGATGAGCATTTGCCTTTTCTGGGCCCTCCCTCTGGAACTCACTACCAGCTGCTTTACTGTCAAGCCCTTCTATCTTCTCCTTCAAGAGTTCTCTTAAATCCCTCCTTGCCTCCCCTCAGCCCCGCACCTGTGTCTGTCTTCCCACCCACCGCATCCAGCTCACCCCCCTCCCACCTCATCCCTCCCTTGTCCCTTCCTGTTTTTCTCCTTGCTCTACCTAGTTGTGCCTTTCCTGCTCTACTGTGTTTCGATTCTGAGCTGATTCTCTCTCTCCCTTCATTTGCTTTTCTGTTTCCTTTTCCTGTTCCAGTCTCTTTGAAACCACAGCCTATGTACCAGTATCTACTGTTTTACGTGTAAACCTGCTGTATTAACTGCATAAATTGCTGCCCTTGCACCTTGTATATATTATGCAAACTACAGCATATGTGCCTGTATATACTGTACCATTTGTAAATACTGTTTATGCATTTTGTATGTTTAATGTGTTTTTACAAACTATTGTAAATTGTCTTTGTACTCTTATATGTTGCTGTTATTCATTGTTTCTCTGTACCTCACCCTTTTCCCTTCCCAGGTCACCCCTGAAAAGGGGACATTCTGTCTCAGTGGGCTTACCCAGATACCAAAATTCAAATAAATAAGTAAACAAACAAAATAAATGGTGCTTTAACTGGGGGAAGGGGGGTAGTCCACACATTCTATTCTTTCAGTGGATAAGCTAAGCTTCCCTTGTCTACGCTGCATGCATCATGAACTGTGCAGATTGCTTAATACCTGTATTGTCTCTACTGGTCAACCAGGCATGTCTGTAACTGAAGTTTATGCTGAAACAGGCTGACATCACATGACAGGCAAAATAAGTAATGCCTATAGTGTGACGCCAGCTTGTTTCAGTCAGCTGTTTTAATTACATTATGCAGCTATGTATCCCAGTCCCAGCCCAGGTCAGTAGAACTGTAAAATGACGCATGGGCATCATTGCAGTGATGCCAATTTGAGAGGCAGTTGCAATACATTCCATTTAGAACGGTAAAGTGATTACACGTAAGGATTAACCCATGACAGAGTGTGGGTCTCTCAGGGATTAATGTGTGGCTGGGGCCCAGGGGAGGGTGTGTTGTGGCCTTGTGGTTCCAACCACCCAGCCATACATTAATCCCTGAGAGACCCACGCTCGAGAGTGGGTTAATCCTCTTGTAACATGGGGACGAGACTGGGTTCAGCACTCTTTTTATATGTTTCTCTTCCTCATGTTACATTTGCGTAAAAGTAATTTTAAAGTGCAAAATTATAAAGGTTCCAGGAAGATATTAAGGTTCCTAAGCCTACCATGGGAAAGAGAAAGGGGGTTGCACCTGACTGGAGAACCTACATTTTTAACCTTTTTATATTGTGGCTGCAACTGTGAACAATTACTGATTACGTGCAGATGTGAGTGATCAGCATGTCAGAATATGTGCTAATTTTGACTGACATGTTTTGTAAACTGTGGAATCATCTGTTTTTCTGCTGTGTTTGATGTTTGGGGATTTGGCCGCTGTGCATCATGGGAAATGCATATATTTAAATGCAAAGAAGATTTGAGCTCTGCTGGTTGTTACTGCAATTCCCTTGCTGACCTACAGATGGTTGTACACTGAGGCCTACATCTTTTTTTTTATCTGTGAATTTTACACCCAGCACTGCAGTACATGAAATTTGTAAAGCATACCCTCTGTGTCAGGAACTCTTGATCCGGTAAATTCCATGTAGATTGGTTAAGGGGAGGCAAAGTTTTGGAGGACACAGAACTCATGCATTTTTAGTAGTCAGTGCACACATGCATCAGTGGTTCATCCTCACCTCAGAGGACGCACAACTCAGGCATTATTAGTAGATAGTGCACACATCCATCAGCGATTCATTCTTACCTCAGAGGGTGCAGGGCTCAGGCATTATTAGTGGTCAGTACTCACATCCATCAGTAATTCATTCTCACCTCAGAGGGCACAGAACTCAGGCATTATTACTAGACAGTGCACATATGCATCAATGGTTCATCCTCACCTCAAAGGGCACAGATCTCCGGGATTATTAGTGGACAGTGCACACATCCATCAGTGATTCATCCTTACCTCAGAGAGCACAGAACTCAGGCATTATTAGTGGACAGTGCACACATCCATCAGTGATTCACCCTTACCTCAGAGGGCACAGAACTCAGGCATTATTAGTGGACAGTGCATAGAACTCAGGCATTATTAGTGGACAGTGCACACATCCATCAGTGGTTCAAGTTGTTGCTGCAATTCCCTTGCCAACCTACAGATGGTAGTACACTGAGGCTTACATCTTTTCTAGTTGTGATTTTTACACCCAGCATTGCACATTAATAACTTTGCCCCCTTTCAACTGATTTACAAGAAATTTAGAACATGTAGCCTCTGTGTCAGGAACTCTTGATCCTATAAATTTCATGTAGATCGGTTCAGGGGAGGCAAAGTTACAGAAGTGCAAAGAAATGCAACAGTCTCAGTTTTTTAAAATGTTAAACCTTTTTTTGCCACCCGATAACTTAAAAAATAGGAGACTTTGAAACCTGAAACTTTCTGGTTTGATAGACATTGATCCATGGTGTGTGCTTTTGTTGTTTTTAAGTTCCACTGTTAAAGTAGTTTTTTTTTTAATATTTAATAAAAGACATGGAGGCAATCTGGAAAATCAGGCAATGTGGAAAATCATACGTGGCATACATTACTGTGTAGCTACTGAAAGAACATAGAAACATAGAAGTTGACAGCAGATAAGGACCGCTAGGCCCATCCAGTCTGTCCATTTTTTCTACCTTATGAATGTGCCATAGGCCTTTACTCTGTCAATGGCCTATCTATTCATGCTCATCTGTATTTATTTATTTATTAAATCTAGGATTACAAGTACCTTTGAGCCAAGGCTCTTTTACAAAGGTTCCACATCAGTTTGAGGACAGTACAACGAACTGCGACAATGCATGGTAATACACCAAGGCAAGGAATTATAGGCAGGTTAAACAGGTTTACAATCAAAAAAAATGCATACATTTTGGAGAAAACAGGTCAAGGGCAATTGAGGGTATGCAACAGCATTACAAGACATGGGTTGGAACACAGGGAGGTAAGACCTGCCAGAGGCATTGTCACAGCACATAGAGAAGTGCAGGTAGTGGGGTTAGGAGGAGAGGGTGAGGGGGGAGGAGAAGAGATAAGGGAAAAAAGGAGTAAAGTGCTAGATGGGGAGCTGAGGCAGTACTGAAGGGTAGCCAGGAGGGCTGGCTAGGTGAGGCAGTCACAGGTACTGGAGTCAGAGAGAGACAGACAGAGAGAGAGAGAGAGAGAGAGAGAGATGGAGCCTTGATTTGAAGGGTCCAAGCTTGGGAAAGGAGGAGATCTCACTGTTGAGGCTATTCAACCAGCTTGGGGCCCTGTAGACAAATGAACATTGACCCATTGATGTTCAGCAGCGAGGGATCAGCAGGAGCTGACAATCAGATCCCCTAGTATGGCAGGGATTACTATATGGGCTGAGGAGTGCTTGGACACCAGGGGGAGCAAGGCCCAAGGTTATCTTCTTTGCTGTAATGCAGGTTTGGTATTATAGATGGTTTGATAGTTGTAGCCAGCCAGTTTGAGCGTAGAGGTCACAGGTGTGGGTTAGACGATGTGATCCAGTTATAAGACGACAGGCTTTGTTTAGGAAGGTGGAAATGTGTCTGAGAGCTGTTGTATTGCTCACTTATGCCTATCCCATGCCTGTTTGAAGCCCTGCACTGTATTCATATCCACCACTTCCTGAGGTAGGCCGTTCCATGCATCCAATAGCCTTTCTGTGAAAAAAAACTTCCTCACATTACCCTTTAATCGGCCTCCCTCTAATCTCATGCTGTACCCTCTTGTCCTGCTATTTTTCTTATATTGAAACATGTTAAACTCTTTCACCTTGTTAATGCCCTTGAGGTTTTTGAATGTTTTGATCATAACATCTCTCTCCCTCCTTTGCTCTGGGGTATACGTATTGAGCTCCATTAATCTGTCCTCATATGTTTTCTGATGCAGTCCCTTCACCATTTTGTTTACCATTCTCTGGACTGCCTCCATTTTGTTAATGTCCTTGTGCAGGTGTGGCCTCCAGTACTGCATGTGGTACTCCAAATGGGGCCTAATCAGTGTCTTGTAAAGAGGGATTATTACCTCCCTCTTACGACTTGCGTTACCCCTACTAATACACCCCAACATCCCTCTAGCCTTACCTGCTGCTTTAATGGTCTGCTTGGATGATTTCAGGTCATCTGTGATGATGATGCCCAAGTCTCTTTCTTCCCTTGTGATTGCCAGCAACTCCCTCCCCAACCTATAGGTGGCTTCAGGGTTTCTCTTCCCTATGTGCATGATCTTGCACTTCTTTGCATTAAACCCCATTTGCCACTCTTCTGACCATTTTGCCAGTTTATTCAGATCTCTTCACATTCTGCCCACTCCATCTGGATCATCTACTATGTTGCAGATCTTGGTGTCATCTGCAAACGGACAAATCTTACCCTCCAGTCCATCTGCAATGTCACTGATGAAGATATTGAAGAGGACTGGCCCCAGGACTGATCCATGAGGTACCCCACTTGTGACTTGCATCTCTTCTGACTGTATACAGTTTACCACCACTCTCTGTTTTCTGCCCGCCAACCAGTTTGCCACCAGTTGACCAACTTCTGACCCACCCTGAGCCTACCCAGCTCATTAGTCAATCTTCTGTGTGGAACAGTAGCGAAAGCTTTGCTGAAGTCAAGGTAGGTGACATCAACTGCACCTCCTTGGTCCACCACTCTGGTTACCCAGTCAAAGAAGTCTATGAGATTAGTTTGACAGGACCTTCCTGTTGTAAACCCATGCTGTTTTGGATCCTGTGTTCCTATGGATTCCAGGTGTTGCACTATCCTTTCCTTAAGGAGTGCCTCCATAATCTTGCCCACTACTGTGGTAAAACTGACTGGTCTGTAGTTCTCTGCCTCCTCCCTGCTACTACTCTTGTGAAGCGCGATCACATGAGCTCTTCTCCAGTCGTCTGGGGCCTCTCCTGTGCTCAGAGACTCACTAAATAGTTCTGCTAATGGCTTTGCTAGTTCCACCCTTAGTTCCTTTAGTACCCTAGGATGCATGCCATCAGATCCCATTGCCTTGTCCACCCTGAGCTTAGAGAGCTCTTGTAGGACCCTTTGTTTTGTGAAGGGACTATGCACACCTCCCTCTCACCTGTGGCCATGGTGCTGAGCTGTGGGCCCTGCCCTACCTTCTCCTCAGTAAATACTGAGCAGAAGTATCTATTTAGGGTAGATGCTTTTCCTTGGTTCTCCTCCACACACTCCCCTCATCCCCTTTGATCTTAGCAATACCCCCTCTGGACTTTCTTCTTTCACTAATGTAGCTATAGAAAGTCTTGTCCCCTTCTTTTACTGTCCATGCTAGTGTTTTCTCAGTTTGGGCCTTTGCCTGCCTTACTGCCTTTCCTGCTTCCCTTAGGGAAGTTTGGTATGCCTCCCTATCTTCGTCCTGCTGCGTTCCATTATATTTCCTAAAGGCCAGCCTTTTGGCTCTGACCTTTTCTGCTACTGTTTTTAAGAACCAAAGTGGTTTCCTCCTTCTTTTGCTCTTGCTTTTCTCTCTAACACAATGGGATGTTGCTTCAAGTATTGCATCCTTAATGCTTGCCCACTTTGCCTGTACCCCCTCACCTGTATTTCTTCTTGTCAGGGCTAGCTTAACTCTGTTGACCATCTTATCAAAGTCAGCTCCTCTGAAGTCCCATATCTTTGGCTTGGAATGGGATGATTTAATTCTAGTGGCCAAATTGAACCAAACCATATGATGGTCATTGGCCCCCAGGTGGCCTTCTACCTGGAGATCTGTGATCCTTTCCCTGTTAGTCAGTACTAGATCTAGGATAGCCCTGTCTCTTGTGGGTTGTTGCACCAGTTGGTTGAGGCCCTTCCCCTGCAGGGAATCCTCCATGTGTCTAGTTCTGGGGGATGTTCCTGCTGGTATTCACCAGTTTGTATCTGAAATGTTGAAGTCTCCCATTATCAGAATCTTCCCTTTAGCTGTCATGTTTTGTATATCTTCTAACATTAATGTGTCTGTGTTCTGCCCCTGGTCTGGAGGCCTGTAGACAACCCTAGTTCGTATGGCTGTCTCATTTCCTGTTTTCAGGGTGACCCACAGTTCTTCTAGCTCCTTATGTGTATTCTGAATTTCTGTAGCTTTGATATTTTTATTGACATAAAGGGCCACTTCACCCCCCTTTTTACACCTCGGTCTCTTCTGAACAGTACATAGCCAGGTACTGAAGTCTCCCTCATGTGGTTACTGGTGAACCATGTCTCGCTAATGGCTACTATGTTCAGTTTAGCCTCTGTCATTGTTGCCTGCAGGTCTGGGATCTTGTTTCCCAGACTGTGGGCATTTGTTTACATGATTTTCCATTGGCCAGATTTCGGAGTGTTAATTGTTGGACGAGGTCCGGCGTTTCCCCTGTGCATCATATGGGGAGACGGACCATTTTCCTTACCTGGTGATGCAAATGAACTATAAACATGCTGAACTCCTGTTTGATGACTAGCTGAGGGGGAAGGGGTGTTCTTCCCATTCGATGTGTTGGGTGTTGCACCCCTCTCCCAATTTGCTAGTTTAAATATTCTGCAAAGACGTCAAACTTCTGCCCCAATGCATTGACTCCCTCCTTAGTCAGATGCAGTCCACTGAATTTAAAGAACTTTTGCTCCCAAAACTGTTGCCAGTTATCTACAAATTTGTGTCCTTTTTTCTGGCACCAGCCCTTGAGCCACATGTTTATCTTCCCTATCTCCCCTTCTCTGACCTTCCCTCCATCTGCCCCTCTCTCCCAGACCAGCAGTCTGAGCCAGTAGACCAAGTAAAACAAAACAAAAAACATTACATAGTCATATAGATGTTTTCAAGCTACTTATTATGGAACTACAAGAAATTTCACTTAAGCATATCTATTCTTGTTTGACAGCCATCTGTTGGTCGACTGTGAATTGCAGTCTAAGACTGTTTTGGGACAGGAAACTAACATGGGGAACAGAAATGTGGGTGCACTTTATCATTAATTAATTCTCAGGCAACCATGGATTACTTGAGAATTAATCAACGGTCACCTGATGCTGTTGGACCAATCCTGCGCAACCCTTTCTCTTCCCCATGTTACAAATTTGATTTGAAGAAACAGCCTGTCAAAGGAGCTGAGGGCTGCTGCTTCAAAGCAGAAAAAGTCACTTAAAGTGTACAGCTTTACCTAATATTTGGTCAATAACATTCAACTGCCTTAAAGAGCAGGTTGTTACTTAAATGAAGTGTGTATCAATCCGGTTTTCTATCTGGTAACAGCAAAATATCAAAGTGGATCTTGTATCCTGTGTGGTTTATTTCAGGGTTTAGGACTGTTGGTGAGCCGTATGACAAGCACTCTATCATTGGAAGCTGGGACCGGGGGAAAAAAAAACCTGACGAGATGTGCTTTGAAAACCGAGTCATGGTGACGTCAGTTACAGTAATCTTACTCAGGCTTAACACACTGAATAGCAGTGTGGATGCGTTTACTTACAGGCATCTGGGCAGCATGTGCGTCTTTGTGTAACACAGAAGATCAGCTGTTCCATGAAGCGTCTCACAGTGTCACTTGTGAGGAGAGTCGTTGCCGGAACAGCTGATCTCTGATAGACTCTTGGCACATAGTAATCAGGGATCAGGACTTGCCTTAAGTTTATTTCAAAGCAAACACTGTAGGCAAGGTACTTTTTTGTTATTAATGATCCCACCCTACCTATCCCCTATACCTATACCAGTACTGCTACCATGGTACTTTCCTATAACAAATCAGTAAAGTAATTAATGGTGGGTGAAGGTTGGAGGAGATAGGTAGGATGGGATAATTAATAACAAAAAAGTACCATGCCACTGGCTTCATGGCTCTGTGGTGCCAATCAAAGGTGTTCTCTTGGCACGCTGGCGACCCATGTTTGTGCCCCGAGCCCGGGTATCAGGAGTGGAGTCTGGCAGGGAAAGATTTTAGAGCATCCTTTGGATGCTTCCCTCCTGGGGGGGCTTAGGACTGCTGTTTGTTGGCCCCTGGAAGTGGCTTGGGGATGGCGTTCTTGGCAATGCGAGGCCTCAATGTGCCATTGAATGCCCCAGCACCCAGGATGCCACTGCGGCTGGCCCTTTGTGGGAGGGGTGGGTGAGGTAGAAAAGTGGAAAAATCTGCCCTCAGCTGAACAGGATGATGGCCGCTGGTCCCCATCGCCATGGTGGCCCAGAGATGTCCATGCTGACCCCGCTGTGCCCAAGATGCATAGTAGATGCCTGCGAGCATTTCTCCTCCCCCAGTTTCCACTCCCACATGGGGAGGGACCCACCCAGCAAAGGGTGACATCAGACTACCCAGGGATCATGGCACTGAAGGGGCAGCGGATGGTGATATGGGGGGAGGTGGTGACGGGCCTTAGCAGCCTGAAGGAAGTGGCCAACCGGGGGCTTGAGGAGGAGTAAAAAAAAAAAAAAAGTACCGTGCTTACAGTGTTTGCTTTGAAACAAACTTAAGACAAGTCCTGATCCCTGATTACTGTGTGCCAAGAATCTGTCGGGGATCAGCTGTTCCGGCGATGGCATCTTCCTTACAAGAGACATTGTGAGCCACTTCGTAGAACAGAGATCCTGTCTTACACAAGGACATGCACGCTGGCCAGATGTCTGTAAGTAAGCGTAGCTGCACCACTGTTCAGCATGTGAAGCCTTAGTCAGATTACTGTAACTAAAGTTACTGTGACTTAGGCTTCAAAGCACATCTTGTCAGGTTTTTTTCCCTGGTCCCAGCTTCTGATGTTAGAGTGCTTGTCATACAGCTCACGAACAGTCCTAAACCCTGAAATAAACCACACAAGACACAAGTTCCAGTTTGATATTTTATTGGTACCAGATATGAAACTGGCCTGATATGCACCACATCTAAGTAACAACCTGCTCTTTAATACACAGCACAATCTGTGCTGCCTATTTCAGGTAGTTTAACGTCATTAACCAAATGATATGTAAAGCTGTACATACTAGGTGGGTTTAATGGTGTCTGTTACTTGCTGGCTGCCCACTGGTTCTCAGTCACAGTCAGTCCATGTGCATCGATGTCATTAGCTTCTTCTTACATAACCCATCGTGGTTTTCTTTTAGTTCCACAGCCAGTCACTCATTCTTCATTCATCTCATGTGCATTGCCATTGTAGAGGTATACCATTTTGCTCACAGTCATATTCTGAAATATATTATGTTTTTACATAAGCTCTTCCTATACAGCAACCAGAAACACTTCATGTGTAAAAAACAAATGATTGTGTTACTTTATTAGTAATGTTTTGTATCTCGGCAACTGTCAATGTTTATCGTCAAAAGCAACATTGATCCTCCTACATAGTGAATACAAACAGTACAGGGTCCAATCAACCATCATAGCATATACTGTCTAAATGGACTCTGTCAACCCACCACTGGTTTATCTGTCTTGCATAATGTTGTCCGGAACCACCCCAACATGCAGGCAATTGCTTCATGCAGGGATAGCATTATGTTTCTATTGTATTTCCAGATATTACTGTGCTTCTGTCCTTGACAATTGATCAAGCTTACTGTTTTATGGGACCCTGTAACTGGATGGAGGTCTTTAGGTTTTGTCTTCGAATCTTCTTCCACATGTCCATAGCTGTGGGTGATACTTGCTTCATGCGAGGAATGGGAGGCATTATGCCTTTATCTGAGCACTTAGTATTTATCAATGTGGTAATGTTTCAGAAGAATCAGAATCAGAATCAGCATTTATATAGTGCTTTTCATACATCCAAAGCGCTTTACAAGCAATGCTAGACTGGTAGTGAAGTGACTGAATGTGTCGCACATCATCACCCACACACAGCCTGGATAATTGCATGAACCAGTTTATGGGAAGGGGGAATGTTGGCCAGGACACCGGGAATGTTCCCTACTCTTTGCGAAGAGTGCCCTGGGTTCTTTTACTTCCACCTGAACACCCACCAGGACAACACTAGGATGGGCAGAAGGGACCTCAGTTTAACGTCTCATCCAAAGGACGGCACACCCCAGCATTACTGCACCCCCCAATACAGTGTTTGTAGTCTTCACCAAATTATCCATGTCTCAGCAGAACAAAATACTTATGGCTTATAGCATGCCATGATACTTTATCAAAAGGACAAACACCCTTTGTCTCACCTTGTGATATTAGTTCCCCCTAGTGGACAAAGGGTTACCTTGAGGACATCCTCTCAAAAAAATACCCATGCTTAGATCTTATAATAAGATGGGTGATGTTACCCTACAAAACAGTCTGACAGGTTATTGGAACAAGTTACCACATGAATTGAAGACAATAAATAGTTTGACTGTTTTTAAGACCATGTTATCTGAACATTTGAGGACCATTTGTACCTGTTTTAAATAAGACATTTTTACTGTTTATGTAATCTGATGCTTGTCATGTCTTAAGGTCTTTAGTTGTCTGTATGTCAATTTTTTGTCTCTTACTTTGTACCACAGGACATTGTTATAAATGGGACTTACGTCCTACAATTTGCATCCTGTATAAAAATAAATCTTATCAAATCAAATAAAATTTTCAGTGATGGGGAGGAGTGAGCTAGTGACTGTTGCTCTCCTGGCTTCCAAGGTGAGGTTGTGCCTGTGTCTGTAAAAAGACCCCCAGTTCCTGTTGACTGAGTTTACTATGCTGTCCATGTGAGGGTCAAACAAGAGGGTGTTATCCAGGGTTACTCCCAGGTACTTGAGAGTAGAAACTTGTTTCAATGTCTTATCCTCCTCATCTATGATGACCAGTGGCTGCGTTCTGTTCTTTATGTGTAGCCCGGAGAAGAGCATTGGCTTTGTCTTTTTGTAGTTTAAAACTTATTTATTTCTCTTAAACCAGCCCTCAAGTGATCTGAAGCTCCATTGTAGATCATCTGTTAAGGAGTCCTGGCATGGACTGCTATAAAAATCACAGTGTGGTCTGCTTACAGTAGCACCTCAGAGCCAGTGCAGACCTCTGGGAGGTTGTTAATGAAGAGGCTAAAGAGGAGCGGGCCCAGAATTGAGCCCTGCAGAATCCCTACCATCACATCTTTAGGATCAGGTACGTCCCCATTTATTTTGATGCATTGCTGCCTCCTGGAGAGGTAGCTGCTAAACCAATCTACTGTATCCACTGAGAGACCCAGAGAGTGTAACTTGGTGATAAGTAGAGGGTGGTTGACAAGGTTGAAGGCTTTTGTCAGACTGATGTAGATTGAGCCAGTCAAGTGACCATTGTCAAGGGCTTCATGGAGGTAATTGGTATACTCAATTAGAGCTGTATTTGTGCTAAGCAGTCTGCGAACCCATGTTGCTGGTCGCATAGAAGGTTGTAGCTGTTGAGGTAGGCTGCCAGCTGGTTTGACACTGCCCTTTCAAGTGCCTTAGACAGTGGGGAGAGTATCGAGATGGGTTTGTAATTTGTAACAATAGCGTGGTCCCCCACTTTAATGGACTGGTGTAATATGGACTAGTTTCCATATATTAGGGAATTGGGAATGACACAGAGAGATGTTGAAGATCTTGTTTGTTGGGGGAGCAATTTCGTTGATGGCTAACGCTATTAGTTTTAAATCAAGAGTATTACTCCCCGTTCTAGTTTTACCTAGGACCCGCTTTATATATTTTTTCGTGTTGGCTAACGAGATGGTCTTCAAGTAGAACTTAGGTGTCTTAGCATCACTAAGTGCAGGATTACTATGTTGGGTGACATAAGGTACAGGGGGGTAGTCTGGGGTAGGGGGGGAGAACTGGACTGAGTTCAGTGGATGCCTCACTGAACAGATTTGCTAACTCCCCTGGTGCAAGCGCAATGGATCCGTTAGTGTTGAGCATTGTAAGGGAAGGTCTGTTACTGTTCCCAAGGATGTCCTTTAGTACAGTCCGGAATTGTTTCCCCATTTCCACAGGCCTTTTCTTGCTGTTCCTTGTGGTAATTTGCTTTGTTAGTTTAATGGCACTTGTGCACTTGTTACATGCTGCTCTATAATTCTGGAGGTCTGCCAGAGTGCCTGATTCCTTTGTTCTGGCCCATAGATTATCTCTGTCCCTCATTTAGGCTAACAGTGAGGGCTAATCCAATCTGCTGTTTTCCCTCTTATTTTCCTCCTCCTCCTGAAGGGGGCGTAGATATCACACACTTGGTTGACTTTGGCAATAAAATGGTGAAGTGCAGAGTTAGCATTGGTAGCATGATCTAGGTAGCTCCAGTTGAGCTTGCCCAGGTGCTCCTTAAAGGCTCCCATTTGGTCCCTCCTGAGAACTCTGCTGTAGACAAGTTTTGGTGGTGGTCTTGTTAGGTTGGTGGTCCAGGAGCAGAGTACAGAGTGGTCACTAATAACATCGGGCAGTACTTTGACATCAATAAGATGGTCAGGGTTTTCAGAACCCAATCCAGCAGGGTGCTTGTTCCAGTCTTATAATTAGTCATGGTGCACTCCCAAACCATCTGATAGATGTAAAGACTAGTGATCTGATCTTTGATTGCCCAATTAGTTGTGGATGCCCAGTTTATATTGATGTTGCTGACTGATTTGTTTGTAGAGACCGATAAAGGAGGCAATCCCTGCTTGCTGCTTACCCATGGGTATATATATACTGTTAGGAAATTCAGGTGTTTTCCACCTTTTCCCAGCATGATTTCAACTCCTAGGCGCTCACAATTTTCTGAGGGGTTTGCAAGGATGATCTTGTGCCCCTTGAGATTGTCTCGGACATACATGAGGTAACTACCTCTTCGTTTCTGTAGTCTGTCTTCTCTGAAGAGATTGTATCCTTTGAGACCTACTGTGGTGTTCAGGATCCTTGGTGAAAGCCATATTTCTGTTAAGGCCAGAAGATCAGGCTGCATAAGCTTCACCCATGCCTCAAGTTGTGCTAATTTGGTCAGGAGGCTCCCAACATTCAATGTAGCAATCTTCAAAGTGCAAGGCTGCTTCTTATCATGGATACCATTGATGGTTGGCCTTGGGTTGCAGTGGATGTTACCCGATAACAGCAGGAGTATTGTAAGCAGTTTCATTCCAGTCCTCTGGTTGATGAATAGCTTGGGGGGAAGCTCGTGCATGTATGTATGGTTCTGTTTAGGATGAATGGAGGGTGAAGAGATGTGTATACGGTGGCAGCTGGCAGTTTGAGGGGTAGGCCATTTGTGCATATGGAAGGTGTACCGCTAGGGGATAGGGCTGCATGCAAGGTCAGGGGAGGTGCAATTCGTGTTTTCCACTGGCTCCTCTTTTGAGTGAGTGAGTCCTCTGGGTAGCGGGCAAGTGGTACTCTGAGGCCAGGGTTGCAGTACACCATGTGCCCTAGTATAGCTGAGAGAAGGAGTGCAGGTATGATCAGGGGAGGGTTTAGCACAGAATATGCAGGCATTATTGTTAAGGCCTAAGGTGTTGCTAAGCAGGCACTTGCAGATTTAGTGTGTGATGAGAGGCAACAGCTGAATCTGTGTTGCAGTATCCTGTGGTGCTGCCCCCTGCTGGTTTAGCTGGTTCAGCGGGTTCTTATTGTCTCATTCCACCGTCAGCTGTAGCACTCCATTTCCTTACTGATATAGTCAGATATTTACAGTGATGGTATATTCTTCGATCTGTAGCTACATAAGCAGACACTAGAAACTGGTTTATAATAACTTGTGTGTACAGTCCACAAATAACATCTGATTTTACTCAACAGTTTGGCATACATTTGCATTAGGCAAATAAAGGATTTTATTTCTTTACCAGGCAGAAGCGGAGCCATTTATGACAAGTTAACAATGTAGCAAAGTTCTATATTTAAATTTTTCAAAAGTAATTCAGCCACTTCTCAGAGGCAAGGGCAAGATGATAACAACATCAACCAACACCTTAGTGGTCAAGATAATATCACTGCAACAGTTAGTCGTGTTGACGTCAATACGGAACCGCAGCAAGGTATGTTAGTGTTCAGCTGGGTTGGGGTGGCTCATGACGAAATAAAATTTCCGAAAAATCTGTGATGAAGACAATGTTTATCTTCTTTAACAGAGGCAACTACTAATAAACAGTTGGAGTCCAAGTTCACAGTGCAAGGAAAGAGTACATCAGGAAAGGACCTATTCAGAAATGTTTAGAAAAGTACCCAGAAACAATGATTAGCAACAGGAGAAGATCTTTTAATAAAGGATGGTTTTCTAAATATAACTGACTAGAATATTACAGTTCATCAGATTCAGCTTTCTGCTTCCCATGTCATGTATTTGGTGTTGATACAGCAAAGTATGACAGAACATTCTCAGTGGAAGGATTTAGAGACTGGAAAATAGCTTTAGAGTCTGGTAGAGGTTTTAGTAAACACGGTAGCAACAAACAACATATTGAAAATGTTGAAAATGGCAACTCCATTTGATTACTACACCGCTAGATGAACAGTTATGTGAAAAGAGGCAAAGCAAGTACAGCTAAAATCAAAACAGAGAGAGAATAGGTACAATTCTGTCACCAGACTTGATGACATTACTGCTGCACTGATTCGCTTAAGACTACTGTTTAGAGGCCATGATGAGGGTAAGGATTTAAAGAACAGGGGTGTGTTCAGAGAACTCACAGTGTTACTTGCACAATATGACCCAGTGCTTAGAGAACAACTAGAACTGTTTTCTGAAAATCCAAAGGGCTACCCCAGTTATCTATCAGCTCAAAGTCAAAATTATTTAATCATGTGCATTGCAAGAGATGTACGTAACACAGGAAGTCAAACAGTCTATATATTTCTCAGTTTGCCTTGTTACAACTCCTGATACTTCTAAACAAGACCAGTTATGTGTGGTTTTATGTTATGTTTCTAGAGATGTCATAATTCATGAATCATTACTTCATGTTATTCACACAGAAAAAAGGTACTAGGGGCTGGCCTGCCAGCACAGTGGCAAGGCGTCCGCTTGTGATGTCAGCATACGGAGTTCAGGCATGGACTCTGGAGTCAGAAGGCTGGCCAGGGGTAGAAGGATTGAGCATCCAGGGGATGGCTCTCCTTCTCCAGGGGGAGGGGTGTTGAGTGACCGGTGCAGTACAGACCTCCGGTGGAGGCCAGGGGATCTGCCACAACTGGCGCCTGCATTAATGGGAGGCAGGATAGATGTTGGGTTCTTCCCATAGACGTTATTGCACGTTCCACCTCCCAGGGAGTGCAGCATCCTTAAAAATGGTCCTGCCACTGAAGGGTGATGCTGCATGTCAGACCCCACACTGAGCTCCTGCTACCGAGTCACTGACTTAAAGCCTGCAGGTCTCTCCCGGCGGCCCTGCCCCTGGGAGGTAAGCCGGGGGGTGTTTGGAAAGTTGGGGGGCCTTGGGGTATGTGGTGAAGTGCATGGCTGATGGGGCTCAGTGGCAGGCCGCCAAAAAAGAAAAATAAGAAAGAAACAGGTACTGGAGCCACTATAGCAGATTACCTTTGTCAACCATTGAAGCAATGTGACCTCAGCATTTCAGATGTCAGGGGACAAGGATATGACAGTGGGACTTACACAGTAATTCAGGCTACCATTAGACAATCTTGTGATATTTTGTTTACTGCTATGCATATCAGTTAAATTTGGTTGTTGCTGACACATGCAGCAAGATTGCCTCAAATTGTAATTTTTGTTGGCGTCCTTAAACAACTGTAAACGTTCATTGAAAATTCAAATAAAATACACAATCTGTTTTTAGCTGTACCTGAAGAGTTCTTAAAAGACAATGCTTCACACAGAACACACATTCTGAAACCACTTTCTGGGACAAGCTGGTCTAGCAGAATTGACAACTGTTGAGCGCTGCTTGCAACCATTGAGTCTGTAATACAAACCCTTGAAAAAATTCAACAAGATGACTCTTTTGATAGAGAGACTGCTAGTACAGCCATGGCCCTGAGAAGATCCACAGACTTTCAATTTTGCTTCTGTTTGATATCATTTGGCAAGATTTTGTTGGTTACAAATGCATCCTCAAAATATCTTTAGTCTATTGATTTAGATATATCTGTTGCAGCTGAGATGATTGAGGACTGTAAAGCTGAGCTAATGGCAGATCAGATGAGATGTATGAGGAAATATGGAGGGCAATTGAGGTGCTAGCTTTCGGTGGCACTGAGGGTTGAGGTACTGGATGCCACACCTCACACAACGCTGGCAACCTGGGTTCGGGAACGACCTTGGGTCATCAGGGTGCCAGCGTGGGGGGGAGGATGGAGCAGGATTGCGCATTCCGATGGGCAGCTCTCCTCTCCTGAGGGTGGTGAGGGTGGGTTGGCGTCCCCCCCCATAGTTCTGCTCCCACTGGGTGTAGTAGAGTAGGTAGAGAGGGGATGGCAAAACAGTTACGGGAGATGGAAGGGGCTGAGCTGGAGCCGCTACATGCTCACATGACCTGTGCCAGGGCCTCAGGGGGGTCAAGGGAGAAAACCTACCAAAATACCTATGTGTCCCCATCACTAGTTGATGGGAAGAGGCAAAGGTGACCAAACAGCTATAAATAAAAAAAAAAAAATAGATGTAGAGTATGCAGAACCAGGTATTAGAACCAGGTATTAGAAAAGTATCCAGAAGAATTGATCAAATGTGGCAAAATGAATCCAGTACAACTGGTATAGACAAAGTCTTCTGTGAGCTCTACTTTGCAACACTATTGCTCTGTATAAAGGAAATAACTTACAGACTTAGCTCTGAAACATTTCCATTGTTAAAACGTGTTACTTTCCCAACAAATCCTTCTCTTGCAAAGCTAGACCACCTCAAACAGCTAACAATATACTACACAGGAGACATACATGCACATTTGGTAGAACAAGAGTATAAGCTACGGGGGGGGGGGGGGTGCTGTGGAGCCTGAGCTGAGGAGATGCAGTTTTTACAACTCCTACAGTTTGCTCCTAAAATTCATTAAAATCTATACTTTAGACTGCTTTAATTGTAATTCTGAGCATTCCTGTGACAAGAGGGAGCACAGTCCTCGCAGTCTGGCGCGGAGGCTCTGACCACGGCTGAACAGAGTTCAGGTGAAATGTTAATATCTTTGGGTCTGAAGCTCCAAGTATTAATCCTCTCAGTGACAGATCTATCCCAGAAAGTTGATGGCTTCAACAGCAGAGTTTTGATTATCGAGACTACTGTGGATGGATTAAAAGACGAGTTTACTGAAGTTTGCAAACAGGCTGATGCATCAACAGGTGCTACTGCGTTTATGGCTAAAGAGACTCAGCATTTGTGAGCCAAGCTAGAAACGCTTGAAAACCAGACTCTCGCTCAGCTAATATCTGCCTGTTGGGTTTACCGGAGGGGTGTGAGGGAGATCACCCTGTGATGTTCATCAAAGACTGGCTCACTGAGAAGTTGGTGCCAGCAGGGATGGATGCTGTTACTGACATCCAGAAAGTCTATCGCATCACTCCATGTGGATGGCAGCAGAACTCAGAGGAGCCTCGGACCCTACTGGTGGTGATGACGGGAGTTGGAGTCCGGGACCATATTTTACAGCTTACATGTAGAGCAGCAGCTCCGTCTTGCAGGACAATAAGCAAATTTATGTTTTTCCTAATATAAGCTATGCAATGATACAACGATTAAAGAAATTTAATGGAGTACGGCGAACGCTAAGGGATGTTGGGGTTCCACATTCTACGATCTATCCAACTTGACTGTGAATATTTTTTGATGGGAAGGTGTATCTCTTTTCAGACCCTGTGGAGGCTGGTAAGTGGGCCAGCTGATTGGCTGCTGCACGCTGGGATAGATTGGAGGAAAATGATCCCAGTGAGACTGTTGGGGACACTTGAACAGGGTTTTTCTTTTTAAACCCTTTTTTCATATTTGAGTTACAGTTTATTCTGTAGGCTAGTTTATATTTGCCCTCAAAGTTTTCTACAGTTTATCACGAGGTGGCTCTTTGCCACCATGACTCATTCTATTTGCTGTTGATCCATTTCTTTTTACTAATGTAATGTATACGCTTATTAAATGCCTACATTTATTTTGGGGTTTATTGTGTGTTTAGAATTTGTTCCGAGGTGAGATTATGGATTTGGGAGGTGGGACTTATTTCTCTATATTTTTTGAAACTGTATGCTGCGTAAGTCTTTTTTTGAAACCTTGTTAACTTTAGGTATCACATATGGTTCCATCAGTCCTAGCTGGGACGTGATTTTTTTTGGGACATGCCAGACATTAATACTTCGAAATAACCATGTCACTCTTGGATTCAGTAACACAGCTTATAATGTCTTTCTTATTTGGAGTTTTAGTGTATAGAGGTTTCCCTCTCATGGTATCTCTATGTAGTGAATGTATGTTTCCTAGGATTAAGGAACTTTAGTCTTGAATGTTTTTTTGTATTTCTGGACTGTTTACTATATGTACTTACCATTGTCTTGCATGTGGAAAACATTTAAAAATAAAGTTTACAAAAAAAAAAAAGAGTATAAGCTACTGCTCCTTAGACTATCCAGGGAAACCCCATGACCAGTTGCAATTGGTGACATATATCGATGTATCTGTAATTCTAATATGCAAAATGCATACTGTCAAATAGAAACACTCTACGGACTGGTTCTCACTCTCCCTGTAACATCGTGCAGTAAAGAAAGAGGCTTCTCAGCTTTGAAATTAATCAACAATCATTTTAAGAACAACAATGGGCCAAGAACGTCTTGATGACCTCATGGTTATTGCTGTGGAAGCAGAGAGAACTTAATCTGTAGAACTAGACAGAATTAGAGAGTATTTCTGGAACTTATCTAATAGAAGGTAACACAGTGGAGCACAACTTCAAAGAAAGAAGTATGTTCAAATGTTGCTCATTAATACTGACTTGAGGGACTGACAGTGGGCCAGAAGAGTGTCAGGAAGACAGCAGTAATGGCAACACTGAACAAAGCAATATGTTGCATCTTTACTTTGTATAACAGAGTAAAGATGCAACTGATTATTTCCATCCATGTCGAAAAGAAGAAAAACATGAACTGAACAAACACCCTTCTGTTAATATTTGGCTCCTACGACACTTGTGTAAACCATAGTACCTTACATCATTCAGTTTTACTATTTTTAGACAGTAATGTAATTGTGGAGGGTGTGGTCCCTCAAGCAGCACAAACATTGTATTCAGACTCTGTATATACATTCAAAAAGTTCTGCTTTTGATGTTCTGTAACATAGCATGTGTAGAACAAATTATGATGACCTGCTGCCACTAGAGCCCTTCTTTGACTTTAACTTATCTCAATTGCATAATAGCACCATAATGGGCAGCCCGAGGGTAGAAAACACGTATCTACATGGTTACTGCTGCTCAGGCAACTTGGCTTGCAGCCTGATAGCTACTGTACGATACAGAAACTAGGCTGGATCACCTACTTAACCAGTGTGTTTTGGTGGGTTTCTATCAGCCAGGCCAATCAAGTTGGTTAAAGCACAATGTAACGAAGCAATCGGATCTGCTATAGCTGGAACACACTTATTCTCAACAGTACCTAAACTACTGTTTCCAAGAAGTAAATAAAATTGCTGATTATCTATACATAGCACATAAACTACTCAGGTGACTCGTGTGCTACAGCCTGCTAGCAGCTATAGCCTGTTAGCAGCTGAGAACACACACAAAATACTGTTGTAACATGGCTCTAAACAAGAGACTAAAAAAACTAACATGGATTGGATAAACAGCAACAGGTGACCATTATGCAACCATTGATTAATTCCACAGTAGAACCATGGTTGCTCCTCAATAAACCATACCTGCTCTTGTAATTTTGCCATTCACCACCAGAACTCAAATCTCCTGTGTACTTAAATATATACATTTCCCATCATGCACAGCAGTCAAATCCCAAACAGCAAACACATCAGAAAAATGGAGACAATTTCACAGTTCACAAAAGTAAGTCAGCCAAAATCAACACATATTCTGAAATGTTGATCACATCTGCATGTAATCAGTAACTGAATCACTGTTCACTGTTCTACTCACCATATTAAATGGAAAATCGGCCTGTTCCAGCACAATAGAAGAACTCTATGTTCCAACTACCTGTGTCTTGTCTCTGTGTCAGTGTTTTATTGTACTTGCTAATATAGGATATCATGTTACAATCTCTTATCAAGCATAACTCCCTGTTTCTGCACTTGCCATGTTACAAACGCATTAATCCACTCAACAGCATGGTTCTACTATAGAATTAATCCATGCCTGGGTGGTTGGAGGCACTCGGCCTGTGGTCTCGTGCCCCAACCCCCCCTCAGTCATGGATTAATTCTACAGAAGAGCCATGCTGTGTCGTGGATTAATGCTTACTTTGACAAGAGAACATGGAGCATTTCACCTACTTGAACAGTGTTGTCCACAGTGTACCGCCTGCTATCAGGCTGCAGTACAACTGTACTAAGTAGTTAGGTCCTCTGCATAGGGTGTGCACATCTTTGTGAGATCTACTATAAAAACTTGTTCGGTTACTATTGAGAAGTACAGTGTTGCCCATGTGCCACAACATATTACTCAGGAGACTTGCACTAAAAGTCTAATAGATGCTTTTACAACACACAAAAAAATCCTGTTTATTTTCACTAGGGGAAACTGGATTGTTCACCTATCACTACAAAAACATACAGTTTAATTAGGGTAAATGGGTTTGCTAGCCTACTTGAACAGTATGTTTTTGGGGTGTAATACCATGTGTCAGTCAGGCTGCAGTACCTCTCAGCAGAGTACAAATATGTGTTACACAGCCAGGAAACAACTTGCCTCACAGTAACTGAAACATTTTCCACAGCCATGTGGCAGGGTACTGAGTGTTCTGACCTGGCCTGGGACTAGAGATCTGTGTGGTGTAACAAAATTTGTAACACGGCTCACTGCAGACCGCCGGAATGGAGCCTCCGGATTCGCTGAAGTGGCACAGCTGACTGAAACCGAGCAGGTATTAACCCACAGGTAATGCCCGCTCGGTCAGTACCAGCTGTGGCCATGGAGGCACCAGAGGGTAGCCGCCCGCTCCATCACCACTGCGAGCCCTCACCGGGGGGAGGGGTCTAAAACGAGTGCCCTGTTTATTTCATTGCACATACAATACTGCATTTAGTCTCTACTCCTGTTGTTTTAGATTACACATACTCATATCAACATCTTGCCAGTCCCTGTTTTTCTGCATCATGCTGCTAATCGGCTAGTATTGCCGAAGCAATCATCACGTTTACACTAGAAACATATGCACTGGTGAACTCCAGCAAAATTGACAGTATACTCAGCAGCACGCAAATCAGCAAAGGGAATATGGGTATCGCATTTTTTTTTTAATGAACATGATGTTCACCGTGAATGAAACAGGAGACACTGAGTATGTGTGAGCAGCAGCACCCTGGTGCTCGGATGCTGGGGGGAGGGGGCCTCGAACACTCAGTCAGACAATAGCACCAGAAAATGCCCAATCCCTTTCCTGAAGTCTGCAGTGTAGCACTACACAACACTGTTAAAGTAAATTTCGCTGAGCGATCACATTTAAACATTGTGCGCAAATGCAACTTCGTGGTCCCGTCATGGAGTGCTCCGTGAACTTATTATCTGTTCAGTGTGGTCAGTCGTGGTCCCAGTAATTAACTCCTGGATCAGCTGATCATCGGTAATGTAGCAATAGCTGCGGCCCTCGTTATATAGCAAGCTGTCCCTAGAAATCAGCTAGTAGTACAGTATTGTATCACTGGGTCAGTCCGGTCAGTCGCACTCCTGGTAGTGAAGCTCTGCATCAGCTGATCAGCCTTTCAGTAGCAGTAGCTGCTGGCTTTCTTAGGGTGCATGCTGTCAGTAAAAATCAGCTAGTTGTCGTTTAGGTCATCGTTTACTAATAGTCAATCAGTGGGGTCAGTCGCGTCAGACCGAGGGTTCCTCATTCTGCTGATGTGCTGCAGTGCCTGTCAAAATGTGATCCTTGGTCAACGAGACAGCTTACAATTAGATTCAGATGTAATTCCAATTACATACATAGGCTCGTCGTCTCGCGGCGAGCCTATGTCTAGCGCATTAATCACCTTCAGCGTGGGTCGCTGGGACAAGCTCGCTGGCGATCGCCGGCTGCGCCCGGCACCAACCCCAGCAGGCATTAATCCACCAGCAGAGCCCTCCTCTGGCGGTGATTAATGCTTACATATTGCATGACTGTGAACAATGTGCCTGAGTATACAAGTTGCTGCAACCATGTACAATATACTGTATTACAATGCATGCCATCTACTGACGAAATGCTGTACTATATGAAGACAGTAAGATGCAATAAAGAATAAAGAAAAGATCAGCACAAACAAATGTCTTGTGTCATTATTTTGTTCTTCTATAACATTTAATTTACTACGTGTCATCATTACTGTTCCTAATTCCTGCATCATACCTTGACATATGTGATGCAGGATTTAGGAATAGTAACATGACATCACAGCTTTTTATTTTGTTGGGGATGAATCAGTATTGTCATCATTGTCTTCAGTGACCAGCGATCAAACACATTCTCATTCTCATTATTAAAGGATTATAGTGCCCCCATATTCTGCTGCAGTTCTACATGTTGAGCTACTACTGTCTACAGCTGCTAAACTGCAGCAGGAAGAACCATGACCACCAGGTACTTCAAAAATTCAATGACAGAGCACAATAGTGCAGTTGATAAAGTTGCAACAGTATTACTTACTGTGTCATGAAAGAATCACCATTATGTTGGCTTTTAGGAGATAGTGAAGCTGATTTGCTACCTGCTAAAACACAACAGAATGCCATTATTTGTACTGTATTTTCAAAACTTTTCCTAAAAAAAGGGTCCCCATCCAACAATCCCACAAACTGAACAAAGACATCCAAAAATGCAAGGTTGCCTTATCATTCTGATAAGATTTGGCATGTTGTGAAACAGCTTTGTGGCCTGCTGAAAGCCACCAAAATGCACCATATGGCTTCGAATTTTCAACATTTTCCTGGGAGGTGGGCATGCCCCCCAAACCTCCCCCATCAAGGTTGGGATTTTGTGCCCCCCCAAAAGAAAATTCTGTTTGCAGGACACCCCTGCTGGATGTAGTCCCACTACACAAAACTGGTAGCAGGGAAGAGGCTGGCAATTATAGAACAGTCAGCCTGACATCAGTGGTGGGGGAGTTAATGGAATCACTGTTGAAAGAAAGGATTGTGGAATATCTTGAATCCAGTGGGCTACAGGACCCGAGGTAGCATGGATTCATGGATATGTGTATGTGTGTGTGTGTGTCAGGTCATAGACAAAGAAACATAGACAATTACGGCAGATAAAGCTCCATGGTCCATACAGTCTGCCTGATAATCTGATATATTTCTTTGACTAGGTGACTAAAGAACTAGATCAGGGTGGAGCAGTGGATATAGCCTACCTAGATTTCAGTAAGGGTTTTGACACCATTCCACATAGGAGACTTGCAAGCAAGCTGGGTAGCTTGGGGTAGGTCCAAAAGTGTTAGCTGGGTAAGAAATTGGCTAGGGGATAGGTGGCAGAGGGTGGTGGTAAATGTAGTTCACTCCAAGGAAGGGAGAGCGACCAATGGGGTGCCTCAGGGATCTGTGGTGGGACTGGTCCTCTCTGATGTCTTTATAAATGACATTGCAGAGATGCAGGAAGGGAAGGGAAGGTCTGCCTCTTTGCAGATGACACCAAAATCTACAATAGGGTGGACACTCGGGGGGGGGGTTGGACAGGATGAGCAGTGACCTGAGAAAACTAGAGGAATGGTCAAGGGTATGGCAGCTGGGTTTCAATGCAAAAACGTGAAAATTAATTCACTTGGGGCACAGAAATCTGATGGTGGAGTACAAAAGGGGTGAGGTGGCACTGACAACCACCAAACAGGAAAGAGACCTGGGGGTAATCATATCAGATGAACAAAAGGTTGTCAGGAAGTGTGACAAGGCAATTGGGAGGGTTAGTGGAAGGCTGTGTAGTATAGGGAGGGGTATCACTATCAGAAAGAGGGAGGTAGTGTTGCCTCTGTATAGATAGCTGGTAAGAGCCCATCTAGAGCACTGTATCCAGTTCTGGAGACCACGTCTCTGGAAGGATATAGACAAAAGTGGGGCGGTCCAGAGGAGGGCAACTAACATGGTTAAGAGTCTGCATCAGAAGCTTTACAAATAGATGCAAGTACCCGAATATATGCATCCTGAAAGAGAGGAAGGAGAGGGGGATATGATAGAGACCTTTAAGTACCTCACTGGGGTAAATAAGGTACAGGAGAGGAGTATTTTTCAGGGAAAAAAAGGTGCCCAAGAACAAGGGGATATGATATGAAGCTGGAGCAACTAGGCAACTGGACAGGGGCCATGCAGTGGATGTCTTGTATCTGGACTTCAGTAAGGCATTTGACTCGGTGCCGCATGGAGAGCTGGGAAGTAAGTTAGTAGTCACAGGGGCAGGTGCAAAGCTGGTGAGATGGGTAGGGAACTGGCTTCAGGGAAGGCAACAGAAGGTGGTGGTAGGTGGGGAGCTCTCACACCCAAGGGTAGTGACGAGCGGTGTTCCACAGGGCTCGGTGTTGGGACCAGTGTTGTTTGGGATATTCATTGCAGACATATCATTGGACATCAAGAGCAAGATCAGTCTGTTTGCTGATGATACCAAGGTAGGAGCAGTGGTGGATGACCTAGGAGGATGGCAGGGGTTGCAGGATGATCTGGCAAAGCTTGAAACCTGGTCAGACACCTGGCAACTGAGGTTTAATGCCAAAATGTGCAAGGTGCTGCATTTTGGGATGAAGAACCCAAGGAGGAGTTACCAGCTGGGGGGAGTGCAGCTAGCCCAGACAAGGAGGAGAAGGATCTGGGTGTGCTCATTACAGGGTCAATGAACAACTCGGCACAATGTAGGAAGGCAGCTGCAAAGGCCAACAAAATGCTGGGTTGTATTGCAAGAGGTATATCCTTGAGGAGGGAGGAGGTGATTCTGCCACTGTATAGGTCATTAGTTAGACCGCACCTGGAGTACTGTGTGCAGTACTGGTGCCCATATCTGAAGAGGGACATTATGTTACTGGAGGGGGTGCAGCGCAGAGCGACAAAGATGATCAAGGGGCTGGGGGACTTATCATACGAGAGAAGGCTGAGGGAGTTGAACATGTACTCACTGGAGGAGAGGAGGGACAGGAGGGACATGATTGAAACCTTTAAGTACATGAAAGGAATAAACAAGACAGGTACAGAGGGGCTGTTCAAAGTAAGGGAGGGGAGGGACACCAGGGGCCATGATATGAGACTGGAGGGAAGAAGGTTCAGGAGGGAGATGAGGAGACACTTTTTTACAGAGAGGGTGGTGGCTGGGTGGAATGCGTTACCTGCAGAAGTGGTATCCAGTAGAATAGTGGACTGCTTCAAAAGGGGATGGGACAGGACAAGGGGGAGAGTCAATGAAGGGGAAGGGGAAGGGTGGAAGGGAGGGGCAGCTGCAGAATAAGGGGTGCTAGCTGCATATTCGAGCAGACTTGATAGACCTCTAGGTCTTTATCTGCTGGCAAATTTCGGATGTTCGTATGGAGGGGGTAAATTCAGGAGAGATCTTAGAAACATAGAAATTGATGGCAGATAAGGATCGCCAGGCCCATCCAGTCTGTCAGTGTACCCATCACTGAGGTCAGGCTGACAGGTCTAAAGTTTCCAGCCTCCTCCCTGCTCCCACTTTTGTGGAGAGGGACCACATCAGCCCTTCTCCAGTCCTCTGGAACCTCTCCAATTCCCACTGACTTGTTGAAAAGGGCTGCCAGTGGTGCCGACAGTACCTCCCCCAAATCCTTTAATATTCTAGGGTGTATCCTGTCTGGTCCCATTGCCTTATCCGCCTTCAGTTTTGTAAGTTCTTCTAGGACTCTCTGCTCTTTGAATGGGCTGTTGTCCACCTCCCCTCCCATCCTGATTCTTAGCTGAGGTCCCTCCCCTTCATCTTCCTCCATGAAAACTGAAGAGAAATATTTGTTCAGGATTGATGCTTTATCCTGGTTCCCTTCCACTCCCACTCCTTTCTCCCTTTTCAGCCTTACAACCCCCCGATCCTTCTCTTCTCGTTAATGTATCTATACAAGGTCTTGTCCCCTTTTTTAACTTCTTTTGCTATATTATCCTCTGTCCTTGCCTTGATGCCCCGACTGCCTTCCCTACCTCCAGGGCCAGATGAACAAGTAATAGGGCCCCTGGGCTATATAAAATAGTGGGCCCCCATGACTTCTTTAATTGACCGGGGAAAGCTGAATGGTTTTCAATGCCTAAAAATGCATTTGGAGAGATTTCCAGGCACTCTGAATGCCCTGTCTTATAGTGGGGAAAGGAAGGTTAGAATGTCTGAAATTGCATGATTACAGTACATTTATAGTGAATGTCCGTGGATGGACCAGTCCATATTCGATGCCGTCGATTATAGTCCATCCATGGACACTCAGTGTAAATGTACTGTAATCATGTAATATTCGATGGCAATTTAGAGACGGAGTACAACTTAGGAGTATACACACAGAAGACCTTTTTAGACCTGAAAGGGGTGGAAACTGTTTAACCAGGAAAAGCACACTAAGCCTAGCTGGGATGAGAAATTCAGTATCAAGCTTGGTGTGAAGCAATGACTAACTGACTATAATAGGCAAGGCAATAGCATCAACTTACTGGACAGGACAGAAGCATTACTGGTACAGAGTTGCAGGGCACAACATTAAAATATGTCACAGACAGTCACAGTCTGTGGCATATTTGTAAGTTGTGCCCTGGGACACAGGAGTAGTAATAAAGCTGACTGTGAAAGATCAACTTTGTCAATCTGTAATCTGGTTCTTCTGAGTTAAACTGCATGACCAAGACCATAAGCATGACATCGTTGCATGAAGTAATGAATGAAACACACACACACACACACACAACAGAAGCCAACCTCGTTTGTCAAACTATTTTACTGAAGAATATTTTCAACATTGGTGCACGTACAAATTGCCATACGTTGCTGCCATAAAACTGTTATGTCAGTCTTTTACAAGCTTGACCTGTCAATGGATTTGGTGTCACTGTCAGGGCTTATATTGCCACCCAACTGACAATCTGAAAGAGATCAAGATCAGAAAATAAAACCAATATTACTCAAAAGTTCCTTGCATTCATGTAAAATTATCTAGACAAGATAGGCAACAATCACCAAATAGGGAAAAGTACACACAATGAAAATCTTACCTTTTAAAAGGTCGGTTTCTTCCGGGATTTAAGGGAGGAAAAATCACGGATGAGATCATCGAACTCCATTTCTTGTATCAGCTCTGATTTGACTGCCATGAGAGACAAGGCATTCAGATGACGCTGATGCGTTGTTGATCTCAGCTCATTCTTTATCCTTGCCGTCTTTGAAAACGTGCGTTCTCCTTCGCAGTTTGTCACTGGCAGTGTCAGGAAAATTCTAAGGGCAAAGTCCACATTAGGGAACGTTGACTAAAGTCCATTGTGCCTTAAATCTTGTAGTAATTTGGCTGAAGACTTATCTGGCTCATCTTGTACAAAAAATTTAAACTGTAGGAGCTCATCAGGAAATATCTGATTATCCAAGTCCTGGGGGTAAACTGCAGTAAGTTCAGCAGCAAGCTTGCGAATGTTGATGACGTTCAATGAGCTTAGTTAAAACAGAACTCCAAAGCAGTCACACAGCATCTTTTAGGCATTCAGTCTATGATGAAGACAAGCTGACAATTTGTCAATTATGACATAGAATATCTCAATACAAACTTTTTTGCTTCCTTCAAATAAGGTGTCAGGCTCTCTGGATTCATCTGCAAATTGTTTTCTCTTTCAAATATGGCACAGATCACTTTGATATGTTTGTGAAACAGCCTTGCATGTCTTCTTAGCTGCATTTTCAAAATTCTCAAATTACAGTTCTCTGGTTATTGAGTTTTTAACTTTCTGCTCCATCAAATCAATTAATTTGTCACAAATAGTTGATGACAGGTAGGAGGTATTACCTCTATCCTTGTGTCCAAACTCAGCCATATGATCAGCCAAAAATGGATCAAACTGAGCGATCAGCTCAAAAATCCCCAAATAGTTTCCATTATGTGGTAACCCTAACAGCTTATCTTCACCACAGAATGCAAGTCCATGCTCACTTAAAAACTTGATAACTGCCACAACATGTTTAAGAACATCTCTCCAGTACTGGCATTCTGACTAAAACAGCTGAGCTAGATCTGCATCTACTGTACCTGTCGCCTTTACATGCCCTATCCACACTAGCATACAGTTTTCCATGTTCCAGGCTCTTTTCATGTTCAGAAATGCACTGTTTCCAGTCGCTGAACCCTTCAGTAAAGGCATGCAATCTTGTTGATAAAAGTTTGCAGGTAAAACAGTAAACATTTCCAGCAGATGGTGAGTAAATAAACCATTCCCACATAACTACTTCACCGTTGTGCAGCTGACATAAAAACAGATCTCTGGATAGCATCCGAGTCTTCCAGCAATCACCCAAGCAGAAGCAGAGAAATTTGGTACATTTTTATTCTGACAAGCAGTTGAACCCTTAGCAATCCAAAAATTCCTGAAACTATCATCAATGTTACTCCACAATGCAGGATCACTGGTAAATCAATCTGCTTTAATAATAATTTTCTTACCTTCCTTTGAGCCAGATCCCGAGTCATGATCTTCCTCCTGAGGGTCATCTGTAGCCAGTGCCACCACCCCATCTGCATCTTGTACATCTGGACTACTAGTAGGCATGTTAACTTCTACAATACCTCCTTGCAGCTGCACATTGTCAGACTCAGAAGCACCACAGGCTGGGCCAGGTTCATTGCCGATGCTGTGATCATCAAATAATTGTTGATTCTCAGAGTTCTCCGGCTCCTCGAAGAATTGGTTTATTTTTGGGATCTTCCCCAGCAAAGCCACCCCCTTCATCTCCCTTTCTTTTTTCAGCTGTCTCTTAGCACACTCACTTAGATAACGGCAGTTGCTAGAGGAATGCATAGCATTTAATTTACCACAGCAATGACCAGTGGAGATATAGCAGTGTCAGGAGGTGGGTGGTGGAACTGCTGTCAAGCTCCTGTTTGTTCCTCACTGCCCAAATTAACAACACTGACCTGACAATGACCAGTAGTAGTAGTACGTAGGAGTAGTAGTCTACAGAACTGTTCTCTGTTGTCAATCAGTTCGTTGTCACTGTCACACACTGTAGAAGAATCTGATCATCTACTGAACAGAATAATCACAAGTCAAGTGACGCACTTAACACACACACTCAGATCTCTGGGCTGCCTGAGTGCCTGCTGCTGCCCACTGGCTACTGGCTGTACAGTACAGCAAAAAAACACACAAACAGTACTACGACCTTCTAATAGATAGCATAAGCTGCCTTCAAGCAAGGTTCAAGCTTCCCACTCTCTGCCCTGCATGTGACGTGACCCTGTTGAGTGTGTCGGCTGACTCAGGCTGCCTCCTCTGCACTGCAGCCTGCTGTGCTGCTGCCCTATGTATTAACTAGGTCTGTCTAATAAAAAACACCTACTGCTGCAAGACTTGCCAGGATCATGGCTATGACTACTGAAGCCCGCTTCCGCTCCCTGTGACACTGTGTCAGGAGTGAGGTCCGAGTCACACACAATAATTACCCCCCCCCCAGTGCTCCAGCTCTGAACCATCTCAAGCTCAAGACAAGTTTGATTGAAACTGTATACATCACTCACTGCGTGTGTGCTGCTGGCAGCTGTCAGTGCTGTGGCTTACCTTACTCTTGATCTTGACCGTTGACATTGAAGTCTTTTTCTTTGGCTTGACTTGCTTCTTTGACTGCTGCCAGCCTGCCCTGCCCCATAGTGCGCCACCACCACTACCAGCAGACTGGCTGAGCCGGCCCCGATCCTGAAGCTCAACAACAAGTCTGACTGATGGGAAAGCCGAGGGAGAACCCGTGCACTCGCACAACGGTGCAGTAGAGACTCTGACTGATGTGCTGCTGGCAATATAATCGTTGGTCGGTCAGTGGTTGCACGGTGCCGATAAAACTTGCAGTGGTGATTTCCATGCTGGCTACTGGTTCTCTAGTGAGACCCGCCCTGTCCGTCTCATTAACATCTCCGGCTTGACCCACTGACCCGGCCGTGACCTGGATGAACAACTGACTCAGTCAGTGTTGACGACTGCACAGCACAGCAGCAGTCAATCACTCGGGGCCCATTACTTAAAGGGGCCTCTTCTCCTTCCTCCTCTGGCTTCCAGAATTTCCAGTACCTGCTGCCTGGGCTGAGTCCTGGGCCCTAATTTTCCTAGGGCCCCTGGGCCTGGGCCCCCTAGGCCAGTGTGATAATCTGGCCCTGCCTGCCTCCCTTGGTTTTTCTAGATACACTGCCCTGTCCTCCTCCTTTTGAGTCTCCTTTTTCCTGAAGGATAATTTTTTTGTCCTTACTTTTCCTGCCACCCCCTGCGAGAACCATAGTGGTTTTCTTTTCCTTTCACCTTTGACTATTTGTTGAATACAATGGTTTGTTGCCTCCACTATGGCTCCTTTTAGATGGGCCCATTGTCCTTTGACTCCCCCCATTTCTCTCCCCCATCTAGGGCCTCCTTGAAACATACCCCCATCCTACTGAAGTCTGCCCTCCTGAAGTCCAGAACCCTCACCTTCATGTAGCATGTCCCTGTTGTAGTTCTCACATTAAATCACACTGTGCAATGGTCACTGGACCCTAGGTGTTCACATACCCTGACATTCATAATTCTGTGCCCATTGGTTAGTACCAGGTCCAAAATCGCTTCCTCCTGGCTTGGCTCAATCACCAGCTGCTTGAGGCATACCCCTTGCAGGGAGTCCAGGATGTCTCTTCCCCTGACTATTACAGCTGCTTGGGTGCTCCAATCAACTTCTGGCAAGCTGAAGTCGCCCATCAGTAACACCTCTCCTTTGACTGCCATCACATGGATGGCTTCCAGTAGATCCCTGTCCATTTCCTCCCTTTGTGCTGGGGGTCTGTATATTACTCCTGTGCAAATGGCTATGCCATTGCCTGCCTCCAGGGTGACCCACAGTGCCTCTGCCTCCCCCTGCATTCCTTGCACCTCTGTCGCCTTTCTACCCTTCTTGACATATAGAGCCACCCCCCTCCTCCCTTTTTACTCTCCCTGTAAATTCTGAATAAAGTATGCCCTGGTATACCTATGTCCCAGTCATGGCTCCCATTGTACCATGTCTCTGTAACAGCTATAATATCCAAGTCTGCCTCCGATGCCATGGCTATCAGATCCGGGATTTTGTTCCCCAGGCTGTGGGCATTCGCACACATGGCCCTCCATTTACTGCAAACACTCCTCCTGACTTCCCCCCATTCCCCTTGCTTCTTCTGTCCCCCCTACTTCTGCTGACTGCAATGTTTACTGGCAATTTGGTACCCTTATTGTTCTCCCTGTTAGCTACATTATCCTGTGGGGATGGGTATTTTGCTTTCTTCTACTTCCTTCCTCCACCTCCCCCTTGGCTAGTTTAAATGCTTGCCAGTAAAGCCATTCACCGAGGATATCGGTCCCCCTCCCAGAATTTATGCAGGCCGTCACCACTGTACAGTTCTGTATTCCCCCAGGTGGGCCCCCGGTCCGAAATGAAGCCAAATCCTTGTTCTCTGCACCAGCTCTTCAACCAAGCATTGAAGCCCTTGATGTGGAGATCTCTAGCCTCCCCTTTGCTGTTGATAGGCAGCACCTCCGAGAAGGTCACAGATCTTGCCATCTGCTCTAGACTTCTCCCCAGTTCCCTGAACTCCTCCTGCACTCTTCCTATCTCTGCCTTGTCGGCTAGGTCATTGTTCCCCATATGGATAATGACATACAGCTCCCCCCTCTTCTCTATCACCCTAGCGATCCTCTGGATTCACTTTCCATCCCTCTGAGCTGTGCCCCCTGGCAGACACTTTACCTCCCTCTCCTCTCTGCCTGTTCCCAGCTCCACTCCCCGGATGATGGAGTCCCCCACCAGGAATAGCTTCCTCTTCCTTTGGGGTCCTCTTCCACACACATTTGAGGCTCCATTGTGGAGGTCCCGCTCATCCTCCTGGGGTGCAACTTCGAGTGACCCTGAGGAGCCTTCCCATTCCTCCAGTACAGTATAGGAGTTCCTCAGCTACACTGGCTTGGGGACGTGCTTCTCACCCACCTCTCTTACCCTGCCCAAGCCCACTGTAGTCCAACCACTCCTGCTGCTGGGCATCATTGGAGGTAGTGTGTGTGGATATGGTGGTCTCTGGGTGGGGGTGGAGGCTCTCCGAATCCTGAACAACTTGGCTCAGAGACTGGCAACCTCCGCCCTCATCCCAGAGAGGTGACTGCAGATGGGGCAGCACTGCAGTGTCCAGAAGGTTCTTCTGAACACTGCTGATCCACAGCCACTGCACCACTCCCAGCATTGTTCCTCTCCTTGACTACCTGTTGCTACCCTATCTGTTCTCAGGGTGCCCTTTTGTAGCTGCTGCACCCAATAACTGTAGTGTCACCTGATGTGCTTACCTCTTAGTCCCTGCTTCTGATCTAAGTCTGTACACCTACCTTTAAACTCACAACATAATTTTTTTTGTGTGTAGTGTTTGTCCTCCTGTTTACTCTGTCTCCCTGCTCCTCACTGCCTGTTCCTGTGTCTCAACAGGAAGTAGCAGACTATATGCAGCCTATAGAGACAGAGCAGCCTGGGGAGGGTGGGATGGAGGAGGGAGGGTTGGGTCTAGCCTCCAGTGTCCAAAAACAATCTGTTCACTCGGTGACCAGAGAGTCCTTTCCTCAGCACCCAGGCGTCCTCTCCAAGTTGCTACAGAGGACTTGCCCCTCTCCCTTTTACAACTTGCAATTTCCCCATTTACTAAAACCCCTTTAGTCCATATTAAATGGAAAGCCTAAGAACCAAAAACCACTGTTATCACGTTCCCTTATGTTACTGTGCTTCTCCCATTATTCTGCCCCATGGTGTACAAGATAGAAAAAAGCAGCACAAGTATTAGGCATTTAACACAATGATCACTTTGAGGAAGTAGGTCTTCACAGAAAGAGTGGTGGATTTTTGGAACAGCCTTCCAGCGGAGGTGGTGGGGGTGAAAAAAGTGGTGGGGTTCAAGAATGCATGGGACAGGCACAAGGGAATCTTAGGGGAAAGGAAGGTGGGGGTGGATAACTGACTGGAAATCAAGTAGCATCTGTGGTGATACTGTAGGCAGGGGAAAAAAGGGCAGACTAGGTGGTCAAGTGGCCTTTATCTGCTGGCAAATTTTATGTTTCTGTATTAACACAGTTTTTTTGCATTGTATATATATAATAACAGGAGTGGGGTAAAAATGACGAGACAAAAAAGATAGCTAGTAATATCAGTAACGGCAACATATCAAAAAATATTGTTGTTACTGTCATCACAGTGAAATACTAAACCAATCAAAGAACAGCTTTCACAATGCTGATGGCATCACAATGCCTGGTTCAGCACTGAAGCAAGCTATTAAATCATAGAAAAGCAGAAAAGTCTTCAAACAAACTGCAGATTAAAAAGCTATAACTTGTAAACTGCTGTTGTATATATGAACTATACAATAGCCTGACTCAAAACAGTCAATTAATAATCATTTGTGAGTGGCAGGACTTTCATTACTCACATGTAGCTCTGCCACTTGTGAGTTATGATCCTGCCCCCTCACACTTAAATTGCATATTTCGAGTCAGCCCATTGTATATCCCCTATATACATTTGTGTATGTGTATATACTACATGTATGGGAACTTCCCCCATAGAAAAGGCCATCATTTATTTCCCTGTATACCTGTGACTAATCTATCAGTTCAAGTATACACCTGCACTAATTAAACAATTACAGCTATATACCTACACTAATTCAAGCTATAAACCTACTCTAATCAAATAATTAAAAGTATATACCTGCACTAATAAAAAGTACACAGCTGCACTACAGTAAATCCTATGGGACACCACTAATAACACAATTAGCACAGTATTAGGAAGCTAGCCAAATCAATTAGCAAGCCTCAAAAGAACCTGGGAAAAAGACACTTATACAAAATCTTCCCAAATCCAGAAATCCCCTAAACTCCTACCTGCACTCATTACACACCTTTCCCTCCTTGCTCCAAAGGACCTTCAGGTGCGATAACATGATGGCAAATGTGATCTCCATAATAATAACCATCCTAATGTACTGTAGAATTGAAAAATAGCACGTTCGTTTAATTTAGCGGTCTGACGCTATGCGACTTGTTAGCTGCTGTTAAAGTTCACTATCCTGTACTTCCGTAAAATGAGTAAGACATACATAACTAACTTAACTGTTCAATTAATTTTGCAGGTCTCTTTCTACAGCAAACATAGCAAGACTTTTTTTTACAGTGAAATAAAATAATTCTACAGTATTATATTCAATAAACAATGGGTAAGAGTGGAACACTTGGAAGTATACCCATTTTGGGGACTAATTAGAGCAGTAAAGCCACTCGCCCTTCAAGCTTGTGGCCTTATAGCCTTAATTGCTCCACCTGATGAGTATACACCCTTATATACCACCCTTGCCCATTATTTATTCTATATGTATATGCAAATACATGTATACCAGAGGTACCAGTGGGAACTACCAACTCCTTTGAATGTATCATGGGCGAGGGTGTGGGGTGCAGGATTCTTCTTGTTTACCGTCCACCAGGTGAAGGGAATGTTTTCCTGTGGGAAGTCGCAGACTTCACTGTCAACCTGACATTGGGATCCCCCAGATGGTTGGTTCTGGGGGATTTCAATGCCTGGGTCGACGATGAACTCTTGCAGTTTGGTCAAGACTTCCGACAGTTAATGATTTCACTGGGCTTCACACAGGTTATTTCCTCCTCGACCCATATTGGTGGTCATTCATTGGATTTGGTGTTCCTACTGGGGATGGAGATATCCGATTTGGTGGTGGAACCAGTCGGGTGGTCTGACCAACACTCCATTGGATTCAGTTTTGAGGCCACCCCTAGTAGGCCAGCCCCTGTGGAGATGGTCCGGTACTGCCCTTTGAGGGGTGTTTCCCCAGATGGCCTGATGGCAGTGCTGGACCTATCAGGTTTACTGAGTGATTGCATGGACCCAGGGGACTTGGTACTTGCCTATAATAAGGCGGTAGTAGGGGCCCTGGATTCCATTGCTCCTGTTCATGTTCACCCCCTCACTCTTTGCCCCAGATCTCCTTGGTTTGATGAGACTCTGAGGAAGTTGAGGAGAGTCGGACAAAGGTTAGAGAGGTGCTGGCGGAAATCGGGTCTGGATTGTGACAACCTTAGTTTGATGGACCATTACATGGTCTATCAATCAGCAATCTCTTGTAAGAAGGCAGAATTCCTGTCCAGAGAGATTGCTGCTGCACAGAATAGACCAGCTCAGCTTTTCTGGACTGTGGTCAGATTGTGCAGTCCAATCTGTTTTCAGCCCAGAAGAACCTTTTCTCAAGAATGGTGTGAGGAGTTTGCTCAATTCTTTTCAGATAAGGTTGCCACAATCAAGACTGATATCCACTTGACCCTCCCTAATGGGAGCTGTAATGGTCGGCAGGAGATGTTGGACACTCAATTTGTGTGGTCTGACTTCAGCCTTCCCACAGTCAGTGACATTGTGATGGTCATCCAATCATTGCATCCGACCAACTGTGGTTTGGACCCGGGCCCCACACGTCTCCTAGTGGGCTGTGTGGATAAAATCAGTCCGGTCCTTGCTGAGATGGTCTGGAGGTCTTTGGAGAGGGGAATTTTTCCAAATCCTCTGAAGGAGGCTGTGGTTCAGCCCCTTCTTAAGAAGTCCTCCTGGGACCCGGATTGTCTGGCTAACTACAGGCCTGTCTCTAACCTGCCCTTTGTGGGTAAGGTTATTGAGAAGGTGGGCGCGTCACAGCTGGATGATCATTTGACCAGCCACAATGTCTATGATTCTCTCCAGTCCGGATTTAGGAAGAGACATAGTACCGAGACGGTTCTTGTCTGGGTACTAAATGACCTTTTAATAGCGAGAGATCGAAGGACTCGTTCCATCTTGGTCCTTCTTGATCTCTCTGCAACATTTGACACTGTGGACCATGGTGTGCTATTGGAGCACCTGCAGTTTATCTGTGGGCTGTCTGGTACAGTCCTCAGTTGGTTTTGATCTTTCCTTGAGGGTAGGACTCATAGGGTGGTGTCTGGGATTTTTTCCTCGCCATCATTCCCCCTATCCTGTGGGGTGCCGCAGGGCTCCATTTTGGCGCCCATGTTGTTTGCGGTGTACATGCTGCCATTAGGAACGATTATTAGGTGGTAAAGTTTGAGTTTTCACTGCTAAGCAGATGATACTCAACTGTACATGTCCTTTGTGCCCGGCCAAGATGCTGCCTTTTTGGTCTTTAACAACTGTCTGGCCGAAATCCAGGACTGGATGAATGTGAGTTGGCTGCGGTTGAATACCGAGAAAACTGAGGTGTTGGTTGTGGACCTAGGTCACCAGGAGGCAGGTTTTTTGCAGGATCACCCTCGGGTTTATGGCTTGGGGGTGTTCAGCTAACTACCTCAGACCGGGTGCGGAACCTGGGCGTTGTGTTTGATGACTGTTTGACACTTAAATCTCGGGTGTCAGCAGTTGTCAAAGCCTCTTTTTACCATCTGAGGAACATCGCCCGGGTGAAGCACCTGGCTCCTCCGGACGATCTTCCTACTTTGGTGCATGCCTTCATTACCTCCTGCCTTGACTACTGCAACGCCCTTTATCTTGGGCTACCGGGGGTTGATATTGACCATTTGCAGCTAGTGCAGAATGTGGCAGCCAGGCTATTGACTGGTTTCTCTAGGTCCAGTCATATAACGCCTGTGCTCTGCGGACTGCACTGGCTGCCAGTACGCTGGTGAATCACCTTCAAGGTCAGTTTGCTGACCTATAAGGCCCTACACGATCAGGGACCTGGCTACCTGAAAGATCTCCTTTGTTCCTACTGTCCCTCCCGCTGTCTCCGATCCACTGACGAGGGATTGCTAGAGATTCCCAGGGTTCGCCTAAAGACCTCTGGGGCCAGATCATTTAGTTTTATGGCCCCAACCCTGTGGAATTCTCTACCTCGTCAGGTGCGAGATTGCCCGACTGTCCAAAGCTTTAAGGGGGCATTAAAAACACATCTTTTTAGCCTTGCATACAATGATTTTTAAATGTTGCAGCATTGGATTAATTTTAATATTGTTTTAATTATTTATTATGTTATGTACAGGCACCTTGGTTTTGGAAAGATGCCTTTTATAAATAAAGTTTGATTTGATTTGATTTGATATATTATATAGTTAGGGTTGATGATCACTTCAATGTTAAACCCGAAGATTTGTACCTTAATAACTTCACAATGATTCAATGGATTTGCATGACATTTTGCTTGCATAATCTCTTGTGGTAGGTCTCTTGATGTGGGAAATTTCTTGTGAATCTGTTGCGTGGTTTCTAAGATACAGAGTGTTTAAAATCCTTAACTGTACATGTTTTTTTCTGTCTTTTTCGCCACCTGTATTTCAGAAACTGTTTTAAACTGTGGTCTGAAATTTTCAAGGTAGAAAGCATTTGCCTCACAGATATACCTTTGGCTGGTTTGGTGAAAAAGTATTAATCCATTCCAAAGTTATTAAATTTTGAAGTTCCCATTATTTTCAATGGGAAAAAATAGATGTACAGCACGAAAATGGATATAATGTCTGTCGTCGAGGCACAGGTCAGGAAGTATAGGAAAACCAGAATCAGTTGTAAAATTCACAACAAGTGATTTATTATTAATAACAGTAAAATAAAAAAATAAAATTGTTCAGTATAGCTATTTACAAAGGCAGTATAAACAGAGAAAGTCCATCTGGGGTTCTTCTCAATTTCCAATCTCAGTCTCTCTCAGTCTCTGTGTGTGTCTCTCTCTCTTGCAAGAAATTGCAGCTCTGTTTTTATAAGTCTTTGCAACCCCCGTTCATTAAGAAAGCAGCATGCTTCTCACATAGTATTCTTGTAAGTTTCAACAAGTGCAGCAAAAAAACCCATTGTGACCCAGAACTGACCTCTTGCTTACAGCTTCTCAGCGAGTTTGCAAACTGGTTAACCCCTTGAGTTCCAAACAGCTTTTTGCAATCATTTCAATGGTATAACTATATACATTTCTAAATAAAGGGATCCCAGTATCAGTTACATTTCCACATAATGATTCACATATATTTTTATACCAGCAGATATTCAAGGGGGGAGAAAAGACAGAACAGCAAGAGAAGGTAGAGAGATAGCGAGAGGCAGAGAATTGCAAGATCGTCTGGGTGATCAAGTCCTAGGTCTCACTAGAAAAATTTGGTTGCGCAACAAGACATAGAAAACAGAAAAGGAGAGGATAGAACAGATCCTTGTATTTAAACTCTTTCTCCATAACAACTGGGACAGGGCTATATTCAGCCCTGTCACATACCCACCTCCTTAACAGGGAACCTATTTTATAAAAACAGATTTCTAAAACTTTCTAGTAGTTCTCATCTAACATAATCATATAACCTTGTGCATCGCTTTAAATTTAAATGGCTGTAGTGCCAGGTACCATCGTGTGAGTCTAACATTTTTATCCTTCGTTTGGTTCAGCCAACAGAGAGGATTGTGATCTGTTACAAGTACAAAGTCAGCTCCTAGTAGGTAAAACTTAAGGGACTCCATTGCCCACTTTGCTGCAAGACATTCCTTTTCAATGGTGGAGTACCTTTTCTCTCTGTTGTGCAATTTCCTACTTAATTATAGAATAGTATGTTCTGTCCCGTCTATATTTTGACTCAGGACTGTACCTAGGCCTACCTCTGATGCATCTGTTTGTAGCAAAAATGGTTTCTCAAAGTCTGGGCTTCTTAAAACAGGGGCTGAACATAATGTAGCCTCAATAGCCCGAAAAGCTTTATCACACTCTGGGGACCATTTCACATTATTCGGATACCATTTGTTCATGAGTTCTGTGAAGGGAGTAGCTAAAGCTGCAAAATTGGGAACAAAACTCCGATAATAACCAACCAGCCTTAAAAATGACCGGACATGTTTTTTTGTTTTGGGGACAGGGCTGTTAGCTACACTTTCTATCTTCGAAACCTCTGGCTTGACTTCTCCGTTTCCTAAAACATAGCCCAAACATCTGGTTTCCTGCATGCCTAATGCACACTTGGTAGGATTAATTGTCAGACCTGACTTTTTGATTGACTGGATAACTGCTCATAGGTGTTCCAGGTGGCTTTTTCAGTCTGGACTATACACCACGACATCATCCAGATACACAGCACAATAACCAGTGTGAGGGGATAAAATCACATCCATGTACCACTGGAATGTAGCAGATGCACCATGTAAACCAAACGGCATGGTGGTGAACTGATAGAATCCTATAGGCATGGCAAAAGCAGTTTTATCTCTGGATTCTTTAGCTAGAGGGATTTGCCAGTAACCCTTGGTGAGATCGAGGGTACTGATATACTTGGCACTTCCTAGTCTGTCCACCAAATCAACTATTCTGGGCATAGGATAACTGTCAAATTCTGACACTTGATTAAGTTTCCTAAAATCAAGGCAGATTCTTACACCCCCTTCTTTTTTGTTTACAATCACCATTGGTGATGACCAAGCACTTCTTGACTGTTCTATGATACCCAGTTCTTTTATTTTTTGTGTTTCCTTAACCACATCAGCTCTTAACCGCTCTGGTAATCTGTATGTCTTTTGCCTAATAGGGTGAGCATTCTTTGTCACAATTGCATGCTTGACCTGGTACGGTGGTAAAAGTACTGTTAGATGTCTTTAGGAAGTTACAGATTTCTATGGTTTGTTGGGAGGTTAAGGAAACATTCACCTTGACAGCATCAGCAGTTACAGTTTGTTCCAGTCTATCATAAGCTGCATCAATATCTTCTTTATCAGTTTCTGGTAAAACTAGCAAAACAGCTATTGGTGTTTTTTCAACCCATTTCTTGAGGAGGTTAGTATGGTATATCTTAGTAGGATTTTTCCTGTCAGGGGTCTCAATCTCATAGTTAACTGTTCCAGTACATCTACGAACCTTATAAGGCCTTTGCCACTTCATTAACAGTTTATTTTCTGTAGTGGGTAACATTAACAAGACCTTTTCACCTGCCTCAAAAATATTTTCTTATACCCCATGGTCATAATACACCTGCTGGTTTTGGGCCTCTTCTGATTACTATGGGCAATTTCAACATATTTTGCAAGCTTCTTTCTCAGGGCACACATATAAGATGTAATAAATTGATCCTGATTAGGGTTATCTTCCCATGTTTCTTTTATTACATCTAGTGACCTCTAGGTTGTCTACCATACAGCATTTCAAATGGTGAAAAACCTGTTGATGCCTGTGGCACTTCACTGTAAGCAAAAAGCAGGTAAGGAAAGTATTGGGCCCAGTCTTTCCCATCCCCATTTACAAACCTTTTTAATCTGCATTTTAGGGTTTGATTAAAACGCTCAACAAGACTGTCCGACTGAGGGTGATAAGGGGAGGTTCTTATGGCAGTGATACCTAGTAATGAGTATAGCTCCTTCAGTAATGCAGCACCAAAATTACTACCCTGATCAGTAATAATCTCTTTAGGGATGCCCACTCTGCTGAAAATTTTGGCAAGCTTTGCTGCCACTTTTGGGGCTGTGACAGTGCGCATTGCAACTGCCTCTGGGTATCAAGTAGCATAGTTACATACTACCAAAATGAATCTATTTCTCTTTTTACTTTTGTCTAAGGGGCCAACCACATCCATTGCAATTCTCTCACAAGGCACATCTCTCAAGAGTAGGGGCACCAGGGGCACCTTGTCTTTTTTAGTCACTGGGGCTACTTTCTGACACTCGGCACAAGAACTGCAATAGGTAGCAACCTCTTCAAGAATTCCAGGCCAGTAAAATCTGTGCAGCAATCTGGCAAGGGTGCGATCCCTCCCTGAGTGACCAGCCATAGGACTATCATGTGCTATCTGTAACAACTCAGATCTATACTTTTGTGGTATAACCAATTGTTCTATCTGGTCCTGTGTCTGAGGTTTAACCCAAACTCTGCACAGTAGCCCATTACATTTTTTAATCATAGGTTCACCCTGTTTTGATTTCACCCTCAGCTGCTTAAAATAACCCTGGAGTGAAACATCATTAGCTTGTTCCGAAAGAAAATCACAATCAGTTTTCAGTTTAGTTTCAGCATTTTCATATGTTAACCCCTTATGTCCATCAGTCTTTTGTTGCCACTGTTTCTTCAGGCTTTGTCTTTCTTTCCTGGACTTCTGGATCTTGGAGCTGTGCTTAATCAAGTCCGAATCAAAATCAACGAAAGAAAAAGAGTCCCCCTAGCTGAGATTTTCTTTGCTTAAGCTCTTGTCACCATAGCTGCTGAAACATCAGGATTTACTCCCTCTTTGATTAATTCAGTAAATCCTGGAAAGTCATTTCCAATAATCACAGGTACAGGTAACTTAGGTACTACCCCCACTTTCATTTGGTGTGACACCCCATTAATAGTGAGAGCCACGTGGCTGGTGGGATAGTATTGAGTGTTGTCATGGATGCAGATTACACCAGTACCTGGTCCTTTTGGACATTGTTTTCCAAGCACTTCAATATGCACTAGGGTCTGTTTGCTTCCTGAATCTATAAGTCACTTCACAGTCTTATCTCCCACCTTCACATCTGTTAAGTACTTGCCCCAATTTGTTAAGGACAAATCTGCTCCAGTGTCACTCTTCTTATGGCAATTTCTTGCAATGTGACCTGGCTTATTATAGTTGTAGCAACTAATGTCTTTGGGCACATATTTGTTACACCCACCAGAGTTCTTATCAGACTTGGAGTTTAAATAGGAAAAAGAGTGTCTTACCGGTTCTTGGCTGTTACCTCACTACTGTGGTGTTTGTCTGGTCATTTGGTAGTCTTCAGTCAAAGAAACAGCCTTTTCCCCACTTCCTGATTGGTGTTCCTTTACCCAAAGCTGCACTTCTGTAGGCAGGATGTTGATGAATTGTTCCATTGCAAATGTGTCGATGATCTGTGGGATTGTTTTGCCCTCTGGTTGGAACCATTTTAACAGGAGTTCTCTGAGTCGGGTGAAGGCTTCTCGAGGATTGTTGACTGAGTTGTAATTCAGAGATCGAAATCTCTCCCTGTAGGTCTCTCCTGAGATGTCATACCTTTTCAGGATTTCACTTTTTAATAGGTCATAGTTTTCTGACTGTGCAGTGTCCAAAGTTGCTGCAGGCAAGTTGGGCTTTCCCTGTCGGGTAAGGTACCAGTCTGATTGGCCATTGCTGCTTTGGCCACTGGCAGGCTGCAGCAACCCTTTCAAAAGTTGTCAGGTATGCTTCAGTGTCATCCGAGGGATACAACTTTGTAAGTTTAATGTATTTTAAGTTGTTTGTGTCTTGTTGCTCTGCTGGACCAGTACCAGATCCTCCAGCTTTAATAACTTGCAAGGCATCCATCCATAGCTGCATCTCTTCTCTTCTTTGCTGTTCAAGTTGTTGCATTTCTTCTTTTCTCTGTGCTTCTAAATGTTGAATCTCTTTTTCTCTCCACTTCTCCATCTCTTTTTGTTGTATAGCCCACCATTTGAAAAAGGCAGTCATGTGTTCAGGTTGTGTCACTGTCTGTTCTTGTTCTTTAACGGGTGCTTACTGTGCAGTCTTAGCTTGGACGTCTGTCTCTGCTAGTTTGGCTGCCATTCTCCTGGCAACCACTCCTGGGCTTGCTGCTGCAGAATCCATACCTTTATTCTATGCTTCCCTGGTACCAGGTCTAGTACTCGGGCACAAAACTCCTGGCTCAGAGTATTCACAGCATAAATCCCACTTAGGCTGACACCATCTATTGTCAAGGCACAGGTCAGGAAACATAGGAAACACCAGGAGCAGTTGTAGAATTTGCAACAAGTGATTTATTATTCACCAGAAAGGAGCAAGCACAAGGACGTGGTGCTTCAATGCCATGAAACATCAGAAAAAACACAGAAAGGCAGAGCACACACAACCACACATACCAAGGGCACTGGTCATTAAAAAAGTTTATTTACATACCAAAATGTTGGAGGTCTAAAAAGCCTCCAACATTTTGGTATGTAAATAAACTTTTTTAATGACCAGTGCCCTTGGTATGTGTGGTAGTGTGTGCTCTGCCTTTCTGTGTGTTTTTCTGATTTATTATTAATAACAGTAAAATAAAAAAATAAAATTGTTTGTTATAACTATTTACAAAGGCAGTATAAACTGAGAAAGTCCGTCTGGATTTCTTCTCAATTTTCAATCTCAGACTCTCTCAGTCTCTGTGTCTTTCTCTTGCAAGAAATTGCAGCTCTGTTTTTATAAGTCTTTGCAACCCCTGCTCATTAAGAAAACAGCATGCTTCTCACATAGTGTTCTTGTAAGTTTCAACAAGTGCAGCAAAAAGAACATTGTGACCCAGAACTGACCTCTTGCTTACAGCTTCTCAGAGAGTTTGCAAACAGGTTAACCTCTTGAGTTCCAAACAGCTTTTTGCAATCATTTCAATGGTATAACTATATACAATTCTAAACAAAGGGATCCCAGTATCAGTTACATTTCCACATAATGATTCACATATATTTTTATACCAGCAAATATGCAAGGGGGGGGGGAGAAAAGACAGAACAGCAAGAGAAGATAGAGAGATAGCGAGAGGCAGAGAATTGCAATACTGTTGGGGTGATCAAGTCCTAGGTCTCACTAGAAAAATTTGGTTGCACAACCAGACAGAGAAGACAGAAAAGGAATGGATAGAACAGATCCTTGCATTTAAACTCTTTCTCCATAACAACTGGGACAGGGCCGTATTCAATCCTGTCACAGTGTCACGGGAGCTAATCCATTTTTGCAAACGGGTCATTCTGCAGCCGCCATTTTGTTTTTTCAGTTAGCAAGAGAAAGAAAAATAAGAAAATGCATAAAAATGAATTCATTTTAAAAAACAAACATCAGACCCTAGCTAAACAACTACATTCTGATGTTTATTCATTTTTCGAGAGGACGACTTCTCATGTGTTCTCTGTATGAGAACAGTAGGATTTTCTTGACTTGTGCAGCCACAGCTGGAACTTGTGCTGCTGGCTGCAGTTTTAGCTGTGAGCCACTGTTTCCCTGGTGTCTAGTGGCACCGCCTGCCCTCTGATTCCCATGGTTTATTTATTCATTGGTGTTAGTGGCATCCTCCCACTCATAAAAAAATTACCTGGTAGTCTAGTGGTCCCTCCCTGATGTCGTTCATGGTCTTGTTATAAATGGAAGATTCGGGTAGAGTAGTAGTCCTTCCCCCTCTCGCCATCACAGCTGGCTGCAGACTGTGCTAAGAATGAGTGCTGATGCAGAATGTGGTATGAATGAGTGGCTCATTCATATTGCATTCTGCATCGGCACTTATTCTTAGTGCAGTCTGCAACCAGCAGTGAAGGTGAGAGGAGGGCTTTGCTGGTCACAGACCGAATGGGATGGGGAAGGGTGGTCAGTCATTACCTAAGAGGGTGGAGGTGGGGGGCCACTAGACCACCAGGAATGTGAATGGGTTTTCAGGGAGGGATCAGGGAGGGGGAAGGGACCACTAGACTACCAGGTATTTTTTTTTATATAATGGGATGGGGATTGGGCATCTGGGGAGGGACTACTACTCTACCTGAATCTTCTGTTTATAACAAGAACTTGAACGGACATTAGGGAGGGGGAGGGACCAGTACCATACCAGGTAATTTGTGGGTTTTTTATTATGGGGATGAGGATTCAGGGAGGCACCACTAGACTACCAGGTAATTTTTTTTATGAGTGGGAGGGTGGGAGGATGCCACTAACATCAATGAAAAAATAAAACATGGGGATTGGAGGGTAGGAGGTGCCACTAGACAGCAGGAAGGATGCCACTAATTGCAAGGAATAAATCAAATGATTAGACATCGTGGAGAGGGACCACTAGACTACAAGGTAACTTTTTTTTCTATGCCGGGATGGGGATGGGGATTGGGATCGGGCATCTGGGGAGGGGAAGGGACTACTACAGTACTAGCATCCTTTTTAATCAGATTAGCCCAATTTAGGATCCTGTTTTGCAAAAGGATCCTTTATCATGCTTTTCCATTGACCACAATGGTAAAACAAGACAAAGGATCTTTTTTTGTGAAACAGGATTCTACATCATGCTAATCCCATTGTAGTCAGTGGACAAACATGATATAGGATTCTTTTGTGAAACAGGATCCTATTTCATGCTGTGCTTCAATGTATTTCAATGAAGTTCTCAACTTTGGTTCATAACTCAGCCATTTTTAACACTTTGAGCCCAAATTTTCAACATGGCCTTTTGGGGACCCCACCCTTTGAGCAATTGAACTCTCATTACGGAACTTCCCCTGGAAAGGTGATTTTGCGGTTGCTTGGTGAATTCACCTTTTGGGTAGGTGTTAGAAATTTTTTTCTGCCCTTGTTCATGAGGTGGGGTCATAAAAAGGCAATGTTGAAAATTTGGGGACAAAATATGTAACAATGGCAAAGTTATAATTATCCATTGCAATTTCACTATGCACATTAGTAACTTTGGAAATTTTAAATATTTTCACCCAAGATTTCCAACATAGCCTTCTTATTACCCCACCTCATGTATGTCACAGCTGTAATTTTTCAAATCCTGGCCAAATTGTGTTGTGCCTGTGGTGTGGAATGGCATTGCAGTTGTGCAGCATTATATTTTGGTGGGGATTTGAAAATGTTCTATACCAGGAACATGAGGTGGTGTAATAAGATGGCTATGGTGGCAATTTAGTCACTGTTATCCTATAAGCTAGAGACATATACTCATCTAGGCCCTGCGCTCCCACAGACAAATAAGGATATGATTATACTATCTGAAAAAGTAAGGAAATTCATTGCAAAAATTTTGTTAATGCATCAGTTAGGGTTGTTGATAAAGTGACAAAAGTAGGGAAATGTGGTGTTAGGGTTTCCAACCCTAACACCTCACCCCCACCCTGCAGACAGTGACAGGCATCAGGGATGTGCCTTGGGTTGTCAGCCCTAGTGGTCACTCCATTCTCTTATACTGTACCCATCTCAGCTTATTTACTTATGGAATGGGGTAAGCATTAGGGTTGATGACCCCAAGGCACGCCTCGACGCCAGTTAGTGTCTGCAGGGTAGAGGTGGGGTGTTAGGGTTTGAAACCCTACCACCATATTTCCCTACTTTTGTCACTTTAGTAACAACCCTAACTGATGTATTAATGAAGTTTTTTTCAATTAATTATAGGGGCGCTATAGTTAGGGTTGTATGGACACTTCAGTGGAAAACCCTAATTTTTGTGCTTTAATAACTTGGCAATCATTTATCAAATTTGCATGACATTTTGCAGGTGTGGTCTCACATGGCAGATTTCTCAATGTACCAAGTTTTGTTCCAGTCGGATGTGTGGATTCCGAGATGTAGATAGTAGAAAAAGTGATTTTTGGGGGATTTGTTCCCTTTGATTTGAATGGGTTTTCTGTCAACTTGCCTAGTGCCCAGACAGTTTGAAATTTTGCTCTGAAATTTTCTGGGTAGAAAGGGAATGGCCCTCAGATGTGCCTTTTTTTTGCTTGGTGAAAAAATTACAATCTGTTCCAAAGTTATTTAATTTTGAAGTTTTAAATAACTGGTTCTAAGTATGCTTAGTAAGCACCAAAAAATAGCTGTATGAAATGAAAAAAATAATTGTTTTTTCGTATTAGCTTCATCCTTTTTCATGAGGGGAGAATTCCTGTATTGTTTTGCCACCATCTTGTTTCCAGGTTTTTACCACAAATTGAAATTTAAGCAGCCTCCAAAATGACATTCTGGAGTGCAAGCAACACATGTATGTTGCTTATCTGGACCCCAGTAACAACACTCTACACTTAACTGTTGGATTGATGGACTTGAAATATTTTTTTTAAACATTTAAATTTCCTTTCTCCTACTTCACTGATGGTTCCTGACTCCTTTAATGTGTTTCTTTCAACTCCTCTACCACCCATACTGTTTGGAATTTGGCTCTGAAATTTTCATGGTATAATGGTCTGGGGACAACAGATGTTCCTTTTGCTGGTTTGGTGAAAAAATATTATCCTCTTGTAAAGTTATGTAGTTTTTAAAGGCTATAAATCCTTTTCATTACACATGATATGAAAAAAGATTCATTTTTGTATCATGAGAAACAAAAAAATATATATTTTTCATGGTGAGAAACTCCTTTTCATGTGCCACCATCATTTTCCCTGGTGTCTAGTGGCACTCCCCTACCTTCTTATTGTTGTGCCGCTAATATTACTATATATTCCTGGTGTGTAGTGGCACCTTCCCACCCTCCAATCATTGTCTTGGTAATTAACAAGAGATGCTGGAATGTGGTTCTCAGTAGTTAATTAATTCCTTGGTGTCTAGTGGCACCCCCACCCCTCTGATCGTTATGCCCATAGTTAATTCCCTGGTGTCTAATGGCACCTCCTGCCCCTCTGATCTCCATCCCTAGAAATGTTTAATTTTCCTTGGTGTCTAGTGGCACTCCCCCATGCCTGTGCTAAGTTAAAAGAAAGGAAACTGTCCCTCAGTGTCTTATGTTTTCTGCTAGAAACTGTCCCTCAGTGCTTCAACCCCTGTCACCCCGACCTCCCATTGAGCAGTCACCATCCTGCACCCCCCGCCCACAACCCCCACACACCCTCACTCACATGAACAGGTTAGAGGTAGAAGGTCCACTCTTCACTGGAAGACACATCTTGCTGCTGGAACTGCTGACTGCAATATGAGAAACTAAGATAAATGCCTTCAATGTATTCCAATGGGGTTAAAATATGAGAATGCACAGACGTGTGGGATCTGCAGAACTTTTCTGTTTACTTGTTTTTGTTGTCATAAGTTTGTTTGCTATATCTCGGCCCAGTGTTCCACCAAGATGAGAGCTGTAGACTGAGTTCTCCAGACAGCCTGCTGATGTTGGCAACATACACCCCCCCCATCACCAGCAACACTACTTCTGTTCCAACTGAGTCTAGACTAGTGTAGATATATATGAAAAACATATGTAGGTGTACAGTCATTGGATAAAAATACCTAGCCATGTGATGTGTTTGCACCCATGCTAAAGCACTTTTTTAACCCATCTTAAAAATATACAACATAGATGGGACTTTTTCCCACTAGAAGTTGCTAGTAGTTATTTCTCTCTATAATCTTCACCTGTATAACCATCCACATACATTATATAGAATCAATGATAGGCAACTGTGGTGTATGAGGTCAACCCCCAAAACACATTTCAGGGTTGGATTTAGGAGGTGCCCTTCTGTGCTTGTGGAGGGAGCTGGTAATTTGGGCATCCTGAAAATGTGGTCTCAAAATGGCCAACGATGGCCAAGTTAGGAGTAAAGAAACTGGGGAAAAAACTAAGTCCAGACATGTGCATTTAGCCCATTTTGGGACATGTTTTTTTTTTGTGTGTAAATAATAGTAGCCAACTGAGATGGAGACAGTGGTGTGGTGGTCACCCAGTGCTGGTCTACTTGACAAAGGGTGTCCTGTGGGGGAGGAATGGGGGTATGTGTACTAAATGCACTGGGGGCTGAGGGGTATTTTTCTGAGTAAGTGGGATTTATTTTGGTAATTGCCCAACATTGGGACTGGACACCTGGTGTTGGAAACTTAATGAAAGGGGACTGATTTTATGCTTATCAGACACCAGGGTGGGGGGAGGGAAGTCTGGTACTGGTCTAGTGCTGTATGTTGTGATGCATCTGCTTTTTGGGCCAGTAACCCACAGGTCTGGTGCAGTGCACATCACTATGCAGCTGATTCACGAGTGGTCCTGTGGGCCACTCTTGATGCAAGCCACTGTTCTGATACAGTACATAATGTATTATCTGTATAGGACTGCCTGCCCAGCAGAGTTCTGAGGGCAAAAGGAGAAAGAAAGGACAGGTGTCTGAGTTTTGGAGAGAGTATAAGTAGGGTGGGGAGTAGCTATGAAGGGAATTAAAGCAGCAGTATTTGTTAGTCACTGTGGAGAGCTAGCCAACATCCAGTCATAATTTGTAGATATATTTCTGTTATAATTTTTTTTTTACTTTCTCCTGGTCCCTGCCCAGGGGAATCCTTTCCTCTGGTCTTTTCGGCTGGGCCACTTGATGTAGCATGGACCCAGCGTCATTCTGCGAGAGACCAGGAGATATTTTGCCTTTGGTTTTTCTCCCGATCCCTACCCCCTGAGGGCACCGACGCAGAGGACTTATGTCCAGATGGACATCATGCTTATGCACACTGCCTTCAAGCATCAACAGCACCTTCCCCACCCCTGACTCCCTGTAAGGAGCCATTACACCTTACCACCTGTGCTTCCACTGGCGGCAACGCATGTGGGCATCACTGCCCTGAAACCGGCCCCCATGAAAGAGGACAGCATCCATTGGGGTGCTCAATCCTACTTCCTCCAGCTGACCCCTGGTGACCCAAGCCCATTCCCAAACCCGGGTCATCAGCGTAGCATGAGGTGTCACATCCAGTGCCTCAGCCCTCAACGCCACCAGACCAGCCTGTTACAATTTTTTTTTAATGTGATTTTGTGAATGTTAAATGTCACAAAAGATGCACATGTGTTTTTTTTTTAAAGGAGCACATAGGTTACTGAAAAGGTCACAGGGAAATGAGGAAAGATCTTGCAAAATATGTGGCATTCCTACGTGACCCAGGAAAACAGCTACTAGCCAGGAAGCTGAAAATTACATTTTCAAAGGGGATTTCCCTAGTCAGCTAGTCAAAGGGAGAGGGTCATAAAATTGTCAGGGGATAGAAAACATCCCCTAGGGTCATAAAACTTTTCCACTTCAAGGGCAGGATGCGTGGGAAACAGGGTCTAGTAAATAGCCCTTCCTAACAGGCTGGTGTGAATTGTCTTACAAGTGTTATATTTCAGGGCAGTAGGACTTCAAAGGCACTCATTTTGAAAATGTTATTAATGTGCAAGGAAGTGGTGATATGAGAACCCAAATAAGGAAATAAAATAAAAATTTCTTAAAATCTGGAAAATGCAAGAGTGACATCTACTGGCCTAACAAAAATAAGCTGAAAAGGAAGAGAACGTGGGTGGGTGCCCATTGTATAAAGTAGTCCAAATGTTCCTATTCGGGGCTGGTTGAACAGTTGACTTCAATGTAGTGAAAAAAAGTTTCTGGAGACCAGCCACTCAGTTCATCATAAGAAATGTAGTTTTATTTTGATATTTTCTTAGAACACCGTGATCCCCTAGGTACGCCCAACGTTTCACCCAACACCTTCCTCAGGGGCTTAGGATCTTGTGTTCCTAAATAAATTCTTTCATTATTGGCTTTAGAACAACTAGGATTCAGTTTCCTGTTTGTTTCTAGATTCAGATTATAACTTTTTTTTTATCTGAAACAAGTTACAACCACTTGGAGTCTGTGCTTAGTTTCATTTCAGACGGCCCAAGGGAACCATTCCAAACTTCCCTTCACTCAGATTTCTAGTATTACAATGCTCATTTCTTGCCTAAGCTAAATAGCATGTGGTGCAGTTTCAATTCAGGTGTGTCTTGTCATCTTGTCTGAATTGAAATAGCCCTATCAATAAATTAGGCAAGAAATGACTAATGAACTTCATTCCTAGGTGCTTTTTGAAGTGTGTTTGGGGTCATTGTCCTGCTGGAAGACCCATGACCTTGATGGAGACCCAGCTTTCTGACACTGGGTTCAACACTGCGCTCAAAATGGCCTGGTAATCTCAGATTTCATGATGCCATGCATAATGTTCAAGGCACCAGTGCCAGAGGCAGCACAGCAACCCCAAAACATCACTGAACCTCCTCCATGTTTGACTGTAGGGAAGGTGTTCTTTCTTTGAAGGCTTCATTTTGTTTTCTGTAAACACAGAGATGATGTGCTTTACCAAAAGCTCTAATTTGGTCTCATCTGTCCACAGGACATTCTCCCAGAAGGATTTTGGCTTGTTCAGGTGTGTTTTGGCAAACCCCAGTCGGGCTTTCTTATGTCTCTCTCTCTCTCAGCAGTGGGGTCCTCCTGAGCCTCCTACCATATAACCCCCTTTCATTGAGTTGGCGACGGATGGTGTGAGTTAAAACTGTCGTACCTTGTGTCTAAAGGTCAGCTTGAATCTGTTTGGCAGTTGATCGAGGTGCTTTCTCCACCATTCGAACAATCCTGCGCTGCAATCTTCGATCAAGTTTTCTCTTGCGGCCACGTCCAGGGATGTTGGCTACAGTGCCATGGGCCTTAAACAGCCTGATAACATTATGTACAGTGGAAACAGGAACATCAAGGTCTCTGGAGATTGATTTGTAGCCTTGAGATTGTCCATGCTTGGCTACAATCTTGTCTGACCTCCTCAGACAATTCTCTGGCTGTCTTTCTTTTCTCCATGCTCAATGCAGTACACACAGTGACACAAAACAGGAGAATGAGTCCTTTTCTCTATTCAAACTGGTTGAATGAGTGATTTTTATATTGCAGGCACCTGCAACTCACCACAGGTGAGTTCAATTCCAAAGTGAGGAGAATCACCTCCTGAAATCTAATTATTTCTAACTACTTCTAAAGGTGCCAATAATTTTGTCCGGGCCATTTAAGGATTTCTGTGTGGAATATGCTAAGACTTAATAAATTTTTCTGCTTTTTGTGTTTTATTCTACTGCAAACCAAAGAAATACATATGTGGATACCAAAATATTTTTTAATTTCAACAATTTTCTGGAAGGAATGGTGCATTATTAGAAAAAACTGCAAGGGCGCCAATATTTTTGGCCACGACTGTATTTACATAAATGGTAGTCCTATTCAGTTGTAATGAGCTTAGCTCACTGTAGCCCTGCAGATAAAATAGGAGCCCAGACAGGCTGTCTCTTTTCCTGAGGTCCTGTCCTTTCACAAACAAATTGGCCTACCTGGATTCCCAGCTAGGCTTAATCATTCTTTTGTCTCCTTTTAGATAATTTAATTACTGTAACTCCAGTTCCTGGCTAGCAACAAACAGCTTTTCTGTCCAGTAACAGGAATTTCAACCTTATTCTAGGGCCCATGATTCCTTGCGCTTACACTGGCTACTATGGGAGTCTCAAAGACATTATATACATAAAGATATATAAAACATGACCCAAAATAATAAAATATGGCCTTATCTCACCACACCCTGATCCAGAGTTTAAATGGCGGGTGTTCAGTTGTGAACCCAGCGAGCACTCTGGAAGGACATGAGGAGGATATCCCTGTTTTCCCCCTCCCTGTCACGGATTGCACTTAGGGGTGAGCACTGTGAGCTCAGTGGACCTGACCCTCAGGAGTGGGTTTGTGACCATAGATACATAGACACTGTCAGCAGATAAGGGCCTATGGCCCACCCAGTCTGTCCATTTGAGCTTGTAAATTCCCTTTATGTTTTTCTAGAAGTCTGTTGCCCCTTACCCCTGACCACCATGTAGTCTTTTAAGAAATTATGTTTTTCTGGCAATTATACTTATTATACTTGTTATACTTATTGTTCATTTTGTTTTCTTTCATTACTGAACTAAGATATGGAACTTCAAAATTTGTTAAAGATCCCGCTCCTGTGTCATGCCCACCATGAAAAAATTAAATATGTTGGTACAGTGCTGTGCTGTTTACCATCAGAAACATGTGATGTCACCATCATGATAAATAGACAGATAGATAGATAGATAGATTCCTATAGGTTAACATTATAATGTGAGGGGTTTCTTTGGCGCTGCACACTATGGGATGGGAGTGCCTTGCACTCCTACAGGCAAGGAAAGATAGCAGTGTACTATCTCAAAAATTATGCATGGATGGGAGCACAGGGCCCAGAGGGTTCTGCGGCCCACACACAAATACGGATACCATCAAGGAGTGCTGGGAGCACAGGGCCCTCCACAAGTAAGTAAGGCTATGATTATACTTTCTCAAAAAGTAAGGAAATTCTTTGCAGAAAACTTCATTAATGCATTAGTTAGGGTTCCAGTGACAAAAGTTTGGAAATGTGGTATTAGGGTTTCCAACCCTAACACCCCACCCCCACCCTGCACACACCAGCAGGCATCGGGGGTGTGCCTTGGGGTTGTCAGCCCTAACACTTGACCCATTCTCCTATACTGTACCCATCTCATCTTATTTACTTATGGAATGGGGTGCACATTATGGCTGATTACCCAAGGGCACACCCCAGGTGCCTGTTGGTGTGTGCAGGGTGAGGGTGAGGTCCCTAACACCACATTTCCAAACTTTTGTCACTGCAACCGTAACTTATGCATTAACAAAGTTTTTTGCAAAGACTATACAGTATATGTACAGTATGTTTATATACGTACATATACGTATGTATATGAAATCTCCTTCTATCTGTTTTTCCTATAGGTTGGTAGTCTGGTTATATTCATTTGTTTCTCTTCTCTTCTCTTCTCTTCTCTTCTCTTCTCTTCTCTTCTCTTCTCTTCTCTTCTCTTCTCTTCTCTTCCTATATCCTTTTCTGCCCCTTTATCCAATCTATCCTGCAAGCATATCCCAACCTCACTTTTCTCACTCTCCTGACAAAAAGAACTGAGGTAGGCAATGGGGCCCACATTGGTTATTGGTAGGTGCACGTCACCATGTGGTGTCACACAGGCACCACAGGTTGAAAGCCTTGCTCCCACAGGGTCCTATTGCCTCTGATGTAAACTCAAGAGCAGTACTCCATGGAGAAGAAATTTTGGAAGATTTTTAATTACAGTAAGTACATAACTTTTCTTCCGCATACTATTCTGTGTAGTGGGAGCTGAGATGCCTTCTATGTTATTAAATTTTTTTTTAAACAAATGTACTTTATTTTGCAACATAACACTATAACATTACACAGTCATACCATGATACATACATGTAAGACACAGCCCCCCCCCCCATAAGGAAGTCCTTTGCAGTAGTAAATACATTACAGTACGGCTGTGTGTGTGTGTTTTGTTTTGTTATTAGGAAAACTCAGGTCCTCAGAAGAGGAGAAAGAGCAGAATAGTGTTGTGCCAGCCAGGCTAGGTTTGCACTGAAATGGGTGAGATGCCCAGTAGCCCTGGCTCATTACGGGGCTGGTAAGTGGTACTCCATGAAGAAGATATCCTGAAAGTCTTCAGTTATATAAGTAATAACTTTTCTTTCTCTGAATTCATGTGCTACATTGGTGCACAGCATGTGACTGGGGGATACATTTTCCCAAAAAAGTAAACTAATGCTACAGAGATAAAAGATTTTGTTTTGTAAGTATACTGCTTATAATGTGAGTAGCCATCACTGCTCAAGCTATGAACTGGGACTGAGGAGGTTATGATACACCGAATGAAGTTCGGAGGGCCATGTATAACTAGGTATTTCAATATTCTGTACCTGAGGTTTGTGATGACCTCACTAAGCATGAGAGTAAAGCTAGCATGTTTGGAAGGTCATCATATACAGAGTGTACAAAAATGAGGTTAAACTGCTGACATACTCCACCACCACCGCCAACACGTTATTTTTAATCCTATCTTGTATAATGGGATTTATAATCTCATTCCTACTGTGTGTATGGAAACACAGAAACAGAGACAATAACAGCAGAAAAAGACCACAGATCCATCTAGTCTGCCTGGAGTTTCCTGTTTGCCCCTGGATCTATTGTCCATGCAGGGCTTTATCCATCCTGGTCCATCCCCCTGCTCCTTCCCTACTGTTATTGACCTGTACAACCACCAAACCCTTCACTCTGTCCCAGCCATGCTTGAAATCATTTATAATCTTGGCAGCCACCACCTCCTCTGGCAGACTGTTCCAAGGCTCCACCACCCTTTCCATAAAATAGAATTTCCTCACATCCCTCTTAAACCTTCCTCCTACCAGTTTTCACTTCTGACCTTGGGTTCTTGACTCTATACTCATGCTAAATAGTTCTTCACAGTTCATCTTGTTTATTCCCTTCAGAAACATGAAAGTCTCTATCATATTCCCCCTCTCTTGCCTGGTCTGCAGTGAGTACATGTTCAGTACCTTTAGATGATCTTTGCAAGATCTGCCTTGTTGGCCCTGAATCATCTCGGTCACTCTGCATTGTACCGTCTCCTGCCTGTCCCTGTCCTTCCTTAGGTGAGGACTCCAGAACTGAGTACAGTATTCCAAGTGTGGCCTTACCAGTGACCTATACAGAGGTAGTAGTACCTCTTTTTTTCCTGCTGTCAATAGCCCGTCCAATACACCCAGCATCCTATTAGCCTTACTATAGGCCCTGTTACACTGGCTTGATTGTTTAGGGAACCACTAATGATGACTGCAAGGTCCCTTTCCTCTGCCGTAGTACTTAGTTTAACCTCTCCAACCCAGTACTTTGTATTGTGTTTTTTTTCCCCAGGTGCATAAACCTTGAATTTTTTGGCACTGAATTTCAACTGCCACATCTTAGACCACTTCTCTAGGCTTTGTAGATCCCTCTGCATCTCCCTGATCCCTTTGTCAGTATCGACCTAACCTACTGCAGAGCGTTGTGTCATGTATGAAGCAACACAGCCTGCCCTAGATGCCCTCTCCAATGTCACTGATGAACATGCTGAAGAGGACTGGCCCCAGGACAGATCCTTGCGGCACCCCACTTGTGATCTCCCTCTTTTCCAGTTTGGCATAGTTTACCAGCAGCCTCTTCTGTCCCTCCTTCAACCAGTTTTCTATCCATCTAACCATGTCTTTAGTTGCACCCTTGCCCTCCAGCTTCTTCAGTAATCTGTATGGCACTGAGTCATAAGGCTTGCTGAAATCGAAGGTGTGTAAATCTACAGCATGGCCCTTATCTAGTACTTTTGTTACCCTTTCAAAAAAATACTATCAGATTTTGTTACCCAGTCAAAGAGAACTAGCAGGTTGTTCTGAAAAAGACCTCCCTGTCACAAACCCATGCTGTTTACTATCCTGTAGACTACTGCTCTCTCTGAAGTCCACAAGGTCCTCTACGATCAGTGACTCCATCAGTTTACCCACTACAGAGGGAAGGCTGACAGGTCTATAATTTCTCCAGTTGCTTGTTATCCTAACCCCCCTTGTGTAGCAAGATTACATCCACTACCCTCCAGTCTTTCGGAACTACCCCTGTCGGAGCTGAACTATTGAATAGCACTACTAGGGTTTCAGCCTGTTCTGCAGCCACTTCCCTGAGCACCCTTGGGTACATTTCATCTGGCCATGGGGCTTTTTCTACCTTTAGGGCTCCAAGCCCCTTCTGGACCCTTTCTCTGGTAAATACTGGCTGCTTCAGTTCAGGAATGCCCCTGTCAGCCCACTTGATGCTACTTTCAGGCAGGGCCTGCTGTCTTCCCTTGTGAAGACAGAGCAGAAGTAATTGTTAAGAATAGCTGCTTTTTGTTCGTCTTCCTCTGGTACCCTGCCCCACCTTGTAGTCTAACAATACCTCCTCTCTTCTTCCATCTTTCCCTTAAAGGGACACCGTCAACCCCCTTAAACCTCAAGGTGTCTTTAGTTTAAACAAGCATTTGTCAATGCCGAACGTTCGCTTGCAGGTATTTGCAGTGGTATTTGGCACTTGGACATGGCTTAAAAAAATCAGTGACAAAGAAGTAAAATGAGGGAGACAGTTTCACAAGTGGTTCTATTGCCTGAAGCAGGCAGCATAACATTATTGGTGTAAAATACTTTGTCTGCAGAAGAGCAAGTCTGTAACTCTGATACCCACTGTTCAGTCACAGAAACAAATTGTAGGAGGGACAGAAACATGCTAAGGCAAAGTCTTGGACATCCCTGAATATACAGTACATATATATATATATATATATATATATATCCCTCTCTCCCCTCCACCCCCCCCAAACCCCTCTTCTACAGGTACTTTTCAGGCTTGGCTGCTCTGCCACAGGAAAGCTCAGGTTGAAAGGCAGAGGGGTAAGTGCAGTAGGCGTTGGGGGAGGTAGGGCAAGACGTGGAGGATATTGGCTGCACCAGAGAGAGTATTAAAATATAAGTAAAACAAGCATTTGTCAATGCCAAATGTTGCTTGCTTCTATGTGCTGTTTAGGTATTTGGAAGTCATTGGGTGCAAATATTGAAAATTAAGTGAACTTACTAGCGTCTGGGAACTGCGCATAGCAGCCTTCAAAACAGTCATTTTTAGGAATGTTTTCACCAAATTTTCAACATAGCCATTTCAAGACGTCTGCTTATGAACAGTGTCACTGTGAGTTTCTTAATGTGTCCCATACGTTGAGTTCGCACACCGACTGCGCCATTGTGCACTACATGGGCGGAAACACGTTTTGGGCAGGATGTGAAAAATGACAGCTGTACTGCTCATAAGGAGGTGTGGTAAAATGGCAATGTTGAAAATCTAGAGTGCAAATATTGAAAATTCGCAAACCTACGAGCGTGCGTAGGAACTGCTCAACGCACCCTCGTAAAACAGCAATTTTAAGGAATTTTTTCACCAAATTTTCAACATAGCCATTTTAAGACCTCTGATAATGAACAGTGTCACTGTGACTTTCTTAATGTGTCCCATACATTGATTTGCTTTGACTGCGCCATTGTGCACTACATGTGAGGAAACACGTTTTGGGCGGGATGTGAAATGACTGTACTGCTGTAAGGAGGTGTGGTAAAATGGCAATGTTGAAAATCTGGAGTGCAAATATTGAAAATTAGAAACCTATGAGCGTCGTGAGGAACTACATACGCACCCTCGTAAAACACTAATTTTTAGGAATTTTTTCACCAAATTTTCAACATAGCCATTTTAAGACCTCTGATAATGAACAGTGTCACTGTGACTTTCTTAATGTGTCCCATACATGTGTGCTACATGGGCGGAAACACGTTTTGGGCAGGATGTGAAAAATGACAGCTGTACTGCTCATAAGGAGGTGTGGTAAAATGGCAATGTTGAAAATCTGGAGTAAAAATATTGAAAATTCGCAAATTTACGAGCGTGCGTAGGAACTGCACAACGCACGCTCGTAAAACAGTTATTTTTAGGAATTTTTCACCAAATTTTCAACACAGCCATTTTAAGACCTCTGCTCATGAACAGTGTCCCTGTGATTTTTCTTAATGTGTCCCATACATTGAGTTCACACACCGACTGCGCCATTGTGCGCTACATGGCGGAAACGTTTTGGGCAGGATGTGAAAAATGACAGCTGTACTACTCATAAGGAGGTGTGGTAAAATGGCAATGTTGAAAATCTAGAGTGCAAATATTGAAATTAATGGAAACCTCTTTGCGTCGCATTGAGGAACTATGCAACACCCTCGTAAAACAGTAATTTTTAGGAATTTTTTCACCAAATTTTCAACATAGCCATTTTAAGACCTCTGATAATGAACAGTGTCACTGTGACTTTCTTAATGTGTCCCATACATTGATTTCGCACACTGACTGCGCCATTGCGCGCTACATGGGCGGAAACACGTTTTGGGCAGGATGTGAAAAATGACAGCTGTACTGCTCATAAGGAGGTGTGGTAAAATGGCAATGTTGAAAATCTGGAGTGAAAATATTGAAAATTGCGAAACCTACGAGTGTGCGTATGAACCGCGCAACGCACGCTAGAAACAGTAATTTTAGGAATTTTTCACCAAATTTTCAACATAGCCATTTTAAGACCTCTGATAATGAACAGTGTCACTGTGATTTTCTTAATGTGTCTGATACATTGAGTTTGACACCGACTCACGCCATTATGCGCTACATGGCGGAAACTCGTTTGGGCAGGATGTGAAAATGACAGCTGTACTGCTCATAAGGAGGTGTGGTAAAATGGCAATGTTGAAAATCTGGAGGAAAAATATTGAAAATTGCAACCAGCGCATGAGAAACCGCGCAACGCACGCCTGAAACAGTCATTTTAGGAATTTTCTCACCAAATTTTCAACACAGCCATTTTAAGACCTCTGCTCATGAACAGTGTCACTGTGATTTTCTTAATGTGTCCCATACATTGAGTTCACACACCGACTGCGCCATTGTGTGCTACATGGGCGGAAACACGTTTTGGGCAGGATGTGAAAAATGACAGCTGTACTGCTCATAAGGAGGTGTGGTAAAATGGCAATGTTGAAAATCTGGAGTGAAAATATTGAAAAGTAAAATTCTGACGTGCGTGAGGAACTGCACTAGCATGCGCTTCGAAAAACAAGTTATTTTAGGATTTTTTCACCAAATTTTCAACACAGCCATTTTAAGACCTCTGCTAATGAACAGTGTCACTGTGATTTTCTTAATGTGTCCCATACATTGAGTTCACACACCGACTGCGCCATTGTGCGCTACATGGCCGGAAACACGTTTTGGGCAGGATGTGAAAAATGACAGCTGTACTACTCATAAGGAGGTGTGGTAAAATGGCAATGTTGAAAATCTAGAATGCAAATATTGAAAATTCGTAAACCTACGAGCGTGCGTAGGAACTGCGCAACGCACCCTCGTAAAACAGTAATTTTTAGGGATTTTTTCACCAAATTTTCAACATAGCCATTTTAAGACCTCTGATAATGAACAGTGTCACTGTGACTTTCTTAATGTGTCCCATACATTGATTTCGCACACCGACTGCGCCATTGTGCGCTACATGGGCGGAAACACGTTTTGGGCAGGATGTGAAAAATGACAGCTGTACTGCTCATAAGGAGGTGTGGTAAAATGGCAATGTTGAAAATCTGGAGTGAAAATATTGAAAATTCGCAAACCTACGAGTGTGCGTATGAACTGCGCAACGCACGCTCGTAAAACAGTAATTTTTAGGAACTTTTTCACCAAATTTTCAACACAGCCATTTTAAGACCTCTGATAATGAACAGTGTCACTGTGATTTTCTTAATGTGTCTGATACATTGAGTTTGCACACCGACTGCGTCATTGTGCGCTACATGGGCGGAAACACGTTTTGGGCAGGATGTGAAAAATGACAGCTGTACTGCTCATAAGGAGGTGTGGTAAAATGGCAATGTTGAAAATCTGGAGTGAAAATATTGAAAATTCGTGAACTTCACGAGCGATCTTGATAAACTGCATAACCTTGCGCTTTCGTCAAAACAGTCATTTTGAATTTTCTCACCAAATTTTCAACACAGCCATTTTAAGACCTCTGCTCATGAACAGTGTCACTGTGATTTTCTTAATGTGTCCCATACATTGAGTTCACACCGACTGCGCCATTGTGCGCTACATGGGCGGAAACACGTTTTGGGCAGGATGTGAAAAATGACAGCTGTACTGCTCATAAGGAGGTGTGGTAGAATGGCAATGTTGAAAATCTGGAGTGAAAATATTGAAAATTCGTGCACATACGAGCATGCGTAGGAACTGTGCAACGCATGCTCGTAAAACGGTCAGTTTTAGAAATTTTTCCACCAAATTTTCAAAATAGGCTTTTTCAGAGCCCACCTTATGAACACTGGCAGTGTCGTTTCATTAATGATTCCGGAAAGGTGATTTCGCACAGTGACTGCGAAATCACCCTTCGGGCCCGAATAATGCCATGACAGTGACAGCATTCATGAGAAGGGGTCCCAAAAACCCCATGTTGAAAATTTGGTGCAAAAATTCCAAAAAATGCCTGAGATATGCAATAAAGTTGAAAAAACCCTACCTATCCCATTATACAGCTTACCGGCATTTCCTCAGTTCGCGGTCGGCTTTGAAGAGTGCAGACGTGTTCCCGGTCCACCGATGATCGCCGCGCCGAGCTCCGGAGGTAAGTATGGGGTTGGGTGTGGGGAGGCAGGGTGCGCAGTGGGTGGGTGCGGGTTGTGGGAGGGTGGGGAGACAGCGATGGAGCGTTTTCTTATTTACAGTTTTTTTTTTGTTTTATTCAGACGGCGCGGGACGTTTGCCACGCTGGGGTGGGCTCCCAGCGTGGCAGCAGGGAAAGCTGTTTGCGGGGACGTGGAGCCGATGGGGGATTGGGCACCCCCGTTGGCCAAAACAAGATTTGCCATGCTGGGGTGGGCTCCCAGCATGGCACCAAAGCTTTGGGGGGGGCGTGCAGACTTGAAGCCGACGGGGGACTGGGCACCCCCGTCGGCTATAACAGTTTCGGCAGCTCATACAGAGGCGCTGCCAGCACTGATCGCAGCAGTGGTTTTCTTTGAAGTGAAGACCACTGCTGTCATACACAGCACCCGCATCCATTGGTGCAGGACCGCCACGCCTGCTCAACGGAGCAGTGGATTGCACAGGATAGTCACACCTCCAAAGTGTCCTATTCTCCCAAGACGTTCCTTGCGCATGCGAGCAAGCGAACGTAAAAACACATTTAGTGATTGGTCACATTCTATAGGGATTGCTGATGTAACTGGTAGCTTGATTCTGATTCTTTTTTTCTTTTTAACAGCAAAACACAGACCGTCTACCCTACTGGTATTACTGCACAAACATTTGTTTGTTTACATTACTTAATCAACATCCATTGCATCTTTCCTGGACTTTGGAACACCCCCAACAAAGTTTAGCTACTTTTAGAAAATGGTCTTGAAAAATCCTGGGCTCTGATTGGCTGATAGACCTAGCAAGGTGGGCATCTATCAGGCAAAAGAGCCTGGGGGTTATAAGCGCCAGTCCCAACCTGACCTGCTTACTAATAGCATTGTGCAAGTGGAATGTTCAATTTTAAACAGACACCATGTTTTCTTTCTCTCGCGTAGCGAGAGCCAACACTCAACCCGCATTCTCCACCTGTCTGCCCACCCGTTGAACCTACTGCTGCAAGAAATAGCCACTTTTTTCTTATTATTCTTATTAGTCGGTCCAATCAGCTCCAAAACCGCAAACTGACTTGAGAGACAGTGCTATCTCTGGTAGCACTACTGTGTATTAGACCAGCTGTATTTTCTTCATTTTCCCTACCGCAGATGGACATCCATCTGCAGTATGGAAAACAAAGGAAGTACCACTCCTGCCACACATACAGTAGTGCTGCCGTAGATAGCGTTGTCTTGCAAGTCATTTCGCGTGGTTTTAAATTTAATTTGTACTATTAATAATGGCTATTTCAGCACTACTGCAAACATCTTTCTCATCTCGGCCACTCTGTTCTCCAAGTCTGAACAAACTGCTTTCTTATCTCGGCCACCCTGCACTCCTGCTCTGATGCCCCCAGTTGCTCAAAAAAAAAAAAAAAAAGGATACCAGAAAAGTCGGCGCTCGTCGCCGGCATTACTTCACCGCTCCCATTCCATTCTGCTCCCTACGCAGGTCCCGATGTCTTCCACAACATGATCCCTCTATTGCGTTTACAGAAGGACAGGACTTAAAAAATACTGATAGTCCACGGAGGAATTAAAATATACTGGTAGTCCACAGGGTGGGGGAGAGAAAAATGGATTTGATCTAGATAGAACTTCAATGGCAGATGCTCAATTTAGACAGTAGTTAAGAGGGCAACCCCTAGCACTTCACAAAATAAAACAGCGCCATCTAGTGATAGCTAGTGTAAAAGCATTAAACAAAGCATAAAAGGGACTACTTTACCTATAGTTTAATTTATTAATGAAAATTAAGTATTTCCACTATTTTTAAAGATGTTATAAGCTATTTTATTTAAAAAAAAAAAACTAAAACGCCCAATTTCCAAGCACAGTAATACCCTCCAGGGTGGGTGGTATGGGCAATACTGGATCTTCAAGGGGCTATAAGGCCCTCCGCCTGTGGCGTCAGGCCTCATTACACCCCTGGGCTATCTGGTATTGCCCAATACCGCCCACCCTGTCGGGTATTATTGATTACATGGTGCAGAAGGAGGAGAGGAAACTATTGCATCTACAGTGGCTGCACTGTTCGGGGGTGTTCCTAATATTCAGGATGCATGCAAGAAGAGTAGATCAAGGATTTGAAACAAAACAAGTCTGGGTATAATTACGCCATTAGCATGCATTTCCGTTCTACTTAGAAAGGAAGCAGATCAATCAGCCAACAACATCAATGAATTTTAAGGAAGGTAAGCAATTATTAAATGGGGGTTTTCAACTAGAAATTATATGATGCTGACCCGGTAGCACTGAGGGTTGAGGTGCTGGACACCACACCTCACTCTACACTGGTGACTCGGGTTTGGGAATGCACCTGGGCCATCAGGGGTCAGCAGGGGAGAGATACGATTGAGCATCTTGAAGACTGTTTTCCTATCTTGGGGAGGGATGAGGGTGATCACCGCGCCACAATGGCTCCCGATGGAAGTCGGGTGTTCTGCAGGCTGTGGTGCATTGTAGGGGGGAAGTGCGGCAGACGTCAGCACGTAGGGCCTCTGACATCATTGCACGTCCGCACTCCCATTGGGGCTCACAGAGAGAGGAAAATGGCTGGGCGTGACTGAGGCAGCTTGATGGCCGTGCTCCACACTGCCCCGGAGGACTGTCATGGAATCGTGCTGGGGGAGTTTGGTCCCAGCCCAGCTCGGAGAGGCATAGGGGAGGTCCTCTGGTGGGTTGGAAGGGTAGCTGCACTGGACCCCCATCATGTAAGTGAGCCTGCTGCTCTCTGGGGTGGTGGGAGCTGGCGGCTGAATGCCCCTGCCGGTTGTGCCGCAGAAGGTGGATACATAGTAGTAATATAAAAAAAGAAATAATATGATGCTAAAATGGTTGACAGTGTCCGTTTTAGGGCTGTGCCAACCTCCCAATGTTCAACTGTGTGTACTTTGACTGTCAAACTGCGTGGGGTTCACCAGAGTTCTCCTGCCGGCAGACTAGTTTACCCATTAGCAATGGGGTGAGTGAGCATTGGGCAATGGGATACTCTTGTTCTTAACATTGCTCTTTGAAAATGCAGCAGCAACAGTAGTTGAAAAAGTAGCAAGTATGCCAGTCAGTTAGTCTGTCAGCCCGTGTCGTAATGTTTAGTAATTGGTGATGCACTACGAAATCCAAATCTGGTGCTGCTACTGACGCTGACCATCTCAGTGGGGTTATATGGTGAGTGGTTCCTGAAGACCGATGTGGACAAATAGGATCAGTTTTTAGTCCAGTTCTAATATAGCAGTTAGTTGGCAATACAAACTGATACACTTTTCTTTGCAAGTGCAATAATGTACTGAAAATAGAAAATGAAAGTGTTATACATTGAACAGTCTGTGCTAATGTTGGTCCAGATGGCAAGAGAAGTAAGATTTAGAAGTCTATAACATGACGAATAGTGTGTTATAAGGCAGCAGTGGCTAGATTTACATCTTCCTGGCAAAATATCAGGATTCACAGTGTATGCTGTGTCAAGTCATGCCATCAACACAAAATTGTGAATTAAGTAACATTAGATTTGCCGTAAATGCAGAAGGAACATCAAAGGTGGAAAAGAAGCAAAGGATGCCCCAGAGCCTGTTCAGCAACTGAAATCATTTTTATAGAAAACATTGGAGGACAGGTTGCCAAACTGGTGCCCGGAACAGCTCTTGTTTTTTTTTACACTGCCTGTCTATTCACTGTTCCAGGGAATGGATCTACACAGATTGCATGGATTTCTCTCAATGCAGGCTTTTAATCTCTGGTGCTATTTCTAGAAGGATGTTAGTTAGGCTTCTGCCCTCCACAAGCCTGCTCAGCTTCCCAGGAGCTCATCCTACCTCCACATGCACCAGAACCTTGATCTTGATCTCTCTCTCTCTCTCTCTCTCTCTCTCTCTCTCTCTCTCCTGCCTCTCTCTCTCTCTCTCTCTCTCTCTCTCTCTCACTGCCTCTGCCCCTAACTCCTGCACTGATCTCAGTGTCTCCATAGCTACCTGGAACACAGACCCTGCTTATGCCCGGCACATTGGAAAGTTTCAATTGTGAACCATGTTATTGATTCGCCTGGTCCATACTATTCAGACCATGGCGAACCAGTCAAACGAAAAAGTTTCTCTGTTTTCCCTGGTAGTTTGCCACAGTCTGAAATAAGTGAACACCCGAAGTTCAGGGTATTTGATTCTTTTGTAGACCTGAACTTGCAGCCCTAGTCCATTTAATATATTTGAAGAACTGTTTTACCCTACCTTTGACCCCCTTTGCAATATGTAGCTCTGCGTCTGCCTTTGCCTCCCTGACCATCCCCTTTGCTTCCCTAGTTTTTTTTTTGGTACTCTCCCCATCCTCCTCCCCCTGCTTTTCCTTGTACCTGATGAAAGCCTTTTTCTTGGCCTTCAGTGCTTATCTGACCCTTTCTGAGGATCATATTAGTCTCTTGTATCCGTTTCATTTTGGAACAATTCTCATGCATGACTTTGTTGACTCGTAAATGGTTCCCTTGATTGCCCCCATCTTTCCTCTACACCTCTGATGCTGTCCACTGCCCCCATCTTTCCTCTACACCTCTGATGCTGTCCACCCTGGTCAATTTGTCTCAGAGAAGCTCCCTTCTCTAGTTGAAGTCTGCGCTCCTGAAATCTATGACTTCAGTTTTTGATCGGGACATTCTGGTCCTGAGGGCTGAACCAAATGGCGTTATGGTCACTGGACCCCAGTGGCTCCCCTTCCCTCATCCCTCCCACCATTTCCAAGTATAGTAGAATGGCAATCCACAGCTCCTGAAAACTGGTTAGAATCACATCTAACCAGTTATAGTTCTGCTGTAAGAAAAAGAAACAAAAAGCCTCAGACAAGATGATCCAGCTATGTCATTTATTAACTGTATCCCATCATGATACATAGAGCTGCAGAGCGCACATTTTGAAATAGATCTATTATGAACATAGCTCCTATCTCAACAGAGGTACCCAACATGTGATTCACTCACTGTAGTTGCAATGTGCTTGTTTACACAATAACTTTTTTCTTATCATGATCTTGGCACTGAGGAAAGAAAAAATGCTTGTGGTGGAAACCTCTGTAAATCCAACGTTTTGTGTGCAGGACACCAAATCTACATTTACGGTCACTGCTCTGCCTCAAGCTGGCAGACTGTGGCAGCATTGTACACCAAACAAAAAAGAAAAGGGAGGGAGGTGTTTGCAAATGTGGCCTGACTCAGACTTGGTTCACTAAAGACCTGTTTAGATTACAACTGTGTTCCTACTCTCATGTGTGAAGCACAGATCTTCCAAAAATCAGTCTTCACCATTGATTCCCTTTTTATGGGTCTGTCCCAGAGGCACTAGGACCCTCTGGTGGGTGCCAGTGACACGGTAGACACCATGCGTGCATCATTGCACGCTGATACACGGTGGTGCTGGCCCCCAATGGCCCCAGATCCTTTTACCTACCATTGAGTGTGCATCAGTAGCGTTGCTGTTCTCCTCGTCAGAAGCCAGAACTTTATCAGCTCTACGATGAAAATATTCAGTTCTTTGGCTTTAGTGTTTCAATTACTAGAGTTTGTTATTTTTGTGTCATTTTAGTTTAGTTTAATTTAGCACAATATTTAACAGTTTTTCTCTCAGCCCACCTCATGCTAACAGTCGATGACCATGGAAGAAGGTAGGGACCCGAAAAGCTAAGTTGCACTGGCAATGGGGCCATGTCTGGTCAACATTTCTCTCTGGGCAGGTGGTCTGACAATCTGGCACATGGTGGGAGGGACACTCCTCCTGGAGATACATAAAGAAATAGTCCAGATTTGCCATGTTCTCAGTGTTGAGGTCTTTGCACTGTTTGGACTTGGCTTCTTCTTTTTGTTGTAAGAAGAGGAAGAAACAGCACTGGTTGAGTTTGGCCTCTGGCTGTTCTGCTGTCAGATATCTGACTTCTATGGGCCTGGGTTCCCCACCATCATCGCCGACAACACTGGGGTTGCTTAGACCTGTGATGTCAGTGTCTCCTTCCTGGAGCTTCTCTCTGTCTCTTAGGGAGAACCGTGGTGGGCAGGTCAGCCATAGGCAGCTCTTATGGAGCAGTAGGTGCAGCGTAGAAATCACGTGGCCCCATTTCTGGTGATGGCCCCTGACCCCTTGGGGTTGGCTGGACTGGTGCTGGCAGCAGGTATGCTTGACTTCAGCATGTGGCTGTCCATGGTGTCGGCCTCCAGGCTGGTGCCACAGGCAGAGCAGCTGACATCTAACTCACTGGTGTTGTTGTCTCTGTCCCTTTCAGGGATGAGGGCAGCCACGGTACTGCCACCACTCACCTTGGTGTTTGCTTGGTATTTGATGTCATATTTGGTGCTGCATGTGATGCCGGGGTCAGGTGCCATTGGGCCTGCTCTGGTGCAGCTTATGGTGCTGTATGTGGTGCTGCATGAGCCTGCAGTATCAGTAATGTTCCCCTCTGGGACACTTGCAGTGTCACTGCCAGCACCATTTCCCAGGGTCCTAGGGAAGTTGCTAGTGTTGCCACAACCAAATGCTGCGCTGTCGGCTCTCCTACCCCCTCTTCTCTACTACTCTCCAAGTAAGGAGGGTGTAGAGGGAGATGAGTCAGACTCTGACCTAACCATCTTTGATGATGGGGAGGATGACTCATACTGTGGTCCAGAGAACACGACACCTGTTTTTGTGACTGTACCTCAGGAAGACCTCTCCTTCCTGGCCCTGCTCAGAAAAATGCATTCCACATTGAATTTCTAGTCAGCAGCCATAGACCAAGCTAGGTGCCTGCAACTGGAGTTTTAAATGTACCTAATATTTTGGTCTCTTTAATTCTTCCCATCCTGCCAGTCATAGAGACACCCTCAGAGACAGTGTGGAGGAGGTCTGCCGCTGTGGCAGCCATCCCTAAACAGCCAGACAAGAAATATGCTGTGCCTAAAACTAAGCCTGTGTATTTCACTAAGCCTATCACAGATGCCATTGTTACTCTGGCTGAGAATGACAAAGCCATCATACCCAAGGAGGTCACTGTGCACCCTGCTAACAAGGAGTCATGCAAAGTAGACACGATGGGCAAGTGGGACTATGCCTTGGCTACCTTTGGCATGAGGATAGCTAGCTAATGGAGTCTCTTTGCTAAGTATGAGTATACCCTCTGGAGCAGACTTAAGTCTCTGGAAGGGGCCTGCTAGACACGGAGGCAAAACTAGAGATGCTGCTAACTGTTCAGCAAGTTATTGCATCTAACAGCCACCAGCTTAAAGCCCTATGGATGCGTTTGATGCAGCAGCTCACACCGTGGCTGCAGGTGTTTGCATCAGGTGCACTCCTGACTGCAGACTGCTGGCTTCACTCCAGATGTCTAGCAACAGATCATGAATGAGCCCTTCAATGTCACTTATCTGTTTAGATAGCAGGTGGAATAGTTTCTTAAACAGTCTAATGAAACTAAAACGACTCTTAAGACCTCCAGGCCAGTCCCCTTTAACCCACAGAGGAGCAGAGGATGTGGTTCTTTTCACAACAGGCAGTCCATTTGTGGTAGGGGAGCCTAAAACAATAAATCCCAACCTCCCTAGCCCCAAATGAGGGTGCTGCCAAAGGCACAGGCACCAAAAGTGCTCCGTGCCAAGATCTGAAGCTATGGTTCTGGTTCTGGTTCAGCTGCCCAAGGGGTGCATCTGACCCATCTGGGAATCCATCTCAATGGACAAGTGGATTCTCAGGATTATCTGAGGGGGTACTTTTCATAGTTGCTGTTGGCAGATAAGGACCTCTTGTTCCAACTAGTCTGCCTGTAAATTCCCCAAGCCACTCCTGGGAGTCTCTCTTCCCCACTCCCTCTTTAACCAATATACTCATGTGCTTATTCCATGCATTCTTAAAACTCGTGATTGTTTCTGCCCCCACCAACTCTGCTGGGAGGCTGTTCCAGTCATCTACCACCCTCTATGTGAAGAAAAACCTCCTCACATTACCCTGATCCTACCCCCCTCTAACTTCATATTGTGACCCTTAGTCTTAGAAGATCCTTTCCTCTGGAACATACTCTCCACCTGTATCTTGTTTATTCCCTTGATATATTTGTATGTCTCAATCATATCTCCCCACCTCCTCCTGTCCTCCAGGGAGTACAGGTTAACTCCCTAAGCCTCTCTTCGTAGGGCTTTCTATGCAGGCCCTGTACCATTTTGGCAGCTCTCGTCTGCACCGTCTTCAACCTGTACCTGTCCTTTCAATGGTGGGGCCTCCAGAACTGCACACAATACTCGAGATACGGTCTCACCAGCGATGTATATGGGGAAGTATTACTTCCCACCTTCTGCTGGTGATACCCCTCCCTATGCAACCAAGCATTTTGTTAGCTTTTCCCACTGCTTTCCCATATGCTTCCCCACCTTCAGTTCATCAGTAATGATAACTCCAACATTTTCCTCTTGGAGGAGGGTGGAGCTCAATTATTTTCATCAGTTTATAATGAATTCAGGAATTATAACTTTTGCTGAATTACAAAGGACTTCCCGATAGAGACACTTTTCATTATACTCAAGTAAGAAATTATATTTTGTGACAACGGGACATAACCTCTAAACTCTCTGCCCCCTTACCTGCCCTTTGGGTCTTAGTTAAAGACACTTTGGTGGGCCAGCCTTGGGGACACCTCATTGGCCACCTATATAGAATTTTAAGAGATTATCTGGGGGATGCTTCCCAATCAGTACTAGAAGCCTGGAATAAAGATCTGGACCTAGAGATCCCTCAGTCTTTGTGGAGGGAATCATTCTTACATGCAATTAAAATCACCTCTTCAAATACAGTACATGGAGAGCATTGGCTTGGAAATGTTCCTCTAGATTCTTTCACTCCCCAGCGATCTTAACCAAATATCTTCCAACCTCATATGGTAGGTGCTGGAGGGAGTACAATTATAAATTAGCAGACTTAGGCCATATCTTATGGCTTTGCCCTAGATTAATACTGTTTTGGTGTACCTTACAGGAAGAGCTACGGGATTGTCTGGGGGAGCAGGTTGAACTAACGGCCGAAGTGGTCATTTTGTCAATTTTCCCACCCCATAGACCTTTATGGCACTTCACTTTACTCCCCCTCTACCTTCTGGCAGCAAAAAAGCTATAACTCGAAGGAAGAGGTCCACTAGCGTACCCACAGTCTTTGAATGGTGACAAATTATTTTAGATTTTTATAGACTGGATGGCCACAGGCTGGTTTACATGATAAACAGCTTTCAGAGAAAAATGGCAAAAATGGGTATTTTATATGGCACAGCATGATCCTGACTTTGTGCCCTAGTTGGGGGCTTTACAGGCATCTGTGGGGGTGGGATCTGCCCTGGTCTGCTCTCCTATTTACTGGACCGCTGGAGTGGGGGTGAATTTTGGAGTGACCTCCTGTCATTTGTTTTGGATGGGTTCTGTCTGTGGAAATTTAACTGTATTAGGACAAATTTGGGAATGCCTAGAACATATATTTTTATTAATAGAATCGATTTTGGTTCATTTGCATATGTGATCAACGAATTACCTGTCAACCAATTGTTAATTATGGTTTGTTGTCATATGGATGATATGTGCATATGTGTATCACTCACTGCTATGCTTCTTTTAATAAAAAGGAAAAAGAGAAGTAATGATAACTCCCAGGTCCCTCTGTTGCCATGTGACAGCTAGTACCTCCTCTTCAAGGGTGTATATCACCCTCGGGTTCTTGTGCCTCAAGTGCATAATCTTGCACTTTTTTGTGTTGAATTGCAGCTGCCACCTTTTTTTGACCACTCTTTCAACTTTTCTAGGTCCTCCCTCATCCTCTCTACTCCTCCCTGTGTACCCATCATGCTGCAGACCTTTGTGTCATCCGCAAACAGGCATACCCTCCCTCCCAGTCCTTCTGCCATGTTATTAACATAGATATTAAGGAGTACCAGGCTCAATGCTGACCCCTGTGGTACCTCGCTAGTCATCCTCCTCTACTTAGAGTGTACCCCGTTTACCACCACTCTTTGTCTCCTATCCCTAAGCCAGTTCTCTACCCATTTCACGATTTTAGGCCCCATTCCCTGGCTCCTCAGTTTCATTACCAACCTTTTATGCAGGAGAGTGTTGAAGACCTTACTGAAGTCTAGATAGGCCACATCCACTGCCCTGCCCTGGTCCACAACCCTGGTTACCTCATCAAAGGATTCTTATCAAGTTGGTCTGACAGAATCTCCTCTTTATGAACCCATGTTGTCTCTGGTCCTGCAGACCGCAGGTCTCAAGGAATTCCTTAGTTCTTTCCTTGAGGAGTGATTCCATTATTTTGCCAACTATTGATGTCAGACTGACCAGCCTATAATTTCCTGGCTCCTCCCTGTTTTCCTCTTTGTGGAGTGTGACAATGTTAGCCCTCTTCTAGTCCCCTCTGTAACCTAGTACTCCCTGGAATTATTAAAAAAAAAAACTCTGGACTATTCCAGAAGATAACTCCCCTTGTCAGCTCACATGTCAGAGCTTTTGGCAAAGGAGACTGCAGACCGTCTGAGCAACAGGGCAGTGGAAATAATGTTAGCATCAAAACAGAACATGGGATTCTACTCCCACTGCTTCCTAGTACCAAAGAAATCAGGGGGCATGTGCCCCATTCTTGACCTCAGAAATCTGAACAAATACATGGTTCAGGAAAAGTTCAAGATGATTTCTATTGGCTCCTTGCTACCCTACCTGAAGCAACAGGATTGGCTAGCCTCTCTGGATATGAAGGATGCATACCGGTACATACTGGTGCACTCCAGCCCCACCACAAGTATCTTTGGTTCTGTGTGTTATCAGTTCAGAGTCCTACCTTTTGGCTTTCCTTAGGGCCTCCTATGGGGACTGGAAGTGCACCTGCAGGTGCTGCAGGGTGCACTGCATTCAGTTACCGTATAGAATATGCTTACACTATCATTCATCTCCCGAACACCAGCACCCTCCTGCTAATACAAGTGCCACCTGCTTCTGGAACCACCCCCCCCCAGACCACAAACTAACACTGGCACTCTCCCAGTGCTGCATGTCCCACCCACCTTCTGAACTTCCCTCGGCCCACAAAACAACAACAGCTCCCTCCCACTGCTGCATGTCTTACCTGCCTCCTGAACTGATCTCACAGCCCACAAACATAGAAACATAGAATTTGTTGGCCGATAAGGACCCCTTGGCCCACCCAGTCAGACCATTTTTTGCTACCTACAATATCACTGTAGATGCTACCTGATCTTTGGCTCTTTCTCCCTCCCCATTCCTTTCCAGCAATATTCCCTTATGTCTATCCCATGCATTCATGAACCCCATCACTATTTTCACCCCCACCACCTCAGCAGGGAGGCTGTTCCAGGAATCCACCACTCTTTATGTGAAGAAGTAGTTACTCATATCTTTCCTGAATCTACCCCCCTCCAACTTCATATCATGACCCCTTGTCCTTGTGCACCTTTTGGAAAAAAATAGTTCCCTGTTCAACCGTATTTACCCCCATATCAATCAATCAATCAATCAATCAATCAATCAAAATCTTTATTTAACCAGGCGAACATCGTTGAGCAAGCTCATTTTCGAAATGGACCTGGAAAGGAGAGGTTAACAATACATACAAAGGAATACTCACTTACATCATAATTGGGTAAACAGTATATAAAAATGAATTCACCATTACATAGTATTTACATAGAGCAGTAATTATATGCAGGAGGTTTACAATACACACGAAACAGAGTATTAAAGAGAGCCATTAAGCTAAGACTATGAAGAGTATGCAGCCAAAAAGTATAGCAACTGTAGTACAGTATATACAGGTTAAACCTATGCAACTGTATTTATAATGTGTATTTGAAGCATCATTGAACACAATTATTGACTGAAGTAGCTTGTGGGGCATAGGAGGGTGGGGAGGGGTGCAAGAGGGTGAATAAGGAGAGTACATGGTACATGGGTGCCCGTAAAGGCATGTAGTGATTGCAGGGGGGAGGGTGGTAACAGTTAGGGAGTGGAAAGCAAAACACCATGATGGTGTCAAGGTGGGTAACCAAGGAATGTAAGTGGGAGCTAGGAGGACATGGAAAAGAAATTAACAATAAGGAAAAAAACACAGGGTCGGGATAGAAGGAGCAGTCAGGTAAGTTCTTATAGGCTCTAACATTGCCAAAGAGGGGTGGGAAAGAAGTACTAGTAAAGGGATGCACTGGAGCAGATGGAGCTGAGGCTAGAAGGAGGTGACATCAGGGGAAACAGTTACAGGATTCCTTGACAGAGTGGGAATAAAGTGCTTTGAAGGCTGATAGTTTGATTGGGTGGGTCAACTTCAGGGTATTTTGCAAGTTGTTCCAGAGAGAGGGTAAATTGTGAGATATGGCAGACCTGCCAAAGTGCGACTTGAACTTCGGTACTGCAAGGGAGATAACGGAGGAACTCCTCAAGGCATATTTACCTATCACATCTAGAGGAAGACAGTCTGAGATGTACTGAGGCAACATCTTCGTGATGGCCCTAAATGTCCAGAGAGCTGCATTCCTCTGTCTTCTGTAGTTAAGGGATGACCAACCTACTGCGGCGTAAAGGGAACAGCGATGTGTGGAGTAAGGGAGACCAGCTATGAACTTCAAGGCCTGATGGTAGAGTGTGTCTAATTTAGCCAGGGCAGACAAGGGGCCTTGGCTGTAAAGGAAATCTACGTAGTCCAATAAGGTTGGAATGTGGTTTGGACCAGTCTCTTCCTGGCATCCAGTGTTAGAAAATTTTTATCCTATAGAAGAGGCCAAGCCTCTGCCTAGGCTTCTTTAAGACATCCTCAATGTGATCACAAAAGGAAAGCTTTTGGTCTATCCACACCCCCAGGTATTTGAATTTAGTAACATATTCCAGTGATTCGCCAAGAAGAGTGTGGATCTGGGGAATATTACCTTGAGTTGTGGGGTTATTAACATATGAAAAAGGAGAAAAAAGCATCACCTTTGTTTTTTTGGTGTTCAGGAGCAGTTTCTGGTGCAGTAGTTGTAGTTGTAGAATATTAAATTCCCATTGTAGATCCCTAAAAGCTGCTTCTGGAGAGAGTCTTCCGATATAAAGTACCGTGTCATCGGCAAATAGGTGGATGTTAGCAGATTTGATGTCAGCGTCAATATTGTTAATGTAAATTGCAAAAAGCAACAGACCCAGTATAGAGCCTTGTGGTATGCCCCTCAGTAGAGGTTTCAGGGATGAGAATTCCACTTCAGCCTTGACCTGCTGCTGTTGCCCTGTTAGATAGTTTGAGAACCACCTCAGCGATGAGGAGTTGCCGACGATGTTTCTGAGGGAGACAAGGAGCAGCTCGTGGTCAACTGTATCGAATGCCTTGCTTAAGTCTAGAAATACTGCGCAAATGAAGTTCTTCAAATCCAAGGCACACTGCCAGTCATTGGTGACCTTTGCAAGGGCTGAAATAATACTGTAATGAGGCCTAAATCCCGACTGATAAGGACTGAGCAGGTTCCCACTTTCGAGGTAGTTCCTGAGCTGCACACTCACTATTTTCTCCAACAGTTTAGAAAGGGTGGGAAGTAAGGAGATTGGTCTATAGACTCTATAGTTATTCAGGTCGCTATGGTCTCCAGATTTAAAAAGGGGGATTATGTGAGCTGTTTTCCATATGGCAGAAATATTGCCCTGTGAAAGGGAGAGGTTAAAAAGGTGCACTATGGGCACAACGAGGATGTGAAAACTAAGCTTCAGGAAGAATGGGTCCAATTGGTCTGTCTATCAAGGATAGTCTATTTATCCGACACCAAAGTTGCGCCGATGGTGATTTTTGTGGATAAGGTGCTCTTAGCCACATGCCCTTGAATATCCTTGATGGTTTTCTAGAAGTTTGCTGAGCACTTGGTGGAAGTGTCCAGTTCTTTATGGAAACAGCTAGCCTTAGCCTCCCTAACCAGATTGGTACAGTGGTTTCTAGTCTTCCTGAACAATGTCCAGTCATCTGGAAATTTTGATTTTTGAGCTTTTTTTCCAAAACCAGTCTCTATGCAACAGGGAGGCCTTTAACTGGGACGTAAACCAAGGACATGATTTATTTTTAGAACAAATCTGTACCAGTAGTGCATGTTTATCCAGAGCCCCTAACACGATTTTCTGGAAGATATCATAGGCCGTAGGCACTGAGTTGGCCAAGTAAAAATCCAGCCATCTCAAGGTATCTCACAAGTTGGAGAGGAATGCAGAGATGTCAAAATTATGCCGTTTCCTCCTGAGTGAGAATTGGGAAAGGGATGGTAGTTTTGGGGTGGATCTTACACCTGTTATAATATGGTGGTCGCTGAAATCTGAGAACACTACTCCTGCATGTGAAAACAGACGGGGTTTGCTTACTAAAATGAGATGTAGAAGTGAGCTATTTTTAGGGCACTTTTTGTTTGGACGTGTTGCTTCAGAAATGAGTTGGGAAAGACCAAAGGAGTCACAAATAGTCTTTAGGGGTAAGGAACTATTGGAGTACCAGTCCATATTGAGGTCCCCTAGTATAGTAATCTCTGACTGAAGGGATCCCATCATGTTATTTATATGGTCCAGAAATTGTAGCCCCATGGATGGAGGTCTATAGCATCCTAGGATGCATATTGAGACAGAGGAAGATAGCGTTACATTGAAAGTCAGGCTCTCAAATTCCTTTGGGAGTAAAGACGAATCTATAACTGATGAAGATAATTTCTCCTTGACATAGATGGCAATTCCTCCTCTTCCTCTGGTGAGCCTATTAGTTCTGAACAGGGTATAAGATGGGATATTCACCTCACTATCTGGGGTACCAGGTCTGAGCCAAGTCTCAGTGACCACGAGTATATCAGGCATTGTATGGGAAACCAATGTTTGAATAGAGGCAAACTTTTTTAGTAGGCTGCACACATTAATATGCATAAAGCTCAATCCTTTGATACTGGGTAGGTCGGCAGGCAAAGAGATTGCTGCAGGAGGACCATATGGTATTTAGTTGTTTAACCAGGAGTAGCACACTAAGCTGAATGCTTTTTTACAGGAGCGACCTGGGAGCACAGGGAAGTTAAGTGACTTGCTCAGGGTCCCACAGTATGCAAGTGGAAGATGGGGAATTCAAACCCAGGTCTGGTCTGCTAGATGTCACCAGATTTGCAGCTCAGAGCCTTAAACCACTGCTCTATACTGCCTCCCAGATCCTCCTGGGTGCAGTTCAAGCTACCCAGCTCTCAGGGCAGATTTAAATGTCTCTATCATAGCCCCTCTCTCTCCACTCTTCTGGGGTGTACATATTGAGTTCCTTCAGTCTCTCCTGATAGGGATTTTTTTTTTTATTATGTATTTATTCGCCTTGCTGCAGCACACTCCGGCTTGGGGCATCCAGCCACCGGCTCCATCTGCCCGGAGAGCTGGGTAGCTTGAACTGCACCCAGAAGGATCTGGGATGGCCATCTTGCCATCCTGCTGGAGGGCTCCCCTCTGCCTCTGCCAGCCAGGACAACCCTGGACCCTCCCCGACAGGACTCCACCAAAGTCCTCCGGGTGGCTTGGAGCATGGCATCAAGCTGCACGGTCATGCCCAGCCATTTTTCTCTTTACTTGGCCCCTTGGAGCGCAGATGTGCAATGATGTCCAGGCACAACATGCTGATGTCCGCCGTGCTCCCCCTCTACTGTCTCCAATGCCTGCAGTGCCCCTAGGCATCCCCAGGAGCCGCTACAGCGTGGTGAAGATTCCCCAGCCCACCCCAGGACTAGGAGAACAGTCTGTGGATGCTCAATTCCAGTCCTCCCCTGCTGACCCCCGATGGCCCGGGCTCGTTCCTGAACCCGGGTCACTGGTGTGGCGTCCAGTGCCTCAACCCTCAGAGCCACCGGGCCGGCTTCCTGATAGGACTTTCGATGCAGACTGCACCATTTTACTTGCCCTCCTCTGGACCACCTACATTGTATGTCCTTCTAGAGATGTGGCCTCCAGAGTTGTACACAGTATTCTAGGTGAGGTCTTACCAGTGATCTATACAGAGGCGTCACCACCTCCCTCCTTTTTCTGTGCTCTCCTGCCACTGTATGGCCCACAAACATACAAACACCTGCACCTCCTACTGCTGCTGCAAGTCCCACCTGCTGCTTGACTGATCTCCCCTAACCAGCCAAAAATGTTCTACCCACTACTGTCAATACCACCTGCCACCCCATTGATCCCCAGCCAGTGAAAATAAACCCCACCTCTTTCCATCAATCCTTCCCGCCTCCCAAAAGATCATCCTAGACTGCCAAAAAACTTCCTCCCACTGCTGCCAGTCCACAACTTCCCAATGGCTTCAGGTTCCCTGCATCCAGCCTGTTCTAGCTGTGGTGTGGAGGAGCCGGAAATAAAATTTAACAATTTGGCCCAGGCCACTGCCACCACAGCCAGCACCACAGAGAAAGGGTAAGGAAACTGGGTGTGTAGGTGTGTGTTAATTGTGCTGGTGGTTCATTTGCATGTATGTGTGCATATTACTGACAACCCAACTGGCCTTGGTGGGGAGGTAACCCAACCTGACACACAGGGTGGGGTTTGTAAACAGAGCCCCTCTGGAGCTGGGATCTAACAAACCATGGAGTTGCTTCCCATGGCCATCTGTTCTTCCAGAGTTGGAGTGGCAGCACCAACTGCCCCAACAGGCTTTAGCAAACTGCTGACCCCATCAGGCCATTGCAAACTAATGCTAGCTAGTGATTGCCCTCCTGGCCCAGATCAGGACTTTGCTGAGTGGCGACGACCCTGGGCAGCTCAACCAAAGGTAGTGAAATTCAGTTTCTTGGAACCCGTGGATGGGCAGCATCAACCCGCTTGCCACATGGCTACCACTATTGTCACGATTGTCGTTATTGTATGTAGGAGCCAATAAGGCCATGGCCTAAAGGCAGCTCCTATGATCCAAGATAGTATCTTAGCTTTCCACCCTCCATTATGTACCTGTCCAGTTTTCTTTTAAAAATATCCTTGTTCTTACTAGTTATTATATCCTCTGGCATGTTATTCCATAAGTTCACCAACCTCTGCGTGAAAAAAAACTTCTTCCTGTCTGTTCTAAATCTTCCACCTGTTAACTTGTAGTTCATGTCCCCTAGTTCTTGAGTTAGGATCTTTAAGGTGAATATTCATGTCATTCTTAAGAATGTGATTGTTTATTATTTTGTAGAATAGTAACAGGTTCCTACTTTTTCTTTGCTCCTCCACCAAGGCCCTCCAGACAAGGTCCAACCTCAATTTGCATGAAAAGCACCTAACTCCCCCTGGCTAAGGTGAAACTGATGAAGGAGTTCGAGATGTTTGGTGGAGAGAGGAGAAGAAAAGTTTGAAATCTCTACTCTGGCACAAGTGGAAAAGTTAACAAACAGCAGGGAGGTGAGTATTTAGAGAGACTATGTTAAGGTGTATTTCTTTGGTTTCTTTTTTTCTTTTCACCCCCCAGTCCCTTTTTGTTCTGCCTTCCCCCAAAAGTTCAAAGGCTATGCCTTACTCCTACTCAACAAGTATGGTGGAGTGATCTACAGACCTCCAGCACAGGGGAGGAATTAGATATGGTATTGGTGGAAGCCATTGACAAGATGGCAGAAAAGGGGGAGCTGCTGCTGGTGGGGGACTTCAGCCTGAGTCATGTAGATTGGAGCCTCCCAGCAGCAGCTTCTTCTAGAGCAAAGACATCCTGGACTCTCTGCAGGGGGTGTTCCTCAGGCAACTAGTCAGTGAACCCACTTGTGATGGGGCAATACTGGACCTGATACTCACTAACAGGGACAGTGTTGCAGTTGACAAGGTGGTAGGCTAACTGGGGACCAGTGATCACTGTGTGGTGTGATTCAGTATAAGGACAGCTGTGAAATCGAACTGAACAAGGGTGAGGGTCCTGGACTTCAGGAGGACAGATTTTATGACGAGGGGTGAATGCCTCAGGGATGACCTGGCAGTGGGGAATGGCTGAGTGGGTTGGAGGAACAATGGATGAAAATAAAAGAGAGCATAGTAAAGGCAACAAACCTCTGTGTCAAACAACTAAACAAAAGCAAGAGAAAAGAAGAGCCCGCTATAGTTCCTGAAAGAGATGGGTAAAAAGGTAAAGGCGAAAAGGATATTATTTAGAAGGTATAAGGAGATGAAGAGGAAGGAGGATAGGGAGGTGTATCAGGGAAACCGAAGGAAGCAGGGAAAGCAGCAAGGAGCTCAAAGGTGCAGACTGAAGAGAGAATAGCCTAGGAGGTAATGAAAGGGGCCAAAACATTTTAGGTATGTAAGTGAAAAGAGGAATATGAGAGTGGATTGTAAGGTTAAAAAGGGAAAGGGGGAAGTGCAGAGGGGAACTAGGAAAAGGCAGCCATCCTGAGCAAATACTTTTGTTCAGTGTTCACAGAGGAAGCAGAAGGTGTGGGGCTACAGAAAAGTAACAGAAGCATTGGCGGGAGGGAGGTAGACACCAGTCCTTTTTCAGAGAAGACAGTCCTGAAGGGATTCGCTAATCTGAAGGTGGACAAAGCGATGGGACCACACTGGATGCCTCCAAGGGTATTGAGGGAGCTCAGGGAGGTACTGCTTGCACCTCTGACAGTCTTAACTAACAGCTAACTGGAAACAGGAGTGGTTCTGGAGGACTGGAGGAGGTGGATGCAGTCCCACCACACAAAAGTGGTAGCAGGGAGAAGGCTGCCAATTATAGGCTAGTCAGCCTGACATTGGTGGTGGGAAAATTAATGGAATCACTGCTGAAGGAAAGGATTGTGGAATATCTTGAATCCAATGGGTTACAAGAAAAAAGACAGCATCAGTTCACAGGGGGGAGATCATGTCACATGAATCTGATAGATTTCTTTGACTGGGTGACAAAGGAATTAGATCAGTGTGGAGCAATGGACATGGCCTACCTAGATTTCAGTAAGGCTTTCAACACTATTTCACATAGGAGGCTAGTAAGCAAGCCAGGTACTGTAGCTTAGGAGTGGGTACAAAGGTAGTAAACTGGATAAGAAATTGGTTAAGGAATAGGTAACAGAGAGTGGTGGTAAATGGAGTTCACTCCGAAGATGGGAGTGTGACAAGCAGGGTGCCTCAGGGATCACTGCTAGGACCAGTAATCTTTAATGTCTTTACAAGTGACATTGCAGAGGAACTGGAAGGGAGGGATGACCTAAAGGTGGCCAGGCAGTGCAACAAGGCAGCCGGGATGGCTAGTAGGATGCTGTGGTGCATAGGGAAGGGTATCATCAGCAGAAAGAGGGAGGTGGTGTTGTCTCTGCATAAGTCACTGGTAAGACCTCACCTAGAGTACTGTGTAAAGTTCTGGAGACCACAGGCCTGATTCAGAAATGAGTTGCGTCTGCTGCAAGTCCCTGGTGTGCCGAACATACGGCGCAGGGGGCTTGCGGGAGACATTTGGTGCCGATCGCAATTCTGGATTGGCTGTGCTAGATGCAACAAGTTAGACCAGCTCCCCCTGGTCTAATTTTGTGTCCAAGGGGGCTCCAGTTTACGGGACTTGCACCAAACCTTTGGAGCAAGCGGCCATAAACTGTGGAAACAGTTGTAAATGCGCCAGCCCTTCTTGAATTGGGCTGCATTGCGCTAAAGTGCTTTGGCACAGCTGCACCAAACATGGCAGATGACACAGGGCATGGTGCAAGCCCTATGTCATCCTTTGTGAATCGGGGCCCCACATCTCCAGAATGACATAGACAGAGTGGAGGTGGTCAAGAGTAGGGCAACTAAAATGATGCAGGGTCTGCATGAAAACCACTACAAGGAGAGACTAAAGGACTCAATATGTACACCCTGGAAGAGAGGAGGGAGAGGGGGGATGAGATAGAGCCATTTAAATATCTCATGTAAGTAAATATGGTACAGGATGGATGCACTTTTTAAAAAGAAAAAGGGAAGCTGGCCTGGTGGCCTGAGGGTTGAGGCGCTGGACACCACACCTCACGCCATGCCGGTGACCCGGGTTCAAGAGTGAGCCCGGGTCACCGGGGGTTGGCAGGGGAGAAACAGGATTGAGCATCCGGAGGACTGTTCTCCTATCTTGGGAGGGAGGGTGGGAATTGCCTTGGGCTCTGGGGATTCCTAACGATGGCTGGGAACACAGTAGCCTGAGTCAAGCAGAATGCAGGAGATTGGCTGTGGCAACGACCCGCATTACTTGACCGAGCCAATGTGGGGGTGATACTACGAAAAAAATCCCCTTCCCTGATAGGCGATGGCTCTTCACAGTGCTGGAAGGCCACATGCCCAATACCAGGTCCTCTCTCCACCCCTCTGTCTCTTGGTTGCTGCTCCAGGCAAACTGGATTATAGATAGAGTGCCAGAGTGGATGGTGGCCCTTCCCTGAGGGGTTCAGAGTTGGGGGGCTTGCCTGGGGTAAGTACTGAGGGACAGTAACCATATATAAAGGGGGGGATCCACGGTGGGTGGTAGAGCTCACCAAGTGAGTTGGGGCAGCCTGAGAGAGTTCAGGGATAGGAGCACAAAATAGAGTTCGAAAAAAAAGAAAAAACGGTGCTCAAGAACAAGGGTCATGCTACGAAGCTGGAAGGGGGTAGATTTAGGAGAGATGTGAGGAAGTACTTCTTCACAGAAAGAGGGGTGGATTCCTGGAACAGCCATCCAGCAGAGGTGGTGGGGCAAAAACAGTGGAGGGGTTCAAGAATGCATTGGGTAGGCACAAAGGGATCATAGTGGAAAGGAAGGTAGGGATGGAGAAAGCTGTAGATCAAGTAAGGTTTGCAGTGTTATTGTAGACAGGGAAAAAAAGGCAGACTAGTTAGGCCATGCAATCCTTATCTGCCATCCTGTTCTATGTTGAAAAACGTGCCACTTACTACCCTGTGGAGTAGGGTGATAATGTGTGCTTGGGTGCAAAGGCATTCAAAACTAAACTGCAAGAAGCGCACATGCAGTGTGTGGGGAGTGGCTTTGTTGTATCTGCAGAACTGTATTTAGCCATAGAACTGTATTTAGCCATGCTCACAGCTACAGATACATTGTGTATACTCATTATACAGCTACCTTCAGGGAGTCCCTGGTTGACATGTCCTCAGTTTTGTGTGAGGGCTTGTTGATCAACACAGAAGGAGATGCATTCACAAATGTTATCTTTGGCAGTTGAGATGAAACAAATTTATTGACCACGCTTCTGAAACAGTGGAAACTAAGACAGAAGAGCAACAGGAGCACCAGAAAGTTATTTAAACATTAATACTGCAGTTGTCCAACTTAAGCAGGTGGTGTTCAAGGCAAGACACCATTACTGAAATCACGTTTCTTTAGAAGCCTGTCAGAAAGTGGGCAGGGTCTCTCTTGGATTGAGAATTACAGAACTGCCCAGCTATGGTCAGGAGATACATCCATTCATATCTACTTGGACTGGTGTTTTGCAAGCAGCTTCATTGCAACTGATAGAGTGCACTGTAAAAGATCACCTGGCACAGCAGTCTGGTTTGCAGGCAGACGTAAAAGAGGCTAGTGTAGCATTATTTGAAGATCATCCGGGATTTAAAGACCTGGAACTTAGCTTAAAATAGTCAACTGACAAACAGGAAAAGAAATTAAAAAGCACAAAACTTAAACAATTTGAAAGAGAGTGAACTAATTATTTGAATGACCTTAGATTTTCTTGGCACAAAAACAATAATTAAAGAGGACAAAGAGACAATGACAGCAGAAAAAGACCAAGGGTCCATCTAGTCTACCCATAGTTCCCTATCTGCTCTGGAACCTATTGTCCATACGGGATTCTTTCTCTCCTGGTCCACCTCCCCTGTTCCTCTCCCTCCTGCTACTGACCTGAGTGACCACCAAACTCTTCACGTTATCACAGCCATGCTTGGGAAACCATATATGGTCTTGGCTTCCACCACATCCACTGGCTGGCTGTTGCATGGCTCCACCACCCTTTCCTTAAAATAAAACTTCCTCAAATCCTGCTTAAACTTTCCTGAATTGGTTTATACTTAGGGATATCAGTGGCCTTAGGACCCATATAGTAAGAGGGATTCTGGTATAATATACTGATAATGTTATTCCCCTGTAAAGCTCTGAGTTTATGCCTACTTTAAATGTTTCATACTTTTGATATATGTGTGTAATTCTTCCTATGAAATACCTATGGGGTAGCCAGCCCTGTGGCACTGAGGGTTGAGGCTCTGGATGCCACACCTCGCGCCACACCGGCGACCCGAGTTCGAGAATGGACTCAGGCCACTGGGGGTCAGCAGGGGAAGGAGAGGACTGAGCATCTGGAGGACTGCTCTCCTCTCCTCTCCTGGGGAGGGTTCAAGGGGATCCCCGTGTGGTGGTGGCTCCTAGTGGTGGCTGGGGGATGCTTCACAGCACAGCGGGGCAGCCAATGGGGATGGCATCGACGAGCGACTGCAGAAGGGGGCGGGAGTGCATCCTCCATGTGCTGTCGCCATTGCACGACCGTGCCAATAGGGGCATAAACAAGAAAATCCCCCTGCCTGCTGGTAAGCGAATGCGGGACCAGTGGTCGGCCCCATGTCCAATTCTGAGCTCCCCAGCCCCTGCATCCGGTTCTCCCTCCAAGTCCTTGGTCACTCTATTAGATTGTAGATAGAGCACCAGGAGGGGTTCGGCAGTCCCGCCCCGAGGGGCTCAGAGCTGGGGGGGGGGAGTTGTGCGCCCAGGAGAGGCAGAGAGGAGAAGGGGCCCAACTGGAGAGTCAGGGAGCTGGATGCTTTAGGCAGATGGGAGAAGCCGCACCGAGTGTCCTTGCCGGAGAGAGAGTCCTGTAGGTCAGTCCACAGAAACAGAATTGAAAAAAAGAAATACCTATGGGGAGGTATCTCTAGCATTCTTTTTAAGGGGATGTAACATACTATAGTACTCATATTGTGTGTACTGTGCATTTGCTTGTAAGTTTTTTCTGGCAAAATGCTAAATAAAAAATTTTAAAGGACAGCCACCCAACCACACCTGCGCTCCAGTCAAGGGAAGTGCGTCACTGAGAAATCTGGCGAAATCAACTGGGTAAAAACACTGCCAGTGCGGTCTCATCCATCCAGGTCTCGGAGACACAAACCAGATCGGTATAAGTCTAAAATAAGGTCTCTCAAAAAAGCTGTGTTATTTACCTCTGACTTAGTGTTAAATAACACTGCTCTCACTGGAGTAGCCATGCCACAGCAAACCCCCTGTAGCTCCATGTCCGTGGTTATTGAAACCCTAATGAGAGGAGCAATTCCTTTTTCCTTCCCCTATTGGCGTCTCTACAGCTTCTTCTTCGTTTAATCTGATCCTCTTGCCCTTGCGACCCCTTCTATGTTTCCTGGATATGCCCAGGCATTATAAAAATCCTGGACTTCCTTTGCTAGGCTAGCAAATATGTTGGTCCAATAAAGGGTATCAAACCATTTGCTTCTGGATCTGTCCTTAAAGGGGCAAAGCCTCCTAAGGTCCTACACAGAGTAGTCTTTAATAAATACTCCCAAACACATGATAAAACCCCTCTCACCAGTGCACCCCTCACTCACAACTCAGGCACATCACTGTTTAGATACAAAATTACTATCCAAACATCTCCCAACAGCTACCAAAATAATAAAAAAACAACAGTACAAGTCCAACTACAAAAAGTAATTTTAGTATGAAACATACCAGTCTCTGTTTTAAAATAACGATTCTTCCAAAATCCAAAAACCAGCTGACTGCTTTCACCAGTTTGGCCAAGTAATATAGTAAGTCCAGAAAGTGCTTCCCCATTCACTAGGATAGACAAGTCAGTAGTTATATTATTACAGTTATTGTAAGAACTTCAGGTGAAAAATGAATTGAAATGTCTAAGTACTCTTTCCATAATAAATGAGATTAGCAGTGTAACTTGGAAAAAGCCTTCTTTCAAAGCGCCTTCCAAAGAAAACAGTGACTTTAATAAACAGTTTAAAATGGAAAATATACCAGATTTCAAGAAAGTGCTACTTTAGGTTGGAAATGTAGGCACAAGAGGAAAACACAGCAGATTTTAAACAAGTGCTAGTTTGTGGCAGATACGTAAGCATAGGAGTCTGAAATATATCAAAAGAGATTCACTCCAGCATCAGCATTTGACCTGAAAGAGCAAAAAATCGACTCAGATTTATCCTCAGTCAGATCAGGCAGATTCCACATCCAAGAATGTAGTCGACATCAACAAGCACCAAACCCAGACCAAGAGTTCCTATGCAGGACCAAAGTTACGTCCAGGGGATTCACCCCTACATCAATGATTATCTCAGCTGCAAGGAAGCAGCTCTCATTCACCTGTACTCACCCAGGGGGCCACTCACGGCCAATACTCCCATGCTGGCATCTCTGTTGGGGTATGCACCAATTCACAATGCAAGCCCATGCACTCAAACCTGAAACAGCCACCCTGACCCTCGGGTCTCCGTGTTTGGGTTCACACCCCTACCTGGTGTACAGAGCCCACCTGGTCAAGGGGATTGGGTTAGTTGTTTCTTCTGCGGTAGGGGGATTCATCCCAGAGCAAATAATAAATAGTGTGGTGTCCACCCAGAGAGAATAAGTGGTCTAGATGTTGTGTGCAGTACCATGCCCTGGGATGCAGTACCTACGCACCTCCCTACACTGGACTGGACCACCCCCTAGTGACCAATAAGACAGTTGTTACCTTTACCAATAAACACTTCAATCAGGTTACACACACAAGTGAAATTCAGCACATCAACAATGCTTTTATTTTAAGACACAGGCCTGACAGCTGGAGGGAAAGAGGGGGTTAGACAGTTGTAAGTCACCTTGAGCATTGCCGCCCTGTAGCAATGCCCCCTGGGAGCCACTGTACTGTGGGTCACCACCACCCTCTTAGATCCCACATGGACTGTGAAGCCCCCACCCAATCAAAGGGCACAGACAGATGAATTACACTACACAAGGTGTGGTAAACTCTTCAGCTGGTACCATTACTAAAACTAGGATTTCAAGTATGACACAAGAACCAGTGATTCTGGGTACCCAGGAATTACACTAAATTCCCAGTGCAGGCGTGGTAGCTACGTTTCTGGGTCCTTTTGGTGGTGCACTTGATGAAATTTAGCAAGCTTGCCATTTAAATAGGCCATGGAGTGCTAGCACAATTTAAAGAACTTGCAACTCCAAATGTTCAGAAAAAACAACAACTTTATTATCCCAATTAGGTAACTGTAATACAAACTAGAAAAAAAAAAGATCCCAGCCACTGATGCCAGCACTCACATGCCCCATGGATGGAGCAGCTCAGTCAACGTGGGGAACAGCACACAGCAGCAGGTCAGGCAACAGGCAGGAAAAGGCTTCAGTGGCCTGGAGATGAAGCACTTCGGACTGTCTCTTAGATGTTTTGCTGCAACACAGCTCTTCTGGCTCACACCTCCCAGGACACAACCCTTTTGGCTCAGCAATCAGCCACTGGAGCAGTATGCAGTGGCTTCCCAGTTCTCAAGGAGTCCAGACCCCAGGAATGACCCCCATGGTCCAATTCTCCTCTGGATCGAAAGTATCCAAATACTTAGGGCATGTGCCCTGTGGATCTCTGTTCCCCAATCCACCCCATTAGATAAGGGTCAGTAGGGTTAGCACCTTACCTGGTTCTGAAGCAACCTGGGTAGGATGCAGGTCTCTGTCTCCACTTTGTACAGTTCAGCAGCTTCAGTCTGCAGCAGTGCCCCACAGGCACCGGCTCTCAGTGGTTTCTTTCAACAAGTGCCCATGTGGCACAGTCTCACAACTTTCACTAAACAGGTGCCTTTCCCTTGCAGTCTCTGAACAGTATAAGCCCAGGATCAGGCTCACAATGATTTTGCAGGATGAACCCTGATGTGGGCTCACAGGATTTTTGTCCTGGATAGGCCTTTCACTTGAGCTCACCAGCAATTGGTCTGAACACCTCAGTTTCTCTCTCAGGCTGCCACAAGCTCCTTATGAGCCCAGAAACTTATTTTCCCCAGTTCATCATTCCATTACATAAGCAGGCTGTCATCAGTCCTTCTACCTTTTGATTGACTCCCTGAGCCTGCCAGTCCACTAGGGAGGGCCTCTGACTCCACCAGCCCTCAATATCCCCTCTGCTCTTTCCTGGGCCTCCTAGCCCTCTGATTTGCTGCACAACTGGGGTCAAAGGGTGCCAATGCGGCTGAGTCAATGTCCCGATGGAGCCTTAGCTCCAAACAACTTTATTTAGTCTCTGTGCGCCCTCATATGTGCTGGCCTCTAAGTGTTTTGTAGCCCTCCTGGGCTGTTATCCATTCGGTCTGGGTGGCGTTATGGTGCAGTGGTTCCAGAGTCGTGGCTGACGGAGTCTGGTGGAGAAGACAGCAGTGGGGAGGAGCCCCTGCAGAGTGTGCTCCCACTCCATGAGGACAGCATCACTTGCATGTGGTGCATTGAGGTGCCAAAGAGGAATGGCATCTTTGTTGCTGCTGGTCTCCACTGCCAAGTTTGGAGGACCAGAGTCTGAAGATCACAGCAGCAGCTGCAGAAGAGGAGGGGCTCAGGAGGTAGTGAAGTTATAGCATGACTGCTGCTCTCTCTCACTGCACCACAAGTGGGGGTGAGCAAGACAGCCATGGCAGCCTTCAGCAGTGGATGGGAGAGCAACATCAAAGGCAGTCCAGGTAAGCCCCCTCCTAAGTAAAGGTTACACCACAAGCAGCCTCCTGGACCAGATGTTTTGAGAAAACTCCCTCCACCAACACAGCCGGCAACCACACAGCAGCACCAAAACAAAGGATAAGAAGAATTCAGAAATCAGATTCCGTGAAAACACGCACAGTCTGCACGTAGTTGCTTTAGGCCCTCTCTCACAAAGTTACTTTTACTAAAATGTAACATGAAAAAATAAACTTAGCTATATAACTTATTACAGTAAAATGGGAAGGAATTACATAACTTTATATGAGTGTCATGATACTGCTGTGTAAAACCTGTGAGAGACCACTTTCTGCGTACTCAAGTATTATTTAAGAATGTGGGCTGTCAGGGTATAAGGACATGGAGTACACTTTCAGTTGTTTGCAAGTCAGTGAGGGCACTAATATATAGTTCTACTGTGATTTGGGCTGGGACAACTCTCCTGATCCCTAAACCTATGACAGTTTAAAGAACTCAGAGCTGATAAAATCTGTCCAGCTGCTCTATCACTATGTAGATTAACTTTTCATTGGAGGCAGGCACAGCTTGGTATTTTGCTACTCTTGCCCCATGCATGTCACAGCACCAGCACTTATCATGAGAGAAGTGACATTTTTTTGAAGTGCCGTTGGAATTTGATACCACCTGTGCAAAGTATAATACTGAATACATTTGCTACAGCTTCCTTACATGAATTATGGGCATTCTTCCAGTATTTGTCCCATTTTTATACCCGTTATAACAATATTAAGCTCTGTTTCCCACTGCTTTCTACATTTATCTGGGCTGATTATGTTTTTCCGGTTTAAGGGTCAAGCATATTCTAGCAGACCCACTTTTTTATTCCTATCTGCATTCACTGTTTGGTCCCATGGCGGTTTGGTGGGCATACAAAATCTGTGAGTATGGAGTGCAAGATACTTGAGATTTGTAAGGAACACCAAAAATGCTGCCTTGGTACCCTAAAACCTTTTCCCTAAAGAGCCTCAGACATCACTGGGAAACTGACATATGTAAGTATTAGACACAGTGTAGTTTATATTTCAGATATTTTCTGCAATTACATCCCATTTTTTCTTTATTACTGAAGAGAGTTACATGAAAATGGGATTGCTGTTCCCTAGATTTCATGTACTCTGACTGCTTCTTTACACCTGACGTTATAATTTATGACAATATAATTATTTCTGCTGAAACAGATCAGATTGTGATGTCATGAACAGAAGAGTGATGTCGGGTGTAGGTAACTAGACAGAGCAGATAGGGCTGAAGTTCTGTTTTCATGTTAAAGTTCTTGGGATATAAAAATGGTGAGAATTATGAAATGAGTTTTATTTTGTCTAAATATTACATTGTTGCTCCAATGGCATCAAAGGCTCTTTAATTGTACAAATGAACACAGAAAGTTGGCTTGCTCATCTATCAAGTCAACTAGTCTGTTGACACCCAGTCTAGACCAGTACACCCAGTACACTGCTTGTCCCCCAATTTGTAAATGAGTGTTGTTCCATAAGGGCATGTGTGCCACAAGGGCAGACCCTATTTCATAATTTGTTTTCCCTGGTGCCACACCACCCTAGTATTGGCTATGCAAAGCTGGGCATCCAAGTCTCTCAACAGCCTCTTTTAAAAGTAGTCTGAAGCATCTCGCGCTACACCAGCGACCCGGGTTTGGGAATGGACTCGGGTCAGCGGGGAGAGGGAGGATTGAGCATCCCAACGGATGCTCTCCTCCCTCTGGGGTGGGATACCAGGGGTGCAATATGCACCCGACATCCTGAGAGAGCCAGTGGAAACAAGGGCTCTTGAGGGGGCTGGCGGCTGCGTTCGTGGAGTTGGGGAGGGGTGATGCTATCGGGCGCTTGAGAGAGACGTGCATCAGCACGCCACATCTCTGGACGTGACGCCCTGCACCAGCGCCTCAGGGGGCTGGGAAAGGGGACCACAGAAAAATGGATAAACCCCCTCGGTGATCCTAGATGACGACCGTTCCACCCAGACCACCAATATCGGGATGGACCCCCGCTGTGCAGGACAGAAGGAGGAAGAGGCACTCTAGGGGCAGATCCTGGAATGGTGAGCTGGAGTGCATGAGCAGTCCGAAGGAGTGGACATTGAGGGTAGGAAGGAGGGATAAATAGAAGAGTAAAAAAAAAAAAAAGTAGTCTGAAGGAAAGTCTGTGCAAATATTTGGGCTTCTATGAGTCTACATTTTTGGCAACTGAGGGGAGTAAGGCAGAAAAACCAGTGTCCAGCTTGCATGAGGATTAAAGCCAGATTTATTTTTTATTTATTTTATTTAAAATTTGATGACCGGGAAAAGCACACTGAGCCGAGGCTCTTTCCCGGTGTGACCCGGGTACAAAGTGTACAGTGAGGAAAAATAGATGGTGAAGAATACAATCAGTATGTACAGACATTTTTACAAGGAATATAATACATTATTTATATTAAAACAAACAGTAAGTGAGCAGAGTAGATGAGCGGAAAGGGTCAGGGTTGCAGACGGGGGGCTAGGGAGGGTGAGTAGAGACTGTTGGGGGCCTCTGTTGCGTGCTGGGACCATTTGTACAATTAGGGCAATGTGGGGTGGGTAGGAGCCTAAGAAGTTGGGAAAAGGAAGGATGAGTGGGGGCCAGGCAGAGACTGGAGGGGAGATTGTTCCAGAGAAGGGGGAGATGGTAAGAAAAAGCAGCTTGGCCAATGAGAGTGTGAGGTTGGGACATGTGGAAAGTGCATGGGTCCCTGTGGCGAAGAGAGTAGTTTAGGGAAGTGGCTGACGTAAGGTGGGAAATGAGGTAAGGGGGTAGGGAGTCAAACCAAAATTTAGCTATGAAAGAGGTGCTGTGGATGGCTGTCCTGTGGGACAGCGGAGCAAGGGCTAGTGCAGAGTAGAGTAGGCAGTGGTGAGTGAGTGGGGGGGGAGGCAGTGGCAAATCGGCAGAAAGAGTTGAGAAGGGTCTCTAGTCTGGAGGAAGAGGATGCTGGGGCCATTCCGTAGACAATGTAGGCATAATCTATGGTGAGCAGGATTGTTTTGTGTATAAGCTCACAATGGGTGGGGATAGGCAAGCTGGTTTTGTGACGATAGATGATGGAGAGTTTGGGCCGGAATTTGACACAGATGGCCTCTATGTGAGTGGACTAGTTAAGGTGGCTGTCCAGCCAAACACCCAGGTACTTGAAAGCTGGGACTAGCTCCAGCGGTGAGCCATCCAGGGTGGTGATTGCTGGGGGGGAGCAGGGAGGGTAGTAAATTTTTACCTGGAGCCAAAAACCATGGTGACAGTTTTTTTTTGCATTGAGTGTGAGCAGGTTGTTGAGAAACCAGGACTGGACTCTATTGAAGTCAATTTGGAGTTTGGGGATGACAGAGTCTCAGGAGGGGCCCGAGGCAAAGATGATAGTGTCATCTGCATATAGATGCATGTTGGAGGAGAGGCAGGTGGAGGGAAGATCGTTAATGAAGAGAGAGAAGAGGATGGGACCAAGTATGGAGCCTTGGGGGACACCTGATAAGATAGGGAGAGAAGTGGAGATAGCGTCACCTATTTGAACAGATTGTTGTCTATCATGAATATAAGAATGGAACCAGGTGATGGCAGGTTGGGTGATGCTAAAAGAACTAAGTTTGTGGAGTAGCAGCAGGTGGGAGACAGAGTCAAAAGCTTTAGCCAGGTCTATAAATATGGCGGCTGTGGTTTGGCTGTTGTCCATGGCAGAGAGAATGGAGTCAGTTACGCTTAGAAGGGTGGTGATGGTGGAGTGGTGCTTTCTGAAACCTGACTGTATAGGTGAGAGGGAGCTGTTGGAGGGGAGAGAGAGGCTAACAGTTTGGACAGTATGAGGGATTCCTGGACTTTGGCAACGGCAGGGAGGAGCGAAATAGGCCTGTAATTTCCTGGGAGGGAAGGGTCACCACCTTTGTACAGAGGGATGATTATGGCCGATTTCCAGGCTTTTGGGACAGTGGCTGTGTATAGAGAGAGATTTAGTATGTGAGTCAAGGGAGTCACAATAGTGGCGGCAAAGATACGGAGTAGTTTGGGGTGAATACCGTCGGGGCTGGTTTTGATCATGCTAAGGGAGGATATTGCATGGTAGACTTCCTGCGGTGTGAAAGGAGGAAAGAGGAAGCTGGAGGATGGAGAGGTTGGCTCAGCCAAGTTAGAGGAGTGAGGGGGGGGTAGTTAGGAAGGGCACAGGAGACAAAGAACTTATTAAGGAGCTCTGCCATGAAGCAGGGTCCAAGACAGTGCTCCTGCCTATATTAAGGGCCAGGCATGCCCGTTTAGTAGGGGGGTCAAGAAGAGAGTTAATCGTCTTCCAGAAGGATGCATGGGGGTTCTGGTTCTCCGTGAATTGCACTTTGAAGTATGAGGATTTAGATTGCTGGATAGCCTTAGTACATTTATTTCTAAGATGTCTGTAGGACTGTAGGTCCTGAGAGGCATGGGAGGCTTTGTGCAGTCTCCATGTCTTGTCCCTGGTGCAACACAGACACAGGGAGATAAGAGCGGGTGTAATCCATGGGTGGTGGTGGCGTTTTACCTTGACCTTCCTGAGGGGTGCATGTAGGTCCCAGATACACCTGAAGATACGGCAGAACTGGGAAAGAGCGATATCTACGTCAGATGTGGAGAGGACTGGTAGCCAATCTGCATTAGAGAGGTTGTGCTGCAGGGCATGTTCATTTAGGAGGTGTAGAGGGTGAGACCAGATAAATTTTGGATGGGAGAGAGGGGAGTGGATTTTGTGGACACAGTAAATCACACAGTGGTCGCTAAGGGCATTGGGGAAAATTCCTGAGGCAGATATATGATGGGGATGGGAGAATAAGATCCAGTCCAGAAGGGTGTGATTTTGGGACTGATAGTTTAGGTGGGTAGGTTCCCGGATTAGCTGAGAGAGATTCAGGGCTTTGATTTTTAGGGTGGTGTGTTTGGCAGAGGAGGAGAGCCAGTCAAGACTGAAGTCACCTAGAAGCACAAGTTTGCCGTTTGATGTTCTGGAGGAGATTGACGAGATAGCATTTACGACTGAGTCGGGCGAAGTCTTCGGTGGAGCATAAAGAGCTCCAATGTAGAGGGGGTGGAGGAGGGGAAGGATAGGTGTGCAACAATAGATTTGTGGGACAAGTGGCAGGATTCACTGAAAATGATAGAGCATGGGAGGGATTGTCTGATGTATAGTACCACGACCCCTCCTCGCTTGCCTCAGTCCTGGCGAAATGAGTTGTAGTCAGGAATGGCAATAGAGGAGTTAGGGATTTGGGCAGATAGCCATGATTCCATGATGCATAGAATGTCTGGGCGGTACTGGGTAACCCATACAGTTAGAGTGTCCAATTTCAGGAGGAGGCTCCTGGTATTGAGACGGAAAATGCAGAGTTCCTTAGGGAGTGAGTCAGGGAAGGGGCGAGAGGGCAGACCAAAGGAGGTGGGGGTGAGTTAGGGATTTGCCTGGACACAGCAGGGCCAGGGTTGGGATGTATGTCACCCCCCAGAAGCAAGAGGAGGATGGAGCATGTGAGGAGAGGAGAGTGTTTGGATGCTCTGGAGAAACGACTGGATGGAGGGGTGTGGAGGTTCAGGCATCGTAGTAGAGCCTCCAGGTTAAGGAGGTGGGAGGGAGTGGAGCAGAAAGGGGTGAATGGATGGAAAGGTAGGAAGGGGTGGATGGGGAGAGAGAAGGAGGGAGAAAGGGGGAGGGAGAGGAGAGCAGTTAGTATGGGGGAGGTAAATGCGGGAGGGAGGCGTGGCTCCTGGGGAGCGGAGGGGGTGGAGGATTGTAGGGCGGGGGGGAGAGGTTAGCAACAGGAGTGTTAATGAGGGGTGGTGCAGGTTCTGAGACGAGGGTTGTTCGTAAGAGAAAGCATAGTGGTAGAAGTGTCTGCATATTGGCTTCAGCAAGTGCAAAGTAATTCAGCTGCATGTAGTTGCATTAGTGGCCACTAGGGGCAGGAGAAGGCAAGCTGCATAAAAAGAATCTCTGCTGACAACGCTGGATTTGGGGGCTAGCGGCCACTAGATGCTAGAGCAGATAATCTGCAGATGGGGAAAGCGCCTGTTAGGTTTTTTTTTCCCCCCAACACGTGATTACAGCTATAAAGCTCTGAGTCCACCAAGAGTGGTGGTGGGGATTGCAGGGCTGTCCTAGCCATTCCAGCTGAGCGCGATGGAGCTCCTGCTTGCTCCTGGACCTGGAAATTCATACCTTAAAACAAAGCAGAAGTTGTGGGAGAGGGCTGCGTTGTCCTGCCCTCGTGACCCTTGGGCACCCTTGGGGGATCCTTGAATTTCTGTGGAGAAAGAGAGGAGAGGAGATTATTTAAAGAGCATGTACAAAGCCAGATGGTAATGTGGTGACCGAACTCCAGTGGGTGGTTCATCTCTTCTGGTCAAGGAGAGGCAGGCACACACTGGTTCCAGATCCAAACAGATAGCTTTTATTAGTAGCAGCCACTGGTTCCACTAGAAAGTAATAGGTTAGGTGATTGTCAAGCACCAAACAGTATTCAGCAGTAAGAGACAGTGATACAGGTCTAACAACAGTAGCTATAAAAATAAACAATCATACAGGCGTTACCAATGTGTGAAATACCTCTAACAGGGTCACCTAGTGCCCTATGTCTGCAGACGTCAATAATAATACTTTTTATCATGTAACACTTTCTACCTTGTAGCCACAGTCCTGCTCCACATCCAGCCACTGCTCCTCCGCTCCACCGCTGACCCTGAAGCTCACATGACCAGCTGGCAGACGCATCTACACCTGCGAAAGGGGCCCCCCTATAGCCTCCGTGCCCAGCGAGGAACCATTACTGGCACATGCCTCCATGAATCATTGGCCTGTGAAACTGCGGCCATCAAGCTGCCGTGGACTTGTGCTGCCATTTTTCCACTTGTTGCTCCCCATTGGGATCGCGGATGTGCGGCGACGTCCATGCACATACGTGCAGATGTCTGCCATGGTCCCCCCTCCAGTTACACCATCACCTGTGGTACCTCTGGGCATCCCCAGGGGTCGCCGCAGCATGGTGTAGTTTCCCCAGCCCACCCCAAGACTAGGAGAGCTGTCTCCTGACACTCAATCCCAGTCCTCCCCTGCCGATCCCCAATGACCCAAGCTCATTCCTGAACCTGGGTCGCCAGCATAGTGCGAGGTGAAGCATCCAGTGCCTCAACCCTGAGCGCCACTGAGCCAGCTGTCAATAATAATACTTTATCAAGACCTAACCACCTTGGCCAAGGGTAATTAGAAAAGCACCTCAGTTATAGTCTGACAGTCCCGTAGGAGGAGCAGTCTTTTTGGTGCAGCGCAGGTGGTGGCTAGCTAGCTTTGAAGAATGGGGTACAGTACCTGAGCGACCGATCGTTCTCGTTGGCTGGCAGAAGGGCTGAAAAAAAACAAGCTGGGGATGCAGATGAAGAGGATGGAGAGGATGCAGGCTGGTCTGGAGCTGGAGATGCAAATGATGAAAGGATGAAAGATGGTCAAGGTGATGTCCTTCAATGGCGGGTCCTCTGGTAGGCTCTTGACATGGTGCCACTCAGTCAAGGAAGGGAGCTATGTCCACCTCAAAAGAGCAAAATGAAAACAAGGCAATTTCCTAATCGTGTACTTCAGAGAACACCTCACTACCGTGAGCCGAGGCGGCTCCTAAGCTGACTAGACTGGGAGGTACTGACTACTGCTATACCAGCTAGTGCAGGCATTCGTTGTCTTCAGGGGTTGCTGGCAGGCTTGGTGGGAGCCTCTGGATGCTTGGCCAAATGGTGGGTGACCCCTGACCTCAGGGGTGCAGGCAATTGCAGTCTTTTTAGGGCAGTTAGCTGGGTGATGGGGCTACCACTGTTGGGCAGCCTGTCCACTTCCCCATGGCAACAGCTCAAACTGGGGGTGGAGAGAGAGAGAGAGAGAGAGAGAACTAAGATGGTGCAATACAGTTGGTGAGGGGCAGACAGTTCGAGCCCCTTCAGGGACAGTACTGGCACCAACTGGTGGAGATGCAAGGCAGGCAAGTTCAGCCCCGACGTAGGAAGGTGGCTTTGGTGGGTGCAGGGCAGGCAGTTCAGGCTCTGCTGTAACCTTGGATCAGACCCTGATGCACTTTGTTCAGTCAGCTGGGGTCACTAATATCCCAGGGTGCAACCTGGCAGCCATCAATCACTGCAAACACACACAATAATTCCTTTTCTGTATCACGGGACTGGGTGGGCTTTCTGGTCAGGGTCAGGGTAAAAGACAGCACAGCATAGGCCGGGCACCCCCCACACTCAAGAAGCAGTTCTATTGGTCTTGGTCTTGGACCTAGCACTGCTGTTCATGCACATCAATGGACATCCCCCACTTTTTGCTCCTGGCCCCACCCCTGCAGTTCCGGCCTGGATGTATTGCCCACAGCCTTAGTTCCCCTCCAGTCTGGGAGCCAGGGTAGTGCAGTGGTTCCAGGCTCTGATTTGCTGACCTGGAAGTCTGGGTTCAAATCCCACAGCCCAACCTATGCACTGTGTCACCCTGAGCTGCCAGCCTAGAGACCTGGGTTTGAATCCCTCAGCCCCACCCTATCCTCTGGGGCTCATGCCACACGGTGCCCATGTTTCCCACTTAGTGGTTCTATGCCCCTTGCTCCCTCCTCATTCTGCTCCCAATTTCTTTCCTTTGTTTTGGGCCCCTGGCCCACTTTCTGCCCTTTGCTTCTTTTGTTCCCCTTTCCATCCAGGCACCTCCGATGCCAACAAAAAAGTAAATTTTCTTTGCTAGGGCTTGCCGCCCACCTACCTCTGGACCCTGGTCCTGGGTCACCAGATAATTCCCTGGTGGTGCTAGTGGTGGGATCGGGGAGCCACACTCCCTCCCGACATCTCGTTGCTCTCCTGTAGGGCCACGACCGGAACAGCAGCCATCTGGGTGCTGGTTTCCACCCAGACCACTTTACTGCTGCACTGCGCGGTCCATCCCTCAGATGCAGTCCCCTCCTCCAATGCGGTGCAGACTAGCGATTTCAGGGAGTATGCTACCTCTTTAGCACTGTTGGCACCTACTGGAGGGACTGAGTGGAGAGGGAGGAGAACAGCCAACAGAGGGAGGGGAAGTGGAGAACAAGCTCGCCGCCGGGGAAGGCAGCGGAAGGCCCTTGTCTCTGCTCAGGTCTGGGGCTGTGCTGGGTTGGCTTGGAGGCATCCAGTAGCAGGACCCCTAGGAGGGCAAAGAGAGACCAAACATCCAAAGGATGGAGGCAAAATAGAACAACCCACCAGGTTGTAGCTGGCACCAAGGCCTGTCGGGAGGAGACAGATGGGGCCAGTCCACCATGCTGGGCCCCAAAGCTTGCCGCTGGGGGACAAATGGAAGGACAGCCCAGGTAGGAAAACACCCTAGATACCCACCAAAGAAACTGAGGGAGTTCACACCAACCCAGGGGCAGACAATTAAAGGGACTTACCCTATGGGGATGGCGGCTGCTGCTGGGGGGGGCTGCTGCTGGATTCTAGGAGAAGCCTGAGGATGACTGCTGCTGCTGGCTGGAGGACTGCTGCTACTGACATGGGGCTGTCTGCTGCTGCAGCCGAAGACTCCTGGACCCCTGGCTACAGAGGAGCAGCCACCAGGGAGCTATGAACCCGAGTTTAAAGTAAGTGTCCATGCATCCATACCACTGTGCTCTCCACTCTGTAAGCCACCCAGTCCTGAACTGCCCTCTGGCTAGCAGGGGAGACTGTTTTCTAGCCTGGTGATGGACTTGGCTTCTGGCCAAGTGATTGGGTCCCTGGGGCCTAGATCAGCCCCTTGGGCTGATTTATAGCTCCTTTAGGTGTTGGCCGGAGCTCTGCCCTGGCCAGAACAAAGGCAGAAGCCCAAGAAAAGTGCAGGAGGGAAGGGGGAGAGGGGGAGAGAGGGACCAGGACAGGAAGTGGTCAGCCAGCTAGCTTGGGCAGCAAGCTAGCTGGCTTGATGTGGGGTGAGTGGGGGGGTTAACCCTTTCCCTTCCTGCTGTCCTTCCTGCTACTTGTGTAGAAACCATTGGGGTGTTACAGTAATCCTTCATTCACAGTAAACCTGAACCTGCTTTACTGAGTTGTGTCCTTAGTTTAAGTTTACTAACCTGCTCAGGGAGAGGACAGGCATGGATAATACCAAGTCTGTGGCTTTCACATTATATTCAATGGCCTCTGCAGACTATCTGTTCCTCATAATATAGCCCACATAATTTTTATTGAACAGTTCTCAGACTACCCATTTACATTAGTGGCCAATAGTGTGATAAACTCATGCATGCATGCCCACCCCTATGGTCAGACCCCCCACAAAACAGCAAAGACTCCAACAGGCTTCTGGGGAAGGAGGAGCCCTAGAGTCTAGTGTCTTTTCTCTGACCTGAGGGACGTCAAGGTAGCTGAGTGACAGCCCCAGGCAGCAACTGGAGTGATCTCTGAGCTGTGCTTGTAAAGAGTCGATTATTGGAGGCAGGCAGATCAGTGGGAGAAGTCCTTGTGTTAAGACGTACTGTCTAAGCAGCTGGTAGAAGATGCACCAGACATTGCCTTCAGTGGAGAAGTCAAACTGCTAGTAGTGTTGCTGTTCTTGATGAGAAGAGCAGGATTTGCATGCTAGTCTGCATGATTAACGATGTTGGAGAGACAATATGGAGCAGAGAGGCTGAATCGAGAGAGAGAGACAGACAGACAAAAAGAAGATGGAGCCTGCCTGCATCAGAGATAGCTTGGGTGAGCTGAGATCCAGCAGCCTACTGCACCAGGAAGAGTCATCTGTGTCTAGGAACCATGAGTATGCTGCAGGGCCGCCCATCCTGTCATGGAAAATTCATTTGCTGTTGATCCTGTTTGCAAGCTGGACACTGGGCCTGATTACAAATACCCTGGTTTGTGGGGTCTGTTGCACTTTAAGCAGTTGTATGGCTTTTGGGTGGCAGTTAATTTGAGCACATTGCTCTGTTAATAAAAGGGCACCAATGCCAGCTAACCTGTGGCAACTTCAATGGGCCTGCAGTGGTTCAACACCTATAACACATAGAAACTGTTGGTAAGGTAGTTCCTAGGTAAATTAAAGTAATCCCTGGTACCTGGTGGGAAAGGTTAAAACTGGCCCACCTGGAAGGGTGCTTAATAGATGATTTGTGGGTTTTCGCTAACTGTTTGCCTTCCAAGCCCCCCCCATTAATAAAACTGTGCTCTTTTGTTAAACTGTGGCTGATTATTGTCTTCCAAGTCTGTGAAATAAATAGGGGATTCCTTACTGAGCTCATCCAGAGCCGAGGCCTTTGTGGCTCGGTTATTTTATTTATTTACTTTATTGAAAACTTCAGAGAGTACTGTTGAGCACAAGTGCTCATTTACAAAGATTCCACTTCAAATACATAATCACAAAAAACATTATAAGTACAATAAGCAGTTCTAGAGGAAATGCAGTCAAGTCAGGCTCAAAAACCTAAGACGGAACAATTACATAGTTTTGAAAAAAATATGTGCATGTAACCCCTAGATGGCGCTATCCCAGGGGCTACTACCCCTGCCTGATTTGCCACTAACAGGTTGAGGGGCCTGGATCCAATGGCGGGTGCCTCCACCCAGAGGTCAGGGTTTGCAATAGTTAAACTTACTTGGTCACAGCCCTCTGGGACACTGCAACCCCCCTTTCTTCCCACTAGTGGCCCACACAATATATCAGAATTACCTTCACAGTATACACTTACCCCCAGGGCTGGTTCAGGCACTGGGACCTCCTGTAAAATAAGATACAGTGCAACAATCACAGTACAATACTTTAACATAGACAAATACCTCAGGCAGTATAACTTTGCTGAAACAAGCAGCTCTGATTTATTTAGGGAATATAACAAGGACAGGAGGAAAGCAGGTTAATTAACTTATCACTTTATCTCATCTACCTATGGCATCTGCACAGGCCTATCCCTACCAGTTACTGTCCATGGGTACCCAAACCCTAGTGGCTAGTCCAAACCGTGGCAGCTGGTAGGGCCCTTTCCCACAGAGAAAAGAATAATTAGTTTAAACAGTCAGCAGTACAGTGATTCCATTTGGATTTAATGTGGCAATTCAACAGGAGCGACCCTGAATTAGTACTCACACCTCCAAACAAGATAGGGTCCTTCAATGTCAGCAGGGCTACTCTTGAGCTCCACAAGACTCCTCACACATTTATATGGCAAACTGCAACAGGAAAAAGTCCTTTAATGGCAGCAGGATTCACTTGAGCTAACCAAGCCTCCTCACACATTTATATGGTGAACAGTAACAGGCAAAAGTCCTTTAATGGCAGCAGGATTCACTTGAGGTACACAAGCCTCTTCACACATTTATATGGTAAAACAGAAAGTACTATACCAGGCAGGCTGCTTCTCTATTCCAATCGCAATTACTGCACAATACCCGGGAGAACACACATCAGATTCAGTTCCTGACAGACCGAGTGCAATTCAGCAATTTCTCCAGTCTTCTACAGGGTGAGCTGAGTTTCTACTCTTCAGATATCCTTGATTCTCTTCACAGGATGGATTCAGTCCTAACAAGCAGTTACACAAGCTGCAGACCGAACTCTGGGCCTTACACACGCTTCCGACTAAAACTGCACACTGAAAAGCACAGGGCTCCTTCCTTCTTCACTGCCAGAGCTCAACTGAAACTCCAACAGACAAAACGGCACTTCCTTTGAGTTCCTCCCAGTTCTTGACTGGATTGGCTGTCACTCACAATAGACTGCTCCTGTTGGTCCAAAAGGCGCCAAGTCTAAACTACATCTCCCAGAGTCACTGCCCATACAATCCTCTTGTGGCTGGCTCAGATTATGAGTCCAAGTTCTGATTCGTCCAAGGCACCATTTAGAGCTAGCTTACCCCACACTGATTGGTCCAGTTCAGCAGTTCAAAACCAGAATGGGGAACTAGGCAGACACAGTTCTGACTGCAAAGAAAGCAGGTTAGACAAACTGTAATTTCATTATTACTCTAAATGGTTTCTGGCAAACAGTTACATCTTTCAGATAGGTTCCTTTGCACTCCTAGTGACTGCAAAATGGAGTGAATTGGCAGCAGCTCGAGTGGTACTAAATCAAAGAAACACACAGTCCCCATACAAACTAATTATGTCTGCAAGCAGACAGCTCTTAAAGAGACAGTACCAGAGGTTCTAAAACACTCACTGATAAATGGCTTAACGCCAAACACCATTCAGGCTTGGAGCATTCAAGCAAGCTCCTGGAAGTCTTTTGGGAACCCCCATTTGCAGGGGGTTACACCCTCCGGTTTGGGAAAGCTTGACGTCCACGCTGCTAAGTACCCATAAGTTTCAACTGCAACCATATACATTTGCATTAGGCTCGCATACGTAATCATCAGTCAATATATCATTTTAACAAGAACACATTTCTGAAACATTGCAGTATGTCACTCTTTACACAGTATTACATACACATTGTACCATAACTCAAGCTATTACCTCTTGTACATGAAACCTGAAGAGAGGGGCCTTCCTATCAGTTACCTTGGGGCTGGATGGGGCAAGGGCACCATACTTAGAGGGCAACACAAGTAACTTGAGTTAGCACTGACGCCAGTTTGGGCAATGAGCTCGGGACACATACACTCCTTTATGGACAACATTGAGAGGCAGATCCACTGGCCGCCCAGGGAATCATAACTGAGGTGCACCACAGGCTTTACAGCTCAACCAGTCTTTCTAGGGGAACTGTTACAGTCTCTGCACTCTGAGCCTCATTTTCAGCATTGTCCTCACTTGTCAGGGAGTCTCCATGGGGTAGAGAGGCTAGAACTTGGGGCACTTTCAGCTCCAGGAGTTACAGTTTCTGAGTCCACAACATTTGGCTCGGATGGAGAGCTTTCGGACACTGGCAGTGGACTGTCAGGGCACTCAAAATACTCTTCTTGTTCTGGTGTATCACCAGTCTGACCCAATCCATCATTTTCTCCCTGAAAGCTCAAACAGTTCAACCATGCACAATGATTCCATTTCATCTGATCTGATGCTTTGCACTTCACTTCTGGGAGCATTGGCTCCAGGGACTGAAACTGGGGGCTTAGACAGTCCAGAAGGCCCAGCTTCTTCTCCAGTATTGACTAGGGATGGCCCCAAACAATTGACTCAGTTCGTAAGAAGGATAGTATTCAAAGTCACTCTCACTTTCTTCTGATATGGACTGACAGTCATGCTCAACTGGGACTTGTGGAGGGGAACACTTTAACTCTGCTTCTGTAGGTGCAGACTTTCTTGATCTTTTCTTAGCAGCAGCTCTAGTCACTGGGTCCAGAGGGGCATCTTCTAGGGCTCAGACTCAATCAAGATTTGTCCAATGGGCAGTAAATGATTTCTATGCATTGTTTTTACATCTTCCAATTATTCTCAGGCCTTACCTTGTACACTGGCAGATCATCTAGTTTGCCCACTATAATTTGAGGGAGATGGTGCCATCTGTCAGCAATCTTGTGTTTGCCATGCAGTCCCAGATTTCTTAGTACGCCGATCTCCCTCCTGGAGTTCCTGTGCTTTCACCTTTTATCATACCTTTCTTTGTTGGCAGATTTCTTTGGCAGCCATGGTTTGAGCCAGTTGGTACGTATGAGTTAGCTGGGCCTTTAACTTTGCACATACTGTAAATAGTTGTCAGCTTGAACCCCATCAGGAGAGCCCAAAACACACATCTACCGGTAGTCGAGCTTCTCTTCCAAACATCAGGCGGTAGGGGGAGAACCCAGTGGCATCACTTTTGGTGCAGTTATAAGCATGTACCAGGGTGCTAATTTGTTGGCTCCATCTAGGCTTGTCCTTTGGGTGCAGGGTGCCTAGCATATCTAGCAAAGTGCGGTTGAAACGTTCAGGCTGTGGGTCCCTCTGGGGGTGGTAAGGAGTGGTTCTGGACTTTCGTACCTCACAGAGAAAGCATCTCTTTGATCAGATGACTCTCAAAGTCTCTCCCTTGATCAGAATGGATTCTTTGTGGAGCCCCATAGTGAACAAAAGTTTTCTACAAGTACTTTGGCTACAGTGGATGCTTTCTGGTCTTTGGTGGGAAAGCTTGGGCATATCTCGTGAATGGTCAGTGACCACCAGCACATTACTGATATTTCTTTGATCTGACTCCAAACTCAGAAAATCAATACAGACCAGCTCCATGGGTGCACTGGTGGTTATGTTAACAAGGGGGCAGCCCTCTGGGGCAAAAGCTTTCCTCTGTAAGCAGCGACTACAAGTTCGAATGTGTTGCTCACATCAGCCCCATCTTAGGCCAATAGAATCTGGATCTCACCAAGTCAAGTGTTCTGTCTATACCAAGGTGCCCCATGTGGTTGTGCAAGGACCTCAATACTGAGTCTCGAAAGGCAGTGGGCAGCACTAGTTGTTGTTTGTCTACTTGTCCCCTCTGTCTACTGTTTCTCTGTATAACAGTTTATTGATCAGTTTCAACTTAGGACCTTCTTTGTATAACAGTGCAGTTCTCAAATCAGTGGAGCGTAATTTGGACACATCTCTTCCTGCATAGAGGGCTTCTAAAGCTGCTTTGATCATGGGATGCGTGGGATTGAGCCCGTCAGATACTGTCATTGTCTAGCTGAGGCAGTGCACCAATGTCTATTGCAGAAAAGTGGCAATAAGCAGCAGGTATGCAATTCTCAGAGGGTCCCAAGCAATCCACCATGCAGTCCACTGCGTCCGTGGACATTTGTTCCTCCCTGTCAAACTTCCGGCAGAGTGCCCGAATGTCAGGTTCTGCCAATCGGACCCAATCATTCTGGGAACAGGCCTCGGGAGAGAGCATCAGCATCTATGTGGTTCAGACCTGCTCGGTGATTCGAGAGCATAGTCATATGTAGATAATGCAGAAAGCCACCTATGGCCAGTGGCATCCAACTTAGCTGAGGTCTGCACATAGGTCAAAGGATTATTGTCAGTTTTTACTAGTATTTTAGCCCCATACAAGTACTCATGGAATTGGTCAACAATAGCCCACTTCAAAGCTAGGAACTCTAACTTATGTACAGGATAGTTCTTTTCGGATGGGGTCAGGCTTCTACTGGCAAAGGCCACTGGTCTCAGGCCATTCTCATGCTCTTGGTACAACACAGCCCCCAACCCTTGCAAGCTAGCATCAGTGTGCAGGACGTAGGTTTTCTTGGATCGGCATAGGCCAGCACTGGAGCATGGGTAAGTTGATATATGATCTCATGAAAAGCAGTTCACAATCAGGAGCCCAGCGGCCCCAAATATTTCACCGGACAAAAAATACACCTTTTCAGTCTTGAGGACGCTGACTTTGGTATTTTTTGTGGGTTGGGGATACCCTTGAGTAAGGTTAAGTAAAGGGCAGATCACTCTTGAATAGTCCTTGATGAAAGCGTCGATAACCACAGAATCCCAGGAATCTTTGCAGTTCTTTAGATGTTTGGGCTGTGGCCAGGTGGTCAAGGCCTCAGCTTATACGGTCAGTCTCTATTCCTCGGTGGATACTATGTGTCCCATATACTTTACTGATGTTTGAAAGAATTGACACTTATCAATGGACAGTTTAAGGCCAAAGTCCTCCAGTCGGTCCAATACCTTAAATAATCTGCTCTCATGTTCCTCCAGTGAGCTGCCAAACACAATAACATCATCTAGGTATACCAGGCACTCTAGTAAGTTCATGTCCCCACTGCAGCTCCATCAATCATTGAAAAGTGGCTGGGGCACCTGAAATCCTTGAGGCATCCTCATGAATTCATAGAAGCCAAGCGGACAGATAAAGGCTGTCTTCTCATGGTCCTCTGGGGCCATGTCGGGATCTGGTAGTACCCACTCGCGGAGATCCAGCACAGAGAACCACTTGCTCCCGTTTAGGCAGTCCAAAGCATCCTGAATGCGGGGCATTGTGTACTGATCAGGGATAGTCCGCTGGTTTAAGGTGCGATAATCCATCCACATCCTTACTGTCCCATTCTTTTTCCTCACTGCCACAATGGGGGAAGCATAAGGGCTTCTGGATTCTTGTATTACACCAGCAGCTAACATCTCTTGCAGATGCCGTCTCACATAATCTATATCAGCAGGTGCCAGGCGTCGAGACCTCTCACGAAATGGTCTTTCGTCATGCAGCCGGATATTGTGCTCAGCTCCTGCACGCATCCCACGTCCCATTCCTTTAAAGAAAACACCTGGTCTCTCTGGGCAAGCTTCACTGATCCTCACTTTCCATTCCAGCTGGCGAACGGAGTCGCCGAAATCAAACAAGTCAGGCGTTACTCTGTCATTCTTCCTCGAACTCTTGCTGCTGGTAGTACTGCAGTGTTCGCACAATGCACATTAGCCAGGATGCAACCTCTATTTACTCGAATGTCTCTTTCAGACACATTATGAACTTGGACCATTACCCTTCTGGCATAAGCATGGGCTCTAGTGGCAAAATACTAGGCTTGACCAGCAGTCCCTCTGGCAATTTTCCATCGCCTGGTGCATCCAACATTAATATTTTATTCTTAACATCCTTTCTGATACGGACCTCTCCCTGTAAGGTACACTGGGCATTTGGAGCCAGGATCAGAGACTCAGGATCCTTCTTCCATACAATTCCGACCGGTTCCTCTGGTTCTATTTTTTCAGCATCTCTCTGTGCCTCATAGGCCTTCTTAATTAAAGCCGGAACTCTTAAAGCTCTACTAGTCTTTGACCCCTGTTTTTCATAACACAACTGTGCCAGCCTTCCGAACATATGAGCATTTGTTCCAATCAACAAAGGGACACCATCATACAGTCCAGTGGGGGGGACACACTAAGGCTAGGGTCTCTACTTGTTCGGCCACTCCAGCCACGGAGGTGGGGAAAGACAGCCAAATTCGGATATACCCGGAATAGGGGTAGGCCTTCTCACTTAACCCCCCATACATGCAGTCCTTCTAATGGTTGTAAGGGTATGTCTGACAAATGCTTCTGATACCAATCCTGGAACATAATTGTCACTTGGGAGCCACTGTCTAATACAGCTCTTGTAGACACTCCATTCACCTTTACAGTGGTCTCCATGGAGGGACCCACTATTCTGGACCAGTCTGGAGAGGCGGTAGTGGGGGCCTGGGCAACTGACCTTGCCACAAAAAGACGTGAGTTAGCATTTTTTGTGCCCTCACTGGGATCATTTTGTGCACCTCTTAACCACTGATTTGTTCTCTGAAGCTCTCCTTGTAGCCTATATGCATCTTTGTCAGTGTCTTTTGGGGACCGGCATTCCCTCTTCATGTGCCCATCCTTCCCGCAATTATAGCAAAACATACTTTCTGGAGTTTGAGCTGGCCGGCATCACACTGGGAGCCAGGGGCGAGGTACTACTAACTGGAAACCTTGGTGCCATCTCTGTCTGTGGCGTGATAAGCATTTGGAGACATCTCGTCAGTTTCTCCACTTCCATGGTCAAGGAATTGAGTTTGGAGCTGTTATCAGCAGGAGATACATGGGTGGGTACCCCCACCCCCGTAGCAGATGCAGTCGGATATAGGTCAGGGCCCATACTTGCAGGCATGGCCTTCATAAAGGGACTGTTTTTGAATTCCCGGATCTCTCTCAACAGTTCGCCCCATTGTGGCATATCTTTTTCCTTGTCAGAGCACTCATTGACTGTCAACCTCTGCCTCTGAACTTCACTTGATGGGTCACCCTCAGTCACTCGGGTCGTAGCCACAGCTATTGGTGCAGGTCCTTCCCGAGGTTGCCTTTTCTCAACTCCTCGAATTTCTCTCATTAACTCATCATAGGAGGGTGGGGATTCCAGTCAATTTGCCAGGCCTAACTGAAGCAACAGCAGTTCTGAGAAGGGGGCAGACTTAAGGATCCTGTCCAGCCTGGTTCGGTCCAGTTCAATCGCTGGCAAACTACCCTTTCTGAGGCATTCTTGCAACAATTTTTCCAGCCGAGATACATACACAGACAACAACTCCCCTTGGTACTGTTGTGCATTTCTTACTCTCCACCATAGATCCTCATCAGAATCTGGGCTCCCATACACATTCTCCAAGGCCTCAAGATAGGCCTGTGCAGTCACTTCAGGGTTACTGGCCCGTTTAGCACGGATGGTAGCCAGGGCAGGACCTCGGAGGCTCTCACTAACCCTCTTTCACTTTTCGGCTTCCGAGCATTGCCATTCTAGCACTTGGGGGGCAACATAGTCTATCCAGGTCTCCCAGTCATCCTCCCCTTGGGGGGTGGGGAGGGTGCCAGAGAAGATCCTCAACCATCGGTAAGAGTCGTGACTAATGGCAGGTGCAGAAATAGGAGTCTGCATTGGTTCAGCTACCATTATGGGTACTGGAACGGGAGAGGGTGTTGGGGGAGGAACACCCCTAGGTGGCAAGAATAGTTTCTTCAAGTCCTCCACAGTTTTCCCTTCCCCCAGCAACCATTTAGCAAATTTCTCCTCAAAAGTTTCAGACAGTGGTGGGGACTCATTCCCCCCCGGGTCTTTACTGTACTTAGTTATCACTCTCCAGGCAGTGAGGGTACCCTCTGGGGTAATGGTCTGTGGCACTTTGGAGCTATCTATGGGATCCTTAAACTCTACTAGGGCCAGGAAAGTGTGGGTGAGCAGATTAGCATGCCGACCCACCACCACAGGGTTTTGTAAACCTTCCACCTTGGAAAGTACTCCCTGTACAGTGTCCGTATTGATACCCAGGGGGATGTCCAGGATAAGCATAGCATTTTGGGGGTCAATCTCCTCCCCAGTACACCACTCCACCAGCCGGTGCACAGCCACTTCTGTTGGGGTGCCCATTTTTTTTTCTTAACAGTGGTTCATAAATATGGCCACTAGAGGACACACAATCCCAGTGGTGAGCCTCCAGGATGTAACCCCTAGATGGCGCTATCCCAGGGGCTACTACCCCTGCCTGATTTGCCACTAACAGGTTGAGGGGCCTGGATCCAATGGTGGGTGCCTCCACCCAGAGGTCAGGGTTTGCAATAGTTAAACTTACTTGGTCACAGCCCTCTGGGACACTGCAACCCCCCCTTTCTTCCCACTAGTGGCCCACACAATATATCAGAATTACCTTCACAGTATACACTTACCCCAGGGCTGGTTCAGGCACTGGGACCTCCTGTAAAATAAGATACAGTGCAACAATCACAGTACAATACTTAACATAGACAAATACCTCAGGCAGTATAACTTTGCTGAAACAAGCAGCTCTGATTTATTTAGGGGGAATATAACAAGGACAGGGGGAAATCAGGTTAATTAGCTTATCACTTTACTCATCTACCTATGGCTCTGTGCACAGGCCTATCCCTACCTGTTACTGTCCCTGGGTACCCAAGCCCTAGTGGCTAGTCCAAACCATGGCAGCTGGTAGGGGCCCTTTCCCACAGAGAAAAGAAAAATTAGTTTAAACAGTCAGCAGTACAGTGATTCCATTTGGATTTAATGTGGTAATTCAACAGGGAGCGACCCTGAATTAGTACTCACGACCTCCAAACAAGATAGGGTCCTTCAATGTCAGCAGGGCTACTCTTGAGCTCCACAAGACTCCTCACACATTTATATGGCAAACTGCAACAGGCAAAAGTCCTTTAATGGCAGCAGGATTCACTTGAGCTAACCAAGCCTCCTCACACATTTATATGGTGAACAGTAACAGGCAAAAGTCCTTTAATGGCAGCAGGATTCACTTGAGGTACACAAGCCTCTTCAAACATTTATATGGTAAAACAGAAAGTACTATACCAGGCAGGCTGCTTCTCTATCCCAATCGCAATTACTGCACAATACCCGGGAGAACACACATCAGATTCAGTTCCTGACAGACCGAGTGCAATTCAGCAATTTCTCCAGTCTTCTACAGGGTGAGCCTGGTTTCTACTCTTCAGATATCCTTTGATTGTCTTCACAGGACGGATTCAGTCCTAACAAGCAGTTACACAAGCTGCAGACCGAACTCTGGGCCTTACACATGTTTCCGACTAAAACTGCACACTGAAAAGCACAGGGCTCCTTCCTTCTTCACTGCCAGAGCTCAACTGAAACTCCAACAGACAAAACCGGCACTTCCTTTGAGTTCCTCCAGTTCTTGGCTGGATTATTGTCACTCACAATAGACTGCCCTGTTGGTCCAAGGCGCCAAGTCTCAAACTACATCTCCCAGAGTCACTGCCCATACAATCCTCTGTGGCTGGCTCAGATTATGAGTCCAAGTTCTGATTCGTCAAGGCACCATTTTAGAGCTAGCTTACCCCATACACTGATTGGTCCAGTTCAGAAGTTCAAAACCAGAATGGGGAACTAGGCAGACACAGTTCTGACTGCAAAGAAAGCAGGTTAGACAAACTGTAATTTCATTATTACTCTAAATGGTTTCTGGCAAACAGTTACATCTTTCAGATAGGTTCCCTTTGCACTCCTAGTGACTGCAAAATGGAGTGAATTAGCAGCATCGAGTGGTACTAAATCAAAGAAACACACAGTCCCCATACAAACTAATTATGTCTGCAAGCAGACAGCTCTTAAAGAGACAGTACCAGAGGTTCTAAAAACACTCACTGATAAATGGCTTAACGCCAAACACCATTCAGGCTTGGAGCATTCAAGCAAGCTCCTGGAAGTCTTTTGGGAACCCCCATTTGCAGGGGGGTTACATGCAGATCATTGCATAAGAAGTCTTAGGATATGTAGAGAGAGAAACCAAATAAAACTGTTTAGTGGTTACATTTGCATTGGACTGCAAGGGCAAACCACAAAGATCTCTTAAAATGATCAGTTTTGGGGAGATTCAGCAGAGTACATAAACACTACACTTAATTTAAACTACTGGGGGAGCAGTGGGTGTGCAGGCCCACAGACTCTGAGAGGAGGAGGTCAGTGAACCTTCCCCCACTGTGATGGAAGAGGTCTGGAGGGAGGAGGTGGAAGGGGCAAGAACATAGTTAGCAAAGGGTGGAGGGGGTGAGGAACACATAACAAGAGGACGTGGAGGGGTGCACACAGAGGGAATAAATGTGAATAGAAGAATAAAGGGAAGAAAAGGAAGGTCAGATTCTAGGTGGAGGGTGGTGTCTCTGAATGCACAGAGTCTTGGAAACAAGATGGAAGACCTGCAGGCACTATTAGCAGACAGGAGGGTGGACATAGCTGCAGTAACCAAGACTTGGGCAACTACACACCATGACTGGTACCTTGCGATCCCTGCATATAAACTATACAGGAGGGATAGGGTAGCTGGGAAGGGGGAGGGGTGGCATATTATATCAGAGAGGGAATAACTTGCACGAGAGAGGAGTCAGAGGAAGGGGAGTTGGAGGCATTATGGCTTCAATTAAGGTCCAATAGAGGAAGAAAGGTGCAGTTGGGGGTGGTTTACAGACCACCCCATCAGGATGAGGAGAGGGACAGGGAACTGAGCTCACAAATATCAGAAGCTGTGAGGAAAGGAGAGGTGGTAATTGTGGAGGACTTCAACCTGCCCAAGGTGGACTGAAACATGCCATCCACGACATGTGCTAGGAGTCAGGTGATCCTGGAAGGGCTGCAGAGTGGATTCCTGACTCAGGCATCACTGAACCAACAAGGGCAGAGGCAATTCTTGATTTGGTGCTCGCAAATGGGGAGCATCTACAGGAAAAAATGGTCAGGGAACCACTGGGTGGAAGTGACCATTGCACAGTGTGGTTCCAGTTGGATATGGGCAGGGAAAGCATCTTGACTAAGACCAAAATCTTGTATTTCAGGAGGGTGGACTTTAGGAAAATGGGCGAAGTGCTAAGGAGCCACCTGGTGGGCATCAGAGCAGATATGGGGTTGGCACAAAGGTGGTCCATCATTAAGGAAGGAATACTGGTTGCCACAGATCAGTGCATTAGGCTTAGGAGAAAGAACACATGGGCCAAAGCGCCCAGCTGGTTCAGTTCTGGGGTTGCCCAGGCAGTAAGGAAAAAGAGGCTGGCCTATAGAAAATTCAGGAGGACCGAGAGAGGTGGATAGGGAAAATTACCTAAGGTTGGCTAGTGAGGCAAGCAAGAAAGTCAGATGAGCAAAGGTACAGAAGGAGTTGCAAATAGCTGAAGGAACTAAAAAGGGGGAGAAGGCTTTCTTTCACTGTATAAGTGAGAAAAGGGACAAGAAGGAAGTGATTGTTGGGCTTAGGAAAGGGGTGGAGTGGGTGGAGGAGAGGAGCATGGTCTCCAGGATGTGAAGCAGCATGGGTTCATGAGGGGGAGATCATGTCAAACAAAATCTGATTGGCTTCTTTGACTGTGTCACTAAGACAGTAGACAGGGGCTAAGTGGTAGACATCCTCTATCTTGATTTCAGCAAGGCCTTTGACTCTGTGCCTCACAAAAGGTTGATCAGGAAGTTGGTGGATCTTGGGGTTGGGGAAAAGAAGGCCAGATGGGTGGAAAACTGGCTGAAGGACAGAACCCAGAGGGTGGTTGTGGGGGCAAGAGTTATCTGGCACCAGACAGGTAACCAGTGGGGTCCTGCAGGGCTTGGTGCTGGGGCTGGTGTTGTTCAATGTCTTCATCAATGACATTGGTGATGGCATTAAGGGCAAAATGTGCCTATTCATGGATGACACCAAACTCTGTGGGAGAATGGACACAGCTGAAGGGATACAGGACCTGCAGGAAGATCTGGAAAAGCTAGGGAGGTGGTCCACAATATGGCAGCTTGGCTTCAATGCCAAGAAATGCAAAGTTATGCATATTGGAGCCAAGAATCCCAGGACAGAGTACTACCTGGATGGAGTCCGAGTATCTGCATCAGAGGAGGTGAAGGACCTGGGAGTGATGATCACTAGTGACCTGAAGCACTCCAAGCAGTGCAAGAAAGCAGCAGCAAAGGCAAATAAGATGCGGGTATGCATATCTATGGGCATCAGTAGTAGGAGAGAGGAGGTTATACTGCCCTTGTACAGGTCACTGGTAAGGCTGCATCTAGAGTATAGAGTTCAGTACTGGTGCACACATCTCAAAAAGGACCTTTAACCTGCTGCAGAAGGTCCAGAGTAGGGCTACAAAGATGATAGCCAGTCAGCAGGGTAAAGCATATAAGGACAGGTTGAGAGCACTGAACATGTACTCCCTGAAAGGCAGGAAAGAGAGAGGGGACATGATTGGGACCTTCAAGTACTTGACAGGGATAAATAAGGTTGATAAGGAGAGTCTCTTTAAACTGAGTGGCAACCATAACACGAGGGGGCACAGTCTTAGGTTGGAGAGTGGGAGGTTTAGGAAGGAGGTCAGGAAACACTTCTTCATAGAGAGGATGGTGGACACTTGGAATGCACTGCCAGAAAAGGTCATCATGTTGAAGACAGTAGGTAGCTTTAAGAGAGGCTGGGACAGGCATGGGGGAGGGTAAGGATCATGGGTAGGGAGGAGTGGGGAGGGAGAGCAGGGACATTAGCTCAAGCTGTGGACCCTGTAATATGAGCAGACTTGATAGACCAAATGGCCTTCTTCTGCTGGCTTCTTCGTATGTTCGTATGTTTGTATGTAGGACCTGTGCAAGAGTGACGCGCAAGAGCGGTAGGTCTCATAAATCATGCTGGTGGACCAAGGAGGTTCATGAGGTGGTAAGGGAGAAGAAGACTGCCTACAGTAGGTACAAAAAAATGAGAGGAGAGAGGGATAGAGAGAATTATCGCCTAGCAACCAGGAAAGTCACCAGAGTGGTGCGGGGGGCAAAGGCCTGGAAAGAGCAGAAGCTGGTGCAGGGGATATGGGGTGGGGAAAAGGGGTTCTTCAGGTATATTGGTGAGCAGAGGAAGGTCAAGGGCCAGCTCAGTAGGTTGAGGACAGCTGGGGTGGGTGGAAGGGCTGGAGAGCAGGGTGGAGGCTGAGAGTACTTTGCCTCAGTATTCCTAGGAGGAGGCTGGGGAACTTCCAAAAAGGGGTTGAAGGGACACAGAAGATGCAGCAGACCTGACTATTGGGGTACCTGCTGAAGAACAAGCCACTGGGGGAGGTAGGCCAGGGGTGAGATATCAGGCTGGTTCTGCTGAATGGGGGGGGGACAGATGCTGATATTCCTGTCGGTCGGGTGTGGGAAGCCCTCCAGTCCCTAAAAAAGGATAACTCTCCGGAGCCTGATGCTGTTCATCCCAGAGTACTGAGGGAGTTGGTGGATGTTCTGGCTGCACCATTGGTAGATCTCTTTAACTTGTCACTCCAGATAGAGAGGGTGTCAAGGGATTGGAAGCAGGCACATGTTGTGCCCATCCATAAAGGGGGATTGAGAGAAGAGCCAAGAAACTATAGACCCATTAGTTTGACGTCGGTGGTGGGGAAGGTAATGGAGAGCATACTTAAGGAAAGGCTGGGAGGTTTCTTGGAGGAGATGGGTTACCTGGATGACCGGCAGCATGGGTTTGTGCCAGGTAGATCGTGTCAAACAAACCTTGTAGAGTTCTATGAATGGGTGACATCAGCACTCAACAGGGGGAGACCAGTGGATGTACTGTTCCTGGACTTCAGCAAGGCATTTGATTTGGTTCCTCACATTGGCCTAAGGGAAAAGCTGGGGGGGATGGGGGTAGGCCCATTGACAGGTGGATTGGAAATTGGCTTTCAGGTCACACTCAGCAGATAGTGGTTGTAGGGAAGGTCTTATCTCCTAGGGAGGTCATAAGTGGTGTCCCAGAGGGATCAGTCCTGGGGTCAGTCCTGTTTAACGTCTGCATCTCCGATATCAGGGAAGGTATCAGGTGTGAAATGAGTCTCTTTGCGGATTACTCTAAACTGGGGGTAGTGGTGGAGAGGAAGGATGGGAGATTGGCCCTGCAAGAGGACCTAGATACTCTGGATAGGTGGTCCTGCACCTGGAAATTGAAATTTAACTCCTCCAAGTGCAAGGTGCTACATCTAGGTTGGGAAAACCCCAACTATGTGTACACCCTGGGGTGTATGAGTTGCAGGCCATGGCAGGGGAAAGAGACTATGGTGGATGTTAACAGGAATAATTCAGAGCAGTGCGGGAGGGCTGCAGTCAGGGCAAATAGGATGCTGGGATGCATCGCTAGGGGGATTACCTTAAGGAACAGGGAGGTGATTTTGCCACTGTAAAACAGCCTGGTTAGACCACATCTTGAGTACTGTATGCAGTTCTGGAGGCCGCACCTATGGAGGGACATCCAACTCCTGGAGAGGGTTCAGAGGAGAGCAACCAGAATGATCCAGGGTCTGGGGGATATGACATATGAGGAATGACTAGGGGAGCTCAACCTGTTCTTGCTGGAGGAGAGGAGGGACCGGGGAGACATGACTGAGGTCTTCAAGTACCTCAGGGGAGTAAATAAGGTAAGCCGAGCTAGGATCTTTCAACTGAAGGAGGGTGGAATCACCAGAGGACACAGTTGGAAGATTGAGGGTGGTAGGATTAGGTAGGAAAGGAGGAGGAAGTACTTCACCGAAAGAGTGGTGGAACCATGGAATGCGCTGCCCAGGGAGCTGGTACAGGCAGCTATGGTGGAGAGATTCAAGAGAGGGTGGGACAGATATAGGCAAGGGGTGAAACAGAGGCTGGTTTGCTGGGGGGGGAGGAATGGGGGATGGAGTAACAGTGGAAGGAGACAGACAGAGGGCTATGGTACCCAATCAGGCTGCTGAAGCACGAGCAGACTTGATAGACCAATAGGCCTACTCTGCTGGCGTCTAGTATGTTAGTATGTTATCAGCCAGTTCGCTTAACCAATTACTGTAACTGGTTGATTGACGTGTCCCCAGCACTTGCCCCTGAACCTGATAATACCAGACCACCCCAGTTTGTTTGTTTGTTTATTTATTTATTTAAAACAGCTGAAATAGTTAATTTGCAGATGCTTCCTTGGGGAAGGGGAAGGGGCTAGCACAACAATAAGTTACAATAACTAGGTTGCAATAAGCAAAACAGTCCATCACAGACTAATGCCAGTGGTGGTATTCTGTACAAACAAAGTTTACTGGGTGAAAAAAAAAAACTGATAGTGTGCATAATTTTGATATTGAGTGGGTCACGAATAAAGCTGAACATATCTCAATCAGAATGAGCAGATAGCCTATTGGTACCCCAGGTGGGGTGGAGGTATGAGATGGCCTGATTTCATGCCTGATTCCTTTAACAGGGAGAACCCTGAGTGGACTGATTGGTTGGAGTAATTTGAGCTTGTGGCTGAGGTGAATGGCTGGGATGCAGCTGTCAAACAGAACTTTATGACACTCTTGTTACAGGGCAAAGCCTACAAAGTGTATTCAGGGATGGAGTTCAATGTCAAATAAAATTACACTGCTTTGCTAGTGGTGATGAAACAGTTTCTTAAGCCTGCCGAATGCGCCAGCTGAGAAAGAACTGCTTCTTTAATTTTAATTGAAAAGGGCAATATGCTTGAGACTTTAGCAGAGCCTTGCTGGATCTGGTAGACAAGGCCTTCCCATGTGCCAGCTCAGCTACTCGAGACCTGCTGGCCTGAGATCACGTCATCAATCATGCAGAGAGTTACATTTCCTACTATACTTATGAAAGTGCTCAGGGCTAGAGCAAGAGATTCAGTATGCCAAACAGCTGGAAGCAGTGCGGGATTTGGATGCTCTTGAGACTCTGGAATCCCCAGCCAGCTTGAAACCCATGAAGTGACCCCGGAGACTGTAATTCTCAAAGAGCTGACTAGAGCCATCACTTAGGTATGTGAGGAAATGGTGGGGACTTTCATGACTCTGCACACTGAAACTGCAAAATTGAATCTGAAGCTGGAGACCCCTAGGACTCCACAGCCAGAGAGACTGACAGAGCAAAAGGAATGGCAAAAGAGACCTCTGGCAGACCCACATCCTGAGTCAATCAAGTTTCAGAACTGGAGGCTGGATGATTGGCATGTTAGATGTGTAGATGCCTGGCCATTATGCCAGACAGTGCCCCCAGCAGAGGGGTTTGTTGTGGCTTGAAGCCATGTTTGTGGATGACATGAAACTCAGTGGAAGAGTGGATAGTATGGAGGGAGTCAGACAACTGCAGGAGGACCTTAAGAAGTTGGAAAGGTGGTCACAAATATGGCAATTAAACTTCAATGCTAAGAAGTGTAAGGTGATGCACCTGGGTAGAGCCAGCCCCAAGGAAGAATTCTGGCTAAATGGAGTGCAGCTGAGCACCACTGCTGAGGAATGTGATCTGGGAGTCATCATTAGGGACAACCTCAAGCAGCAAAGTCAGTACAATAAGGCTCACAGCAGAGCTAGCAGTGTGTTAGGATGCATTAGCAGGGGGATAGACAGCAGGGAGAGGGAGGTGATACTACCACTTTACCAGTCATTAGTGAGGCCTCATCTGGAGTACTGTGTACAGTTCTGGAGGCCTCACCTAAGAAAGGACATTGATAGATTGGAAGTGGTCCAGAGAAGGGCAACAAAAATTATACATGGCCTTCAGGAAATCACCTATGAAGAGAGGCTTCAGGCTCTGAAATTGTATACTCACTAGAGACTAGTAGGGAGAGGGGGATATGATTGAGACCTTAAAGTTCCTTAAAGGCATCAACAAGGTACCAGAAGTGCAGCTTTTTACCAGGAATGTCAGTTCTACCACAAGAGGGCACAAGTGGAAATTGAAGGGTGGAGTGTTCAAGAGGGACATCAGAAAGTATTACTTCTCAGAGAGGGTGTTGGAACCTTGGAATAGATTGTCTCCCAAGGTGGTGACTGCAAAGTCAGTACCAAGCTTTAAGCATGGGTGGGACAAGTATTGGGAACAAACACATGGCACTGGCAAGAGTTAGGCTGGGTGTCTAGGAGCACAGAACATTGGTGCACAATAGGTCCCAGGATACCTCGCTTGGGCAGACTCAATCTTCTATGTTTTTATGTGGACAGTGGACAGGGACCAGACACAGCTCTCACAAAAAAGATTTCCATCAGCAGATCATAATTAGCACTACAATGGGATTTAGCCATTGTCTGCTTGAAGAAATAAAGGGTATCTCATGGTGTCCATTGTGCACTCCTGGGTATGGGGAGGAACAACTAAAAGATCCTTGCAGAGCCTACAGCAAATGGAACTGCCCTCAGCGTTTTGGGACTGTGGAAAATGCTGATTGCTTTGAAGGTGCTGCTATTAGCCTGTGAAGTCCTAGCGGCCGAAGATGAGACGCAAACCATGCTACTTGGAACTGACTTGCTCCATCAATATGGAGACATGTTGAACTTTACAGATGATGCTTGTGTGACGTAGACAGCCAGCTCTGAGTGCTGTATCATTTCTTTTTAATATAAAATGTATTACTGAATGTCTCCTGCTGAAAATCAAATGCTCTAGGAGTGACCTCACTCATCCCCCCCCAGATTTCAGGAGAGAGTTGCAAGCCATAAGAAACATGCTGACAGCATGTGAGTTCACACACACTCAGTTTTAAGAGACAGTGTGTTACATGGAAGACTTTAATCAAGGATCCTGTTTCTCTGAGTTAATTACAGACTTGTTTAAGTTAATTTTGTTAAGAGAGAAATCATAAAGAAGGTTTATGACATTGGAGAGGAACCTAGGTTATTACACGGGGGTGCAAGGTTGTAAATGTCCCTCTGAAGCCTGTGTGAGGGAGGATACAGCATGGGATCGAATGAAGGTTCATTTGAAGGACATGAATTATGCTGAAGTTGCAGAATGTAATACTTTTGTATAAGTTATATATTTTCATATATCCTGACAGGGAGGAGCTAGGTGACCTCCTGAAACGAGGTGGGGTAAAAGCCAGCTTTTAATTTAGTCTGTTTTACTTCACAGACACACATTTTTACCTAGACTGTGACCACGAAACATCTTGGGAGCACTTTTAAGCAAGTATTTAGAGACTAAGTACTGTAGTAGGAATTGCACTGTTTAAAATGTTGTTCTTTCAATAGATTTGTATGTCTTGTGATATAACAGTTCTGTATTGTTGTGTTTTACATATTATCTATTATAGTAAAATTCTTTTTAGAACTTACTTGGTCTGTCTTTCACTTCTTTTTTTTATTTGTACGAAAAGTACATGGTTATAGCAGACAATAGACATGCGCTTGAATGGTGATACCAAACTGGAAAGAGAAGCGTTTTAAATCTGAGGTCTTTATTAAAGTTTTAAAGGGTTCATCTCTGTATACCTGGTTGGGTGCCCATAGGCAAAGATATCTGGCTCCCCAAAGACAGATATATCTGAGCCTGTGCATTAGGTATGCTAACAAGATGTTAACAGTTTGAATCCCTCCAGAACTTGAGACCAAAGGTTGATCCGAACTCACAAAAACAGACAAGAGGGTTACCTTGTCTGTTACACTGTTCACAAAACTGCACTCAGAGGTTGGCACTTTGGGAGTAGAGGGCCTGACCTGCTGAGTGGCTTGGTGATAGATTGGTTGGCAGCGGTGGCATAATTTTGGTATCACAAGCTTTATTGTTCTGTGTCAGCTGAGACAGTAAGCTCTCCTGCAAAGAAAGAAAAAAGGCAGAGTTTTATTTTAAAAAGGAAACAGAATTATATATCACTTGGCGTACAGTCCAGTTCCTACCCATTTTATTTTTTTTCTAAAGTGCAAGTCAGAGTAGCAGTAGTGAGGGAAGAAGAAGATGGCTTCCGACTACAGCAGGCACACTGTAGATTATTTGAAGCAGTTGTGCGGGAACAGGGGAGTCCCGTTTGAGGTGACAGCCAAAAAGCAGAACCTCACAGAGGCTCTGATGGTAGCAGATACCCAGAGCAGCGAGTCACTGACCGTGACTGAAAAGGACAGCAGGGCCACTGTCAGTGAAGGGCCACAGCAGTAGAGGATGGTCACCAGTATCCTGAATCCAGAGGTACTCAAACTGCAAATTGAGTTGTGCAGGATGGAACTGGAGGCAGAGCGACAACAGAGGGAGGCAGACTGTGAGGCACATGAGCACAAGCGAGCTGCAGCGGAGAAAAGAGAGTGAGAACACAGACAGGCAGAGGAGAGGAGAGAGGAACGATAGTGGCAACATGAACTGGAGAAGCACCGACTCCGACCAGTGGCACCAGAGCAGGTAAGTGTCTTGGGTTTAACTGGGACTGCAGGACTGGGTTACAAATTGAACTCCAAATTAATAGCTGAGTTTAAGGAAGGGGAGGACATGGATGCCTTTTTAAATTATTTTGAAAAAGTTTGTATTCAGGCTAAAATTTCTAGAGAGTCCTGGAGCTTCCAGCTATCCCCGCTACTTACCGGGAAAGTTCGGGATGCATTGGGTCAAATGACCAATGAGGACAGTGACAATTACAGCAAGTTAAAAGCTGCACATTAAAAAAGTTTGAATTAACTGCTGAATCATACAGAGCTAAATTCTGTCAGCTCAGGAGAAACCCTGATATGAGCTATGAGGAGCTAGCCACAAAACGACGTCAGCTTTTAAAACGTTGGTGGGAAGGAATTGAGGCAACCTTTGTTGATAAAATTGAAAATGTGATTTTATTAGAACAGTTTTATTGGGCATGCCCAGCAGAGCTAAAAACCTGGCTAGAGGACCGAGATCCAAAAACAGTGCAAGAGGCTGCTGAACTCTCGGACTGCTATGCCAAGAGCAGACCTGCTCAGAGAGCAAATGGGGTGGGCATGGCAGCGCAGAAAAGGGAAAAGTGCACCTTCAGGGCAGCTAAAACCCTCACTGCCTCCGCCAAAACCAGTTAGCCCCAGGTTTCTGAAGTAAGAAATGCATGTTGGCTGTGTAAGGAAACTGGGCATATTGCCAGACAGTGCCCCAAAAAGGCAAGCCAAAATACACAATAGGGTGCTAGAAAAGAAGTGGGTTGTTTGTGTGTCCCTGAGAGCATGCCAGTGAACATGACGGAACACATGCACCCAGTCATAGTAAATGTTGTACAGACACAGGGGTTAAGGGACACGGGCATCCCTGACATTGGTAAAGGGGGATTTGGTACAGCCTGGTCAGCTTATACCCAATAAATATATAACTGTACAATGGTTTACTGGTGAAGAGAAAACATTGCCACTCGCTAGTGTTCTCCTGGACTGGGGTGAAACAGGGGGAACTGTGCAACAGGTGGCTTTAGCCAAGACATTAGCAGTGGATGTGATCCTGGGTACTAATCTCCAGCAGGGGGTGGTATGTGCAGTTACCCATAGCCAAGCGGCAAGGGAAAATAATAGTTCCCTGAACCCCACAGAAACCAGTGTGGAAACCACTGAGAGGCTGGTTCCTCAGCCTGTCTCTAGACGGGGAGACTGATAAAAAGGGGGTAGAAATTTCCCCAGTAGCAAGTGACCACACAGCTATGGAAGGTTACTCTGAAGAGGAAGGGGTGACCCATTGTCAGAGGGTTAGGGATGACAGTGATCCTGAGGGCCCTGACACTAGTGCTAGGGACCCTAGTTTAGCGACTGAAGGGGACTTGTCCCATGCCTTGGGAATGTGTGAGGGGTTTGCAGCTGCTCAGAGGGGTGACCCTAGTTTAGGGAAGCTGAGGGCTTGGGCAGACTCTGGCAGAGCACAGGGAGGTAACGGCCAACATAAGGTTTATCGCGAAAATGGACTTATGTATACTCAGGCAGTACAGACAGAGGGAGGGATGCTAGGCAGGCAGCATGTCGTTCCCCAGGGGTATCGTGAGCCATTGCTCAAGACTGCACATGATATTCCCTTGTCTGATCATCTGGGAATCGTGCGCATGATTCAGCGGTTGGCCAGAATTTCTACTGGCCTAACTTCAACCAGCAGGTGAAGGAGTATTGCAGGTCTTATCACCGGTGCCAAGAAATAGGGAAGGCAGGCAAGAAAACCCAAGCTGCCCTGATCCCCTTTCCCATAGTGCAGGAGCCATTCCAGAGGGTGGGAATGGATTTTATGGGGCCTTTAAATACCCCAGGTCCTCAGAGAAGAGGTTCATCCTGACTGTGGTGGATTATGCCACCCGGTACCCAGAGGGAGTCACCCTATCCTCTCTGAGGACAGACAAAGTGGCAGATGCCTTACTTTGGATTTTCTCCCATGTTGGCTTTCTGCAGGAGGTAATCACCGGTCGAGGGGGTTCCTTCATGTTGGACCTGATGAAATGTTTATGGGAGAAGTGTGGGGTGGTGCAGAGATGCATGACACCATATCACCCACAAGCCAATGGGCTTGTGGAATGATTCAATGGTACCCTAAAGTCAATGCTCCAGGCATTTGCTGAACAGCATGGGAGAGACTGGGAGAAATACCTTCCCCACCTGTTGCTTGCATACAGGGAGGTGCCACAAAAGTCGACAGGATTTTCCCCCTTCAAACTCTTGTATGGACGCCGGATACGTGGGCCCCTAGATTTGATCTGGGAGGACTGGGAAGGCAAGCACGACACTCAGGGAACTCCCATTGTGGATTACATCCTTAGGTTTAGGGAAAAGCTGAAGGAGCTTATGGGGACAGCCCAGAGCAACCTGGCAGCTGTCCAACAGAAACAAAAGGTGTGGTATGACCGCAGAGCCAGAGCTCGCTCATACATGGTATGTCAGGAAGTCATGGTCTTTATTCCAGTCCAGAAAGACAAGCTGCAAGCTGAGTGGGCAGGACCGTACAAAGTGGTTAGGAAGGTAAATGATGTGAACAACATTGTGGAGTTACCTGACAGTAGACAGACTGAAAGGATGTACCATGTCAAGATGATGAAGCCATATGCAAATAGGGCTGACATGGTGTTTGCAGTGTGTAGTCATGGGGAGGGGACAGACGAAGGAGACCCCCTTCTGGATTTTCTGGAAGAAAATAAGTGGGAGTCCTCAGTGGAGGCAGTAAAATTGTCTCCCCAGCTGGCCCCGGACCAGGTCCAGAAAGTAAGGGAGGTTTTAGCAGACTTTGCCCCCTTGTTTAGTGCCAAGCCTGGACTAACCCCCTTATTGACACACGATGTGGAGACAGAGACACAGATGCCCATACGGCAAACAACATATCAGGTGTCAGAGGCTGTCCAAAAGGATAATGTTCACCTGAATAAATAAAGATTTGATTGATTGATTGATTGACATTAGAAGGGAAGTGGAGGAGATGCTGGATTTAGGGGTAATCCAGAGATCCCACAGCCCTTGGGCCTCACCCGTAGTCCTTGTGCCCAAGTCAGATGGCTCAACTAATTTCTGTGTGGACTATCATGGACTGAATGCAGTCACAAAGTCCGACACCCACCCAATGCCCCGGAAGGATGAACTCCTGGACAAGTTGAGAAGAATGACCTACCTTACGGCTATTGACCGGACCAAGGGGTATTGGCAGGTAGAATTGACAGACAGAGCTAGGGAGAGGTCAGCCTTCATCACTCTGGTAGGCTTATTTGAGTTTAAAGTAATGCCTTCCGGAATGAAGAATGCCCCGGCCACTTTCCAAAGGTTGGTGAACCAGGTGTTAAATGGTGCTGAGGAGTACGCCGTGGCATACCTGGACAACATTGCCATCTTTAGTACCAACTGGGAGGAACACCTATCCCAGCTTAGGGAAGTGCTGGACAGGATACAGAGGGCCGGGCTCACTGTCAAAGCCGAGAAGTGCCAGGTGGCCATGGGAGAAGTGGCATACCTTGGGCATATGGTAGCCTGGGGACAGCTCCGTTGTAACCAAATAAAGACAGAGGTGATTCAGGCATGGCCCAGACCAGAAACCCAGAAGCAGGTCAGGAGCTTTCTAGGGACAGCAGGGTACTTTGGGAAATTTGTACCCAATTACAGTGCCCTGGCTGCTCCCCTATCTGACCTGACAAAGAAAAATATGCCAAAGAAAATTACCTGGGGTCTAGCCTGTGAGGAAGCCTTTACCAGACTAAAGGAGGCACTGTGCAGTGCTCCTGTTTTGACAAGCCCTGACTATAGCAAAACCTTTACAGTTCAGATGGACGCCTCAGACATGGGTATTGGGGCAGTACTGACCCAGACATCCAGCCAAGGGACAGATCATCCAGTAGTGTACCTGAGCAGAAAGCTGCTTCCCAGGGAGCAAGCATACTCCACAGTGGAAAAGGAGTGTCTTGCCATAGTGTGGGCCCTAAAGAAGCTACAGCCATACTTGTATGGGCAGCATTTTGTGGTGCAGACTGACCACTACCCCCTAGTTTGGCTGACACAAATGGGAAAGAACAATGGCAGATTACTAAGATGGAGTCTTGCTTTACAAGGGTATGATCTAAATATTGTACATAGGGCTGGAGCCAAGAACCAGATCTCAGATGGGCTGTCTAAGGTCTATGAGGAGTGAACTGATTTGGGAAGCTCATCCCATGTAGGGGATAGATCCCCCAAATTCAGTCTAGGTGGGGAGGAGTGTGACGTAGACAGCCAGCTCTGAGTGCTGCATCATTTCTTTTTAATATAAAATGTATTACTGAATGTCTCCTGCTGAAAATCAAATGCTCTAGGAGTGACCTCACTCATCCCCCCCAGATTTCAGGAGAGAGTTGCAAGCCATAAGAAAAATGCTGACAGCATGTGAGTTCACAAACACTCAGTTTTTAGAGACAATGTGTTACATGGAAGACTTTAATCAAGGATCCTGTTTCTCTGAGTTAATTACAGACTTGTTAAGTTAATTTTGTTAAGAGAGAAATCATAAAGAAGGTTTATGACATTGGAGAGGAACCTAGGTTGTTACACAGGGGTGCAAGGTTGTAAATGTCCCTGTGAAGCCTGTGTGAGGGAGGATACAGAATGGGATCAAATGAAGTGTAATTTGAAGGACATGAATTATGCTGAAGTTGCAGAATGTGATACTTTTGTATAAGATATATATTTTCATATATCCTGATAGGGAGGAGCTAGGTGACCTCCTGAAAAGAGGTGGGGTAAAAGCCAGCTTTTAATTTAGTCTGTTTTACTTCACAGAGACACATTTTTACCTAGACTCTGAACACAAAACATCTTGGGAGCACTTTTAAGCAAGTATTTAGAGACTAAGTACTGTAGTAGGAATTGCACTGTCTAAAACCCTGTTCTTTTAACAGATTTTGTATGTCTTGTGATGTAACAGTTCTGTATTGTTGTGTTTTACATATTCTTGTCTATTATAGTAAACTTATTTTTAGAACTTACTTGGTCTGTCTTTGACTTCTTTTTTTTATTTGTAAGAAAAGTACATGGTTATAGCAGATAATAGACATGCGCTTGAATGGTGATACCAAACTGGAAAGAGAAGCGTTTTAAATCTGAGGTCTTTATTAAAGTTTTAAAGGGTTCATCTCTGTATACCTGGTTGGGTGCCCATAGGCAAAGATATCTGGCCCCCTGAAGACAGATATATCTGAGTCTGTGCATTGGGTATGCTAACAAGATGTTAACAGTTTGAGTCCCTCCAGAACTTGAGACCAAAGGTTGATCCAAACTCACAAAACAGACAAGAGGGTTACCTTGTCTGTTACACTGTTCACAAGACTGTACTCAGAGGCTGACACTTTGGGAGCAGAGGGCCTGACCTGCTGAGTGGCTTGGTGACAGCTTGTACCATATTGGGGATGTTTCCCCTGATGTGAGACAGTGAAGGAGGTCCATAAGACTGTGACCAGCATGTATGTGACTGTTTCTCTCAGAAGTGGTGTCCATCCCTGGCCAGGTTGGGGGAGGTGAAGCCAAAGACAGAGGGGGGAGGGGACAAGTGGAGCCCCAGTAGAAAGAACAGCATGATTTCCTAGTAGCTTGGTCAATGAGTAGAGTCCAACAGGGACAAGTGCATGTGTGTGTTACCAGTGTGACATCAGGACTCCAGACTTTCAAAAGATTGGTGTTCTGCATCTTTTATTTGGGAGGGAGGATATTGCCTGGAGATCAACCATATCACAAGACTTGCAGACTGGACCTCTGAAACCCCCAAAGGGAGAACAGACACCTGGCGCTGGACAGAGCAGACATTATCCCAGATACTCCAACTTAAAGAGCTGGAACTGATGACAGAGCAGATGCAGGCAGCCCAGGCTGTGATGTGGGAGTGTGCTGATGTTTCCAGTATGGAGGATCACAACCTGGTATGTACCAGGCTTGCCAAGCACTGGATCAATACTAGAGATACCTGGCCGATCAAGGAAGGACCTTGGCAGATCCTTCTCCACTATTAAGGAGAATCTGAGCAGCAATTGCAACAGATGAAGGACCAAGGAGTCATCCATCTCTGCATGAGCCCATGGGCCTCCTCAGTAGTTTTTGGTATGGAAAAGGGATGGGGAGTATGAGTGTATGTGGACTCTTGGTGCCTGAATGAGGTCACCACCAAAGATGCATACCTGCTACCTTTTATTCTTGACACCCTCGATCTGCTGACAAGGACTCGCTGGTTTTTCCACCCTGGATTTGGCCAGTGTACAGTGGCAAGTGGAGGTCTGCCCAGTGGATAATCCAAAGACAGTTTTCACAACTAAACAAGGACTGTATGAATTTAGCACTATGCTGTTTGGGTCGTGTAATGCTTCAGGGATATTTAAATGTCTGATGGATGTGGTGCTGGTGGATCTGTAAGGGACATTGCACCTGGTGTATCTTGACAATATAATCATCATTGGGAGGACTTTTCAAGAGCATCTGCACAAGTCGAAAGCAGTCCTACAGAAGCTAAGGACAGCAAACTTGAGGGTGAAACTATCTAAATGTAACCTTTTCTGCATTACTGTGGACACCTGATCTCTGCAGATGGAGTAGAAACAGATCTAGATTGAGCACAGGCTGTGTGATCCTGGCTGGTACCTCACTAAGTGATGGAGGTGAGGAGTTTTTTGGTACTGGTTTCCTACTACAGAAAGTTTATTGCAGAGTTCAATGCCATCATCCAGACATTGCACATGCTTACTGAAAAGGGGATACAATTTACCTGAACAGACACCTGTCAGGAGGCTTTCATGGAACTGAAATGGTAACTGATCTTTGTACCCATCTTAGCATATCCTGACCCACAACTGCTGTTTCTGCTGGACACCAATGCCTGTGAGATGGCAATCAGAGCAGTGTTGGCCCAGGTGGTGGATGGTAAGGAGAGAGTGGTTGCATAAGCAAGTCGGGTCTTAATCAAAGTGAAACACAAGTATGCCACATCAAGGATGGAGCTACTAGCTGTTGTAACTTTCTTGCACTGTTTCTGCCACTTCTTTCTGGGGAAGACATTCACGCTCCTGTTGGACCATGTTTCCCTCTACTGGCTGCATAATTTCTATGAGCCTGAGGGACAGCATGCTCAGTGGCTAAAGCAATTGGCACAGTTCACCAAATGTTGCACTACCCAAGGAAACCGCACAAGAATGTCAAGGAGGCAGGAGCAGATAAAACAAATGGCAAGTGCCGTAACACTAGGAGAGGTCGTGCCCTGGGGTATACCGATCTTCAGATTCCTGATGGCACAATAGAGGATGGAGAGTACCCACGTTTCTTGGATCATCAGCAGGAAGCTCCAGTGATCACCTGGTTAATATTCTGGCTAGAGAAAGGACTCACTGCATTCCCCAAAGAAGCATGATGCAACCCTGAACTCTGCATGTACCAAGTGGTGTGGCCACACTTTCAAGTGCAGTAAGGATGTTTGGTGCTGAAGGCCAAAGATAAGGAAGGCAGGCCTGATGACAATGTAGAGTAGTCCCCAAGACAGTGGTCCCAGAGATTCCAAGACATTTACATGACATGGCCACTGGGGACATTTAATGGTAGAAAATCTCTCAAAGAAGATGCAAGACAGGTATTGCTGGCTGGGATTGGGAAAGTCCATTAAAGACTGCAAGTAAAGTTTATTTGATAGACCATCAAAGATAAAATCATTATGGCCATTATAACACCTAACAATAGGTACAGTACATATTTTTTGTGATATTTCCATATCTGTGCACTTCCAAGTTTCCGTTTATCACCAGCTAGAGTATATATCTCTAGCAGAGAACAATAAAAAAATATTGCACTACATTATCCATATGGAATTACTATACAGTAACTTGAGACTTTGAGGATGAAGTTAGATGCAAGGCATTAGCAAATGCCCTTGTTATATGAGCATTTAAACCTACCAGTGGAGACCGACAACCTTGGGAACCCTTACAAGTAACTTTCTCAGGGCTGGTAATCCTTATTGTGACAAAAAAGCTTTCCAGAAGCAAAAAAAAAATGCTGTTGAACCCATCTTCATCCTCCTACTTCTGTTAATCAACTTTTTCTCCTTTTTTTTTTTTTACAGGTGATAAGAACACTGTGGTTATTTCAGCATCCCTTTTGTCATAGGATGCAATATAACAAAGAGAACATCAAACAGAAAACTGGCACATGTCTTCAGTACAGTACTAAGATATCTCTCTCTTGCTTCTTTGTGTAAGGTGTATTGCACTGTTATATGGTAGAATGAGTCTTCAAAGCCAATCTTACATGGGTATTCTGTGGTTGGTCTTATCAAATTTGTATTTATTTTATGGGCAGAACCATAGTTTGGGATGAAAATGCCAAATCTTGCCATTGTAATAACCCTCCTTTGCTCTGGGAGAATTGGGAGGGACAGATGTTCCTCCATGGCACGTGAAATCTTACTTGATTTAAACCACGAAGCATATCTCTGTTCCCTTATTTTATCTACATCCAGTTTCTGTGCATTTTTGAAGAGTTTGTTTTTATTAAAGGTCTTGCCAATACCTTACCCTGTTAATATGTCATATGCTCTACAGCGCATATGACCGCTTAGCAGGAACAGCACGGTAGGGAAGAACAAGAGGGCTCAAAACTGTGAAAGGATGTATGTGTGGTGGTACACCCTCTCACTCTTCCTAGTGCAGGATAAGAATGCTGCTGGGACGAGGGTCCATCGAGCAGCTGCCGTGGCTTGATAGGATGAGCCACTGGGAGTAAGGGAGGCAGGCAGTGCGTTTGGGACTGGGTTTCGATTCCCGGTCCCAGATGCATGGGATTTTGTTTTATTTTTCACACTTTAATGCAATATTAACTGTTAACCCCTGCCCCCAGAGTTAATTATTTTAGTTGGGGGGTTCAGGGGTGCAGCCTCTTGTAATGGGGAGTGTGGGGGGCTCTGCAAAGACTTATGCTGCTGGCAATATATTGCACTGTATTGGTAGTGCGTTATATTGCTGCAGCATAATGTCTTGAGACATTATGACCCCATGCCATAAGATACTACAATACTAATTTTCGTAACATAATTCATCCACAAATAATCAAGATTTATTTTTGCTAGCAAAAGAATTAAGGCATTTAGCCACTAGAATATCCTATTCAAATCCACCCATTACATTTTTTTCTACTAGGCATTCTACTGGTAATGTATTGTTTGTGTTATTAATTATTGTTAACCAATATTTTATCAATCTAAGTTCCATCTGTGCTTGAAATGTTGTTTTACCTAACTCTGCCCTAACCGTTGCGTTGAGAATGCTAGTGGTACCCTTAATAATAATTTATAGAAGTATAATGATGGAGTTTCTATGTTATTTGGAAATTTAGTGCCCCAAACCTCAGCAGCATATAGTAATATGGGATCCATTTTTATTTCCTCACCTGTCAATGCTGTAGTTAGAGTAGTTCCTTCATACACATAATTAAATCTTCATAGTGCCTTTGCAAAATGTTTGGCTTTAGAGATTTGAGCTTATACATGCTGGCACCATGTTCCATTGGATGTAAACTTCATCCCAAGATATATGTATTCTTTAACATTTTCCACTTTGTCTTTATGAAGAAAGATATATAACTTTTATTAGCTCCAAAAAACCATGACTTTAATTCTGTCAATATTTATTTTTAATTCCACGGCATCACAGCCTTTTTTAAGTTTATTAATTTGTTTTTGTAGTCCAATATGTGAAAGTAAGACAATTGCTATATCATCAGTATAAGAGAGAAGGTGGTATTGCTTATTTTTAATGTCTGGGGCATAATACAGCTGTTCCAATTTAAGTTGCAAAAGAGAATTAATGTAAATACTGAAGAAAACTGGAGCCAGTAGACATTTTACACCTCTGTCTGTGTTAAATTGTTCTGACAAATACCCATGTTATCATATCTAACAACCATTTTAGTGTCTATGTATATAGCTGATATATACTGTATGTATTACTAATGAATGATCAATTTCCATTTCCAACATGATTTTCCATATGATCTGTATTTATTGGACCAAAAGTCAATGAGAAGTCCACAAATAGTGGGTAGAGTTTCATTGTTTTAAGCCAAATATATTTTTATAATAAATGTGTGAAAATATAAACATTATCGACTATGGAGAAACCAGGTTTAACACTTGCCTGGAACTGCAATAATGGTTTATTATTCTGTAACCACATAGAAGATTTAACAGCACCTTAATGAATATTGTAGAGTGTCCAAAAGACTAATAAGGTAAAAATCACTTGGGTCATAAAATGAACCTTTTTTATGAATTGGCAATAGTATGTTGGTCTTCCAAGATGATAGGGTAAACCTTTGTTTTAGACAGATGTTAAAAAAATAGTCATCATTGGTAACCACAAATTTAAATTTTCTTTGTAGTGCTCTCCTGGTGTGGCATCTTGGCAGGGGCTTTATTAGGTACAGAATTTAGAATGGCCTTTTCCACTTTTGCCAATGAGGAGGTGTTGCATAATCTAAACCTTTAATTGGGATTATATCATTGCTTTTGATAAAACGCAATCCGGAAAAAAATATTTTTGTGCTATATTACCCAAGTTTCCGTTGGGATATAAACCGAGAATGAAGAATGAAATGAGTTATTCCCCTTGGTGACCACAGTCCAGAAACTTTACTGATCCTTACTGCAATTATGTTATACATTTCTAACCATTTATTCTTTTGGTATATCATCTTTTGTTCTTTCAAAATTGCTTTGTATCATTTTAATTTTGATATATAAATGATTAAAATTTAATCTTGATGGGTGTTTTCTTGTCCATCTAGTTAACTTCATCAGGTCCCTTTTTGCTTGCTTATAGGTTTCATTAAACCATGACTGTGTTTTATGGCTCCTGTTTTCATTATTAACATACAATACCAGATATAGTAAAGATAAGATTATTCTTAAATTGTAATCAATTTCAAATGCCTGTTCACTGATCTTGTTAAACATTTCCCTGGCTTCTGGTTCATACAGAATATGTTTAGAAATTCCCTTACCATACCTACAACCTGGAGTCTTTTCTTCCCTGTTATAATAATAGGAGGATTAAGTATATTATTTTAATTGGATAGCTGGTTTATATCTGTTTTTATTTGCACTATCAATAGGGCATTGTCACTCTCTGCTCTCATCTCAGTCTTGAGATATTCATAGACATAATAGCTTTCTGGGTTGCAGATTAGATCGTTATTTGTGCTTTGCCAATTAGGTCCAAAATAAGTGCTATTTCCTAATTCATCACCTCTAAATCTACCATTTAGAAGAAGCAATGCATTCGGTCATCTCATTTTGTTATTTTATTCATGTCATTTTTTTCAACTTTATATATCTCTTTGATTTTTGAGTTGTTACCCCGATCCATAAGAGTGGCGACAGAACCTCCCACAACAACTACCACTCCATCTCTATCCTTCCCCGTTTCTAAAGCCCTTAAACATGTTGTTGCAGATCAACTGTCTAACTATCTCACTAAATACAAGCTCCAGTGCCACCAACAACATGGTTTTCGGAAGGGCCACAGCACTACCACTGCCTTCCTGGAGTTTACTAGCTATGCCCACAAAACTCTAGACTGTGATCAGTTGGTAGGGTCTGTGTACATAGATCTTACAAAAGCATTTGACATGGTTAATCATGGGCTCCTCATCGCATCCCTCCAGTCTCTCGGGCTCTCTCATGAGGCTACCTCTTGGTTTGCCTATTATCTCAGTGCCCGCTTCCAGAGAGTAAAAATCCTTGACACTCTCTCCTCTAGTCTGCCAGTTTGTTCTGGTGTCCCACAGGGATCCATACTGGGACTGCTCCTTTTCAGCCTTTTCCTTAACACCCTCCCTCTAGCCTGCTCAGGAAATGTGCTCCTTTACACTGATGATGCAGTCATTTTTGCAAGTCACCTGGATCCAGTCCAATTAGAACATACTCTTCAAATGAACTTTGCTGAATTTGAATCTTGGTTCTCCCAAAACAGGAGATGATGGAAGGCTTGATACCTTTTATTGGACCAACAAGTGTCTTGTACAAAGATGGAATTATACACAAGCTTTCAGGAGCTCACATGTCCCTTCTTCAGGTGAATAGCAAAACTGAGCAACATAAGCAGTATTTCTATCCACTGTGGAGCAATTAAAAATCAGGAAGTTAAGCAGGAAGGTGATAAAGGGGACTAGAGATAAAAGTCTAAGATGCAAAGTAAAAAAATGAGAAGAAACGGGGGGGGGCTATGTAGGAACAGGTCAGTAAGAGACGAAAGGAAGGTAAAGGGAAGACAAAGGCACACAGATAGGATCTGAGATCAGAGGCTGGCTGTAAGGGTAGAATAGACAGGAGATGCCTAAGAGATGCAAGGAAGTTAAGAAATTAGGAGAAACAAAAGAACAAAGGCCTACTGTAGATAAACAGAGTGTGAGGTAATAAAAACAAAGGTGTTTCTCCCAAAACAAACTTGTCATAAATTACAAAAAGACCAAAATCATTTTGTCTGCAAAGCCCCAAAACAGACAAAAAGATGTTTCCCTAACAATCCTCAATAATGAACACCAACCCTTAGAGCAGGTAAGTAGTTTCAAATACCTTGGTATTACTCTAGACTCCTCCTCCTTCTCCTACCACGATCATGTCAGTCTAGTCTGCAAAGCAGTAAATACCAGAATCTGCCTCTTGTATAGACACAGAAACTGTATGACGAACAACACCCTCCTACTAGCTGTCACAAGCTCTGTCCTCTCCATAGTTGATTATGGGATTGTCATCTATGGCTCCGCGTCTGACACAGTCCTAAACAGAGTCATGATCTCCCTCAATAAAGCTTGTCACCTGGTACTTGGCTCACAAAGACTCACCCACATCTGTGACCTCTACAAACAGGTAAAATGGCTAAATTTCAAGGGCTGACTTACCTACCAAATGTGCTTGTTGGCAAAAAAGATCACCTCCATTTGGTCTCCTCCATCAGCCTTGAAACTCCTGGCCCATGCCCCGGCCCCCAGAGCTACCTGAAGCTCCTCCAAGGTTTCTTTCCTTGTTCCTTTCTGCAGAATTGCTCTAGGCCAGTGCTCCTTCATGTATAGGGCTCCTGCTTGGTTGAATGATCTGCCTCAAGACATTCTTTGCACTGACAAGCTTGGCCCCTTGAAAGCTAAACTCCAGCAGCATCCCCTCTCATTGAATTTCTGTAACTGCTCCTAACTTTTCCCTTGTACCCTGCTGACCCTCTCTGTCCTCCTGTCACTCTTTCTTTCTCTCTTTCTCTCTCTCCTTACCTCCCTGGTCTGTCTACTCACATGACTGCCCAGTCTTCCTCCTCCCCCCCAACCCCTTTCTCCCTACCTCTCTCTTTCCATTCCCCCTCACTTGATCATTTCCTCAACTCATGTAATTTTTGCGCCATGCCTTTTTGCTCCTTTTCGCCCTCATGGTTCTCTGACAATGTCCCCTGGACTGCCAGCTCCACTTCATACCATGTTTTGCTTGGGCCCTTCCCAGCCCTGTGTCTGTATGCCCCCCTGCTGTGTTCCCCTCTCTACCTTCTCCCTCAGCACTGTTCTGTTTTCCTTGTCTTCCCTATTAGGTAAATATCTCTGCCCTCATTTTCATTTTTTACTATAACTATAACCCCTGTGAACCCTTTACTCTTTATTTTTTTCCTTTTCCTTCTAGTTAATAGGTTGCATATTGTTCCTGTTGTTTCCAGTTGTACTATTTCTGTATTGTATTGCACTTGTTTTTCTTTCTTTCCTGATTGTGCCTAATGTACTGTTTTGCTATTGTAAATGACATTTGCACTGTCATACATATTTTGTACTGTTTGACATGGAGCCTTTGTAAAAGAGTCTCTGACTCAAAGGATTGTAATTCTAAAACTTCAATAAATAAATACATAAATAAAAATTTTATGCTGAGCCTTATTTTAAATGGCTGACACCCCCCCCCCAATGCTTCTTCCAGATTTGTTAAATTTCACCACTGGGAAATTAATAATTTCATAACCGTTCAGGTTTACCACCCTAATGACCAAGTATCTTGAAAAAAAATACCATTGTGTTTGGTTATGAATTACTACCCCTCAAATTCTGATGCTTTACCTCCTATGCCTGCAATATTCCATGATAAAATGTTACCCTCTATTGTGGGAGAGTCATAAGACTCACCCATTGTTTCATGTTTGAGTTAGACTTCTATAAGGTCTGAATTGGGTATAGATTCCAAATTGTTTAGGTCTACAATGCGAATGTCCAGATGTTCCAGTTTTCTAGTATTCAGGTTCAATTGAACTATTTCACTTGTTTTAACATGAATATCAGTCTGGTTTCCTTCCTCCATTTGTACAATCTTTATATTATAAATATCCTCTTGTGTAATATTAAGTTTATTTGTCAATAAAGAGTAAATGACTGGTGCAAGAGATGCAGTATTTCCTGCAGGCAATCTATCTGTTCCAAAAATAGACAGTATCTTGGAAGTGGCTTAATTGCCCTCATGATTATCTGAAGAATTTGAATTTACCTGGAAGTTCCATTTCAAAGAAGCAAGAGTATATCGTACCACTTTTAGTTCTATGCTGTCTTATCTGGCTTGTGTTAAATATCTATCTATCAATGGAGCATCAAGTAATAGGTACTGCTATTTCAAGACCTAAAGTACATAGTTTTGTTTACCTAAACCAGATCTGCTTTTGCAAACCCCATGACTGATACCATAACATACACAGGTGATTCCACTTTGCCATTTTTTCTATATTTCCTGCGCTTTGTATAACAAGGTCAATCAATGAAAGTCTTGTATCCATCTGTTTGTGGAAAATGCCTGTTATGTGTATGACAGCTTCACTTCCTGCCAGCTTGATGCCTGGTAAAGTTTCAATATTCATACTACACTTCTCTGCTTCCCCCTTTGCTTTCTCCTTTGTACATGAACTATTTATATTGTACTTTGCTTTGTTTAATCTCCGACATGTAAATTTATTTCAGTTTTCTTCTTTGACCCTGCCTGTGGTCTGATTATTTTACCTTTATTCTCTTCCCTGCTTTCCAACCTATTTCCAATTTACCTTTCTTCTACTTCCTGTTGAGTTATCTGTTCTTCAACCTTCCTAACCTTTTTGTTTACAGTGTTTCCTCCTGTATTGTCCCCCTTTTATTAGCCAACCTCTCTCTTTTTTTTGCAGCCCACCTTAGACTCAGGCCCCCTGCCAACCCTTGGCTGCCTCCTTGTACTCTGGGGGCTTATCTTTTTTCCCCTGGTTCCCCCGATACCCCCTGGATTGCCACCCGGGGTGGGGCCACTGCACCAGTAGGACTTCCACGGCAATGGGACAAGGGTACTGGCAGGAAAGCCCACCGGCATTGCCTCCTTGGCTTGTCCCCCAAGGCGGGGTGTGGAGCCCTACTAGCTATAGCGGGTGACGGGGTAGTTAGAGATCCTGGAAGTGCCGTGGAGTGCGAGCAGAGCAGGGTCAAGCGGGCTTCATAGGTGGTGGCCATGATTCTGGCTAGTTTTACCTCCAGGGCTGAGATGTGCAATGGCATCCCGTGTCCACCCCACTCTGCATAAGTAATGGTGCCAACACAGGGGTACCCGCAGCCTCCGCCAGGGGTCCACATCATGCCGGACACTCTATCCCCTCCCTCCTGAGAAGGACAGCATTCCCTAGGATGCACAATCCTTTTCCCCCTGGCTCTCCCACTGATGTTCCCAGGTCCGTTCCCAAACCTGGGCTGTTGGCGTCATAGTCAGGTGCCCTGCCCCTGTGCCGGCAGGCTGGCTATCAGCCAACTTCTCTCACAACCAGTATGAGCTCTCGTCCTGTTTTCCAGAAATGTTATTTCACCAGTTAACCACCACTCTCTGTTATCTGCCACCCTCTTTTATCTGCATACATTTGAGATGTACAGAGGTTGGCGGATAAAACAGGGAGCGCTGTACTATCACATGATCAATTTCAACAGGCAAGGGAGGTTTATAGTTATTTTAATTTTTCTGTATCTCATTAGTATTGCTGTTTTGGTTGTTTATTCTTTACCTTATTCCCCTCCTTTCTTTGGTTACTTTTTCTCTGTTTTGTGACTTAATAGGTGTATCAGATGTAATTATGGTTGAGAACAGTAATGTTTGCAAACTTGTTTCTCTAACTTTTCAACTTTCATGAACAGGATAGCCATTGTTTCTGTCTCTTCTCTCTTGAAGCTGTCTACTCTGCTTCCAATATTAGTCAGTGTTTCAGGTAATACTACACAGGCCATAATGCGACCAGCCAGGGCCTTCAGTATATATTTTGAGAGGTTAGGACACAGATTTAATAAAGTGGGGGGCCAATTCAATTTTTTTCTACTTCATTGTTTAACTTTTCAAATACTCTGTTTGGTGAATGATGTAAATTAATTGTATTTATTTGCTCTATAAATTCTAAATCAGGATCTCTCTTAAGAGAATTATGCAAGTTACTGGACAAGGATAGAGGGCTAAAACATTTCAATTTACTTTCTTGAACATTTTGTGTTGGGTGGGCTCCTGGATCTTCTATTATAGCTACTGAGTTATGGTTCTTGTTCTGGATAACTCCAGTGTCTAACAGTCTTTATTTGCATTTGCTTTCTGTTGTTTGGTAGTTTTTATTGGAGAGGGAAACATATCTGTAAGGACCAGTAAGGTCCGGGGTGCCTCGGGCTCTATTCTGGGCCCCCTTCTATTTAGCCTATTTCTCAACTCCCTCCATGCCGCATGCTCCAGAAATCTGCTCCTATACGCCAATGATGCGGTCCTCTTTTCTCCCATGCACCCTGAAGAAGGGTTTACAGACCCGAAGTTCCGGGGCTAGTTGTGCGTGTATGAGTTGTTAGAGACAGATTCTGCTGTTCATTAGCAATAAAACTTGTATTTGAATTAATTGCAGAGTCTATGCATGATTTTGTTGGAGTGCAAGCAGCATTTGGCTTTGTTTCAGTTTTATTTCGAGCTGGTTGGCTTGAGTGCTTTGCACCTCACTGCAGCATGGGTTCGCAGACGTACCTGTGTAGATTTACCTCTTTTTCTCCTACCCTGATCCCCACATGCTCCAGCAATCTCTCCAAACCTCCTTCACTGAGGCTGAACACTGGTTCACCAACCAGCAACTAGTATTAAATTATGAAAAGACTAAAGTTATGACATTTGCACATCATCAGAGCAATCACAAAAATCTCCGCCTTCAAATCCTTAACTCCCAACTGACCCTCCTTGCCCAATTGGAGACCTTCAAGTACCTTGGCATTACTGTAGACTCCTCTCTCAACTACCACCAACATATCCATGTACTGCTGTCAACTCCAGAATTGGACTTCTGCACCGGTACAAACACTGCCTCACCCCCGAGGCCCTCCGACTAGCTATCTCTTCCTCAGTCCTCTCATTAATAGGTTACAGGATCCTGGTCCATGAAGCTGCAGACAACTCCTCCCTCAGTAGACTCAGACTGTCACTCAACAAAGCCTGCCGCCTAGTTCTAGGCTGTGAGTGTACCATGCACACTTGCTCCCTCTACAGTTTATCAAACTGGCTTAATTTCGACTGTAGACTCAAGTATCAAACCTGCCTCTTGGCCAAAAAGATATCACTTGGCCTCCCACCTCAGACCTTTCTGCCCTAATAAAACCAGCTCCTGCACTAAGAAACACATGCAGCTCCTCCAAATCCCAGCTCCTTGTCCTCAGATGTTGGACCTCCCTATGCCAGAAAATTTTCAGCTACAGGCCCCCGAACTGGATGAACACATTTCCCAGTTCCATTTCCACCAAAAGTAAGCTTGGCTGTTTTAAATCCCTCCTTAGGGATCACCTCCGCTCTGCCAGTGCCTGTGACTGTTATTGATTCTGGTCTCTGCCAGCTTCTCTCCTCAGTCATCTCCCTGCGTCCCCTACCCCCTAACCTCCTCTTCCTCTGACAAAGGACTCTCATCCTTCCTGCTTACACATTGACAAAGGACTTCCTTCCTGCCTCTTCCTAACTGGTTTTCTATTTTTGCCTCTGCTTCTCAAACCTATTGTCTCCTATGTATTATGATGCATTAAACTATTATCTGCTGTGTATTATACTATTGTCTGTTATGTATTAAGTTGTGTTATACCATTGTTTCTTATGTAACATTGTGTACTAAACTCTGCTCAATGACGTTGCTTAGCATACCCAATGTACATCACACCCATTATGCTACCCTCTTCTGTATGTTTGCCTGTTGTATTTTGCCAATCAATGTTTTGTATTCTGATGTGGAGCCTTTGTAAATGAGTCTCTGATTCAAAGGTTTTAATTCCGAAATCTCAATAAATAAATAAATAACACCTGTACTAGATTATTTTTTTTGCATCAATGGCTCATTTTTTTTTGTTTATAGTTGCATTTCTTCTTTTTTTTATTGTTTACTTTACTTTTACTTCCTTCCTGTGCATCATTATCCTTTTTTGTCTAACTGTAATCCTATTGTCCTTGTGTCTATTGAAAGTATATTGGTTACACTGTCTTTTGCTTTGCTGCCCCCTTCATGATTATACATTTGCTCAATAATCGCCTTTTAGTCTTCCTTGGAATCCAGTTCTATTAACTTTGTGTTTTCAAGTATTGTCTTAATTTTTTCTGCATAGCTTATTCATGTTTTAGATTTCTCTGAGGTTGAAGCTACAATGCTAAGATCTCTTGTGAGAGAAAGACACATTTATTCTCTTTCTTATTATTTTCCCCCTTTACATTTTCTAATCCATTGTCCTTAGTAGCAGAGTTTGCCACAATTTTCCCACTTCTAGTATTCATTATTATTATTATATCGGGGAAAATGCAAATGATTAGAGACGAGCTCAGGTAAGTGCAAATTAGGCAGAAATCAAGTGCAAATTAATTACAATTTGTTTGCTATGATGAATACTCCCTGAGCAAAGTGCTTACAGCATATATCATAAAGTTCTTACTGCAAAATTTGCATAAAGTATTGCATATCCACTCTGAGATTGAAAAAAGTCACCATAAAATTAATAAAATACTAAAGAAAAACCTCAAAAATGAGGTAACACGTTGACAATAGTTAAGAACTAGTTCACTTTATATATAGCTACAATAGATAGTCCATCTGGAGTGATGTGGAGTGATAGCTTTCCTTTTTGTGCTAATACGAGTGATCAACTTTAAAAGTCTGTTTTGCACAAAGTTTGCTTTCCTGTTAGGATGCCCTGTAGATATAGCTTTAGCTGTTATAACTAGTATATGCAAGCATATTTATCATTTCTTTATCACTTCTTTCTTCTTATGTTGTATAGGAAGTTCTTGATTTTGCAGCTAATGTAGTTGATTTCAGCAGTTCATACGTTCAGAGGGCTCTCAAGTTAATGGACGTTCCTAAGTTTCTTCTGATATCTGGCCTTTATCTTGTGATGACCACCCAATAAGCTGTATGGATCTGTTTATACACATGCGGTCTCACAGATCTTTATGAATAAATGTGGCTTTAGGACTCCCCTGTTTGCCTAAAAGGCAAAAAAAAATGTAGAAAGCTAAGTCTAGGTTCTCTGACTGCACCAGTGAGTTGCTAGCTCCCAACTGCACCTTATGCAGCATACAGTATATATATCAGCTGGTGACTATTTCTAGTGTGTGAGAAGTATACTTAAGTGTAAACTTATTTAAAACATGTGGCTTAAGCCTAAGAAATGACAATTAAACATATACTTAAAACACTACAATTGTAAGGCCACTGGATAAATAAATTACAAAAATCCACATATAAAAACAAATTAAAACAACTGGTAGAGCACAAAAAATAGCACATTCAGTTTAACAATACTTCACAATATAACGAACTCCGTGTTCTATATACTTATTCACCTGAGTGGTGTTTAGTACCTTGAGTAAGATTGTGCAGCAAGGCTCAAGTTTCTGACATAACCCTGTATTCGAGACCTTTATGGCTTCTTCAGTCAATTCTAATTATAGGTCCCCTTTTTGCTAAAAGTTAGGACTATAAGCTGCTCTTGCTGATTTGACTGCAAGAGTAAATGGCATCTCCTTATTCTATGTGCTGACAGCCAGGGACAAAAAGAGTTACAAAATGGTACAAAACTCTGTAAGCACAAGCACTGTGATTTAATTGTGAGAGCTACAAGATAATTTAAAGCTGTACAGTGTGTTCTCAAACATTAAAGTATACCACGTCAAAATTTGCTGTTTTTCACAAACGAAGAGCTGACCGCTGCTGTTTCCTGTCCCAGGCTGGTGTGCTATCGAGTGGCATGCTAGCGTACTACGTGAATTCTTATTGGGGGGAGCAGCCCACATGGTATGAAATCTGAGAAATTCAAAAGGAAAAGGAGCTTCAATAAAATATCAAACAAAAGAGAAATAATAAATAAGTAGATGTGAATAACAGAAATAATTAATTCTTAAGTTCGCAACAGCCTGCACTGGGATAAAAAATCTCCTTTGATTTAAATACTTCCCTCATAACTTTAACTCTTTACGTATGTATATTGAGGGTCTCCCAACTGGCAGTTTTAACTCCCCAGTTTTGGTCCCTCAAGGGATTTCTCGTTAAAAGTTGTACATTTTTTAATCACTCAGAAAGTGCAGGCTGTATGCTGCAAAACAATTTCACTGAACCTGATAATCCAAGTCTCAATTCTTTTTACTTTCTTTTTTATCCTCCTGCCCATTTCCCCAGGCCCTGCTCCTTTGAGAGTCCTCACTGGAGTCTTCCCCCACTTCAGCCACCTACCTGTGCCATCTGGGAACCCCCATGTAGCCTTGGTTTACCCCCCGGCCGGGGAAGAGATGGGGCCCTACACCCTGATCTTCTTGTCTTTGTCATACTCCAGGATCAGCCAGGCAGGTGGGAACCATGAGGGGTCTGCTCTGGGGCTTTGTCTACCTGGACAGTGATTTTATGGTGTTCTGTTGGTGTCGCATGAACCCCTGATGTCAGGGTGCATAGCGCCAATGTCCACGATGTCCACCTCACTGCATGTGTCTCAGCACATGCTGTGCCCCAGATCTCCACCTGGGGCCAGTCATGCACCAGGACATTACCCCCCCCCGGAGAAGGCGAGCTGCCCTTGGGATGCTCAAGCCTTCTCCCCCAGCCAGCCCTCCAGCTTCCTGGGCTCATTCCCGAACCCAGGTTGCTGGTGTCACAAGCGGAAATCCAACCACTGCACTGAAGTCTCTATCCTGGCATGCTGTCCCAACTCCAATTCATTGTTGCAGCTCCAGGCTTCTGACTCTGAGCTCCGCTGTCCACCCTCTGTCTCTGGTGCATACTGCTCAGCTTGGCACAACTGTCTCTTAACCTCCTTCTTCTCCACTTTCTTCCCCATCTATGGTCTCTGCTGTGGAACAAACAAACAAACAATCACAGAACTTCTTGTCAAGGTAGATCACAGGCTGGTTAAGATAATAAATGATCAGCATTTAAAAAAATCATTTAGACAATGATGACTTACTGATTCTTACATTTATGGAACACCTTTAAACTGTGGCTGAAATACCTTGTCCCAAGGTCAAGATTTTCTGCCTTGGATTATTTACTGGGGGGTCAGGAACAGCCCTCCCTCCTCTGGCTCTACCACAAGAGGGAATTGAGTAACAGGGGAGATGGGTGCTGACTTGGGGGGTGGTGTGGGAACTGGATTGATAAGCTACCCTCCAGATGCAAGGAGAGAATAAAATGCATATGGGAAAAAGAAAACTCAAGGAGTGGTTGAGGAAATAATAGGTGGGGCTCAATGCCAAAAGTGCAAAACCAGGCACCTAGAGAATGGAAACCCAGGAAATGAGTAAGAAATGGGAGAGGGGGTATACTGATAGTCACTAAGCATGAAATAAACCTTGGGGCTATCATATCTGATGACCTTAAAGTGACGGGGCAGTGTGGCAAGGCAGTGGGCAGTGCTGTGGGATACTGGGGTGCATAGAGGGAGGTATCACCAGCAGGAGGAGGGAGATGGTGTTACCACTGTATCAGTCACTAGTGAGATCCCACCTGGAGTACTGTGTCCAATTCTGGAGGCTGCATCTCAGAAAGGACATAGACAGGGTGGAGGCAGTCCAGGGACGGGCAACTAAAACTGTGGAGGGATTATATCAAAAGCCCTAGGAGGAGAGACTGAGGGATCTCTAACATGTACACCCTAGAAGAGAGGACAGGAGATATGATAGAGACCTACAAGTACCTCATGGGGGTGAACAGGTATAGGAGGGGAGTCTGTTTCAAAAGAGGAAATGCACCAGGACAAGAGGGCATGCAATGAAGCTGGAAGGGGGAAGTTTAAGAGGTATGCGACAAAGCACTACTTCACTGAAAAGGTGGTGCACATCTGGAACGGTCTGCCAGCTGATGTGGTGGGAGTGAAAACAGTGGGAGGCTTCAAACATGCATGGGATAGGCATAAGGGAATATTGGTAAATAGGCAGGGGGAGGGTCGACAGAGACCAAGTATGGTCTCTGGAGATAGAATAGGCAGGGAAAGTCTGGGCAGGCTAGGTGGGCCAAGTGGTCCTTTTCTGCCAACAATTTCTATGTTTCTACGCTATTGAAAGATATCTGCCTCCAGCTGCAACCATGGTTCAAGGGCCCATATCAGGTGACTAAAAAGTTGTCTGATGTTTTGCATTTACTGTTATCTGTTAATGATAGACAGTCTATAATCATGCATTACAACTGGCTGAAACCTTATCACAGGGCCAAGCCTACTGGGAAGACAGTCCTTGAACCACAGTCCCTGCTTAAACTGCCACCGCAAATGCCCAGGTGGTAAAAACAATAAAGAGCCCACAACGGCTACACCACCATAGACAAGAGCCAGCTCAGAAGTAATGGTCCATCCCTTTACTGGACAGTGGCAAGGACTCTGAGGAAGAGGATATTGGGGCCAGACAGCCCAAAAAGATGGCTTCTCCAGCAGACTTTGGTACACTTGCAGTGCCAGAGATGGCTCTGTTGCAGCAACTGGTCCAACAGAATCTGAAAGGGAAGAGGGCTCCCCCCCATACCTGAAGAGGGAACACACGCTACAGATCCTGGTGAAGGTCCCCAATGCAGGGTGGGGACAGAGAGCTCAGTGCTGCAAATGAACAGTAACAGCACTAGGGCCACACAGAGTTCACAGGGCTCCCAGCTGGCAAAAGAACTATGTCATGGACACTGATTCAGCCCCAGATTCGTGCCAATTGGATGTGGGGATGCACCTTCGTATGAAGGGGGGAGCCGTAAAGGACCCAAGCGGGTGTGCCTGTTCTGCACTCAGCCCCCCACAACACCAAAGACTCCAGGATGTTTTGGGGGAAAGAAAGGGCCACCAGGTTCTGATGTCTTTTCCCTGACCTGTGGGCTATCGTGGTTGTTGAGTGTTAGCCCCAGGCACCAATGCTAGTGGTCTCTGGACTGCACCTATAAAGAGAGGACTGTGCTGGAGGCAGGCAGATCTGAGGGAGATTTTATGGTAAGACCTGCTGTCCTGGGATTGATTGCAAGCTGCACCAGCCCTCACCTTCAGTGGAGAAGTCAAACTGTTTGCAGTGTTGCTGTTCCTAGTAAGGAGAAGAAAGGGAACATTGCTTAACAGGAAGTAGCACACTAAGCCGAAGCTTGTTTCCAGATGCCACCTGGGAGCACAAGAAAGTTAAGTGACTTGCTCAGGATCACACAGTATGCACCTAGGCAGCTGTGGGATTCAAAGCCAGGTCTACAGATCTGCAGCTCAGAGCCTTAACCCACTGCGCTATACTGCCTCGTAAGAGCAGGATCTGTGAGCTAGCCTGCATGGTTGATGATGCTGGAGAGACAGCATGCAGCAGAGAAGTTGAGTTTAAGGTTGGTAGTGTGGGACTGCAATGGAGAGAGACAGAGAGAGAGACACACAGAGTCAGAGAGAGAGAGAGAGAGACACACACACACACAGAGACAGATAGAGAGAGAGAGAGAGAGAGAGACACAGAGTCAGAGAGAGAGACACACACACACACACACACACACAGAGACAGATAGAGAGAGAGAGACACACACACAGAGACAGAGCCTGCCTGAGAGATGCCCTAGGTGAGTGGAGTATGAGAGTCCCGCTGTACCAGGAAGAGTGGTCTGGGAACTGTGAGTATCCTGCAGGGTGGCACTGCTTTTCAATGAAAATTCAGCCCCCTTTCACTGGTCACCCCAGCGTTAACACCCCGGCATTCTCCAGTGCTTGCCTGCCCACGTCAGCCCCACTGGGTGTGAGGCCTGCTGGTGACCAGTGTCATCCTACCTAGGGAAAGTTTTCTGTGTTCTCCCTGGCAGGTGCAGACATACAATGCTGTCATGGTGCATGTTGTGCACACCAGCATGTGCCTGTACTTTGGCAGCCCCAGACTACCTCCCCCCCCAGCCTCTGCTAGGGGCCAGGTGTATACTGTGATCCATGTCCCACCATCTCCAGAGGAGGAAAACAGTCCCTCGGATGCTCAGTCCTGCTTCCCCCTGGCTGACATTAGATGTCCCAAGTTTGCTTCCGAGCCAAGGTAATTGGTGCTGCAAGTAGTAGTGTTATCGGTACGCCGGCAGGCCAGCCATCTTAGCTAAAAGCTTGACAGCAACATTAAGGAGAGAGATGTGGCAGTATCCACTGTATTGCAGGGGGTCCTTCCCCTTTTTAGGGAAGACAGTGATAAGGGCCTCCCAGAGCATACAGTAGGTGGTAGTAATTCCTTCTCAAGGACCTCAATATACATGTCACAGAGCCATGCATTATGACAGCATTGCATGTCTGCACCTCGCGGGGAGAACAGAGGAAACTCCCGGGCTGGAAGGATGACTTGATAGACCGCAAGCCATTTTTCTGCTGGCTCAATCATATGCTCACTTGGCTAAGTCCTGTCCCTGTACTTTAAAAATTTCTGTTGGGAAGCCCTCACTTCCAGGGGCTTTACCATTAGGCAAGAACTTGATTGTGTCCATTATTTCATGCTGTGTGATCGGCCTATCTAGCTCCTAAACTACCTCCTCTGACAGTCAGGGGACTCTCAGCATTCCTAACAGTTCAGCCAATTGTCTGGACCCAGCTTGTCAGCTGATCTGGATCAATAATGTTTCAGTATAAAATTCCTAAAAGACCCTATTAATAGCAGCTGGGTTTATATGTATTCGTCCCCTTTTTATGTTGATTGTGCACATGCACAAGAAACATATTGTGGCAGCTTGCTGCAGAAGCAGGTTGTGGAGGTGTGGCATTGTTGTGGCCAATGCCCCAACAGCCTTTGGAGGCTTGGTCTGCTGTTGTCAATGGGGTGGCACGCTGCTGCTGACACTAGTTCAGCCAGTGTGCCACAACCTTGTAAGATCTCAGCCGCTGCAATCAGGGGCTTCCTCGTCATTGCAGCGTAAGCCATTCCACTGCAACGAGGGAACTACCCGTCATTGCTGGGTGGAACCTTGGTGCTGTGATAATGTTTGTGAACACGGCAGTGGCTTTCTGCCGTTTCACAAACAATATCAGAGTTCAACGCTGGCAAGTGCTTAACCCCTGGCAGCATGTGCCTCCACCACCGTGGTTTGTTTGCCGACAGGGGCCCCAACCCTCATCCCCATCAGCTTCAGTGCCCTGAGTTCACATTGTGGAGGGGCCACTCCCGCTGGCATAATCCCCAAACACCCAGTGCAGTTGTGCCGAGGAGTGCCCAATCCCCTCAGCTCTTGCCCCTTTTGTGCGGATGAGGTGCCCAATCCCCATCGGCTAGAGCTTCCCAAAAGAAACACTCTGTTGGCATGCTGGGAGCCCACCCAGCGTGCAGTTAGCCTTGTAAGAAAAAGAAAACCGTCCGCAATGTTTTGTTTTTTAACCTGTAGAGAAAGAAAACAGTCCCTTGATGTCTCCTGCCCGCTCACAACCCGCGCCCACATTTCATTCTGCCTCCCCACACCCTATACTGCATCAGGAGCCAGTGCGACAATCTTTGGTGGACCGGAACACTTCTGCACTCTTCAAGCCGACTGTGAACTGAGGAAATGCCGTAAACTGTATAATGGCATAAATAGGTTTTTTCAGCTTTGATGCATATCTCAAGCATTTTTTGACTTTTACAAGTTTTCAACATGGGGTTTTTGGGACCACTCCTCATGAATTCAGCCACTGTCATGACGTTATTCGGCCCCTAAAGGTGATTTCGCGGTCACTGCGTGGAATCACCTTTTGGGACCGATTAACGAAACAACAGTGCCAGTGTTCATGAGGTGGGCTCTCAAAAAGTCTATGTTGCAAATTTGGTGGAAAAAAATCCAAGAAATGACTTTTACGAGCATGCGCTGTGCAGTTGCTACGCATGCTCGTAACTTTGCAAATTTGCAATATTTTTATTCCAGATTTTCAAAGTTGCTATTTCCCACACCTCCTTATGAACAGTACAGTTGTCATTTTCCACATTGTGGCAGAAATGTGTTTTCGCACTTCCAGTGCAGAATAGCGCGGTCGCTGTGGGAAATTAGTGTATGGTACACATTACAAAAATCACAGTGACACTGTTCATTAGCAGAGGTCCTAAAATGCCTATGTTGAAAATTTGGTGACGAAAGTCCGTAAAATGACTGTTACGCGTGTGCGTCGCGCAGTTTCCACGCACGCTTGTAACTTCACCAATTTGCAATATTTTCACTCCAGATTTTCAAGATTGCCATTTTTCTGCACTTCCCTATGAACAGTGCAGCTGTCATTTTTCACATCCTGGCCAAAATATGTTTTCACACTTCTGGCGCAGAATAGCGTGGGCGCTGCGGGAAATCAGTGTTTGGGATGCATTACAAAAATCTCAGTGACACTGTTCAGGAGCAGAGGTCCTAAAATGCCTATGTTGAAAATTTTGTGATGAAACTCCTTAAAATGACTGTGTTACTAGCGTGTGTTGTGCAGTTTCCATGCACCCTTGTAACTTCGCAAATTAGTAATATTTTCACGCCAGATTTTCAACACTGCCATTTTTTCACACCTCCTTATGAACAGTACAGCTGTCATTTTTCACATCCTGGCCAAAATGTGTTTTCACGTTTCCAGCGCAGAACACCGCAGTCGCTTTCGGAAATCAGTGTTTGGGACAGATTAGGATCGAGTGAGTGAGAGAGGTGGAGTGACCGAGCTCAACTGAGCTTTGTCGGGACTGCTGCAGATTTCTTTCTGGGCAAAAAAAGGTGCCAATGCAGGCAGGAGCCCAGTACAAAAGGGCAGCCTGCAGCTCGGACAAACAGAATGAATGGGTGAGGGAGGGAGACTGAGCGAGCTCAACGGAGCAAAGCAATCAACATTCGGCGTTGACAAATGCTTGTTTCCATAGATTTTCTAATCTCCTTCTGTTTCCACAGTCCCAGTGCCAGCAGTTGAGGCGCCTCTTCCTCCAATATCACTGCCTAGTTTGGTTTAGAAGGTACTCTGTCTTCTTACTAAGAATCCTACTAAAGGGACACTGTCAACCCTCATAATATTTCTAGTTGAAAATCTACATGTTATGATTGCTTATTTCCTCTAAAACTCACTGAAGTTTTGATTGTTTGATCTGCTTCATTTCTTAGTAGAACTGAAAGGCATGGGAATGGTGCAATTATACCCAACCTTGTTTTGCTTCAAATCCTTGCTCTACTCATACTGCATATATGTTGAACATTAGGAACACCCCAAACAATACAACTACTCATGATGCAACAGTCTCCTCTCCTCCCCTCCCACAGCATCACAAGTGGCTAGACTGTGTTAGAGGCAGTTGAGGAAAGATGCAGTAGAAGTTGATTAGAGAATGTAAACAAACATGTTTTTGTGTGGTAACACCAGTATGGTGGGCAGTCTGTTTTTTCACTTTTAAAAGGAAAAAATAAATTGGAATCAAACTAGTAGGCTACATCAGCGATCTCTACAGAATGTGAGCAGTTAAAACATGTGTTTTGTAATCTAGGGACAATTTGAGACCTAAGGGGGGGTTGAAAGTGTCCCATTAATTTCAAATTTTAGCTGCACTATGGCTTGCAGTGGGCTTTCTTGCTCGTGGGGGGCTTGCTTAAGCTCTGCCTCCAATAGTTTAAAGTGTTCATTATTTCCCAAAGCTTCTGCATCCTGAGTTTATTGCGCGCTGCACTGTACACAATAAGCTAACCCCCAAAAAATGCCTTATAGGCTTCTGATAGTGTAGCTTGTGATACATCTAGGGTATCATTGGTATCTAAATACAACTCTGTGTGCATCATAGCACTATAAAGACTAGTACAGCAATGCTAGCAGGGCACATGTTCCTACTTCCTGGTAGCCATTGGGGGGGGGGTGTTGTGTGTGTGCAATTTTTTGTCTATGTGGAAAAATCAGTCAGGTGGGTTATTACAGCAGCATTGCCATTCTAGTCTTTATATTTCTATGGTCTGCATATGCAGCCATTGCTGAACTGCTTTGTTGTTTAGAAGGGTGGTGCTGCAGCGCCATCTATTGGCTGATACTGCTGAGCTCAGGTCCCACATATGGAGAGAACTTGCAACATGGTCAGAAATAGCCATTTTCATGCTAAAGGAAACATGACCCCCAGAGTGGACTTTAAGCAGCCAACACCTACTGCTTGTAGATGCCATTGTTATTTTCTGCAAAATATATAAGCATCACTGGGCATTGTCCGAGTCAGGTTGTGACTTACTGGGTGATCATAGTATCATAACAATCACTATATCAAAAAGAAGCCCTGAGGATACGCATCAGGCTTCTGTATTAGAAAAACTGGCTTACTGCTGCAACAGGATTTGAATGCAGTATAAAATTAATAGCCCTTGAGATATCACTGCATAGCCAGCTTTTTCCTGAGTGATTAGCATATTATTAAAAAATTCACTTATACCAGTCAGAGGCCTGGAGGATATACATCCAGCTTCTGTATTTTAAAGAATCAGGCTTCTACTTGCTCCCAAAAGTGCCCTTTTGTTGTAATAAGGTATGATGCTCCAGTGTTTGTTTGTTTATTTTTTTTATGCTTTAACTTCTCCATTTCCCTTTTAAGCAAGCATTGAGAGAATGGCCCCTTTAAGGATCGCTCTCTCATTTTTACCATTTTAGGACGGGTGTTTCTGTAGGCTGCCACCATCTTAGGTGAGGAATTGCCATAAGCTGCACTGAGGCTGCCTCACAAGAAGCGTGGGAAGCTTTTTAAAAATGGCGGCGCCACTCCCCAAACAAAGGCTCTGCTCATGGCACAAAAAGTGAGTGCTTGATGTCCCACTGAGCCTGGGGTTTAGTAGTGGAAGCTGGGGATGTGCCTCTGTCAGTAAGGCAATTCAGGGAGTCAGGTGGGGCATCCCCGCACATGGGGTGTGCTCTCATGGGCATGAGAGACAGCACACTCTCAGTCATGAAGCAGGACCCTGCTTGATGCAGGTAAGGCCTTTTGCAACAGTGCCCTTTTCCTTGTGGATTTGCACAACATTAGGAAGGGAGAGATTCAATCCCCACCAGCAGGCTCGCCCTCACGGTTGAACGAGGTAAACTACAAGGCGATTAGAGGAGCTTCACGCTCTACCTGGGGATAACCACTATGGTAATCTCACTACCCCGGCTGAACAAGGTAAACTGGGGGGTGAGCAAGGTGCTGGCAGTGAAACTGTTAGGAAACTGATTGGATTAATACAGGCGCCTGTTCCCCTCCCTCAGCAGAACGAGGTAAACTGAGGGGGGGGGGCGCGAAATGAAAGGGACATTGTACAGTACCCATACACAAGAGTTAGACATACAAAGATCTAACTGGCCCTGATGCTAGGCTGACTAGGCTATCTAAATGCATTGAACAACATGCTCCAGCACCAGTCTAGGTGACCAAATGGTGATTTAAAGATACATTAACAATTAAAGCCAAAAGGCTATATGATCTCAAGGGAGTAGATAACTTTAAAAACTCTTACCTTAAACGTCTTGGCAGACAGCCATCAATCTGTGACCAGCCTGGGTGAGATGCACAAAAGAACTGAGGAATTTGGGAGCTACAGGGAAAGAGACCTATCTGATTTCGATTCTGGAATTTCTTTTGTACATCAGCCAGAGAGGAGAGCACTGACTGCCCATGTGTAAAGACTCAGAGTGCTGTAAAAAGGTGCGATAGATAATAGTCATTTTCATGTATTTTACTAGTACCGTATGGATCTTTGCAGCAAGAGAGCCTGAGATTACAAAATGATCTAGTCACCTGTACATTTTGTGTCGGCCTGAGTAATATGCATAGTCTTTTCCCATCAGATGTATAAGATGCCAGGCATCTACCAGCAACAGATCTTTAATCATCTTCCTGAGTTCCACCTTGCTCCTGCTGGGCTCATACCCCTACTTGGTGGGATTCTATCAGGCAGTACAGCAGGTCTATACAAACATTTAGATCCCCACCTATTACTAGGGAGCTGTCTAACATCTCCAGTAGCTTTGTGATAGTGTGCTAAAAAAGCCTAACTCACCCTTGTTTGGGGCATAAATTGACACAATAATGTCCTCTGCTCCTTGCCACATCCCCTTCACGACTACCCACTGCCCCTCTGTGTCAGTCTCCATCCATGTGACTATGAAGTTAGGGCCCCTCCTACAAAATATCTCCTGCCCCCTCCGCTTACTATCACAGGTGCTACAGTAGGTTTGGCCCACCCAGGCCCTCCTGAGTTTCATAGCCTCCTGTTCCTTAAGCTGTATTTCATGCAGTGATGCCATATCACAGGGCATATTATTAAGGGTTGACAGCACCTTAGTGCAGTATATCAGGTGGCCTAATCCATGCATATTCCAGAAGACAAACTTGAACAATTTCACCCATTTGTACCTTTTGTGTCAGCACCCAGAGTCACGTATACCCAAACTGCACTTGTCCCTACTGTTCTGTACAGCACCCCCACATGACATCAGAGCTCCACCCCCTACCTAATGTTTATCCCAACCCAAATCCACTAGATCTTGTACCCATCCCTAATTCCTTCCAATTTCAAGTTGGATTGCATGGAAAATAACATCTGAGCCATTTTAAAAATAAAAGACAAAGAAACTCAGTACAAAAACACTGAGGTAAATGTTACCCAGAATGGGCATTAGTAGTAGAGCCAGGCTTTAAAGAAATACAAAAATTGAACTCACTAAAAAATTAGGCACTCACCACCATATTAAAGTAATGCCACAGGATCAATTTGTTTTCAGCAAATATTAAAATGGCGTTTTATTCATTGTGCAAACTGTGCAGTTAAAGACACGCATGCCATTCTTTTTCAGTTCACACCTAATGCCTGGGACCCACTCAGAGTGCTTGATAATTATTATGTTTCTCAGTTGTAAGACCAAGGAGAGAATGTTGGCAGCAGCCTGGCACAAAAAGGTGGAACAGTGGGGAGATCACAAACTTCATTTTGGCCAAGACAATGCCCATGGTACAAGCACAAAGAATGGCTTACTCTTCTTGTTTGCGTGCCCTCTGGCAGGTGGGTATTAAGTTTCAGACTCCATACTCAGCAGAATAAAGGGTACATTTATGCTGATGGCATTATTTTATATCACACAGTGGTGGAGGCCTAACGATATGTAGAGAAGATGCTTGGAGATCACTCAACTCCCTAAGAAATGGACTCAGAGGAGAGGCCCTTGGGCAACCAAGGAACAAACAGCTATCCAGATTTCAGACTGCAGACTGGGTGACTGAACACCTTCAACTGAGACAGCCAGGGGACGGGCTTTGGACACATTAAAGACATACTGAAGCATTTTGAATGAGTCCCAAAATAGTGACTTTGTTGACCTTACCCTGGGGAATACTATAAGGTTGAACTGAGTTACTCGACAGAATTATCTGAGTTACTGGACAAAGCTGAATTACTTCCCTTTCCCAACTGCTGTAGAATATTATTATATTCCCCACATTTGCATCATCTGTGGACTCGGGTGCAAGCTGCGGGGTGGGGGGCACAGTGGGGGAAGTGGATGCTTGTTGCTACAGTGAATAGGGGGGTGCCCTGGTGTGGGTCTGACTCCTACTACATATTATAACTAAACTGCTACTGTGCACATGGAGCAGAGCCAAGCTGGACAGGTGGAGTGGTTTGTATATGATATATGGTCTATACTTGATAGTAGTGGGTATCAGATACCATGCCAAAGGACAAGCAAACATACACAGAGCAGGGCTCAGTGGCGCCAGGGCAGAGGGCCCCCTCATACAGGGGCTGGTTGTGTTGGACCCACCAGGGATCAATTCTGAAACTGGCTGGCACCCTCCCACACACATTTTTGCTCATGTTGCACCTCCCCTTGCAGGGGCCTATTAGGGTGTACACTGCAGACATTGCTCCATTCTTATTTAGGGCAAACCAGCTAGCTCGGTGGAGTCTTCCTGGTAGAGTAGACTTCAAACTTCAAACTTCAAACTTTTTATTGGATATCAAATTGAGATAATATTATCTCTTTTGCAACTGAATCCAACATATAACATCACAAAACAAAACAGACTTACATTCAAGATTTCAGTTTCAGTACAAAATTAGTTTTACATTATAATATAAGCATAAAAGTACATAATTTATCCATAACAATTACAGTGTTTACTGTACAAGACAATCAAAAAAGACCTAAAACGTTTAAATGGTAGCAATACTGTACTGTTTATCTGTTTAGACAGTCGTTCCCATGTTTTGGGCACTAAATTTGATATAGTTTTATCACTGAATTTTGTCCTAGATATTGACATATAAAAACTTGTTCGAGTAAAAGACCTTAGGGAATATTGTTTTTGTGTCCTTATTTGTAATAAGTTTAATAAAAAAAATGGTAATAATTGCAGCACAAACTTATACACCAATAAATTCCAATGGATATCTCTCCTATCAAACAGTGAAAAAAAACCTGAATTTTGATATAGAACACAGCAGTGAGTTCTAAATGGAAGATTTGTTACAAATCTTAGTGCACTATTGAATAGAACATCCAGAGAACACAGTAGTGATTTTTTTGCATTTTTATAAATTATATCACCATAATCCAATATAGGTAAGAACAAAGTAGAAACTAATAATTTCCTAATCTTAAAACTAAAAAGGGATCTATTCCTGTAAAAGAAACTCAGAAGTCTTTTTAGTTTTATAGATATAGATGTTATGTGCATTTCAAAAGTTAAGTTTTTATCTACTATAACCCCTAAGTATTTATAGGAATCTACACGTTCTATGATAATTGTTGATAAAAATCTAAGTTCTTTATTAGTTGTCTCTTTAAGATCTTTCTTCCCAAATAACATCCACTGTGTTTTTTGTTCATTCAAAAGCAGTCTCAATTTAACAAGTTCCCTTTGTATTTTATTAAAATCTTGCTGCAAGATCATCATTGCTGTGTCCACATCATCACATCTGGTGTACAAAATAGTGTCATTAGCATAAAGTTGTATATAGGTTTTAGGTGAACAATAGTTTGGTAGATCATTTATGTATAACAGAAAAAGAAGGGGGCCAAACACGGACCTTTGAGGTACCCCATTTAACAGAGTGGTTGGCATAGAGCAAACACCCCCCACCCTAACAGATTGTAACCTCCCATTCAAATAAGTGTAGAACCAGCCTAATGCTGGAATACCTAAACAAACCTTTTTAAATTGATTTAATAATATAATATGATGTACAGCGTTGAATGCCTTCGACAGATCCAGGAATAAAGATGGAACTTCCTGGTTTCTGTTGAAGGCATTCAACATGTCATCAACTACTTTTAATATTGTATACGTTGTGTTATGCCCTTTTCTAAAACCTGACTGCAAATGTGTTATTATGTTGTATTTGATAAGATAATTTGTTAACTGCATACACACAAGTTTTTCAAGTATTTTTGCACATACTGGTAATACTGAAATAGGTCTATAAGAATGTGGATTTGATGGATCACCCCCCTTGAATATAGGAGTGACAAAAGCTGTTTTCAAATCAATTGGCAATTCACAACTATCCAAGGAAAAATTAAAAATATAAGTTAAATGAGGTACCAATTTTTCAGCTGCCAATTTCAGAAAAAAGGGGCGATCTCATCACATCCAGGACCTTTTCGGATATCTAAACTCTGCAACTGTTTTTTAACATCATGCATTTCAAATGGGCTAAAAGAGAATACAGGTCTTTTAAATTTATTAATGAAGTCAGTATCCAAAACAGGAGGTGGCAATTCAGGATGCATTTTGTTAAATACATCACCAACAGAAACAAAAAAAGAATTCAACATATTAACTTTGTCATTATCTGTAGTAAAAACTTTCCCTTCAGATGCTAAAAATGTTGGTAAAGTAACTAAACATTACTTCCCCTTCATCGAGTCAATACCTTTCCATAAAGCTCTTGGATTTTTTTCTACTGAGGAAAATAATTTTCGGAATATTTCCTTTTTGTTTTCCTAATGTTTTTAGTACAATTATTCCGAGCAGCCCTGTAAGCTAGGATATCCTTTACTACTTTGGTCTTTCTTGCTATATGCCATAATTTTGACTTTCTATTTATTAAATCCTTCAATTCTTGTGTTATCCAGGGCACTCTTTTTTTTTACTTACATTTTTTAGCTTGAATGGGGCATGTTTATTAATAACACTCAAAAGGGACATTTTGAAGAAAAGCCATGCTGTATGTACATCTGGGCATGTGTATAGTAATTTCCATTGAATTTCAGTCACATCTTTCAAGTATGCCTGTTCATTAAATTGATTGAACATCTTCATATGAATAAATTGTGACTGAGGTTTTTTCCACCAGAGTATCTCTGATACATAAAGTGTAACAATGATCACTCACATCATTTTCATGAACTGCAGATATATATCTTTCAGGTCTATTAGTAAATATTAAATCTAATAAAGTATGTTTGCCATTGTTTGATTTATGCAGTCGAGTAAGTGTGTTAATCATTTGTTGTAAGTTAAGAGCTGCAAACTGATTCATATTGCAAGCTGAGGAATTAACATATTCCAATTAAAATCCCCAAGCAATATTGTTTCACAGTTTACAAAAGGAGCAATAGGAGTCACTGGAGGAGGGCAGATGTGATTCCCCTTCACAAAAATGGGAGCAAGGCAGAAGCAGGAAACTACAGACCTGTAAGTTTGACCTCAGTGGTAGGGGAAAATGATGGAATCACTTCTGAAAGAAAGAATTGTTGAGTACCTAGAGGCCAGCGGGGCACAGGACCCAAAGCAGCATGGATTTACAGCAGGAAGGTCATGTCAGATGAATCTAATTGATTTCTTTGACTGGGTGACCAAAGTAATAGACCAGGGAGGGGCTGTGGATATGGCCTACCTAGACTTTAGCAAGGCATTTGACACAGTCCCGCACAAAAGACTAATAATCAAGTTAGCCAGCCTGGAAGTGGGTTCCAGGGTGGTAGCCTGGGTGGCAAACTGACTGCACAACAGGACACAGAAGGTAATAGTGAATGGAACACATTCCGAAGAAAGGGGGGTTACTAGTGGAGTACCTCAAGGCTCAGCACTGGGTCCAGTCCTCTTTAACATCTTTATAGATGACATTGCAGAGGGTCTGGAGGGAAAGGTATGCCTCTTTGCAGATGACACAAAGATCTGTAACAGAGTTGATACACAAGGAGGGGTAGAAAGGATGAGAAGGGACTTGGCAAGGTTGGAGGAATGGTCAGACATATGGCAACTTAGATTCAATGCAAAGAAGTGCAAAGTAATGCACCTGGGAAACAAAAACCCAGGAGAAGAGTACACAATAGCAGGGGAGGTGCTAACAACAACAAAAATGGAAAGGGACTTGGGGGTAGTCATATCAGATGACCTAAGGGTGGGTAAGCAATGTGAGAAGTCAGTAAGGAGAGCCAGGGGGATACTGGGATGCATAGGAAGGGGCATCACAAGTAGAAAAAGGGAAGTGGTTATCCCTCTGTACAGACAGTTGGTGAGACCCCATCTGGAATACTGTGTGCAGTTTTGGAGACCCCATCTATACAAGGACATAGACAGGATGGAAGCAGTCCAGAGGAGAGCATCTAAAATGGTGCAGGGTCTGCATCAGAAACCATATGAAGAGAGACTGAGAGAGCTTAATATGTATACCCTTGATGAAAGGAGGGACGGGGGGACATGATAGAAACTTTTAAGTACCTCAAGGAAATCAACAAAGTCCAGGATGGTAGCATCTTTCAGAAAAAGAGATGTGTAAGAACAAGGGGGCACAAGTTAAAGATAGAGGGGGGATGGCTCAGGGGTAATGTGAGGAATTTTTTCATGGAGAGAGTGGTGGATGCATGGAACCGCCTTCCTGGGGAGGTTGTTGGGTCTAAAACAGTGAGGGGATTCAAACATGCATGGGACAGACATAAGGCAATTGTAGTGGGGGGTTGCAGGAAGCAGGCTGTTGGTTAACTAGAATCTGCAGCTTATCCAATAGGAAGGGGAATGGGCAGACTGGGTGGGCCAAGTGGTCCTTATCTGCCGTCAAAGTCTATGTTTCTATGTTTCTATGTTCGCATAAAGTCTGTAATGCAGCACTTTTAGCAGATGGGGGCCTATAACAAACCATAATGTTTAAATGAAGTCCTGATTTCCCTTGCATTTGTACTATTAATAAATCCAATTGATCTGGGAATGTTTTTGCAAATTTCAATTGATACTCATATGTGTTATTAAGATATAACATCACCCTCCCCCTTTTTTTGTCTATCTTGTCTAAAAATATTATAATTTTCTATGGATACATCAGTATTTTTAGTTTTAGATGAAAGCCAAGTTTCTGTTATTGCTAACACATTTGGTTTAACTGTTTCAATTTGAGTTATTATTATATCCAATTTGGGTAACAAGCTTCTAACATTTAAATGTAAGAAGCCCAAGTTTTTCCATTCACCAAAATCAACCAAAGAGTATTAATTTCTCAATTGGGGGCCAGGGTTCACATGTACATCACCAGAAATCATTAAACTCATTAGTATCAACTTCCTCACCCATACAAACGGCTGCTGAGCAGGTCAGACGGCAATATAAGTGGGTGGTGGTCTTCATTATTTGACTGAGGCACAGCAAGAGGCAAAGCACTGATAATAAGTAACCCTAATTATTTCTTGTATGCACAGTTCAATAGATTGAAACTGAAGGCTATACCAGGTTTGTTTAGAAGCTCTGCCCTAAGGAGGGTTACTGTGGGGAATCAGCTCGTGAAAATAAACTCCATATGGAAAGCATAGAAACTGCTTCTTGCAGCTGGGCCCCTTTTCCCCTGTAGCTGTTCTCTGCCAGTTCCCCCTGAGCAAGCATACCCCCTTTGCCACTATATAGGCCCTTAGTCTTCATATTGTCCTCTCTGACTGAACATAGCCTTGTTGGTAGGACATTGTATAGATACCTGTCCCATTGGTTTCTATCCCATTTGAATGCATGGTCTAGGCAAATATCCCTATAACTGACTTTATTCCTAAGGTGAATGGTATGCATACTTACTATCAGAGTCAAGCCTAATTTGATAAACACTACTTCCTTTAAAGGGCTGTCTTTCATTTGTTTTTAGTTCACACGATTGCTCAGACTCCTGTATCTGTTGTGAGAAGGATGTGTTACACTTGTGATGTTTTTGTCTCACAAGCAGCCCTGTGTAGGGAGCCCAGGATCCTCCTGGATTATCCCTTCCACCATCTTTGGTCCACCCGAGGCTGGCAAAGGAAGCTATGGATTTCAGCCCTCCCTTCCTTCCTTCCTTGGAGGTCACTCTTATTTTTTCTCTATCTACTCCTTGGTGAGAGACTTTGCACTTCTTTCTTCCCAATTTAGTACTCAACTGGGTTGCCCTGGGGGCACTGGAGATTCTGTTTTCCTATCTCACCTGCCTGGTACACAGCTGTTATTATATATGACCCATCAGGTTACGCTAAGTTCCTTTGTTAACTGTTACTGTTGTTTTTATGGCCTTGTTGGGATATATTATCTAATTTCTTTATAGCTGGTGCTGGTACGGATATTAAGGGCAGGAAAGGGAATTGCAGCACATATGATCAGGTTTTTCTTTCTTTTTAATTTAACTGCTCAAAATCACAAATGCTTCTTACCCCTTTGGACTGTCTATGAATCTACCTGCAGTACTAAAATACTTTCTCACAATGTTAATGCCATCCATGATCCTAGTAAATGATATAGACTGCTGCAGCTGTGTAGACGAGAGAAACTGGAAGTGCTATTACTACAGGTGACACACCTTTCTCCCTCAGCTGGAAGAAGAGACTTTGCTGACAGAGAGGACTGAAAGCACCTAGCTTTACCTTAAAGGTATACTTATATGTACTTATAGTCTCCTAATACTGAAAGTAGCAGGGTAATTCACAAACTATGTACTGAAACATACTCATGTAACTAGTGCTTGTCCTTTGTTTCTCAGTTCTTCCTGCACAACTCCCTTGAAGCAACTGTCTTGCCTTCATGACTATTTCAAATGGTATTTTACCCAGCTTTGTATCCTACTGTATATTGACTGTATCTCTACTGTGTTCTGTCACCATTCTATCTGTAGTTGTATCTTGTTCTACGTTACTTCATGTTACTCTTTCCCCTCAGCTCATTCACTCCTACTAGGCCTTTTCATACCCCTCATCACCTTTTTGTTTTACAGAGTCCTTTCTTACCTTGCCTATTATCACTTTTTCTCCTAGATCCTCCCCCCATTTTCTTTCTTCATATATATATATATATATATATATATAGTCTTTCTAAAGATTACGTGTCATGTGCTTGCAGTCCCCCTAACTCACCTCTTTAACCTTTCCCTAAACTCTGGCTCTATTCCCATGCTGTGGAAGACAGCCCAAGTGGTCCCCCTTCTAAAATCAGGGGACCCTATGGACCTTAATAACTACAGGCCCATTTCCATCCTACCTGTGTTATCCAAGATGCTGGAGAAATTAGTGAGTATTCAGTTAAGGGAATATCTGGACAATGCTAATCTATTACATCCAGCTCAATCTGGATTCAGGGCCAAACATAGCACTATCACTGCATTAGCCAAGGTCACCAATGATTGGCAAACCGAACTGGATAAAAAACAATGTCTGTGCAGTATTCCTGGACCTGAGCAAAGCATTCGACACTGTGGACCATGAACTGCTACTCTCATCCCTACACTCCATTGGCCTAGATCCATCCTCCCTTAAGTGGTTCAGATGCTACCTCTCCGGTAGATCACAGCAGGTAAAAGCTGAAGGTGACCTCTCCCCATTAAGACCACTGTCAAGAGGAGTCCCCCAAGGCTCTATTCTGGGTCCTATCCTTTCTGCCATTTATATAAATAAAATTGATTCAACCCTTACCAAGTCCTCAGTACATCTCTTTGCTGATGACACTGTACTGTATGTCAGCAACCCTTCACCTAAAGTTGCTCATGAAATCCTACAAGCAGAATTCTCCCTGTTACAACATCAGCTTCTCGAGAAAAAGCTTCTGCTAAATGCAAAGAAAACCAAAGCAATGATGTTCACAACCCAAAACTCCACCAACACATCCTCTTCAATCAGTCTCCCCCAGATATGCACTATACTTGGAGAAAATCTGGAGTATGTTGAAAATTTCAAATACCTAGGTGTGTGGATTGACAACAGACTTGACTTTACTCAGCATCTAGAACAACTGCTGAAAAAGCTTCGCCTAAGGCTTGGCCTCCTCTACAGATTAAAACCCTTCCTTAATAAAGATTCAAAGATGAGATTAGTCCAGGCCATCTTTATATCAGTCATTTGACTACGCAGACTTCCTCTATAGTCACTGCTCCACTCCCCACCTTCAAAAGTTGGATACCTTATACCATAGAGCAATAAGGTTCATTACAGACCTGCCATATAATACTCACCATTATTCTCTCTATGATTCAGTTGGATGGGTTTCCCTTCATGTCAGGAGGAGCAGAAATGCAGCTCTATGGATCTACAGAGCTTTATCAAAAAAACTCCCAAGCTATATCCTGGACTGCTTCAACCTGACCACTCCCAACTCCTATGCCCTAAGAAGCAACAATATTATCCTGCTCAAATTGCCCAAAGTCAACACCGAAATAGGGAGGGCAGCAATCAGCTACTCTCTAGCCATAGCATGGAACAACCTACAAAAATCCCTAAAACTGTCCATTATTATTCCATTTACATCCTTCAAGCAGCACTGTACAGCCTTCTTCGCAGAGAAATGCAATTGCTACCGCTAGAGATAGAATAGTCATCCCACAAAACCTTATTCCAATCACATATGGCATATTCCTTCCAGCCAGACACCGCCAGTATATGGCACCCAATATTCCCTTCACCATCCTTGTACTCATTATGTGAGTGACTGTCATGGCCCTCATTGTGATATATATGTATTGTACATATTGTAGATGTTAGTTTAACTTTCTCTTGCCAAGTTTTTACATGTGAATTCTCTGTATATTATTGTGTTATAAATAACATTTTCTTGTTTCTGTATGTATAACTGTCTCATAAGTATGTGATGTAATTGCTGTGCACCAACTCGAACCTTGACCTTATCAGGTCCATCTTGTAAATGAGCCTTGCTCAATGATGATCGCCTGAATAAATAAAGATTTGATTGATTGATTGATTGATTGATATCTAATTTCCCCTTATCGTTCCACTGACTTTGCATTTTTTTCTTTTAGATAATTCCTGAAGAAGCCTTATGGTTGAAACATCGATTCTAACCCTATTTTCTATATTCAGCATACATTTAATATTACCATTTTGTTTTGTAAATAAGAAGTAGAGATGCACACTTTTGCCAGTGAGTAAGAAACTGACAGAGACACACACTCTCTCAAGTTCAGTCTCACATGAGCCAACCTGACCATGAGCATAACATAACAATGGTTCCGATCAATAATGCCTTTGTTTTGATGTCAGATTGATAGTATTATGGATTCCTGATGTCATAACGATGGTATTACGAATTACAGCACCTGCTAGTTTTCTATGGGAAAAAAGACATAACCATGTATTACAAATACAAAAATTGTATATATAGTGCATTGTTATATCAAAACAGTACATAGGAACAGCATAGTCCGAGAACTTAAACAAACATGCCTTCTAAAAGAACCCACTGATATCTGTTCTCATGCTCTTATGTTACCACAGATATGGGATAACAATCCACAGGAGGCTGCATCAATATATTTGCCCCAAGGGAGTTAGAACGAGAAGATCATGAATAAAATCTAAGAATTAGGTTAGCCCATTATTGTGTCAAGAGCTTCAAAATAATTTTAAATCACAGAAGATCAAATATAGAGATAAGACAGCAAACGTGTCCTTTCACCCATTAAGTACCACATTTGAATAACTGTCCCATGGCCTCCATAAGTCCAAAAGGCTTTTCTGTGAAGGCTTAGCTCTACTGTGATCCACTCCATTTCTCAGATCTTCATCACCTTTTTCTTCTATGGTAGAAGTTAAGGTACCACATCAGATAGCCAATGTAAGGTGATACTCTTCAGTGTTGCTAACAGCAAGATTAACAACAGTTTCATACTAAGTTTTTTTAAGTAGGGCACTAATTTATTAATTGAAATGCTTCACCAAGAAGGCACACTGAGCAACAGGTTGCTCGTCTCCTGCTGCAACCTGGGGGGGGGGAGGGGGAAGGTGAACATGAGGATAGTATACATATATCTTGAGCACTAACAAAGATTTACATATGATTACATTTCAATAACAGAGTAAACTGTAATGATGCAATGAGATAGCAGGGTGCTAACAGTTTTGAACTAGATGGGTACACTGATGAGAGTTTAGAACTTGGTAACTACAAAAGCACAAAATGACATTTAATGGTAAACTCTAAGTGACACATAAATGAGTAGCTTGATTATGGCTGAGTGGAGTTCTAGTAGTTGATCTAGGGGACGCTATTAGGGAGTCACACAGGCAGTACAAGTTAGCTACAGTAAGACAACAGTACAAGTTAGCTAAGGTAAGACAGAAGTGCAAAATATTTGGGTTAGCCAGAGCTAAGGCTAAGAAAGGGAGGGGGAGGGGTGAAGTGGGGGGAGGGGTGAAGTGAGAGGCATTTAAGATTCATGTCTTACAGGAAAGTAAGAGCCCAGCCAGAGGTCGATTTAGGGCAAGGGTAGAAGAGTCAAGGCCCTACGTGAGCTGAGAACCCCTTCAGAGGACAGACAATAGAGGAGGAGGAGGAGGAAGGGAAGGAAGAGGGAGGAGGAGAGAGGTCTGCCGAGGCCTGGCCCCTCCAGGATGCTGAGAACCCTGCCTGCACAAGGCAGAGGTGGCGCACGATAGGAGGGGAGCAGACTGTTAGGCAGTGAGGGTGAGACAGAGGGCTTGGCCCCTTCTGGCCAGTACCAGATGTTGAGAACCCTGCCAGGGGATGGTGCAAGGCAAGTGTTTGGGCGAATTTGTGGGGGAAGTAAGGGGGTGGTGGAGAGGGTAAATAGAGAAAGGGGAGAGAGAGGTAAGGGCTTATCAAGAACTAAAACCCTAGGGGAGCTGAGAACCCCTTCAGGAGACAGACAATGGAGGAGGAGGGAGAAGGAGAGTGGTCTGCCAGGGCCTGACCACTCCAGTTTGCTGAGGACCCTGCCTGCACAAGGCAGAGGTGGAGTACGATAGGAGGGAAGCAGGCTGTTAGGTAGTAAGGGTGAATATGCTTCGGGATGCTGGGATCCCAATAAGGTCTGACAAAGGCAGGAAGAGAGGTTTTGGTGAGAGAGAATAGGGGCCCAAGTCCCAGAAGGAGCCCTTACAGGATGCAGAGAAACCCTGAAAGGGGACATGGATGGCAGGAGACTTTTTTTTGGGGTGGTGGTGGGTGAAGGGTGGAGTGGGGACTAGCTCTTGGTGGAAATTTGCGTGCAGACAAACACAGTGAGAGAGCAAGAGAGGCCAGTAGGGGAGAGAGTTGGGGGGAAGGGGAGGAGAGCTGGAATTTGGGGTGTATGGGGTGGGGTGCACAGGGTCAAGTGAGGGTACTGATGGGGGGGGTAGGGTTTGTCCAGGGCTTAGAAGAGGGAATTAGGGAGGGTCATGGCAGGAACAGAGAAGAGGGAATTAGGGAGGGTTATGGCAGAAACAATAAGTAAGTGAAGAACCATAATAGTGAAAGTAAAATCAATGTCTCTTCCCTTAACCTGACAGACCTCCTTGTGAGTGCCTTCCTAAAAGTTCTGAACCTGTGGCATCCCTAGAATATGTGGTAATGGGAGCTCCACTCACACATTCTCCAGAATTCCTCCTATCTGGTGTTGCCAAATGTTTAGTTATTGTTGCCATGTGAATGAGCCAAACTATCACACACTAAAGAAATTCTTGCCAGACCAGGGATGGCGTCACCTTCCATCCCTTTTGGAGATGTTTCTGACAATGAACTCTGGGATCAACCCTCCCCTTCATTTCCTATCTCCTGCAGATAGTTTCAAGTGGAGGCACCATAATGGTACCCAAAACTTGATACAGCTCCAAGATGTATCTATATCGCTGCTTAAGTACCACCCCACAATTAAAGAAAGCCTTGAGTGATGTCTGCGTTTCTTTAACTTTTTCCAAAATATCCATAAAATTCAAGAAGTGGCAGACCTGTAGATACCTAAAGATGTCAGAGTGGGTTAGAGCTGACTGCTCCCGCAGATGTTGGAAAGACTTTACTTTCTGTTGCACTACATGCTGGGAGAACCGAGTGACACCTGGTCCCTCCCACCTAACAAAACATGCATCCCTACTAAGTGGGAAAAACTTAGAACAATGCCTGATGAAAGCGAGAGGGCCCATGCCAGACTCTGTGACTGTCTTGAAACAAAGTTGCCTTAAAACCCACAAGGAATTTGACACCCAAGGATTAGGAATTCGGGCTCTAACTTCCTAAGATAATTGCATAGTGGGGAGAGCAAAAAGTGGAAAAGAAGAACCCAGCACACCTTCTGAATCATTCCACTGAGATTCCTTATGTTGCTTGGCCTAAGTCATCAAGGAGGCTGTCTGCACTGCTAGACAATAATTATACCGGTTAAGCATAGCTAGTCCTCCCGATCTCTCACAGTCATAAGTGTACCCCTAGTAATCCAGGGCCTAGAGCCCCCTCCAAATATATTTGGTGATATCTTTGTGGGGGTCTAGTCCAATACCCAGCTGGGATTTATATAAGGGGGTCTGGAACAAGCACAGGAATGGGCGAGAATATTCATTTTAATCGTGTTAATGCACCCTAGCACCGAGATTGGTAGCACCTTTGAATGAGCCAAGTCTAGTTGCAAATCCATATGAAGCGTTTCATAATTCGTCCTAAATTTTTTAAACAGTTTTGGGGTAACCGGAACCCCTAAGTATTTAGATCTATTCTGTTTGGCCCAAGCAAAAGGAAAACCATCTTCTTGAAATGTAGCCATACAATGCCCACTGAGTACTAGCACTTCGGATTTGACACGATTCATTTTATATCCTGAGAGAGCACCAGACTGGCTAAGGTTATGAGTGAGCTCTAGCACTGAATTCTCAGAATCAGAGAGAGAAAGTAAATAGAGTTGTACAACACTTCCAGAGGAGCAAGCACAAGGATGTGGTGCTTCAATACCCCAAAAAGATGCAAAACCTTTACAAAAAGGCAGAGCACACACTAGCCACAACATACCAAGGGCACTGGTCATAAAAATACATTTATTAAAAAATACATACAATACAAAGAGACGCCTGGCGTTCGGATGCCTACTTCTTTTCTCCGAGAAAAGATGTAAGAGGCATCCTCTTGCATCAGGCGTCTCTTGTATTGCATGTATTACAAACAATGTCTTTTTTACCAATATTCATTAATATGTTAATAATTGTGACTCCTTCTAAAGTTTAAAATAGAGTTGTCTGTATATTGGGAAAAGTTGTGCTCTATCCCGCGATCTTCACCCCTGAATTCTTCTGATTCTGGTGGACTGCTGTGGTTCAAGGTAAAAAATAAAAGTAATGGGGGAGTGGGCACCACTGCCGGTGCCCCTCTCTAAACCAAACCTATCCAAAAGTAGACTGTTAACCCTGACTGTTGCCTCCGGTTTTGTATAAAGGGCTTATATACTGTGAAGGAATTTTGGACAAATTTAAAGACTTTCTGATGTCTCTCTTTAATCCCCACCCCTCCCGCCAGCATCACCAAGTTTCCTCTGATGCTTGTGTTTCCGTTCGGCTATCTGCTACACTTTAGAAATTTTGTGTAGGTATTTGTACGTCTCAAGCATTTCTCCTCTTTCTCTCATTGTCTTGTGCATGTACACATTGAACTCCTCCAGCCTCTCCATGCAAGCCATTTCCTATTTTTCCTGCATCATTTTGGTTAACCTCCTTTGCACTGCTTCCACCCTTTCCTTGTCTTTTTCCAAGTGTGGGCTTCAGAACTGAAGAAAGCAGGAGAAATTGGAAGGAAAATGATTCTTACAATGGAAAGTAAGATAGTAGATGTTTTATAACAGGAGTGTATTTATGTTTTAGATGAAACATAAAACGATAGATAGTATAGATAGTAATATCTCGGTAAAATGTTATATGTCGACCAACAGGTTTAATGTATTGTTAAATTAAATAATCTTGTGAAACAGAGGGAAACAGGAAAAGCAGTAAGGAATGCTAAGGTGCAAACTGAAGACAGAAGAGTCCAGGAGGTAATGAAAAAGGTCAAGACATTTTTTAGGTATGTAAGTGACCAGGGGTAAGATCAGGGGTGGGATTGTAAGGTTGAAAAGGGAAGGAAGGGACTGTGCAGAGTGGGAAAAGGCAGACATCCTGAACAAATACTTTTGTTCAGTATTCACAGAGGAAGGAGAAGGGCCGGGGCCACAAAAAAAGTAACAAAAGCTTTGAGGAAGGGAAGTGGACACTAGTCCTTTTTCGGAGGCGAAGCGACTTGCTAATCTGAAGCTGGACAAAGCAATGGGACCAGATGGGGCACATCCAACGGTATTGAGGAAGCTCAGGAAAATACTGGCTGCAGCTCTAACAGTTCTGTTTAACAGCTCACTGGAAACAGGAGTGGTTTCAAAGGACTGAAGGGGGGTGGATGTAGTCCCACTACATAAAAGCGGTAGCAGGGAGGAGGCTGGCAATTGTAGTCCAGTCAGCCTCACATTGATAGTGAGAAAGTTAATGGAATCACGGCTGAAGGAAAGGATTGTGGAATACCTTGAATCCAGTGGGTTACAAGACCTGAGGCAGCATGGTTTTACAGGGGGGAGGTCATGTCAAACAAATCTGATGGATTTCTTTAACTGGGTGACCAAGTAACTAGATCAGGGTGGAAGAGTGGACATGGCCTACCTAGATTTCAGTAAGGTGTTTGACACTGTTCCACATAGGAGAGTAGTAAGTAAGCTAGGTAGCTTAGGAGTGGGTCCGAAGGTAGGGAACTGGATAAGAAATTGGTCAGGGGATAGGTACTGTAACAGAGGGTGATGGTAAACGGAGTTCACTCCAAAGAAGGGAGGGTGACCAGTGGGGTGCCTTAGGGTTCAGTGCTGGGACTGGCCCTCTTTATTGTCTTTATACTGTAAGTGACATTGCAGGGGAGCTGGAAGGGAAGGTATACCTCTCTGCAGATAACACCAAAATCTACAATAGGGTGGACAATCCAGGGGGGTGGAAAGGATGAACAGAGATCTGAAAAAACTAGAGGAGTGGCAGCTGGGTTTCAATGTGAAAAAGTGCAAAACAATACACTTAGAGCACAGAAACCCAGAGTGGAGTACAAAATAAGTGGAGTGGTATTGATGACCACCAAGTAGGAAAGAGACTTGGGGTTAATCATATCAAATGACCTAAAGGTGGCCATGCAGTGCAACAAGGCAGGAGAGAGGGTGAGTGGAATGCTGGGGTGCATAGGGAGAGGTATCATCAGCAGAAAGAGGGAGTTGGTGTTGCCTCTGTGTAGATCGCTGGTAAGACCCCACCTAGAGTACTGTGTTCAGTTCTGGAGATCACATTTCTGGAAGAACAGTGAGAGAGTGGAGGCAGTTCAGAAGAGGGCAACTAAAACGATGCAGGGTTTGGATCAAAAGCTACGAGTAGAGACTAAATGACCTCAATATGTACACCCAAGAACAGAGGAGGGTGGGGGGGGATATGATAGAGACCTTTAAATACTTCATGGGGGCAAGTAAGGTACAGGAGGAGCGTATTTTACAGAAGAAAAGGTGCTCAAGAACAAGAGGACATGTTATGAAACTGGGGAGGGGTAGATTCAGGAGAGATGTGAGGAATTAAGAGTGTTAGATTCCTGGACAACCTTCCAGCAGAGGTGGTGGGGGGGAAAACAGTGGTGGGGTTCAAGAATGCATGGGATAGCCACAAAGGAATCATAGTGGAAAGGAAGGGGGCTGTAGATTGGGCACAGTCTATGGTAATAGTGTAGGTAGGGAGAAAAGGGCAGAGTGGATGGGACAAGCAGCGATTATCTGCTGTCAAATTCTATGTTTCTATGTTTCTATCTGCCATTGACACTGACGGGAAGGGCAAATATTATAAAAATGAATGTCTTACCTAGACTCTTGTTTTTGTTATAGGCCCTTCCCATCAGTGTCCCTGTTTTTTTCCCTAGAATTAGAAAGGAAAATGAAAACTTTTTATGGCAAAATAAAAAAACAAGGCTAAACACAGAAAAAGTGTACTCATCAGCAGGGGCCCTGGAAAACTGCAACTTCAATTTTACTGCAATATTCGCAATTTTATGCTGCTATCCTGTACCTTATTATTAACCTTCTTTACCCAAACTTTTAATAATGTCTGTGATATCTTTGCCCCAATGTTGACCCGCCGTTCTAAAAGGCAGAATGCCCCTTGGGTAACCCCAGCTTTGATCCACCAACTCAAACATAGGGACAACCTATGGCACCATGCCATTGAGACTGGCCGGCCCAGTGACAGGCAGTTATATGCTGCCGCCCGAAACAAGTGCACTCGGGCCATCAGAAAGGCCAAGTCTGAGCACTATCGGTCCTCACTCACTGCCTCATGGGGAACCCCAGAACCTTCTGGGATAACATTAAACAGTTAAATGGGAGTGCACACTCCCCCACCCACCCAGATCAACATTAATGGCGTGATCTCCTCAGACCCAGCCCTCATAGCCAACCACCTCAACACCTCATTCACTGACCTTAGCCCTATCCTCCTGCAAATTTTTTGACCCTCCTCCCCAGCACCTGCGTAAATCTTTCTTGCCCTTATTTTCTCCTCCGCCCTGTTTCTGCCCAAGAACTTAGGCCGCACCTTGTCACTGCCCTCAAGAGTAATGTACAGGCAGTGACACCTGAATCCGTGTATCCCTCGGCTGGTCTCAGACACAGTCCTTACCCCGATCACGCATGGCCATCAACCACTCTTCTTTGCCTGGGAAGGTTCCAACTGCCTGGAAAGTCACCACTGTCACCCCTATCTTTAAAGGTGGTGATAGGACTGTGGCTGGAAACTATCGGCCAATCTCCATTCTCTCTCCTCTCTCCAAGGCCTTGGAAAAAGTGGTGGCCTCTCAAATCTCTGACTACCTCTCCACCTACAATGTCCTATGTCCTGAGCAGCATGGCTTCCGAGCGGGCCACAGTACCAACACAGCCCTCCTAGAGTTCTCCAACTTTCTCCACTCCTCCTTAGACACTGGTTCTCTGGCTGGTGCGGTCTTCATTGACCTCTCTAAAGATTTTGACACTGTCTCCCACCCCCTCCTTCTTGATGCCCTTAGTCTCTCTGGTTTTGCTGCTGAGTCTATCTCCTAGTGCACCAGTTATCTGTCTGACCGCTCACAGCGTGTAAAAATTAATGGGACCTACTCAGACATCTGTCCCATCTTTTCTGGGGTTCCCCAGGGCTCCATTCTGGGCCCCTTACTATTCTCCCTTTACCTTAACACCCTTCCACGCTCTTGCTCGGGGAACATTCTATTGTACGCTGATGATGCAGTCATCTTTGCCTCAAGTCGTAACCCTATTGCCCTCCAGGACTCGCTGCAGAAGTCCTTCGCTGAAGCCGAGGGCTGGTTCAAGGAACATAGATTGGTGATAAATCTTAAAAAAACAAAAAACATGTTCTTCACTCATCCTCAAAACAAGTCCTGCAACTTCAAACTCCTCATTCACTCTGGGTCCTCTTTCCCACTCGAACAAGTTTGCTCCTATAAATACCTAGGGATCCATTTTGACCCCTCCTCTCCTTCCATGGACACATCGCTGCCCTAGCCACTGCCACTAATATCCGATTGGGCATCTTACATCGGTATAAACACTGCCTCCCGGAGGCTCTTCGACTCGCAGTCACCTCCTCTATCCTGTCCCTAGTGGACTATGGACTGCCGGTGTATGGTGCTGCTGATCAGACTGCACTCCATAAAATTCGCTTTTACTCTGAATAAGGCCTGCAGGTTAATTACTGGGGCACCTAGGCTAACACACACCTGTCTACTATGCGCTAAAGCGCTGGTACCTGATCTTGACAGGCGCCTCAAATATCTGACCTGTACCCTTACAAAAAGACCCTCCTTGGGCTATCCCTTGGGATTGACCACCACCATCGCCGCTCTGTCCCACTAGTTCATACTCGGACCTCTGGGAAACCTCTCTTGTTATCCCTAGAGCTAGGACCTCTCACGGTCAAAGAGCCTTCAGCTTTAGGCCCCTCCTGGCTCAACACACTGCCCCCCTCCATCTCCTCAAGCTCCAACTATATCGTGTTTCAAAACTTCACGTGAACTACCTTATTAACACCCGGCTGTAATTGCCACTAGTCAAAGCTATACTCAATACTTTATGACAAATCTTACTACTAAGCTGCTAAGGACAACATAACTCTGGTATTGTTTGCATCAATCCTACCTGTACCAGCTTGTTTGTATCTATGTCTTAAGTTACTGTTATACTGTGTTGTACTGTTATACTGTGTATTTTCATTTGTCTTACTGTGACAAGGTACCTTTGTAAATGAGTCTATGGCTCAAAGGTTTTCCAAACTGCTGTTTAAATAAATAAATAAATAAATAAATAAACTGCATTGCCCATTGAGCTCCCGGTTACTGGATCCTTAGAAATAATGCCAGATGCAAGAAGGAGGAGATTGGTGCTCATGTAAGCAGAGGAGGAGCGGCAGAATACTTCAAAAGGCTCGTGCTGCTACTGAGGGAGTGAGTGCCACCCATCAGAACAAACGCTACCTGGGAAGTTTCAGAAAGTTAAATTGATTACATTTCTTAATGTAGTATTAGGTAGGTTATTAACAAATGTCAAGTACATAGGTACACTGTCTACTGTTTTAAGCTTGTGTGGTTTTAAGTGTGAACGCCATGTGTGCAGTTTCATGGAGAAAAGCCCAGGTTTGATGCTGTGTCTTATAATAGGTACTGTATTTGTTTACTTATTGTAATTAATTGAAATGGTGATTCTTAACATTATTATTTTAACACTGTGTTACAGTGTTTTAAATATGTGCACATCATATGATGCTTATATGGGGTTGTCTGTAAGAGGACTGTTTTATTTTGAAGAGAACCAGGAGTGTTTAGCCTTTAAAGGGAATGTTTATATCACTTCTAGCTTCTTGACCAGTGACTGCTTTAATGGTTTTATTAAGGCCCTCCCAGCTAGTAGGATTATATCGTCCATTTGTCCCTTAAGAATTAATTTGGTAAAGGTCATTTTAAGTATGCAAAATAAGACTCACAGGTCTAATTCAGGGGGGCATTAAAAATGCTTCTTATTTTTTGTTTACTAGTCTGTGGTGATGTTCACCCACACCCAGGTCCCTCCCCGGTAAATGGCTATGATATAGATACACCTAACCATGGAGGTCTGAATATTGTGCATTTCAATGTGAGGCATTTGGGAAAGATGTTTGTTGCTACTAGGGACTGAGTGGAGGAACATAAACCAGGGATTATTATTATAACAGAGACCTGGTTGAGTGATAGAGTTCCTGATAATTCTATTGATTTAGCTAATTATCGGACTTTTAGAAAAGATAGGAATGAAAAGGGGGAGGAATTGTGATAGATGTTGAAGGTAGTTTAGCCACTAAGAAAATTTCATGCCTTATCCCAGACTGTGGTATAGAAACCCCTGCCATTGAGATCATAGTGCCTTACAGAAAATCTATTTTTTTAATGGGAGTTATAAACCCCCTAAATTGGATGCAAAGGCCTTTTGTGTGCTACTGGAATTTTTGTTGAAATAAAAACATTCTCACAAATTATTTCTAACAGGTGATTTTAATGTTAGTTGCGTAGGAATTGACCCAAATCATGTCTTAATTGATTTTCAAGCTGACCTGGGACTGACTCAATTAATTATGGAACCCACAAGAATTAATCACTGGGATCCCAAGAAATCTACGATCTTAGATCTTATGTTCACTAATTCTCCTCAACATTATATGACACATGGGGTATTACCTGAATCATTTTCCAATCATCAATTAATTTATGCTGCTAGAACTAGTATTACTGTACTCAACCCAGGTCATAGTGTGCACTGGAGAAATTTTAAACAATTTGATTACATATCATTCATGTTAGATTTAGAAAATGTAAAGTGGTCAAGGTTGAATTTAATTCTGTCTGCATCAGATGCTTGGGAATATTTCTTAGTTAAGTTTTTTAAAAATGTGTGACAAACATGTACCAGTGAGAGTTAAGAAGTCTAAATCCAAGGGAAATATTTGGTTTAACACTGACCTACATAAAGCTAGGAAAAATAGATACAGAAAGTGGGAAATTGCCAAGAAGTCTATGAAGGATAATGATTGGACCTTATATAGACAAGTTCGAAATGCTTATACAACCAAAGCTAGGCTAGCTAAACGGGAGTATGTTAAAACAAAATTGGACAGCAACTATAAGCAGAACCCAAGACTACTCTAGAGGACCATTTCTGATTTAACAGGAAATAACAAACAGTCTGTTGTAAATAAAATTATGGTTGATGGAGCTGAATTTACAATTGGGGAGGAACTTGTGGCTATATTTAGCATACATTTTGGTAACGTGGGTACTTCTGTACCTGTTAAGAATGCTCACCCGGATCATATAGTAAATGGGGGTGACAAGTCTCTTGGGAATGAGGGTTCTGATGTATTTAGATTCAAATGTATTTCACCTGAGGAGGTGAGAACTGAACTATTGAGGCTGAATACATCTAAAGCAATTCGCTTTGATGGGATTCCTGCCAGATTGTTGAAGTATGCTGCCCCTTGTATAGCGGAACCATTGGCTCTTATCTTCAATCTATCTTACACTTGGAGTGAATTTCTCAAGGGATGGAAGATTGCAAGAGTGAACCCTATATTTAAGACTGGGGACAGGAGCGAATTGGGCAATTATAGGCCCATTTTGCTCCTGCCGCAGATTTCTAAGGTTTTTAAGAGAATTATCTCCAATCAACTGAGAGAATATTTGGATTTAAACAAAAAGATGTCCGCTTATCAATCTATTTTTCAGTCCCAACATAGTACCAATACTGCATTGGTTAAGGTGGTCACTGATCTGCAGCTGAGCCTGGAGAGGAGACAAATGGTCGGATCTTTGTTTATAGGTCTTTCTAAAGCTTTTTTTATTTTAACTTTTATCTTTATTCCTCCTTACCGCACCGTTGCTCCACTCATTCAGACACCCTCAATTTTTGCCATCCACACTTCCCCAACCGTACCCCCAGAAGTCTGCTCCTACAGTGGTCGCCTGCTCAATGGATCCCTATGTAGTCTCGCACACCCCAAGGGCGGGCGGGAAGGAACTGCCCAATCTTCCCCCTAACAACGGCAGAGCTGCCGATTCACATTGGAGTCTGCCCTGGTGAGCACCTGGTGACGTGGTCTGGCCTCGGAGGAGTCGTCACCTAGGAGTGGCGAGTTCCATTTTTCTCCTGTTCTGCCCTATCTCCTGTAGTGCCGGCACACTGGGAGAGCCAATGAGGAGGCACGCGTACACACGCTGCTCATCCCCAGGCTCTGAGCTAGCACTGCCCCTTCTGTTGTGCGCTCTGACCCGCATCGCCTTTCCCGGGTTCACCCAGGAGGTGGCAAAATAGCAGCGGGACTGACTGATAATCCTCCCCAGAGAGGGAGAGCTGCCGTTGGGCACTCAGTCCCTCTCTTCCCCTGCCGACCCCCAACGGCCTGGGCTCATTCCCGAACCTGGGTCACCGGCGTGGAGCGAGGTGTGGCGTCCAGCGCCTCAACCCTCAGCGCCACCGGGCCAGCTTTTCTAAAACTTTTGACACACTAAACTATTGAGTGCTCCTGTCCAGGCTCAGCCAGATCAGTTTGTCCACCCAAGTTGTTAACTGGTTCTCCTCTTATTTAAATGAGAGAAGACAATTTGTGGAAATAGGCCCACTTAAATAAAATTTAGTCAACATGTCCTCTGGTGTCCTTCAGGGGTCAATTTTGGGGCCGCTGTTATTCAACATCTACATTAATGAGCTCAAATTTGACCTCCCAGATATTAAATACCATCTATATGCGGATGGCACAATAATATATGTGGAAGGCCAAACGTTGGATTTGATTGGATCTAAATTCCAGCTGGCTTTTGACCAGGTGCAGGAATTTTCAAAAGGCATCTTTTAATATTAAATTCTAAGAAAACTCAGGCCCTTTTGTTTAGGAATAAACAGTGTAAAGAACAGAATTTATGTCTGGCTATTTCAACCTTAGATGATATTGACATAATGGAAGTAGACCATTATAAATATTTAGGTCTTTGGTTAGACTGTAATTTGACTTGGTCTCGCCATATAAACAACATGCTAGTGGGATTAAACAGGAAGTTGGGGGCTCTTTATAGATTTAAAAAGTATATGTCTAGGGATATTTGCTTAAATGTAGTAAATTCCTTATTAGTGCCTGTTTTAGACTACGGGGACCTCCTATATGGTGGAGCCTCTGTCTCCCTGTTGAACAGAGTGGACCTTTTGTTCCACAGAATGGCCCACTTTATCCTGGAGGTGCCCTATAAAACCCACAGGTGTACATTGTTCAGCAATTTAAACTGGCCAAAACCTTCTGTTTGTAGGAATCTACATTTTCTTAAATTTATATTTCAAATTTAGAAATCTGGTGTTCACACATATTCTTGAGCTATTCCCACTTAGAAGCGTGAAAGATAACGTGAGGTCAGCTCAGGGCATACAATATTCAACTGTTTGATGCAATCTTAATGTGGGCTGGTCATCTGTTCTTTACAAAGGAGCTGCTCTGTGGAGTAAAATCCCTTTAAACGTATGGGGATTTGGTCAATTGATTTCTCTGACTTGAATAAGTGATGCCTGAGCTGGTCTAGTAGTCTCTCTCATTGTAATGAATGTGATGGTTGATAATTTTTGACTGATTTTGTCTATAGATATTTGTTGTTTTATTTATAATATTTGACTGTGTACCTCTTTATAGTGTAACTGAAGTTTGTTTGTGTATTCTTTTGTATTGTAACTGATGCTTGTTGTTCTAACATCCGGGACTTCATTGAAAATGAGCCATGCTCAATTGAACGTTTTCCCTTATTCTGTTAAATAATAAAGATTTACTACTACTACTACTTATCCACACAAAATCCACAGTTTCTTGCAATTTATTGAATTTGACTCAAATTATACAAAAATAGATTCATAGATATTTGTCGGCAGAAAAAGACCATCTTGGCCCATCAAATCTGCCCATTCCCTCCCTCCTTATTTGCCCACCTTGCCCAGAGATCCCTCTCTGCTCCCTAGACAACCCCTTGTGTTTGTCCCTTGGTCTTTTGAATCCCTGCACTGTTCTGACCCCCACTATCTCCTCTGAAAGACTGTTCCAGGGCTCCACCACCCTCTCTGTGAAGTAATATCCTTTTATGTTTCCCTTAAGCCTACTCCCTCCATCCTCAGTCCATGCCCTCTAGTTTTTGCCATCACCTTCCCAGTGAAAAGGCTCCCCCCCACTTTATTAATCCCCTTTACACACTTGAAAATTTCTATTATGTCCCCCCTCTCCCTTCAGGTCTCCAGTGGGTACAAATCCAACACCGTCAACCTCTCTTCATATGGCTTTCCACTTAACCCATGTGCCATCTTAGTGGCCCTTCTCTGCACTCTCTCCATGCCATCTATGTCCTTGCATAGGTGAGGTTTCCAGAACTGAACCCTATACTCCAGGCGGGGCTTCTCCATGGACTTATAGAGTGGCATCAACACCTTCTGCCTTCTGCTAGTTATCCCTCTCCCTATGCATGCAGCATTCTACTCACTTTGCCCACCGCCTTGCTGCACTGGGTCCCTACTTTAAGATTATCTGTGATTATGAGTCCCATATCCTTCTCCTGCTTAGTTGCTTTCATTTCCTCACCCCCAGTGTGTAGTTTGCGTGTGGGTTATTCTGCCCTATGTGCATCACTGTGCATTTTTTAGCATTAAATTTTAGCTGCCATATTTCTGACCACCCATCCAGCAACCTTAGATCTTCCCTCATAGCCTACACTCCCTCTGGGGTGTCCACCGTATTGCAGATCTTCATATCATCTGCAAAAAGGCAGACCTTCCCCTGCAGCTCCTCTGCTATGTTGCTGATGTAGATGTTAAACAGGATGGGCCCCAGCACCGACCCCGAGGTACCCCACTCATCACCTCTACCTCCCCAGAATGCAGCCCATTTACCACCACCCACTGGCTTCTAACCATCAGCCAGTTCTCCACCCATCTTGTTATTTTCTGTCCCACCCCCAAACTCTCCAGTTTAATAACCTATCTTCTGTGGGGCACAGTGTTGAAGGCTGTTCCAAAGTCCAAATAGGCCACGTCCACTGCCCCTCCCAGATCAACCACCCTCATCACCCAATTCAAGAACTCAATCAGGTTCATCTGACATGATCTCCCTGTCAAGGAAAGATACTAAAACATGCTAACAATTTGGTATGCAGACCTAGATTTTGCCAAAATGATACAGTGTAAGGTGGAGGATGGGTCCAATATGACTCTGCTTTCTTCTGATTCACTTCCCAAGTTTGGTTTCAAAACCCTCTGGCCATGCATATGCACACTTAGGGCCAGATATTCAAAATTGTATGCAAGCACAATGCTTGTGCTGCACTTGTGCCTGTGCCAGTCCCTTAGCCTGCCATATTCACTAAACCCTCAGAATATAGGGCAGATTGCATGCTGCGCAAATGACAGGTGAGTGGACAGCGCACTGCAGCAGCACAGCTCTGAATATAGCACTAAGGATAGCGCAGACCACAAAGGGTCAAGCAATGGTGCAGTTCTGTCCAGAGCAGCGGGTATGGAGCTGCACACTGGGGGTGCCTGTGGGTGGGTGAGGAGGGTACCAATGACAGACACACAACACAGCTGCTTCAGTATCAACAATAAACTTTAATACAACAAAATTTCAACAGACCGTACAAACAAAACAAGTCAACAATAAACAGATAAAGGGGTGAGGAAAAACAACAGGGGAAACTGCCCAGAAATGAGGGGGGGGGATGAAAACCCATGGGGAAAACAGACACTCCTCCAATGTAGCCACATACTCACAGGACCCCTGCCACTGTTGGTGGTGGTAGTGGTGATGACTGTTGTTGCCAGTGGGCTGTGGCCAGCTCCTGCATGGCTTCTCCGATGTCTGCCACCCGATGGAAAAGAAGCCACAGCTGGCGGATGATTCCGTGCAGCAGGCTGTCCCTCCCGTCCCGGTCCTTGGGAAGGCCATGATGGCCAGCACTCCTCTAGGCATCTATGGACAGAAAGACAGTGAACTCAGCCAGCTGTGCACACAGGATGGGAAACGCAGATGCTGCCTACCGTACACAGCCGAGGTATATCCGGTTGACACATGCACCACCATGCCACACATGGATGGTGGGTGGCTGACATTAACAATGGTCTGGTTGTGGAATACCCGTGACAGCACCATGCATCCATGCAGTGGAGGAGTGCACATGCAACGGCTGTGCCATGCTGCACCGGAACATGCCCTGCTATGGAATGGACACACGCCATTGGCGAGCATGCCATGTATGAATACAGCACATACAACAGTAGCACCAAGCCAGTCTGACAAGTGGTGTCATGTCCCAAGTGGCAGGGAGGTGCACCCGCACACCCTGTGGCCACTGACCAGGCATCCAGTGCACACACTAACCCTGGCGTGCAGGTCACAAACATCCAGGTGCCTCCCCGGGTCATGGCTGGGATGGGGCTCAGAGACACACATGTGGTGCACACAACACAACTGTACATAGCTGGGACCATCAGGTGGCACTGTGTGCAACAGGCATGGTAAGACATGACTGCAACAGTGGTGTACGTGGAAGGACGACACACTGTGCCCCAGTCAACACACCAGTGTATGATGCAGTCTGGCCTGGAGGCAGCCACCATCCTGGCAGTTGCAGCTGCAACCCTATGCAGAGTGTGTCTAGAGTCAGACTGGGCCACCAGGATTCCTGGAAACATCCATGTGGGCCACTCTTGGTTGGGTACCTGGTCAGTCTCTAAACCCTAGCACTCTCTGTATGCATCATCTTTCTTCTACTTGAATGGGGTATATGGGCACTGCAGGTAAATGTAAGAAGCAAACACAGACCTACAGTATCACACTGATGTGGAATACTGATATTAGTGTGTTACCCTGGGCCCTCCCCTATTAATTTCCCAGGTGGGCCCCTGTATTCACTGTCCAAGTGGGCCCACTGTACCCCAATCTGACCTTGATTGTGTCCCCCAGTAGAAGGGCTGCACAGGTTAATGGCCCTGAACAGCCCAATCATGTCCGACTGTATGGCTGGCCCCACCTGTGTACAGTAGAGTCAACATATCCTAGTCGTCACCGTATTGGTTAGTCACTGGTACAGCTGCATAACAATATCACAGACATATGGTACCCTACATGCACTGCCAATCAATGGCCCCACTGTCTGCCGACCCCATGCCACAACTGCTGGTCACCGTTGAGCCGCTGATGCATGCCACACAATGCATATGGCACAGGACAAGGCACCAGCACAGGTGGACTACCACAGCAGCTGTCTGATGCACATGGCTGGACATGGTGGTGTATCACAACTACAGTGGCCAATGTCAACCACCTACTGACAGCCAGGCTTACACAGTCCAGAGCATGTGACAGTGTGGACCTGACCAACTGTGAGGAGGACACAACCGGGGCTATGTACACCACCACCACCTTCTCTGTGGCTAGACCATGCCTCGGCATGGTAGACAGGCACAGGGTAGCATGCTGGCAGCACATAGGTGCAGTATGGTAGACTGCACAGACTGTGACACACCACTGTAGCTCAGGTGGGCCAACGCCCCATTTACAGGGGGAGCGTCCCCCCTAACAACCCCTGAGGTGATGCCCCCACAGGCACGCCTCCTACATGGTTGTCCACATAGAGCCATCTCACCAGCCACAGAGACATGCAGCATAGTGTAGACGGGTGAGATTAAAGGGAGGCCAATTAAGGGGGAATGTGAGGAAGTTCTTTTTCACAGAAAGTGTGGTGGATGCATGAAACAGCTTACCTCAGGAAGTGGTGGATATGAATACAGTGCAGGGCTTCAAACATAGAAACATAGAAGTTGATGGCAGATAAGGACCGCATGGCCCATCCAGTCTGCCCATTACTTTTTCTACCTTATGAATGTGCCATCGGCCTTTGCTCTGTCAATGGCCTATCTATTCATACTCATCTGTATTGCTCCCTTCTGCCTATCCCATGCCTGTTTGAAGCCCTGCACGGTATTCATATCCATCACTTCTTGAGGAAGGTTGTTCTATGCATCCACCACCCTTTCTGTGAAAAAGAACTTCTTCACATTACCCCTTAATTGGCCTCCCTCTATTCTCATGCTGTGTCCTCTTGTCCTGCTATTTATATTGAAACATGTTAGACTCTTTCACCTTGTTAATGCCCTTAAGGTGTTAGAATGTTTCGATCATATGACCTCTCTCCCTCCTTTGCTCTAGGGTATACATATTGAGCTCCGTTAATCTGTCCTCATATGTTTTCTGATGCAGTCCCTGCACCATTTTGGTTGCCCTTCTCTGGACTGCCTCAATTTGGTTAATGTCCTTGTGAAGGTGTGGCCTCCAGTACTGCAAGCAGTACTCCAGATGGGGCCTAACCAGTGTCTTGTAAATAGGGATTATTACCTCTCTCTTATGACTTGTGATACCCCTACTAATACACCCCAACATCCCTCTAGCCTTACCTACTGCTTTAGTGGTCTGCTTGGATGATTTCAGGTCACCTGTGATGATGATGCCCAAGTCTCTTTCTTCCCTTCTGACTTCCAGCAAATCCCCTCCCAGCCTGTAGGTGGCTTCAGGGTTTCTCTTTCCCTATGTGCATGATCTTACACTTCTCTATGTTAAACCCCATTTGCCACTCTTCCGACCATTTTGCCAGTTTATCCAGATCTCTTTTCATTCTGCCCACCCCATCTGGATCATCTACTCTGTTGCAGATCTTGGTGTCATCTTCAAACAGACAAACCTTACCCTCCAGTCCATCTGCAACGTCCCTGATGAAGATATTGAAGAGGACTAGCCCCAGGACTGATGTTCTGACTGTATACCATTTACCACCACTCTCTGTTTTCTGCCCATCAACAAGTTTACCACCCAGTTGACCAACTTCTGACCCACCCTGAGTCTACCCAGCTTATTAGTCTATCTTTTATGTGGAACAGTATTGAAAGCTTTGCTGAAGTCAAGGTAGGTGACATCAACTGCTCCCTCTTGGTCCATCACTCTGGTTACCCAGTCAAAGAAATCTATGAGATTAGTTTGATAGGACCTTCCTGTTGTAAACCCAAGCTGTCTTGGATCCTGTGCTCCTATGTATTCCAGGTGTTGCATTATCCTTTCCTTAAGGAGAGCTTCCATAATCTTGCCCACTACTGAGGTAAGACTGACTGGTCTGTAGTTCCCTGCCTCCTTTCTGCTACCACTCTTGTAGAGCGGGATCATGTGAGCCCTTCTCCAGTCTTCTGAGACCTCTCCTGTGCTCAGAGACTCACTAAACAGTTCTAATAATGGCTCTGCTAGTCTCACCCTTAGCTCCTTTAGTACCCTGGGATGTATGCCATCAGGTCCCATTGCCTTGTCCACCCTGAGCTTATCAAAGCTCTTGTAAGACCCTTTTTTTTGTGAAGGGACTAGTGCAAACCTCCCTCCCCCCTGTGTCCATGGTGCTGAGCTGTGGGCCCTGCCCTGCCTTCTCTTCAGTAAATACTGAGCAGAAGTGTCTATTTAGGATAGATGCTTTTACATGGTCCTTCTCCTCACACGCCCCCTTATCCCCTTTGATCTTAGCAATACCCCCTCTGGACTTTCTCCTTTCACTAATGTATCTATAGAAAGTCTTGTCACCTTCTTTTACTGTTTGTGCTAGTATTTCCTCAGTTTGGGCCTTTGCCTGCCTTACTGCCTTCCCTGCTTCCCTTGGGGAAGTTTGGTATGCCTTCCTATCTTCATCCCGCTGAATTCCCTTATTTCCTGAAGGACAGCCTTTTGGCTCTGACCTTTTCTGCAAAGTGGTTTCCTTCTTCTTTTGCACTTCCTTTTCTCTCTCTAACACAATGGGATGTTGCTTCAAGTATTGCATCCCTAATGCTTGCCCACTTTGCCTGTACCCCCTCACCTATATTTCCTTTTGTCAGGGCTAGCTTAACTCTGTTGGCCATCTTATCAAAGTCAGCTCCTATGAAGTCCCATATTTTTGCCTTGGAATGGGATGATTTAGCTCTAGTTGCCAAATTGAACCATACCATGTGATGGTCACTGGCCCCCAGGTGACCTTTTACCTGTAGATCTGTGATCCTTTCCCTGTTAGTCAGTACTAGATCTAGGATAGCCCTGTCTCTTGTGGGTTGTTGTACCAACAGGCATGGGACAGGCACAAGGGAGCAATACAGATGAGTATGAATAGATAGGCCATTGATGGAGTACAGACCTATGGCACATTCTTAAGGTAGAAAAAATGGGCAGACTAGATGGGCCTTGCAGTCCTTATCTGCCGTCAACTTCTATGTTTCTATGGGTGGCAGATGGGTCTGCACAGTAGTGGTCCAGAGATGTAAGGGGTGAATACCCTCCTCCCTGCCTGGGGTCACAAACACCCACAGAGCCACCTTGAGCAGTTGTACAATATTGGTGTATCTCCCTGTGACAGGGTAGAATAGGACCCTGTCCCATTTGTTTTGGAGAAAGTATTTAAATGCAAGGATCTGTATTCTTTTATTTTCTGTCTCTTCTGTCTGGTTGCGCAACCAAATTTTCCTGTGAGACCTCGGACTTGATCAACCTGACCAGTTTCGCAATCCTTTGCCTCTCACTGTCTCTCAGTTTTCTCTTGCTGTCTTTCTTCCTTGCATATCTATATCTGCTAATATAAAATATATGAGAATCAATGTATGGAAATTAAGCTGATATTGGGATAACTTTTGTTTAGAAAATTGTGTTACTGTTGAAATGTATATATTTATAATTTGACATAACTGTAAAAAGCTAGAGGTTACTTGGGTGCAAATGCCGAAGCCTTTTGCAGTTGCTATGGGGACCTCAGAAAGTTCTCAATATTCTAGCAGCTCCTGAAATTTACAAAGGACAGGATGCTTGCAAAGGATGGGGACTGAAAAGAGTTATAAGAACAGCTAAGCTGAGCTGCAAGGGATATTTTTTTTACAAGAGATTTTATTTTGCTTATGTATATAGTCATTCTGAACAGGTTTATTTTATTTTATGTTACTGCAACTACAAATAAACAGTTTTGTGGAATTTTTACAACTGCTCCTGGGTTTTCTCTATGTTTCCTGACCTGTGCCTTGATGACACTCCCCACATCTACCAACAGCATCACCTTGTGTCTTGTACCCCCCCCCCCGGCCAGGCATGTTGTTTACACAGGTAATGTCTGCCCACTGTGCCATGACCCAGCAGGACAGGACCCCTGCCCATCCCCAGCTGCAAAACTAGGGGCCTCGCTGTCCCCAGTGCCACTGACACCCATCGTGCCACACAGATGGTGCTGTGTAAGTAACCCCGGGACAGTATGTGAGGTGGTGTCAAGGCCCACTCCACCAGTGTCATATATAGCCATGAGTACAACAACAGATGGGGACAGGCCCTAACACCTGTGAGAGTGGTAGAGCCATGGCCACAGCAGCACCACCTTTTTCAGTACCTATGGTGCAAGTGGTAGACAAGAAGTAAAGGAACTCGGGCCACTGGCAAATCTGAAATGCAGAATGAAGAACCTCAATCTGAAGGATAACTGTGTGAAGATACTTTACATCTATCTGTTTAGACACTAGTAGATTCAGTTAGATGTATTTCTGGCAAAATAGCTCTGTTGAACAAGTCAAATGTTGTTATGGAAACCCTGATTTCAGGTCACAGGCCCAGAAACTGTCATTATATTGCAGGTTTAAGAATTTCAGTTCCAGTGTCAGTGGGAAGAAGTACAAGAACTCTGTTCCTGCTGCAAAAAAGGTACAGTAAAAGAGTTCCTGTGCGTTCCTGTTCACTTTCATTACTGCATACATGTAAATGCACAATCCCAGATACTGCACACAATGCAGAGTACTGGATGCCCCTCCTATGCGGTGCTGGCATAGGTCCCATCATGGCCCAACAACCCTGTGCATGCCTCCCTGTGGTGTGGCTCCTTCAGATGGTGTTCTCCCCTGTCCAGAGCCAGTTGGCCACTGAAATCTATAGAGGAGGAAAAAGGAGGTGTGATCAGTATCCTGCAGTGGTACACAGTGCACAAATTAGTACACACTACTCAGTCTACTTGCCTAGACGTCTGTACTGTGCACCAACTGTCACATATGCATGATGTGGATGGATAAGCTGAGCAGGGCTGCAAGATACCCATAGCACCATCTGTGGCACCACACACATGCATGCCCTGGCACATGTGCAGAAGGTACGGTAGATTGTCCTCTGTTTGGTTGGGCCTAGTACAGTGTATGGTGGCCCCTGTAGTGCCCACATCCTGCAAGCCCCTCCAGCCCCTGCACCACAGACCATACATGTTGGCCCCAGACCCTGTCCAGACATTGTTTGCATAGGTATGCATGGTGCCCTAGGTTACACACCACAAAGGCAGGCACAGCATACCGGCACAATGGCTGGGGGGCCAGGATACAGAAGGTGTGGGCCCGCACAGTGGCTAGTACATGTCCGGACTCCAGTGCAGTACCATAGCCCCCAATGCTGTACCTGGCAGATGCATACCTGTGGCATAGTACAGACACTGGGCACAACAGTGATGGGGGCGACATACATGTCCTGCTGGAGGCACCTCTGAGGACAGCTACATGTAGGACACATGTGACTCCCTCACTGGTCATCAGTGGCAATGGGCACTGACATGACTAGGTTGCTGTACCCGGTTCACAGTCCCTGCTTACCATGCTATGCCATTATACATGTGCTTGTTATGCCCATGACACTGCCACCATGTCACTGTGGTAGCCTACAACCATGCAGCCACATGCCTCAGGCCATCTTGGCAGGTCCAGTCATCTTCACGGCACAAAGACATCCCATGGGACAGGGGACAGAAACAGCTGCATATGTCCTGGCAGACCATGCAGTGGGGCATGAACCCTGGCACACAGGGGACCACTGAGGGAACACAGGTGATGTGCACAGTGCCTTGGGAGTCTAGCCCTATCGCATACTACCATGTCACAAGCCTGCAAACAGGCCAGTACACATACCACACATACAACCATCTGTACTCACCTGGGTTGGGTACTGTCCACCATGGCCTGCAGTTCCCACAGGTGGCACAGCTCCCTCCTCTACAGGTCATTAAAACTATCATTAAAACTATGTCTGCACTGGTCCCCAGTGCAAGCGACCCCTGTCTGGCACTAGAAGCGCTGCCCCAATGATGCCCACACCTCACTGCGGGGCTTGTCTGTCCCTGCTACCTCCCCAGCAGCTGGTCCTCCTTGGCCACTATGAGGTCGAGCAGATTGGCCAGCTTGATGTTCCACCATCTATGGTGCCACTGCTGGACAGTCCTGCATTGCCACTCAGCCATGGTGTTCCCTCTTCTTGGTAAAGCATGCTGAAGCCACACTGCTTCCTGTTTCAGGCCTGTCTGGGTGTTGCACAGCACACTGCTGTTTCAGTGCTGTGCTGTATTGCATTGCACTACACAACATGCATGTCTGGTGGGAGCTGGCCTGGGAACACATGGCTGACATGGGGCGGCATGTGCATTGGATGTGCATGTGCTGCGCTGCATGGTGCTGCACACTACACTTGTGCACTGGTGTACTGTGCACAGCTGTGCAGTATGTTGACATCAGAGGCAGCACATGATATCTTACCTGCGCCATGGCCCTAAGATGTGCAACCAAAGGTGCAGTGCAGTGGCGGTGCACTAGTGCAAACTGCGATTTGGCTCCTGGCAAAAATGCAATATTCAGCCAGGGTATGCAAATGAGGTCATTATGCAGTCAGTGGGCAGACAACCACATTTGCATATGATTATTAGCAGGTGTGCATACATTAGCATGCCTAATTGCACCTAGAGTATATAAAGGAGCACAATGCACCACCAAGATACCACAGTGGAACTGCAGGCGAACAGAGCTACGTGTCCTGTGCAATGGCCTAGAAAGGGATGGGTGGGCAGTGGACTGTGTGTATGCGTTGGCTTCAGCATGACTTCCAGATTCATGTGGCATGTTCAAGGCAGGGCTTGCGGATCTACACAGAATCACATACTTTACAGGGAAAAGTAACCATTTATAGGACAGTTGTCCCCATAGCCATGCAGTGGTTATGGGTGGAAGCTGGAGAGGGGAGATTCAGGAGAGAAAGGAGGAGGTGCTACTTCACTGAGAGGGTGGTAGAGCCATGGAATGCACTGCCCAGGGGGTTGGTGGAGGCAGAGATGGTGGAGGGGTTCAAGAGGGGAGTGGGACAAGTACAGGGGAAGGGTTCTGGATGCAAAGTCCTGTGCAGTGGGACTATCCGGGACTGGGAAGGGAGAAGCCAGAGAGGGTGAGGGGGACAGCAAGGTCAGCTTCCAGGGTGGGGGCTGACCAAACGAGCAGACATGAAAGACCGTTAGGCCTATTCTACTGGCATTTTAGTATGTTAATATATGGGACAACAGAGCCATTATGCTTCCATAGGCCATAATGTACACTACAGGAAAACATGGGAAACATGTCATGGAGTCACAGGGAACAATCTTCAGCAATCTGTGAGCACTGTGTCTGTGCCTCCAGGGTGGGGTCCACAGTGTTCTGGAATCTTCCATTCTGTGCTATTGAGGATGGTATAGTCAGTTGTCCTGTGTAGCCAATGTAACACGATGACAACATTATCCATGTACGTGTCCCCCTTCCCCTGCACTACAGGGGACACCCTATACAGCCGGGGACACTGCTACATAGGTAATGCTTAGCTGGGGGACCCATCACAAACTTATTTATAGGTGGCGGACATGTACTACGTAGGTGGTGGTAGTTGCCGATAGTTCTCAGTGGGACAGGATGATAGCAGTGGTGGGCCTTTTAGACATGAGACAGGGATGTGCTTGGACAGAAGTCCAGTGACTCCTGCCCAGTGTACCCCTCTGTGTATACTGTGTGCAGTGGTATCCTGGACATATGGTGGTGGTGGCTGATAGTGTACACATCTACTGGTGTAGGTGCTGCCATGTCTAGTAGGGGGCAAGCCCCTCCCCTAGTCCATGGTGCATACTGTCACACCCTCACAGACATACTTACATGGTAGCGGCCCTGGGTCCTATGAGCCCCTGCCCTTGTCCATCCCAGTCTGTCTGTCTGTGACCATCACAGTGACCAGCGGTGCACATGGGCAGCCCGATGTCGGGTGGCCCAGTGCTGTGGAAAGGTGGGCATTGCTGACATGCCTACATGGTTTGTGGTGGGGGGGTGCTACACCACTGTCCTGTACAGCTGTGTGCCACTGTGTGTACTCCCCAGTCACCTATATTCTGTTGCCCTGTCCAGCAGGTATCATGGAGGACACTGACTGAATATGGGCCCACTGCCTCACAGCAGAGGAGTTACATGTGCCGGCATAGGTCTACAAGACTGGGGGGTGGGGTCCTGTCCCAGACCAAGGGCATGACTGCTCAGGTGCAGCAGGTCTGGGATGAGATTACAGAGGAGGTCAATGCCATTGGTGGCCGCAACAGGCCTATGGAAGCAGTGAGAAAGTGCTTCAGGGATATGAGGAGGTGCACTAAGGAGGTCATTGCAACAGAGTACAGGGAACTGAATGCCACAGGTGGGGGCCCATTGGCATTGGCGGCTGCACATAGCCTGGATCATGCAGAGGAGGACATAACATCCACCCTATGGCTTGTGGAGTTGACAGGAGTGCCGGGTGACAGCTACGAAAGCCAAGTGGGCCTGCTCAGCCATATGAGTGACTGGCAGTGTGACATCCTGTTGGCCATGTGTGTATGTCTGGGTGTATATAGGTATGGGTGCATGCATACGTCAGTACTGGGTTACACATTGGCTGTAGGCCACACTACTGTTTCCCTGTCCCCCAGTGTGTAGCCATCTGTGTGCAGGTCCATGACCATGTCCCATGTAGCGTTTTCCGTGTGCTCTCCAGTTCTTGGATGTATGTTCCGAGGGTTGTGCTGACTGCTGTTAGGTAGTGTGTCCACTGGTGCCGAGTGTGTTCGCTGGTGTTGGGGTGTGTGCCCACAGTGCAGGTTGAGTGTTCACTGGTGGCGGGTGTGTACTCACTGGGGCTATGTGTAGGAACACAGATGTGGAGATGTGAGCACACCGGTGCTGGGCTGTGTGCACACTAGTGCTGGGTTGGGTGCCCCATGCTGATGGAGTGTGTACTCACAGTTTAGGGGTGTGTCAGTACATGTGGGGCTTAGGCGAGTGAATGCTTGGATCCGGGGGACCTTGTACTTGCCTATAATAGGTGGTTACAGGTGCCCGGGATTCCATTGCTCCTGCTCATGTTCGACCACTCACCCTTCACCCCAAGGTCCCCATGGTTTGATGGGGCCTTGAAAGAGTTGAGGAGAGTGGGTCGAAGGCTAGAGAGGGCTTGGCAGAAATCAGGCCTGGAGGTTGACAAGCTCAGACTGATGGATCATTATGTTGTCTATCAATCGACAAGCACCCATAAGAAGGCAGAATTCCTGTCCAGGGAGATTGCCGCTTCGCAGAATTGACCAGCTCAGCTCTTCCGGACTGTGGACAGATTGTGCAATCCAATATGTCTCTGGTGTGGCGGAGCACTGTCACAAGAGAGATGTGATGAGTTTGCTCGACTCTTCGCAGATCAGGTCTGGTATCAGTCTCACCCCCTCTAATGGGTGTGGCTGAGGTTGGTGGGAGGTTGTGAGCACCCAGCCTGTCTGTTCCAACTTTGGCTGACTGGATATCATGGATGTTGTGAGGATCATTCAGACTTTGTGGCCAACCAGCTGTAGTTTGGATCCGGGCCCACTGCGCCTCCCTGTGGGATGTGTTGAGAAGATCGTCCCGGTCCTGGCTGAGATGGTCTGGCAATCATTGGAGGGGGGAATCTTTCCAGATCCCCTCAAGGAAGCGGTCATTCAACCACTCCTGAAAAAGTCCTCCCTTGATCCAGATAATCTTGCTAAATACAGACCGGTCTCTAACCTGCCCTTTGTGGGTAAGGTTATTGTGAGCGTGGTTGCGCTGCAACTGGATGATCATTTGTCTATCCACGATGTCTATGATTCTCTCCAGTCCAGATTCAAGAAGAGGCATAGCACTGAGACCACCCTTGTTTGGGTGCTTAATGATCTCCTTATAGTGAGAAGATCGTCCCGGTCCTGGCTGAGATGGTCTGGCAATCATTGGAGGGGGGAATCTTTCCAGATCCCCTCAAGGAAGCGGTCATTCAACCACTCCTGAAAAAGTCCTCCCTTGATCCAGATAATCTTGAAGACCCATTCTATCTTGGTCCTTCTTGATCTCTCCGCGGCATTTGACACTGTGGACCATAGTGTGCTATTGGAGTGCCTGCGGCTCATCTGCAGATTGTTTGGTACTGTCCTCAGGTGGTTTCAATCTTACCTCAAGGGTAGGACACAGAGAGTGTTCTCTTGAATTTATTCCTCTGATCCTCTCCCCCTATCCTGTGGGGTGCCACAGGACTCCATTTTGGAGACCATGTTGGTCACAGTGTATATGCTGCTATTGGGGGACATTATTAGCTGGTACTGGCCGTGTTTTCACTGCTATGCAGATGATACTCAGCTGTACATGTCCTTTGCGCCCGAGCAGGGAACTGTTCTTCCGGTGTTTAACAACTGCTTATCCGAGATCCAAGACTGGATGAGTTCTAATTGGCTGAGGTTGAACCCAGATAAGACTGAGGTGTTGGTGGTGAACCCTGATCATCGGAGGGTGGGTGTGTTGGCAGGACAATCCTCTGATCTTTGGCTCGGGCGCGTCCAGCTAACCACCTTAGACTGAGTGCTGAACCTGGGTGTTATTTTTAATGATGGTCTGACCTTAAAACCACAGGTGTCAGCTGTTGTCAAGACCTCTTTTTACCATCTGAGGAATATTGCCTGGGTGAAATGCTTGGTTGCTTCTGATGATCTTTCTACACTGGTCTACGCCTTTGCGACCACTTGCCTCAACTACTGCAATGCCCTGTACCTAGGGTCCCCGGGGGTTGATGTGCATCACCTGCAGCTAGTGTAGAATGCGGCTGCCAGGCTATTGACTGGTACATCTAGGACCAGTCATATAACGCCTGTGCTCTGTGGGCTGCATTGGCTGCCAGTGCGATAGCATATCACCTTCAAGGTCGGTTTGCTGACCTATAAAGCCCTACACGACCAGGGACCTTGCTACCTGCAATATCTCCTTTCTCCCTACTGCCCCATCTGACCGCTTCGATCCACCGACGAGGGATTGCTGGAGATTCCCAGGGTGCGATTGCAAACATCTGGGGCCCATTCTTTTGCTTACATGGCCCCGACCCTGTGGATTCTCTACCTCATCAGATAAGGGACTGCCTAACCGTCTAACATTTTAAAAATGAATTAAAAGCATACCTTTTCAGCCTGGCATTTATGGACAAACATTAATAGAGTGTCACCAAAGTTATGAATTAGATTAAGTTGATTACAGCTTTATATTTATGGTTTTTAATGTTTTAATGGAGACTGATAATTTATGTACAGGTGCCTTGGTTTAAGAAAGATGCCTTTTAAATAAATAAAGTTAGATTTGATTTGATTTGATTAGGTGGTGCACTGCACGCACAGCTTGGGCGATGTGGTGCCATACACTGGGTATGCATGCTGCCTTGGCCTGCACCCTGCTGTGTTCAGTACAGTACTATATATCTCCCCTCTCCTCTCCCAACAACACAGCATGTCAGATCGGACACAGAGGAGGACGCCCCAGGACCATCTTGGCATCTGCGGCCCCTGCCACCCACCCATCTGCTCTAGTTGGTGGACAGCAGTGAGGATGACGTGAAAGAGGACAATGGTGATACCTATACTGAGAGCATAGAACAGGTGGAGCCCACTCAAGACCAGGGGAGATTCCCCCCTGCCAGTCCCCATACCAGTGGTGACAAGCTTCTGTACCCATGCAGCCCAGTGGTCACAGAGGTGCAACCCACTATAATTCCTAGCACAATCCCTGCTGTGCCACCCCAGGACCCCACCCGTGACATGGCTGTCACCCTACCACCCTCTGCAGATACTGTAGGGTCAAAAAGGCAGGTTTCAGGAAATATAAGGAGACTCAAAGGGAGGAAGACAAGGAGGTGTAGCTAAAAAATCTAAGGGAAATAGGGAAGGCTGTTAGGAGCACAAAGGTGCAGACTGAGGAAAGATTAGTGCAGACGGTGAAGAAAGGGGACAAGACATTCTATAGGTACATCTGTGAAAGAAGGAAAGCTGGGGAAGGGGGGATTGTAAGGCTCAGAGGGGATACAGGGGAGTGTAAGGAGGAAGACCTGGAAAAGGTGGAAATACTGAACAAATACTTCTGTTCAGTATTCACTGAAGAGGGGGAGGGTCAGGGACCACAGTTGGGTAACAGAATTGAAGGGGGGAGAGGTAAACACTAGTCCATTCACAACAGAGAGTTCTGGAGGAGCTCACAAAACTGAAGGTGGACAAAGCAATGGGGCCAGATGGCATACACCCGAGGATGTTAAGGGAGCTGCGAAGAGAGCTAGCAGCATCTCTGGCAGCCATGTTCACCGAGTCACTCAACACTTAAAGAAAGAATAGTGGCACACTTGAAATCCAACAGTGCCCAGGATCCGAGGCAACATGGATTTACAGCAGGAAGGTTGTGTCAGACGAATCTGATACATTTTTTTGACTGGGTGACGAAGGAGGTAAATCGGGGGGGGGGGGTGGACGCCACCTACCTCGATTTCAGCAAGGCCTTTGACACTTTCCCGCATAAAAGGCTGGTTTACAAGATGGGTAGTCTGACCATGGGACACAAGGTGGTAACCTGGGTTAGGAACTGGTTAACGGACAGGAGGCAGAAGGTGGTGGTAAATGGGATCCCATCGGGGGAGAGGGGGGTGACCAGTGGGGTATCTCAGGGATCAGTCCTTGGGCCAGTCCTGTTTAATGTATTCATAGGTGACATTGCAGAAGGGCTGGAGGGAAAGGTCTGCCTGTTTGCAGATGACATCAAGATCTGCAACAGAGTGGATACTCCAGATGAGGTGGAGAAAATAAGGAGGGACATGGGGAAGCTTGAAAAATGGTCTGAGGTGTGGCAACTGAGGTTCAATTCAAAGAAGTGCAAAATAATGCACCTGGGATGAGGAAACCCTGGGGACAGCTACAGGATGGGGGGGTGAGTTGCGGACAATCACCAAGGAAGAAAAGGATCTGGGGCTTATCGTTTCAGATGACCTAAAGGTGTCCAAGCAGAGTACAAAGGCCAGTGGCATGCTTGGGCGCATAGGCAGAGGTATCCCTAGCAGAAGGAGGGAGGTGATGATGCCTTTGTGTAAAACACTGATGAGGCCTCACCTAGAGTACTGTGTGCAATTCTGGAGGCCGCATCTTCATAAGGACATTGACAGGGTGGAGGAGGTCCAGAGAAGGGTGACAAAGACGGTACAGGGCTTGCACCAGAAAACATATGAGGAGACATTAAAGGACCTCAATATGTACTCATTGGAGGAGAGGAGGGATCGAGGGGACATGATAGAAACATTCAAGTACCGTAAGGACATAAACAAGGTGCAGGGGGGTGACATCTTCCAATATAGGAAGAGTACAAGAATGAGGGGGCATGATATGAAATTGGAAGGTTAAGGGGAAATGTGAGGATGTTTTTCTTCACAGAGAGAGTGGTGGACACATAGAATAGTCTGCCACAGAAGGTGGTGGGAGTGAGCACAGTGGAGGGTTTTAAGCATGCCTTGGACAGGCATAAGGGAACTTTAGAGGTGGGAAGGAGTGGTGAAAAGCCATTGACTAGGTAGGGTCAGAGGATACAAACAAGTGTAGGGCTTACAGGCAGACTGGATGGGCCTAGTGGTCCTTATCTGCTGACAATTTATATGCTTCTTTGTAGGGCTAGCCACTGCTGCACCTCCCCATGATGTATTCTCTGGCATGGACAAAGCCCTGCCACCCCACACCCATCGCACTGTGCTGGCCACAGCCAGCCCACAGTGCTCACCATTGACTGCAAAACCTACCACAGTGCAGCCCCGGCTCACACAGTGGCCAGGGGTGCAACCTGACCCTGTTCCAATGGACAGTCCCCGGTGACAGTGGGATGCAGCCGACAACCAGCAGCTGCTGTAGTATGCCATGGAGGCACAGAGTGTCATGCAGTAGGAGTGGACATGCCTCCGCCACATGCTGCACAAGGACATGCAATATACCGAACAGTGGGTGGAGGCATGCCATGCGGCGCACATGGTGGCTCTGCGTGATCTGCATCAGGCTGTGGATGCTGGCATAACCACCCTCAGGGACAGCCTGTGTGCCACTATGCTGGAGGCTGCAGCCATGGTGGCAGGCACTGTGAGGCCTGTCATAGCCCTGGCTTGTCCACTAGGAATAGTGCCGCCCCAAAACAGGCACCAGGACATATGCCCACACCATGCGGTGCTGGGCTGAGAATGCCCAGTACATCCAGGACTCCCAAGTCATTGAGGACACCGTGCACACCAGGTCGCAACCTGCTCCTCCCCAGGGGCAGTACCCCATGGAGCCTCAGCAGGAGGTGAGTAACACCATCCCCATGCTCATCCCCCATACCATGGATAAGGTCCCCCCCCAACCATACAGGAGACAGTGCATATATACCATCCATACCCGGAGTGGTGGTAAGGGACACATGTAGGCTGTGCATGGCCACCCACCACCAACATGCTTCCCTCCCCTCCCCTCCCCTGCTGTACCCTTGTGACACTGCCATCAGCCCCTATGATGTAGCTGAGGCAGTTCTAATCCCAACATGGATGGCCTGTATTAGATCCCCCACGCTGCCTGGCTGGTGGGTATCTCTGTGTACAATCCTGTTGCCCCCCCATGGCCTGTATTTGTGTGTACCCCATTTTCTACCCCCATGCATGGCAGGCATGTCATGCCTTGCAGCCCTGTTTCCCCCCCACCTGGATGGCATGTCTCACTGATCACACTCATTTAGGACCCCCTGTTAACATGAGATTCTGTTTGTGTGTGCCCTGTTCATAAACCCCCACTTGCCTGGTAGCAATGCATTTCTGTATCACCTGTTTCATTACACCACCTGCTTAGCATGAGGCACTGCATGCACTGTTGTTTGATAATATATTGCTTAACCATATTACAGTCTCCTATGTGGTCTGTACTCACCCTCTGTGTTCAAAGATTTCTCTTATGATTTGGGCTCTGTACTGCTGGGCCCTCCTGGCCATTCTGGGATCACATCTGTCAAGCTGCTCTGGCATTCCTTGGTCCTCTGACCCCGAATCTGATGTAGGTTGTTCCTCTGTGGCCGGCATGCATATCCCATAGTTGAGTACCATATTGTGTAGTATACAACAGGCAAGGAATATGGCACAGGCCTTCTGAGAGGTATACTGTAGGGCACCACCTGAACGGTCGAGGCATTCGCACCACATCATGAGCATTCCAAACACATGCTCGATGTTATTGGATGTGGCGGTGTGTGCCGCATTGTACCTATGCTCTACAGAGCAAAGGACAGGTGTGAGGAGCCAGGGACACAGGGGACAGGCACGATCCCTTATGTAGGTAAAGAGCATGTTTAGTGTTATCATGTACCATAAGGGGCAGAGGAGAGGCCTGTCTGGTGCACTCTTTGACAGCGTGGCCACTAGTGATGTCCCCATGTTCAAACTTCTGGCACAGGATGGAATTGTGCCATATGAAGGCATCATGGGCACTGCTACAGTACTATGCCAGGATGCCCTGGCAGGGGGGAGTACCTGGGTGGAGTAGAGGAACAGTGGGCAAAGCTAAAAGGGGGCATAGTGCAGGCAGCAAACCTCTGCATCGGGCAAGTGAGCTAAAGCAAGAGGAAGAAGAGACCACTGTAGTTCTAAAAAGAGGTGGCTGGGAACGTAAGGGCAAAAAAGTTAGCATTCAGGAGGTATAAGAAGACACAGGAGGAGGAGGATAGGGAGGTGTATCAGTAGAAACAGAGGGAGGCAGGGAAAGCAGTAAGGAGCACAAAGGCACAAACAGAGGAGAGAATAGCCCAGGCAGTAACGAAAGGGGACTATACACTTTTCAGGTATGTAAGTGAAAAAAGGAAGACCATGGGAGGGATTGTAAGGCTAAGAAGGGAAGGGGGGATTGGGTGGAGGGGGACCAGGAAAAGGCAGACATTCTGAACAAATACTTTTGTTCACTATTCACAGAGGAAGGGGAAGGTGAGGGGTCACAGCATAGTAACAGGAGTATCGAAGGAAAAGAGGTGGACACTAGTCCATTTTTAGAGAAGAGAGTCCTTAAGGAACTTGCAAACCTGAACATGGACAAGACAATGGGGCCAAACAGTGGGCATGGGGTCATTCTGTCACAAACAAAAACAGCGCGGTACTATACTGCGCTGTCAAAACAGCGACTGCAAATATATCGCTTGGTAAAAACACCTAGCAGTAATAACATCGAAAGTAAACAGTAAAATACTGTTTTTGCAGGGGTACCACCCAGCACCCCTTATGGGGCCTGCACCTCAACCCCGCACTAAAATAACCTCCTCCGCCGGGATGGCAACTCTGAGACAGGGTGAAACTCAGCCAGGGGGTATTGCCAACCACACTAAAGTGAACACAAGGGAAAAAAAAGACACTAACCTAATCTGGGACCAGGAATATAACCCTGGTCCACAGCTGCTCCACTGTCCTCCACTGCTGATGGCTCTACTCCCTGAGCCATGGTAGCTGCTTGTTGGACCCTCCTGCAGCAGAGATCTTATCCTCTGCAATAGTGCTTTCCAGGGAACAGCTACAGGGTTACAGCTACCACTCTGCACTATTTGTTTCATGTGGCATTCTGTACCCTGTAGCTGTTGTTCCACGCACTGTTAATGTGCAGTTTTGACTGCGATATTATGTTTTCAGCATATTGAGCTGGTACCCAAGTGGGGTACATCCAAGGATATTGAGGGAGGCCAGGGAGGTACTGGCTGCACCTCTGACAGGTCTGCTCTTTTTGCCATAAAGATGTGTGTTGAGTTTTTTTAAAAATAACAATTATAACAGTCACATACAGGCCGAAAGTAACATACGCACAATGACTTACAATTTCTAGTCAACAAAAAGCATACATGACCCACAGGGGATCCATAACCAATATCCTGTAACTAAGTGACAAGAACTGTTAAGGAAGCAAAACATAATTAAATAGATATAGAACAGTAGGAAGGGAAGCTAGACTTGCACAATGCCATTGAAAAAAACACCATCACATTTCAGAGTAAGTACAATGTAGGCATAAATCTCTAATACAAGCAGTAAAGTGGGTCCTAAGTTAGATATCTATAAGAAGGTGAACAATGCAAACATTTAAGCCAGGTATTTTGATAGAATAAGCAGTGATACAGGGCATCAGGCAAGTGCTGCAGGTTTAGGGAAGGGTGAGTGGTAGACCACTCTCACAGAGGGGGGAAACAAACAAGTTGCGCCTTAAACTTATTAAGAGAGGTATATGTCAGCCAGCAGGTCATCTCAGGATGACAAGTCTGGGGAATTTGGCTAAAAAAGGTCTGCCAGATCTGATCAAAAAGTGGGAGCTTACCTAACAGTCAGTGGGAAGTCTGTTCATAGCTGGCTGTCAGGGAAAGCAAATGAAACCATTCATCATAAGAAGGGGGCTCAGGGGAGCACCAGTGCCTAAGGATAACTCTCTTGGCAGCAAGAAAGGCACAGTTAGCTCAAGAAACCTGAGATGTAGAGAGGGGTGCGTTCTGTGGTGGGAGGCCTAAAAGGGCAAACTGAGGATCTCTAACTCTTGGCAAAGGGAAGACCAGGGAACAGGTAGCCCAGACCCTGGACCAGTAGGGATCAAGAGTAGGGCATGACCATAGAATATGTGTCAGGACGCTTGTGGGGAGTTACAGTGCCAGCAATTGCTATTTGCAAGAAGACCAGCTTTGTACAACCACAAAGGAGTATGATAAGCCCTATGGAGTATCTTATACTGAATAGATCGGGCTTGAAGGTCCCTTGTCGAGTGGGAGGAGTTAAACCAGGTTTGGTTCCATTCCAAAGGGGAGGTATCGATTCTCAGTTACAACTCCCATTTTTATCTGGGTCCTACACAAGAAGTCTCTGGAGAAGCCTTAGTCCAACAAGCTTTAAGCTTTGCCATCAAGTAATGGGTACCTGATAGCTTGGTCAACCAGCCCTCGAAGGAATGGTGAGGTCACTTGAGACCTTTTGTTTGAAAAGGCTGCATAGTTGTAAAAGACGCCAAAAATGGGAGAAAGATGATACCGTGCTTGAAGCTCTGCAAAGGGATAAAAATTTCCCGATAAAGGGTCAACCAGATTTCCCAGCGGAGTTATGCTGCACTGTTCCCAATCCTTCCATCGAAGCAGCCTATTATCGATGGTCAGGCTGGTATTACTCCATATTGGCCTTCTAAGGGAGGTTCGGGGGGCACCAACCTATTCAAGGGGCATAATTATTCCAAATAAAGCGCAGATAGTGAGCACATGGAGAGATGGGAGAGCAGAGGGATCAATCTGGGATGAGAAGGGCCTGTGTAGCTGGGAGGTTCCCCGGTCCAGTTCCAAGGAAAGCCACCCTGGCACCGAAGAAAGTAGGGTAGGTACATAACACAGCACCACCTGACGCAGTACTGTGAAATTGTGAAACTGCTTCATATCTGGAAGGCTTAAGCCACCCTCCGCCCAGGGTCTCTGCAGGGTACTGCACTTAATCCTGGGAGGTTTGCCATCCCATGCAAAAGAAGAGATCCTGGAAGCAAGCAGTTTGAAAAATGTTTTCGGCAGGGCCAGGGGAATGTTAAAAATAACATACTGGATTTTTGGGAGGGTGACTAATTTCAGGGCATTGACCTTGCCCCACAGGGACAAGGTTAAGGAGCCCCATCTGGAGAGATCTACATCTAGGTTATCTGACGCCTTCTGCACATTTGTTAATTATAGTATCTGAGATTGTGGATTGCAGAGCAGTCCCAAAGCAGGTGGTACCACTCGGGGACCACTGAAAAGGAAAATGTGCGAACATATCGGCTGTGCAATATGAGTTAAGTGTAAGGACCTGAGATTTACTTTCATTTAGCTTGTATCCAAACAAGGCTGAAAAATGGGTGATGACATTTAGGAGGGACTGAAGTGAAAACTTAGGACGAGAAACAAAAAGGGTAATATTCTCGGCAAACAATGCAATTGTATGGGATGTGGTACCTGCAGTAAAGTTGGGGAATGCATTGTCTGCTCTGATCTGAGCTGCAAATGGCTCTATGGCTAAAAGAAAAAAAAAAGGGGAAAGGGGACAGCACTGCTGGGTACTTCTATGGAGGTTAAAATAGGGAGAAAAAAATTAATTGGTCAGGACTGCTGCTTTCAGAGTGGAGTAAAAAATCCGAATTAGAGAGAGAAAATGAGGGGGGAACCAAACTGCTGCAGAGCTTCAAACAGGTGTACCCATTCTACCCTGTCTTTGGTAACCAGGTAAAGCAAACTAGGCACGATAGAAACTTTCAAGTACCTTAAGGAAATCAACAGCGTCCAAGAGGGTTGCCTCTTTCAGAAAAAGAGATGTGCAAGAACAAGGGGGCACAATTTGAAGATGGGGGGGGGTGGCTTAGGGGCAACGTGAGGAAGTATTTTTTCACAGAGAGGGTGGTGGACGCATGGAATGGCCTTCCTGAAGAGGTAGTGGGGTCAAAAACAGTGGGGGATTTCAAGAATGCATGGGACAGACATAAGGTAATTCTAGTGGGGGGGAGGTAGGAGGAAGTAGGCTATTGGTTAATTAGGATCTGCAGCTTATCCAATAGGTAGGAAAGTGGGCAGACTGGGTGGGCCAAGCGGTCCTTATCTGCCATCAAAGTCTGTGTTTCTATGTTAGGCACAAATGCCTGTTTTCAGGGGTGACCTGGGAGCACTGGGGTGGTTAAGTGGCTTGCTCAGAGTCGCACGGTATGCATGTGGAGGTTGCGGGAATCAAACCCAGGTCTACTGGATGTACCAATCTCATTCACAGCTCATTACTCTAACGTCTAGTACTTTGAAAAATTAAACTAAAATCATATATGGAAAACGGTACCCTAAAGGGTTGCAGAAATTTGGAGACGTATAGTGGTGGTCTGATGAGTTTTATGGAAATAAAAAAAAAAATGTATCCAACCAACAGTGATTACCTGCCTTATTTACAGCTAAGAGACTATAGAAGCACTGAACTGCAAACCTAGAAACTTGGCTTTGAAACCCATCAGCTCCAGCTTGCCTACTGTGGGACCCTAAGCAAGTCACTTAGCTTCCTTGTGCTACCAAGTCGCAACTGGAAAAAAGCTCTGGCTTAGTGTGCTTTTCCTGGTCAAACAATTTCCCCTTTCCCCTGTATCAGAAAGAATTGGTATCTAAATTATGAAATACCATTGTCTGATTTAGAAGAATTTTTCACAAATGGGGATAACCATAAAAAAATAGGGAAAATATACAATGTCATAAAAGAGAAACAACAAACTTCCTCTACTGCATTGAAGGACACTTGGGAGAGGGAGCTAGGCACAAAGATCAAGAAAAATAAATGGATAAAAGCTATGTCATATCCAAATATAGCATCAGAATGTATTAAGTTTAAACAAATGCAATTCAGTCAGTTACATAGAGTTTACTATACCCCATCTAAATTACATAAATTTAGTAAAACAGTGTCTGAATGGTGTACTTGAAGTCTGACTGACATTGAATCACGGAGTCATATGCTTGTAAAATGTACATTCTTATTTATTTATTTATGGCATTTTGGTAACCAGGTGAGCCCACTGAGACCAGAGGTCCATTTTTCAGGGGCGACCCGGATTTAGTTACATACAGTGCCTACAGACAGTTCACGTCATAGCAAATTATAGAAATACAAAAACAGAGACATTGAAGGAGGCGTGTGATTGCATACAAGTACTCAGGAAGATTAGTGCCAAATATTAGGTATACATTAGCCATCTTATCAGATAAGACAATGCAGTGATATATAAACAATTATAAAATGGGCAAAGGATTTCAAGCAATCTGATTGGTCGTTAGCTGTGCATTAGATGTGTCGAATGCACAGCTAAAACTAGAACCCCCATTTAGAATACACAGGCCCATTTTAATAGTTATTGTTACTCTGGGGATGTGCATTAACAGTTGTAATGCATAGCTAGGGGACTGGACGCACTTGGCCTGTGGCCTCGTGCCTCGCTATGTCCTCCTAGCCATGCATTAGAACTGTCTAATGCACACCCCATCGTGTCTTATTGCTTACTGAGTAGTGAGATTCATAAGCTGACAGATAGTTGTGAGTACACATTCAGATTATAGTAACATCAGATACATGGGATATCTAGGAGCATCATTGAAAGAGGAGGGTTCAGTGATAACAGCTGCACTGGTAGCATTCCATGGTATAAGCCTTGAGCCCTGCCTTAAATCCTTCTATAGAAGTGATGTTAGGTTTTCAGGAAGGGAATTCCAGTGGTAAGGGGCTGAGTATGTGAATGACCTTTTTCCCAGGTTGGTCCGTACCCTGGGGATTTCGAGTAAGTTGGACTTTGTTGAGCGGAGGGTGTGCCTCAGAGGCTTTGGGGTCAGTAGACCAGATAAGTGAGGCAGGGTATAGGCTTTAGTGAGTTTAAAGGTGAGGCAGAGGAGACGGTAGGTGAGTCTGTGTTCCAATGCAGGCCAATTCAGCTCAGAGAGTACCTCACAGTGATGACTCCTGGGTGGCGAACCCGATGCGAAGTAACTAATCTTATTGTAGAAACATAGAAACATAGAAGTTGATGGCAGATAAGGACCACAAGGCCCATCCAGTCTGCCCATTTTTTTCTACCTTATGAATGTGCAATAGGCCTTTACTCTGTTAATGGCCTATCTATTCATACTCATCTGTATTGCTCCCTTATGCCTTTCCTATGCCTGTTTGAAGCCCTGCACTGTATTCATATCCACCACTTCCTGAGGTAGGCCGTTCCATGCATCCACCATCCTTTCTGTGAAAAAGAACTTCCTCACATTACCCCTTAATTAGCCTCCCTCTAATCTCATGCTGTTTCCTCTTGTCCTGCTATTTTTCTTATATTAAAACATGTTAGACTCTTTCACCTTGTTAATGCCCTTAAGATGTTTGAATGTTTCAATCATATCACCTCTCTCCCTCCTTTGCTCTAGGGTATACATATTGAGCTCCGTTAGTCTGTCCTCATATGTTTTCTGATGCAGTCCCTGCACCATTTTGGTTGACCTTCTCTGGACTGCTTCCATTTTATTATTGTCCTTGTGAAGTTGCGGCCTCCAGTACTGCACGAGGTAGGTATCAGCTCCCTGAATCATGGAGTCTCCTATGATCAGAAGTGTTTTGGATTTCCTTTTTGCTTTTTTTGTTTTGGGCCCTGTTTTGTATTGTATAGGACATTCAGCTTGTGGGATTCTGCTTCCCTGAGGAATTGCAAAACAGGGACACCATAGATCAGTGTGGGGAGTAAAGTACTCTTAGCAATGGCAGTTTTCAAGTCCACAGCCAGTGAGTTTCCTAACCTGTAGAGGAGGCCCAGTTTCTGGTGAACGGCCTTGGTCACGTGATCAATATGAGCCTTGAATGACGTGTTGATCAAGATAGACACTGAGGTATTTTACCTTGTCTACCACATTAGTCTGAGACCCCACCAAGGTGGATAACAGAAGGAGATTTTGTCTGTTTGCTCCCAGATGTCTTGGACTAAATAAGACAGCTTTAGGTTTTTTGTCATTCGTCACTAGCATGTTGGAGGCAAACCAATTTTCAAGTGCATGTAAGCTGCTTGAAAGTTTAGTAGTAACTGAACTTGGGTCAGCATCACTCCAGTAAACCACAGTGTCATCCGCATATGAAAGCAGTTTCCCATCTCCACAGTTCAGGCCAATGTCATTAATAAATAGTGCGAATAACAGGGGACCTAATATGGAGCCCTGGGGAACTCCATCAGTGACAGCAAAGCAGCTGGAGTTTGCCCCTTTCCATTTAACCTTTTGTGATCTGTCGGCTAGATAGCTTGAGAACCAAGACAGTGAATGCTTATCCAGACCTAGTCGCTTCAGCTTACTGAGGAGTAGTCCATGGTTGACCAGATCAAATTCCTTGGATAAGTCTATGAAAATGGCCCCTGTTGGTATCCCTCTGTCCATTGCACCCATAGCATCACTTGTAAATTTAACAAGTGCTGTGTCTGTGCCGTGGCACTTCCTAAAGCCATGTTGTTGTTCAGAAAGAAGGTGATGTTGCTCGAGATTGTCCTGCAGCAGCTTTTTGGAATAAGATTCTGTTTGTAAAATGCACATTCTTGATTGCTTTTTGGAATAAGATTCATGAACCCACAGGCAAAACCTTAGGAGTAGAATTCCTGTTCGATCCGGGTGAAATCTTATTGGGAATATGTGCTGATAATGTTAACATGTTTAACCTATATGATATTTCTTTTGTCAGTACAGCTATATATGTTTTATTCCTAAACATCTCGAGCAGCAGGTTGTTTCAGATCTGCAGAACTCAGGAAACGCTATTGGTACTGTTTTTAAATAGATACATCTACTTGCTACTTGCACTCCTTTTGAGTGCTACTGGAGCCCTGCTTTGTAGGTAGCAGGAAGAGGAGTTTGTAGTTCTCCGAGCACAATAAGAGAACTACAGCTCAGAATGGGGTGATATATTTCACTTTTGTTAGGGCGTATATTGTTGCTAAAATGCGCCATTTCCACCAATGAGTGGAGTTCACCTGTTCCAGCTATTGTAAAACATTTTAAATATTTTACTTGCTGTGACCCTTGGCACTACTGCCGGGTCACCGGACAGTATTTACATCACCAGAGAGGTGAGCAGGGTGAGCCAAGCAGGCGAGCGCGGTGACGCTCCTGAAGACATGTGCAATGACACACGCATCTAGCACTTGTTTCACGTGTTTCATGTGTTTCACATGTTTCATGTGTTTACAGTGATTAGAGGGATTGAGTGCTAACCTAACGTCTGTACTATAAAGCCTGTGGTACATGGTAAACTTTCTTGTTCATTGTCTAAATTAGAGCTTGAACTTGTTTTTGACAAATCGACTCTCAAACTTGTCTTGTGTATCAGGTGTTGTGTAGTATTGTGTAGATATCTGTCACTGCATCAGTAGGGATTAGTTTACCATATTCCTAAATATTCTTTCCCAGTAAGAACATTATAACCTAAATAAGGCTCAGACATTAATGACACCTGATGGAGAGGTCAGAATAAAGTGTTCCACTTGTCAAATGTACAAAATAGTTAAAAATATCCCAAAGAATGATTTTACATGCAAAAAATGTATTCTGAACAAGGACTTGTCTGAGGAAATAAGCTTATTCGACTCCGGATTAGCACTAATAGAATCTAGCCAAAGAGACAGCTCAACTGCGTGTGGTCGTGAGGGCCAGCTATGCCACGGCCCTCCCTCGAGCTGCAGTGGTCGCCGGAGCAAATTGTCAGCTTCCCTTCATGTGGTCGTGAGGGCCAGCTCTGCCATGGCCCTCCCTCGAGCTGCAGCAGTCGCTGGAGCAAGTTGTCAGCAACTCTTCATGTGGTCGTGAGGGCCAGCTCTGCCACAGCCCTCCCCTGAGCTGCAGCGGTCACCGGAGCAAGTTGTCAGGTACAGCAGTGGGTGCAACGGACAAATTGTTAAACTGCAGCATTTTGGCGCCCAAATACAAACTGTATTTTTCCAACTGCTATCTACCAAATTTAACTCTGTGAACACTTCTGCTAGTTGTAATTGCACTTCAGTCTGCCTAGAAATGGGTTGTTACTCCTGAATGTTTTCTTTAATTGAGATAAGTTGTACCATATATGCTGCAGCTTTAGCTCTCTTCCCAGAATTTAGCTTAAACGAATTTGTGACCTGCAGCATGCTTTTAACCTCCGCTGTACTGTAGTACTGTATTACTGGTTAACCGAGACCCCATTTCTACAGCTATTAAGATAGTAAACCCTGCTCCTATTTTTTTTTGTTTTTATGTTTTTCTTGGAAACCCTGCTCTTTTTTTACTGTCCTACGTATATGCCAAGCTCTCCCTTCTGCTTCCATAGCCCCTGCCCCATGCTCTGCTCAGGCCCTCCCTCCACGTACCTTATTTAATCTTCCTCTCTGTCCCCTTCTTCACAGCTCCCCTTCGTGTGGTCATGAGGGCCAGCTCTGCCACGGCCCTCCCCTAAGCTGCAGCGGTTGCCGGAGCAAGTTGTCAGGTACGGCAGAGGGCTCAACGGACACATTTTTAAACTGCAGCATTTTGTCCCCACTGGTGCTTCGCACTGCTCCCCACCTGCCCCACCACCACCCTTGCTCGACTGTCTTACATATAGTGGTGGTCATGTGCACATTTTAACCAATCGCCCCATTTTTCCATTTGCCGGTTATCGCAGCCCACCACTAGAGGCAGTACTCCTCCTCCTGAGTCCACCCCCTCGGAAATCATGCCCAAGACCTGGATGGCAGGATTGGCAGTGATTTTATTTCTAGCCCCTCTGCTCTCATTCCCCCCTGCATTGTTTCCGGTGATGCAGCTGATCCTACAAATATTTCACATCCTAGCCTCTACATCTCCACCCTCCCATACCTCTAACATTCAGCCACCCCCACTGCACTGCAGATAAATTTATTTGCTAGTCCTACTGTCCTCCCACCCTCCTTCCACACTGGCTTAATTGCCCTAAAGGTTCAGGCATTAGCCTTCTCAACAACCCCAGGACAGGCACTGCACTCGAGTTGAAAACCCCTACGGGCATTTCCTAGCAGCAGGGTCATGTTAACCATTCTGTTTCTGCTTGCCAGTGACGTTGAATGCAACCCAGGCCCTCATCCCAACCCCCCCACCGAACTCCCACCCTTCCTCTCACTGCCCCAGGGCCTCAAAGTCATGCACCTAAATATTTGCAGCATTCTAAATAAAATCAGCCTGCTGCAACCAGTTGCCCTCTCCCTAAAACCAGACATACTGACCATTACTGAAACGTGGCTGAAACCACACAATCTTGATGCAGAGTTCATTATCCCGGGCTATACCCTTATTCGTCACGACCATCATGGTGCCAAAAGAGGGGGAGGCGTTGCCATGTTTATAAACTCTTCTCTGCAATTCACACCGGTCCCGCTGCCTAGACACTCGCAATCCATTGACGCCACCCTAATCAAACTTTCCCTAGCCCACACCTACCCCATTTTAGTGGCCGTGGTCCTATTGTCCTCCAGACACATCCTTGCACTCCATATGGAACACCTGAACAGCATCACATCACTGGCCACGGGGGGCAAGTTGCACATCCTTGGGGACTTCAACCATAACTAGCTCTCCAGTAGCATCTCCAGTTTGCGGCACCAGGTGGCCATGCTAAACCTAGCCCAGTTAATCACAGAGCCCACACGCCTCAACCACAAATCCTCTAACCACTTTCTCCTGGACTGGTCCCTTACATTGCACATACGAGTATGCATCGTATACTCACCTCTGGCCTGCTACTGGACTCCTAAAGTGATCATAACATGATTTACTCCATTAGAAAAATCCATCTCTCCAAAGCTATCCCACGCAGGACCATACTCACGAGATCCTACAAATCCCTGGACCTAGCATCCCTTCTGTGCAACTTGTCTAATTTGGACTGGTCTTTCATCCAAAGGGCCACTTCTATTGACTCAGCCTGGGAGTACTTCAAATCAAGGTTTATAGCAGTCTGGAACTCACACACCCCTGTTAAAAGGGCTTGTGTGAGGGGTACCCACCTGCCATGGATTTCCACGGACATCATGACACTCCTCAAAGACAGGGACATAGCCTGGAAGGCTTTCAAGGTCTCCAGCTCTCAGATGGCCAAACAAAAATATTGTGCCCTTTGCAATGCCTGCACTAGGCAGAGCCACAGGGTCAAGGCAAAATACTCCGGCGACACCTTCAAAGCTAACCTGAGCCAACCTTCCAAATTTTAGAAGGTGGTTAAATCCCTCTTTACCCCCCACTCACAACCCCCTACCCCATCCCTCAACACTGGCAGCCACATGATTACTGACCCATTAAACGTGGCCTCTCATTTCAATGCCTTCTTTACGGACTGTATCTCTTCTCTCTTGGGCACCCACAATCCTCAAGCCGCCCCAACCCCTCTGCCTTCCCACCCCCTTAAAGCTCCCCCAGCAGGCCACCCTTCGGCATTCCGACAGACTACCCCTGCTGAAGTTCACAAAGCTCTACTTATCCTAAACCCAGACAAGGACAAATGTCCTACTGGCCTTGACTTCAAACTGCTCTACCTGTCAGTCCCAGCCATCACTGCCCCCCTAGCAGCTCTCTACAACCTCTCTTTGTCACTTGCCACTGTCCCCACTGAGTGGAAACACGCTACAGTCATCCCGCTGCCAAAAGGCGGTGACCCCTCATTACCCGGTAACTAGCGCCCGATTTCCCTGCTTCCTATCCTGGCCAAAATCCAGGAAAAACTAGTTCTCTATCACCTCTTCTCCTATCTTGATTTCTCTTCCTTTTTCACACCCTACCAGTCTGGCTTCAGGAAGACCCACTCCACCACCACCTCCCTCCTAAGACTTACTGACTCCATACCCACTGGTATGGACAAGGGCCTAATCACCTCAGCTATTTTTGTTGACCTGGCTAAAGCCTTCGACACTGTCTCCTATACACTCCTGCTTTTGAAACTCTCTCAAGCAGGGCTGTCAGACATGGTCACCCAGTGGTTCCAGTCATACCTGCTAGACCGCTCCCAAGCTGTCAGAATTGGCAATCCCACCTCTGCTTCCCTTCCTGTCAGTTCTGGGGTTCCGCAAGGCTCAGTCCTGGGCCCTCTCCTGTCCTCCACCTTCCTCAACAACCTGCCTACTGCTTGCCCCAGCACATCCATTCACTTGCATGCAGATGATACAGTGTTGTACACATCCGGTGCCTCGACTGCTGAAGTAGCGACCAGACACCAGCAGGACTATAATGAAGTTCAGCGCTGGTTGCACTCAAATCAGCTCTTTCTTAATGCCAAGAAAACCATCTCCATGACCTTCGGCACAAGGCAGAGACTTTCAAGGCAACTCCCCAGCCCCCCTTTCCACACCCTTGATGGGTCTGTGATTGAAATTTGCTCCACTTTTAGGTATCTCGGGGTCTGGCTTGACCAGCACCTTAACTTCTCTGCACACATCGATCCCATCCACAAAAAGCTCCACCCCAAGCTCGGAGCACTGTACCAAAATCATGGCTGCATCCCTTTGCCAGCCAGACCGGCCATTGTACAGAGGATGATTCTCCCCATCTACGACTATGGAGACGTAGTCTACAGCACTGCTCCAAAGTCCACCCTGGCCAGGTTGGACCCCCTCTTCCATTCCTTCTGTTGCTTTGCTGTTGGCTGTTCTCCTAGTATACATCACTGTATCCTTTACTGGAATCTAGACCTTCCCTCTTTGCAGGGCCGGTGTCTATTCCATTGTGTGCATCTCACAGCCAAATTCTGGTCACAGTCCCTCCCCTTGTATCTCACCAGGGTCCTCTCGGCCCTCACCCCCTAGGGCTATGCACTGAGGAATAAAGACTCTTGTCTACTGACCATCCCATGCATGTCAACTTCCGCAGGCCAGTCAGCTTTCAGATTACACATGCCCAGCCTCTGGAACTCTCTCTCACATCGGACATCTGGCATGCCACAACCGGAAGGCACCTCAACTCTCTCTTCTCAAAACAAACTTCCACCCTACCTGCACTTGCACCCCAGGGAGCTCACTGACCAGGAGTCCTCACCTTTCCCAAAGGTCACTGCTCCGTCTATCTACCTGACGATGTAATCCTCACAATAAGTCTCCTGGCATATGGCTTGTCTTCCTCTTATCATAAAAGCTTGCTACCGTGAATTTGGCACCTTGCATGTATTATCTCTTGGAGCCATGGCTATGCACCTGCCTGTAGTGATTGTACGCTACCTTACTTAGGTTTTACTCTTTGCTTATCATTTAATTGACAATATTGTATATGTTTGTATGCCCTCCTATTCTTTGAAGTACATCATGTAATGGACCTTACTGTTTATGTGTATGCTCTCCTACTTCTCCTTTCCCCCAGGGCGCATCTGGAATCGAGCAGTAGTCTGCTCAGCATGCCTCACTGGTTAAACGCTTAAATAAATAAATAAATATGGCTCCCAGATTGCATGTCAATATTGATAGAAATCAACTGGATAAAGAAACACAAAACACCAACAAGATATATAATGATAGCTGGCCCAGTGGTGCTGAGGGTTGAGTTGCTGGACACCACACCTCTCGCCACACCGGCGACCTGAGTTTGGTGATGGACTCGGGTAGCTGGGGGTCGGTAGGGGAGAGAGAGGATGGAGAATCTGGAGGACAGCTCTCCTCTCCCTGGAGAGGGATCCAGGGTTGCTCGGTGTCCTGACGACCCCCGACGGAGATCGGGGGTACTGCAGGTACACCAGCTGACATAAGGGATGGAGTGTAGCAGATGCTTGCAGGGCAGCCATGCAGAGGTGTCACTGCATGCTGCACTCCAAGGGGGGGACAAGAGAAACAAGAAATACCCCTGGCAGCCAGGTGAGGCGACAGCTGGTCTCCTGGGGCAGACATCCCACACACTCAGTGCTGGCCACGATCCCGGCCCTACCTCCTGGGGATCCTTGGCCTTCTCCTGTATGGGTCTGGCAGAAGAGGAGGGGATCCTGATCCTGATGCTTCGGTTGGAGGAGTGGTTCAGGTGAGCAGTTAGGGGTGAACGCCGAGTGAGCCAGCCCAAGAGATGACCCGGACTGCCAGGTGAGAAATAAAGTTTAAAAAAAAAAATAAAATAAATAAAGATAAATAATGATAGGACACAAGGTATAAATAAAACAATCTAACCCCCAGTGGAAACTAATACAGAATGTTCAATGTCTACACTAACTATGAATACAAATATTAACATGACCAAAAAAAGAAGTAGGGAAGAAGAAAGTTTATTAAATATCATACCAAGGGTAGAGTCCCACAATGCTGGAAGAAAAATGTTGAAAAAAGTATTAAAAAAAGAGGAGACTTTATACAAAATACAAAAAACAACCTACTGCTGATAACTGGTATCTATTCAAAAAAAAAACAGCAAACAAAACCAAAATTGCAATAAGGAGAGCTAAGAAAGACCTTGAAATAAAGTTAGCAACTGACACAAAAGATAACAAAAAAAGTTTTATAATTATATCGGATCCATGAAAGGAGATCAAGCAGGTATTGGTCCAATTGAAACAGAGGAAGGTATGGTGAGCGAGGAAACTCAAATGGCTGAGGAGTTTACGAACATACAAAATTTGCCAGCAGATAAAGGCCTAGAGGTCTATCAAGTCTGCTCGAATGTGCAGCTAGCACCCCTTATTCTGCAGCTGCCCCTCCCTTCCACCCTTCCCCTTCATTAACCCTCCCCCTTGTCCTGTCCCATCCCCTTTTGAAGCAGTCCACTGTTCTACTGGATACCACTTCTGCATGTAACGCATTCCACCCAGCCACCACCCTCTCTGTAAAAAAGTGTCTCCTCATCTCCCTCCTGAACCTTCCTCCCTCCAGTCTCATAACATGGCCCCTGGTGGCCCTCCCCTCCCTTACTTTGAACAGCCCCTCTGTACCTGTCTTGTTTATTCCTTTCATGTATTTAAAGGTTTCAATCATGTCACCCTTGTCCCTCCTCTCCTCCAGTGAGTACATGTTCAACTCCTTCAAGCTCCTCTCGTATGATAAGTCCCCCAGCCCCTTGATCATCTTTGTCGCCCTGCGCTGCACCCCCTCCAGTAATTTAATGTCCCTCTTCAGATACGGGTGCCAGTACTGCACACAGTACTCCAGGTGTGGTCTAACTAATGACCTATACAGTGGCAGAATCACCTCTTCCCTCCTCAAGGATATACCCCTTGCAATACAACCCAGCATTTTGTTGGCCTTTGCAGCTGCCTTCCTACATTGTGCCGAGTTGTTCATTGACCCTTAATGAGCACACCCAGATCCTTCTCCTCCTCTGTCTGGGCTAGCTGCACTCCCCCCAGCTGATAATTCCTCCTTGAGTTCTTCATCCCAAAATGCAGCACCTTGCACTTTTTGGCATTAAACCCCAGTTGCCAGGTGTCTGACCAGGTTTCAAGCTTTGCCAGATCATCCTGCAACCCTGCCATCCCCCTAGGTCATCCACCACCACGCCTACCTTGGTATCATCAGCAAACAGACTGATCTTGCTCTTGATGTCCCATGATATGTCTGCAATGAATATCCCAAACAACACTGGTCCCAACACCGCCCTGTGGAACACCGCTCGTCACTGCCCTTGGGTGTGAGAGCTCCCCACCCACCACCACCCTCTGTTGCCTTCCCTGAAGCCAGTCTCCTACCCATCTCACCAGCTTTGCACCCGCCCCTGTGCCTACTAACTTCCTTCCCAGCCTTCGCAGGCGGCACAGAGCTCAATGCCTACTGAAGTCCAGATACAGGACATCCACTGCATGGCCCCTGTCCATTTGCCTAGTTACCCAGTCATAGAACTCCACCAGGTTGGTTTGGCAGGATCTGCCACGTATGAAGCCATGCTGTCTGCTGTCCTGTAGTCCTTTGGCCACCTCTAGGAGGGCCACCAGCCTCTCCTTCAGGATAGTCTCCATTAGCTTACCCACGATGGATGTGAGGCTCATTGGTCTGTAGTTTCCCGGTTCTTTCTTGGGGCCACTCTTGTGGAGGGGCACCACATGAGCCATTCTCCAGTCCTGAGGTACACACCCCGAATGTAGTGAGGCATTAAATAGGTCTGCCAAAGGTCCTGCAAGGACCTCTGCCAGCTCCTTCAGTACCCTGGGGTGGATGCCATCTGGGCCTGGCGCCTTGTCCACCCTCAGTGCCTTCAAACCCTCTCGAACTCTGCCCTCCATGATTTCCCCATCTGTCACCCTCCCCCTGTTTCTGCCATTTCTCCCACCTTGGGTGTCACCCCCTCTTCTGTTTAGTAAATACTGAGCAGAAGTACTATTTAGAGCTTCTGCCTTATCGCACCCTACTTCCACCCAACCCCCCTCCTTTCTAATCCTTACTATGTGGTCCTTACAGCTCGTTTTCTCCCTGATGTACTTAAAGAAGTCCTTCTCCCCCTTCTTAATGCCTTGTGCCAGCCTGAGGCTACTTTCTTAGTGTATTCAAACAGCAGGAAAATATGACAAATAATTATAAAATGGGTCCTGAAAATTCCGTAACCTCATTGGTCAAAACATGGCACATGACCATGTGTAAATTAAGAAATAATGCCCAACAGGGTGTGTGTCGTGCTGGGATAACGTCACACCTCAGATGGTTGGGCGGCCGAGTGCGTCCAACAACTGAGGCGTGACGTTATCCCAAACGACACACACCCTGGAGGGCATTATTGCTATTATACAATGGTTCGTTGTTAAATATAGTTAAAAAAATAATTTTAAAGAATGTTTTTATTAGTGTGGAAAAATATTTTTGTTTCTTAAGAGGAGATGCCCAAAAAAAAAAGGTGCTCCATATCCATATCATCATCCATATTGGTTCACAGTGCTGAGACTAGAGCCGTGATGTTGTGCTGGGATAACATCACGGGTCCAGCCCAAGACTGACCAATCAGAGACCAGAATTTTTTCTTGCCATTGTATAATCCTGCAACAGACTACTGGTATAGATCTTGGTAATCAAATGTTTACTTTCCTTGAACCTAATTAATTTTTATTTTAATTTTTAATAGATTAATTTTATAATCACAATAATGCACTTCAGGGCATGTGTAGTAGTGGGATTTACACACTTTTTGTGTGGTTGAAGTCACTCCGCGCTATGCCTTGTGACACACCACACAAGGCGTGTGTAAATCCCACAACAACACATGCCCTGTTATGTATTATTGCTTAAATAAATCTAATGGAAGATTTTCCACCATTTATTCATCAAGAAGTGCTCAAGGTAATAATGAATCTCAAACAAAATAGTTCCACAGGTCCTGATGGCATACACCCAAAATTTCTTTAAGAAATTAAGAACCACCAACTAGTGGGCCTGCTAACACTACTATTTAACACATCCCTTAAAGAAGGAAAAACAATTCCTGAGTGGATGGTAGCACATGCAACCCTTATTCATAAATCTGGAAGTAAAAAAGGAGTTGAGTAATTTTAGGCCAATAAGTTTAACTTCAGTGATAGGTAAACTGCTTGAAAGATTAATAAAGTAACATATAATAACACATATTATACAACATGAGAAATTAGACATTAACCAACATGGATTCTTCACTGGAAGGTCTTGCTTGACAAACTTACTCAATTCTTTTGAACCAGTTAGTGCAGCTCTTGATAAAGGATGTTGAGTGGATATAGTCTTTTTAGATTTTTCAAAAGCTTTTGATACCCTAAGTCACAGCATACTGATTGATCAACTAATTAAACTTAAACTCCATAACAATATTATAAGGTGGATCATTTCTTGGCTGGGCAAAAGACAGCAAAGGGTGGCAATCAGGGGACATCTGTCCTCTTGGGGTCCAGTCATGAGTTGAGACTCACAGGGCTCTGTTTTGGGTCTGACTCTTTTTAAAATTCTTATTTCCACTCTGCAGGTTGATAAGAACGCATGGGCAGCCAAGTATGAAGATGACTGCAAAATTGGAAGCATAATAAACAACATTCAAGATGCACATAACTTTCAAGAAAACATAAACAAACAGCAGTGGGCGGTTGAAAATAAAATATTCTTTACTGAAACAAAGTGTAAGGTTATGCACCTTGGGTGCAACAATCCCATAATTACCTATAAAATAAACAACGTAGAGCTAACTGAGGCAGTAATAGAAAAGGATTTGGGGGTAATAATAAACAATAAATTGAAATCCGATTCACATACAAATATGACGGTTATTTATTTTTATTTATTTCATCTCGGATTACAAGTACCTTTGAGCTAAACATAGCTCATTTACAAATGTTCCACATCAGGGGAAGGGGTAACAAACAGAGAGAGGGGAGCTAACTAAGTAATAAACAGGCAGGTTTTGACAATACATCATACATCATAATAAACAACAAGTAGAGAATAGCAACTAAATGGGATTCAAACAAACATTGGCAATACAACATACATCATAAAAAATGATTGGTAGGAAGGGGCTACCAATTCAATATTTGGCAACACAGGATTTACTGTAAATATCAAGGTCAGCAAAGTAGTTACAGGTGAGAGAGAGAGAGAGAGAGATAGAAAGTTATATTAGTGTCCTAGGGGATTAAGTGAAGTGCAGTATAAGGATCCAGATTATGAAATGTCAAAGAATAATTGGTTGTATTTTTATTTTTTGGATTATTTATTTATCACCCTTGCGCCCGACCGGCGTCTCCTTCAGGCCATCTGCCAAGGACTACCCTTCGCTCCATTCCGAACCCACCCCGATGCCAGCTTCTCCCAGATCCCAGATCGCAGCCGACCAGGGTAGCCCGACGTAACCCTTCGTCGGACGGGTCCCCTCCTTCCGAAGGGAAATTGCCTTCAGGCATTCTTGCTCTCGGCCCTGATGCTGCTAGGATTGGGATTCCCCTGGCTCATTGGGGGTTCCATGGAGGCGGAGGATCCAGGCGGCCGTCATCCGGTCCTCGGCCGCCATTTTCCGCTTTTCTGGTTGTCCCCTTCATTGCTGCTTCTTGTGGTCCCCGGTCTCCACCGGGGGCACTAGGAGCGAGGGTATGGCCCTAACCCACCCCAGGAGGGCAGCAGTCCTTGGGACGCCTAACTTGCCGACCCCAGCGACCTGAGTCCATTCCCCAACAAGGTCACCATGTGGTTTAGGCATGCCACCTCAATCCTCTACACCACCGGGCTGATCTGGTTGTATTTTTAAGAATATAAACAGTCGGGAGCCAGAAGTTATATTGCCCCTATACACCAGCCTGGTCAGGCTGCACTCAGATTACTGCTCACCTTTTTGCACTCCAACTACATTAAGGGGGAAAAAAATGACAGGAGTACGAATGAGAGTAACAAAGTGAATTCATAACACGCAAGGCTTAGAATATGGAGAGGTTAAATCAACTGGGTTTGTACTCTATGGATTACAGGAGACATAGAGGGTCTCTCCGTCATACTTATAGTGCCATACAGAATGAATTTCTAATGAAAACTATAGGACTAGTTAGGTGCAATGGTACCACCAAAACAAGAACCCACCAACTAAAATTAAAAGGTGAAATAAACGGAACATATAAGAGGCAAAACTGGTACACACAGAGAATTATTCCTATATGGAATGGACTACCAAGTAACCTATGATGTCCTCACTCGGGGATGTGGTGTTGCTATGTATTTGAAAATCAAAGGAATAAAATATTGAAAAATAAAATAAAACAAGCATTTGTCAATGCCAAATGTTTGCTTGCTTGTATTTGTTTTGTGTTTGGCATTGATAGTGCAGAGACATCAATTAACAAATTACTAACACAAGTTACAATAGTGAAATTGTCATGATTGGGAAATGAAGAGACTCACGCATAATGCTGTCATTTTCTTAGACTGTGACCTTGAATTTTCAAAATGCTATTTTGTTTCACTTCAGCATATGAACATGACAGGTGTCATTTATGAAATGCGACCCAAAACACTGTTTTGTGGAATGACTGCAAAAACAGGTTTTGAGGGGAATTTGATAATGACACCTGCCATGTTTATTCATGGTGTGCTGACCGAACATCGAAACTTTTACGGCGAAATCCCTCACAGCGACAATTTCGACAGGATTCAAAATTGTCACTGTGAGGGACCGGAGGGCGAAATTTTGCCTTTTTGCCATGTGTGGCCCCACCCTTCAAATCAACTCCAACTTGTAGTTGATAATCTTTAGATGAGCCCCCCCATGGGGGATTTGGGGGCACAGCCCCCCGAGAGAAACACTCCAGTGTTGGACAGGTGAAATTTCGCCTGTCGATATTGGGGATCTCGCTATGCCAAACTTCCACAATGGTGTTGTCAATTTGGCATAGGTAAACCTTCATTCACTGGGGTTAAAAAAACATGAATATGTTAAAAATATGGGTAAAAACTGTACCAAGTTATGAGTAAACGTTGAAAAATGTCAACATTTGTTCATAATTTTCCTTTTCGTTTTTCAGTTTTAGCCTCCAGTATTCAGATTAGTCTTTTTATTAACCACCTTATGGATATTGCAGGTCTCATTTATGAAATCCTGTCGAAAATTTCATTTTGTGGCAGTGGCACAAGTGTGAAAGAGACATTCGGGCATGATTTGAAAATGACACGTCATGTTCATGATGTAGGGTACTAAGTGCTATATTTAAAATTGGTCACAATCTGATAAAATAACAAAGCCAGGAGTAAATTTTGAAGAATTTAAATGTTTATTCATAACTTTGTCACTTTTTGAAATTTTGACCCTGACTTTTCAACATAGTCTTGTTATGACCCACCTTATGATGCAGACAAGTGAAAGTTTTTAAATCCCATCCAAAAGGTTATTTTATAGAGTGGCTGTGAAAACAGTAGAGTAGATGATCCAGATGGGGTGGGCAGAATGAGAAGAGATCTGGATAAGCTAGCAAAATAGTCGAAAGAGTGGCAATTGGGGTTTAATGCAAAGAAGTGCAAGATCATGAACATAGGGAAGAGAAACCCTGAAGCCTCCTATAGGCTGGGAGGGGAGTTGCTGGCAGTCACAAGGGAAGAAAGAGACTTGGGCATCAACATCACCGATGACCTGAAATCATCCAAGCAGACCACTAAAGCAGTAGGTAAGGCTAGGGGGATGTTGGGGTGTATTAGTAGGGGTATAACAAGTCGGAAGAGGGAGGTAATAGTCCCTCTTTACAAGACACTGGTTAGGTCCCATCTGGAGTACTGCGTGCAGTACCGGAAGCCACACCTTCACAAGGACATTAACCAAATTGAGGCAGTCCAGAGAAGGGCAACCAAAGTGGTGCAGGGACTGCATTAGAAAACATATGAGGACAGATTAACGGAGCTCAATATGTACAGTATACCTTAGCGCAAAGGAGGGAGATAGGCAATATGATCGAAACATTCAAAATCTTAAGGGCATTAACAAGGTGAAAGAGTCTAACATGTTTCAATATAAGAATAATAGCAGGACAAGAGGACACAGCATGAGATTAATGGGAGGCCGATTAATGGGTAATGTGAGGAAGTTCTTTTTCACAGAAAGGGTGGTGGATGCATGGAATGGCCTACCTCAGGAAGTGGTGGATATGAATACAGTGCAGGGCTTCAAATAGGCATGGGATAGGCATAAGGGAGCAATACAGATGAGTATGAATAGATAGGCCATTGACAGAGCAAAGGCCGATGGCACATTCATAAGGTAGAAAAAGAAATGGGCAGACTGGATGGGTCTTGCAGTCCTTATCTGCTGTCAACTTCTATGTTTCTATGTTTCTAACATGTTTTGGAGGGGATTTGAAAAATTACACTTGCCTTGTTCATGAGGTGGGGTAAAAGAAGGCTACGTTGAAAATTTTGGGACAAAATCTAGAAAAATGGCAAAGTTATGAGAAAATGTCGAGTAGTGTCAATGTTGCTTCATAACTCAGTTGTTTTTAAGATTTTGACCCCAAGATTTTCAACGCAGTCTTTTTATTACCCCACCTTATAATCAAGTCAAATAGAATTTTTTTTAAATTCCATCCAAAAGGTGATTTTGCAGAGCAACTGTGAAAACACACCTGCTTTGTTCATGAGGTGGGGTCAAAAAAAGGCTATATTGAAAATCTGGGGTCAAATTTTAGAAAAATAGTAAAGTTATGAATAAACTTTAAAGAATTTTAACGTTGCTTCATAACTGTTATTTTTTGAGATTTTGACCCCAAATTTTCAGCAGTCTTTTTATTACCCCACCTTATGATGAAAACAGGTGACATTTTTTAAATCCCGTCTGAAATATGATTTTGCAGAGTGAATGCAAAAACACATTTGGATGGCAATTTGAAAAATGTCACCTGTCTGGTTCACGGGGTGAGGCTAAAAAAGACCATGTTGAAAATTTGGGGTAAAAATACTAGGAAATGACAATGTCATGTGTAACAGTTCAAAATGCATTAAAAAGCCATTAACTGAACTTATGTTGTTTTCAGTCACTTCCCAGTGGAGCTCAGAAAAAGCAGGATGTTCGAGTAGGAGCAGTGCTGGACCAGATAGGTAAGTATGGGATGTAGGGGGTTGGGGCAGGGTGGTGGGTACTGAGAGGGGGGTCGGGTGGTAAGTGGGGGCTTGGGGGGCAGAAGTCATCGCTGGACTGTTTTTTTTTTTTTTTTACAGGTGTACAGATGGGGCACGGAGAAGGATTGGGAGGTGTGCAGGACATGTGGCAGTGGCAGGGAGTTGTTTTTTGATGGATGAGGCATGGTGAAGGATCAGAAGGTGGGTGGGATATTCGGTAGTGGGAGAAAGTTGTTTTTCAACAGACAGGGCTCCTGGAAGGATCAGGAGGTGGGCAGGATTCTTGGCAGTGGGAAGGAATTGTTTTTCTATGGATGGGGCATGGGGAAGGATCGGGAGGTGGGCGGGATACTTGGTAATCAGAGGGAGTTGTTTTTCAATGGACGGGACATGGAGAAGGATTGGGAGATGGGCTGGATACTTAGCAGTGGGAGGGAGTTGTTTTTGTGCATCTCCTCTGCATGGGGGGGCTCAGAACTAATCATGATGCCATTCAGCTGCTTGCTGGGTGGCGTCATACAGATGAAGCATAGAACCACAAGTGTCTCTTTCCTTTCAACTGCACAAAATTTCTACCCCACAAGCCAATGGCGGAGCTGGGGGGGGCAGGGGGGGCCAGCACCCACCTGGACCATTTTGCCTCCGAGTTTGCGCCCCCTTGAGCCATAAACTAAATTAACAAGTTAGGTGCTTCCCTGGCTGGCATCCACCCGCAGCAGCATAGGTGCTGGAACCGGGGGGGGGGGGGCGAGGGAGTCAGTTTGAAGTTGGTGTAGTGCTCCTTGCCTTTTGAATCATTCTGCCGCTGTGCCTCGCACGCCCCTCCCCTTTGAATCTCCCGCAGTGCCTTGTGCACCCCCACCCCACCAAACAAAAGATTAAAGAAAAAAAAAGAGCTGCAAGTTGCACCTGCAGTGCTGTTTAGTCTCAGAGAGATAGCGAATTAACAATGTTTAAGTTCTTCTAAATCCAGTCCCAGCAGAGCTGTAAAGTAGAGCCGTTATCTTAAATGACAGCAAAGCTGAATGATAAGGGCTCTACTTTACAACTCCGGAGGAACTTTCAGCTCTCATGTCCTTGTCCTGTGGCCTGCCTCTCAGCCCCACCTTTAACACCTCTTTGTTGTAAAACTTTTGGGGAATGGGCAGGACTTGACACCTAGCTTGTCCTCCTACCTGCTGTGCTGGCACCTCCAGGTCTGTTCTCTGCTTCTTTTCAGCACCAACTGGTGAAATAAATTATTTTAATTTTATTGGGAATGCACCAGCGGGGTGTCCTAATACTGCCTGGCATCAGTGACTGGGAACATCACTGCACCCATGAGGGAACCCCTTGCAAGGTGTACTGGTATTTGAAGGAATTTGGTATGCCTGTTGAGGCAGTGCCATGTACCACTCCAAATCCCCACTCTTATCAATGCGCATAGTGGTGCATGCACCCATCACTCTTGGTAGGCAATATTAGGATATACAGCCCTCTCCCATTTCGATCCTCATTAAGATGCTGAAATGTACCCTGTTAGTCTAGTGGTACTGCCCCTGTTTCAATCGCCATTAGTCGTTGCCCTGCTCCCCACTCACTCAGCACTCACCATCCATCCCCAAGGGAAAATAAAGCCAGTTGCTATTGGGAGACTCAGATAAAATACAGTGTCCAAAACAATAGCCCCTTTCTCAATAAATTACCATAAACGTGGTCATACACTTACAAAAATAAGAATACTTCAATTTATCGTGTTTATTTATTGTTTAGATATTTTTGGACTAACTGAAGGGGATCAGAATAGATCACTTACTACAAACCGAAGAATGAAAATGTTGTATCTTTAAAATTAACATAAATACGGTAGCTTATTATTTGCCAGTTTTCCTACGGCAGTCAAACCCAACATGGAATGATCGGTTGGCAAAACAATGTAAAAACAGAAACTAAATGCATGCCATTCACAGGAGTACTTCAGAATGACAGACACCATTAAAACCTTAACACTCAGACCCTAACTATATTTTAAACTATGTTGCTCTGTCATTTACAGGGCGCCAGTCTGTTGGACAGCATGCCATGTTTTGCATTCTGCAGTCCTGGGAGAATGTGTGAGCTTGAAAACAGATCCCCCAAAAAAAAAAAACAACAGCACAGTTACAAATTGACAGATTTATCACTGGATTAAATGCTGGTTCTTGAGCACAGCACACTGTTTAATTATGATGCAGCTGAGTTGGATTTGAAACAGACCATAGTGCTTCTGAATGCTTGGAAACACAGTAAAACAAAACACTCATCAAGTCACAAGGTTTTTTTTTTTTTTTAATATCTCTCAAAATAAAGTGCTCGGTAGGATTTAATTCAGTAAATAATTGCAACAGGGGTTGATTACTTGGTTTTGTGATCACTTGTAGGATGTTTTAATGTGCTTACATTGGCCCCTATGCATTAAGGGTTGGGTTGCCTATGCGCTACGGATCCACAGCATGTAAGTAAACCTAAGACAGAATGCTGCGCACCAGGGGTCAGTGGCATTCAGGGAAGGGACACGCATCCTTTTCATAGAGGCTCCCCTGGACGGTCACGCACATACACGCATGGCTAGTCTGGGGGCATGCCTGGGGGCGTATCAGTACTCTGTGCTATTCACAAAGGCACAGAGTGATGGGTAAGGGGGAGCACAGGATACAGCAGCAGGGATCTTGCCCTATCTTTTGCACACACCCCCGATAACAGTCACAGGCTGTAGTGGGATGACGAATACCCCCATGGTGCAGCCCCAGCCCTCTTGGCTAACAGGCAGGGCTAAAGGGCCATTCGGGCACTCACCTGTCTTTTTAAACTTCTAAACTGTGCCTTCCCAGAATCCCCTCCTCTGCATGGAGCAGGGGATCCACTAGGGGACCACGTCAGGCATCTGGTTGAATGCCCACTTATGTCCCTCATTCCACTCTCCTCCCCCCCCATGAAGCAGCATGCTTGAGTAAACTATTGTATTTTGTAGCATAAAATAAAAAGAAGCATTGCTGTATTTTTGGTTTAAGGAGATTTCATACCTCAGCTAGGATATCCTTGGCAAAAACATCCTAAATAAATCACTATTAAATATATGGCATCAGTCATGTGGATAGGAAAACACTGAATCTGCCCTTGGCTGCTTCCCTTGCATTTAAATTTGCCAACAAACATTCTTCTATTTGTGATGTTAGATCATCTATAATAAGCAATACTTGCTTTTATTTTGTGCTGAGAAATGCAATAGTTCACTCTTAGTCTTTTGTTAAAGAAGCCCACAGGTTAACAGTGACTCAAACCACAATCTTCTAGATTACAATTTTTTACTTTTATCATTCCTTGACCTCATCATCACAAATACTTCTTCACTTCCACCCTGTAGACGGGCTCTTGATACTCCTTTTTTGCCTAGGACCAAGCAGTGCATGTGAAGGCTAGCAAATACATGTTGTGTACAGTAGTGGACTGATGATCACTTTCACTCGCTACCATCTTGGCGCCCCCAAAATGACTGACTTAACCCTTCCCCCGGCTCCCAAACCTGGCTCCGCCACTGCCACAAGCAGAGATCAGTGTCATGATCAGCCTTGCTGATCATTGGCCTGACACTGTGGAGCTCACTGCAGACTGTCCTGCATTGGACCTGACAGTGATATACTCTGAAACCCCCTATTGTAGCAATATGTTTGCTTTGCACAAGCACAAGTAAACATAAAAAGAAATCTGGCAAGGGGGCTGTCAGGGCCTGGTTTATTTCCTTCAGTACCCTCAGGTACAGTACATCTGAACCTGGGGAGTAGTTTATCTTCAGGTCCTGCAGGCCCATTAGAACTCTCCAAACCTGTAAAGACTGTGAACACTCCAGGTAGTGTGGTGCAGAACGAGGGCTGGCGAACCCAAAAAGCAAGTGACACAGTTACAGAAGTTTCTCTTGCACTCCAATGAATAAATTCCCAAGTTCTGCTGAAGATAAAGATTTTCAAGGCTTTAATACATAAATCCAAGTACAGAGTTACAGTGGATAGGCTACAGATACCCACTACTTGCCCACTACAGGGGCAAGTAGTGGGCATCTGTAGTCCATTCACAGTAACTCTAAAAATAGATGAGGCCACAGGACCAGATGGGCTGCATCCGAGGATGCTCAGGGCATTAGCAGCGGAACTGGCTGAACTTCTAGTAGGTCTATTCAACAGCTCACTTAGGATGGGAGATGTTCCAAAGGACCTAGTTCAGCTTCGGGGGGGGGGGGCAAAGAGCAACCAATGAACTACAGACCTGTCAATCTAACCTCTATCGTAGGGAAGCTGATGGAGTCACTGGTCAAAGAGGACCTCGTAGACTGCCTGGAGAGCAACGGGCTCCAAGATAGTAAACAGCATGGATTTGTGGCAGGAAGGTCTTGTCAGACTAACTGGATAGTTTTCTTTGACTGGGTGATGAAGAAATTAGGAGCCATGCTGCAGATTTGCTGTACTTTGAGTTCAACAAGGCTTTTGACTCGGTATCTCACAAACAACTGCTGAAAAGGATGGAGGACCTGGTGTGGCTAAACTCATAGTAAACTGGGTGGGTAACTGGTTAAAGGGGAGGCAGCAGAGGGTTATGGTCAATAGGGTAAAATCAGAAGAGAGAAAGGTTAGGATCAGGGTTCCACAGGTGTTGTTACTGGGTCTGGTCCTCTTCAACATGTTCATCAGGGACACTGGAGAGGGAATCCAGGGCAGGTTGTGTCTCTTTGCAGATGACTTAGGGTCCAGTCAAAATAGAGGGATTTCTTTTCTGACTAACAGGAGATCTCCAGTAGCATGGAGGATGGCCACTGCAACTTAACAGAATTCATGAAGCAAACAGGGATAAAACAAAGAAAGCTGGAGTGGTCCGGTAAGCCTAATATGAAGAGGAGTTATTGTTTGCTGAAAGCCAAGAAGCAAATAGACAAGAACCTTGCAAAAAGTGGCCACTAATATTCTGAGAAAGTGGCCACATGCCACGAAACGTTGGCAATGATATAATAGGTGGATGTTCTAAAATAAAGAACATTTCAGTACATAGGAGGAGCTGATCCAACTTTCGCCATAGCTGACTAACAGGAGAGCCTTCTGGGCCAAGGTATGCATGCATGCAAGGGATGGGCTGCACCTGCACCAGGAGGGAGTGGGGTAGTGGCCAGGAGAACAGACAGGGCAGTTAGGGGGGATTTAAATGGGAGGATGGGGGGTTAGCGCAGGGGATCACCATGGGTAGAAGTGTGGAGCATTTGTTTTTCCAGTTGGTATGCAGGCTGTACAGAGTAAGCAGAGGCAGGAGTTGAACTCTCAAAGATTAACCAGCTTTAATGGTGACAAAGGGAGAAAGCATACAGATAAAGACAAAAAAAATCAAACTAGCATTCTTATACTCTGTGTCACATTGCTTTATTATTACTACTAATAAACAACATTCCTATACTCTGTTGCTTTGCTTATTTTTCACTAATAATTAAATAGCATTCCTATACTCTATGAAGATTTGAATGCAACCATAGCCAGGTTATCCTATAACTTATCTAGACTCTAAGGTGACATAGCCTTACAAAATTTACCTTAAACTACGCCTAGCTTAAACTCTATAAGTATTATCAGGGCATAACCAGTATACTAGCAAGGAAGTGACAAGTGTTCCCTTTTAGGGTTCATCAACCCATGTTTGAGAATTTGTGGGTCTGGTCAGAGCTGGACTTTTTGTGGTAGTAAAAGGTATTGCCAGACCAAGTTTGCATGGAGCACTGATACTTAGAGACCTGGGCCATGCCAAGAGTGTCAGGACAAAGGATACTGTAAACTGCAGAACAAAGAACAACTGGATCCTCCTGGCTTCAGCAGAACAAATCCCAAATGGGTCACCGGGATGAATATGGCTTAAGAATGCAGAATGAGAGCTCGCCTCTCAGTGCATAAGTTGCACTATTGCTTGTGCTGCCAATGACCTGGGTTTGAAAATGAGCATGAGCCAAGTTGTTGGAGGGCTTGCTGGGGGTGGAGGTTTGAGCATCCCAGTGGATGCTCTTCTTCTCGGGGGGGGGGTTACAGGCTCTGCTGCAACACCACTGCCTGGGTGACCACACATGAAGGTGCAAGACAGTACTGTATACTGGGGGAGGGGTGCTAACCGGCTGCCACAAGCATTTCCATGTGTCAGTGTGTGCACACATTGCCAAGTCCCACCCAGTTCTGGATAAAAGGAGGCTGTGGTAAGTGAATGAGAAGTCAAGGCTGTGGCTGGGAGATCACCTGATGTAGTGGATGGGGGACACCGTGGATGGGGAGGAATAAACAAAATATAAAAAAGAAAGATGAGTACAGAATGAAGAGCAGCTGGATCCTGAAGACATTGGCTGACTAGCCCCCAAATGAGTCATAGGCAAGAATGATGCTAAAGAATGCAGAACGAAGAACAGCAGGATTCTCAAAGGGTCAGCTGAACAGAACCTGAAACTTTGGCCAGGACGAAGGATGCTGAAGAATGAGGTGGTCCTGAACGAAGCTGGTCCTGAAAGACAAAACCCCAGCACCACTGTATGTTGGGAACCCTATCTAATGAGCTAGGGTAGCTCTTATACTACTTAACTTACTTTTCGGAATGAGTTCCAGAACAGGAACTGGATGTTGCTACTCACCCTATTCAACTATCACCCTATTCTTATGAAACACCCAATTTATTTATTTATTTGTAATTTCTGACCAGAAAAGGCACACTAAGCTAGGATAGGTTGTGTCCAGGTGTGTCCTGGGGGGGGGGGTGCATGGACCTGTGTTTGACAGGGGGAGTGTTAGTCATGACACTGGGGAAACTCCCCATCTCTTCTTTGATAAGTGCCACAGGATCTTTTATTTCCACCTGGATAGTGACTAGTGATGGGCAGAAGGGACCGTGGTTTAACATCTCATCTGATGGATGGCACTTCACCAGTGGAGCATCCCCTCACACTACACTACACTCTCAACTATGAGTATTACTCCACATACCTGGTGTGAGATTAGAACCCATGACCTTCTGATCTTCCAGACCCAGAGGTGAGCATGCTAACTACTGAGCCAGTGACACCAATAACCCTTATTTGCTGTGAATGACATGTCTTCATTTGTATGTGCTTGTCCAGAAGCTGGATCAAGATGCTAGAGCACTTTCTCTGGGTTGTTACTGTTTGACAGACTGTGCCACAAGAGAACACAGTTCCAAGTCCACGGAAGCTCTGTATGACAGTTCCAAAACCTGGCCTGCAGTCGTGGATCAGATAAAGTCTTTAGAGGTCTTTTACAACAACCCTCACAGTGGGCAGATTAATGTACATGCTGTCTTCTTATATCAATATTTTGTTGTACACTGGGCACCTTGCACAAGCAATAATACCTGACAGGATGGGTGGTATTGGGCAATACCAGACCACCATGGGTGTAATGAGGCCTGACGCCGCAGGTGGAGGGCCTTATAGCCCCTAGAAGGTCCGGTATTGCTCATACAACCCACCCTGGAGGGTATTCTTGCGCTTAGAAAATGGGCTACCTGTAGCAATGTTATGTAGCTTTTTAAAAAAAATAATGAAATAATTTAAAAGGTATAGTAAGAATGAATATTAAGTCTTTTACTTGTAAAGTAGTCCCTTCTTTTGTGTGCTATTCCATCTTCTGTTGCCCCCCAGGCATTCTGTTGTACTTATCCCCCCATGCACATAGCAGCTCTGTAACAGGAGATTGAGTTTTAAAGTTTTTCTCCACTGCAGTCTGCAAGACAAAAATAAACAAAAAGAAAAACCAGTTTTCTGCCCAGTCTATTTGTTTATTTATTGCCATCAAATTCTATGTTTCTATGGAGTCAGGAACAGTAGGAGAACTCAAGAATGCATGGGACAGACATAAAGCAATTCTAGTGGGGGGAAGGAGGAAGTAAGCTGTTGATTAACTAGAATCTGCAGCTTAACCATCAGCTAGGGAAATGGACAGACTAGGTGGGCCAAGCGGCCCTTATCTGCCATCAAATTCTATGTTTCTATGTTTACATTCTGAACTTTTGGCTGTTGCATGCGTGTCCTTAGTTCACCCTGCCTCATAAAGCCAGGAAGTGCAGAGCAAAAGATAGGATGCTGCATGGTAGCACTGTTAAATGTTTTTAATTGTTACTGAGTAGGGTGTTGTGTTTTAAATTTGAGATGACGATGGAGATAGTGGAGACATGATAAGCCAGTCTGCATCTCCTGAACTTGCTTGGAGCTCCATTCCTTTACCTCTGGATTACCACAAGTTATGGCTGTCTACCCTACTGCCACAGAGCAAAGGTACGAGAGAAGCAAAATGACTAAAGATTCATAAAAAAAAAAAAAAAATGAAACAAAACAAAAGTTTTGTCATATACATATGTGTACTAATAGAAAAACTGTGTGGGTGGCAGGGCGGGGGATGCTCACTAAGGAGCAGCAAACAGTGAGCTGGAGTCCAGAGGAGGGGGCACGAGATCACGGTCAGGAAAGTGGTGTCCTTATGAGCACGTTTTTCTGTCTCTCCACGGTTGCAAATAAGAAGTGGAGCGTGTTTCTTTCGTTTCTGTTTATTGAGAACATAGCTCTTTTATATTTATACCATTTTCGGTAGGCAGAAGAGGGTATGTGAGGTAAGTAGTGAAGGGGGGGCTCTCGCTAGGTTTCTCGCTAAGAGGGGAAAAAATGGCACCCATTTCAAATTGAATTAGCAGATTTTGGCCAATGAGCAAGCAGGATGGGCACTAGGATATTTTAGTGGGTGAAGGGGGCACCATAGGATGGTACTTGTTATTCTGAGGGCTCTTACTGTAAGTTAATGTACCCCTGGCAGCCAATCAGACATTTTAAAGCCCATTTTCTAAACAATTTTAAGGAGGTCCATGTTTTTAGATATTGCTAGTTGGATGCAGTTTGTACTAGTGCCAGTAATTAAACAATAGTATAATTTTAAATGCAACCTTGCAAGAGAACAATCAGCAGGTAGTCAGACTCTAAATCAGCATAGTTCAGATGAGGCATATTTAAATAAGCCAGTTAAGGTAGGCAGTTTATTAATAAGCACAGTTTAAATAAGCAGTGTCAATAAATAGGTGCTGTCACTTTAAATCAGTCCTGGCTGCTGCCTTAGTTAATAAGCATTAATATATATTTAGGAGGCTGGCCTTCTCCCCTAGTAATGCTCCTGGGGAACACAGAAACTCCACCCTATGGGCGGTCCCTAGACATGCTGTGCCCTTTTCCCTGCTCCCCAGTGATGCGAGTTCACACTCTGCCCTGTGGGTGGTCCCAGTATTGGCACCTGCTCTGCCCCGTATTGCTCCTGACTCTCCCTCTATGGTTTATCACAGTTTAAGGGATTTAATTTTAAATCTTTACTATACCATGAGTACATTATTTATTCATTTACTTTTGGTTAACCACTAAAGGAGGGCTAGGCAGCTCTGCCTATTTTCAGACTCATCCTGGGATAGGATGGGGGGTGGGGAGTATACAGATGCAAACTGATGTATTCTAAAAGGCTAAGCTGTTGGTAGTGTCTTATTGAATTACAATACTGTATATCCAATATTATTTTCTGTCCTCTAAATGGAATAATCTGTACAGCATGGTGTCTCTTGCAAAAGTAATAAAATGTTTCAAAAGAAACAAAGAAAAAGTGCATGATTCAGGTAATGAACCACTGGAAGTAAGAGAAGCAAAGATCTTCCAATTTCAGTAAATAAGGAGTTGGAATCATACAGTAAAGTTGGGGTGGTAAAGTGAGCGGTGGCAAAAGCCCCCTCACTTTTTGAAAAAATGCAAACAGCAACTTCCCTTTAAGCTGTAAGTGCATTTTCAGACTTTGGCCCTCTCCCACTTCAAGCTGTAACCCCCCCCCCCCATGGTTAGGGGTATCACTTATAGTGCACTGAGATGTGCATTGTTGGAATAAGTGACTGGATCAGTTCAACCCAGGCCCTGAAGATTTAATGGTTTTCCTCCTTCGGGGGGTTACTGGTAGCACAGGAGTGCTCTGGGGGCAGGCTGGGTTTTTATGGGGGGGGGTTGGCACGGTTGAGCGGTCAGCTCATGTAGCGCACCAGTGGTAGATTCTCTTGGGGTTTTGGAACCGTAGTGAGCCCTGCTTTTGATGTGGAGGAGACCGTTGGTTTGGGCTCCCTGGTTAGGCAGATGGGAGAGAGAAAGAGCTGTGTCCCACAGGGAACAGCGAGAGCCTGTGTCCAGGAAACAGAGTGTGACCAGGGCCTGAGGGAGAGCTAAGGGGAACTTGAGGATAAGGGAGCTGTTATGCAGAGTGAGTGCCTTGGCTGGATATCCATGGGGATGTGCTGCCTGGAGCTCACAGGGACAGTTTCCCAGGATGGAGCCAGTGGATCTGGAGTACCCGGGAGGAGGGAATGGCAGCCCTAAGGTGAAAGGCTAGCACGGTTCTCACTCCAAGGATTGTTTGGGATAATGGGGGAAGGAAGCAAAGTCCTGCAAATGAGAGGCCAGCCTGTTCTGGACTTTCAGGGAAAAATCCAGGACTATAGGACTGTGAATAGTTGCAGCCCCATAGGAAATTTTGGTAACTGTTTTGATATGAACTAAGCTGCCTGTGTGATGGGGTTGTCTGGAGCACACCCTGCTGTATGAATCACCTGTGAAAGGACAATGTAGACTCTAGAAGTACAGTGACCAGCTCAGCCCAGTGTGTAATATGTTCTCCCCCGATTTGTGATTTACTGCTCCATGGAGTTGAACTTTTATTCATTATTAAATGGGAATCCCAGTGTTTGCTGCACCTACTTTGTTGTCTCAGTTATTAATGGTTGTCTGTGGTATTAACCAACAGTTGCCTTTCAACCCTGCACCAGGAGTCCAGCTGAACCCTTCCATTTGAGGGACCTGGAAAATGTAAGTCATTCTTTTGTGGTTTCTGCTGTGCCCACCCCTCCCCAAGGACATTACCACCATTTAAACCCCTAGACACCGGGAAGGGGTGGGCTACAAAGCAGTAAGTATCCTTTCAAACTTCCTACCAAACCTGTACTTATAAGACTTTTAGCTGTCAGTTTTAGTCTTAGATTTTTAATTTTTATTTTATTTTCAATACACTACACAGTACGGTATTATTTGGGGTTTTGAATTTAATACACTTGTTAACACTCATCATACATTTCACTGAGGAAAGATGTCAACTCCTAACACATGCATTTTGTTCTGGAAATTACTCTGCAGTGTGATTTAACAGGATATTTCAATATCTGACATATTTATAGCTCCTCTTCCTGTTACAGAATGATCTTCTGTTATGACACTGCTGCAGCCAAGTAGTGCACATACCACTCAGTTTCCAGAGACGTGTTAACCAGCCTTGAGTTTAAAAACAAGCATGGAATTGCAGTGTAGAAATGATATTCTCAACAGAGATAAACTGGTACAGGGACACCAGTACAACACTTCTCATTTGCTTCTTTAGTTAATTAGCTAGTGTACTGCTTGAAATTAATACTAACTTTGAAAAGAAGTAGACGATGGAGCTAGATTGCCACAAGTGCCAGGTGCGCCAAAGATATAGTGCATGGGGCTTGGGGCAATCTAACGGGATTTTCCATCTCATGCGGTAACTGATGCATGTTAGGCCAGCTTTTCTTGGGACCCTTTTTATAGTGCTTGTGCCAGAGATTTGGTGCAAGCTGCCATAAATTGGGTTGACTGTTGCAACCGCATCCAACCTTAGAAAATCGGGTGTAGTTGCGGCAAAAGGGATTGGCATAGCGTCGATTTCAAAGTGTTGTGGCACAAGGCTTGATGGAAGCCCTGTGCCACCATTTTAAAATCCGGGCCCCTTATATCTAAAATAATTATATTTTCCATTTTGCTGATTGGGAGATTTTCTACCCGACAGTACTGTGTGCGATGCATGGAATAGTACGCTATTCAGTGGCTAACATTGCTAGTTCTAATCCTTCTCATACATTGTCAGCGTTGTGACCTCACTGTGACGTCGCAACTGACCAAAAAGAGTCAATCATCTGCTGCAAGGTGTCACTTGAGATGTCAGTCAGCAAGGCCACAAAGCTGATGAGGTAGAAAGAGAAGCGGAACTAGATATATCAGTCTCCAGGTAAAGTATGGCTCTTCATGTCACACCTAATACTATCAGGTGACATTCCTCTAAAGAACAAATGGAAAATTAAAAATGATTCAAAACTAAAATGTAACAACTGACTGCTTTTAAAAATTAGTTACATTTTTGGCCTGCTATTTTTGCCACTACTAGCTGTTCAACACGGCTTGACCTGTATGAAGGATCCTGGCAGGTATGTTGTCCATTGGAAAATGTTGTTGTGTCTGTAACAGTTGCCTGTTTTCTGTATCCCTCTGGAAACATTGCTTCAAAAGAGAAACCAGAGCTGTTCATTAGTGTAGTTTCTGTGGAGCCACATATCATGCTGGCAACCCGGGTTTGCACCGTGATCCTGGGACAGGAAGTTGAGATAAGTCCATCTGGATGTTCTCATTCTCTGGAAGATGGAGGCTGGTTATCCTGGTGCTTTTTTTAATCTTTCCTTAACCTGCCTAACTCCACTCCCCCTACTGCTTTCTTCTGTCAATCAAACATTGCCCTTCATCCTCATAACCAGTGGTGTCAGTAGCCCCAAAAATGGGGGCATTGGCTCCCCCAGTGCCACTCCACTCTTTTTTTGGCAACACATTAAAATCTTAAATCATACTGCCAGGCTGCAGCGAGAATAGCCTCACTCCCACCTCCGCGCTTCCTACTTACATAGCCCTGACTCAGATAGCCCTCTCCCCCTCCCTCCAGTCCTGCCTCCACTCCTCCTACTTAGCCTTGCAATGCAGCTCCATCTCTCACTTGTCTTCTGGCAGCGGGGGTGTGTGCGACCTGCGATGATGCTGCACATGAGCCTTGACCAGTGCTACTGCTGATATGACTTTGCCGTGTGCTGTTCTGCTGCGGTCCATCTCCTATTCCACCCCCATCACATGCCACAACATGATTGGAGCAGGGTCTGGGATGGGGCTGGTCTGACTGACAATGTTTAGTACACATGCTAGCTGAGGCGAGCCTGGTCATCATTTTGTTCCAGCACCAGCTTGAGCAAACACTGAGAGAAGAGATGATGAGCAAAGCCCTTACTCACGACAAATATTTGCACTGCAGAAACTGCAGATTTAGTGCCTTCCAATGCCCACACAAAATATACCACAAAATTGTTTAGGCAGCAGTTAAAAAATTGACAACATCTATAAAAAATGAAAACAAACTTTAGGAAATATGAGAGGGCACTCAGAGGAGGGGAAAAGGAGAGACAGACACATGCAGTGAATGCACTGCAGCAGGAGCTGAGCAGCCTACCCTGTAGGCCACGTTTGTTCTTTTTCTTTGCTGCTTAATGGAAGGAATTGGGATGTAAAGGTGGGTAAAAAATTGTCTTTTAGTAAATTGTCTATTACTGATACTTAGAAAGGAGATGAACAGAGACGATGCTGATGGCGGAAGAATTTAATGAATTATAACAATAATCATAGCAAGAGATTACAGGTGGTGCATCTTTCATTCTTAATTCTTAATTCTTCATTCTTAATTCTTAATTCTTCATTCTTAATTCTTCAAACTAACAGTGTATAGTGGCTTGCTTATATAGTGGAAGACAGTACTGTGGTTGTCTATGATTGGTACAAGACAAATATAAACATCATCTTACAAGGCAGTTCTCTTTTTAGTTCTTGCATGAGCTAATCCTTACTTAGCACAAATGTATTGATAGTGTAAATTATACTACTATATAAGGATAATAATAATGGTCATTACCAGTTCTTAGGTTTAGAAGGAAGAAATAGGTTTGCACTTAGGAATGTGCACTCAGGCATTTATTCTGGCCTGTCCTCCTGATAATAATAGTCAAAAGGGTAACTTGAACTCTCTCCCTGTATTTCTGTCTTGCAGACACTTAAAATACCTGTTTGCCATTACTCACATGGTCAATACAAATATTAAAAGACACTTGAATATTACAAGTCGTGGCTCAGTTAAACTTGTAACTTCACAAGTTTTAATATGATCCAGCTTCATAGATCAATATTTGTTACACAAACACCTTATGTTTTAGACCAAAATAAGGTTTGCCTGCAATATTGGGACACATTTCTTTATCCCCTATTACATGGGAATAGGAGTAAATAAACAGCATACAAAAAAAAAAACCTAAATCAACAACAACGCAGAAAAAAGTATATAAAATAGCTGAGTAAGGGAAAGAGGGGGTTGTGGCGATTTGGCCACTGTGGAAATAATAATAATTGCAGACATATTGCTGTTATATTTTTCTGTGATTTTTGTTTATGTTTTAAAAGGGTTACATGCAGAGGAACTTGGTTATGTTTTGAAAATTCCAAACAGGCCAAAACTAAGGGTTGCCAAAAGAATGCCAGTTCACTAAAAAGGTAACAGGAAAGAGGGAAGGTCTAGCGAAATATTTGACATTCCTCTGTGACTTGAGAACAGGATGCTGACAGGAACTTGAAAATTACATGTCAAAGGCTTGGGGTAGCTGACCAAAGGAAGAGAGTCGTAAATGGTCAGGGGATAGAAAAACATCCCCTTATCATAAATCCTTACACTTCAAAGGAAAAGTGCTTTAGGTTCCAGGAACTGTCCTGGTATAATTTCATTTTATGAGGTAGCAGGCAGGAAAGGGATATCTACACTGGAAGTCTAGTGTGAATACACTTCAGTTATAATTCATCTCCATTTGGAAGAAGTCAGGAAGGATGAGGGAAGATCAAAGGATATTGGAACTGTAAGAGAATCAACCTAATCAATAACAAGGTTCACTTAAAAATCTTGAACAGCGCAAGAGAGACCCCTGCTGGCCCCAAAAAGATAAGGCCACCAAAGAGTTACAGACTACATGGACCAAAAGATATTTAAATCCCTCAGAGCAGGGCATGTAGCACACTTTTTCATGAGACACTCTTTTCTGTCACACACCAAGCAAGACTGCCACAGAAACAGACTAAGAACCAGTGAATGCTACAGAAGGACTGAAACTTTTGCAACTTCTTTTGTTTTCTGGACATCTGATTTTCCACAAACAAGGTAGAAAATAAACAGTTCAAATTTTTACAGTGCGCTTTTGCATGTATATTTCCACCTTTAGTTTTGTTATTCTGTAACCACATTTCTAAATCATTTGTTTGTAAAGTTTGTATGATAATCATTTCATTTTAGTAAAAGCATTTTGCTTTTAAAACTGCTTGGGAGTGATTTTGTGTGTGTAAAAGGTAAAAGGGTTTATTCAATTCTGAGACCAATCTGGTTAGTGCAAGGTGTCACCATTCACTACCAAGTCTAGGATCCTGAAAAAAGGGGATCTGGGTGCCTAAAGTAGGGAAGAATACACAGATCTCAGGAGGAGTCTGTAAAGGGGAACTGGGTACTGCACACGCCATGGGAGAGGACACAATTATGGGTGCAAGGCAAATCCCAAAGAGTTCATAAGCCCTAGGCCCCCCCAGTACAGTAACTGGGGAGAGTTCTGACCTGGCTACAGAACAGACCTCAGACTATATTTTGCCCTTACCCAGAATAGAGAGGGAGCCCTGGGACCTTGTGGTGGCTGTTCAATTGTGAACTCAGCGAGCACTCTAGAAGGACACTTGGAGGGTATTCCTTTCCCCCCTCTCATGGATTGCACTTGGGGTGGGCACTGTGAGCTCAGTGGACCTGGCCCCAAGGAGTGGGTTTGTGACAGATCTGGTGCACAACGGTGGGATCCAAGAGATATTGGTGGCACAGGCATAGAGGTTGGATTTGAGGCCAGTGTATCAGATTGATAAACTGAAAACAATACACACATAGACAGGGCAGAGATTTGGAAAAAAACAGTTTGGTTATAGTATAAAGTTCCCCATCCTGGTGTTTATGGGTTTTTTCGGTGTAAGTGTTGCAGTAGTTAGGGAGGAAGATGGCTTCCAACTACAGTAAATACACTGCGGGCCACCTAAGGTAGTTGCATCAGGAAAGAGGGGTTCAGTACAAGGGGCGAACCAAAAAGAACCTTGTGGAGGCTCTCATGACAGCTGATGAGCAAGCGGTTGCTCTGAACCTCGAGTCATGGCAAGTGACTGAAAGGGACAAGACCTTGGGTGTGGGGATGCCAGGGGACATCGCAGTGCCCAATCCCAGGGAAGAGGACAGCAAGACCAGAGGGAACCCAGAGTTGTAGTGCCAGGGAAAGGTCACCACAGAGCTGGACCTGGAAGAGATCAGGCTGTAGCTTGAGATGAGGAAACTGGAGATGCAAGAAAGACAGCATCAGAGGGAACGTGCCATGTAATAAAGGCAGCTTCAGAGAGATGCCGAGGAAAAGCAGTACCACAGAGAGGCCGAGGAAAAAGAAAGGAAGCTTCAGAGAGAGGCTGAAGAAAAGCAGCACCAGAGAGAGAGGCTGAGGAAAAAGAAAGGCAGTGCCAGAGAGTTTGAACTGGAGAAGCTAAGACTCCAATGACCAGCACCAGAGGAGGTAAGTAGCAGGGGTGAACCTGAAACTCCAGGGCTGGGGTTTAAGTTAAATTCCAAATTAATAGCTGAATCTAAAGGGGGGGATATGGATGCATTTTTGAATTCATTTGAAAAGGTCTGTATCCAGGCCAAAATACCCAGGGAGTCCTGGGGCTTCCAGCTATTCCCACTACTTACTGGTAAAGGGTGTGAGGTACTAGGCCAAATGGACAATCAGGACAGTAGCAATTATGAGAAACTTAAGGCTGATTGCTTAAAAAGTACACACTAACTCCTGAGGCCAGCAGGGTTAAATTCCATAAACTCCGAATAAGCCCTAACATGAGCTTTGAGGAACTCACCACAAATCAATGTCAGTTGTTGAAACGTTGGTGGAAGGGGGTGGAAGCAAACTCTGTGGGGAAAACTGGTGAGATTGTACTTTTAGGGCAGTTCTTTTGGGCTTGCCCAGCAGAGTTGAAAACCTGGCTAGAGGACTGAAATCCAAAAACAGCACAGCAAGCTGCTGAGCTCTTGAATAGCAATGCCAGGAGTAGGCCTGCTCTGAAAGGAAATAGGGCAGGTGTGGTAGGGCAGAAAGGGAAAAGTGCACCTTCAGGGCAGCTAAAACTCTCACTGCCTCTGCCAAAAGGGGGAAGCCCCAAGTTACCAAAAAGGGATTTCTTGAATAAAAGAAATGATGACTGTTGGTTTTGTAAACAGCCAGGGCATCTCGCTAGACAGAGTCCTAAAAAGGCACAGAGTGGACAAAGTGATGCTCGAACAGAGTTGGATGCACTGTGTATCTCTGAAAGCATGCCTGTAAACATGAGGGGGCACATACATGTCGTTATTGTAAATGCGGTGCAAACCCATGGGTTAAGGGACACGTGAGGCATCTCTTACCCTGGTAAAAGGGGATTTGGTTGGGCCTGAACAGCTTATCTTAATCAGTTTGTAAAGGTGAGGGGATTCACTGGGGAGGAGAAAATGCTGCCACTAGCTAGTGTTCTTCTCGATTGGGGTGAGACAGGAGAGAGGGTGCAAAAAGTGGGTGTGGCAGACAACCTTGCTCTGAATGTGATTATAGGGAATAATCTACAACAGGGGGTGGTGTGTTCAGTTACTCACAGTCAGATAGTTAAGGCCCTTTGTAATTCCCTGATTCTCACAGAAGCCCCTGTGGAGAAAAGTAGGAGGCTGGTTCCCCAGCCTGTGTCTTTTGACATGGAAAGTAGTGAAAGGGAGGTAGGACTTCCCCAAGTATCCATTCACAAAAGAGCCACAGAAAGTTACTCTGAGGAGAGAGGGGTAACCAGTGATCAGAATGGTAGGGTTGGCAGTGACTCTGAGTGCCCTGATGCTAAAGCTATGGACCCCAGTTTAGGAACTGAGGGGGACATGTCCCAGGCTTTGGGAAAATGTGTAGATTTTGCAGCTGCTCAGAGGACTGACCCTAGTTTGGAAAGGCTGAGGGCTTGTGCAGAATCTGATGGGACACAGGGAGGTGACATGAGACATAGGGTATTTTGGGACAACAGATTGTTGTATACACAGGACATGAGGACAGAGGAAGAGGTGATGGGCAGGCAGCTTGTCGTTCCCCAGGGTTATCGTGAGTGATTGCTCAAGGTTGCTCATGACATCCCCATGTCCAGACATCTGGGCATCTCATGCACCAAGCGATGATTGGCCCACAATTTCTATTGGCCCAACTTCACCCAGCAGGTGAAGGAATATTGCAGGTCTTGTCACCAGTGCCAACAAATAGGGAAGGTAGGTAGGTAGTAAAACCAAAGCTGCCCTAATTCTCTTGCCCATTGTGGAGGAGCTATTCCAGAGGGTAGAAATGGATATTATGGGACCTTTGAATACCCCAAGCTCCTCCGGGAAAAAGTTTATCCTGACGGTGGTAGAGTACGCCACCTAATACCAAGAGGCAGTCACCCTCTCCTCACTTAGGGCAGACAAAGTGGCAATGCCTTGCTAGGGATTTTCTCCCATGTTGGGGTTCCACAGGAGGTTATCTCTGATCAAGGAGGTAGCTTCATGTCGGACCTGATGAAGAGTTTGTGGGAGAAGTGTGGGTGGTGCAGAGACGCACGACACCTTATCATCCACAAGCCAGTGGACTGATGGAAAGTTTTAATGGTACCCTAAAATTGATGCTCCAAGCATTTGCTGAACAGCATTGGAGGGACTGGGAGAAATACCTTCCCCACCTGTTGTTCGCCTACAGGGAGGTGCTCCAAGAATTGACAGGGATTTTACCCTTTGAGCTCTCATATGGTTGTAGGGTGCATGGGCCCCTAGACTTGATCTGGGAAGATTGGGAAGGCAAGCATGCCACCCAGGGAACTCTCATAGTGAAGTATGTCCCTAAGTTTAGGGAGAAGCTGAAGGAGCTTATGGGAGCTGCCCAAAGCAACCTGTCAGCTGCCCAACAGAAACAAAAAGTCTAGTACGAACGTGGAGCCAGAGTTCACTCATGCAGTACAGGTCAGGAAGTCATGGTCCTAATTCCAGTTCAGAAGGACAAGCTACAGGCCGAGTGGGTGGGACCATATAAGGTACTCTGACAGGTCAATGATGTAAACTATACTGTGGAACTGCCTGACAGGAGACATACCCATAGGCTGTACCATGTCAACATGAAGCCATATGCAAATAGGGCTGACATGATATTTGCAGTGTGTAGTCTTGGGTAGGGGACAGACAAGGAAGACCCCCTACTAGACTTGCTAGAGGAAAGCAAGTGGGAGTCATCTGTGGAGGCAATCAAACTGTCTTCCCAGCTGACCCCAGAACAGTCCCAGGAAGTGAGAGAGGTTTTAGAGAACTTTGCCCCTTTATTTACAGCCAAGCTTGAATAAACCCCCTTAGTGACACACGATGTAGACATGGGGACACAAGCGCCCATATGGCAGACAGCCTGCCGGGTGTCTTAGGCTGTCCTAAAGGACATTAGGAGGGAGCTGGAGTAAATGCTGGATTTAGGGGTAATCCAGAAATCCCACAGTCCCTGGGCCTCACACGTAGTCTTCGTTCCCAAGCCAGATGGCTCTACTCACTTTTGTGTGGACTATCATGGACTCAAGGCAGTCACGAAGTCTGATGCCCACCCAATGCTATGGACAGATGAACTACTGGACAAGTTAGGAGGTGCAACATACCTTACCACAACTGACATGATGAAAGGGTACTGGCAGGTGGAGGTGACCACCAGAGCTAGAGAATGGTCAGCCTTCATCACTCCAGTAGGATTATTTGAATTCTGTGTAATGCCTTTTGGAACAAAGAATGCCCCTACCACCTTCCAAATGTTGGTCAACCAGGTGTTACATGGTACTGAAGAATACGCAGTGGCTTATCTGGATGATATTGCCATCTTCAGTACCAGCTGGAAGGAACACCTGTCCCATCTGAAGGAAGTGTTAGGCAGGATACAGAGGGCAGGGCTCACTGTAAAGGCTGAAAAGTGCCAGGTGGCCATGGCAGAGGTGGCATATCTAGGTCATGTAGTGGAGTGGGGGCAGCTTCATCCTAATCAAGTGAAGATAGAGGCAATAGAGGCATGGCCCCCACCTGAAACTCAGAAGCAGGTTAGGAACTTCCTAGGGACTGCAGGGTACCATCAAAGGTTTGTGCCCAATTACAGTACCCTGGTGGCTCCCCTATCTAGCATGCTGAAGAAAAAACAACTCAAATGGGTAAAGTGGGAGCCAGAATGTGAATGAGCCTTTGCATGGCTAAAAGAGGCACTGTGCAGTGCTCCTGTGATGGCCAGTCCAGATTACACTAATCAGTTTGTAGTCCAGAAAGATGCCTCAGATGTGGGGGATTGAAGCAGTCCTCAGTCAGACATCTAATCAAGGAAAAGACCACCCAATAATGTATCTTAGCAAGAAGTTACTTCTCCAAAAGCAAGCATACTCCACAGTTGAAAAGGAATGCCTTGCGCTGGCATGGGCATTGAAGAAATTAGAGCCATACCTGTACAGGAGATGCTTTGAGGTACAGACTGATCACAACCCTCTGGTGTGGTTAAATCAGATGGTCAAAACAAATAGATGCCTACTCCTATACAGTATTGCCCTACAGGCCTATGACATGATAACTACCCACAGGCTGGGTCAGCCAACTCAAATGCAGATGACCTATCTCACCAGTTAGGACAGTAAACAGAATTATGGAAACTCTACCATACAATAAGGGCATTTTCCCATAAATTCAGTCTAAGGAGGGAAGGAGGTTGCGATTTGGCCACTGCTGAAATAATAATTACAGACATTTCTGTTATATTTTTCTGTAATTTTATGTATGCTTTAAAAGGGGTACATGCAGAGTAACTTGGTTAGGTTAAATTCCCAAACAGGCCAAAACTAATGGTGCCAAAAGAATGCCCAGTTCACTAAAAAGGTCACAGGAAAGAGGGAGGGTCTTGCAAAATCTTTGACATTCCTCTGTGACCTGAGAACAGACTGTTCATAGGAACTTGAAAATTATATGTCAAAGGTTTGGGGTAGCTGACCAAAGGAAGACAGTCATAAATGGTCAGGGGATAGAAGAACATCCCCCTATCATAAACCCTTACACTTCAAAGGAAAAGTGCTTTAGGTTCCAGGAACTGTCCTGGTATAATTTCATTTCATGAGGTGATAGGCAGGAGAGGGATATCTACACTTGAAGTTTAGTGTTAATACACTTCAGTTGTTATAATTCATCTCCATTTAGAAGAAGTCAGGAAGGATGAGGGAAGATCAAGGAATATTGGAACTGTAAGAGAATCTACATAATCAATAACAAGGTTCACTTAAAAATCTTGAACAGAGCAAGAGAGACCCCTGCTGGCCACAAAAAGATAAGGCCACCAAAGAGTTGCAGACTGCTTGGACCAAAAAGTATTTAAATCCCTCAGAGCAGGGCATGTAGCACACTTTTTCATGAGACACTCTTTCCTGTCACACACCAAGCAAGACTGCATCATAGACAGACTAAGAACCAGTGAATGCTACAGAAGGACTGAAACTTTTGCAACTTCTTTTGTTCTCTGGACATCTGATTTTCCACAAACAAGGTAGAAAATAGTTAACATTTTCACAGTGCACTTTTGCATGTATATTTCCACCTTTGTTTTTGTTATTCTGTAACCACATTTCTAAATCTTTTATTTGTAAAGTTTGTATGATAATCATTTAGATTTAGTAAAAGCATGTTGCTTTTAAAACTGCCTGTGAGTGATTTTGTGTGTGTAAAAGGTAAAAAGGTTTATTCAATTCTGAGACCAACCCGGTTAGTGCAAGGTGTCATCGTTCACTACCACATCTAGGATCCTGAAAAATAGGATCTGGGTGCCTAAAGTAGGGGAGAATATACAGGTCTCAGGAGGAGTCTGAAAGGGGGAAATGGGTGCTGCACACCCTGTGGGAGAGGACACAATCAGGTTTACGAGGGAAAATCCCAAAGAGCTCGTAACGCCTGGGTCTCCCCCCCAGTACAGTAACCGAGGAGAGTTCTCACCTGGCTACAGACCTGAGACTGTATTTTGCCCTTACCCAGAATAGAGAGGGAGACCTGGGACCTCATGGCGGGTGTTCAGTTGTGAACTTGGACAGCACTCTAGAAGGACACTTGAAGGGTATTCTTGCCCCCCCGTCATGGATTGCACTTAGGGGTGGGCACTGTGAGCTCAGTGGACCTAGCCCCCAGGAGTGGGTTTGTGACGGGGTGACAGACAGTGTGCAGCAGCAGTTGTGGAAGGTCATGTGTGCTAATGCTAGAAGTCTGGGAGATAAGATCCCACACCTAGAGGCCATCATATTGTGGCCACTATCGAGTCATGGTGCACTGACAACCGTGACTGGGACACGGTCATATCAGGCTACACAATGTTCAGGAGGGACAAAGTAGAAAGGAGAGGAGGAGGAGTGGTGCTTTATGTGAAATAAAGCATAAAAGCAACAGATGTACAGGGAATATGGGGGGGTGCTGTGAGTCATCCTCAAGTTGGGAAAGGGAGACACTGTTCAGACAGGTGGGAACTACAGACCTCCAGCACCTGGGGAGGACTTATGTAAACCCCCCTTGATGGGACTTACCTGTTGAGGCTACGGCCCCTTTTCCCCCCAGTGCCATTTTGCCTTCACTGTCCAGTCCCATGGACTGAAGCAAAGCAGGACTGGAGGGCTTCCAAGTTTGTCCATGGAGCCTGGGCGGCATCTAGGCCAGGGCTACCCCTTAGATCTTTTGTGACTGCTGCTGGCTCCCCCTGCTCCTTGGCCCCAAAATGGGAAGTGGGGCCGAAGTCTTCATGTGTCCTGCACCGGTAGGTGTGGGGCATGCTTTCTGCCCCTGTGGGCTCTGCAGAGTCTGGGGTGGTTCTAGGGCTGGCTGCTGCTGGTGAATATGGAGGCTGTGCATGCGGGGGCACTACAACACATGTGCAGCTGAACGGTAAAGGAGCCGTGGCTCAATCGTCTGTTTGGCTGGATCAGCCATGACTAATGTGCATTCCTGACTCCAGGGCAGGCAGCAGAGATGGGATTTCAGCTATAAGTGCCCTCGAGCACAGCACCGAAACATTCCTGGTCCCTGGACAGGTATTGGGACTGAGAATTGTTATCAAGAAGTGTGCATATGCACCCTCATTGAGTAGGATGGTGTGAACAGCTGTCTCCTCTTTATGGAGCCACATATTTAATTTATTTATTTTATTAGCTTTTGTTGACCGGGTAAGTGCACTAGACAAATCCTGCCTGTTTTCAGGCACGACCCGGGAAAGGGATACAGATGAATGCCAACTGACCTTGAACCAGATTAAGCTGTTGGTGGTATTTTAGTGAATGAGGGAAATTTGGCCAGGACACCAGGGAAATTCCCCTACTCTTTTCGATAAGTGCCATGGGATCTTTAACATCCACCTGAACTACCACCAATCCAGGAAGATGGGACCTTGGTTTAACGTCTCATCCGAAAGACGGCACCTCAGAAATGCAGCACCCCTCTCATGCTGCATTACAGTGTCAGTAAAACTCAGTATATGACAATTGAGGCTCCTTACAAGCAAATTGGGAGTTTTCCTGGCCCCAGAGCAGTCAGTGGGGCCAAATCAGATTACTAACAGCCCTTAAAAGACTTAAATTAATGAGTGGGAGGCATCTCCAGGTCAGCAGCATATTGTAAACAGATATGGCAGCCCCCAGGGATCTCCCCACTGCACGGGTTGCTGGGAAGGGTTAAAGTTCAGCTGCCAATTGCCCGGGAATGGCCTGACCAATCAGGATATGAGTTGGGGGCTGATATAAAAAGGGCTGTGCCAAGGGATTAGGGAGGAGTCAAGATGGAGCTGAGAGGAGGTAAAGGGGTGGAGACTGGGGGAGAAGGGCTGCAAAAGCCAGAGGCTAGATGTGAAGCAGAAAGCTACTTCAAGAGACCGAAGTGCCAGGGCAGGGCAACATGCTGTCTTCCTTCTCCAGCTGGGAAATTACCTAACCTGTTCTCCTATTTCTCAGCCAGAAAGTTACCCAACTGGTCTTTTGTTTTCCATCTGGGAACTCTTCTCCTGCTTTCCCAGCTGGGAAGTTATCCAACCTGCTCTACTGTTTGCCCAACCTGGAAGCAACCTACTCCATCTTGTCTGCATCTGAAAAAAACACCCCAACTGCAGTTCCAGTGGCTAAGGAAGATGTCCAGCGGAACCACTAGCCTGGGTGGAGCCCTGGTCTGGTTGAGTGCTCCAGAAGTGGTGGCTACCTTTCACCTGCAGCCAGGGTGGGGTGTCTGATCTCTCCATGAGGAGGGACCTGGAGCACTGTCTCTGTGTGCTGAAGACAACAAAAGGCCCAATAGGGTGAAGACAACAAAAGGACCATTAAGGGTGAGGGAAACAATGCCTGCCTTGGAGCCTTTTAGCCTGCATCTTCTGTTCTCCAAGAAGCTGCCTCCTGTAGTTAGAATGGCACAGCCGAGCAGTATTCTTCAAGAGCACCCTTGAAATATTCAAAACTGTGAGTACTTCAGGGCTGCGGCCCAGGGGAGTTTATTTGAAAGTTAGCTAGATAGTCTGAAAGGGGATGAAGTCCTGGACAGGACTTTTGCTATCATCAGGAAAAGCCTAGGCAGAAGATCAACCAGGCCATCTGGCCCACCCTTTTGTGGAGTACAAATATGGGCCCCTTACAATAGTTCTTCTTTACAAGTTCCAAATTGTTGTTTCCACAGTATCTCTCCAAGTGCAGCAACCCTGCAACCACCCTGGTTAGCTACCTGCAACTCGTGAGGAGTATCCCTCGGCCGACATACCTCTCTCACTTGTGGCCTTTGGGAGCCAGGTGCACCCGCAGGGGTGGAACGGGGACTATGTGTGGGAAAAGTGTTAGTAGCAATTGTCTATGTATTTCCCACTTACTCCCAATTTTCTTGAGGCCCTTTTGTTTTTTTTCCTTACCCCTCCTTTCTAATAAATCGGAGATTAGTGCATTTTACAATTCATGTTCTTGGTCTTTGCATTGTGTGCACCTCTGTGGTGTAGGAAGTAGTTAAAGGTGTGTGGGAGGGAAAAGAATAATTGTACTTGGGGGAAGGTTAGGGCTACATTGTGTAGTCTTCATATACCCTTGCCCTGGGTGGAGGCACCTAACTCTTTTCTTTGTACCCTGTCAGTGTACTGTACACAAAAGAACCCAGGCCGACCCCAAGGTAAGTTGGTTGGTGAGGGGGTACCAGCTGAGCACATATCCTTACACTTAGATAAGATATTGTTAGAAGAAATTGTCAAAATGGCTGAAGGGGGAGGTGTTGCTGGTGGGGGACTTCAATCTGCGGAATGTAGATTGGAGCATCCCTGTGGCAGTTTCAGCTAGAAGCAGAGACATCCTGGACTCCCTGCAGGGGGCATTCTTCAGGCAACTAGTCAGTGAATCCACTTGTGATGGGGCTACTGGATCTGGTGCTTACTAACAGAGACAGTATTGTGGACGTCAAGGTGGGAAGCCGTCTGGGGACCAATGATCTTTGTACAGTGTTGTTCAATATAAAAACAGCTGTAGAATCCAACCACACAATGGCGTGAGTCCTGGACTTCAGAAGGGCTGATTTTACAAAGATGGGTGAATGCCTCAGGAATGACCTGGTAGGGGGAGAAGACCTGGGGGGAGTGGAGGAAAAGTGAGCCAAACTAAAAGAGGGCAGAGTGAAGGCAATGAACCTCTGTTTCAAGCAGGTAAGCAAAAGTAAAAGAAAGAGGAGAATGCTATGGTTCTTAAAAGAGGTAGCTGGAAAAGTAAAGGTTAAAAAAGTAGCATTCAGAAGATATAAGGAGATCCAGAGAGAAAGGAGGATAGGGAAGTGTATCTTGGAAAACAAAGGGAGGCAGGCAAAGCAGTAATGAGTGCAAAGGTGCAAACTGAGGAAAGAATAGCACAGGGAGTATCAAAAGGGAACAAGACATTTTTTACGTATGTTTGCGAGAAAAGAAAGACAAAGAGACGAAGGGAGGAATTATACGGTTAAAGAGAGAGGGAGTGAGTCTACGGAGGGAGATCAAGAAAAAGCAAACATCTTGAACAAATACTTCTGCTCGGTGTTCACAGTAGAAGAGGAAGGGGATGGACCACAAATTGGCTTCAGGAGTTTTGATGGGAGGGAAATGGACACTAGTCCGTTTTCTAAGGAGAAAGTCTGGAAGGCACATATTAATCTGAAGGAGGACAAAGCTATGGGGCCAGACAGGGTACATCCAAGCCTGCTGAGGGAACTCAGAGAGGTACTGCTGCACCTCTGACAGACCTGCTTAACAGATTACTGGAGACTGGCATGGTCCTGGGGGACTGGAGGAGGGCAGAGGTTGTCTCACTTCTCAGAAGTGGTAGCAGGGAAGAGGCAGGCAATTATAGGCCTGACAGCCTGACATAGGTGGTGGGCAAGTTAATAGAAATACTACTAAAAGAAAGAATTGTGGAATATCTTGTATTCAATGGCTTACAGGATCCAAGGCAGCATGGTTTCACAGGGGGAGGGTCATGCCAAACAAATCTGATAGATTTCTTTGAATGGGTGACCAAGGAGTTGGATCAGGAAGGAACGGTGGATGTGGCCTACCTGAATTTCAGCACAGACCTACTGAAAGCAGTTCAGGCCTTGAAACCAACAAGTCCTTTGGTTTTTAGGTAAGACAACACTAAATGTTATGTGCAATCACTATGGAGTACAACTTCCTGAAGAATTGATTGAGGCACAAAGGTTAATTGAACGTCTGCCTTCTGAAAACTGGACACGGAACATCTCTTCATTGCTTGAATCACTGCCACTGGCTACATTTCCTGGCATCCACCAATTGGGTACCATTGGTGGTGGTTTACCAGTTACTATGTGTTCATGTGAATAATCCTTCAGTGCCCTAAAACAAATAAAAACATACCTGAGAAACACAATAGGATGACACTATCCTCTACACATCTAGCATCTCACCTGCTGATGCTGAGGCTAGACTACAACATGATTTCAACATGATCAACAATGATTCCAATCTATCCAATTGTTCCTTAATGCCAAAAAGACAGTCTCCATGTCCTTTGGCACAAGATCGAGACTTGCTAAACTTAAATCCTTCCCCGCCTTCCACACCCTAGATGGCTCCTCCATCAAAAATGTCTTCACTTTTTGATACCTTGAGGTCTGGTTAGATAACCATTTGGACTTCTCTGCACATGTGGATGCAATTCAAAAAATCTTACACCCCAAGCTTGGTGCCTTATTTAGAAATAAGGATTGCATCCCTCAATTGGCACAACATGCTCTTGTGCAAAAAATGATCCTCCCCATCTTTGATTACGCTGATATAGTCTACGATGCCACCCTCAAAACCACCCTAACCAAACTGGACACCCTCTTCAACTCTTTGTCATTTTGTGCTTTCTTGCTCCCTTCGCACTCACCACTGTGAATTGCATAAAGCCCTGTCTATCCCTTCCTTGGAGTCCAGACGTCTCTCATACTGCTGCTTTCATGGCCAAATTCTGGTCTGGTAATCTCCCTTTCTACCTATCTTCTTTAGTTCGTGCTACCCCCCCAAAGCACTTATTCCTTCCACAACTCTGACCTTAGATCATTCACGATCTACCACCACTGGCCAATCAGCTTTCTCCTTCTGCTGTGTTAAAATGTGGCATACCCTCCCCTCCCCTCCTCTACCTGCAATGCCACCTCTTCCTATTTCCTCTTCTCCCTTCTAAGAGATTTTACGACCGTTCTTGCCAAATCCCATCATCCCTTCACTACTCTGTTTCTTTTGCCCCCCCCCCCAAATCCTAAGTCTTCATACAGGCTTCCCATGACTAGATCTACCTAGATGTAATCCCTAGTTGCCCCAAATCAGCTAGAGCAATTATCCCCTAATTCTTCACTAGGCCGCTCTGCAGCCCTCCTCTCCATCTTCTCTCTGCTAATCACCACTACTTATAGGCCTGCCAGCTACAACTACTTACCATTACTTTATAAGTATTTTATACACATGATGCATATTGTTCTAATACTTGATTGTATCTGTTCCATTGCACTGACAGCTACTGCTAGTGAGGTCTTCTACGAATTATTGTACAGCCTTTACTCTCACCCACACTTTAATGCTGCCCTTATTACTTGTCTGCACACAATGCACCTACTGCTCTGCTACTGTTTAGTTCAACTATGCAAACTGCCTATTTACTTATTGTACCAAATGTGTTTATTGCATATCTATTTCTGTCCTTCCTATTTGCTGCACAGCTCACTAAGTATCTACTGCACTGCTCTGTTATTGTTCAATTTTTCAAATGTTTCTTTGTGCCTAATGTAGTATAGCATTTTTATTTCTGTCATTACTACTTGTTGTCCATCTCATGCTGTACCTAATGCACTGTTTTGAATAATGTTAACTACGTAAATTGTCTATCTTATTGCTTACCAAATTTATTTACTGTATATATGTTTTTGTTGTACTTCCCTTCCCCTCCCCCAGGACACATCTAGACATGAACGTTACTGCTCAGTATGCCTTCCTGGTGAATCTCTTGAATAAATAAATAAAAAATAAGCAATAGCTCAGGACAGACTAAGTGGCCTTACCACAACAGCAATTGCAGGTGCGGCAACAAAACTATTCAAACCAGATGAAGTCATTAACAGCTTTGCCAAATTGTCAAACAGTCATAGTGATCTTTTGCTTCCTGTTGACATCACCAAAGACAAGTCCTGAACTATATGGCAGGATCAAAGAAGTGTAGTTGTGTGTGCTGGCCCTTTTTGACCTTTGAGATTATATCACATCCAAAACCTGTTTACTCTCTGATGTCTCCTGCATGCATTTTCAGTTTTCAGTGGATGAAGTATTTTTGGTCTCTGTCTCTTGCACCCAGGTGACAATAGACACATTCACCACATTTGTTTCATCAGTCTGTTTTCTTTCTTTGTGTGCAGTTTGCATATGATGACCTGATAAAAAGATTGAGGCAATAAAACAATTAGAATAACTATATTCACTGGTTCAAGTCACATACTGTACTGCAGGGTTTTCAGCTACTAAATCCCTATACTCGTCTTACTGCAGATTTCATAGAATGTACTTCTAAAATTCACCATTTGTCATCAAATTCTTCAAAGCTTTTTCCAAGGGTCAAATCCCCCCTGGCACACCAGGCCACATTTTGTTTGGAAAAAAGAAAAGTTAGCCATCAGTCTGTTTTCTTTCTGTGTTTATGTGCCATCTGAGTATGAGACTAAAGCAATAAAAGAATTAAATTAAGTATGTTCCCTGGTTCAAGTCACCTGCTGTGTTTCAGGGTTTCAGCTACTAAATCCCTATGCTTGTCATGCTACAAATTTCACAGAAAATGCTTCTAAAATGAATCATTTGACACCAGGTTCTTAAAAAATTTCTTCGGGGGGGGGGCAAATTGTCCCTGACCCTTTCTTTTGGTAAAAGTCACTGATTGGGGCATGTGCCTCCCCCACTTTTAGAATCCTGCAGACACCCCTGCCCATAATCATCTTTTCTCTTGTTTCATTCTGCATCCCTCTCCTTTCTGCTTATATTTTCTCTATTGTTATCTGCTCATTTTCCTTTGGCATCTTCTTTAAGCCCCTCACAATTGCTGCCATCGCTCTTGTCCTCATCAAAATCCTCTTTTGGTGTCAACTTCCTTTGTAATAAGTTTGTCCCACTTCCAATCTCCCTTTCTTTCTAAAGTCCTTGGTAAAGTGGCCTTTTGTTATGACTCAAACCAACTCTCCTACTGCAATATTCTAGACAACTTCCAGTCATATGAACATGTGATAACGGCAGATAAAGGCCTTACGGTCTATCTAGTCTGAACAATTGTGCAGGTACCCCCATGTCTACAGAAGGGCCAACCCCCTCCCCAAATCTCCCCTTACTCCTCTGAAGTCCACCCCTCCTTCATCAGCAACTTTCCCCTTCACTCTGTCCCATCCTCTCTTGAAGGTATCCACCATTTTTAGGGAGACCACCTCCTCTGGCAACTTATTCCACTTGGACACCACTCTCTTGGTGAAAAGTGTCTCCTCATCTCTCTCTTGAATCTTCCCCCTATCAGCTTTAGGCTATGCCCCCTAGTGGATTTGTTCCTGCTAAGACTGAAGAGGCCCTCTGTATTCACCCTGTTAACACTGTTAAGGTATTTGAAGGTCTCGATCACATCCCCCCTCTCTCTTCTGTCCTCAAGGGAGTACATGATGAGCCCCTTGAGTCTCTCTTCATAGGTGTTGTCCTGCAAGTTAACATCCTTCTTAAGAAAAGGGCGCCAGTACTGCATTCTGTACCGTAGGTGCAGTCTTAACAGTTACCTGTACAGCGGCAGTATGACCTTTGCCTTCCTGCTGGCAATTCCCTTGGCTGTGTTGCCCCTCATCCAATTTGCTTTTGCTGCTGCTCTCCTGCAGTGTGCCAAGTGCTTCAGGTCACTTGTGATTATTACCCCCAGGTCCTTGTGTACCAAATGCTTCAGGTCACTCGTGATGATTACCCCCAGGTCCTTTTCTTCCTCCAACTTGGTAACCTGCACACCACCCAGTCAGTATTTGGTCTCTGGGGTTTTCACCCTCTAGGGCATAAGTTTGTACTTTTATGCATTAATCCCCAGTTGCAAATGCCAGACCACCTCTCCAACTTAGCCGGGTCTTCCCTAAGTTCCTGCCTCCCCTCCTCCATGCCCACCCTCCCACAGAGATTTGTGTCATTCGTGAACAGGAAGATTTTACCTTTGATGTCATTTGCTATGTCACAGATGAAGATGTTAAACAACACCAGACCGAGCATCGAGCCCTGTGGGACCCCACTGGTCACTGGCCTATCTTCTGAGAATTCACCTCCAACCACCACCTTTTGGCTTCTATCCAGCAACCAGTTTTTGAATCACCTAGCAAGCTTGGTCCCCACTCCCAAGTCTTCCAGTTTTCTGACCAGTCTCCTATGAGGCACAGAGTCAAAGGCCTTGCTGAAGTCCAGATACAGGACATCAACTGCTTGGCTCCTGTCCACTGTCCTGGTCACCCAGCTGAAAAAGTAAATCAAATTAGTCTGGCATGACCTTCCTGACACAAACCCGTGCTACCACTCATCTTGCAGTCCATTTTCCTCAAGAAAGCTCACCAGTCTTTCCCTTCAGGATAGTCTCCATCAGTTTCCCCACTATTGAGGTCAGACTAACCAGCCTGTAATTCGATGGTTCATCCTTTGGGCCACTGTTATGAAGAGACACCACATGTGCAGTTCTCCAGTCCTGGGGCACATTCACAGACTAAAAAGAGGTGTTAAACAGGTCTCCCAGAGGGCCCACCAGCACCTCCGCTAGTTCCCTTAGGACCCTTGGATGCATGCCGTCCAGCCCTGGGCACTTGTCTGCCTTCAGGGCTTTAGGCTCTTATACACCAAATCTACCTCTGTTACACTGCCTGTGACTTCCCCCTTCCTCGCCCCCACTCCCTTGCTCCCTTGTGGTACTGGTCCATCCTTCTGTCTGGAGAAGATAGAACAGAAGTACTTGTTAAGCACCGCCACTTTCTCTTCACTTCCTTCTATCCATCCCCCCTCCTTTTTTAATTTGACAGTCTTATCCTTAATATCCCTCTTTTCCCTTAAATAGATATATAGTTGGAGAAGGCTTTCTCACCAGATTTTACTCTCTGTACCAGCCTTTGCTCACAACCCTTGATTTAGCACAATAGGTCTCCCTACCCTCCTCATTCTGAGCATGTTTGTACTTCTGGAAGTCTGCTTTCTTTTCCCTTATTGCATTTGCCCCTTCCTTTCTGAACCAGTCGGGCTTTTTGGCCTTAAAGTTCTTGCTTTTGATCTTGGCACACTCACTAGTGGCCTCCATCAGTTCCTCCTTATTTTTGTCCCATTTCTGTTCCACCTCCATCTCCTTTCTGATCTCACCAAGGTGTCCTAGCAGAATTTCTCCCATCTTCTTAAAGTCAACCTTCCTTAAGTCCAAAACCCTCATTGTGGTTCTGACAATCCCTCTGTGCATGTCCCGGTGGAATCACACTACTTGCATACATATCTGACATCAGAGAGGGTATAGGGTGTGAAATGAGTCTCTTCGCTGATGACTCCAAGATGGGAGCAGTAGTTGAAGGAGAAGAGGGGAGGTTGGCCCTGCAAGGGGACCTGGACACCCTGGAAAGCTGGTCTCACACATGGAAATTAAACTTCAATACCACCAACTGCAAGGTGTTGCATCTTGGTTGGGGAAACCCTAAACACAGGTACACCCTGGAAGGGGAGGCGTTGGAGGCCTCAATAGGGGAAAAAGACCTAGGGGTCATGGTGGATGCATGTATGAATAACTCTGAGCAGTGCAGGAGAGTGGCTAGCAAGGTAAACAGGATGTTGAGATGCATCGTAAGGGGGATCACCTCTAGGAGCAAGGAAGTAATTTTGCCGCTGTACAATGGACTGGTTAGACCACACCTTGAGTACTGTGTGCAGTACTGGAGACCACACTTGAAGAGGGACATACAGCTCCTGGAGAGGGTACAGAGGAGGGTACTAAGATGATACGAGGGCTAGGGGATTTGACGTATGAGGACAGACTTGAGGAGCTCTGCCTGTTTTCATTGGAGGAGAGGAGAGGAGAGACAGGGGGGACATGATTGAGGTCTTCAGTACCTCAAGGGAATAAATAGGGTAAACATGGAGGATCTTTAGACTAAAGCAGGAGGTATTACCAGAGGGCATGGTTTGAAGTTGGAAGGAGGAAGGTGAGGGGAAAAGAGGAGGAGGTTTTCACTGAGAGGGTGGTGGACCCTTGGAATGCACTGCCTGGTGAGCTGGTTCAGAGATCCACAGTGGAGGGCTTCAAGAGAGGGTGGGACAGACACAGAAAGTGGATGTATCAGATGATAGCCTGTCCCAGGGGGGTGGGGATGGATGATAGGGGTTTCTGGAACACAAGGGAGGAGAGGGCCTCGGCACCCAACTAGGGATCTGAGGTTCGAGCAGACTCGATAGACCATAAGGCCTAATCTGCTGGCAAATAGTATGTTAGTACTTGATGGTCACTTCTTGCAAGTGGTGCTTCCACTTTTAGATCCTGGACATGCTCACATTTAGACAGGACCAGATCCAGTATGGTCCCCTCCCTCGTGGGCTCTATGACAGCCTGTGGTGGGAAGCCACTCTGGACTGTATCCAGCATTACCTGCTCCCTGGTGCAGGAGGTATCCGGGATTGTCCAATCCACCCCAGGCAGATTGAAATCCTCCATTAATACTACCTCCCCCTTGCCTGCCATTTCTATGACTTGGGACCCCACTACCTTGTCTTTCTCCTCTTCCTGTGAAGGTGGTCTGTAAATATCACCATCCTTAGTTTCCTTCCCTTAGCAGATTGTACCTGCACCCATAACACTTCTGTCTTTCCATCTACCCCTTCTTCTCTGCTACAGGTTATCCCCTCCTTCACATACAGAGCCACTCCCCATTCCCATTTCTCTATCTCTCCAAAATCGGGGTCCAGTGTGGCCCATATCCCTGTGATGGCCGCTATGTCCACCTCTCCGCTGGCCATCAATGCCTGCACCTCATCCATTTTGTTCCCCAGGCTTCTGGCATTTAGAGACACCACACTCTGCTGCGACTTGGGCCCCACTCTACCCCATCCCACCATTCCTTCTCCCAAGTCCCTCTTTACCTCTTTACCTCTTTTCCCTCTCCATTATTTCCTCATTATTCCATCCTGAATGGAGGGGGGAAGCCAATTGGCCTTCTTTACCAAGTGCCTGAGGGTACTTTTCACCCTGCTGCCCCCCCCCCCCCCATCAGCTTAAATTGAGGTTTCTTCCCATGAATTTCTCCAGTTTGCCCTTCTGGACCCTTGTGCCTTTATTACTTAGATATAACCTACCTGGTGCAAACAGGTATTTGTCCTTCCAGATCCCTCCCCAATCACCAGCTATCCCATATTCCTCTGCCTAACATCACCTTCTGAGCCAAACATTGAATTCCTCAATTCTAGCCTTCTTTGAAGTGCTTGCCCTTGGGAATGGTAGCACTACCATGAAGGCTACTGAGCTCCCGACCTGACTACCGATTTTCCCTACCTCCCTGAACTTTTTCTGCACCATCCCCCTAACATCCTGCAAGGTTATTCATATGCAGGTGCACCAATATGTGAACTTCCCCCTCCTGTCCCACCTGCTTGGCAATTGGTGATCCCACTTTCCCTGCCGTCATCCCTGGCAAACATTCTACCTACCTATGGTTTGCTCTGGACCCTCCTCCCCCAACTTACTCCCTTTACTATTGAATCCCCCAAGATCACCACTCTCCCCCCACCTTCATGGACCCTTTCCCCACCCCTGTTGCTGCCCTTTCCTGCCTGCCCCTCCTTTCCTCCTGTCCACCCTGTGCTCCCCTCAACCCCTCACCCAGCTTCCCATCTGAGCCCCCTCAGCCCAACCCTCAGTAACCCCATGGCACTCCCATTATCTTTCCCATCTGCTTGCCCCCTGGCATGTCCCCTTGTTCATCTTTCCCCACTGCCCCCTACCCAACTTCACCCACCCCATCTTGCCTGAACTTTTACCCTCTTGCCCACTCTCCTTACCATCCCTGATGTCTTTCCTCTTGCTGCCTCCTTCCGTCCCCAACTGACTGTTCATACCCCATCCCCCTCAACTTTCTCCTCTTCCCCTTGTTCAGTGGGAGGAACCTGTTCTGCACCAGCACCTCTGGAGGTGCTCCCACAGAACACCGTCCCCACCCTGCCTTGCCTTTTCCCTTTACCGTTATCCCCCTCCTGGCTTGAGCCTTCTTCCCCACTGGGGAAGATGGTTCCAGGGGACCTGCCTACTCCTTCCCTCTTTCCCTCCTCCCCCTACTTGGCCCCCTCCTTGCCATGGCTCCCCTCCTGTTCTCTCACCCCTGCCTGCCTCCACGCCCTGTGGCCCTTCTGACCCTCTCATCATTTCCCCCACCTTGGCACCCCTCCTGTTCTCTCCCCCACCTACAGTACAAGTCACATTAAACTGTTCCTCCAATGAGTTGGTGTAGCATTTCTTTTTTTTTCAAATTTAATAAACTTATTGCATTTTAGGTTTACTATTACATTTACATTTTGTAAACAATTCAAACTTGTACAGACAACTTAATAAACAACAGTAGTAGTACATAACAAGTCATTATGGTCCCATATGCTCCTGTGACGCTCAAGGGGTGTATAGATTACTACAGATAAGACACCTTTATGTTATTTCACCCAACATTAATACCCAAAATTAAATATCAGGAGCAATATTGAGAATATTTAACAAAACTAACTGAGTACAAAAGAAGAGTATATATAGAAGTTAGTATGTAACACCCTCCCCCCACCCTTCCCATTTCACCACTAGGGTAAAAAAGAGAAAAGAAGCAACAACATACATTGTATAAAACTGGGGGTAGTACCTGTTGGAAAGAGAGATAAAAGAGAAGAGAAAAAAAAGGAAAAAGGGGATGGAAAATTAATCATTAACATCAACAGAGCTTTGTCAGATCCAAATAAGAGCCAGAATAACACTAAGTGGGTAATAAGCTGTGTAAAGGGGCCCATATCGTCTGGTATTTATTGCTATGCTTAGAGATACTCACAAGGAGATATTCTGCTTGTAGAGTGAAAAGAATTTCTTTATGTCACTCTGCATAAGTAGGAGTTTGTTGATCCAACCAATGGCATTGTATAATTTTCTTAGCACAAAGGGATATCAAGGTCATGTGTTTCCTTTGATTTCCTATTAGGATTTCTCCCGAGTCTCCCAAGATACAAATTTCTGGTTGAAAGGCATTCTGTAAACCCAGGAGGGGGTCGAGTTTTGATCTGATGGTGTAGCATTTCTGACTGAGTTGCATAAGTGCTACTGGACCCAGTTCAGTGCTGTGCACAAATTGTTTCTTAAGAGTTAAAACCCAGTTTTGGATTGCATTATGACAGTACTGCAGATACATTCCAATTGAGCTGCAAAAGCATTTTACAAACATTGTGCTTCAGCTGGTTAAGCACTAAAAAATAAAACATTATGAGTTGCCAATGCATTGCCGACTGTAAAAAACAATGCTTAACCAACTCATTGTTGGAACAGTTTAATGTGACTTGTACTGTACCTGTAGGCCCTGCGATCCCTCTGCCTCATCCATTACTCTATGAGGCCCTTCAGGAACTGGAATACAGGAACTTTCTCTCTGGTCACAGTATTAAGATCACTCTTGTGTGTGGTCAATGACCTACTCTCAGTCAGTGACAACTCCCCATCCATTTTTGTCCTTGTCCTTGGCACAGCCTTCAACACAATTGATCAGTCATCTTGCTAGACTGCTAACAGCACCATGCTGATGGTTTTGGTTCCCTCCTGTCTGGGTTCCATCACTGCTTTCAAACTATTCCTTGATTTTTGAACTAACCTCTCCTCTGTACCCAGATCCTGCCTCTGCGGAGTCTCTCAGGGCTCCGTAATTGGTTCTCTACTCTTTACAACTTACTTTCCTCCTCAAGGGTACCTCATCAAAAACTTTAACATTAGATGCAACATCCATGTCAACACCACCACCCAACTTTATATCTCTTTTGACTTTCAACAGCGCTATCCCTTCTTATCCTGTATTCTAATCAAGCCAACGCCTGGTTTTACCTCAGTTTCCTTCAGTTGAATGTTTATTAGTCAAAGTATCACTTTTGGGTAACAGATGCTGTCTGAAGCACATATCCATCGCCACTACCTTCCTGCTTGATTTTAACCTCAGATTTCATTCCTTGGTCCATAACTTTGGTGGCTTCTTGACCCTGAACTTCCCTTTTCCTCCTCCATCTCTTATGTCTGAAAATTGACCTATTACCAGCTGTGTCACATTACCCTTGTCCTTATCTTCCATAACACCTCCCCTGCTACAAATCTCATTCATGCCCATATCTCCTCTTATCTAGATTACTGTAACTCTCTTTTCTATGGTCTCCCTAAGTCCCAACTTTTCCAGTCTCAATATGTTCAAAATACTGCTATCTGTCTTGTTACCCATGACAATAGTCAATACCTTCAATAGTTTCTTTTCTGACCTTTCAGCATATACTGGATTGTACCCCTCCAATCTGAACTTATCCTTAATACCAAATACAGGCTCCCTGTGTCATCCCCAGTTCTGCTTCAGAACTGCCAAAGTTTCTGAAGTCCATAAACACCTTCAGCTGATCCCCACATTCAGATGTGCAGGCCCTGATGAAATTGAGCCTAAGTTTCCAAGGACTGCTGCTATGGAACTTGCCCTGCCAGTAATGAGAATAATCAATTTATCCTTAACATCTGAGGTTGTTGTGTCTGACCTGTGGAAGATATCTCATATTGTACTAGTATTTAAAACTGGAAATTTTAAGCTTATTAGTAATTATAAACTGATTGCAATCCTTTTGGTATTAAACAAAACTCTAGAAAAAATGATGGTCACCCTCTTTATTGTATACCTGACTACTTTTTTTTTACAATTTAGTATACTTTATTGAGGTTATACCAACAAATATGCAAACAGGTAACAATTGACTCATTGCATACATCAGTAAATTAGAAGGAAACACAAGAAACAGTGATCATGAACAGAGCAGCAACAGCGGTTACAAAAAAAACAATAATAACAACCATACCAAACATCCCCCCACCCTCCCTCCATCCAGACTCTCCAATCCCTCCTCACCCCCGAGCACAATAAAGAGCAGCATCACCATAGGGGAATAAAAAACATGATGTACAATAAGAAAAAAAAAGAAAAACGAGGAGAAAAAATACAGGAGCCTAATGTCTCCCCCCTCAGTAGGGAAGGGATCCATCTGCACCCCAAAATCTTATTAACACCCCCTAAGGAGCCTGTAATATGGGTAGAAGAGCTAATAAGGGACCCAATCTCCTCATAAACCCTTCCTGGTGAGCCTGTCGGTGGGCAATATGTTTCTCTGTTTCAAGAACTTGGAGTACTTCCGAGTGCCATTCTCTAAAGGAAGGAACTGAGTTATCCAACCAGTGTCGGACAATAATTAATTTAGCAATACTTGAAATCAAGGAAAGAAAAGCCTTGCGGCAACTAACCATATTCTTCTGAAAGTGGCCAACCAGGCAGTGCTGTGGGGTAAAATAGGGATCCAGAAGTGGATCTAAAGAATCCTGGATTGCTTGCCACAATGGAGCTACCAGAGAACAATCCCAAAGAATATGTTTTAAGGTCCCCTCAGAAAGCTCACACTGAATACAGGTTGGGGATGTGGACCTACTTATCCTATAAAGTCTGGAGGGAGTAAAATATAAATTATGCAGGATACGATATTGTAAAAAACAAAGTTGGTCCTGCTTAGCATATTTATACAGATGCTGCCAGACCTGCCACCACGTTCTGTCATCCAGTTCAAGACCCAATTCTTGTTGCCACTAAAAGCAGGTCCCTTTAGGACTTCTTGGATCCCACTGCTGAAGCAATTCATAAAATTTGGAAACAGGATGAGAGTGAGCCACAGTATCTATAAGAGTTTGCAGCAAAGGACTGGTATCCTCTTGCCAAGGTGGAGGTCCCAAAAAGGAGGAAATTGCCCTGACCAACTGCAAGTGTTTAAAGTGGTGATAAATAGAGATTTCAAATTGGTCCTGGATTTCAGTGGCAGGGATAGGCCTACCAGCATTAATTAAGGAGGCCACTGAAACCCATTGAAGTGGTGGGCAGAAATTGGGGGGTACAGGACAGTTCACTATGTGAAAGTGTGGATTACCTATAAGTGACAAAGAACCTCTATGAGCAAGCACTGAGGAAATGGTTACCCCAAAGGGCATTTGGCTGGGAAGCCAAGTTTCAAAGAAATACAAAATTACACATGTCCCCACAATGCAGAGCATCATGGGCTGTGTATGCAAATCACCACAAAATATTAAGCTGGTTCAACTTTAAGCAGAGATGCATGGTGCCGAAAGGCCTCTCACACAGTTTGCAAAGGGTGCCAACAGAAGACACAGACACATGTTTCGTCCTACCAAGACTCATCAGTATGCCTCGTCTGTTTACCTATAAGTAGTTGAGTGGTATCTTCATTAGGATTCAAACCCAGGTGAGAATAGATCTGGCAGAGGGCTTTAAGAGACCAAAACATAGGGGAGGCCCAAAGTGATTGAGGAAGCTTGGACGGCTTGGCATACAGTAAACTACCTAAAGTAAGATCATGCAATTGGCAAAGCCACTGTTCTAAAGAGAGTCATAAAGGGTAATAGGAGCAATTAGGGGAAGTGTTATGGGTGGAGCCCCACTGACACAATTTACTACAGTATATAGCATAATAGTAAAGGAAAAAAATTGGGTGCATGCAGGCCCCCAAGCTCCCTCTGAATGGCAAGGTTGTAATAGGCCCTACAGCCTTCCATTCCATAAAAAAATTGGAAAGATAGCTCTGAAGATGCGAAAAACATGTTTTTGGGAGATAGGGGCTGACCATTCCCAATGGGTATAAGATCTGGGGTAATATATTCATTTTTATCACATTCACTCCCCCCCACAGGGAGAGAGGAAGAGATCTCCATCACTGAAGGTCCGACTTAGTATCTTGACATAGAGGGGAAAGATTAAGCTTGATCAACCCCAGAAATAGATCTGGAAATCTTAATCCTTAAATAGGTAAGAACTTTAGATTCCAAGGAAAGACCAAACTCATCTACTCAGTATCTGTGCACCTGCAAATTCAATGGCATGTCCTTGGATTTGTCCAGGTTCAATTTTTAGCCTGATACCCAGGAAAACCTGTCGATTTCCTCCAGAGCAGCAGGAATTGACAACCGGGGATCCACCACATGCAAAAGGAGATTGTCTGCTTATGCGGAAATTTTATATAACACCCCCCCACACCTGAATGCCTCTAATTCCTGGATTGAGTTGAACAGAACGAAGAAGGGTATCTAGATATAAACTAAACAAAAATGGGGAAAGAGGGCAACCTGGCCTTGTGCCACATAGCAAGGAGAGAAGGGGTGAGAACACCCCATTACAGCAAATTCTAGCTGAGGGGTGGTGATAGATGACCTTGAGCCAGTCACTCAAAGAAGAAGGAAACCCAAACCAACAAAGTGTGGTGAATAGGAAAGGCCAGGACACCGGTCGAAGGCTTTTTCCACATTGAGGAAGACCAGGACAGCAGGAGTCCTACTCTCTCCTGACATGGAAATCAGGTGTAAAACTTTGGGAAGATGATCAGACAATAGGTGACCAGCCACAAAACCAACCTGCGTAGGACTGATAAGTCCCTCTCAGATCAGGAGCAAATGATTCATCAGCACTTTGACCAGAAGTTTTATATCTGAATTCAATAAGGAGATAGGATAGCCGGCCCACCGGTGCAGCGGTAGGGCTACCGCTTGTGACGCCAGCAACCCGGGTTCAGGAACGGACTCGGGCAGCTGGAGGGCTGGCTGGGGGGAGGAGGATTGAGTGCCCAGTGGCTGCTCTCCTCCTCTGGGTGGGGTGGGATGCAAGTCCTGCTGCGATACCGCCACCTGGGTGACCACAGGTGGAGGTGCAGTGAGACTGCACACTGAAGGGTGGGAGGACGTCTGCCGGGAGCTGGAGCGTCAAGCACATCACGACATGCTCCGCCCCTTGGCTTCCCCAGCATGCGGACGTCCTGTGGGCTGGGAAGAAAATGGAAAAACCTGCACCGGATTCTGTAGACGGGACCCGGTCGACCTGAGAACACCCATAACCAGGCTCCATAGAAGGTGCTGGCAAGCCTTCTGACACAGACTTAAGGACCATGGGAGGGGATTGTGGGTCCCCCCTCTCAGCCCCGCCTGGGGGGTAAACCGAGGCAGGATGGGGATAGGCTGGCCAGTATCCAGAGGGAGGTACCTGGGGTGGGACTACGGGAGCACACAACCTAGGGATCCCAGAAGAAGAGGAACCTGGTGCAGCGAGGAGGGTAGCAAAAAAAAAAAAAATAAGGAGATAGGATGAGAACTCCAGGGGAGAAGTTCAGGTTTACCCAGCTTGAGGATTAAAGTAATCCAGGTTTGCATAAATGAACTATCTGTAAGTCCGTAGGAGTGGAGGTGGTTAAATAACCTAATTAAGAAAGGGGCCAAGACATCTGCAAAGGTGGCAAAAAAAACAGTTGTTAAACCCATCAGGGCCAGGAGCCGTCTCTTTTGGTAACTGCTCAATCACCCGTCGGACCTCTAGAATGGAAATAGGGGCTTGCAATACTTCTCATTGGCTGTCAGATAATCAAGGAAGAGGTACTGAATTCAGATAGGTCTCTATCAGATCTACATCTGGCTAGTCGCAAGCTTCTGGGCTCTAAAGAGATTTACAGAATGCCTGAAAGGTATCCACAATGGCTTGAGGGTGAGTGAGAATTGCCCCTCCCTGAGATGGCTGAAGACTAGGAATCATTTACCTGTTTTCCAGTTGTCAAAGTCAGAGAGCTAAGAGCCAATCTGCCCTCTCTCCTGATTTTAAATAAGAAAATTTAACTCGCTGAAGGGCCAAATCAACCTGATTGGCAAGGAGTCCATAATATTGGGCCCTAAGAGAATGAAGCATGCTCCAATGCATTGGATCTGATTTGGAAGACAGGAGATGTTCTAGGTCATGGATCTGAGTTAAGAGAGAGGCCACTTTTTCTGCCCGCTGTTTTTTAGCTTTAGAAGCAAGGCAAATGCATTTGTTCCATATGGAAAATTTCGTGGTGCCCCAAAGCATATCCAAACTCTGGACAGACCCATTGTTTTCCTTAAAAAATGTCTGCAGAAATTCAGTAAGAGTCAAGACAAAACTAGAATCCCACAGGAGAGTGGAGTTGAACCGCCACACCCTGTCTTGATCCTTCAATGAATGTTTCATATAGACTGGGGCATGGTTAGAAAGCACTGTAGGCAATAAATCACAGGAGGAGAGGCCTGATAAACCAGCAATACTAATTAGAAAATAATCTGTCCAGGAATGTGACTTGTGAGGGACTGAGAAAAAGGTGTTGTATACCTGATCACTTACAACCTCTTGTTAAGACAAGGAATGGTGTGCACTCCAGTGAAACAAATGAGCCAAAATATATTGTTGCAGAGTGAATTTATTGCAGAGTCTACATCAAAGAATGCTGACTGGCAGCCCTGGCGCTTTGACCATTAAGTCTTCCTCAGGGGGCGTGTCAGAACAGTAAAACAGACCCACGTTTTAAAACACCATCTTAAAGTGCACCATACTGTATTCTTAATACTTATATACAATATTGAAAATTCTATTTTAAAATGATCTGCGAGGAGCTGGCTCAAAGCTAGACACCTTACCTCAAGCTATGCCAGTGACCCAGGTTCGAGAATGACGTTTGGTCATTGGGATGCCAGTGTGAGGGGGGAGGGCAGAGCAGGATTGAGCATGCTGACAGGCAGCTGTCCTCTCCAGAGGGTAGCTTGGTGCCCCCCCATAGTTCCGTTACTGCCGGGCCGAGGTCTGGTGGGTAGCGTAGGTGGAGAACGGTGGCAAAAAGTACTGGGAGGTGGAAGAGGCTGAGCTGGTGCCATGGGGTGTGATGCATGCCTCCACATGCTCACACAGCCATGTGCTGGGGCCTTGGGGGGCTGGGAGAAAATCCATAAAAAATTCATATGTGTCCACATTGCCAGTTGGAGGAGGAGGCGACGGTGACCAAACAGCTAGATTAAAAAAAATGGTCTGTGAGGGAGTGGCATCAACAATGTCCTGTCTCATTCTAGTTATATATTGAACATCTGATACATTTAATTGAATAGTTCTTAGTAATAAAGCATGAAAATAAGGAAAATGTTATTTTATGCATTAGGCACTTAATACAGATGTACATATCCTACAGACCTCGCAATTGACAAAGCCCTGCTACACCTGTGTATTGTTAACATAGTTTACGCCCAATGGCTCTTAAACTTAAACACAGTAGCAGGGTAGGGAAGGTGGAAGGGGGAAAGGTTGGAAAGGGGGAGGGAGGAACTGAGGTCCAAGAAAATATTATAGCCATATTTCATAACAACAATAATGATCATCAACTGAAAATAGAACTGTTTGGAATATTTTAAAAGAAAGAAGAAAAACAAAGAAAGAAGTCGTATCAAGCCAGTCCACATACAGTAGTTATTAAGTTATCAGTTTGATCAAAAGGAAGAGATCCAGAAGGAAAAATGACTTTGCCATCTTGGTGGTGGCACTGAGCTTGTTTAAAGTTTATTTAACTTAATTATCAAGAGGCTATCAATGGACCACTCGGCCAGAAGCTGTAAAAATAAAAAATAGAACAAGTGAATAAACATGAAAATTATAAATGTATAGTTTAAACAAGTACATGTGTCTACAAAGTTAAATTTTGTCAGCCATGATCTCCACACATTCTTGATTATACTGCCGCGGTCATGCCAGTATAGTTAGAGTTGAGTAAACAGTTTAATGTTAAACCCCAGATTTTGCACGTTAATAACTTTGCAACCATTCACAGATTTACACGAAAGTCAGAATGCGTGGTCTCCTATGGTAGAGCTCTTGATTTGCCAAGTTGCATTTTGGTTGGACTTATGGTTTTTGTGCAGCGAAGCACTGAAAAACATGTTTTTTGACTTTTTATGCACTTTTTTTGCTGATTTTTGTCCATCGCGCTGTGGCCACACCATTTGGTATTTTGATCTGAAAATGTCAGAGTAGAAAGAGTTGTGATCAAAGAACAATCCAGTGTTAGTTTGGTGAAAAAATATCAAATCATTCCAAAGTGATCTAATTTTAAATTTTGGGGTTCTAAGCATGCCCAGTTCACTCCAAGATTTATATGTATGTATGTTTTGCAAAAGGGGACTGGGCTCATGATCAGGGATTTTGTCATCTCACAAAAGGGGATTTATAAAATCCCCATTCATGAGGAAAAAATCCTCATTTGTGAGCCGCCATTTAGTTTTCATTTTTTCCCCCAAACGAAAAGTTGTTGCTTGTCCCACGGCTGCCTTCTTTTACAAATGAGGCATGGGTTTTGTTCAGGATGACACCCTCTACAAACTCATGCCTTTGGTTTCCTTCATTTTGAACATAAAATGGCCATTTTAGATTTTAAAATTCTTCATTCATGACTCGCTTCCGATCCTTATTCGCAAGGTGACAAAATCCTTGTTTGTGAGTCGATCCCCTTTCGCGAGGTAGCAAAATCCTTTATTGTGACTTATGGACCAGATGGCCCTATCTCGCAAATGAGGATCGGCTCGTGGAAGGGGATTGGCTCGCGAAAGGAGATTTTGTCAGCTTGCGAAAGGGGATTGGGTTTTTGAATCCCCTTTTGTGAGTTGACAAAATCCCCTTTCATGAGGTGTCAAAATCCCCTTTCGCGAGCAGATCCCCTTTTGCAAGCTGACAAAATCCTTGGTTGTCATTTTATGACCAGATGGCTCTTCTTGCGAATGAAGATTGGCTCACGAACAGGGACTTTGACACCTTATGAAAGAGGATTGACTCGCGAAAGGGGATTGGTTTTTTGAATCCCCTTTCATGAGCTATCAGAATCCTCGTTTGCAATCCAATCCTCTCTCGTGAGTTGACAAAATCCGCGTTCGCGACTTAGGGACCAGCTGGCTAAAATCTGATGATCAAGGATTACTCATGAATGGGGATTTTGACAGCTCATGAATGGGGACTGACCTCACAAATGAAAATTTTGACACCTCACAAACTAGGATTTTAAAATGTTTGCCACTGCACTGTGAATAAACAGTTTGGTCTTTTGACTTGAAATTTGCTAGCTATAAAGAGGGTGCCCCAGAAATGTGAATTATTAGGTGTTGAAAAGTTAATCGGTTCCATAGATATGCCATCATGAAGTTGAGATTTTTCCCATTGGATAACATTGCAGCACCCATGGCGACATTGGCGCCCATAACTCAAAAACAAAGTGAGATATGGATTCTTTGCTACCCACAGCTTAGATATTTTGTGTGTGTGGAATGGCAGCTTAGAGGAAGTTGATAATTACATTGAATATATCAATAACAACAATTTCAACTTAAAATTTACATATGAAGTAAGTGAGAAAGGCATCAACTTTCTGGATATAACACTGAGGACTAATCCAGACATGACAATATCAACCAGAGGCTTTAGAAAAGAGCAGCTGCAAACACTATTCTACACCATGACAATGCCCATCCTAGAAAATTGATAAATTCAATTCCTTATGTGCAATACATGAGGATTAGGAGAAATTGCACAGATGATGTGGTATTTGATAAACAAGCCCAGTATCTCACAGTGGGATTCCTAAATAGGGGCTACGGTATGCTCTTCAAGAATTACACAGGGCCCATAATAGAGTAAGGAACCACAGAAGGCAAGCTCTTCTTACACCTAAAGTCAGACAGGAACAATGGGATCCCCCTTGTACTTTCATACTGTATTATAGCCTGGTGGCTAATGAGATTGGCGGTGTGGTACATCAATTCTGGACACTTCTAATGTGTGACTCAACATTTAAACAATTTGTAGGCCAAAAACAAAGAGTCACCATTAGAAAAGACAAAAACTTAGGTGATCTTTTGACTTTGAGACATTTTACTAGGTCACAGCCCCAGAAAATATGTATAGAAATTGTCTTCCAAGACCTCCCAGGGCTTCCATAGGTGTGGTTCCTGCAATATTTGCAAATATGTCTCTGATGGAAATACATATGTACATCCATTAGAACATGACAAAGATGTAAAAATCAAACAATTCAGGACATGTAGGAGTGCATATATAGTCTACATAGTATGGTGCCCTGTGGTCTTCAACATGTGGGTAGGACTACAAGAGCATAAAAACATGAATACAGGAGCATGTGAGGGCGGTTGTCAACAAAACCCTCACTAACGCCATAGGGGCACACTTTGCAGTGACACACAGATCAAATCCAGTGAGTCTCAAATTCATACTGCTTGAATTTGTCTTCCAGTCATTTCATGGAGGGGGGGAGACAAACTGAATTTATTTCTTAAGAAGGAAAGTCACTGAATTGTGACTCTTGGTGCCCTTAACCCAGATGGCATGAATGAGGAGGTAGATTTGAGACTTTTCCTTAAATAATCAAGTACCTCTGTGCAATTGGTGCCTCTGATAGAGTTATATGCATATTAAGGATGTGTGGCGATCACGGCTGACAAAATGTAACTTTGTAGATACTTGTTTAAACTATACATTTATATTTTTTCATGTTTATTCAGTTCAGTTCATTTTATATAAGAAATGTATAAAATCATTAAGATTTGTGATATTATAATAGCATCATAGACAAATAAGACATTTTACAGTACAATACAGCAGCACACATATACATAAATAATTCAAATATAATTTCATAGAGAAAAATAAAAATAAAATAAAAAATAACATTTTACAGTGCAGCACCATATATATATTTATATATATATATATATATATATATATATATATATATATATATATATTCATGGCAAAAAACTCCGTTTAATGCATCAGTTAGGGTTGTTCCACAGCGACAAAAGTGAGGAAATTCGCTGTTAGGGTTGAAAACCCTAACTCCGAATCCCCTCCCCAGCACGACACACACACAGACACACACACACACACATGCAAGTATGGGGGAGGACCAAGTCAACACAACCAATGACAGACATCCAGCAGCAGGTGACAGAAATAACAAACAATTGTTTAAATGTACTACAAGACATCCCCACCCACCTGACCAGGTACTGCATGCTCAGTGGAGAGCAACAGCAAAACTGAGGCCATGTACACCAAATGTACACATCCCTGATTGCAGCTTCACACAACGTGCCACATTTAGTAGTTGCATGGCCTTACCTACCGATGCTCCACACCACACCACACCACTTGTGGTGGGCCACCTGAGCAACAGAGTTCAGCAAAACCAAGGAGTTGTACAGGTATAATATCTCTGATTATAACAAGGGTTTGAGAAATGCAGCTTTCTAATTGACTGTAAACATTGTAACAGCCTTATGTTTAGTTTTATTAACATACATGTAGAGCCTAACCATATGATAAACATGGTTTAATGTTGTTTAAAAACAGTTTTATTATGATAGCAATAAGCCACTCCAGTATTATGTTAATGGTCAGTTTATCACTGTCTAGCGACATGTGGCACTGGCTAAGTGCCTCATTCAACATTAAACCCCTACAGGGTGATTAACAGACCATTTTACATAACTGTTGGTCATGCCTATTGCTTAATTGTCTTTATGAGTAGATACTCCTCTGCTAGGCACTGCAGCAGCTTTGTAACACAGTGTCCCACCCAGTTACACCATACACTGTCTAGTTACTGGAGAATGGCTGTGAATATGAACTCATGAAGATGAACAGTGTAACTTGATCATTACAGTCATCGAAACCCTAGTGTGATTATAACTGACAGTCAGTGATAGAGGATAACCCCTGCTGTCCTAGTACACTTACCCCATTGTGAGTTAAATAAATACTAAAAGACATTCAGTTTATATCTACACCATACCTACTTGATTCCTGTAGTACCACAATTAACATAGTTATCAGTTTGATAGCATCAGTGACAGAAGTGTGGCAAACCCAAATAGTAGGCATACAGCCTGAGTATGAAACAACTGTTAAAAAAAAATCACACTGTGTCCATAAGTGGCATAAATCACTCATTGCAGCAATAGTACATGTATTACTATTTGAATAAGTTAGTCAACACAGATGCAATGAGATTGTCTTTATCAGGTACAACATACTCAGTAAGTGCCTACAGGAAAATCTCTCCTATATACATCTCCGATACAGGTACATCATTGTTGGCTCAGTAGTGCTATGATATTTAGAAGTTGCTTGGCCTGATCCATGCAATTACAATGTTTCTTACAAAGAATACTTACTGCATCTTTAGTATTGAAACACAGTGAAGGTCTATGTATGTACATCAGCAGTACACCTTCATCAGTAAGAATGCATGTGATACTGGCAGTACGAATTTCACAGCGTTGAACAGGAATGCTTTTCCATACATTTACATCACCCTCTCTATGTTGAGTAAACCATTGCAGTAAATGTACTACTATGTAAATCACCTACTAAATGTATCACTACTTTTATCTTGAGCATGCTAGTGTCTTGTAGTTAATTTATGTGCTTCTCTTAATTAATGTATACTCACTAGTGTTAAAACCTTTCTACAACTGTCATCATGCACCTTCAGCATTTATATTGAATAACGGCACAGTACCAGTTGTGGTGTGGTGTGGGGCATCGGTAGGTAAGGCCATGCAACTACTAAGTGTGGTACGTTGTGTGCAGCTGCAATCAGGGATGTGTACGTTTGGTGTACATGGCCTCAGTTTTGCTGTTGATCTCCACTGAGCATGCAGTACCTGGTCAGGGGGGTGGGGATGTCTTGTAGTACATTTAGACAATTGTTTGTTATTTCTGTCACCTGCTGCTGGATGTCTGTCATTGGTTGTGTTGACTTGGTCCTCCCCCATACTTGCATGTGTGTGTGTGTGTGTGTGTGTGTGTGTGTGTGTGGGGGAATTCGGAGTTAGGGTTTTCAACCCTAACAGCGAATTTCCTCACTTTTGTCGCTGTGGAACAACCCTAACTGATGCATTAAATGGAGTTTTTTGCCATGAATATCCTGTCTTTTTCAGAACTATTACTCAGCATAGTACATGATTTATAGTTGTAAGAATAGTGCACATACATAAAAAAAAGTTCCAATATCAGAAATACTTCAACTCTTGTAGTTGCATTTACTGTTATTAACAGTAACAGTAGTTAACTGTGAATCATATTGTTTTATTACTTTATTAATTGTAATTTGTCATTGTTATTCCATGTAATATTTTTATGTAAAAGTGTCTTACTCCTTTTGTTTGTGAGCACATATGTAAATAAAAGATGTACATAACTAAAAGACAATATGATATGACATGGACACCATTAGTTCATCTACTGAACAAATGGATATGTTACTGTAGTAACTTGAGTTGATAGAGTGCTTGTACTACCAACTGAGGTGGTACCACCAATCATGTGAACAGCGGTGGAAGAGGTTTGCTCGTACTGAATACATAAGTTTGTTGTAAGTATGCCAACACAGACATTTCACTGTTGTACTAGCAGGTACATACTTATCTTCATCATGATACACATACACACATTCTGTAGCACTAGGTATGAAACAACAACAGTGTGCTACAAATAGTGTAACATAGCATTGTCACACATCTAACTTACTTCTATGGAGAATCCTAACTCTAATACCACAATAGTGTGGTATGAGGTTTCACCAAATGAGAAAATCACAGTTGTATAAATCTTGTTAAAACTGTTTTCCAGAAACATCTCGACTACACAATAACACACCAAACACAAGAGAGTATAAATTCACTTTTTTTACTATAAAAATATTTTATATATAAAAAATTACAAACAAAAATATTTTTATTTGTATAAACAATACAAAAATATATATTCACACAAATAATATTCATACAGGCCAAAAAAAATAATTAAACTGTGTATTGCATCATACACAAAAATAAATAATTAAAATACATTTTTCTTACATAAATAAAAAAATATATAAAAAGTTTTATTTTGTTTTGTAACTTTTGTGCAACACTTGCGAGAGGTATATGCACTGCTTGAGGCAATCCAGGCTAGAAACTGGATTCGATGTGGAGGAGCAAATGAAGTGGAAGCTGTTGCACCCTCCGGAGGAGATACCGGACCGCTAAGAAGGGTGGCCAGTTTCGCCCAGGGAAGCTGCAGGAACAGATGGTGTTCATGGAGGTGAAGCACTGCTACCCGGCACAGCACCATCATCCACTGTTACGACTGGCTCTAGCACGAGGTTGACAGTCTGCTGCTGTGCATCCAAGAGAGACTGGATTCTGTCCAGCCTCTCAAGGATGACAGTGTTTTGTTCATGCAGACTGCCAACCTCGCGCGTGAGCTGTCTGTAGCAGCGGCAGTGGGCCGTGCATTTTTGCAGTCGCCGGCACCCTACAAAGATTTTTAAAAAAGTTATGATGAATATACAACACAAATTAAACAATTATGACTTTCAAATATTTTACTTCAAATATTTCTTATCTACTGCAATATCAGAAATGCATTCATTTCAAAGTTATGATAATAGTTTTAAGTATGATGCTAAGCTATTTAGTATCTTATTTCTGTCTCTGTCATACTTGATTATCTATATAATCTAATAACCTGACAACATAAAAAAACGTATAGTTAGCTGTGGCTTAGAATGCTACTCTTATATTTTCTTTCACTACTCATAAATATTCAGTATGTACATACTTTTGCATTATTGACACTATTATACCATACAATTGAAATACATCCTCATCAAGTGTAAGAATTTTTACTTCACCATGTCTGCCTATAATGTGTAGTCATGTCTGCACTAAAAAACAAAGTACCTTGACATTAACACTATCATAATATACTTTTCATGTGTACACAATCATGATCACTTTAATGATAGTTTGAAAGCAAACAGCTTTTTACCCATGTTTCAGGCCCTCAACACACGTCACTACTTTAAATAATTAAGTCACTGATATGACATGTGCTCCAAACCATACCAGACATCTTCAAGTACATAAAGAACATAAATGACAGATTTCTAGGTAGCATAACAATAAGACATTCAGACAAGTAACCTAAAACTTAAACTGCAGTATGGTAAAATCTACTCAAAATAAAGACATTTAATTCATTGCTGTACCGTTGGATGCCCATAATGTCTACATCACTGTGCTTTTGCACTGCCACACGGTAAAATTCTTCAAAACAATGTGGCACAGCAGTAATAAGGTTCTTCAATGTACTATCTGACATTAAAGCAATAATGCACTCCACGGTAAGTGTTGTGGTGTGATAACGTCGCACCTGTCATCATTAGACAAGAGGCCACAGGCGAAGTGAACTAATCACCCCAAAAGTAACATTATCCCAGCACAACACACACCCCAAAGGACATTATTCTATTATACAATGGCTTGTTGGTACTAATAAAACAAAACATTTTTACAAAAGTCTTAAAAAGTATTTTACAATTTCATTTCTCAATGGTTAGGCACAATGAATAGAGAAACAGTCCACTGTAATGTTATTGTGTGTCTGCTATCTCCTGCTGCACCCACCCCCTCCCAGGAAAGTACAGCAGTCCACACACTAAGATCCCAATATGGAACTGGGTAATATTTTTTTAATTAGTATTTTTTTTTTGAATGGGTTTAAAATCAACCGCAGGGTGGTTGAGGAACCGTAATACCAGTTACGGGTTGTTTGAGCACTTACTGATTTCCAGGAATGCAGTACAGTTTTGTGCACTCCCTATTTGAATGTGACTGTCATTTTATCGATAATTTGTTTAATTTACAATGTTCATGGTAACAGTGCACGAGTTTGAAAAAGTGAGCTGTAATCACAGGACTGTGGCAATCTGAAAGGCCTCGTGCTCCTGCTGACGTGGAAATTGAAATGATGTCTAAAATGACATTTTTTTTTAGTTAAAACATCTGTTTATAGTCAGGGATAATGTTGGTGAATATTTCTTTAGGTGTTTTGCCTGGCAAGTTGTACACAATTACTGTGCTGATGGACCAGCGGACACATATATTTAAATGACGTCTATAATGACGTTTTTTTTTTTTTTTTTACGAAAATGGACACACTGTGTGTCAGTGGGGGACAAGGAGTTATTCCACTATATCTGCTGGAAAAATGAGCAACATAGGGACAATTTGCACTGTCATGGCCAGCGATCACTAGCAGCCGAGTCGGAAGCATTCACAGTGGGTTAAAGGCACTTGAGAGTGTGAATGAGAAATGTGGGATTGCACTGTCAAGCAGCTACATGTAGTGACTTTTTGTTTTTCCAAAAACTTATCTGGTCAGCCTGGTGCTGGGACTACAGCTGTGATGTTGGGCTGCGATAACATGATGCTTACAGTCCCATAGTCACCAATGGGAGCTCAGGCTTTGTCTTTGCGATGGTATAATATGAAATTAACAATTATCAATAATAATTATTGATTTGCTATCATTAACATTGATAGTGTAATAGTAACAAACTTTCATACTGATGACAAAGGACTCGCACCCTGCACAGGATGACAGGCATTAGCGTGTACCTCTGGCTATTAGATATGGCAGGGCAGAAAAAGATGTTTTTTATGTGCTGTGAGAAAAGACAACTGTGCAGTACATTAGCAGGTGAAAAATAAATTACAGTGTTAAACATTTAGTATATAAATACACAACATTTTCAAACCTACTACAGTGTATGGGAAATATCTAATACCTGATTGTAATGATAGCATCTAATGCTCATCTCGCAACAAATGTTTTAAATAGACATATTACCACCTTTACTCACATACAGTCTCACTGTTATGTCCTCACACTGTCCCAAAAAGTTATTTCGCACAGCAACCACAGCATCATATAGTAAAGTATAAAAAACACAGTTTGACGGTATAGGTGCTCATTCAAAGTATGACACTGTGTGTCGCAAGGCCATGCAGCATTGAATAATGTAGCAATGTGATGTCTGTGGCCCAATATTTAACACAGTTTCACTACTCAAGAACTTGTTTTAATAGCACCCAACCCAGTAATACGCAGTATGATGTAGTGGAATTTGCACCACTGCAAGTAGTCATAGTACTGCATTTTACATGTGGTGAGACAACTTCCATAGTGCTATATAGAAATGTGCGATATTCATAGTGTGACACACAAACAGTCCCATTATTCACTGTATTATTACTTTTATCGACATTCCCTCAGTTCATGATCACCTTTTAAAAATACACATATCTGACAGTGCACTGAACAGCATCACACTGGATTGTAGAGGTAAGTATGAGGCTGGCAAGGCTGAAGACAGACACACTGCACAGCTATTCAGTTTAACTGGGAAAAGGGGGTCATGAAGACTACAAGGCACATTTTTAACTTGTACATTGAAAAAAACAAAAATCATAATTGGACACTTTCTGCATTGCACACCATTTAGGTCACTACAATATCCTCCCACCATGTTGTGTTTTTTAGGTGGTTGGGTATCTGCAGTGATCAACGCATTGCCACCCTTATAAGGTCACAGCACAAATTAAGTAAATAATATCAACAGTGATTACTCCCACAACAAACAAAAGAAAGTGGTACTGGCTCGAACGAAGGGGTGTTGCTCACACCCCAGACAATTGAACATTTGCAGTGAGTATGCCAACAGACAGTGCACTCCCCCTATCATGCAGTAAGACAGCAAGGTGTAGTTATCAACAGGAGCATTGATCACCACGAATGTTGACAACCATATGGTACTTCTCAACCATGCAGATAATAGCAACAACAGATTTCACTTATGTGGTGGGCTGGCGCCGGCTTCCTGCTTCACATCCACATGTTCAAGAGCAGCAACTTCCCCGGGCTCTATTAAAGCAAACAAGTAAAAAAATGATCACATCAATAGATGAAATATCAAGGTAAAAGTGTTTTTCTTTAAAACATCAATTTCTAATACTACATCATTCATACAACTATCATATGAACACATATCTCTTTACGGAAACAGCTCTCTCTCCAACTAGATGTATGTTGTTAAGTCAGTATTACATGCATATAACAAGTCTTCTCATCTGCAAAAAGCCACACAAAGTTGAAATTATGACACCATGTATATATCTTTTTCCAAGACAAATGTCCATCCAATCCAGAACAGTTAATATAAGAAATTCATTTTTTTTCCTGGTGATTTCCCCTAACACTGTTTCTTCAATAATGTTTTTTCCGAAAGAAAACTCAGAAATATATTATTGGTAGTATGCAGTGCAGAACAAGCAGTGCCTGCCCATCAATCGCAATACTTATAACATTGTCATAATGCATATTTGTTACACAGAAACATCCTAAAAACATTACATGTACCTTCAATTTACATACATGCATACCTAATTATATGACGATCTGTTCCTTAAACAGTTTTTAAATGTGAGTTATTGTAATAAGAATAACACAAACACAACGATAATGTTACTGTTCACTCAATGACCCTCTAGCTGAATATGGCAGCCGTTTATGTGTTATTAAGCATATTACCCCTAGAGGGCTATTAAAACACATTAACAAACATGTAGATATTCTATGCTGTCCATTAATAACTATTGCAATAATAAAAATGAAACATTGGCAGGAGATATAGAAATAGTAAGTGAATAAGATCTAGGGACATGTCGTAATTAGCAACAGATAATTAAGCAGCACACCATTGAATACCACTGAGACACCTACAACATTACAATTGGTTATCTATTACTCATTGTACATTAAACTCCACCACCAAAAGTAGCAGAGGAGAAGACCTCCCCACAACACCACATCTACCGCTATGGACATACATCCATTCTCAGATTCATGAAGAATAGTATTCCACTCACATGTGTAGTAATACCAGTTTGTTATGGTAGTACAGGATCTTCTGCCATGGTGGCACTGCACATTCACTAGACTTGGTTAACACCTTTTTGAAGTATTTTAGGTGGGATATTCAAAATAGTTGCACCATACGCAATAGGGTTGCACATGCGCAAGTACAAAATTCTGCCATTCTGCGATATTCAGTAGAAGACAGTTGCGCCACTGAAAACAGGCTGAGCAACAGCAATGCAAATGAATGCATGCTCAAGTGGAGGGGAGGAACCATGCATGAACTCCAGAGCCCGATATTCAGCTGGGCTGTGCAGAGTTGTGTAGCCACAACCCCCAACCAAGCCTGCACGACTTGGAGGCAAAACCTAAGTCGAGGGCCACCCACAGGTGAGCTGCTGGATTGCAGGGTGAAACACAGCAGCTGCCACCTGTGCTGGCCCCCAACCCAGTCCCTGTGCCCCCCCTGCAGCCCAATTGCAGGCACCTGACTGTAAATCCCTCCCACCCCCTCCCAGTGGCCCGAACGCGGGCATTGTGTACTCCCCCCAACACCAGGTGAATCGTGGGCAGCACTGTGGCTCCCCCCGAATGTATCCCTGGTGGTCCAGTGGACCAAATGCCCGATCACAGGCAGTAAGTTAAATAACCCACCCAAATGTATCCCTCGTGGTCCAGTGGACCAAAATGCCCGATTGCAGGCAGTAAGTAAAATAACCCACCCCTCCTCCTGAACGTATCCCTGGTGGTCCAGTGGACCGAAATGCCTAATCGTGGGCAGTAAGTTTAATAACCCCCCTAAAGATAGCCCTGGTGGCTAGTGTCCCCCCACCCCACCCATCCAAGAAGCACCAGTACCCCGCTCACCCCCTCACAGGCAGCGGGCAGCATCATCCCACCCACCTGCCGCCCGTCAACTGACTGCCCATTAGGGCTGCACACCCATTGGTGCAGACCAAGAGCCTATGGGCGTGCATCCCATACTGTACATCACAGTCCAGATTTGTGAATCAATTCATTCATTCAAAAATCTGAACTGTCATGTACGGTATGGGCTGCATACCCATTGGCTGTACTCTACACCAATGGCGCAGCAGCCCCACCGGCAATCAGTTGGCGGGTGGCGGGTGGCAGGCGGTGGATGCTGGCACCCACCAGCTGCCGGGGAGCGGGTGGTGGATCTTAGTGAGTGGTGGTGGTGCATGTACCCACCAGGGATATGTTCAGGGAGGGGTTATTAAACTTACTACCGTGATCAACCTTTTCGTCCACTGATCAGTAGGGATATGTTTGGGGGCCACATTGCTGCCCGCGATCGAGCTGTTGGGGGAATTGAACCATGCCCGTGATCGGCCCAGTGAGGGGTGCTGCGGGGTATTCTACACTGTTTTGTCTATGATCGGGGTGCAGCGGGGCATTGTTCCTCGATGGCTGCAGCCTGTTAGGGCACCACGCGCAATTCCTCGGGGATCGGCAGACCTACATGGTAATGCCATGCAAATCGCGCCATAATCACATGCAAATGCCCCCACACTGCAGCTTGCATGAATTATACCCCATTTGCATGTCACGTTTTGAATATCAGAATTTTGCACATGGGACTTCCGGTGACGTCATGAGCAAGTGAGCAGCTCAAACGCGAGGCTCCCCTGCAGTCCGTTTAAAACAAAGTATTTTAAAGGGGCAAAAGCACTTCAGATAATTGGAACTCACCAATACCGACGTCTGCAATGCCCAAGAAGTGAGGGGCAGATAAATCGGGACCTTCCACTCAACCCGATGGAGATAGATCCAGGCTCGAGGAGTTGGATAGCGAGAACTCGCAGGTTTCGTCGGCCTCCTGCCAAAGTACAGCTCAGGCTGACCGCATCCCACACGATATTCTGCAGAGACAAATGACACAGTTGCTTGCAGAAATTCGTGAATTCTGAAAGGAAATGCGATCCACGGTCTCGGCAATCAGAACAGATCTCAGCAAGCGGGAAAAGCGACAAGACGGAGCCAAAGAACAACTCATTACCACGGACAAACGTGTGGATAACACTGAAAGAGCTATAGCCCAACTACACACACACATTCAGGCCCTTCAGGAATGGGCTGAAGATGCAGAATGCAGAAACCGGCGCAACAACATTCGGTTGTCAGGACTGCTGGAGGGGGATGAGAGTGCCGACTTTATTCAGTATATGCAGAACTTGCTGAGAGAGGTTCTCCCTTGGCCTGACAACATCACCCTGGAAATGGAGAGAGTCCATCACACGTTGGGGCCCAAACCACCAGCAGGCATTCGCCCCCGGGCGATCCTTCTTAAATTCCTCAGGCATCAGGAGAAAGAGACAGTCCTTCATACTGCTTGGAAACAGGGCAAAGTGATTTATAAATCTCACCGGCTTTACTTCGAGAACGACTTCGCCCCAGAGGTAATGGCTCGACGGAGATTATACTTCCCGGTGATGAAGGCCCTCAGGAATGCAGGAATCAGATTTAGGTCCTTGTACCCAACAAAGCTGGCCGTCTACTTTTCGGAGAGGCCAACGATCTTTGATTCAGCGGCGGTAGTGACGAAGGAACTCAGCTCCAGAAAAATCGAGGTGCATCAACAGCGCCCTACAGATGAGATCCCACTTGCTGCAAAGCTAGCCCGGAAAGCATGGTCTGCTGGTCAATGGGAGAACAGGCGCAGACAAGGCACTGAGGCCCTGCAGAACATAATTAGCTCCCTAAAAACTGGTTCCTCTAAGCAGTCTGGATTAAGAATAGCTGTCAAGGACACTGCAACCTGAAAATCTGAAAAGCAGTATCACGAGCACCCTGAACCGCAAGTATTATCCAGGGAACTTTCTGTCGCACCTGGGTTTCCCTCGGGATCTGACTCAATTGATAAACTGCCAGGGAATTGATTTTAAAAGTTGCTGATGCATTATACGGGGAATTAAGTGCCTGGATTAAAGTTATTGTGTGGGGTTTAGAAAAATAAACAAATAAATATCACCTCCTCTTGGCAGACATGCTCCCATCGAGTAACCTTTCCGCCTTGGATGGTGAGGCTGGGTCCCTTTATGGCCCCTGCCTGTTTGAGATTTCTCAAACTTCGGCTGGCCTTTCTTCCACACGCTTAGTTGTCCGCGGGCTTTTGGGGTGGAACGGGTTACGGGAAAGAATCTGCGAGGTCGGTTTGCTCTTCATCACCATCAGAGCAGCTCTTGGATAGTTTAGGCCTTCTCCGAATGGGGCCCTTTCTTCCAGGAGGAGGTGTGTGCAGGGAGGTTTGGGGTCGTAGATACAGCGGTGCCTGTCCGTTGCATGCAGGTACTGGTGGGATGTCTGAACTGTTCGAGTTGTATGAGCTGTCTACGGAGAATACCAGGCCAGGGAGTGGGATGTTTGGGGGTTCTCGGGGTGGGGAAGCAGTTGTGATGGTGGTCCAGTAGGTCTCCAGCGCCATGGTGCCAGTGCTGTCACGGGACGGCCGATACAACCTCGACTTATCCGAGGAGCCTATACCCAGGCCGTTGAACCGGGCTAAAACCAGTTGCTCCACCGATTCTCGGGTGGAACCTCCGCCCCACAGCCACCAATTGGGGCTCCACCAAGGATTCTCGGTCAGCAAGGGTCTACCCCATCGGCTGTCAGTTACCTCACTCCCGACCGCCTGCAGGTGAAGGTGGCTCAGGCCAGAGGCAGCTCTTCGAGGACTCTTCCGAGTCCGAGATGATTCCTCCTTTTTCTCCAAGCGACTGGACTTGAGTCTCAGGAGGTCAGTCAATGGGACGATAGCCCGTCGTCCTTCCTAGGACTGCTTCGGCTCATCTCGGAGTCTACCGGGATGGAGCTCGAACCCGTTTCCAAACGGGCCAGGTATCCCCTCACGGAGATTCTGGACCGAGGGGATTCTCCGACGGAGGCCTTTCCGGTGGCCGAGGCTATAGTGGGTCCGGCACTGGAGCTTTGGCAGCGCCCTGCTTCCTGCCCTGCGCCTTCGGCCAGGATGGCCAGGAAGTATGCGGTCCCTACCGGTTCCTTGTCCGGTTTTTCGGAACACCCCTCTGCTGAGGGGTTGGTTACCGACAAGCGTTTTCGGTAGCGCCCGTAGCGCCGGGATGTGGACAAACCTCCTGACCAAGGGAGTCCAGAGATTGGACTATGTCGGGTGAAAAGTCTACGCTGCGTCCTCTCTCGGCCTTCGTCAGGCCAGTTCGGCCGTCCTCATGGCACATTTTTCTCATGCCCTGTTGGGCTCCCTGGATGAGGTCATCCCTCATCTTCCCGCCGATCTGCAGACTACGGTTAAGCAGGTGCGGGACCAGGGCAGGGCAGTGGTCAAACAGCAGCTCCAGACTGCTTTGGATATAGGGGACTCATGTGCCAGATCGGTGGCGGCCGCAGTGGCTATGCGTCGGCTGGCTTGGCTGAGGATATCCACCTTTACTTCGGATACCCAGCACAAGTTGGCGGATGTTCCCTTTTTGGGGACTGACCTCTTGACCCTGGGTGGAAGGTCACCTGCAGAGGATCGAGAAGTCCAATGCCACCTTGGACTCGGTCTCTTCCGCTCAGAAGGACAAGGCCGCAGGCAGCCTAAGCCCTTTCGTCCTTCTGACACATTAACAATCCAGGGCCAGCAGGCTCCGCCTTGGCATCCCAAACCAAGCCGCGGCTTCCTCTAACAGGAGGCAGGAGGAAAGGGCCAGGAGGTCCCTCGGCGGTCCCTCCTCAAGCCTGCCCAGTGGCGGGCTGAGGGTGTGCCCCATCCCGTCACCTTACCCCTGGGTCCCCCGTGGGGACGGCTCCGCACTTCGTCCGCCTGGTCCGCTGTTACCACGGACAGGTGGGTCTTGAGGTGGTGGGAAGAGGCCTGCCTCTGGAATTCGAGCAGGCACCACCCTTCAGAGCCGCCGCCTCGGGGCTTCGGGATCCCAGCCTCACTGGCGGCTCGTCGAGCCGACGCCGCCTCCTCCTCCAGAAGGAGGTGGTAAGAGAGGTGGTGGACCCTCCTTCAGACCCAGGGTTTGTGTCCAGGTACTTCCTGGTTCCGGAACGACGGGGGCTGGCGCCCCATTCTCGACTTCCACACGACTCGAAACAAGTTCCTAAGGTCTCGAACCTTCAGGATGGTCACTCTGGCTCAGATAATACCATCCTTGGCCGCGGCGTGTGGTTCTGCTCTCTGGACTTGCAGGACGCTTTTCACGCCCCTATCCGTCCTGTCTCACCAGAGATTCCTTCGCTTCCAGCGGAAGGATCCCTCTTCAGTTCCAAGCCATGCCCTTGGCTTGTCTCCAGCTCCCAGGGTCTTCACCAAATGCATGGCAGTGGTGACAGCATTCCTGGCGCCGAGGGTCCAGGTGTACCCTCACCTGGGCGACTGGCTGATAGCAGCTCCCTCCAGGAAGGAGGCGGAGTGGTCCAGAGATCTGGCCCTCCAGGTCTGCTCTCAACTGGGCCTCCTTATCAGCGAGGCCAAGTCAGAACTCGAGCCGAGCAGGTGATTCTATTCATCGGGCGCAGCTCGACTCTTCGAGCCAGAGCCGCTCCCCGGCGGACAGGGCCGAGGTTCTTTCCTCCTTTGCCCGATCATTTCTGGTTGGGCAATTGCACCTGCCCGGACTTCCTCGCCTCCTGGGTCTCATGGCGGCCTGCACCAGCGTGGTCCGTTGGGCCGGCTGGAACATCGTCCCTTCAGTGGGACTGGCCAGCCAGTGGTCACTAGCGCTGCGATCCCTTGGACCAGCTTGTCGGTGACACAGGGGATGTGGAGCAGCTCTCCAGTGGTGGACCGTTCCAGATCATTTGCAGGAGGGCATCCCGTTTGTCCGCCCGAGCCGGCGGTCTCTCTATCGACCGATGCCTCTCCTGATGGGTTGGGGTGCCCATCTGGGGAACACGGGCTCATGGCCTCTGGTCCCCACGGAGTCTCGATGCCACATCAACCTGCTGGAGCTCCGAGCGGTCCGCCTAGCTCTCACCGCCTTTGCTCCGTTCCTCCGGGGTCAAGTGGTCCGAGTCCAGACGGACAATACCACGACCATGTACTATCTAAACTGCCAGGGCGGGACGCGCTCCATGCTTCTATGCAAGGAAGCTCTCCGCATTTGGTCACTCGTGCGCAGCCTGGAGGCGGATCTCCTAGCCATTCACGTGGCAGGAGCCTCCAACACCTTGGCCGATGCCCTGAGCCGGATAGGGGCTGCATCCCACGAGTGGTCTCTCCTGCCGGAGGTACAGCATCTGTTCTCCCTTTGGGCACACCTCAGGTGGACCTGTTTGCCTCCATGGAGAACGCGGCTGAGTCTGTTCCATGCCCCCCTCAGCAGGGCTCGCTGCAGGGGGATGCCTTCTCGAGGCAATGGACCCCGGGCCTCTTTTACGCCTTTCCCCCATTTCCCTTGATCCACAAGGTGCTTCTCAAGGCGAGGAGGGACAAGGCGCAGGTGATTCTGATAGCCCCAGACTGGCCTTGCCAGTTCTGGTACCCAGATCTCCTCAGTCTCAGCTCCAGGACTCCGCGGCAGCTTCCAGCTCGCCCGGACCTGCTCTCAGTCAATCAGGGGAAGGTGTTCCATCCGGACCTTCAATCCCTGCACCTGACGGCCTGGTTCCTGAGCGGCTAGAGTTCCAGGCCTTGGGTCTTTCCGACGAGGTCCTCAATGTAGTTGAGGCGTCCCGTAAGGAGTCGACCAGAAAATGCTATGCCTTCAAATGGAAAAGGTTTTCCATTTGGTGTCAGGGCAAGGGCTTGGACCCTTCCTCCTGTTCCTTGGCAAGCATCTTGGACTATTTATGGTCCCTTTCTAGTCAAGGGCTTAGGTCGACGATCCTAAGGGTGCACCTGGCAGCCATCTCTGCTTACCGGGCGCGGGCCGGGAAGCAGTCGGTGGCGCAGGAGAAGGTGGTCTGGCGCTTTTTCAAAGGCCTTGATCACATTTCCCCTCCAGTGCGGGAACCCCCACCTCCGTGGGATCTACTGCTGGTACTGGCAAAGCTCATGGGCAAGCCATTCGAACCTATGCACAGGTGTGCTCTCTCTCACCTGTCGTGGAAGACCGCCTTCTTGGTGGCTATCACGTCAGCCAGAAGGATGGGAGAGCTCCAGGCGCTTTCCATCGAGTCTCCTTACCTTGTCTTCCACAGGGACAAGGTTGTCCTGCGCCCCCCGAAATTCCTTCCGAAGGTGGTGTCGGAGTTTCACCTTAACCAGGTGTTGACTCTGCCGGTGTTCTACCCCAATCACACCTCGGAGGCCGAATATAGGCTCCATACTCTGGACCCTAGAAGGGCGCTCGCTTATTATAAGGAGCGCACGGCTGAAATTCGGGGAGAGGTTCGCCAGCTGTTTGTCACCTACGCTGAAGCCGCATCTGGCAGACCTGCAGCCAAGCGGACGATAAGCAGGTGGGTAACCTCCTGCATAGATCTCTGCTATAAGTTGGCGGGCATGGAGCCTCCCAGAGGGATAAGAGCTCATTCTACCCGCCATACTGCTGCAACGGTGGCTGCTTCCAGGGACGTCCCTATCCAGGAAATCTGCAGGGCTGCTACCTGGAAGTCAGCAAACACCTTCATTACCCACTACCACATCGACCTTGAGTCACGCCGGGATGCTGGTTTTGGGGCCTCGGTTCTCCAGTCTCTCTTTCCCAAGTAAGTATATGGGGGTGTGCGTCTTGCCTCCCTCCTCCCGGAGAACTGCTAGGAGTCTGCCAATGAGTGTGGATGAACAACATATCCATGTCCCTAGAAATACAGGTTACTCACCTGTAACAGGAGTTCTAGGAATGGTATATGTTGTTCATCCACACGACCCACCCGACCTCCCCGGCTTCGACGCACAACCTGAGCTTCCAGCGGGCCAGATCTGGCGTCATGGGGCGGAGCCGAGAGTTATACCACCCGGGTGGGTGGGAGGAGCAAGCTTGAAGACCTTCCGGCAAGATTTAAAGCGGCAAGGATACCTGCCAGTGAGTGTGGATGAACAACATATACCATTCCTAGAACTCCTGTTACAGGTGAGTAACCTGTATATCTGGACCATGTCCTTACTCAAATTCAGATTGATCTAGGTTGCTAGTCTCTACTACTTCTATCTTTGTGGGGTCGTTTGAACATCCTTAAAATGAATGTTCTCTCACCGCTTTTGTACCCACTCATAATGCTTGGCCTAGCTCTGCCCAAGGCATGTTTTCTCCAAATTAATAGAATTTCCTCTAAATTTCTCTGGCAGGGGAAACCTCCTTGGAGAGCTCTGGTCAAACTTGTGAGATCAAGAGAGGATGGAGGTTTAAATTCCTGCACCCGAAAATAGAATGTCAGCACTCTGTGTATTCTGATATTTCGTTATATGCAAATGTTGTGTTAGTCACTTCACTGTATGTAAAAATTATGTTGTCACTGTGCCTGTAAAAACTCAAGTCTGTAACTCTCCCGGGTCGCACCTGAAAATAGGCACTTGGATGTCTAGTGTGACTTACCCAGTAAACAAAAGCAAATAAATAAATAAATAAAGGTCCCTAACATTTACCTTTATTACCTGGCCATACAATGCTCCCGTTATTTCTCCTGGTTCCACCTGGCTCCTGAGGAATCTGACTCTGTTTACGTTCCCCATTGGCTGGATATTGAATGCTCACTCTGTTCTCAGTTAGTTTTACAACTGAATGAATCAGGCAGTTTCCTACCACGCAGGAGCCTCCGGGCATTTTTTTCTGCACCGCTTAAGGTGTCTATTTGTTTGTAGTTCAAGAACTGGAAGTGTGGCGGACGCGGGGGTCCATAGTGGTGGCACTGCCCCCTGCTTCCAATACTGGCGAGCTGGAGCAGCTGCACCATTACCTTAATGGAGTTTCCCCAGCGTCCGCCACACTTCCGCTTATGGACTTTTACAAACTAAAATAAACACCTTAGCGGTGCAAGAAAAATGCCGCTTTTGTGGGCTAGAGCTAAACCGGAGGGTACACCTTACGCGGGTAAAAGCTGCCTGATTTGTACAGTTTCCCTTTAACCCCTGTGCCTTGTTGTATGTTCCCCTTAAGAAAATTCCCGACCCTTTAAAAGACACTCCTGTTGGTCATTTTCTTCATGCTCACAAACAGTTATGTCATCTATTAAATCTAGACCCCTACATAGACACCTCCCAACCCGTATTGGAAAACCCTAACTTGAGAATTGCTAGAAAGGTGCTGACCCGGACGGCCTGGCTCTTTTTGGAATTTTTGTGTGATCATTTGCTCCATGCTGGCAAGCTCCTCACTTTTTCAGAGGCCCAACACAGGTTCAGTTGGCCTTTGTCTGTGTACTTCAGATATCTCCAACTAAGGCACATGCTGCTTCATTATTTTGGCGCTACTGTCTGGTCCAGAGCATATGGGGACGAACTGCTCCCCTTAATATGGGCCGCCCCCACTTCCCATACTATAGCCTTCTATCATGAGAGGTTGCAAGGATTACTTGCTGAGAGAGAATCCGTCCTTTTTTATTTCTGGGATCAGGTATTCCCCTCCCAGGATGGCCCTCGTGACTGGTCTCGCATTTGGAAAGCTATATATATAGGTACATCAGATGGGACAAATATCGTCTCATGCAGTTCCAAATTTTGCACAATATGTTTATACTCCGATTTAAGCTGTATAGAATGGGTAAGCTGCCTTCGGATTTATGTACCAGATGCCAGACTGAGCAGGGTTCCCTTTATCATATTCTCGGGACCTGCGAAAAGGTTTTACCCTTTTGGAAGGGTATCGGACAATGCTTAGACCCATTATTGGAGCTTGACCAGGTGTTTATGCCAGAGATTTGTATTCTGAGGGATTATACTGGGATTTTAATCAATAATCAGAAACCGTACATTGCTTTAATATCTGCATGTGCCAAAAAAGTCATACTTCGACACTGGTGCGATCAGACCATCTCTTCTTATGTGGAGTGGTATCGGGATATGCTTTTTGCCCTGCAGGCTGAACGCATTATTGCACATATGTTGAACTCCAAGAAGAAATAGTCCAAGGTATGGGAACCCCTTTACACTCTGTTGACCCTTAGTGCTGGGTGATGGTTGGTCACTCAAGGCTTCTGCACCTTTTTTAACCATGAAGAAGGTTGGGACCACTTATGCCTGTGCATACATATAGGCCTAATTTCCTTTTCCCCTGTTAAGATTAAAGGAATTGTGTGAGCTAACAGTTTGGGCTTCATAGCCCACTACTCTGGGGCGGCGATAGCCCCTCTGTGTGAAAATAACATTTTTTTACTCACTTAATAACATTTGGGAAGGGATCGTAATTTTGTCCGAACTGGGAGCCACTTCCGAGTTTGCCTGATAGTCTGCCCCGCGCTCCCCGTTTTGTGACGTGCTACCAGGGAGAGGCTGCGAAGCATTCTGAGTCTGTGAGGCTAACATTTAAAACTTTTATTACACTTTAAACTTACGCTTGATAACGAAGCCACTGCTCAACTAATGGGGACCCTATTAGCTGAGCAGTGGCTGTCATTTTTATCAAATGTTAGTTTAAAGTGTAATGAAATTTTTTAAAGGTTAGCCCCACAGACCTGTATTAGGCGTGTCCCCGTGTTCTCCCTGGTAGCACGTCATAAAACGGGGGAGCGCAGGGGCGGAGCAGGCAGATTCGGAAGTGGGAAGGGATCGTCTGGCTCCCAGTTTGAACAGAATTACAATCCCTTCCCAAACGTTATCAACTGAGTAAAAAAAATATATATATATTTTCTCTGAGGGGCTATCGCTGCCCCAGAATAGCAGGCTACGAAGCCCAAACTCTGATTTTTTTACAATCACACATTTACTTCAAGGTACTCATGTCCATATCACTACCCCCTACCCCAAAACCGCCTCTGTATGATAGTTTATGCCTTCTTCTCTTCTCTTCTCCTTTCTTTTTCCTTAGAACTGTCACAATCTCCAGAGAAGGGAAGGGGACGGGGCCTTTTATATTCTTTTTGGGGGGGGTGGTACTTTCGTTTGTCTTCTTTTTTGGGGAGTGTTTTGGATGAAAGGGGATGTTTTTAAGAATGTTTGCAGCATAACTGTACTGATTATTGCTCTGGATTATTCTCCCACGTTGCTGTAAGATCATGGTCAGCTGGTTCTTTGTGTATGTTACATAATCAGTTTATACAGTTTTATTAAATTAAAAAACAAACAAAACTGGTTGAATAGCCTTGATGGGTTACAGCTTTCATACAGTACTTTACCTGTATTGTGCTATATGGCATGCGTCTTCTCAGGTGACCTAGATACCCAGCAGCAAATCCATCTGGTTGGTTACCAAGGTGGCATTCCTGAAGAAGTCTTACTTTCTTACTTTCCATCAATGCAATCCAGTCTTGAGTCCCCCCTCCAATTTTTTACCAGCAGGTAGGTAAACATTCCTTTACAGTACAGGAATCTTTCAGGGATAAAAGGCACCCGCGCCTGACCGGGAACCCACAGGGGTTCTAAAGAGGTAATTTCCTTAAAGGAAACATAAACCATTTGATAACTTTTTTAAATATAATTAGAAATTTGTATCTGAGTGGAATCTGCTTCATATCCCCAGTGTTTTGTTTTGTTTTGTAATATTCATTGATACTTTGATAAATCGAGAGTAGAAGTGCACTATAGGTTCTTCAAGTCTGCTCCTCCACTATACAGTGGTGATCCATTTATATTCCCAGGTATCCATAAGGGCATCCAAGTATTTCTTTAAATAGTCCAGACTGGGAGCATCAACAATATAATGGGGCAAATTATTCCAGTGTTTTACTACTCTTTGAGTAAAGTATGAACCCCTTTTTTCCATTCTAAATAGTCTGCCATGTAGCTGTTTTGCATGGTTTCTGATTTTCTTTTTGCTTTGGTGGCCTTTACATAGCACCTTTCCTGCTCGTTCAAAAATTGCCCCCCACAAGAAACCCACAAGGATCCTTATATCCTCTGAGTTGCAGGCTGCAAGAATAAAACTAATTCTGACAGCTGTATTGAGGGAGAGAATCAATCATATTTAGGTTCCTTGGAGCCGAGAGCCCAATCACCTTCCACTTCCCTATAGTAAGTAGTTCCCCTGTGACCACACATTTTGTGATGTAACGGTTTTGAGAGCGCGGCCCTTTTTATTTGAGTGGCGGCCTTGATTTGTTCAAATTGAGCCTCTAGAATATAAAAATTGGAAGTTTTAAAAACAGTCCCCATAGAAATCTATGGAGCGTGACCCCACGCTATCCTGACTACTACATCATGAAACGCGCAAGTACAGGGACAGTGCTAGGTGGCTGTATAGGGAAGTGGGTGGGATCGGGCTGTCTGCTGCATGGAACCTAAATACGATCCCTTCCGTCACTCCTCAATACAGCTTACAGAAAATATTTCTTTTTACAGCCTGCAGCTGTGGGGGATGTAAGGATCCTCATGGGGCTCTGGGGTAAGTACCAGAAAAGGTGCTCTTTAATGAAGCCTTTTCCCTGCCCAGTATTCATTTTGTAATTACTTAGGAGTCCTGGAACCTAGTGACATCAGTTGAGCGAAAGCTTAGAATAAAGCTTTTCATGCAGGGCTCCCACTCAGTTGATGTCACAAGGTTCTAGAATGGATAAGTAATTTTACAGTTTATGGAGTTTCATGTGACACCTATATCGAATCACAGTGCTTCTTTCAGTTGCACATGGGATACTCTGATTTCCATAAGAATATCTCACGTGCTGTGCTAAACCGATGGGTGTCTCGTAGTGGCGCTTGCACTGCACAGTCTGGGACTGTTGTAGAGATAAAAAGGTAATTTAAAAAAAAGCACATGATGTATAATACATTTTATAGGGACACTAGGAGGGCCTCTTAGGGATATTAGAATATCATGTCTTTTGTCCTTAGGGCACCAGAAATTCTCATTTTAGGTTGGCAGTTCTCCTGCCCTAAGAATGTGGGAGGTGACACTCATATTCCTAAGAGGCCCTCCTAGTGTCCCAGTAAATGTATTAGAAAATGAGAATTGTCAGCAGCATTAACGAGACCCCAGATAAGGAAAAAAATAGGGCTATTTCAGAATTGACACGCTGCAGTGCCATGGGTGTGTCAAATATACGTTACACATTCCTAAATTTGTAATTACAGAGAAATAATGTAAAAAGCAAGGTATATGATTTCTTTGGAGCTTCAGCAATGAAAATGATAGTAAGGGCATTACCTCAAGATACCATAATAGCTGTGTCAAAGTTGAGTGCCCGGGCTTTGTAGATCATAACACTGGAGAAACCCCTCTTCAAAGATCACTGCAGTTATCAACTGAGATTGGGTTTTAGATGGCATTTACATTGAGGAAAAGTTTAAAATTACTTCTAAAGATCTGGGCGATTTGTGCAGTGGTTTAGCTTCAGCTTGTTACACCACTGACCTAGGTCGGGAATGAGCCATGCACGTTGGGGCCAGTTAGGGCCCAGGGAAGATCAAGTGACTCTGAGGCTGCTGGCCTCTGAGGAAGGAGGGCAGCACTCTCTGCTACAACACTGCCATCTGGGTAACACGGGTGGTGGTATGGCTTGAGAGACTAGGGGGGGAGGGACAAAACCTCGCTGCAGTGTGTGGCCATGCAGTAGCGCACGTATGCCATGTAGCCCTAGCTGGACGTGTCCTGAGAGTGGTAATAAACAGAGCAGGGAAAACCATGATGCATGGCAGCAAGAAGTTGGCACTGTTGTGCCACACCACTCCCAACTGTCCACTGTTCCCTTCCCCAACCCTTATATAGGTGGGACAAAGAGAAGACATGCTGATGATGCTTCTGTAGGAACCCATCATAGAGGAAATGCCCTCTGGCAAGGCAGTGCCCTTAGTAGACCCCTGGGAGACCAGTGAGAAGGGTGGCAGATGGGGCAGGGGTAGCAGAGCAGACTTTGGAAGTGTTGGAGGCAAGGGGTGTCTGTGTGTGTCCATAGATTTCTTTTAATGCTGCATATCTCTGCTAAAGAAAAATGTTCTACGCAGAACAAAAATACAAAAATTTTTAAATTTTATGTCATTTACCAGCAGAAATATTCTCTGGTTCCTGAATCTGATTGGCTGACAGTTGCCTTGGTTTTCCACAAGATTTATAATTTCAGAAAGACTAAAAAACTTAATATGTATACCCTCGAGGAAAGGAGGGCGAGGGGGGACATGATAGAAACTTTCAAGTACCTCAAGGGAATCAACAGAGTCCAGGAGGGTAGCATATTTCAGAAAACGAGATGTGCAAGAACAAGGGGGCATAATTTAAAGATAGAAGGGGGACAGCTCAAGAGCAACGTGAGGAAGTTTTTCACGGAAAGGGTGGTGGACGCATGGAATGGCCTTCCTGAGGAGGTTGTGAGGTCAAAAACAGTGGGGGAATTCAAGAATGCATGGGATAGACACAAGGCAACTCTGGTGGGGGGGGGGTAGGGAGAAGTAGGCTGTTGGTTAACTAGGATCTGTAGCTTATCCAGTAGGTAGGGAAATGGGCAGACTGGGTGGGCCATGCAGTCTGTATCTGCCATCAAAGTCATGTTTCTGTGAGCACCTGACTGAGGAAGTGGGATTGGTGGTAATCTTTCAGGCCCTTTGTGAAATACCTACTACCTACAGTTCTACATTGTTAAGCATCACAGTTGCACAGAATACTATGGTATTGATGCCATGAGTTATTTCCCGTACCATGCTATATCGTGGTTTTCTGAACTGTCTGACTAACTCACCCATAACTCTGAGTGTCAGATACCACCCTTGTATAAACCCAAGAATTCCACAGTTGCACTCCAGAAAGTGACTGATGTAATACTTAATGACAATTGTGGAATGAACGTTCATGATTATTCTGTGATTATAGATCCAGGGTGCGCATCTGGCTGGTCGGAGGGCTCCTTTCCCTTCCTGTAAGTGACTGTCTTAACTGAGTGTCTCACATGCAGGTGCACTGGAAATAAAATAGTGCTGTTTTTTTTTTTATGCTTTTCAATATTTCAGTTTAATTCTGTTCAAGTCAAAATTTAGTTTATTAAAATCAATAAACAAGGATGATGACCGGTCACTTGAGCCCCAAGGAGCTCGTTTTCAATGATGTCGGCCTTCCTGAGGAAGTTGTGGGGTCTAAAACTGGGGGAGAATTCAAGAATGCATGGGACAGACATAAGGCAATTCTTGTGGGGGGCAGGAAGATAAAGGCTGTTGGTTAACTAGGATCTGCGGCCTATCCTGTAGGTAAGGAAATGGGCAGACTAGATGGGCCTAGCGGTCCTTATCTGCCGTCAAAGTCTCTGTTCTATGTTTGATCAATAATATATTAATACTGCTGCAGAAACAGCTCTTATAGCTTTAATAGTGGTCTCACTTACGTCAGGTGTCTGCACATCTCCCTTCGGTTTTCAGTTCTCATACCCTAAAAGTGCACGTAGGACTAGTCTACAACAGTAAGAGTGGTCTCGATGGTGTATTAACAAGCAGAATTTCACACCCTGACATCCCTGCCAAGTCTAATGTTTTTTTTTAATTTTTTTTTAAATATAATTGTTCTAGGGACATGGATATGTTGTTCATCCACACTCATTGGCAGGTATCCTTGCCGCTTTAAATCTTGCCGGAAGGTCTTCAAGCTTGCTCCTCCCACCCACCCGGGTGGTATAACTCTCGGCTCCGCCCCATGACGCCAGATCTTCCTTACCGCTTGGAAGCTCAGGTTCCCTCCTTAACGCTCTGCGTTTGTGACTGGTTCCTATTCTCCATTTGAGGATTTATAAATAAATTTTGCAAAAAGACTTCAGTCTTCTATCCCTCGCGCCGCGATGGACAATCGACTCGGATTTCGGAGATGCCCATGCGGGCAGAAGATGTCTCGGACGGATCCACACTCCACGTGTGTTACTGCTTAGGCCTTGAGCACGACCCGCGCAGGCTTGCGACCTGTGCTCATCTTTCTCGGCCTCGTCCCTCGAAGACGTGCTGCCCGGTGCCTTTGCAAATCAGAAGCGTTTCCCTCGGTGAAGTCAAGGAGGCCCGGTTGGCGGTGTCCGCGGCGGCGGGCTCGGCGGATCAGCTCGAGCGGATGGTCGCCCTCGAAGAGGAGGCGGCGCGGGCCGTATCTTCCTCGGCCGCGGCATTTATCCCGCTCTCTCTGGGTTCTTCCTACACGGCTTCTTTTAAGGAGCTTTGTCTGTCCCTCTCCACTAAAGGAGAAGGGCTGTGTCTGCTGGACCTTATTCTCGGTCCAAAAAGAGGGACAGAGGTAGTCCTCCGTCGACGCCTTGGGGCGGGAAGGTCCTCTCCCGGGCCGTCGACCGTCGCTCTTGTCGACTGGCCGCTCGCCACTGGCCTCACGGTGTCCCCGTCAGGTCAGTTGACCGAGACCCCCACCGATGAAGTCGAGATTTTTCTCGACCCATTGGACGGGCTGTCGCCTTTAGCAGCCGAGATTCCCCTCTCCCCGGTTCCCCCGGGAGGAGTTGAGGATCCCGTGGGCTCGCCTATGCCTCCGGTTCCGGAGCCCTCGGATGGACCATCCGAGCCGAAGGGAGTGCCGGTTCCGGCCGACACCTCCCCGCACCGACCTCGGAAATTCCGGGACTCTCGGTCTCGGTCTCGGACCTCTTCGCGGTCCAGCCGATCCCACCGTCATAGGCGGTCTCGGTCTCGGCACCGCGGTAAGCGGCGTCGCCGCTCGTCCTCGTCCTCCTCCTCGGATGAGGGGAGGCTTCGGCGTAAATTACGTCGACGGTACGAGGACCTTATGTTGCAACAGCTCCTCCTGGCCGGGAATAAGCCGACTCCGGCGCCTTCCCCGGCCATTAAGTGGCTGTCACCGGAACGGCCGACACAACCCCTCGACTTATCCGAGGAGCCTATACCCAGGCCGTTGTTCGGCTAAACCAACTGCTCCACCGATTCGGTGGAACCTCCCCTCACAGCCACCAATTGGGGCTCCGACCAAGGATTCTCGGTCTGTAAGGTCTACCCCATCGGCTGTCAGTTACCCTCACTCCGACCGACCTCGGCAGGTGAAGGGTGGCTCAGGCCAGAGCAGCTCTTCGAGGATTCTTCCGGTCGAAGATGATTCCTCCTTTTCTCCAAGCGACTGGACTTGGAGTCTTCAGGAGGTCAGTCAATGGGCGATAGCCGTCGTCCTTCCTAGGACTGCTTCGCTCATCTCGGAGTCTACCGGGATGGAGCTCGAACCCGTTCCAAACGGGGCCAGGTATCCCCTCACGGAGATTCTGGACCGAGGGGATTCTCCGACGGAGGCCTTTCCGGTGGCCGAGGCCATAGTGGGTCCGGCACTGGAGCTTTGGCAGCGCCCTGCTTCCTCCCTGCGCCTTCGGCCAGGATGGCCAGGAAGTATGCGGTCCCTACGGTTCCTTGTCCGGTTTTGGACACCCCTCTGCTGAGGGGTTGGTTACCGACAGCGTTTTCCGGCGCCCGGCTGCGCCAGGGATGTGGACAAACCTCCTGACAAGGGTCAAGAGTGGACTATGTCGGGCGAAAAGTCTCGCTGCGTCCCTCTCGGCCTTCGTCAGGCCAGTTCGGCCGTCCTCATGGCACATTTTCTCATGCCCTGTTGGGCTTCCTGGATGAGGTCATCCTCATCTTCCCACGATCTGCAGACTACGGTTAAGCAGGTGCGGGACCAGGGCAGGGCAGTGGCCAAACAGCAGCTCAGACTGCTTTGGATATAGGGGACTCATGTGCCAGATCGGTGGCGGCCGCGGTGGCTATGGTCGTGAGCTTGGCTGAGGATATCCACCTTTACTGATACCCAGCACAAGTTGGCGGATGTTCCTTTTGGGGACTGACCTCTTGGCCCTGGGGTGGAAGGTCACCTGCAGAGGATCGAGAAGTCCAATGCCACCTTGGACTCGGTCTCTCGCTCAGAAGGACAAGGCCGCAAACCACAGCCCTAAGCCCTTTAGGTCTTCACCAGCCTTTGGCCTTGACCCAGCAACGTCAGGGCCAGCAGGCTCGGCCTGGCATCCCAAACCCAAGCGCCGGCTTCCTCTAACAGGAGGCAAGGAGGAAGGGCCCAGGAGGTCCCTCGGCGGTCCCTCCTCCAAGCCTGCCCAGTGACGGGCTGAGGGGTGTCGCCCCCATCCCCGTCACCTTACCCCTGGGTCCCCCCGTGGGGGGACGGCTCCGGCACTTCCGTTCCGCCTGGTCCGCTGTTACCACGGACAGGTGGGTCTTGGAGGTGGTGGGAAGAGGCCTGCCTCTGGAATTCGAGCAGGCACCACCCTTCAGAGCCGTCGCCCCTCGAGGGGCTTCGGGATCCCCAGCCTCACTGGCGGCTCGTCGAGCCGACATCGCTCTCCTCCTCCAGAAGGAGGTGGTAAGAGAGGTGGTGGACCCTCCTTCAGACCCAGGGTTTGTGTCCAGGTACTTCCTGGTTCCGAAACGGACGGGGGGCTGGCGCCCCATTCTCGACCTACGCGACCTAAACAAGTTCCTAAGGTCTCGAACCTTCAGGATGGTCACTCTGGCTCAGATAATACCATCCTTGGAACGCGGCGTGTGGTTCTGCTCTCTGGACTTGCAGGGCGCGTTTTTCACGTCCCTATCCGTCCGTCTCACCAGAGATTCCTTCGCTTCCGGCGGAAGGATCCTCTTCGAGTTCAAGCCATGCCCTTGCTTGTCTCCAGCTCCCAGGGTCTTCACCAAATGCATGGCTGTGGTGACAGCATTCCCTGCGGAGCCGAGGGTCCGGGTGTACCCTTACCTGGACGACTGGCTGATAGCAGCTCCCTCCAGGAAGGAGGCGGAGTGGTCCAGAGATCTGGCCCTCAGGTCTGCTCTCAACTGGGCCTCCTTATCAAGCAGGCCAAGTCGGAACTCGAGCGAAGCAGGTGATTCTATTCATCGGGCGCAGCTCGACTCTCTTCGAGCCAGGCGCTGCCTCAGGCGGACAGGGCGAGGTTCTTTCCTCCTTTGCCCGATCATTTCTGGTTGGGCATGCGCCTGCCGGGACTTCCTGCGCCTCCTGGGTCTCATGGCGGCCTGCACCAGCGTGGTCCGTTGGGCCCGCTGGAATATCGTCCCTTCAGTGGGACTGGCCAGCCAGTGGTCACAATGCTGCGATCCCTTGGACCAGCTTGTGTCGGTGACACAGGGATGTGGAACGCTCTCCAGTGGTGGACCGTTCCAGATCATTTGCAGGAGGGCATCCGTTCGTCCGCCCGAGCCGACGGCTCTCTGTCGACCGATGCCTCTCTGATGGGTTGGGGTGCCCATCTGGGGAACACCGGGCTCATGGCCTCTGGTCCCCGCGGAGTCCCGATGCCACATCAACCTGCTGGAGCTCCGGCGGTCCGCCTAGCTCTCCACCGCCTTTGCTCCGTTCCTCCGGGGTCAAGTGGTCCGAGTCCAGGCGGACAATACCCGACTATGTACTATCTAAACCGCCAGGGCGGGGCGCTCCATGCTTCTATGCAAGGAAGCTCTCCGCATTTGGTCACCGTGCGCAGCCTGGAGCGGATCTCCTAGCCATTCACGTGGCAGGAGCCTCCAACACCCTGGCCGATGCCCTGAGCGGATAGGGCTGCATCCCACAGTGGTCTCTCCTGCCGGGGTAGTACAGCATCTGTTCTCCCTTTGGGGCACACCTCAGGTGGACCTGTTTGCCTCCAGGAGAACGCGAGCTGAGTCTGTTCCATGCCGCCCCCTCAGCAGGGCTCGCTGCAGGGGATGCCTTCTCGAGGCAATGGACCCCGGCCTCTTACGCCTTTCCCTCATTTCCCTTGATCCACAAGGTGCTTCTCAAGGCGAGGAGGGACAAGGCGCAGGTGATTCTGATAGCCCCAGACTGGCCTCGCCAGTTCTGGTACCAGATCTCCTCAGTCTCAGCTCCAGGACTCCGCGGCAGCTTCCAGCTCGCCCGGACCTGCTCTCAGTCAATCAGGGGAAGGTGTTCCATCCGGACCTTCAATCCCTGCACCTGACGGCCTGGTTCCTGAGCGGCTAGAGTTCCAGGCCTTGGGGTCTTTCCGACGAGGTCCTCAATGTAGTTGAGGCGTCCCGTAAGGAGTCGACCAGAAAATGCTATGCCTTCAAATGGAAAAGGTTTTCCATTTGGTGTCAGGGCAAGGGCTTGGACCCTTCCTCCTGTTCCTTGGCAAGCATCTTGGACTATTTATGGTCCCTTTCTAGTCAAGGGCTTAGGTCGGCGACCCTAAGGGTGCACCTGGCAGCCATCTCTGCTTACAGGCGCGGGCCGGAAGCAGTCAGTGGCGAGGAGAAGGTGGTCTGGCGCTTTTCAAAGGCCTTGATCACATTTCCTCCAGTCGGGAACCCCACCTCCGTGGGATCTACTGCTGGTACTGGCAAAGCTCATGGGCAAGCCATTCGAACCTATGCACAGGTGTGCTCTCTCTCACCTGTCGTGAAGACCGCCTTCTTGGTGGCTATCCGTCAGCCAGAAGGATGGGGAGAGCTCCAGGCGCTCCATCTGGGTCTCCTTACCTGGTCTTCCACAGGGACAAGGTTGTCCTCGTCCCCACCGAAATTCCTTCCGAAGGTGGTGTCGGAGTTTCACCTTAACCAGGTGTTGACTCTGCGGTGTTCTACCCCAATCCACACCTCGGGGCGAATATAGGCTCCATACTCTGGACCCTAGAAGGCTCGCTTATTATAAGGAGCGCGCGGCTGAAATTCGGGAGAGGTTCGCCAGCTGTTTGTCACCTACGCTGAAGCCGCATCTGGCAGACCTGCAGCCAGCGGACGATAAGCAGGTGGGTAACCTCCTGCATAGATCTCTGCTATAAGTTGGCGGGCATGGAGCCTCCCAGAGGATAGAGCTCATTCTACCCGCCATACTGCTGCAGCGGTGGCTGCTTCCAGGGACGCCCTATCCAGGAAATCTGCAGGGCTGCTACCTGGAAGTCAGCAAACACCTTCATTACCCATTACCACATCGACCTTGAGTCACGCCGGGATGCTGGTTTTGGGGCCTCGGTTCTCCAGTCTCTCTTTCCCAAGTAAGTATTGGGGGTGTGCGTCTTGCCTCCCTCCTCCCGGAGAACTGCTAGGAGTCTGCCAATGAGTGTGGATGAACAACATATCCATGTCCCTAGAAATACAGGTTACTCACCTGTAACAGGAGTTCTAGGAATGGTATATGTTGTTCATCCACACGACCTCCCCGGCTTCGACGCACAACCTGAGCTTCCAGCGGGCCAGATCTGGCGTCATGGGGCGGAGCCGAGAGTTATACCACCCGGGTGGGTGGGAGGAGCAAGCTTGAAGACCTTCCGGCAAGATTTAAAGCGGCAAGGATACCTGCCAATGAGTGTGGATGAACAACATATACCATTCCTAGAACTCCTGTTACAGGTGAGTAACCTGTATTTATTAAAGTATTGTGAGGCACAACAGAAATCACATTATTGATACAAAAAGCAACGGTATACATATACTGACAAAAGATTTGGGCAACAGAGTCAGTTACTCCCTGTTATTCGATGTCCTTATTCCTTAACTCAAGCAGTAACATACAGTAGACATTTCCACAAAAACTCAATTTCAACATACTAATTTGGCAGCAAAGAGAAATAAAAAATAGACCATACCATTCCCTCCATCTCCTCCCCAATGAGAGCAGCGCCTTCCTTAATCCTGCAGAAAGCCACTCAAGGAACAAAATCAGAATCTATCTGGGCCATATACCATGCCCATCTCTGTCATTTTGTGTTAAAGACCCCCTGCTTATCATGAAGACCAGACGTCAGTTTTCTAATTGATAGATAGCCATAACTGTTGTCCTCCAGTCATCTATTGAAGGAATAACCAGGGTCGTCTATCTACGGGTAATGGCCACCTTGGCTGCCAGTATGTGTAAGGGTATTAAAGTTTTGTGTCAAAGGGGGTGGTGGTGCTGGGGCATAATTGATGACAAAACCATTTTAACTGATAATTCCACTGGGTTCCCTAGGCATTCCTGAAGTGCTTCCTGCAGAGTGCACCAAAAAGGGGTCAACAATGGGCATGACCAGAATGTGTCCCAAATCCGCCATCTGGCACCTACATCACTGCCAGCATATACCCCATATGATGGTGGCAGGTATTTTATGAGTACTGCAGGGGACGGAAAATGCCAGTATCGCATTTCCATGCAAATTCCCTCCAAGTAGAGGAAAAAGTAAGTTTTAGTATAGGGATAGTTACATGACAGGTGCTTAGTTTTAATAATTAATGTTTTGTTTGTGAATATGTTTCATTCAGCTTGTCCTTGTTACTGCCACAACTTCTGCTTTATATTTAGAGAACACTGCTTACCAATAAATCAGTAATGAAAATGAAACCTCTGGTTCTGTATCCCAGTAGTGCATTTTGTGGTTTGTATCAGCTCTCCCCAACCAAAAAGGTGACATACCTTAAACGTGGAATTTCAGGTTTGACTAGTTATTTAGTTTGGCTAGTAAACTTACAGCAGCTGTCTTGCAAGAGGGGGAAAGTCTAAACCAGTCCAGTTTCTAAAATCTGTATACACTTAATTTGTGCTTGTAAAATAGGGGTAAAAATTAGTAAGATGTATGATGGACATGTTCTGATAGACAAATGCCTGTCTTTCAGAGGGCCACAGTTGGTACATGGTTGTACACCTTTGCGATGACTTGGACTGAACTGTCTTCAGCTCCATAGAAACTGCCAGGATATTATCTCACCTCGTGGAAACATCAAAGTGACGTCCTGGAGCACTGGAGCTGTGGTGATAAGCAGCAGAACCTTGCAGATTTCAAACTGGCTAAGCTGTTGAAAGCCTATCATTACTGCTGATAAACTCTGACTACTCTTTAAAGGACTAGGCAGAAAAACTAATTGGGTAACGACAGAAGTAACTGAGTGATCACAGTTACGTCTTGTTGCAGCAAAGTGGAATTCATGGAGTGCAGAGGTATATTCCCTGGATCTGGAGTCGTCTTTGTTTTTTGAAGTAGCTCTTTCAAACTCATGTTTGCAATAGTTTTGCCCCACTCCACATTCATACGGTTAATAGCTGGAAGATTAAAACTCCTCAACAGGACTAAGTATCATTTAGTTGTGGCCATTTCAGTCTCTTTAAAGGAGCAGTGCATTCACAAATTTGCAAAAACATAAGTTGTACAGAGTGTTTTGATTTGTGTGTTTAGCCTTAGTGTGTCCTTCCCCTTGTCTGCTGTTGGATTTTTTTTCTAAACTATACTACTGGTTTTATGGTTGTTTTATGGACCTGGGGATCTCCATCTTTTCAAACAACATGAAGTCTTGCTGTATTCTGACATATGCAGTTAGGTCCTGCCTTTCAATGGCCAGCATGGATTGTTCACCGCGAGCTCGGTTGAAGTCTCTGTCTGCTGTTGTTTAAACTCCAACCGTCAGATTCTTTACTCCGCCTCACTGAACAGTCGCTCTGGAGATTACTCCTTTGCTCAGTTCAAAATAGTCAGTTAAAGTGTCGTTTTTTTCGCTCGGTTTCTACCGAATTGCTGCTACCGATCTGTCGGTTTAAGTCTGTCAGTGGTACCGTAAGTACTAGATAGGTTTTCTGTACAGTTTCTGTGTGGAACTTGTAAATCGTGGATCGGTTCGGCTGAACCAATCAGTTTTCAGGTAAAAAAGTTTGTGGTTTACTTAGAGCGTGGTAACCAGTCCGTATCGGTTCTAAAAAAAACGGATTTTTATTACGGGTTTTTCCAAGACCCGTGACAACGGCCAGAACCATAGGAGTCTTGCCTGGTGGATCTGAAAAGGGTAAGTTTTGGTTAGATTGGCCATGTCTGAGAAACCCAAGAAAAAACTGGCCCACTGGGTTTCAACATTGCAGTGTGTGTGTGGGGAAGTCTTTGCCAAGGCTGATCCCCACACCACCTGTGTTTAGTGTCTGGGGTTTGACCACCTCGATTCAGACTGCCAAATTTGTAAGAATTTTCCCAAATCTACCCTGGAAAAGAGATTAGGTAGACTGAGGGAAAGGGAGGCTGAGAAGTCTGCTGACCCAGATGGCTAGCCCGGTTCTGTTCTGACCGAACCAGAAGGAGTGCCCTCTGACCAGGGCGATACTTCTTCGGGCAAAAGGAGAGCTGATTCTGAGGAGTCGGTTCCGGTAAAGAGAAAAAGAAAAGATAAATCGTCCGGTTCAGTCCCAGAAATTCATTCTCCGACCGCCGATGAGATAGCCAAGGCGATAAGGATAGTGCAGTCGCTTACTTCGGCTCCGACTGAACCGGCACCGTCTGGCAAGGGTTCGGTTCGGTCGGTTCCCCCGGTTCCGGATTACACTTCGGAAGAATTTTATGAACCGGATGAGGAGGAGGAGGGGGAGAGTATGAGGATGGTGATGGTGATTATGAAAGTCTGGATGTGCCTATTCACCCTGACATCTCCCCAGACAGACCTTCAGGTGTTTCTCCTCCTAGGCTTTCTGAGTCCCCTTCTCACTTTATGTTTTACGAAAAGTGGCTGAGACCCTCCAGCTTCCTGTGGAGGAAGCAGTAGAGGATCAGGAGGAGCCTGATTTTGTTGAGATGATGGACATCCCAGAGTCCAGGAGACTGTCTGTTCCCCTCCACAAATCCTTAGGGAAACAGACACATAAAATTCTTAAGACTCCTAATTCCATACCTCCTGTGGACAGACGAATGGACAAGAGGTATACTCTTTCAGGCTCAGACACGGAGTTCCTTTCCCAACAATGCAGCCATGTTGGGGTAGTGCAGGCTGCTGCCTGTGATAAGGCAAATATCCCCTTGGCATCACACCCCCCAGAAAAGGACTCCAGGAAGACTGAAGCCATGGCAAAGAAACAGTACATGGCAGTATCTTTGGGACTCAGGTAGGCTAACTATATGGCCTACACAGCTAGATACCAGAAGTCCAGGTGGGACACTGTGCTGGCTCTGGCTAAACAGGCCCCTGACCAGCTTGCCAAGGAGCTGGAGCAGGTGGCGGCAGATGGGATTGAGGCATCCAGAGTGCAGTTTCATGCTGCTGTGGACTCCAGTGATGTTTCATCAAGAGTCATGGCTACATCTGTGGCTCTTCGGAGGATGGCTTGGCTCAGACGTACTAGCCTATTACAGGATACCCAGGCTAAGGCCATGGATTTCCCTGTTATTGGTAATTCTCTGTTTGGGGAGCAGACAGAGAACTACATGAAAAAGATGGACGAGTACAGGACCACTTACAGGAGTGCTCAGGCCAATGAAAGGCAAGTTACTCCTCAAAGGCAGCAGTCCAGGGGCAGGCCTTTCCAAAGGCCTTTTTACCAAGCTCAGGCCTCCTGTTCTTACTCTCAGAGGGGGTTCTTTAGAGGGAGAGGCAGATGGGGGATGAGCAGGCCTGCATCCACCCCTCAGCCTAAAGCCCCTGCCAAGCAGACACCCTGATGGGTCTGCCCGGCCGATTCTCCAATACCAGTAGGGGGCAGGCTGGCTTACTTTGTCCAGGACTTGAAGTCTCTGACATCAGACAAGTGGGTCCTGGAAGTAGTAAGCCAGGGACTGGTTCTCAGCTTCAAAAAATTTCCCAAGATGAGAACCAGATCCTTTCCACCTGCAAATCCATCAGAGACCCTTGCCTTACAGGCAGAGGTTTCTTCCCTCCTAGCTCTCAGAGCTATAGAGAGGGTTCCCACCCTACACAAGGGCAAAGGATTGTACTCCAGGTACTTCCTAACCCCCAAAAAGACAGGAGAATGGCGGCCCATCCTGGACCTAAGATATCTGAACAAACACCTTTTAAAACCAGAGTTCAAAATGGTGACTCTGGGAATAATCCTTCCCCCTCTAAGGCCAGGGGACTGGCTAGCCTCCCTGGACCTCAAAGATGCCTATTTTCACATTCTCATCAGGTGCTTCCACTTAAAGTACCTCAGGTCCGAGTTGCCCTCAGGCCACTATCAATTCAGAGCAATGCCCTTTGACCTAACATCAGCCCCAAGGGTTTTCACAAAGTGCCTGGCAGTAGTGGTTGCTTTCCTAAGGAGAAAAAAGATCTCCATCTTCCCATACTTGGACGACTGGCTCATATAGGTCAGTGTCTAGACCAAGTCAAGTCACATTTGCAAATAACTCAGCAAGTGCTCACTTCCTTAGGATTCCTTCTCAACCTTCCAAAGTCAGTTCTCGAACCAGTACAGCTCCTCACCTTCATGGGGGCGGAGCTGGATACAGTAAAGGCAAGTGCCTTCCTTCCCCTGGAAAGGGCAAGGACCCTTATGGAACTGGCCTCTTCATTCACCCTGCAGGTGTCTCGACCAGCAAGGCATTTACTTCAGCTTCTGGGCCACATGGCAGCTTCCACAGCAGTGGTCCAAGGAGCAAGATTCCAGATGAGGGACATTCAGTTCCACTTAAGAGCCTTCTGGTCCCAAAGAAAGGATTCCCTTACCAAACTAGTCCCAGTGACTCGAACCCTGATCCAGGCCTTGCAGTGGTGGCAGGATCAGGACAATTTGAGACAAGGGGTTCCTTTTGTCACTCAGTCTCATTCAGTGATACTCACCACAGATGCTTCCCTGCTGGGCTGGGGAGCCCATCTGGGGGATCTTACCACCCTCTCTGCTTCACATCAATCTCTTGGAACTCAGAGCAGTGTTTTTGGCACTGCAAACCTTTTCCAAATCTGTGCAAAACAAGGTGGTCCAGGTCAGAACAGACAATACCACCACCATGTGGTACATCAACAAGCAGGGAGGCACTCTGTCTATGGCCTTGTGCACAGAAGCAATGAAGTTGTGGTCCCTGGCCTATTCCCTGCAGACCTCTCTGATAACAGTTCACCTCCCAGGGAAGGACAATGTCCTAGCAGATGCTCTGAGCAGAATATCCCAGGGCCATCACGAATGGACCCTAGATCCTATAGTTTTGAAAGCGATTTTCTCGAGATGGGGCACTCCACAGATAGATCTTTTTGCAGCCCCAGACAATCACCAACTTCCTCTCTTTTGTTGCAGACCCCCAGTCTTGGGCTCAGTCCCCCTGGATGCTCTGATCCTGAATTGGGAAGGGAAATTTCTGTATGCTTCCCCCCTTCCCTCTCCTGTTCAAAGTATTAGTCAAGATAAGGTCACAACCATGCAAAGTGATTCTGATTGCTCCAGACTGGGCCAGACAGCCCTGGTATCCCCTGTTGCTATCCCTAGCAGTCCACCTTCCCCTGTCTCTTCCCAGGAATTACAACCTGTTGACATCCTCTCAGGGGAGGATTTGGTACCCGAATCTTCAGTCTCTCAATCTCAAGGCATGGCTCTTGAAGAGTTAGAGTTTGCTGATCTGCATCTTTCCCAAGGGGTTCTGGATATCCTTAAGGCTTCTCGAAAGCCTTCCACCAGAAAGACTTAGAACTCCAAATGGAAAAGATTCAGTATTTGGTGTTCTGAGAAAAATATTTCTCCAGATTCTGCTGAGTTGCCTATGGTTCTGGACTATATGGTCCATCTCAATGGCCTAGGCCTTAGGAAAGCAGAAACAGCTGCCAAATGCACTTTAAGTATAGCTGGCCTGTCAGTAGGCAAGCCATCCCCTCTGTCAGCCCATCCTGTGTTTTGTAAGTTTTTCAAGGGATTGCTTCACACCAATCCCCCCTTTAGGTATCCTGCTCCTGCTTGGGACCTTAACGTTTGCATTGCTCAGCTTATGCAACCCCCCTTTGAGCCTTCGTCCTCTGCAGAGCTTAAGTACTTGACTTGGAAAACTGTGTTTTTGGTGGCCATTACCTCTGCCAGGCGTATCAATGAATTGCAAGCCCTGTCCGTGGAACCTGATCTCATCTCTTTCCATAGAGATAAAGTGGTCCTAAGAACTAACAGAAAGTTTTTGCGTAAAGTGGTTTCAGATTTCCACCTCAACCAGTCTGTGTCTCTCCCTGTTTTCTTCACTGACCATTCCTCCTCTGGAGAGAGAATGCTACACAGCTTAGATGTTAAAAGGGCCCTTAGCTACTATGTAGAGTGCACCAAGAGTCACAGGTTTGAATCCCTTCAGTTGTTCCTCACGTATGGAGAGGTTGGTAAGGGCAAACCTGCCACTAAGAGATCTATTGCCAGGTGGATTGTTTCTTGTATACAATTCTGCTATGAGAAACTGGGTAGAACTCCACCCTCAGGCCTGAGGGCTCATTCCACTAGAGGTACAGCTGCTTCCCTGGCTGCTGCCAGGGATATTCCTATCTTAGAAATTAGTCAAGCAGCCACCTGGAAAACAGTCCATACATTCACCAAGCATTACTCTTTGGATATTCAGGCTAGGAGTGATGCTCGGTTTGGCACAGCAGTACTTCAGAGCCTATTTCCAAAGTAGTTCTGTCCCTCCTCCATGGAGGTACTGCGTGGTAGTCTGCATATGTCGGAATACAGCAAGACTTCATGTTGTTTGAAGAAAAAATTACTCGCCTTAGTAATGTTGTTTCTTCTAATGGAGTCTTGCTGTATTCTGACCTCCCCCCGCCTCCCCTCTCAGAACCTAGTTTTTGGGATGTGGGTGGGCAGGAGCACTGTTGGCATCCTAGGGGTGTCCCTTTTTCACCTACTTTATTTTGGGTGAGTTATTGTGTTTTGGGATGTGTTTTGTTTTTTGGGTTTCCTGACTTGATGTTTTCTTTCTGAAACCAAAAAGCCCTTTTATATTGATATAGTTGCCAGTTGGCTAGTTTTGAGTTTTACAGTTTCCACACAGAACTTCTAGTGAGTATTGCTCGTAAAGATCTGACTGTTGGAGTTGAAACAACAGCAGACAGGGGCTTCAACCGAGCTTGCGGTGAACATTCCATGCTGGCCACGGAAAGGCAGGACCTAACTGCATATGTCAGAATACAGCAAGACTCCATTAGAAGAAACAACATTACTAAGGTGAGTAATTTTTTCTTCTTGTTCCTATGGTGCCTCCTGTCCCATGTGACAGTGATGTATCCGGGACCATGGATACAGCAAGCACTGGTTTAGGGTTCGTTTTACAGCAACAGAATTGTTATATAAAATAACTTTCCTTATCCAGTGAACACTAATGGCTACATTTTTTCTTTAGCTTGTACCTGAGGGCTGAGTGGGTTATTCCGTAAGAAAACAGCTACAGTAATGCTATTTTGTGGAGGCTAGAACATCAGGCTCCTATCTCTAGTACTTGCTGTATCAGTGGCCCCGGACACATCACTGTCTCATGGGACAGGAGGCGTTGTAAGAAAAAGAAAAGCAATAAACTTTGCTAAGATGGAGATCCCCAAGGGCCATAAATCTACCATACAACTATCAGGCTAATCTGGAAAACACTCTTAATATAACTGTAACCCGAAGCCCGGAGACTAGCTTAGGAGAGAGAAACACTTTAATATAACTATAACCCCATGGGGTTCCCGAAAAAGTCTTCCTTGAGCTTATCTAAATGCTCACTGCCAGGCCGGTGTCCTGCATTTTTTCAGTTTAAATGTGATTGCCAGAGAGTGCCTATATAGCCTCTGTGTACTGTCTCTTTAAGAGCTGCCTGGATTGCAGTCATAATTAATCTAAAAGGAAGTTCTGTTCGAAGATATGCTTGTTTGCTGATCATTTGTTAGAGTAGTAATAATATTGCAGTTTGTTCTAACCTGCCTTCTTTGCAGCATGGACAGTTCTGTTTGTTTCCATCATCTTGGTCATGGACTGCTGAAATGGGCCAATCAGTACATTTGGGGCTCCAAAATGGAGCCTGCCTACAGGGGCTTAGTGGGGTCAAAACTTGTAGGAATTGTAGTTCTAGGGACGTGGATATGTTGTTCAATCCACACTGTCTGACAGGTTCCTTGCCACTTTAAATCTTGCCGGAAGGTCTTCAAGCTGGCTCCTCCTACCCACCTGGGTGGTAAAACCCTCGGCTGCGCCCCATTACGCCAGATCTTCCTTACCGCTTGGAAGCTCAGGTTCCCTCCTTAGCGCTCTGCGTTTTAGGCCTGGATCCACACTCTTCGGAATTTCCTAAACTTATTTTAAAATTTATAAGACTTCAGTCTTCGCCTTTCCGCGTGGCTGCGATGGACAAATCCACCCCCGGCTTCTGTCTTGTGCCCGTGTGGGCAGAAGATGTCCCGGACTGATCCACACTCCACGTGCGTCTACTGCCTGGGGCTTCGCCACGACTCGCAGGCTTGCGAATTGTGCAAGTCCTTTTTGGCTTCGGTCTTGGAGGACTGCGCTGCCAGACTTCTTCTTGGGCGACCCGAAAAATGGTATCTGCCCGTCAAGTCTAAGGAGGCCCGTTGGGTGGTGTCCGCTGCGGCGGGCTCCGCGGAACAGTCTGAGCAATTGATTGCCCTCGAGGAGGAGGAGGCGGCCCAGGCTGCTTCTTCTTCCTCCTCGGCCGTGGCATTTATCCCGCTCTCTTTGGGCTCCTCCTACACGGCTTCGTTTAAGGAGCTTTGCCAGTCCCTCTCCACCAAGGGAGAGGGGCCATTGGGACATTCCAGTTGGTCCAAGAAGAAGGACTCTTAAGGGTAAGTCCCACCGTCGACATTTGTGGGAGCGGGAGAGATCCCCTTCACCGGAACGTCGACTCTCGACTTCGGTCGAGGCTGCGGCCGCTGGCTTCACGGTCCCCCCCCCCGTCAGGTCAGCCGGCCGAGACATCCGTTGACACAGTCAAGATTTTTCTCGACCTGTCGGATGGTTTGTCGACTGGAGAAGCCGACAACTCTACTTCACTGGTTCCCCTGGTGGAAACCGAGGACTTGCCTGTGCTGGAGTCCCCGGTTATGGTTCCTGCACCGAGGAAGGAGTGGGTTTCCCCCATCCCCTCTCTGACCCACCCTCGGAACCCCCAAAGGTCTCGGTCCTCTTCCAGGTCCAGCTGGTCTCGCTGACGTCTGCGGTCTCGGTCTCGGCACCATGGAAAGCGGCGTTGCCGCTCATCCTCGTCGTCCTCTTCTGAGGATAGGCTCCGGCGCAAGTTGCGTCGGCGCTATGAGGATTTAATGTGGCAGCAGCTCTTATTGTCCGGGAATAAGCCGACTCCATCGCCTTCTCTGGCCATTAAGTGGCTGTCACCGGAGCAACCGAAACAACCCCTCGTAGTGGTCGAGGAGCCGACCCTGGCACCGGTTGTTCGGCTGAAGCTGGTTGCTCCACCCATTGTGGTGGAACCTCCGCCTCCACAACTGAAGACTGGGGCCCCGACCAAGGATTCTCGGTTGGGTCAGAGCTTGCCTCACAGGTTGTCAGTCACCCTCACTCCCGATCGACCTTGGCAGGTGGAGGGTGGCTCAGGTGCCCGGCAGCTGTTTGTAGACTCCTCGGAGTCTGACAACAACTCTTCCCTGTTCTCCAGGCTGCTTGACCTGGAGTCTTCAGGGGGTCAGGTGGTGGACGAGAGCCCATCCTCGTTTTTAGGTTTGCTTCGGCTCATCTCGGAGTCCACCGAGATGCAGTTCGAACCCGTTTCAGAATGGGCCAAGTATCCCCTCACGGAGATACTGGACCGAGGGGATTCCCCTACAGAGGCCTTTCCTGTGGCCGAAGCCATTGTTGGCCCGGCCCTGGAGTTGTGGCAGCGGCCAGCATCCTGTCCTGCGACTTCGACCAGGATGGCTCGAAAGTACACAGTCCCCACCGGCTCACTCTCTGGTTTCTTGGAGCACCCCCCTGCGGAGGGGTTAGTGACCGATAGCATTTTCCGGCGCTCCGGGAATACTCGGCACGTGAGCAGACCGCCCGATAAGGAATCCAAAAAGCTGGATTACGCAGGGCGGAAGGTTTACGCTGCTTCCTCCCTAGGTCTTCGTCGGGCTAGCTCGGTCATTCTGATGGCACATTTCTCACACGCCCTTATGGGTTCCCTGGATGAGGTGATTCCTCATCTCCCGGCTGACCTTCAGACGATGGTCAAACAGGTGCAGGATCAGGGAAGGGCGGTGGCAAAACAGCAGCTCCAAACTTCGTTGGACATAGGTGATTCTTGTGCCCGATCAGTAGCGGTCGCAGTGGCCATGCGCCACAGAGCTTGGCTGCAGATCTCCACGTTCACAGCGGACACGCAGCACAAGCTGGCAGATGTTCCCTTCCTGGGCACCGACTTGTTCGGGCCGGGGGTGGAAGGCCACCTCCAGAGGATCGAGAAGTCCAATGCCACCTTGGACTCTGTCACATCTGCCCAGAAGGACAAAGGCCGCCAGCAGCAGCGTAAGCCCTTTTGCCCTTCCGCCCCTGCGGCACGTCCGGCCCAGCAGCACCAGCACCAGGGCCAGCAGGCACACACTTGGCACCCTAAGGCCAAGTCTGCCGCTTCCTCCAGTAGGAAGCTGAGTCAAGGTCCAGGAGGTCCCTCAGGGCTTTTCCTCCAAGTCTGCCCAGGACGGGTTGAGGGTGTCGCCCCCAACCTCGTTACTCCTCCCCGGGTCCTCCCCGTGGGGTGACGGCTCCACCACTTCTTTTCCTCCTGGTCTGCTATCACCACGAACCGCTGGGTGCTAGAAGTGGTAGGAGGGGTTGGCCTCTGGAATTCGAGCAGTTCCCTCCCTATCGAGCCGTCGCCCCATGGGGGACAACGGGTTCCATAGCCTTTCTGTCAGCTTGTCAAGCCAACATTGCCCTGCTCCTCCAGAAGGAGGTGATCAGTGAGGTGGCAGACCCTCCTCCAGACACAGGGTTTGTGTCCAGGTGCTTCCTGGTCCCAAAACGGATGGGGGGGAGCTGGCGCCCCATTCTCAACCTGCACAACCTGAACAAGTTCCTAAGGCCTTGCACTTTCAGGATGGTCACTCTGGCTCAGATCATTCCATCCTTGGAACTAGGCATGTGGTTTTGTTCTCTGGACCTTCAGGACGTGTTCTTTCATGTCCCAATCCGTCCGTCTCATCAGCGATTCCTCCGCTTCCAAGCAGAGGGATCTCTTTACGAGTTCCGGACCATGCCCTTCGGCTTCTCTCCAGCTCCCGGGGTCTTCAACAAGTGCATGGCAGTGGTGACAGCATTCCTACGGTGCCAAGGGGTCCGGGTGTACCTTTACCTGGACGACTGGCTGATTGCAGTCCCCTCCAGGTTGGAGGTGGAGTGGTCCAGGATCTGGCCCTCCAGGTCTGCTCTCAGATTGGCCTCCTCATCAACGAGGCCAAGTCGGAACTCGTGCCATCGCAGGTGATTCAGTTCATCGGGGCAGAGCTCGGCTCCCAGAGGACAGGGCCGAGTTCCTTTCCTCTTTTGCCCAGTCATTTCTGGTTGGCCAATTGCGCCCTGCCCGGGACTTACTGCACCTTCTGGGTTTCATGGCGGCCTGCACCATTGTGGTCCGCGTGGACTAACGGCATATGCATCCCCTGCAATGGGGACTGGCCCGCCAGTGGTCACAGCACTCCAGTCCTCTGGATCAGCCAGTGACGGTGACCCAGGAGATGTGGGACGGCCTACAGTGGTGGCTCGTTCCAGCTCATCTGCAGAAGGGTATCCCATTTGTCCGCCCTGAGCCGACGGTCACTCTGACGACCAACTCCTCTCTGAAGGGTTGGGTTGCCCATCTGGGGGAGCTCGGGGCCCACGGCCTGTGGTCCCCTCAGGAGTCTCAATGCCACATCAACCTGCTGGAGCTCCAAGCGGTGCGTCTAGCCCTCACTGTCTTCGCTCTGTTTGTATGGGGTCAAGTGGTTCAGGTCCAGACGGACAACACTACGACCATGTACTACTTCAACCGACAGGGCGGAATGCACTCCTTGCTTCTCTGTGCAAGGAGGATCTCCGCATTTGGTCTCTTGTGATCAGCCTGGAGGCGGATCTCCTAGCTATCCATGTGGCAGGAGCCTTCAACAGTCTGGCCGATGCCCTCAGCTGGATAGGCGCTGCATCTCACAAGTGGTCTCTCCTGCCGGAGGTAGTACAAGATCTGTTCTCCCATTAGGGCACCCCTCAGGTGGACCTGTTTGCCTCCAGGGAGAATGCGAAGCTGAGGCTGTTTTATGCCCGCCCTCAGCAGGGCTCACTGTAGGGGATGCCTTCTGAGGCCGTGGACCCCGGGCCTCTTCTACACCTTCCCTCCATTTTCCTTGATCCACAAGGTACTTCTCAAGGCGAAGAGGGACAAGGCGCAGGTGATTCTGGTAGCCCCAGACTGGCCCTGCCAGTTCTGGTACCCAGATCTCCTCAGCCTCAGCTCCAGGCTCCTGAGGCGGTTTCCAGCCCGCCCGGACCTGATTTCAGTCAGCAAGGGGAAGGTTCTCCATCTGGACCTTCAGTCCCTGCACCTGACAGCCTGATTCCTGAGCGGCTAGAGTTTCAGGCCTTGGGTCTTTCCGACGAGGTCCTCAACGTCGTTGAGGCGTCCCGTAAGGAGTCGACCAGAAAATGCTATGCCTTCAAATGGAAGAGATTCTCCATTTGGTGTCAGGACAAGGGGTTGGACCCTTCTTCCTGTTCTTTGGCTAGCATCCTGGACTACCTGTGGTCCCTCTCTTAGCTAGGGCTTCTGTCAGTGACCCTTAAGGTGCACCTGGCAGCCATCTCTGCTTACAGGGTGTGGGCCAGCAAGCAGTCGGTGGTGCAGGAGAAGGTGGTCGGGCGCTTTTTCAAAGGCTTTGATCACATATCCACTCCGGTGCGAGAACCTCCTCCTCCTCCGTGGGATCTACTGCTGGTATTGGCTAAGCTCATGGGTAAGCCATTTGAACTGATGCACAGGTGCGATATCTCCCACCTGTCATGGAAGACCGCCTTCTTGGTGGCTATTACGTCAGCCAGAAGGATGGGAGAGCTCCAGGTGCTTTCCATCAAGTCTCCTTATCTGGTGTTCCGCAGGGACAAGGTTGTCCAGCGCTCCCAACCGAAATTCCTTCCGAAGGTGGTGTCGGAGTTTCATCTTAACCAGGTGTTGACTCAGCCGGTGTTCTACCCCAATCACACCCCGGAGGCAGAATATAGGCTCCATACTCTGGACCCTAGAAGAGCGCTCGCGTATTATAAGGAGCGGACGGCTGAAGTTCGGGGAGAGGTTCGCCAGCTGTTTGTCACCTACGCTGAAGCTGCACCTGGCAGACCTGCAGCCAGACGGACGATAAGCAGGTGGGTCACCTCCTACATAGATCTCTGCTATAGGCTGGCGGGCATGGAGCCTCCTAAAGGAATAAGAGCTCATTCTACCCACCATACCGCTGCTTCGGTGGCTGCTTTTAGGGACATCCCTATCCAGGAAATCTGTAGGGCTGCTACCTGGAAGTCAGCACACACCTTCATTTCCCATTACCACATTGACCTAGAGTCACGCCGGGATGCTGGTTTTGTGACCTCGGTCCTCCAATCCTTCTTCCCTAAGTAGGGGGTGCGCGCCTTGCCTCCCTCCTCCCGGAGAACTGCTGGGAGTCTGCCAGACAGTGTGGATTGAACAACATATCCACGTCCCTAGAAATACAGGTTACTCGCCTGTAACAGGACTTCTGGGAGGGGTATATGTTGTTCATCCACACGACCCACGCGACCTCCCCAGCTTTGACGTGCATCCTTGCTTCCAGTGGGCTAGATCTGGCGTCATGGGGCGGAGCCGAGGGTTTTACCACCCGGGTGGGTGGGAAGAGCCAGCTTGAAGACCTTCCAGCAAGATTTAAAGCGGCAAGGAACCTGCCAGACAGTGTGGATGAACAACATATACCACTCCTAGAATTCCTGTTACAGGTGAGTAACCTGTATTTTTTTGCATTTTGGCACCTAAAATAACCTGGAAGGGGAGCGCTTGTTGTGATTGATAGACAGGTCAGCCAAACGAACCTTTTGGATTTTGGGGAATTCCCAAACTGCTTGCAGTTTCAGTTAGATCTAAGTTGGGAAGTGAAGAAGTAACAGCTCAAGGTAGTTCGAGCAGCAATCCGAAGTGGATTCACGCGGGAGAACTGTGGAAAGGCCTGAGTTCTGGAGTTTTGGCCTGCATGCCTGCCTGTTGTCCCTGAGAGGGAACTTGTGCCTTTTTTGGACTGAATCCGAACTTGGAGAGCAAGGTAAGCTACTGAACTGTGAACAGGCTTCTACCTGAAGAAGACTGAAAATTTGCTGAATGTGATCAGCCTGTCTAGACCTCCAGCTACCTCTGAACTCCCGGATTGTGCAGAGACTCTGTAATTGTGACTGGAGAGCCTTTTGCCTGGAACAGTGGAATTTCCTTACATGTGAATGTGTTGTGTGCTTATAGTGGGTCGTGATTTGGTTCCCCACTGTGGTTTGAATTATGTTCTGCTTGCTGGAAACTGCATTAGAATTTCCTTATGTGTAAATGTGCTGTGTGCAGCTAGTGGGTCACGATTTGGTTCCCCACTGTGATTTGAATATAAGCATACACATTGTATAATATATATATTTCTATATAACACGCCAATCACACACACAAACGCACACAAAAAAAGGAAAGTACATAAACATGTGGGGAGTAGTGCAATGTAATGGCTGTGGGGCAGCAGTCTTCCGGGAGTCTTTCTGGAGGCTGAGACGCTGCCCTATTTGCAGACAACTCTCTGCCCTGATGGAGGAAATTGCCCGTCTTCAGGCCACACTGGACGGTAGGAAGGGAACCTCCACCATCCAGGGAGCACCAGAGCTACCACCACTACCTCAGAGGTTGCGAAGAAAGCACAGTAGTTGGACCACAGTGGCCAGGAGGTGAGGATGGTGGAACAGAGGCACACCCAGTCAGTTGTTCCACTCCACAATCCATACACCATTCTGGGGAGCATAGCTCCCTATGGATGCACCCGAGAGGAGGCTGAGGACAACTGTCACAAGGGAGGCCCACAGGAAAGAGGCAGAGGACACCACAGGGAAAGGAAGCAGCTCCTGGTGGGGACTCAATTATTAGGGGATAGAACTGGGGGAGCAGGGAAAACTGAAGTAAGGTGCCTGCCTGGTGCCTTGGCTTGAGGGACAGGAAGCGCATCCTCAGGATCACGAGACAGCTGCACGGGAGTCTGAGCTGGGCGTCATTGTCCACCTAGGGACAAATGACTTGGCTCACTGAGATTAGAGCAGTGCAGAAGGACTTTGTAGAATTGGGGAGGGCCTAAGACAAGTAGCACACACAGTATCCTTCTCAGAGGTGCTGCCTGTCAGTGGCATGAGTGAGGCGAGGGTACTTTGCACCATGCAGTTTAATGAATGGTTGAAAAATGGTGGAGCACAGGGGTTTGGCTTCATTGGGGACTGGGGTTCCACCTGAGGACACCAGCCTATACTGGCAGGATGGTCTGCATCTGTCCAGAAAGGGAGCAAGTCTTTTGAGCAATCGGTTTAAATGCTTCATTGGCAAGCTTTTAAACTAGTCAAGGGGGGAGGCACTGATAAGCAGCAGGAAAATCCCAGCCTCTCCCGACAAAACAGGGTACTAAATGAGAAAAAGACTGAGGTAGAAAGGTCAGTGGGGGATGCAGCAACAGAAGGTAAAGCCATCAAAAAATGGAGAGCAATGAGTACCAATGCCCGTAGTCTGAGTAACAAGCTTCCTGAATTAGTGGCCTTGATGGCGGAGGAACATCTGGATATCATGGCAGTCACAGAAACATGGTAGACACAAAACCATGACTGGGACGTAAACACACCAGAATACACTATCTACAGGAAGGACAGGGAGGGTAAAAGAGGAGGAGGAGTAGCTCTTTACATAAGGGAAGGAACCAAAGCAACAGAACAAAAGGGAAAACAGGGAGGAGAAGAAGCACTGTGGGTAAATTTGGAGACAGGCAGTGGCACCACAGTGCGCACAGGGGTTGCATAGACCCCTTCTCAGGGGAGGAAATGGACAAGGAAATGATAGAGAGTATACTTAGAATGGCAGAAAAGGGAGATATTGCTGATGGGTGATCTGAATATGCCAGATGTTAACTGAGTGCAGTTGCAGCAGCCACTTCGCAGAGTGGGGCTATTCTAGATGCCCTACAGGGGGCATGCCTTAGACAACTAGTATCGGAGCCCACTCAAGAGGAAGCAATCTTAGACCTGGTTCTCTCAAATGGAGATGAAGAGAGGATCACAGATGTAGAAGTGGGTAGCCATCTGGTAACTAGCGACCATCGAACAGTACGGTTCACAATAAACACAGCACTGGAGCCAAGCCATACAAAGGCAAAAGTACTGGACTTTAGGAAGGCTGACTTTGCTAAAATGGGTGAGTGCCTAAGGAATGCACTAGCAAATGGGCAGGAAGGAGGGGGTGGAAGAACAATGGGGAATAATAAAAACTGCCATCACAGAGGTAACAAGCCTTTGTGTGAAGCAAATAAACAAAACGATGTAAGAAACCACTATGGTTCTCAAAGGAAGTAGCAGTGAAGGTTCAAGAGAAAAAGAAAGCATTCAGGAAGTACAAGGAATCACAGAAGGAGCAGGACAGAGAACTGTATCAGTTAAAGCAAAAGGAAGCTGGGAAGGCAGTCAGAACAGCAAAGGCCCAAACCGAGGAAAAGATAGCCAACTCAGTTAAGAAGGGGATAAAACCTTTTATAGGTACATCAGGGAGTGAAGGAAGACCAAGGGAGGGATAGTGAGGCTTAATAAAGGGGAGGGAGGTGACTGTGAAAAGGCAGAGATACTAAACAAATATTTTTGCTCAGTATTTACAAAGGAAGAGGGGGAGATACCTAAAACAAACAGTAGAGACACTCTGGATACAGAAGTTGATACCAGCCCATTTACAGAAGAAAGGGTTCTGAAAGAACTCTTAAAACTGAAGGTGGACAAAGCAATGGGGCCTGATAGGATTCATCCCAGAATTCTAAAAGAACTAAGGGTAGAACTAGTGACACCGCTGACTACTCTCTTTAACAAATCATGGGAGGATGGGGTGGTACCCGAGGACTGGAGGAGGGCAGTTGTGATTCCCCTTCACAAAAGTGGGAGCAAGGCAGAAGCAGGAAAGTACAGACCTGTTAGTTTAACCTCAGTAGTAGGGAAAATGATGGAATTACTTCTGAAGGAAAGAATGGTCGAGTATCTAGAGGCTAGAGGGGCACAGGACCCAAGGCAACATGGATTCACAGCGGGAAGGTCATGCCAAACAAATCTGATAGATTTCTTTGACTGGGTGACCAAAGCAGTAGATCAGGGAGGGCTGTGGATATGGCCTACCTAGACTTTAGCAAGGCATTTGACACAGTCCCACACAAAGATTAATATACAAGTTAGCCAGCCTGGGAGTGGGTCCCAAGATGACAGCCTGGGTAAAGAATTGGCTGGAGAATAGGACACAGAGAGTAATAGTAAATGGAGTCCACTCTGAAGAAAGGGGGGTTACTAGTGGGGCACCACAAGGTTCAGTATTAGGATCAGTCCTCTTCAATGTCTTTATAAGTGACATTGCAGAGGGACTGGAAGGAAAAGTATGTCTCTTTGCAGATGACACAAAGATCTGCAACAGAGTTGATGCACAAGGTGGGGTGGAAAGGATGAGAAGGGACTTGGCAAGGTTAGAGGAATGGTCAAATGTATGGCAGCTTAGATTCAGTGCTAAGAAGTGCAAGGTAATGCACCTGGGAAACAAAACCCAGGGAAGAGTACAATGGGGGTGAGATACTAACAACAACAAAAATGGAAAGGGACCTGGGGTGGTCATATCAGATGACTTAAAGGTGGGCAAACAATGTGACAGGGCAGCAAGGAGGGTGGGGGGATACTGGGATGCATAGGGAGAGGCATCACCAGTAGAAAACAGGAAGTTATCATCCCTCTGTACAGACAGCTGGTGAGACCCCATCTGGAGTACTGCGTGCAGTTCTGGAGACCCAATCTCCACAAAGACATAGACAGGATGGAAGCTGTCCAGAGGAGGGCAACTAAATTGGTGCAGGGTCTGCACCGGAAGACATATGAAGAGAGACTTAAGGAGCTTAATATGTATAGCCTCGAGGAAAGGAGGGAGAGGGGGACATGATAGAAACTTTCAAGTACCTCAAGGGAATCAACAAAGTCCAAGAGGGTAGCATCTTTCAAAAAAAGAGGTGTGCAAGAACAAGGGGGCACAATTTGAAGATAGAGGGGAGCGCCAGAGGTAATTTAAGGAAGTATTTTTTCACAGAGAGGGTTGTGGATGGATGGAACGGCCTTCTGGAGGAGGTTGTGGAGTCAAAAACAGTGGTGGAATTCAAGCATGCATGGGACAGTCATAAGGCAAGTCTAGGGGGTGTGGGTAGGAAGAAGTAGGCTGCTGGTTAACTAGGATCTGCAGCTTATCCATTAGGTAGGGAAATGGGCAGACTGGGTGGGCCAAGCGGTCCTTATCTGCCGTAAAATTCTATGTTTCTATGTATTCTGCTTGCTGGAGGCTGCATCCAGCCCCATGGACTGAATCCAAAATCATCTCCATTGTGCCTTGGCCTTGCCACACTGGCTCTGCCCGACTACCCACTGCACAGAGAAGCCATCATGAGGTCTGCCTGGGATCAGCCCCGCTCCATGCTTGAACAGGAACAACGCCTCGGTGATTCGTGTGGCCCCGCTTCTCCGGGCACTCCAGCTCAGCAACCTGCAGTCTCAATTTCATCCTGCCTGTGTCCAGTATTGGGTATCGTGAGTAAACATCAGGATAACTACCTGCAACAACAGCTAAATCTAAAGTGTTGTCATCTGATTGTCTGGTTGCTTTTTCTTTCACGAATTGAGCCCTCTGGCTCCAGATTACAAATAGTGTGTGTTGTGCATGTTGCTTTTTTCCATCACAGGGCCCCAACCAGCTGCAACATTCCTGGCTAGCCCATCGTTTCTCTACCTGGGTACCCAGAGGTGTGACTGTGTGGGAACTTAAAAGTGCATGCATAACTGTTTTATTAATATAGCCTTTAAGCCAATTAATCTGATTATGCCCCTTCCTTGTTCAAGTCCCCTGAATAAATCAGATCTGACTTTTTCTGCATTTAACTTGACTGACTGGTTACAGTTTGTGCCAAGAGTACTGTACTGTTCTGTTGCTATTTGCTGTGCATAACCTTGTTTTACAGGGGGTCCCCAGAGACGAGCCAGAGGAACCAGCCCTGGTGGTAAGTGCAAACAGTGTGGGTACTTGTATGGTGTATAAGGGGTACTGTGAAAGTGATTATCGTATATTGCTCAGGCCACTAGAAGGGAAGAGGGGGGTTACAGTGTCCCGGAGGGCTGTACCCAGGTTAGTTTGACCACTACCAACCCTAACCTCCGGATGGAGGCACCCGTTGCAGAACCTAGGCCCCTTAACCTGCTACTGGCCAAGCAGGCAGGGGTAGTAGCCCGTGGGATAGCGCCACCTAGCGGTTACATAACAAACAAAGGGAAGAACACAACAGGACTACACATACAAGTCGAAACACCTCGCGCAACCTAGGTTTTTGCAAAGTTTAACAGTACCACTTTTTTAAAGATATCCGAATCCTGGGAGCAGGACTTCTGGTTACACCACTGGACTGAAAGTCGGCATAAAGAGTGAGCTCTGTCACCCCTCCAGAAGTATTCCCTTCTAAAAACTGAAATATCAATTAAAAAAAAATACATCAAACTTATCAGAGGGACAGTGCAAGTAAAAACATTAAGCCAGCCCCCCCCCAAAAAAAACAACAAAAATACATCACCAAAGGATGAAGAAGGATCGCATCAGGGCTGCTTGGACTGAGAGTGCTCTCAGACTTCAGATACAGAGTGGGCTTCTCAGGGGACACCTGCCACAAAGAACAAAACTCTGAGAAAACACAAAAACAAAAATGTCTAGCTCAATACAAGTTATAATGAAATACTGGCGTTCCGAACAGAAATTAAGGGGCTAATCAAGGAGCTGTATCGAGCATAGCGGGCTTGGAAGAACGAACTGACTCCTAGGAAAAGCAGACCACCGTGGTGAAAGACCGCACAGATGGCCGCGAGGCCCGTCTTCAGCAAATCTCCAGAGTGCAATAACTGATATTGGCCCGACAAGAGGATGCAGAAAACAGAGCCTTTAGAAACACTTGCGCTTCTGGGGGATGCCTGAGAATTCTGAAAGGTCAGAGATGGGGGCCTTTTTGGACTCTTTCTTCAGTACTGCTTTAGAGCTGGGCCAGGACCTTCCGATTGATATAGAAAGGGCTCATTGGGCACTTGGGCCTAAACCCTTCTATACAGATTCTTGCCCCAGATCTATTGTCCTAAAATTCCTCAACTACTCAATAAAAGAGAAAATTCTACAGACATCCTGGAGGGGAAAAAAAAGTATTTTACGGATAGACAAGGATTCTCTTTGGTAACGATTATGTACCCTAAACAACAAAGCAAAAAAGGGCTTATATTGCACTGCTTCAACCTTTCAGACAGCTTGGATTGAAGTTCCGAACCCTTAATCCGGCCCACCTAGTAGAACAGTGAGCTGATGGTCCAAAATAATACTTCAGTGCGGAGGAGGTGACTACTGACCTGTAGACCAGAGGCACACTGGACACAACCCACCCTCCTGTCAACGCACAGCAGCCCAGCAGCATTCCGAGATGGAAGCAGGCACAAACAAATTCACAATGCTGACAGCAAAGCAAAAAGACCATGGCAGCCATTGTCACTTGCCTTCAAACATTCCAATGTGATCGAGTGGCTACATGAATGAAAAGACTGTACTCCTGATTTCCTTTTTCTTAACCTGCACTTTGGAGCAGTGCTTGCCTGTGTTTGGTTGCCACCCAGGAGATAAATGGATGGGGAGGAGAGGGGAAGCTCGCAGGGCACCCCTAGACTCCAGATCACAGCATGGATAAGATTTGGATGACTGCAAGAGGCAACTTCACTCTTCCTGTGTAATAGTAGCCAAGACATGCCCGACTATGAAAAGCCCTACGATAGCAATGCAAGATTACAGTAATAGGCTCCAGGTCTGGGGGGAAGGGGCACCTGTGGGTTGGGAGGGTGATTGAGCTGGGCCCTTCTCAATGTGCCCCCGGCTGGAGCATAGCTTCCAAACATTGCTTGGTCTTGGGTAGGGCTGTGTTTGATAAAATGAGATGGGCTGCCTCAGCTGGTCGCCCTGAATGATGTAAGATGGTACCTCACTGTATGGGGGTGTTCCACGCCCTCTCGCTATCTCCCCGCTTGTTCAGCTGGTCCCCCTGAGTTTTTGGTCACGATGTGTGGCAAGCGCTGGTCTGCTGGGTAAAACAAGACATGGAATCCAGCAGTTCGAGCAGACACAGCTGAGAGTCAACTTTTTTCTTTTATATAAACCTAAATGTATATTGACTTACACAATTTTGCTAAGTAAAGAGTGAGCCTTCGATGTGGCAGTCTCAAGATGCAAGACTTAAACATGTATCCTGCTGGATACAGGAGACAAAATGGCAGAGCCTTGTGGCTTCAGAGGCCTCTGTAAGATGGATCCATTTCCTTTTCTCTAACAACCAATTTTGAGCCACTAGTGGATCAGGTGACATGGTGCAGAACTGTATACAGCTGTGAAGAACATGCTGCCGTAGATCACTGCTCAGCAGCTACTAGGATTTTATGGGAAACCCTAATAGACTGTAAGGCTAAACGTTTCCTTTTTTTCATATTTCTGCACTTCCAGCAAATTTACTAACTAGCAGTCTGGGCACATTTTTACTTGTGAGGTTTACATGTGGGCATATCAAATCTAGTGTGATCCATTTGAACCAGGGAATTTGCCTGTGCAAAACTATTAACCTTAAGTAAACCTACAGTCATCTTAAAGAGCCACTGACACAATTTGGACAGGCAACTTATTCCAGGGAGCTGCCTGAATAATGAGCTAAATGAGCTAGTCGGGACATTTTTTTTTAAATATTGTAAAGGTATTAATTTTACCCTATTTTGCTTGGCTCGTAACTTCCGTGTACGAGCTGAGCGATTGCTGAGTGCTGCAGCCCCGCCCTTGTGCACCACAGGTGGGAAAACACATTTCGGGGAGGATGTGAAAAATGACAGCTGTACTGTTCATAAGTAGGTGTAAAAAATGGCAATGTTGAAAATCTGGGTGAAAATATTAAAATTACGTAGTATATGCGTAGGAAACCGCGCACCACTTATAACGCAGTCATTTTTTGGAATTTTTCACCAGATTTGCAACATGGGCTTTTTGGGACCCACCTCATGAACAGTGGCACCGTAGTTTCGTTAATCTGTCCCGAAAGGTGATTCTGCACAGTGACCACAAAATCGCCTTTTGGGACCGAGTAACGAGATGACAGTGCATGTGTTCATGAGGTGGAGTCCCAAGAACCCCATGTTGAAAATCTGGTACCAAAGTTCCCCAAAATGGCTGAGATCCACCTATGTTGAAACCCCCCATTGCCTGCCATTATAAATCTTACCGCATTTTGTTTAGTTCCCAGTCAGCTTTTGAAGAGTTCAGACGTGTTCCCACTCCACAAAAGATCGCAGCGCCAACCCTCCTGAGGTAAGTATGGGGTAAAGGGGAGTGGGAGGTAGGGGTTGGGGAGGGGAGCATGGGCGACGAGGGACCATTTTTGTTGGGTTAAAAATCGGACTTTGGGAAGGTTTTCTTTATTTACAGGTAAAAAATAGATGCTTTGGGCACACTGGTGGGCTCCCAGTGTGCCATCAGTGGGGGAAGAAGACAAGATGCTGACGGGATTGGGCACCACCATCGCAAAGAAAGTGTGTGGGTGGGGGACATGATGCCGACGGGGATTGGGTACCCCCATCAGCAAACAAATTGAACTGGGGGGGACATGCCAAAACGGGGATTGGGCATCCCCGATGTTGGCTTTGTGGGGATTGTGTGGCAGGCAGCAGGAGCTGCCATGTTTATTGGAATGTTTCACCAGGAAAGGCACGTAACGGAGCCTTGTCATCTGATGCTCCAATGAGGAAACTGCGCCTCACTGGAGTGGCAGATTTCTTTCAGCTCTGTTGCTCTCTTTGAAACTGCTGTCATCGCCAGCATGCTCACTGATTGACGGCTCAGGGAAGCACCCACTAAAGCATCCCCTGCATTGGCCACAACACTGTGGAGACTGCCCCTGCTTCTGCCACCTACCTGGACCTTCTCGCTCGCCCCACGGAGCTGCGGTTTTGCTCCCTGGGCGGGGACGAGGTGGGACAGCTCCCCTCCCCCGAACAATCCAGGTTTCGTCAGGAACTGGAAGGCCAAGCAGGTGCAAGCAGTGAGATGACTGCTCCAGTGCTCCGTCTTCCCAGAGCCTGGAGAGCATTTTCGTCTGTACTGGGGTAGTGGCACGCACCCTGGCGTCATGGCGTCACCACAGACATCACCTCTCCGCAGACCCTTGCTGGATACTCTGCGCTTGCCGTGCCTCCGGCTTCTGCCAGAGGCCAGTCATGCGCCAAGCATGGACCCCCTCCCTCCTGGGAGAGGAGTGCTGTCCTCCGGATGCTCAGTCTTCTCCCTTCCCACCGACCCCTGACAGTCTAGGCTTGTTCCCAAACCCGGATCACCAGAATGGCGCGAGGTGTGGCGTCCAGTACCTCAACCGTCAGCGCCACAGGGCCGGCCCCAAGGGGAGCAGTCCTCTGGACGCTCAATACTTATCTTCCTTGGCAGACCCCCGAATGACCAGAGTCTGTTCCCAAACCTGGGTCGCCGTTGTGGCGCAAGGTGTGGCATCCAGCGCCTCAATCCTCCACGCTACGGGCCGGTTTCTTTTACTTTTTAGCTGTAAAGAAGACCATCCTCAACATTTTTTTTTTTTCCCTTGAAAAAAGAAACGGTTCCTCGTTTTCCCCGCTGTCTCCCTCCCCCATCACAACCCTCCCGCAGAGCACCCCCACCCCTCTTGCCCTATACTTACCTCTGGAGGTCGTGAACTGTCATCTTCTGTGGATCGGGACATGTCTGCACTCTTCAAAGCCGAACTGCAAACTGAGGAATCCAGGAAAGTGCAGTATAATGTATTTCAATGGCATTTTGAACTTATGTTCATAACTTTGCCATTTCTAGGAATTGTCACCAAATTTTCAACATGGGCTTTTTAGGCCCCACCTCATGAACACTGCAACTGTCATTTTGTATTGGGCTTGGAAGGTAATGTCACTGTGAGAAATCACCTTTCGGGACCAAGTAACGAAATGTCACTAACAGTGTTCATGAGGTGGGGTCCCAAAGTCCATGTTGAAAATTTGGTGGAAAATTCCTACTACTGGCCGAGTTATGAGCATTCATTGAAATTTTTCTATGCACGCATGAGTAAGTTTGGTAATTGTCTATTCTGAGTCCAAATTTTCAACATAGCCATTTTTTTACACCACCGAATGATCAGTACAGCTGTCATTTTTCACATCCTGCCCGAAACTTGTTTTCGCAGCTGTGGTGCAGAATGGCGTCTTGGCATGGATTTGAAAATTTTCACCTGTGAGGTTATAAGAAGACTATGTTAAAAAATTTGGGGGTCAAAATATGAAAAAATGCTAAACTTACAACCATTTGTTGCAATTGTGGTATGTGCACTCGTAACTTCGGAAATTTTAAATATTTTGACCCCAGATTTTCAACATAGCTTTCTTATTACCCAACCTCATGTATGTCACAACTGTCATTTTTCAAATCCTGCCCAAAATGTGTTTTTGCACCTGTGGCGCAGAATGGCGTTGCAGTTGCACAGAAATATGTTTTGGTGTGGATTTGAAAATTTTCTGTACCGGGTTACATGAGATGGGGTAATAAGATAGCTACATACGTATACACATCTATGGAGGGATGTAGCGCAGGGCACAAATAGGCATATGATTGTACTATCTGAAAAAGTAAGGAAATTCATTGCAAAAAACTTTGCTCATGCATCAGCTTGGGTTGTTACTAAAGCGACAAAAGCAGGGAAATGTGGCATTCAGGTTTCCAACCATAACACCCCACCCTGCAGACATTGACAGCCGTGGGGGCGTGGGGGTCGTCAGCCCTAGCGCTCACCCCATTCCATAACTAAATAAGCTGAGATGGGTACAGTATAGGAGAATGGGGTGAGCTGTAGCTAAACCGGTCCCGTTCAGCTAGGTTCTGATGTTTGTTTTTAAATCCATTCATTTTTTATGTGTTTTCTTAGTATTTTTTCTCTCCCACTAACTGAAAAAACAAAATGGCGGACACATAAAAAAGCATTTCCCACCAGCGACACAGGATGACCCATCTGCGCAAATGCATTTGGGTCCTGCAACACGGGATGAGCCATTTGCAAAAAGGCATTAGGCTCCTGCGACACAGGATGACCCTGTTTGTGAAAAGGGATTGGTTTTCTGCAACACAGAATCCATTTTCATGCTGAACATCTATTTTTCCCATAGGAAATAATGGGAAACTTTTAAATGTATAACTTTGGAACGGATTAATATTTTTTCAGACCACAACTTAAAACAGTTTCTGAGATACAGGTGAACAAAGAAACAGCAAAAAAAATGTATATTTCAGGATTTTTCAGACTCCATATCTCAGAAAGCACACAACTGATTCAAATGAAATTTGCCACATCAATATACTTTCCCCAAGAGATTATGCATGCAAAATTTCAAGCAAATCCATTGACTTGTTGCGAAGATATTACAGTACAAAGATTAGGCTTTAACATAGAAGTGATCCCGCAACCCTAACTATAGTGGTGCTATAGTGCCCCTATAGTTAGGGTTGAGTAGCTTGTTTAATGTTAAACCTCAAATTATGCACAGTAAAATAAAAAAAAAAATACATATATATATGTATTGTGTGTGTGTGTGTGTGTGTGTGTGTATACACACACACACATATATACAGTCTTTGGCTCTCTTTGACAAAATCAGCTGAATTTTTGTATGTTGTCTAGGAGGCAAGGGTCTTCATGTGTGGAAAGTCTTGTGACGGCAGCTTGTGCGGTTTCTGAGATCCGATGTGTCATTTTTTGAAGAAAAAAAATATTTTTTCCTATACTTAACATTGTTGTCTTTTTTTTTTTTTTTTTTGCTCTTGCCTACAGCATTCATGGAAAGGAATGTTTGCCCCAAACTTGCAGGGGACATGCGTCCTGTCCCAAGGTAGTGCCTTTGACAGGTCTGGTGAAAAAATATTAAAGGGTTCTAGAGTTATAAGGCTTTACATTTAAGTATTTTCAAACTTGTGCACGTGCAGTAGGGTTTTAGAGATAACGTTCTGCGGTGAAAGAAAAAATTTTCATGCCACAATTGTGCATTTTGCTTTCGCCCCACTTGTTTGGTACGGCACCAAGCATTTTTTTTGTGCTGTATCAACCACCATCTCGTTATCTTTTTCACAAACCAACAAATGTGGAAAATACCCAGAAATGATGAGATTTATTTTGTATTATATTTTTATTGATTTTGCAAGTGAAAGCTTACAAAACGAAGCATACACAGGAGGATAGCAACAATACAGCCAGTATTCAGATGTGTTCACTGACAGAGGATCTATATAGGACACCTCCTCATGAGCAACAACATAGGGGGAAATACCCACAAAAGAGAAATGCAACATCTGTATTATAATATATCCGATGCTTGCAGCCAAGGAAGGGCAAAGGGGAATCGTGCAGCAAGAAAAAGGTTAACCACTAGTTTCAGTGGACCACTTTGTTAAACGGTCAGATTCCCCCTAAACAGTAACTTAGTAAATAGGCAAAAGGGAATTCCCCAGCCTCCCAGGAACGGCTAGCCAATAAAAAGGCCCATAAATGCAACTATCAAAAACTTGCATAGTAAAGCCAAAAGGTAATGGCAGTATTAAGGTGCAATAATCCAAAGGAGGAAACGGACGAAACAGAATTATCCTTAAATATTTAACAGCCCCCCCACACACATGGCTTAAGTCTCTCAATGTCCACAACGTAACAGTCCCGACTTGGGAGCATTCCTTCTTCAGCTGTATCAAGAGGGAGTAAGTGGACCCTTCATGAAGAGGGCAGTGAGATGCCACCCCTACTAAGCAAAACGAACTGGCAAGTGCACTGCAGCAATACAGCCCAGTAATGTCTGTATGGCGCCATCCATACAACCAATATCAAATAGTAACAAGAAAGAAATATTCAAGTCCCACACTTACAGTACATTCCTTTTCATTGCCTCAGCCCTCCTTGGATGACGGCCCTGCGAGGACACTTGGAGTTTAGCTGGGAGCAGCAGCTGATGTTGAACTTTTAGTGGCCTCACCCAGCTCCGGATTCCATCAAATTCCTTCTGACGTTGCCTGGTGCTAAAGGAGAGATCTGGGAAAAGCAAAATATTGTTCTCTCCGTACTTCAAAGACCATCTTCTGGTGATGGCTAATGCTCTGTTCTGATCCCCAGTGCCTGTGCACACTACCAGGATTGTCCTAGGAGCCATAGAATCTGCTGCTGTTCACCGTGGAGTAATTCTGTATGCCTTCTCAAAAGAGAGGGAAGGTTGTCCTTGGAGAGTCCCAGAACATTGGGTAGGAAAGATTTGATGAAGTCCAGGCAGTCCTCCCTCTCTGCAGACTCAGGTAACGCCGATATCTTTAAATTCCTCTCAGTTGCTTGATTTTCAGCTGCTTCGAGGCGCAACCGCAACAGGGAGTTTTCTTTGATCAACTTTGCCGTCGCCGCAGAAGATCTGAGAGCAGAGGTTTCCGACCTGTGCACTGTTTGTTCACATAAGTCCATTCTGGACTCCAGCGCAAAGACCCTTAGAGTCAAGATATCGAACTTCTTGTCCAACTCTTGCACAGATTTAACAAGCTGCAGCAAGGTCATCTGGAACAAAGCTAAAGACGCTCCTCCGGATGTGGGATCAGTCAATTCCATGGCTCCACCAGATGCCATGGGCCGCTCCTCATGCTGTTTCTGTTGCTTCTTGGAGGCCAAAAATTCAGACGAGGGAGCATTTGTGCCCTTAGTCTTGCCCATCCTGCCACTCTTAGCGATATTAGGCACCTGAAAAAGCACTTTAAAAAGGGGCTGTTCCAACCTTTAAAGTAGTTTTAATAACTAAAGCCCCGGGAGCTCTAGGGAAGTACTGCTTCCTTGATGGCCGCTCAGCAGCGCCCCTAGCATGCTGGAATTTTAATAAACATCAGAACCTAGCCGGCCTGGTGGCGCTGAGGGTTGAGGTGCTGGATGCCACACCTTGTGCCACGCCGGCGACCCGGGTTCAGGAATGAGTTGGGGGTCGGCAGGGGAGAGAGAGGATCGAGCATCCGGAGGGCTGCTCTCCTCTCTCGGGGGACTCAGGGTTTGCCTGGCACCGTGAGTGGCCCCCAGTGGAGACTGGAGGTACTGCACCACTTAGGGCACGATTAGAGGGATGCGGAGCCGCAACGGATGTCCCCTGGCATCACTGCATGCTCGGGCTCCGCCTGGGGGGAAGGGGTGATGGCGTACCACAAGCTACCAGAAAAAAATCTACCTCCTTATAGGTGACGGAGGGTTCGGGGTGCCAGCCTACCACACCCAATGTTGGGCTCCTCCTCTCGTTTCTCTGCTTTCCTTCATCTCCGGGCCGCCCGACTGGATTCTAGATAGAGCACCAGGATGAGTATCTGTCAGTCTCACCTCGGGGACTCTGAGCCGGGGTGGGGGCTGGTGTCTATTGGGAGGGGATGGAGAGTCTGATCCCCAGAGGAGTGAGAGGGCGCTTCAGGTGGGCGGGTTCAAGGCCGACACCGTGAGACCACTCCTGAAAGAGTTCAGGAAGGTCGGGTGATAAATAAAGTTTAAAAATAAAACAAAAAACATCAGAACCTAGCTAAACAAGACCCATTTAGTTAGATTCTGATGTTTATGAAATCTACGGGCAGAAATACGTTTTCTGGGCACCCAAAATCCCAGGTGCCCAACTTAGCGAGAGGAGCACTTCCCTGCGTTCTTTGTATGAGAACAGCAGTAATTTCTTGACTTCTGCAGCCACAGCAGAACTCATGCTGCCAGCTGCAGTGTGAGTTGTGAGCCACTGTTTCCCTGATATCTAGTGGCACCCCCCACTTGCCGATTGCAGTCCCAGAATCCCAATAAATAAATTAATTTCCTGCTGTCTAGTGGCACCCCCACTCACTGATCAGTATATATTCTCTGGTGTCTGATGGTACCCCCACCCACCCACCGATTGCTGTTCCCTTTATTATGTTATATAATCCTGGTGTCTAGTGGCACCCCCACCTGCCAATCGCTGTCCTAAGTCCCCATAAATAAATTTAGTGTCTAATGGCACCCCCCAACCGCAGATCGCCTCCCTGTTTTGCATTATCATATTCCCTGGTGTCTAATGGCACCCATACCCACCAATCACTGTTCCGGCTTTCCACTCTCTCATTGCAAAACATTTAGCGAAATCTGAAATAAAGAAAATGGTCCCTCGATTTTTTTGGGGGGAAACCGTTTAAAAAAAAAGTCTCTCGCTGATCAGCCCTCCCCCCCACCTCCCATTCAGCACCCACCACTCCACACGCCCCAGTACACACCTTCACTCACCTGAACAGGTCCCAGGTTCGAGATCCACTCTCCTGATCAAAGACACGTCTTGCTACTGGAACCGGCGACTGCAATATGAGAAACTAAGGTAAATGCGGTTCAATGTATTTCAATGAGAATTTCAATTTTTATTCATAACTCGGCCATTTTTGTACCAGATTTTCAGCATAGCCATTTAGGGACCCACCTCATGAACAATATGATTGTCATAACGCAAATCCCACCCAAAAGGTGATTTTGCGGTCACTTGGTGAATTCACATTTTGGGCAGGATTTGCATTATGACAGCCATATTGTTCATGAGGTGGGGTCATAAGAAGGCAGTGTTGAAAATCTGGGGTCAAAATATGTAACAGTGCCAAAGTTATGACCATTCATTGCAATTTCACTATGCACGCTTGTAACTGTGGACATTTTCAATACTTTGATCCCAGATTTGTAACATAGCCTTCTTATTACACCACCTCATGTATGTCACAGCTGTCATTTTTCAAATCCTTGTCAAAATGTGTTTTCCCACCTGTGGCGTGGAATGCTGTTGCAGTTGCTCAGAATTACGTCTTGGCAGGGATTTGAAAATATTTATGTACTGGGTACATGAGGTGGGGTAATAAGATGGCTATGCTGACAATTTGGTCATTGTTGTCCTTTAAATGGAAACATAGGGTCCGGTGGACCCTGTGCTTCCACAGCTACATACATATATGCATCTATGGAGGGATGGGAGCTCCCACACACAAACAAGGATACGATTATACTAACTCAGAAAGTAAGAAAATAAATTGCAAAAAACTGCGTTAATGCTCTAGTTAGGGATAAAGCCACAAAAGTATGGAAATGTGTTGCATAGGTTTCCAAAGCTAACACCCCACCTCCACTCTGCACACATCAGCAGATGTCGGGGTGTGTTCCTTGGGGTTCTCATCCCCTTGGATACACTATAACACAACTTTGATCTAACCGGTAGAGAGCATTACCGCTACCTTAAAGTCCAAACTTACTTGCTTCAGAAACAGAAATCCTACACAAGACCTCCAGAGCAGATCCGATTATTAATGGCTATGATATTGGACGCCCAGAAGGGTGTTCTGTAGGAGCACTTGATTGGGAATCTTAAAGGTCTACAGCAGTTACTTGGTGACTCATAGAAACTTAGAAATTGATGGCAGATGAGGATCGCTAGGCCCATCTGTTCTGTCCATTTTCCCTGCCTACCGTAAAAGCCGCAGACCCTACTTGATCTCTGGCTTTACCTCCTCATTCCAATTGCTGGGGTTCCTCTATGCCTGTCCCATGCATGCTTGAATCCCCCCACTGTTTGCCCCAGCACCTCTGCTGGGAGTCTACTCCATGCATCCACCACCCTTTCTGTGAAGAAATAATTCCTCATGCTACCCCTTAGTCTACCCCCTTCCAACCTCATGTCATGCTCCTTCGTTCCTGGACATCTCCTTTTCTAAAAGATGCTGCCCTCCGGTACCCTATTTATGCCTTTTAGATATCTGTAGGTTTCTGTCATATCTCACGTGTCCCTTCTCCAAGGTATACATATTGAGGTCTCCCAGTCTCTTCTCATATGACTTTTGGTGCAGGCCTTGCACCATTTTTGCTGCCCTTCTTTGAACAGCCTCCATCCTGTCTACATCCTTACAGAGATGGGGCCTCCAGAATGGGACACCGTTTTCCAAATGAGGCCTCCCCAGTGATCTGTACAGTGGTCTGACATGACTCTGTCAGTCTTAGACAGCTGGAATAAAGAACTTAATACTAAGAATATAAAAAACTTAATACTAAGATTGACTATGACCACTGGATTAAATATGCTGTTCCAGCAACTAAAATTACCTCCTCGACCCAAGAGAGGGAATTTGCTTGGAAAAGCAGATATATATATTTCTGCGCTCCAGCAGTATTAGCTAAATATATGCTGTTAACTTGTGAAAATCGCTGGAGAAACTGTGTAACTAACCCAGTTGACCATGGACATGTATTCTGGTGCTGGCCACATATTGGGAGCAAATTCTGCTTCAAATAGATTACTGGGCGGTCACCTGCATTGGACTCCAGAGATAGGACAGTTATCGGTTCCTCCTGGGGAAATATGTCTCACAGTCAGATCCCCTATTATGACTTATCTCTTGACAGCTAAAATGGCTATAACCCAAAACTAGATGAAACCAGAGCTGCCTATGATGGATAAATGGTGTAAAATAATGAATGAAATCTATCACATGGAAAAAATTTAGCAGCCTTAATGCATGACTAGTTGGAACAGTTAAATAGTAAATGGCAGAGATGGGTGCTACACATTGTGAATGTTGACTCAGACTTCGTCCCCTAGTGGACTACTGGGATACCTACCTAAGCACCCCCGCCCCAGGCTTGCAAACCTATGAATGAATGAATGAAGAATTAGATAATTAAGCAATAATGCACAACAGGGTGTGTGTTGTGCTGGGATAACGTCACGCCGAGTGCATTAATCATCCCAGAAGTGACGTTTATCCCAGCACAACACAACCCTGGAGTGCATTATTGCTATTATACAATGGCTCGCTTTGTAAACAAACAAAAAATGATGAAAAACTACATTTAAAGTAGATTTTCTGTCATTTTGGAATGGGTAAGGTTACTTCAAGCAAAAGTAGTGCCAATTTAGCCAGCAGGTGGAGCTAATGTGTTTTTTCAGCAGCTGTGCAGTCCCCATAGCAACGTTTCAACCTTTGTCAGTGGTGCTACTCTTTGTTAGTATGACCTATGGCCTCATTATGTTTGTTGACTTTGTTTTTTTACATCGTTTTCGTCTGTTTTTGAGTGACCTTTTTTTTAATTACAGTTCTTCTGCTCTATTATCAGGAATCCCCCCCCCGGTATCGCAGTGCTGTGTGGATGTCTGAAACCGAAGGAAAGGAGGTAGGGAGAATATTTCTTAAGCACGTTTACGGTCCATCTGAAAAAATTAACAAAGAGGAAAAAAAAAAGAGCGAGTGAGGCTAACAGCAACGGTCTGTGTAAAGACTCGCTTGCGCTCTCGTCTCGCTCGGTGTGAACGTGATGGTAATTGCGGTTTTAGCTGCCTGTTTCTTTTTTGGGATAGGAGAAGGTTGTTGTTGTTCTTTGTTTGTGCTGGGGGGTTTCGGGACATTGAAGATGGCTGGCGGCTGCACAGTGAGTGACGTTGGGTGCAGAGCGGGAAGTACTGAAACTTGGTGCGTGCAGTGATTTTCAGTTAATGCGGTCTTTTTGTGTGTTGAGACTAGACCCGTGATGTTGTACTGGGATAACATCACGGGTCCAGTCTCAGACTGATCAATCAAAGGTCAGCATTTTTTTTGCCATTGTATAATTTATGGTTTGGGTACATGGCTGTGGGGGAGAGATGGGCTGGTCCTACTGAGGGTAATTAGATAATAGGTTAAACAAACTCGCAGGACACGTTTTTCAGAGCTACGGAGCCTCTGCAAATAATTAAAGAATAACCAAATAATTTCTTGCAATAAAACTAGCATCCACCTACCAGCAAGAGTTGAAGGATCAGCATGGATGAATATCTGACCTGTAGAGTGAGTAACTTTTCGATAAGTGCCATGGGATCTTTAACATCCACCTGAACTACCACCAATCCAGGTAGATGGGACCTCGGTTTAATGTCTCATCTGAAAGACTGCACCTCAGAAGTACAGCACCCCTCTCATTCTGCACTACAGTGTTAGTACTGGGATATTAACCAAAATGCCAGATGTGGGAACTGAAACCACAGCCCTCCGATCTCCCGGCCTCTGAGGAGAGTGTGCTACCTACTGAGCCACTGACACTGACTATGCTTATGCTTTATGCTTCAGCCCCATGCGCTCTCCGGTCCCTTAACTATGTGGCCCATATGGTGTCTCACCAGAAAGCTACCTTGGCCAGGTTGGAAGCTCGGGTCCAGGCCATGGAACCCTCGAGTTTGAAAGAGGAACTTGTCAAGGATCTTCTGCTCTCCAAATTCTCTTGTAGGCATGCTTTGTGAGCCACATACAACTTGGTTGATTCTGTGGCTCGCACCTCGTCAACTGCCGTTGCCCTCAGAAGGCACTCCTGGTTTTGCCTTTCCAGACTTACTAATGAAGTTCAATCGGCGATTTAAAGATGCCCTCTTTAGGGGCTCGGTACTCTTTGGTGGAGACACCGAGGACATTATCACTGACCTGCAGGACAGAGGTCTTGGCCTCAGGTCGGTGAGGTCCATGTACCGTTCTGGCAGCCAACAACAGCAACCCTTTCAGAAAATTACCTGGAGGCAGGGAAAGTGTAAGGCCACGGGTACAGCCACCCCTCCTGCCTCCAAGAACCAGAGACATGCGGGGGGCCCTCCTCCTGAACATACAGCCACATCCTGACTTCCTATCCCCACTGCCTCCTCAGTCTCTCGACGGGGAGCAGGTGGGGGGGAGGTTCACCCACCACGCACAGGAGTGGAGAGCAATAACCTCCGACGAATAGGTACTGCAGCTAGTGTCCATCGGAGACACAACAGAGTTGCTAGACTTTCCTCCAGAAACTCCATCAAAAAGATCCTCCTATTTAAGGGATCAGGCTCTTCGCATCCGAGAAGAGATGAACAGTCTCTTGCTCAAGGAAGCAGTAGAGTACGTTCCCCTCCGGCAGAGGGGAAAGGGGTTCTACTCCCATTTTTTCCTGGTTCCAAAAAAGACTGGGGATTTCAGACCCATCCTCAACTAAAGCAACCTAAACCAGTTTGTCGAGTACAAAAAATTTCGAATGCTGACACTCCAGAGCCTTCTTTCTGCTCCTTCTGGAGAATCATTGGTTGTGCACTCTGGACATGCAGGATGCTTACCTGCATATCTCCATCTTCCCCAGCCACCGATGGTTCCTGTGGTTTCAGTTCCAGGGGGAACACTTCCAATGCTGGGCACTCCCCTTTGGTCTGTCATTGACACCCCGGGTGTTTACCAAGTGCCTGGCAGTGGTTGCGGCCTTCCTTCGCCGCAGGGGTATTGCGGTTTTCCCTTACCTGGATGACTGGCTGATTTCAGTCCCGTCCAGGGACTCTTTACTAGAGGCTCTTTCTTTCACTTTGGACCTGTTCAACAGACTAAGGATTACTGTCAGTATTCCCAAGTCCTCCATGACCCTGGCACAGAAACTTCAGTTCATTGGGGCAGTATTGGATACGGTCCATTGCAGAGCCTTCCTCTCTCCAGACAGGGTGGAGACACTGATCCGTCAGGCTTCCTGAGAGGCTTCTTCCAGGACCATTCCGGCCCGGGAGATCCTTCGCCTTCTCAGCCTGATGGTGGCCTCCATCACCACTGTTCCCTTTGCAAGGCTCCACATGAGAGTAACTCTGTGGTCCTTGTGCGTGCAGTGGGATCAACTCCTGGACAACCTGGACCATCCGGTCCCGGTCTCCTCAGCAGTTCAGAAGGAATTGCTTTGGTGGAAGGATCCCTGCAATCTTTCTTTGGGTCTTCCCTTCCGGAACCCAGCTCCCTTAGCATCCCTAACCACAGATGCCTCGAAAATGGGATGGGGAGCACATCTAGGGGAGCACCAAGCCCAAGAACTGTGGTCCAGCTTGGAGACTACGTTACATATCAACATTCTGGAGATGAGGGCTGTCCTGTACGCCTTACAGGCTTTTCAGACCCTCCTTCCCAAGGGATCACTGCTGGTCCAAATGGATAACATGTCAGTAGTTTGGTACCTCAACAAACAAGGAGGAACCCGCTCGTACCCCTTCTGCAGGGAGGCGATGCGGGTATGGAACTGGGCGTTCCGGCACAATCTGGCCCGTGTGGCTGTGCACGTACCAGGCATTCTAAATGTCCTGGCAGACAGTCTCAGCAGATCTTGGATCCTAGCTCACGAGTGGGAATTACATCAGGAAGTGGCAGAATCCATCTTCCTACGTTGGGAGCATCTGGAAATCGACCTTTTCACCTCTAAATTCAATGCAGAACTTCCCAGTTTTTGTTCACTCATTCCAGGGCATGGTGCTTTCTGGCATGATGCGCTGTCTTTCTCAGACAGGGAAATTTTTGTACGCCTTCCCTCCATTTCCATTCTCAAGAGGGTCCTCCTCAAACTTCAAGCAGAGAAGGCAAAGATGATTCTCATCGCTCCTGTCTGGCCGAGACCGATTTGGTTCCCGCTGCTGCATCAGCTTTCCAGGGAACCACCGGTTCCACTTCCAGTGACTCACTATCTTCTGACTCAGGATCAAGGTCAGCTACTACATCCGAGTCTCAGGACTCTGCACCTTCATGTATGGCTCCTGCAGACATAGCGATCTCTCACTTTGGGGTCTCCTCCCTGGTCGCTCAAGTCCTCATTGGGGCCAGAACACCCTCTACTCGATCCACTCATGTCATGAAGTGGAAACTGTTTTCCATCTGGGTGATCGCCAAGGGTTGGAACCCTTTCTCATATTCTGCCCCTCAAGTCATGGAATACCTCCTTCATCTGTCAGACTCTGGTCTTTTCGTATTCATCGTTGAAAGTCCACCTTTTGGCTATTTCAGCGTACCACGAGCTAGTGGACGGTAAACCTTTGGCTCAGTTGGAAGTCTCTAAAACCTTTCTGAAAGGGATTCTTCATCTGAAAACCCCCATCCGCAGCCCAACTCCACCTTGGGATTTGAATTTCGTTTTGGAAAAGCTCACCCTTCCTCCTTTCAAGCAGGCTGTGAGCTTTGACTTGTGCTTCCTTTCCTGGAAGGCATTGCTTCTGGTTACCATCACGTCAGCCTGGAGGATTTCGGAGCTTCACGCTGTGGTTTGCAAGCAGCCCTATCTTATTTTCCATAAGGACCGGGCAGTCCTCAGAACAAATCCGAAGTTTCTTCCCAAGGTGGTGGTGTCAGAAGCCACGCTAAACCAATCAGTAGAGCTTCCTGTGTACTATCCATCCCCCTCTAACAGACGTTAGGCACTCCTCCATACCATGGATGTACATCGGATTTTTCGGTGTTGCACTCACTGGGCTAAGGAATTCCGTAGCTATGATCAGCTTTTTATATTTTTTGGCCCCGGATCAAAGGGCAAACTGGTTTCTAAGCAGGGCCTTTCCAAATGGTTAGGCAATTGCATTAGGTATTGTTACCAGAAGTATGAAAAACCTCTGCCAGGAACCATAAGAGGTAATTCTACTAGGGGCATGGCTGCTTCCGATCCCTTTTTGCGAAATGTCTCTGCGGCTGATATCTGTGCCGCAGCTACTTGGAGTTCTGTCCATCCCTTTACCAAACACTACAGTCTGGACATTGCTTCTAGGCAGAGGGCTGGTGTCGGCCTCGCTGTGTTACAGGGCATTCTGTCCTAGGCTGGGTCCATTCTGGATTCCAGTTTTCCTGATGGAGTTATTCTCTTCCTCCCTAGTTTCTCTTGGTCTCTCTTTGGAGGGACTGCTTGGGATGACCTACTGAAGGAACCCTCTCGAAGTAAGATAGTACAGTTACGTAGGAACTTGCGTAACAGTAGATCTTCAAGAGATGTTCCTTCAGTAGGTCATATTTTTCCCTTCCTCCTTCCTCTCATTTTATGTTTTACAGGGACTCCAAATCCTGTTCACTCCTGCTGTCAGGCCTCTTCCTGGCTCTGGCGGGAGAACTGGAGGGCGGACGTGGGGACTGCCCACTATATATTGTCACGCTGACATCAGTCATGTGAAGTCGGGTGGACGGTCCCCTGTCAGGGATTGCTAGAAAAGTCTACCATGTGGCCCAACACCAGGTGGCGCCAGTCCTATATGTGATGACCTACCGAAGGAACCTCTCTCGAAGATCTGTTACGGTAAGTTCCTACGTAACTGTACTTTAGTGAGACCCCATCTGGAGTACTGCATGCAGTTCTGGAGACCCCATCTCTGCAAGGACATAGGATGGAGGCAGTCCAGAGGAGGGCAACTAATATGGTGCAGGGTCTGCACCAGAAACCATATGAAGAGAGATTAAAGGAGCTTAATATGTATACCGTCAGGGAGAGGGGGGACATGATAGAAACTTTCAAATACCCCAAGGGAATCAACAAAGTCCAAGAGGGTAGCATCTTTCAGAAAAGAGATGTGCAAGAACAAGGGTCACAATTTGAAAATGGGGGACGGCTCAGAGGTGACGTGAGGAAGTATTTTTTCACGGAGAGTGTGGTGGATGAATGGAACAACCTTCCTGATGAGGTCATGGGGTCAAAAACTGGGGGGTTGGGGAATTAAAGAATGCGTGGGACAGACATGGGGCAATTATAATGGGGGTAAGAGGAAGTAGGCTGTTGGTTAACTAGGATCTGCAGCTTATCAGATAGGTAAGGAAATGGGCAGACTGGGTGGGCCAAGCGGTCTTTATCCGTAGTCAAAATCTATTTTTCTATGGAGCTGAACAGCCCTATAGAAAGTCAGTTTATGGTTTTACTCCAGAACTGGCCCAAATGCTGGTAAAATGTTTCTCAAATTAGTCCTGCTTGCTTGTGTCAGAGGTGGTAATATTTCAATAAGTACCCCAGTTGGGCTAGTGGAATGTCTACAGGGCCAGCACATTTTTACAAGCATTATCCCTGCTGGCTAGTGGCTAGAAAATGTAATTATTTCACATAAAATTTCTTAAACCCAAACAGTGAAAGAAACCACGGTCTTCAGGTCTTAAACACCAGTGGAGCCAAGCTTGGTCTGAGTGAAGTAAAATCAGGTTCCTTTGAAAGTACAACCTTTGTTTGAAGCAGTTTGCTTCTCTTGTGTGTGTGTGTGTGTGTGTGTGTGTGTGTGTGTGTGTGTGTGTGTGTGTGTGGTGGTAGTGGTGGTGGTGGTGGTGAGGGGCTGGGCTGTGGGTACGTGGTGCCAGTAGCCATCCCCTTCAGAGACATGGAGGGGCATACCTCTCAATCTCTTGTCTTATGAATCAGGGACAAGGCTTAAAACGATCAGGGACAAAGACCCCAAATCAGGAACATATCTTAAAAACTGGTACTGTTCACTCAGAAAGCTTATAGAATAAAGGAATCTGTGTTGAGATGTATTTTCTGAAGAAAAACAAGTCTGTAACTTTAATATTTGACATTATTTTGTGTTATTGATCCCTACTGTTCTTTCACAAAAACACAAATTTTACGAGGGACAGAGGAAAATTTTGAGGCCAAATCAGGGACGTCCCTGAAAATCAGGGACAGTTGAGAGGTATCAGGGGCTTGTGGAATAAGGAGTGTCTAGCTCCGCAAGGGAGGAGCTATATAAAATAAGAAAAAGAATTAACCTCAGAATATGTGTTCAGAGAATTGTTCCTGACTTCAGTGTGGGTTGTTGCTGAAATTCCAGTCTGCTTCTGTGAGCTTTTTATTTCTGACAGAAACTCTCCAAAATCAGCAGTGTTAGTGATGTGCTGGCCCTTCCTTCATCCTGGCTCCTCTGTCATGAAGCTGGCTATGAATAGCCACCTCAGTGTAAAGCTGTAAAATGTTGGTTTTATTGTCCATGCTCTGAAGCCTCCGTTCTGGTGCTGAGATGGAGCTATTGTGGGTGAAATTTATTAACAGCTGGCTCTCCTTATAACAAGACAATTAGAGACGGTCCTGTATTGTTCATGATACCACAAAATAGGGCTTGCTTCAAAAAACCCAGGTCATTCTTCTGCCAAAATCAACAATTTATAAAGAATAGCATGTAAAGGGGAGAGTGAGTTCAAAATTGCTGGCTACCTCCCTCCTTGGTGTTTTGGCTGCTTAACAAAGAGTAAAGCAAAAACCCAGATCAGAACACTATGTTGGCAGAAGCTTTAAAAAGGTAGGGGGGAATTACAAATATAAAGCAGACAAAATTAATTATCATTTTTTTTTATTATTTGTATGTATCTTTGGGTATTTATTGTAAGCTATCACATGAAACACATTTTACACCAGTGGAGATAAAATGGCAAGATAACAAGTAATATTTTTGCTAATGGCAGCACTAACAATAGATATCTTGCTATCTTGTTGTTGATGTTATTATTGATTTTCTTGGAGGTTAGGAATATCACAGTGGAATGCTGACCCAGTTTGAAAGCAACTTTCTCAAAGCTGATGACATCCCAATAGGCCTGTTTGGCAGTAAATCCAGAAGTTAAAATCAAACCGAAACCATTAAATTATCCCAAAACTAGCAGATTTAAAGCATAGAAACATAGACTTTGATGGCAGGTAAGGACCGCTTGGCCCACCCAGTCTGCCCGTTTCCTACCTATTGGATAAGCTGCAGATCCTAGTTAACCAACAGCCTACTTCTTCCTAACCCCCACCAGAACTTCCTTATGTCTGTCCCATGCATTCTTGAATTCGTCCACTGTTTTTGACCCCACAACCTCCTTAGGAAGGCCACTCCATGTGTCCACCACCCTCTCCGTGAAAAATACTTCCTCATGTTGCCCCTGAGTCGTTCCCCCGTCTTCAGATTGTGCCTCCTTGTTCTTGCATATCTCTTTTTCTGAAAAATGCTGCCCTCTTGGACTTTGTTGATTCCCTTGAGGTACTTGAGCGTTTCTATCATGTCCCCGCTCTCCCTCCTTTCCTCGAGGGTATACATATTAAGCTCCTTTAGTCTCTCTTCGTATGGCTTGTGATGCAGACCCTGCACCATTTTAGTTGCCCATCTCTGTACTGCCTCCATCCTGTCTATGTCCTTGCAGAGATGGGGTCTCCAGAACTGGACACAGTACTCTAGATGGGGGTCTCACCAACTGTCTGTACAGAGGGATAACAACTAACTGTTTTCTACTGGTGATGCCTATTCCTATACATCCCAGTATCCCCCCCAGCCCTCCTTACTGCCTTCTCACATTGCTTGCTTACCTTTAGACCATCTGATATGACTACCCCCAGGTCCCTTTCTATTTTTGTTGTTGTTAGTACACCCCTCCCCCATTGTGTGCTTTTCCCGGGGTTTTTGTTTCCCAGGTACATTACTTTGCACTTCATTGTACTGAATTTAAGCTGCTGTACTTTTGACCATTCCTCCAACCTTGCCAAGTCCCCATCTCAACCCCCTGCCGTGTATCAACCCTGTTGCAGATCTTTGTGTCATCTGCAGAGAGACATACTTTTCCTTACAGTCCCTCTGCAGTGTCACTTATAAAGATATTAAAAAGGACCGGTCCCAGTACTGAACCCTGCGGTACCCTGCTAGTAACCCCCCTTTCTTCAGAGTTGACTCGGTTTACTATTACCCTCTGTGTCCTGTTGTCCAACCAATTTTTTACCCAGGCTACCACCCTGGGACCCACTCACTGGCTGGCTAACTTGTTTAAAAGTTATAACTAGATAATATATAAATTAAATACAGTACATAATGGTGTGACTTGAAGTATACAAGTTTATTTATCGCTTGTGCCACTTCTGAGTTATTGTCCTGCCCTCTCATAGTTGAATATAAATAGCATATTTTGAGTAAGGCCAATGCAGATTTCATATGTTTATTTTATTTGTTGAGTCTTGGATTACAACACCTTTGAGCAATACAACTCCTTTACAAAGGTTTCACGTCAGTAGTATGTAAATAATAAATAGATATCAAGAATATACTAAAAAAAAAATGAATACATCAAAAGCAATCAAAATAGCACTGAATGTTGCTCAGTATAACAGTAGAGTGGGCTAAAAGAGAGGGCAGCCTGGGAGGCCCTGTCAAAATCTAGGCGAGAAAGTAATGGGGTGTAAGGTTGGGGATGGGAGAAGCAAGAGGGAGAAGGAGATGAGTTGCACAAAAGGTGGAGAAGGAAGGAGCGGAGTTGCAAAGGAGGTAATGGGGATAGAGAGATGAGAGGATAGGGAGGTGGAAGGAGGGAAATGGGGTGAATGCAGAGAGAAGTGGGGAGTGCTGGTGAAGTGAGGGTGAGGAAGACAAATTAATAGTTTAATGAGAGGAGGTGGTGTTTAGTCAGGAGAGGGGGCAGCCTAGCAAGCCTTGTCGAAAACCCGAGAGAGAGAGAATAATATGGGTGGGAGAGATGTAAGATAGAGAAACATAGGGAGAAGGAGGGGAAGAAGTTGCAAAAGAGATGGCACGAGATAAGAGAGTGGGTGGAGGGTGGAAGAGGGAAGGTGAGGAGGAGCAAGGGAAGAACTTGAAGATGCGTGAGCAGAGAAGAAGCAGCGGTTGAGGCGTTGAGGGGAAAAGGCTCGAGGGTAAGATCGAAATGAAGTGCCAAGAGTTAAAAGTGCAGAAAGGTATAAGTACAATGATATGTATATTGTACACTGTGTTTGTAGTATTTTGTAAATATGTAATTAGATTTTAATCAAGCCTGCCGACGACCTTAATTTTCCCAAGAATGATCATTTTATAATGCTCTCTGTTTATTTAAAAAATAATAATCGATGGCAAATATAAAAATTGAAACATGGGCTTGGGCAACATTTGATTTATCAAGTCTTGAGACAGAACTGACCCGAAGACAACAGGCTGCTGTCTTTTTGTTTTTTTTCTCCTTTCCCTCTCTAACTTTTGTTCTTGTGAGTGACAGAGAGAAAGCAGTAGTAACAGCTGCTGGCCAAAGCCTTTCACTTCCTTTCTGCTGGATCAGCCTGAAAGGCAGAGCTCTGCAGGGGAAGCCAGGAGTGTAATGTACAGTGCACAGACAAGAGGCACACACACACCGTGGAGAGGGTGTGGTTTAATCAGCCAAGGGTTTCAACACAAGGCAACGCAGCTGCTCATCATGGGATAGCAAAATTACAGATGAAGTCCACAACTGCGCCCTTGGAGTTCTGAGTGGTGTAGGCAGTAGTGGGGCAACATGCTAGGGGAGCAGAGGTTAATGAGGGTTAACGAGGATTACCCCATTCCTCCCTACTTTTTTTTTTTTTTAAACCACCATAGTTTTTTTTTCCTTGGGACACTATAGCTATATGGTTACTGCAACAGAGCTACAAACCAGGAGAGCCAGATTAAAATCAAAGCAGCACTACAGTACTTACTTACTATAAACCGAGTTTACTTGCGTGTTGCAGTCCTTGTTTGCATATAACTGGTGCCAAGCCTTTTGTGCTATCTTTTACTTCTTAACGTGCAACCTTGCACAAGATCACTTTACCGCCATATATTTTAGTTCTCCAAGCTGTAAAATGTGTAGAAACAAGACTGCACCAAACCCCACATTTTAAGACTGCAGATGATCTTGCCAACCTAGCTAAATAAATTGTATATTAAACTTACCTTTTAAAGGGACACTGTTTGTATAAAACACATCTGCGTGTTCTTTCTAAATTATGCTGGATTAATTATAACCCGACTTAAGTTATACTGAATTCAGTATAACCAGACCAATGTTATACCAGATTGATTATAACTAGTGCAGCGGCTGTGCTCAAAAATACATTGTGAAGTCATAGCGAGTTCACAAGTTACTAATGAAAAATAACATGCTTCCGTTTTTATGTTTGCTGGTGCACATAAACAACGCATACATATTGGCAATGCATCGGGGGAGGGGGGGGCTGTAAGCAGCCACTGCAACCAAACCTGCAGGAGGTGTAACTTTTGCACACCCAATTCTGGCAAGGCTCCTGACACTTCCTGATGATACGATGAATGTAAACTTCTTACATATGAAAGGATGAAGCCACACGTATCACAATCCAGCATCATCCTTTTGTTGTGCCACCTATCAGGCAGCACAGCAGCGTCCTCCCATCTTCCTTCCCAACAAGTAGGGAGCAGCTGCCACTCATCTGCCATTATTGTGCCCTGTCTTGAGAACCAAACAATCCCTCATGCTGCTGCCATTGATTCCTGCTCGCCTTCCAAGTAATGGTAATTGTTTCATAATGGGGCCCCCAGGGACACAGTCAACCCCATCCCATAAACAATCCCACCCACTTCTGCTGTTGATTCCCACCCACCTCCCTATCCCCTACCGCATACAAGTTAACCCCTCCCTCTCGCTCAGTCTACTGCTGTCCCACCCTCTGTTCACATTCCCGCTGCACCCCCAAACAGAATGCAACACTGGGATACCTACCCCCAATGCTGCCAACTTTCAATGTAGAAAACAGGCCCTCATTGTCTGCTCCACCACCCCACACCCCTGCAGCACCCCTCACTTACCTATCTGGTCCACCGCTGGCGGTTTGGTTCTGATTCAATTTTTCTTTTAAAAGTAAAAAAAAAAAAAAAAAAGACTGCCCACCATATTGATGTTACCACACAAAAATATATTTGTTTACATTTCTCGACCAACTCCCATGGCATTTTTCCTGGACTTGGGAACACCACCAACACAGTGTACTACTTATGATGCAATGGAGGCAGTACAGCACAGTGGGTTAAGGCTCTGAGCTGCAGATCTGGAGACCTGGGTTTAAATCTCACAGCCGCCTAGGTGCATACTGGGTGATCTTGAGCAAGTCACTTAACCTCATTGTGCTCCCAGGTCACATCTGGAAACAAGCTTCGACTTAGTATGCTACTCCTTGTTAAACAATGTTCTCTTATGTTCCCTTTCCAGTGGGAGGAGAGGAGACTCATCACCTGTACTGTTTGGAGGTGTTCCTAATGTTCAGGAAGTATGCAGTAACAGTAGAACAAGGACTTGAAACTAAAGAAGGTTGGGTATAATTACACCATTAGCATGCATTTCAGTTTCTGTAAGAGCAGATAAAACGACCATCAACATCAATGAATTTTAGAGAAAATTAACAATCATAAAATGTGGGTTTTCAACTAGAAATAATATAATGCAGAGAGGGCCGACCGTGCCCCTATAATGGCTCTTTAATGCATTTTTTAAACTTTTACACGCAACTTTGTAATTTGGTAACATTTTATGTCAAATTTTCAACATAATCTTTTTGAGACCACACTTCATGAACATGACGGATGTAATTTTTCAAATCCTCTTGGAGACCTGTTTTTCGCAGTCACTCCACAAAATCTTGTTTCGGGCAGGATTTAAAAAAAAAACAAAACACCTGTCTTGATTATAATGCGCAGTCATAAAAATACTGTGTTGAAAATTTGGGGTCAGAATGTCAAATACTAAAGTTGTGAAGAAACTTTGAATTTTCCAGCGTTTACTCATAACTTCATTATTTTTGCACATTTTGACCCCAGATTTTCAACATGGCCCTTTAGTTACCCCCACCTCATGAAAATGACTGGTATCATTTTTCAGATCCCTTTTGAATATGTTTTTGCAGTCACTCCGCAAATCATCTTACAGCTGGAATTTTTACAAAATCTCATCTGTCTTGATCATAACATATGGTCATAAAAAGACTGTTGGAAAGTTGGGGTCAAAATGTCAGAGCCCACTGAAAATGAGAAATTGCCTCTCAGCTGGCCTGTCTTGGGTAAATACATTGTAAGAGTGAGTAAAAGCTGTGCCCCCACTGAAAACAAGATCATACACCCCCACTGTGCTATCCTGGGACAGTAAAGTGTAAAAAATGGGTACAAGCAGGAGACTATTGAAAATGAGGTATTGCATCTCAGCTGTGCTGGCCTTGAAAAACCCACTTACAAAATGAATAAAAACAGAATGCCAGGCTGGCCCAGTAATTTATTTATTTATTTAGATTTTGTTGACCGGGTAAGTGCACTAGACAAATTCTGCCTATTTTTAGGCACGACTTGGGGGAAGGGGATACAGATAAATGCCAGCGGACCTTGAACCAGATTAAGCTGTCAGTGGTATTTTTAGTGAATGGCGGGAAATTTGGTCAGGGCACTGGGGAAATTCCCTTACTCTTTTCCCAATTTTTATAAACAGCATACATTTTTCCGATACCATGGCAGATGCAGACAAAAATCTTTAGCTTATTTTTTATGTTACTATGGGGGAGTGGGCTGAACCCTGAAAAAGAGCGCACGCATATAGGCCTGTCTCTGATGGGGGACTGAACATGTTAAATCCGGTAGTTTTCTTTATGAATATTTTTATTTATGCGAATATTAAGCCAATAATACAAAATGAGAATAATATGTGGATGCCTTTAGTGCAAGAATGGAAGGAGGTATTATTATGCAGTTGGGGGGAAAGGGAATGTGAGTAAGCAATCTAAACTACCAGACATATCTAAATGTATGTAGGAAGTACACAGCACAATGGGAAGTATCTAAAGATGAACTAACAACAAAGAAAAGGAGCATAAATTCTAAGTACATTTTAGAAAATGTTTTTAAAGTAAACAAGAATGTATAGGTTGCGACGAGCCGAGGTTTGGTAAAACATGGTCCGTGCGGCACACCGGACAGCTTCTTCTGACACATCTGCTGCATCAGCGGAGGCCTACCCCATTAACTGTAGTTGTTGGATAATGGGAGAATTCTTGTCTGGATCTTCTGCGAACTGAAAAACTAAATCCGAGGCCCAAGATAAGACGGCTCTGGCGGAGAATAGGTTTGCCGCCGCGGCCTTAAGGGACGTCGCCGAGGCTTGAAAGGCTCTTTTGAGCGAGGAGTCCACTTTTCTGTCCACTGTGTCTCTTAGCGAAGCCCCCCCCCCAGCTGGGATGACGGTTTTCTTGGTCAGGTTGGAAATCAGTGGGTCAATCCTGGGGCAGTCTAACCACTTCTCTGATTGTTTTTTGTCAAACTTCAGAAGTTTGGATATCCGTTTGGGAACCGGAAAAGCACGTTCTGGGCCCTGCCATTCTTCCTTTAGCAAGTCCTCGATGGCAGGAGGAATGGGAAAAGCTGTAGCAGGCCTAGAGGCGGACGCCAGGCGGAAGGCTTGTTTTGGCTGCGTAGAGACTGGTGGGGGGGGGGGACCAAGGTGAATCTCGGATATGATGATCTTGATAAAGAAGTCTAGGTCGTCAAGGTCGAAATTTCTGGACGGTGAGTTGTCAGGATCAGACGAGGAATCTACTATCTCTCCCTCTTCGGTGGAAGAGCTGTCGCCTGAGGAGCCTGGGGAGTACCCCCTGTGCCGTCTGCCCTTATGTCCGCCCCTTGAATGAGACCTTTTTCTGCGCCTGTGGCTAGAATGATGGTGACTGTCCTCCTCTGGAGATCTGTCCTCTTCTCTAAACTTTTTCTTGGGGCGGGAGCGGCGAGAGGAAGGCCTCCCCTCGTCAGAGGAGGATGAGGAGGGGGTCCTTTTTCTCCTGGCTTTCTTGTGTTGTCTAACATCTGGTTACCCCGGAGGGTGCCACTCAAAAGAAGAGAGGTCCATAGCAAAGGCTCTGTTCAACCTGTCTATGAGCTCAGGGTCAAGGGATGTGGGGGGTCCCTGGATGTAGTGCTCCGCTCAGTAAGCCGGTCAGGCCTTTCTGGAATGCTTGATTGTGTTTGGTCGGACCTCTCCGGTCCATTTCCCTGCAACGAACTGGTGTCCGTTGTGTCGACCCCACTCGCTGCCTTCTCACATGTGAGGCATAGTGAGCCAGCAAAAGTAATCAAGAGAGGGGACTTGCAGCGTAGGCATTTTTTTTCCTCGACTTGATTTTTCTGAAGCCATCTTCTATGGTTTTGCCTTGCTGCGGGGTCAGAGTAGCAAATAAACAGATCTGTACGCCCCTAGTCAGCTGCTGGGAAGGTCCCTTCTGAGATTCAAAACCAGGACCTCTAACCAGTGCAGTGCACACACAAGGCAACCTTCAGATTAATTGGCTGGGGGGGGGGGCAATGGCCCCTTTAATTGTAACCTTGCCCCTTTAAATACCTGTCTTCCTCACACAAGTCAGATTGCAGCCTGACCCCCTTTAATCTTCTTCACACAAGCAAGCCAATCTTCAAATTAATTGGCTGGAGGGGGATTGCCCTTTTAATTGTAGCTATGTTGGATTTGTTCCTCCTGGCTGCAGAAAGTTGCTCCAGTCGCTGAGGCTGGGGGGCAATGAGCCTTCCGATAAGTCAGAGGCCTTAGCATCAGAAGCTAGCTCCAGAGGCTCATTTGCCAAAAGGAAAGCCCCTGAGCGCGAGGTAGCGGGAGCGGTCTGCCCAAGCTCCGACCGCTAGAACCGCTAAAAACGGCCGTTAAAGCAGCGCTGGAGCATTTTCAGCGATCGCGATGGTGAAAAGGATATCCCTGAAGCGATTGCGCCTTTTCTTTTCCAATTGCGCCTTCTCTCCCCCCAGCAACTGACTCCTATCCTTAGGGATCCACCACGGCTAGTGCGCGGGGAAAAAACGGCTGTTCTGACGCCTCTTGAGAGGTGAGACCAGCCTGTGTAGCGTGCAAGGCTAAGGCCGGATCTCACCGAGGCTAACTCCCCTGAGCAAGTTAAACACTTACTGGCTTGCCCATTGCCTCTCGATGCTTGCTGCAAAAATAATCTTCAGCCCTGCCACGAGTGACAGGGCTCTAATGCAGAGTACGTGCTTCACCAAAGGCAGGAAGTAGACTGGTGGTATCCGGAGAGTTGAGGGCTTCTATGCCCCCAAACCCCCACCCCACCCACTCACCCCGGCTGCAGCTCTGAACCTGCCTATCACTGACATCAGGAGGGAGCAGCCCCAGGAGTAAGGAAGCCCGGAGACCAGCCCAGGAGAGAGAACATACATTTTTCCGATACCATGGCAGATGCAGACAGAAATCTTTAGCTTATTTTTTATGTTACTATGGGGGAGTGGGCTGAACCTTGGAAAAGAGCGCACTCATATAGGCCTGTCTGAAGGGGGACTGAACATGTTAAATCCGGTAGTTTTCTTTATGAATATTTTTATTTATGCGAATATTAAGCCAATAATACAAAATGAGAATAATATATGGATGCCTTTAGTGCAAGAATGGAAGGAGGTATTATTATGCAGTTGGGGGAAAAAAGGGAATGCGAGTAAGCAATCTAAACTACCAGACATATCTGAATGTATGTAGGAAGTACATAGCACAATGGGAAGTATCTAAAGATGAACTATTAACAAAGAAAAGGAACATAAATTCTTAAGTACATTTTGGAAAATGTTTTTAAAGTAAACAAGAATGTAAATATAAAAATGTTACTGGAAACTATGTTAGAAGTCAGGATACAAAAAAAATTAAAGAAGTTATATGGTTGTATAGTCAGGGAGAAATAAATGTAGACGGTAACCTAAAACACAAAAAAGTGGAAGAAAGGGTCTGTTTACGAGAACAATGTTATAAGAAGGAAGAAACAGTTAAACATTTATTATTTGAATGTGAGTTTATTAAGCATTTTTGGGAGATATTGGCCAGAATGTGGTGAATGCCAGATTTTGCAAATATTACTTTAGAAACATTAGTTTATGGGCAATTAACAGAAGTATGGAGAAGGCAAGATAGAAATACAATGTTTGTGATATTTGCCATAATTAAATGGACAATATGGCAAGTGAGATGCCAGAGATTTATACAGGGTAAAGAGATTACTATTCAAGTTTTTTTTTTTTTTTTTTTTGGGGAGTATTCTGTTTTCTCCTCTCCAGGCTCCGGATCTGCCACTCCTTCAGGCATCCTAGGTTCCTTGCACCCCCTCCAACCTCCCCGGGCACCCTTCAGCCTCATATCGCAGCCTACCTTGAGGTAGCTCGGTGTTACCCTTCGCTGAGTGGGTCCCTCTCCTCCGGGGGGGAAGGCACCGGTGTTGACGGCCCAGCACACTATTTTTTCCTTTCTCGTCCTCGGGCGCTGCTGAGGCGGGGGCTGATCCTGCAGGAAGTCTTTGGACGTGTCTCAAACCGGGTGCTGTCATCTGGCCAATCCGGAGTGGTTTTTTTCTGGTGTTTTTGTCCCTCCTGCGCCGCTCCCTGTAGTGCCTCCGGTCTCCACCGGGGGGCCACTGCTAGAAAGGAGGTGACCCGCCATCCACCCCAGGAGAGGAGAGCAGTCCTCTGGGCGCTCGATCCTCTCCTTCTCGCCAGCCCCCGCACCCCAAGTCCATTCCCGAACCCGGGTCACCGGCGTGGTTCAAGGTGTGGTGTCCAGCATCTCAGCCCTCTGCACCACCGGGCCAGCTACTATTCAAGATTTAATATTTAAAATTCAGAATGAAGTAGATAAGCAGTTTCAGAATGAACGTATTAAATATGGTAAAGAAAGAGGTAAATGGCTATGGAGGAATATTAGCTGTATTGGTTGATTAAATATGTAACTAATATGTACAGAAAAATTTGAAATAAGAAGTACACTATGTAAATGTTGGTTTTTGGTTTTAATAAAAACTTCCCCTACTCTTTTCGAGAAGAGCCATGGGATCTTTAACATCTACCTGAACTACCACCAGAACAGGCAGATGGGACCTCGGTTTAACGACTCATCTGAATGACGGCACCTCAGGAGTACAGCACCCCCAATGCTGCACTACAGTGTCAGTATTGGGATTTAACCCAAGTGCTTGGTGTGGGGATAGAACCCACAGCCTTCTGATCTCCCAGCCTCAGAGGCGAGTGTGCTACCTGCTGAGCCACTGACACTGACAGCTGTAGTGCTACCATTTGCTGTACCATCAGCGTACCTGTTGGGAACGAGTGCGGCCCTTTAGAGGCTTGCTGCATGAGAAAGGATTGAGCAACCCAGGGACTGCTCTCCTTCCTCAAAGTGGAGGAGGAGGCTGCTCCCACTGCCTAACTGCTGACTGGTGGAGTCCAACTGGCAGCACCAGAAAGGGAGGGGTTGCCGGCGGACACCTGTCATGCGTGATTTCCACTCCACGCATGCACAACTGCCTCATTGCACACTGTTACCCTGTGGGGTGGGGACATCAGGTAACGGGAAGAAAATGTCGGCCATCCAAGATGGCCCCCACTTCCTGCTCTCGCACAACCAACAAGGCTGGCCACACACCAGATTTCGGTCCTGAGTAAGTGTAGATAACCTGTAAGTCTGTGAGAAGGTCTCGGTTACGGGGCTGGGGAGGAGCTGCCAGATGACACCAGAACGAGAAACATCTTACATCTTTGTGGAACATAAGAAAACAATGCCAGGACCCCACTGAAAATGAGATACTGCTTCTGTTCTAACTTGTAACAGCATGTGAGCAAACATGGTTGTCATTGGCAAATGCTAGTTTTTTATTTCTAGGTTGTTCTTGAGCTGCACTGTATTTCACTTGATTCTTTACAAGATTATCCTTTTTTTTCTCTCTCCTTGCTGGTCTCCGGGCTTCATAACTACTGGGAGGTACCTCCTCTTGTCACGTGACAGGCAGGAACACAAAGCTCTGCAGCTTGGACATCCTCCCTCCCACTTCCTGTGACCACCAGTTTACTTCCTGCCTTGCAAAGAGCAGGTACTCTGCAGCAGAGTTCTGTCACTGTGGTGACAGGGCCGAAGACTTCAGGACTGTAAGTTTGGATATTTTTTATTACACGGACATCCACAGAGAGCAGGAATGGGTGGATCAAGGCAAAGCCCCCTCTCTGCTCTTAGCGGGCCCCAGTCTCAGCTGTGTATGCTGGACAGACTGGCCCCTCTCAGTTGCCCATAATTTCACTGTTTCCGTTTTTTCCTCTCCAAGGACTTCATTTCAGTTGCCCATAACAACTCTCTCTAGGCATTCAGGGGGTACCGGCCTCAGCCGTGCTTGCTAAACAGATTGCCCCCTCTCAGCGCTTCTCGCTGCCACAAGCTCAGCATGCATCCGAGCAGAAGGGCACGCCATTTTCTTTTTCCCACACAAAAAGCATCCCGTGTTAACGGTCTTGGCAGCGCTGCCCCCCCCCCCCACACACACACACACAAGTCGGGTCAGAGGAAGGAATGGAATTAAATGCCAAAAAAGGAGGTTTAACGGTCTTAGCTGTGCTTCCCCCATCCCCCCCACACACACGTCGGGTCAGAGGATAAATGGAATTGTATGCCAAAGGGAGGCTTGGGAGTGAATGGGGGAGACTTGGGCAGCGGAGGGGATGCTACATTTGGACAGACTGAATCCAGGGCGGAGAGCCTCAGACTGAACCCAGGGCACAGTAGCACTTCCCGGTGGTAGTACCGAGGCCCTGGGGCTCCCAGCAGCTGGAGACGCTACTTGCAGGCAGCGCACTGTTTGTCGACGAGCACCCGGGGTGACTTTAGGCTCGTCAGTGGAGGCCATTACTGCTGGGCAGGCCATCAGATCCACCACTATGGTGGCGGTGTGCTCAGGCCATCGACGAGCTTCTGGCATTTTCAACTCGTCGACGGAGGCCTTATTAAGCTAGCAGCTCAGCTTTCAGGCTACACAGACTATGTTTTTCCTGAGGCAGACACACCTTTAGGGAGCATTTCTTCCTGTCGACGAGCGCTTTGCATGAATCAGCTCGTCAGCGGAAGCCGCATGGAACACAGCTAGTCGGGCGGCCATCTGCCTAGGCCATCAATGAGCTCCTTGGCCTCTCAGCTCGTCAATGGGGACCTCATTCAACTTGTGTCTCTACTTACCGTCCCTTAGCGGCACAGCCCATCAGTGAGCACCGGTGTCAAAGGCTCATCCACGGAGTCCCTACCAGGAGCAAATGGGGGAGACTTCTACAGGCGATTTTATGGCAGGCACTCCCTACACTTTCTAGGGCAATTACCGTGGGATTGCACCTCGTGGGTCCCCCCCCCAATAAAGGAACTACCTTCTTGGGTAATACAGCTCACAAAGGCCGGCAAGCCAGGAGTCCTGGTGACCTCACATTGGAGTTTAATTTTCTGCTCCCAGTGTCCTCACATTGCAGTTTAATTTTCTGTTCCAAACCCATTTTTTGGATCTGAGACCCAGACCACAATGGAAAATCAGTTTCAAGATGCGGGTCCTATTCCCTAGCACATTGATTACTAGATCTCGTGGATTATGGGACTGGCATGGGGTGCACAGCATACCCGCCAGCAACAGGGGACGACATACCCCCCAGTGTATACTAGGATAAGCCTGCCAGAATTCCCCCAAGACCCACCTCAGTTGACCTCCAGCGCTGCTCTCTATCATCTAGAAGGCACATCTCTAGGTTCACCCGAGTTCGACAAAACATTCAAACTGGGCCAGGCCACCACAGGAAGGGCTCTGTGGTTTTGAACGCAGAGCCCCTCGGGACCCAATGGTCAGGCAAGTGGAGGTATCCTTCATACAGACCATTCAGGCGTCCACAGCATCACTCATGGTTATGACGGTCAGTCTTAGTCTTTTCTTATGTAGCCCTATGGCCAATCCCTTCAAGTTAAAAATAAATAAATAAATTGGCCTGGCACCTACTTAGGCTCATGCGCCTGGCCTGTGCTTGCTCAGTCATCACGCCACAGTACAGCAGCCAGCCACACAGCAAATTCCAGGTCTTACCAATCCTCAGCCCCGTGCACCTCAGCAAGTGGGACGCACCTTTAGCAATTCACCTGGTTAACGCACCATATGAAGGAAACCTGCAGTGGGGAGTCACCCTCAAAGAGGTGATAACGCAATTCGAGGAAACAGAAAAGGTACACATGCTGCTTCAGAGGAAAGAAACAAATCCTGGTCACCAGGCTCCTGAAAGCATTTTCGTGCCCACGTCTACAGCAAGGGCAGAATGAGACTTCTTCAGGAAAAAATCAGAGGGTTCTCCTCCCGTAACCAGTGTAACTACAGGGGAGGATGTGGTGGCACCTGAGGGGCGGCAACAAAAAGCCGCAGTGAAGATCTCTGATCCTCCTTCGAGTGGAGGGCAAATGGGTCCTTACCAAGACACACAAGGAGATTCGGAGCATAGAACATCACCAATTCCGAAACAAATTCAACTCAAAGCCACCATTGGCCTCACTTGGTTCCCTGGCCAGTTTCTGCCAGTAGATTGGCAGTGTCCCAAGCAATTACAGTTTTGGCAAAGCTCAACCAATTACTAGTCTCCTTCAGGCAGGGGCTAACGAGCAGGTTTCCCCTCAGACTGAAGTAGGGATGTTTCCTCACTCTTTTTCAAGTCACGGCAGAATTTAGACCAGTCTTGGACCTAAAATTTGGGCACCGCTTCACGCGCAACAGCTCCGTCAAGATGAAAACATTTATCACCCACGATCAGGAAACTCTCTCTTGGGGATGGTCCTGTCATCTATAGAGTGACACGACTCCTATCTACTTGTACCCATCCAGGAGTAGTACAATATATCCGGTCCAAGGTGGGGGAAATTCACTTTCCATTCAAAACGTTTCCCTTTGGGCCCAGAGGGTTGGTCATGGCTGGATCATAGGGGTGGTATTAGCTCCTAGGGACGGAATCACTCACCTCTCTCTCAACTAGGATACAGCTGTCTCCCTACCTGGTCAGCATCCTCCAAGGCGGTCAACATCCTCCAAAGCCCCTCAGTTTGATCAGGCAGTGCCAGCAGTAGTGGAGGTTGTCCAGTGCCCCCCCCCCCAGAGGCACGGATTCATCTTGAACCTGTACAAGGGCCCGTTATAACCTGGAGAAAGAGCTCTTTATTTCTGCCCCAGTCCCTTCCCTATGTGGAAGCAGACCTCACAATCAGGTGTTTCACACACGTGGGAAATCTATGGACCTCGAGAGCCACTTCAGCGTTTTCAGTCATCTCACGGAACGGCTCGCCATTATATAAAGCTCATAGAGGACAAGCTCTCCCTTGTAGACATAGTCTCCTGGTCACGAACATGTCCTCCTTCATCGTCCTACTCTCCTGGACACTAATTCACAGGCAGCCAATCCAGGCAAGCCTCCTCAACCTGTAATCTCAATCTAGAAATCTAGGGAAGACGAGAAACAAAGTTCCCAATTCCTCGCCAGGGGGAGCATTTCTTTGTTGGTGGGCTTGGAGGACCAATATTATGAGAGTTCACAATGTGGGGCTTCCTCTCAGTGCAAATATTTCTAACGTTCACTGCCTAGGGAGCCGAGGAGATATACGTTGGGTCTCCACACCAGACAAGCGGCCTCTGGCAGAGTCCAGATCCAGCATAATGGACAACCAAGCAACGATGACTTACATTGACACCGGGGTTGAACAAGGAGCTCATGGATACACAAGGATTTCCTTCTGCTCTTTCAGTGAGCTGTACGGTGCCTACCAAGCCAGCTGGCAGCATACCTTCCAGCTCTGAATAAGATCCTGGCAGACTAGCTAAGTCGCAAGGACTTCCTACCATGGCAATGGGAGCTAAAGTTCGAGGCCTTCATCACACCTCAGGTGGATCTCTTCGCCTCTTGACTAAACTCCCATATACCTTTTTCCCGATTCTGCTGCTCTCCAGGGTCCTGCATAAGAGGTAACCGCGGATCCAGCAGAACTATTTTTGACCTGCCCATCCCGGCCCAGGGGTCCATAGTTCACATGTCTGATGCTTATGTCAAGGCAACCTCCAACAAGATCCGGACTCAGTCCAGGCCTTCTACACAGGTCCGGTGCTGCATTGTAATCGGTGTAGGCTTTCTCTCTCACAGGGAGATTGATAAGGAATCTTTAAAGGGGCTAGAATTTTTCCCTTCCGGCATTGCAAGGATGCTTCCTTTTTATCTTATGTCTAATGCAGACTATGGCACAGATTCCCTTTCCAGCTTCAGTTGCATTAAATGTCGACTAGACTGTAGTCTGCTCATTCTTCAGCCCCTTCAAAGAATTCAAGAAAGAGCTACAACCAGCCTCCTGGTGGGTCCAGATTCCCCATCGGGAGCAATCTGGTTGATAGATGCAGGAGAGTCCTTGTGGTCTCATCCCCATTTGAGATGATAGATGATTCCTGAGGGTGGCAACTTTAAAACGCCCTTCAGTCCAGCTGGAGACTCAGCTAGGTCGAAGAGGCATCCCTCGTACACCTGACGATGAAGGTCACCTTTTCTCATTGCTACCTCTTTAGCCAGTCGCATCAAGGTGCTAGGTAGTGTTCCCATTTACCCCCATCTGTACTTGATTCAAGTACAAATTATGAAATTCAAGTACATTTTTGTGTGAAGGGGATACACTGTACCCCCATAATTCTGTTTGAAGTATATGTACCCCTCAAAAATGTTGTACAAATGGTACAATGAACCCTTGTAATTTATTTTGTACCTCTGAAAATATTTGGAGAGGGTGCAGTGCACACCCAGATCTGCAGCCTTAATGGGAACACTGGTGTTGGGAGATATCTTCCATAGGGGTCCTCGTATAATATTTTGTATACTTATTCGTAAGGACTCTGTGGTTCTATGATTAGATCCAGATTTCTTTTTCCAAAGTTAATGGTTCCTTTTTCGGCAAACGGGCTGAGCCCTCCTTTCTGGTACCCTTCCCCCAAGGAGAAGGAATTTCGTGCTCTGGATCCTAAAAGAATGACGAAGCACTGCCATAAAAGTGCCGAGTCCATTAATAAAGCTTCCAGCTTATTCGTCCTCCCAAGGACCAAACCATTAAAGGAGAGGCTGCTAGACTCTATTCCAGGTGTCTTCATTCATCCATAACCACTACCTTCCAACAAGCGGGGTTGCCCTTACCTGGACCAATTAAGGCACCATCAACCAGGGCCGTGGACATCTCGGGGGTGGACTTTAATGAAGCTTCTCTAGCTGACTTGGGCAGGGCGGCTATTTGGCCACCTATTCTCGCCATATCCAGTCTCTGTTGGCTGAATTTGTCCACCTCAACCGAGGCTTCTTGGTTCCTCAGACAGTGGTGGTTATCCCCTAAGGGGCATTTACATTCTTCCCACCCGGGAAGCCAGGGGTTGTACTGTTTTAGTATATCCCAGTAGTTATGAAGCCTGGAGACCAACAGTCGTAGAAAGAAAATTTACAGGTATTTAAATTTCTGTTTTTTTTTTATTTTTATTTTTTTTTTTTTAAACAAATAAATTTTTCTACCCAGTCTCTTGGCCCTCACCTTTGGAACAGGTTCCTGCTGATGACAACCTTCCACATGTGGCAGTCACCTACCGCCTGACCAGTGCCCCTGTGCCTTACACCCCCATCGCAGGGCTTTCAAGGGTGTCCCCCTTCTACTGCAGAGTCCCTTGTGGTCGGGGAGTGGTGCGAGACAGGAGAATATCAGAGGCTGCATTCTTATTTGGAGGGGAGAAACCGCAAGAGAAAAATATATAAATCACTGCATGTCAACAGCAGGACCTTATACTAGCTTGTTGATGCAGGGCACGTCCATTTCCCACTGGTATAAATAACAGCCAGTAGGGGCAAACAGAATCCCCTGCTGTTGGGGAGAAGTTTCCTGGATATGGAGTGCAAAACAAAGAATTTCACTGCTTTAATCCCTAGAGAATTTTATCCCCCCTCCACCCCAATTCTTATGAAATTTTCTTCTATTTTAAAACTTAGTTATAGCATTCTCCTTCAAACTGCTGTACCATGCCATGTTCACCCCCAGCCCCCAGTTTATTATTGGGGGGTAGGGCAACAGGTCTTTCAGTGTCCCATAGGTGCAGTTTTGCATATCTGTCATCATGCCAACCCATACTCACCTCCTTTAATATGTACCCCCTCCATAAACCGACCCCCCCCCCCAAAACCCTGAGCCAAAGGCCTGCTAGTCTTCATCCCCTGGTCCCTAGTGCATGATGGGGAAGGCAAAGGCCAAATCCTGACTGCTCAGTTTGTAACCCCCATGCCACTGACTGGTTCTGAAGTGTAGGCAGGGAGGAGGTGAGATCTACTTGGCATCGCAGTAGAGGTCCTTGAGTGTTGCTAGGTAGACTGTACTAGCGGATCAGTTAAGAGTTGATAGAGCCATTGATGAATTCTCATCTGTTCACATACTGCAGTTTACCATAATTAATATCAGTCAGTGATGTCTGCAGTGACACTAGGTAGACACCTGTCCCCTGATGAGCTGGGGGATTGGGCGCTACCTGAGCGTCTGCTGTGGGGGCAAGCCATGGAGGAACAGGAAGTAGGTTGGCCATTGTGTGGCTGGGAGTTTGCCGGTGACATCCTCGGATGAACAGCTGACTGCTACAAAAAGCAAGTAAATAAATAGCTTACGACGATGTTGGGATAGGGCAGGCAGGATGCTACTTTTCCAATACGTTATTTGGCACAGAAAGAGAGAATGGTTCTGGTAGTGGAGTAATGGTACAGGCTGCAGACCTCCCCACCCTGGGCCAGATGGCAGTTCCTCAGACAGTCTTGCAGGATACAAGATAATACCCCCTGTCACAAGCCCACTCCTGTGGGTCCGGAATTTTATGGGCTACAGTGAATCCCGTTGTGATCAGGGTCAGGGATAACTCTCCCCTGTCCTTTTAGCATGCTCACTGTTTCACAACTGAACATACGCCAGAGGATCCCAAGGCTCCCTCTCTCCATGTGAGGGGATGCAAAATACAGTCTTGAGTTTGTGTTCCTGGGAGAGAACTCTCTTGGCCGCTGCACAATGAACCAGAAAAGCTACAGGCGTGTATAGTCCTTCAGGGGACGCCCTATACACCCTGTTTTGTGTCTTTCCTCAGAAATCTAAAGACAAGGTTCAAACTCCCCCATAGACTCCTGCTTGAGACCTTTCGTATTTCCTCCCCTCCTTTCATCCACAGAGTCCCAAGTGGTACCTTACTTTGGTAGTGTATGGCCTTTAGCAGTCAAACAGGCATAGCATCATTTGAACAAACTCTTATATACACACACACACTTAAAAGACACTGGCATTATTACCTTAAAATACACCAAAGGCTTTACTAATTAAATAATAAATGCAGTAAATAACTTAGACAAGTAATTTTAGACATTGGTTACAGGATAAGGAAAATAAAATGTAAGTATAAAAAAAAAAAACTAAACTTTGAAAATTCTAGTTTGAAAGTTCTACCTCAAATCCTTAGGTGCCGAATTTGAAGTGCAAAATGCTCTTAAAAGTGGTAGCTAAATGCCCCAGGGCGAGCTTGAAGAGACTGCAGGCGGATCGGGATAAGGAAGGTTTAAACTTCCCGGACCTGCGGAATTATTGTTTGGCTGCCCAGCTGAGATATATTGGGGACTGGGTGTTAGGACCAAGAGCAGCAACATGGCTTGATTTGGAGGAAGAGGAGGCACTTACCAGACTCTCCACGTACCTGGGGAAGGATGGATATCAAATATATAGTAGGGTGGGGGCCGGGAACCCCTTGGTACTCTCAGCCCTAGAGAATTGGACACATCTTCGTCGACGGTTTGGGTTGATGGATGAATCCCTACTCCTGCCAGTGGTTGGGAATCCAAGCTTCCTTGCGAGGCTGGAGGACAAAGGTTTTTTGATGTGGGAAAGAGGTGGTATTAGATGCCTTGGTGATTTATGTAGGGGAGGGCAGATGCGCTCCTTTGAGGAATTGGTGGCAGCGGCTATGGTGCCCCAGACGCACCTCTTCCGCTAAATGCAGATGCAGGCGCACTGAACTGCCCTGGATCGGAACGGGGTCGCAGTCTCTATTACCACAGTTGGAGCAGCTGGTCCTGAGCATGAGAAGGGAGGTGAAAGGGGGTGGTTGGACGGGCTGTACGGTTGGGTAGACGGCCTCTCCCAGACTATACTCACAAAACCAAACTACTGTGGGAAAGGGATCTGGGGAAGAAGATCTCTGAAAAGAACTGTTTTTTTACTGATGCGGCTACACAGGGGTCTCCTCTTATGTAATAAGTACCAGGAGTCCTGTTATAAATTCATTCACAGACTATACTGCCCTCCAACAGTGGTTCATAGATTTAATCCTGGAGTGTCACCTACATGTGGGAGATGTGGGCGAGAGCTGGCTACTTATTATCATTATTTTTGTGCATGTCCAGCTCTCCAAATATTTTGGACAGAGGTAGCCCAGGAAGTTGAGGGAATGTGGGGGAGAGGGCTGGGTAAAGACCCACCGACAATGTTATTTGGGGCGGATTGCTATGATGGGGACTGGGTCCCCCTTCAGAGGTGGATACGTGTTCTGGTTCTGGCGAGACATTGTATTTTAAATACCTGGGTCTCCGGGGTTAGCCCAACCATCCAGCAGTGTAAAAGTATGACAGCCCAAGTATTAGCAATGGAGAGACTTTCCTGTTCTATAAAGAATAAGGAAGATCAGTTTCTCCTAGCTTGGAAACCATTATTGATATTGTTACCCCGGAGGAGGTGTTTGCTCTGCAGGAGGGGTGGGGAGAGAAGAGGTGGGGATGGAAGGGACAGTGCTGGGGAGGATCTGGGGCCCACTTGACCACCCTCTGACGTACCCCATGAATAAATGACCTCCTATGATCAATTTGGCAATATATTGTTGGCTGTATTCTGGGCTCCTGAGGACCAGCGATAGATTAATTTTCCTAAAAGGTAACTCATTTGATGTTTTTCTGGCACATGTAATACAACGTGTTTTGTTAGTTAGTCTGTATGTGTAGAGGATATTGTCTTTCTTTTTCTGAAAAAGTATGAATTGCTTACTTCATGTGTATGATATGTTGTAATGTGTTGTCTGTACCTTTAAATTAAAAAAAAAAAAATCTCAAACAGTTTATGCAAAAAAAAGTGCTAGCTGAAATCTTGGTTCTTCTGATTCAGAAGAATGTCTTGAGAGAGAAATGTCTCTTTTCTCTCTAAGCAGGACAGAGTCCCACTTGCAGTGTTCTTTCACCAAAGTCCAATGATAAAATGGCAAAAAGGCCACGATTAAAGTCTTGCACTCCTGTTTTATGGGCTTCTCAAAGGGCAGGTCCAGTGAATATTAGCTAGCATTCCATCTCTGTGACTATGCAACCAATCGGCTTTTAATATTTTATTATTAACAACAAATGATCTTACTTCGAGAGGGCTCTTGCAGTAGGCATTTACATATAGGACTGACCCACCAGGGATCAGGACCCCACGGAAAAATTTCTAGCTAGCAGTCTCTGGCAGGAGACCGCTCCCACGTCAGGTGACCAACGTCATGCAACATCAGTATAAAGGGGCGGTCCCCCCCTTCCGCCTTCCAGTTCTTTCCCGCCGTCAACTTGTGAAAGTTCCTCATGGCAGAGTTCAACATTCGGCAGTCTTTCGTTGGTTTAGTTTTAAAACTTTTTGACTGTATTTTTTTGATATTTTATCCTCAATACGCTGTGTATGTCATGCCAGATGCCTTCCGAATCGCATAAAAATAAGTGCGACTTGTGCAGATCTTACTTCGAGACACAGCTCTTGCAGCAGGTTACACCATTAGGACTGAAGCCGGCAGGCGTCAGGACCCCACAGAAAAATTCTAGCTAGTTATCTTCAGCGGGGACCGCCCCTGACGTCGGTCCCGCCTCCGACGTCAGGCGTGGTACAAAAAGGGGCGGTCCCGCCAGATTCCCCAGTTCTTTCCCACCGTCGACTTGCATGTCTCGACCCTTCGGTTTCAGTCTAGCGCGCGACGCGTGGTTCAGAGCTTTCCTCCGGGAAATTCATTTTTCTTCAAGCAAGATTGTTGCTGATGTCCTCTCCGACCTCCGGTCATCCCTCCAAGTGTACTTGCGGGAAACAGATCCCCTTCAAGGACCCCACACGGCCTGCGTTGTTGCTGGGCCCAGACCCCACGATACCACCGGGCCTGTTCGTTTCCTGGGGCTTCAACGGCGAACCAGGATCCGGCGTCAGAAGGCCCTCAGGCTTTTTGTTGGAGGAAAAACTGAAGACCATGTCCTCCAGGGAATCTTACGTCAAATCCACAAACCGCAGCGGAGAAAAGAAGGAGAAAGGCCCCTTCAGGTGCCGTCCAGGGCAGATCCCGCAGCTCCAGTTCTCGGTCCGACCGCTCTCCTTCAGGGCCAGCTCTCAGCCTCCCGGCTGCAGTAAAAGCCTTCTTCTTCTCAGGCCAATTCCGCCAGGCGTCGTCATCTTCCTCTTCCAAGGCCTTGGCGAAAGTCCGGGGCGCCACCACCATCATCATAAGTCGGGTTCCGCCCTTCGCTCCCGGCGTCCGTCGTCTTCTGTGCCTCCTCGCAAAACTTTGGAGCTCACACCGTTGAAGAGACCTGTGGACCCGGCCGGCTCGCCGTGGTCTGCCGTCGTCATTCCTCCCTGGAGCCGTCGTCGTAAACCATCCCAGTGGACACGGTTGGGGACCGGCGTCCGTTCCTCCTGAGAAGAGGGCTCCCACGCCTCCGACCGACGTCGGTCAGGAGACGTTGACTGAAGAGGACTTAACGCAGCCCGAGGACCAGACGGGCGACCCCAGCCTCGCCGAAACTCCCAGGGCCCCCTCACCTTTACCCGAGGCCCCTGTGGAGCCGACGCCGGGACCCGACGACCGCCCACCAGCGCCTGGGCCGTCGTCGGGACTTTCTGTAGTGGAAGTGAAAGATCTCTTCACTTACTGGTGGGACACCATTAAAAGGGACATGGCCCCCACCGCTCCTCCTCCGGTACCGGCCCCCCCTTCACCTTCGGGGTCGGCAGGCCGCTTACCTCCCGGGAGCCTGGATCCTCTCCCAGGGGAAGATCAGAAAAACGGAGACCTCCGTCGAAATCCTCTTCTGGATCACCCAGCCCCAAGAGATCCAGGAGACACCGACGTTCGTCGTCGACGGAGGACACGGGATCAGTCTACTCTTCCTCTAGATCCCCATCTCCTCTCTCCATCCCTTCTCCGGACCCACGTGAGACACCGAGATCTCCTCCGGATGACCCTTCGTTCATGGATATTATGCGACATATCCAGGAGAACATGGGATGGGATGCAGAAGAACTAGACCCCGAAAGGTTACGCCTTGCCAAATATCTTCGGCAGAAGGACCCCAAGCCTGTGGTGGTACCACCCTTGGTGGACACTTTCGTGGACGTCACCAAGGCAGCATGGAAGCGTCCACATTCGCTCCCAGCGGTGCCGAAGAAAGCTGATCGTCTGTACAAGGCTCATAAGGACAACCAGTACCTGACACAGCAGCCTCAGGCCGACTCTCTGGTCATCACAGCCTCACATGACCGGTCACAGAGGCCGCAACATTTGAGCACCCTGCCACCGGACCCAGAGTCCAAACAGTTGGACGCACTGGGCAGGCGCACGTACGCTTCCACTACCTGCGCCGTCAGATCCTTGAACTACCTGACCCACATGGTTCAATTCCAGAGCCGCTTTGTGGGAACAGGGTCTGGAGGCGGCTGAAAAGCTGCCCGAAGGTGAGCAGAAGGAGGAGATGCTCCAGCTCCTCCGTACGGGTTCAGACGTGGGGACCCAAGTGCTTCGAGCCGCGTACGACTCCGCGGACTCATCGGCCCGAGCAGCAGCTTCTGGCGTATGCCTCCGGAGACACTCCTGGTTACGTGTCTCCGGCTTTACCCCGGATGTCCAGAAAAACATTATGGACGCTCCATTCGAGGGAGAAGTTTTATTTGGTAATCCTTCCGAGAAGATCATTACCAAACTTCAAGAGGCCGGGAAGGCGGTAAGGTCGGTTCAAGCCATGTACCGACCCAAGCTTGGTTCCTTTCGTAGGAACCAAAGCCGTTTCCTGGCGGACACAGAGGCAGCAGCCCCGCTCCGCTACACAGCAGAGGGGCTCCGGTTTCCGTAGAACCCAGGGAAAACAGCCCGCTAGCCAAGGTCAGCATTCCCCTAGGCCGACCCAGCCAGCGGGCCCATCTACCGCCACAGCCTGACTCCTTTCCGGCCCCCGTCCCTCAGGATCAACGGGAAATCATGGTCGGGGGTCGCATTGCGAACTTCCTGCCGGGATGGCAGGCCATTACCACCGACAGATGGGTTCTGCAGTTGGTCAGTCTAGGCCACTTTATAGAATTATGCGAAAAGCCACCCCAGGACTCCTTTGCTCTCCGGTATCCGGGTCAGCACAGAAATTTGATCTGGCAAGAGGTACTCGCTCCTAAGAAAGGAGCGATGAAATGCGTCCCGGAGAACCAGAGAGGATGAGGATATTATTCCCACTTCTTCCTGGTTCCCAAGAAATCAGGGACCTCCGTCCGATTCTGGACCTCAGCGACCTCAATGTCGTGATACGCCTACAAATTCCACATGGTGACTCTTCCAGGCCTTATTCCCTGCTGAAACAAGGCGCTTTTTTAGCGTCTCTAGACATGCACAGGGCCTTTCGCATATCCCGCTCCACGCGCACCAGGGTTCCTGCGCTTCGAGTTTCTCGACCACCACTTTCAGTTCCGAGCTCTTCCGTTCGGACTGTCATCCGCACCAAGGGTCTTTACCAAGTGCATGGCAGTCGTGGCAGCATCTCTGAGGAGACAGGGCCACTATGTGTTCCCGTACCTCGACGACTGGCTTCTCATGGCCGCCTCCAGAGAGGCGTTGTTACTCGCGGTCCAGAGCACCCAGGACTTGTTCCAATCTCTGGGCATTCTCATAAATTACGAGAAGTCTCTCCTGGTACCGTCGCAGAAACTGCAGTTTATAGGCGCAGTCCTGGACACTGTTCAGGGAAGAGCTTTTCTTCCGGACGACAGAGCGGAGCGCATCAGATCCCTCATAAGGGATTTGTTGTCGAACAAGATCGTACCTGCCAGGTCGGTCCTTCGCTTGCTCAGACACATGGCTGTGGCCATTCCTACTGTCCCTTTCGCAAGGCTCCACATGTGGGTAACCCAGTGGATGCTCGAGGTGCAATGGGACCAAAGGCAAGACCACTTGCAGCATCCGGTCAGGATCACGAACTCAGTCATCCGAGACTGGCAGTGGTGGCTAGTCCCCGGGTCGCTCTCCAAGGGCGTCCCGTTTGTAGCGCTGTCCCCGGAGGTAACCCTCACCACGGACGCCTCAGGTCTTGGGTGGGGGGCACACCTGGACGGGGTAAAGTCCCAGGGTATGTGGACCCCATTGGAAGCTCATCTCCATATCAATGTCCTAGAGATGAGGGCGGTTCTCTATGCCCTGCAGGCCTTTCAGTCAGTTATCCCACCGTGTACTCTCCTGCTTCAGCCGACGACAACACGGCGGTGATGTATACCTCAACAAACAAGGAGGGCACACTCCGTGCCCCCTTTGCAGGAGGCCATGAGGGTGTGGGATTGGGTAATCCAGACCTGTTTAAATCTGATCACTGTGCATGTTTCCAGGGTGGACAACACAATTGCAGACGGCCTGAGTCGATCCCAGGCCAGAGTCCACAGTGGGAACTTCTTCAAGAGGTAGCAGAGGATCTGTTTCTTCGTTGGGAATTCCAGAACTAGACTTGTTCGCATCCCCATCCAACACAAAACTGCCCAATTTTTGCTCGCTAGATCCAGGCGTGGTGTTTTTGGCGAAGCGTTATCCCTCTCCTGGGCGACAGATTCCTCTACGCTTTCCTCCTTCCCATTGATCCAGAGGTTCTTCTCAAACTGCGCGAGGGCGCACTCATGATCCTGGTGGCCCGTTCTGGCCCAGACAGACTGGTTCCCTTTGTTGGTGCAACTATCTCGGAACCTCCGCTCCCGTTGCCGCTCAGCTCCCACCTCCTGTCTCAGGAGAAAGGTTCATTAGTCCATCCGGACCTCGCTCTCTGAACCTGCATGCTTGGCTCCTAGAGACATAGCCATCTTCGAATCACGGGGTCTTGCAAGAGGTTGCAGAGTTCTTTCTGCAGCCAGAAAGCCGGCAACGCATGCGACGTCACGCCATGAGAAATGGCGTCGTTTTGTTTATGGTCACAAGCTTCGTGATCTTTCCCTTTAGGTTGTCCTGTGGGAGATGAGTTTGGATTACCTCCTCTCCTTTTCATTCAGGCTAGCCTACTCCTCTATTAAGGTGCACCTCTGTGCCATTTCTGCCTATCACCTCCGGTGGGACATCGTACAGTAGCTCAATTGGACGCCTCTCGGGAATTTCTTAGGGGAGTGTTACACCTTAGACCTCCCATTAGGGACCCTGTGCCTCCATGGGATCTGCTCTTTGTCCTGGAACAGCTCACGCTCCCTCCTTTTGAACCTGCCAGATTACTGACTACGTTTTCTGTCGGAAAACGTTATTTTAGTTGCTGTTACTTCAGCGGAAGAATTTCTGAGCTTCACGCTCTTATGTGCAAAAGAGCCTTATTTAGTTTCCACGGGACAGAGTATCCCTGAGGGCCAGATCCAAGTTTTTACCTAAGGTGGTCTCTTCACTCTCTCTAAACCAGGATATTGACCTTCCGGTCTACTTCCTGAGTTATTCAAATAGAGGAGAGCTTTGCTCCACACCTGGATGTTCACCGAGCCTGAGGTATTACCTCAACAGAACTAAACCGTCTCGTAGTTCTGAACAGCTTTTTGTTTCCTTCTCTGAGAGAATGATGGGCCAGTCAGTATCCAAACAGTCTGTCTCGCTGGCTTGTCCAGTGTATTTCTTACTGTTATGATATAAAACAAAAGCCCCTCCCGGGCACAGTCTGGGGTCATTCTACTAGAGGTGTGGCCACCTCCTTTGCAGCACTCAGAAACGTCTCCACCTCTGCTATATGTGCTGCAGCCACTTGGAGTTCTGTGCATACCTTTATCAGGCATTATAGCCTGGACATCGCCTCTCGGCGAAGGGCTGGTTTCGGCCTGGTGATGCTACAGGGTTTCCTGTCCTAGATTCAGGACCTGGAATTCATTTCCTATTTTCCTCCTCCCGGAATTTCTGGCAGCGTTACTGCTTGGGAATCAGTCCTAATGGTGTAACCTGCTGCAAGAGCTGTGTCTCGAAGTAGGATAGTACAATTACGTAAGAACTTACCGTAACAGTAGATCTTCGAGAACAGCTCTTGCAGCAGGTACTTCCCCCACCTTCCCCTTGAGGAGGCATGGCTCAGTCTTTCTGAGCAGGGGATTTATATCTTTCTGTCTTCTGAGTGAATCCCGGTCTCCCATTTCTATGTCAGCCTGCGGCGGAAGTCTCAGCGGAGAACTGGGAATCTAAAGCGGGACTGCTTACTTGTACCACGCCTGCAGTCGGGCCAGGACCGGCCCGTCGAGGCGGGTCCCGCTGAAGATGGCTAGCTAGAATTTTTCCGTGGGGTCCTGATGCCTGCCGGCTTCAGTCCTAATGGTGTAACCTGCTGCAAGAGCTGTTCTCGAAGATCTACTGTTACGGTAAGTTCTTACGTAACTGTACTTTCCCACCTGCCGCATAAGGACAGCCATTCCCTGTGCCTCTTCTGGCTAGGCCTGGATCACCCCGTAGAGAAGTGCCAGCACTGCCAGAAGTTTAAGTCTGCCACCCGAAAACGGAGGCAGCAGTCCCTGGAGGCCCATATTTTAAAGAAAAAAAAATGGCATCCATGGAGAAGGAGTTAAAAAAAAAAAAAAAAAAGTTGAGGCAGGCATCTGCTTCCCCTGAAGGCCATAAGAAGAAGAAGGAGAAGCAGCGGGAGTGGGATTCGATTTCCACAGCCTCCGCGACTCCGGCTGGAGTCGCAGTTCTGAAGGTAACGTCCCCTCCAGGGGACTGCTCCATGACGACCATCTTGGTGGTGTCCAAGAAGGTGTCGCCCCTCCTGTTGGGCTCACACTCGGCCCCTCTGGCACCTCCGGGGTAAAGGAGGCCTCTGCTTCTGGGAAGGCCGCTGCCATGCGGCCCTCGGGTTCGAGCGGGTCCGCTAAGTCAGATACCGGTGCTGATGTCCTCCCGGACAAGACTGGTAAGTCGCTTGCTCCTTTGTGAGGGTGCACAGTCGCTCTTTCGTCTGACAAGGTCACATCTCCAGCACAGCCTTTATGGAGTAAGGGATCCAATAAGTCGGATGCCAGCTCCTCCGACGCCTGCACGGATCCAGTCGATAAGCCGGACTTCGGCCCCTCCGACGACCGCCCGGCCAAGGAGCCTGCGTCGGACCCCTTCAACCAGTCTGACGCCCCAGGCTACCCGCAATGCTTCTTGTTGCCCTCTGAGGTCCCTGTATCTCCTCTTCTGAACCCCGGGGATTCCAACCCTCTCTCCCCGGTCATCACGGAGGACCTGGACACGCTGCTGTCATGGCATCCTCCTGCTGTGCGAGACACCACGACGCTGGACCCTCAGATGCTGGCTCCGACGCAGGCATGCCAGACGTCCCCCTACCGGACGGCGCTCCTGCGCTGGGCCCGACGCCCGCAGGGCCATCTTTGCCTGGTCCGCCAGCTGGGCTTCTGCCAAGTTCCTCTGCTCCACCAGAGCCCCTGGCACCTGGGTATCTGACACCACAAAATCTGGTCCATCTTACCCGGCGCCACAGTATCCGATGCCACAGTACCAGACGCCATTTTACCTGCGCCGAAGTCCCTGGCACCTCAATACCCGATGCCGGGCTTCCCGCCATCGGGTTATGGATACTCACTGTTTTGAAATCCTTAGTATCCATATCCTCCTCGTCCCTCCTCCTCTGCCGCCGCCCACCGCGCCAGTTGCGGTAGTTAGGAGACTCTAGCCTCCTGGTGGGCTGAGGCCAAGGCTCAACTCACCAGAGAGGTAGAGAGTCGTCTGCCGACGCCAGGCCCTTTGCAGGATCCCCTGCACCGGAGACTGGAGACTCCCTTCCCCTTACCTGACACCAGAGGGGAACCCTCGGGCACCAGGGGTGGGGATGATATGCATCCCAGGGTACGTCCCAGAGAGACCGTCCCTCCTCCGTGACAGGAGGAGTCTTCCTCTTCTTTGTTGGAGGCCTCTGACTCGGACTCAGTGGGATGCTTTGACTCGGATGACAAGCCTCGTACTCCAGACTGTCCTAGGCCAGGGACCCCTCTGAAGTCGCCTCCGGAGGATCCTTCTTTTCTGGAGCTACTGAGAAAGATCCAGGAAGTTCATCAGTGGCAACCTCTGGAGCCATATCCACAGTATAAAAAGCTCGCTGCCCACTTTGATCTGCCCAGACCGCTCCTATATTGATTCCACCCTGGATAGAGCCTCATGCGGATCTTGTTTCCACTATTTGGAAACAACCTTCCGCGTGAATCTCTCCCCCCCCCTTCTGAGGAAGGCAGATCGGCTATATCAAGCTCCTGAGGGAGTAGATTTCTTGATCCTACACCCCAAAGCGGACTCCGTCGTGATTAGCGCCGCTCATGGCCGCTCCGCTAATCTGAAACATCTCGGCTCGGCTCCGCCTGACAAGGAGTCTCGGCTTCTGGACCAGTATGGGAAGAAGTTCTATACATCTTCTACCCTAGGTATTAGGGCCCTGAATTATGTAGCACATATGGGGGATTACCAGAAGACCATTCTCAGTCAGGTGGAATCAAAGTTAGACTCCCTTCCTGAGTCTCAGACAAAGCAGGAAGTGGCGGATCTTGTCCGTTCTGCCCGTACAGCCAGTCGGTACATGCTTTGTGCCACTTACGACGCAGTGAACACAGCTGGATGGAGCTCTGCTTTTGCTGTAGGCCTTCGGCATCATGCCTGGCTCCATGTGTCGGGATTGGTCCCTGAAGTGCAATCCTGTATTCAGGATGTGCCCTTCAGGGGTTCGGTGCTTTTCGGCGGTGATGTCAAGGACATCATTACCGACTTGCAAGAGAAGAGAACTGCACTCAAGTCTGTTGACTCTATGTACAGAATCCCTAAGGGGCAGTGGCGCCCTTTTCGTAGATGTAACCGACAAAAACCAAAACCGCAGGGCAAATGGGCCAACAAGCGTCGGGCCCCTCCAGCAACCAAGACTCCCCCTACTAAAAAAGCTGTCGGAGCCTCAGCTGCTGCACTGCGCCAGACCTCCTGACTCCTCGCCTCTGCCACTGCCTCTGGGGATCCCAGAGGAACCAGTAAGAGTGAGGTTCTCCTTCCATCTATCAGGTTAGGAGAGGATAACATTGGACGCTTGGGTGCTCCAGTTGATTGCAGCAGGACACTCAATAGAGTTTCTGCAGAAACCACCCTGAAGACCACCTCTCAAGTCATCTTACTCCCCGGAACATCTTCCTCTGGTCCTAGAAGAATTTTCCTCCCTTCTCTCAAAGGCAGTGATAGAACCAGTTCCAGACCACCTTTGGGGGACGGGTTACAATTCCCATTTCTTCCTAGTTCCAAAGAAGACTGGAGATGAGGCCTATTTTAGACCTCAGTTCCCTGAACATGTTCGTGGAGTACAAACGCTTCAGAATGCTCTCCTTGCGGGGCCTTCTGCCCCTTCTTTGGCAGGGATTGTGGCTGTGCGCTTTGGACATGTAGGATGCCAACCTGCATGTCCTCATATGCTCTTCCCACCGCAAATTCCTTTGTTCTTGCTTTCAGGGGGACTACTACCAATTCAAGGCCCTCCTATTTGGTCTTTCCTCGGGCCCCCCCCCCCCCGCATAGTTACCAGATGCTTGTCTGTGGTGGCGGCGTATCTGGGGAGGTCAGGTATTCCCGTACCTGGACAATTGGCTCCTGGTGGCCCCGTTCAGGGAGGAACTCCTGCACTCCCTTTCCCTTGCCCTGCACATTTTCACCAGCCTGGGTATCACCATCAACCAGGCAAAGTCCCATTTGGTCGCTTCCCAACATCTTCAGTTTATAGGGGCGATTCTGGACACGACCATCGGCAAAGCCTTTATGCCTCCTGACAGGGTGGACACCCTTCAGACTCAGGCTTGTCTTCTGTCCAGTTGCAGAAGGGTCGGAGCCAGGTCAGTCCTCTGCCTCCTTGGGCTAATGGCAGCTGCCATTCCGACAGTCCCACGTGCTCACCTCCATATGAGGATCTCTCAATGGATGCTTTGTTCTCAATGGGACCAAACACTGGACGACCTAGACCAAGAGGTACTAGTCTTCAATCCCATAAGGAATTTGCAATGATGGATGGTGCAAGAGAACCTTTGTCAGGGAGTTCACTTCATTATCGATCCCCCCCTCCCAGACGTTGATGACAGATGCAGCAGGCGAGGGCTGGGGAACCCATCTTGGGTCTCACAAGACTCAGGGCAGCTGGTCCAGGTTGGAACAAAATCTGCACATAAATGTGCTCAAACTCAGAGCAGTCCTTTATGCCCTCCAGGCCCTGCACTCCTCCATACTTCCCGGTCATCTACTCTTATAGACAGACGTGTGTGGTCTGGTACCTCAACAAGCAGGGAGGAACACATTCCTATCCTCTATGCAGGGAAGCAATGAGAGTGTGGAGCTGGGCCACCCAGCACAACCTTTACATGACAGCCATTCACATTCTGGGAGTGGAAAACACACTGGCAGACCACTTCAGTCAGTCCTCAGCCAGGGCCCACGAATGGGAACTGGATCAAGAGGTAGTAGATGACATCTTCCTGCTTTGGGGAACCCCTCGGGTAGACCTGTTCACGTCTCCTCAAAACGCAAAACTTCCTGCCTTCTGCTTGCTTGCTACAGGGCAAGACATTTTTTGGCGGGACGCTCTGTCTCTCGATTGGAGGGACAGATTCATCTGTGCCTTCCCTCCTATTCCCATAATTCCGAGGGTCCTGAACAAGCTCAGATCAGAGGGGGCACAAATGATCCTCATCGCTCCATTCTGGTCCAGGCAAGTTTGGTTCTCTCTTCTGCAGCAGTTTTCAGAGGAACCTCCACTTCCTCTTCCTCTGTCAACACTTGTTGACCCAGGATCAGGGGGCCCTTGTCCATCCAGGTATCAGATACCTCGATTTGCATGCGTGGCTCCTGCAGACATAGCTAAAGCCTGCTTCGGGGTTTCCCTGCTCGTAGCAGACATTTTAGTGGAGGCCAGAAAGTCTTCCACCAGGTCCACCTATGCCATGAAGTGGAAACGGTTCTCTATTTGAGCCACGTCAAAGGACTTTGAACCTTTCTCTTGCCCAGCCAACAGAGTCCTGGACTACATGCGTCATCTCTTCGATCTGGGTCTCAGCCATTCCTCTTTAAAGGTCCACATGGCAGCGATTTCAGCCTACCATGTCCCCTTTGGAGACAGGACTTTCACTCAGTTGGAAGTCTCTAAGACATTCCTCAGAGGGGTCCTCCATTTGAGACCTCCCATCTGCATTCCTGCTCCTCCTTGGTAGTTGAATGTTGTTCTCGAGAAGCTTACTCTGCCTCCTTTCGAGCTGGCAGCTTCAGCAGATTTAAAGTTCCTCTCTTGGAAGGCTCTCTTCCTAGTGGCCATTACTTCAGCTCAACGAATTTCCAAGCTTCAGGCCTTGATGTGTAAAATCCCGTATTTGATTTGTCACAAGGAACGTGTGGCTCTGCGCACCAACCCTAAGTTTCTCCATAAGGTGGTGGCTGAATCTACGCTGAATCAATCCATTGAGCTACCCGCTTTCTTTACACAACACTCCAATTAATGGGAGTACCTCTTGCATACTTTGGATGTTCACAGGATACTGAGATACTACACCACTCGGACTAAGGATCTCAGGAAATCTGATCAGTTTTTGTCTCTTTTGCTCACAGAAGAGGGCAATGCAGTTTCAAGCAATGCTTGTCTAAATGGTTGGCTCATTGTATCACTTTCTGTTTTGACAAGTACAAGACCTTGCAGGTCAAGTCCAGAGTCCTCCACCAGAGGAGTAGTGGCCTCTGCAAGCTTATTCAAGAATGTGTCAGCGGCAGACATCTGCGCCAGCCACACAACGGATCTGTCCATACCTCTACGAAACACTAAGTTTGGACATTGCCTCTCGCTGTAGAGAAGACTTCGAGTTGGCTGTGTTTCAAGGTTTTCTTTCATAAGACCTGTTCAGCCGGCGGTTCCATACTTGTATAGATTTCCTCCTCCCGAGTGCTTTTCCTTGTTCCAGACTGCTTGGGACTCAGTCCTATATGAAAATACCTACTGCAAGAGCCCTCTCGAAGTAAGATAGTACAGTCATGTAAGAACTTACCATAACAGTAGATCTTCGAGAGAGGCTCTTGCAGTAAATGCTCCACCCTCCATCCCCTAAGCTTTTTTGGCTCCTTTTCCATGAAGGGAAATATCCGCTTTTCTCTCGTAAGTAAGTAAAAATTTATTTTTTAAGCGCTTTTCAATACCAAAGCGCTGTACAAATAGAAACAATTAAAATACATACATATAACATAAAACAACAACAATAACAATATAATCACAATAAAATCACTCTCCATATGCTTTTTGAAATAAATAAGTTTTTAATTCTAACTTAAAACTCTCAATGGTCAGGCAACCAGTATCCGACGAGGTAGAGAATTCCACAGGGTGAGGGCAGCGTAAGAAAATGCCCGTGCTCCAAGTTTCAATGGACCCTAGGAACCTCTAACAGTCCCTAGATTAGGAGGCAGGCCAGCCAAACGAGAGGAACAATAAGGAATAAGGAGATCTTAAAGATACCACGCAGTCCCTGTTCATATGAGGGCTTTATAGGTCAGTAACCCGACCTTAAGGTGATCCGCCACTGAACTGGCAGCCAGTGCAGTTCGCGCATACACAGCGTAACATGACTTCTCATAGATGTCCCAGTCAAAGCCTGGCTGCTGCATTCTCACCAGCTGCAAGCGGCGAGATATCAACCCTAGTAGCCTAGGTACAGGGCATTGCAGTAATCAAGCGAGAAGTAACAAAGGCATGAACCAATGGAAGGTCAGCCAGAGGAACTAGGTGTTTCACCGGCGATATTCCTAAGATGGTAAAGGAGGATTTGACAGCGGATGACACCTGAGATTTCGGGTCTAACCATCGTCAATATGCTTGCGCAGGTTCACGCCGGTCTGAGGTTGAGAGCTGGGCATCATCGATCCATACGCCTGAAGGAAGCCCAGCCCTACAACCTGCCTCAAGGCGACCTGGGTCCACCACCAACACCTCAGTCTTATCCGGGTTTAACCTTAGCCAGCTGGCACTCATCCAGTCCTTGATCTCGGATAGACAGCTGTTAAGTATAGAGACTGCATCTTCCTGTCCGGGACTAAAAGACAGATACAGCTGGGTGTCATCTGCATAGCAGTGAAAACCAAGCTGTATTGCCTAATAATGTCTCCCAATGGCAGCATATAGACAGCGAACAACATGGGTGCTAAGATGGAGCCCACGGAACCCCACAGAGCAGGGCGGTATCAGAGGAATAAATTCCGGTGATAACCCTCTGTCCCGCCCTGTGAAAGATTGAAACCATTGCAGAACTGTGCCAGATAGTCCGCAATAGAGCGCAGGCGTTCAAAAGCACACCATGGTCCACAGTGTGAATGCTGCAGAGATCAAGAAGGACTAGAATAGTACAAACTTCGATCTCTGCTATCAGGAGATCATTTAGAACCGGACAAGGGCAGTCTCAGTACTATGTCTTTTCCTAAATCCCGATTGAAGAGTATCATAGATATTGTGATTTGTAATATGGTCATCCAGTTGCAGTGCAACCACCTTTTCAATAACCTTGCCCAAAAGCAGGTTAGAGACAGAGTCTGTAGTTAGCTGGGCAGTTCGGGTTCAATGAAGGTTTTTTAGGAGTGGTTGAATGACGCCTCCTTTAGGGGATCAGGAAAGATCCCTGCTCCAAGATTTCAAACAATTTCAGCATTGGTCAGACAGATAGTATCGCAACTTAATAATAGAGGCGTAGGGCCGGATCAAACTACAGCTGGTTGGAGCGTACAGTCTGGACAATCCTCACAATATCCATGAATTCGACTTACAAAGTCAAACCAGGTGACACAGGTGTTTGTTTCCCCGCGATCACTGCAAACCCTTGAAGAGTGAGCCTGGCGATATCCGACCTAATGCTGGCAATCTTATCAGCGAAAAACCGAACAAGCTCATCACACTTTATTTGTGAAAAATCTCTTCCAGACTGTAGACAGAGTGGACTGCACAGTCTGTCAACAGATCAAAAAGAGTTGAGCTGAGTGGTTCCGCGCAGCAACAATCTCCCTGGACAGAATTCTGCCTTCTTATGGGTTGTGCCGATTGATAGATAACATAATGATCCATCAATCTAAGTTTGTCAGCATCCAGGCAAGATTTCCATGGAGCTCTCTCTAACCGCCTCTCCTCAGTTCCTTCAAGACTCATCAAACCATGGAGTCTTTTGGGCGCTGAGGTGGTGTCGGCATGAACAAAGATTTGGTCCAAGGCCCTGCTCACTGCCTTATTATAGGCAAGAACAAGGTCCCTGGACCCATGCTCTCACAGAAACACCCGATGGGTCAGTACCGCTAATAGGCCCTCTGGGTTTATTCCCCTTAAAGGCGATACTGGACCATCTCCATCAGAGGCAGGCCTATTAGAGTGCCCAAAGCTGAATCTTATGGTGTGATGGTCTGTCCTCATTTGGTTCCACCCAGATCAGTAACATCCAAATCCAGTAGGAACACCAGGTCAAAGGTGTCCCCTATATAGGTAGAAGAGATAACTACCTGTGACAGGCCAACATAGACATAAGTTGGAGAAGTTCTTTCAAAGTCACGAGAGTTCATCGTCGACCCAGGCATTGAAGTCACCATTATTAACCATCTGAAGCTCAATGCCATGTCAGCGATGAAGTCCGCGGAACTCCTGAAATTCTCCACCATCGCGGGTGGACGGTAGATGAGGGAGAATCCTAAACTCTGCACCTGCTGCCAGGATACACTCAAAGATCTGGTGTTACCCACTGGCACCCCTCCACAAGACTCTGATCTGATCTAAAAAGATAAGCCTCCCCGCCCCGATCCAGTCTCGGATGATTGCATCACCGAGAACCCAGCCGGGCAGCAGAGTCTAAAATAGGACCTGCATTCTCATCAGCCAGGTCGATTACATACCAGGTCAGATGTTGCAACAAGATCTTCAATAATAGCAGTCTTGTTCCTAATAGACCTGGCATTACATAACACCACCGAGTTGGATGGGTTTTCGGAGAGGCGCAGTACCTGCCCACAATCTGTGGAGCCCTTGGGTATGGGAATCAGGCAGGAGGACCCTCTTCTGATCCCATTTCGCCCCAGGGCGTCTCCTCGACCCAACTATCCCTATCTGCACACCCGCCTCCAATCTCCCACTCTGTCCTGCCCACCCATCCCTTAAACGTCTTCTCATTATTCCCACTGTACGGCAGTTATTAAGAACATCATTAGACAGCCGGGGACAGTGAAAGGGACGGAGGTCCCGGAGCAGAGTGGGAGACTAGCGCCTGACCATCATAAACCCCATTAAACACATCTTTAACAACAAATATCTAATAAACTTAACTCAAATAAAACACACCTATCAAACAAGCTCTCTCTCTCTCTCTCTCTCTCTCTCTCTCTCACAAAGAGGAGGCAAGAACATACATAAAACCAAAATAAATTCCAACTCAAAACTAACCCAAATAATACAATCAGTAATCTTAAACAATAAAATACCATTAAATATTAAACCTAAAACAGTTTTGTATTTTAAACACTGAAGCACCTCTCACGTGCAGCAATGCAACAGATGTTATAAAATCTCCCAAAACTACCTCTCACATAGCAGGGGACCAAGTTACTAAATCAAGTTAATAATTATACACATTAAAAATAAAATAAAATATATATCCCTCTCACCACCCTCAGAAGTTCATAAGGAAACAGAGAAATCAGTTCTCAAACTGTTCAGAATGGATGAAAGCCAAATAAATCCAAATAAAATAATATTTACACAAAAAGTCCAGTAGTAGGGATCCAAATCCAAACCCAACGAAGGAGCCTGAAGGAGTCCACAAATCCACCAGCGACTGTACTTCAGGGACCAAACTCCAGACAGTCAATTATCCAGGAAATGGGTAGATCAGGGCAGAATGTATTGCCTGAGACAGCAGTAACAGCAACCTTACCGGGTCAAGCGACCAGCATTTCTAACCATCACGAGTCAGCCGACAGCTGAATCCTGAGGATGTCTTGAAGAAACCCTAGTCCCCCCAGCTTCCTAGGGAGTAGATGGGTGACTCCTGCCCGGTCGGAAACCAAGAGGCAGCTGACGCTTCTCGTAAAGTTCAAATAGCCCAGTTCGTCTTGCCTCTTTGGGCCCTTGGTGGGAAAGAACTGGAAGGTGGGCGTGGTGGACCTCCCCTTTATACTGACGTCGGGGCAGTCCCCCGCCAGAGACTGCTAGCTAGAAATTTTTCTATAGGGTCCTGACGCCTGGCGGGTCAGTCCTATATGTAAATACCTACTGCAAGAACCTCTCTGAAAGATTTACTGTTACGGTAAGTTCTTGCATACTGTACTTTCATCTCTGAAGGTAACACAAGGTTTAGAGGCCAACCAGTTTCAGCCTGAATTCCAGGAGCAGATCCAGATGACCCCCCCAATGTCTGTAATTAAGCTACACTCTCAGTACAGTCATTTATTTAAAATGCTAGTCCATTTAGCTGTAACTAAACTAGCTTGGGATAGATTTGCAGAGACAAAATGAATCCAGACAAAATGGCACCACTAGATATCCTGGCCTTTCACAAGCAAATTGGGCTACCTGGCCTCCCAGCTGTGCTTTATTAGCCCTTTTGTTTTCTTTTAAATAGTTTAATCAAACTCCCAGTCCCTGGCTAAGCAGCCAACAGTTTCTCTGCCCAGTAACAAGAAAAAGCACATCATTTTTGGGCCCATGGCTTTCTTTGTACCCATGATCCATTGCAAGTTACACTGGTCTACCATGGGCATCTCTGATGCATTTCTCACATAAGGAAAAAACAAATGAGCACCAGGCCAATGTGGTGGTGGTGCTGTTCTAAATAAAGACAAAGAAACAATGTGGTGGGTGCTATTTGTTTGCACATTGTTTATATTTCTCACATAAAATAACATGAAATATGATTAGAACAATAAGGTATGGCCTTATCTCGCCACCCAATGCTGATTGAGTTAATTGACTCATTATCACCTGGGTGGCCATGTTGTATCAGGTTAAGCAAGGGATGGTTCAGAGTTCATAAGGAATAATGGGAAGTAATGAGTTTTAAGTCAGCTGCAGGGACTTGTGGGATTGGAAGTAAATTTGGATGGTGAGCTGTGGCATGCAGGATCAGCCAGAAAAAATCAAGTGCCTTCTTTTTGTTGTTTTTCATTTGAAAAAATAAGTTCCCAGGAGTACACCTTATTTTCGAACCCACATGGCTCATGGTCCAGGTTGGATTATATATGTATATTACAGGGAACCTATATTCTAAGATGCAAAAAGTGGCGCACAGCCCTATCTTTCTGTCCAACCATGCTATAGTCCAGATAGAATTACACATGGTTCCGGGCGGGGGTGGAGGTTCCCCAACTATCTGTTAATCAGAAAGGAATTTCGGGATTTTCTACAGCAACAATGGAAGTTCTTCGAGGAAACGAACAGAGGCACTGTGGACTCGGAGGGAGTATATTGGGAGGCAGGTAAGGTCTACGTGAGGGAGGTCATTATTAGCTACACTGCCAGAATGAAGAGAGAAAAGCATCAAAAACAGAGAGAACTGGAACAAAGGATCTGGGACTTAGAAAGAGAAGTGTATGTGGGGGGGAAGAGAAATTGCAAGAACTCCAGATAGCCAGGGACGCACTAAATTTGAACCTAACAGAAGAGATTAAAAATAGGGTACTCTACGCCAGACAGAAAATATGAGTGGGGAAATAAACCCGGGCCCTTAGTGGTCCATCTTATGAAAGGAGGGAGAATTAATAAAAGAATAGTGCACATTAGAGACAAGAAGGGGAATTTGTTGAGAAAGGAGGATGCTATCAGGGAACGCTTAAAGGAGTTCTATGGCACCCTGTATCAAGCAAAATGTCAGGGGGTCAGAACAGTTAATGGACAAGTTCTTTGAGGGCCTATCCCCAAACTTAGTCCAGAGCAAACAAAAGACCCTAGGATCAAAAATAACAATAGGGGAAGTTAACCCAGTGATAGGCCAATTAAAGAAAGGCAAAGCAGCAGACCCTGACGGCTTTGGAGCCGAGTACTATAAAGTGCTGAGTGAAGAATTGGCTGAGCCTCTAAAATGTAATGGAGGAGGCCAGGGGAGAGAGTGGGAGTTACCAAGAACATGCTGCGAAGCTCTTATTACAGTAATCCCTAAGCCTGGTAAAGATATGGAGGCTTGTGCATCTTACAGACCAATTTCCCTCCTGAACTATGACTGTAAGATTATGAAAAAAGTCCTGCCCATGCGATTGGAAGGCCTGCTTCCCCTGTTAGTTCACTCAGATTAGACAGGCTTTGAGCAGGGTAGACAGTCTCATGATAATCTGCACAAACTACTGAATGTAGTGTGGTAGGGCTCTCTGCATCCTGGCTGGGCCTGTGTCCTGTCCATGGATGCCGAGAAGGCCTTCGACAGAATAAAATAGAACTACCTAATGAAAACACTGGAAAGATTTAGGTTGGTGCAGGAATTTCTGTAATAGTTGGGGCATTCTATAAGACCCCCACAGCAAGTGTTATAATAAATGGCATCACATCCTCTCTCCCCTGCTATTTGCCATAGCAATAGAACCACTGGCCATTAAGCTACGTAATGACCCAGGGATCACAGGGGTGGAAGGGATGAAAGGGGGAAGGCACATCATCACCTTGTATGCAGATGACATTTTGCTGTTTCTTGCAGACCCAGAACAGTCAGTTCCGGCAATGCTAAGCCTAGTGGAGCAATTTGCTAAGTTTTCAGGGTATAAATTATATGTACACAAATCAGAAATAATGTTCCTGGGAGGAGATAAGGGAAATGGGTCAGAAGCTTGGGGGCTTAAAATAGTGGATAAGACATTTACATATCTGGGGATCAAGGTAGGGAAGGATTTAGGTGGGCTCTATGATTCAAACTGTACACCCCTATTAAAACTATCATAAAAGACTTAAGTAGGTGGAAAGCATTGCCATTTTCACGGATGGGCAGGATGAATCTTATTAAAATGAAGATACTGAGAATACTATATCTATGCAAATGATGCCACTCTGCCCTACGAATGGGGATATTAAAAGGCTTGAGTGGGGCTTCCCAGAGTTTATATGTGCAAGGTAAAAAACAAGAATAAGCCTTCAACGACTTAAGGCATCTGGAGAATGGGGCAGCCTGAGTTTCTCTGATATTAAGGGTACTACTTGGCTACTCAGTACAGGTACCTTCAGAACTGGATCATCAGAGGTAAAGCAGCTAGATGGTTGAGCTGGAGGAGGAGGAGTACCTAGGAGGATCTCTGTGTATTTGGGCCAGGAGGGCTTAAGGACATACAGGAGACTGGTGGATCCTAACCCCATGGTAGGTGCTAGCTTAGAAGCTTGAGGAACCTTTAAAAAAAAAAAAAGACAAGGGGCAGCACTTGAAAATACCCTCCTTGTTCCAGTAGCGGATAATCCTGAATTTTTTTTTTTTTTTTTTTATTTTTTTTTTACCCAGGGCTAAAGGATGAAGGGTTCAAAATATGGCAAGAAAAAGGTATAAGGTGCGTGGGGGACCTTTTTACAAGAACAGAGATGCGTTCATTCCAGGATATTCAAATTGGGATGGGTATTCCAGTCACACACCTTTTCAGATACTTCCAGGTTAGGGGCTATTGCAAACGGGTAAAAAGAACACAGGTGGAAAACACCCGATCTTAGAGGTTGAGAAAAGAACTACTAGGGGCAGCCAGAAATTAACAAGGATTGATGGGCAGAGCGTGCGATTAGACAGGCAGGTCTTTCAAGGGGAAACACATAAGTTTAAAAGGTGGTGGGAACAGGATTTAGGGATGGAGATAAAGGACTCTATTTGGGAGACACTACTGGTCTCGCATATGGGACTGTTAATATGTAATAAATATAAAGAGGCACAATATAAATTCCTGCACAGATTGTATTATCCCCCTAGCATGGTCCACAAGTTTTGCCCAGAGGTTTCACCTACATGTAGCAAGTGTGGAGTGGTGCAAGGCACATTTATGCACTACTGTTGGGAATGCTAACAGCTGGAAAGATACTGGAAGGATGTGGCGAGCAAAATCTCAGGAATGATGGGACACCCAATTGAGGCTTCCCCCAGGTCAATGCTATAGGGGAATGGAAGGGGAGGATAATGGAGATTGGACGATGCATCCTAGATGGATTAGAATACTACTGGTAGTTGCGAGGCAAGGGATCCAAAACTTGTGGACCACTAATTGCAGTGCCAACAGTGGAACAATGGAAAAGCCTTGCTATTAAAGCTTTAGCGGTGGATATCAACCCCAGGAAGCCCTAAGTATAGGGGGTTGCAGTAGTCAAGGCGCAAGGTCACAAAGGCATGGACCAACATAGGCAGATTGCAGGACGGAACAAGGTGCCTGACCCTGGCAATGTTCCTAAGATGAGAAAAGGCAGACTTGACGACTGCCGACACCTGAGATTGAAGGGTCAGACCATCATCAAGCACCACTCCCAGATCACGCTTTTCGGAGGTAAGAATCTGAGGAGCCCCCAGAAAAAAGTCCATAGGGCTGGCCAGCCCTCAACCCCTCTATCCGCCACCTGGATCACAACCATCACCTGTCTTTCCTGTGTTCAACTTTAGCCAGCTCAGATTCATCCAGTCCTGGATTTCAGTGAGGCAGTTAAGTACTGAGAGAGCACTATTCTGGTCAGGTGCAAAAGACAGGTAGAGCTGGGTATCATCAGCATAGCAGTGAAACCTCAGCCCATATCATCTTACAGTGTCTCTGAGGGGCAGCATGTACACTGCAAACAACATGCGAGACAGCACCGAGCCCTGAGGAACCCCACATGACAGAGGCAGTGAGTCTGAAGAAAAAATCCCCAACACGAGACTCTGTGTTCTGCCTGTGAGAAAAGATGTAAACCACCTGAGGACCGTACATGTCAGGCTGCTGATGAATCTCAGGCACTCGAGCAGCACCCCATGGTCCACAGTGTCAAAGGCTGAAGAGAGATCAAGGAGCACCAGAATGGAACGGTTTCTCCGATCTCTCGCCATCAGGAGCTCATTGAGCACCCGAACCAGCGCAGTCTCAATACTATACCTCTTTCGAAAACTGGACTGGAGAGGTTCATAGATATTATGGATGGTCAAGTGGTTCTCCAGTTGAATCGCCACTACTTTCTCAATAACGTTCCCTATAAAGGGAAGGTTCGAGATAGGTCTGTAGTTTGCTAGAACGTCCGGGTCCAAAGAAACTTTCTTCAGAAGGGGTGTTACCACCACCTCCTTCAGGGAGCTTGGAAACTCACCCGATTCCAAGGAGCACTGGACTATCTGAGCCAGGACCGGGTCAATGATATCACAACAACCCATAACCAGGTGAGTACGGCCTGGATCCAGACTACAGTACATAGGGCGCATACCTTGGACAATCCGCATAATATCCACAAACTCCGGCAGGTCAAAGGTACCCCAGGAAACACGAGGTGCAGTGACTGGGCACCGACCAACAGCATCCCCTACAGAAAGAGTCAAGAGGATCTCCGACCTGATGTCAGCCACCTTATTCGAAAAAAAATCGAGCAAGCTCATCACATTCCATTTGCGAAAAAACTCTTCGGAGCTGCAGATAAGATGGGTTGCACAACCTGTCCACAGTTCGTAAGAGTTGAGCTGGTCGATTTTAAGCGACAGCAATCTCCCTGGACAGGAACTCGGCCTTCTTACGGGAGATCGCTGATTGGTAGGTCTGATAATGCTCTACCAGTCTAAAATGGTCGGCCACCAGGGCGGATTTCTGCCAGCATCATTCTAACCTTCGTCCTAATCGCCGCAACTCCTTCAAAGACCCATCAAACCATGGGGCATGTTGAAGTCTTTCCCCTAACAACTCAGTGGAAATGCTCTGTACCCTCATTTTCTTCAAGGTGCTTATCAAGTTCATGCTTGAAGGTAGAGGCAGTGTTGTCTGACTATTTTTTTCTGGAAGTCTGTTCAAGTGTTAACCTCTCATTGTGTAAAGTAGTTCTTACTTATATTTCCCTTGAATCTCCCTCCTTTCAATGACGATAAGTGCCCCCTTGCCCTCCCATCCTTGTACATTGTGAAGATCTGCATTTGGTTTGGCAGCTGTACTGCCTTTCAGATATTGAAATGCTGTAATCATGTCACCCAAATCTACTGTTTTTTTCTATGGAGAACAGTCCCAGTTCTACCAGTTGGTCTTTATAGAATATATTTTCCAAGCCTTTATCTACCAAGGTCGCTCATCTCTGCACCATCTCAATCCTATCAGTCATCTATCTCTTTTTTTTTTTTTTTTGTTAAATATAATTTAAGAGCAGAGTACATAACAATACAGTAGTTTGCAATATGGATACCACCATCAGTAATACAGTTCATATAGCAAATAAATTTGGATATCTGTCTTACTGGTAACAAATGCAGACATTGAGTGTTACATCCAGAATCAATATGGTCTGGCATGGACCCGGTGACAGTAATAACAACAAAATCATGGTCAGTGAAAATGTTTTACTCCCAGACCACATAAGATAGCAAAAGGCAAATTTAAAGTACAGATGTGTCATCTATTGCCATGATATACATGACCCAGTTCTGCCATTTAGTCTGAAATTGAGGTGATCGACCATTAAAAGAAGCTATGATATGCTCAATGGTATAAATATCATTTATAATATTGTGCCGGGTCTCTGACTGTTTTGTGCATCCAGAGGCTCGTAATGTTTTTTTTGCTACTAGGATGTACAAATACACCAAGGAACGAGGAGACCTTAAGGTGCCCGGGGGGAGAATAGACAAGAGCACCATAGTCAGGGGGGACACAATCTCAGCTGGCTGAGATGAGTAGCATTTGCGTGGAAATTTCCTGCCAGAAAGTGGCAAGGACAGGACTCTGCCAGAATATATGAGAATGGTCGGCAGTCGATTGGCCACATTGTGTCCAGCAGTGCCCATAATCTGGGAGCATAAATTTTGCCAAAATGCCAGACAATTTCCTCCATTGTGTGGAGGATGTTATTTCAAGAGTTGGGAGGACACTTGGCAGGTGATGTTCATATTTAGTTCCCAATTCCATTTTTCCTGAGTTGTTTGGGTAGTATCTTAAATAGAGATCCTGACGTCCCCTGTACAAATTACCAGTCAAATGCTGCCAAGGTTCTCCTTGGATGGCTCCCATTAATAAGCTTGTAAGCAGTGAGGCTGGATTCGGAAGGTGGGTCCTGCCCTTGTCTTTATACAGCAAGCATGTCCTCACCTGAAGATGGTTGAAAATGCTCTTGTCCTGTAAGACTAAATCTCTGTAAGTGCTCGAAAGGAAGTAGTCCTTGAGTGTCTAAGAATTGAAAAATGTGTATTGGGCCTATTGCCGCCATCTTTGAAAGGTGGGCTAAATTTGGTTCAGGATAAACTGCAAATCAGCTGCCAGTACCATGCAGAAATAGAGCACCAGAGAAAGTTTAGGGAGGAGTTGCAGTCTAAACCATACCAGCAGCAACACCAGCTGTCTGAGCAGCAAAGCCAGTGTAGTGTGCCAGGCAGGGAGCATAAGCAGAATTTGAGGACAGGAGTTTACCAATATCATACATGCCATTCAGCACACTGTCAGTATCTTTCCTCTGAGACGGGAACCAGAACTGTACACTGTGTTCAAGATGAGGTCTGATCAGTGAGCTGTTCAGTGGCATTATAATCTTGCTTGACCTTCTTATGAAGTTTCTCAAATGTCTGCTATGATTTTTTTGGCCTTGCTAGTGGCTGCCTTACACTTTTCCTGCGGTATTTAAAGCTGTTGCTGATCATTAACCCCACCCCTGTCCTTTTCCTGCCGAGCTTCAGCAATCTCTGTTTCGGTAGTATTTTGCTTTTCATTTCATAGTTTTCTGTTGTCTGCAAGTATAAGGCAGTGGTTGTGGTCTGGGGCCAAGGCTGCATTATGCTTTGGCCCTAATGACCACAATATATGCACTCTACACGGGAATCTGTGGGATTTAAGGAAATACAGAGCACTGGTATCTCAACAGAAGTAGTACTGCAGTAAAGGTGGTAAGGTAATTTTATATGGTTTTGTATTAACAGATTAGGGAGTTGGCCAAAAATATAGGGTGGTGGCAAACAAATATAGGTTTGTGGCCCACAACTAGGTTAAAATAATGACTGAAAAACACTGCAAGATGCATAACTTTGAATTTTCAGTGTTTAAGTTCATGTAATGCCATTTTTCTGCCCACTTCCTGAGCATGTCCAGGTCTCTCTGCGTTTTATCACCCTTCTGTTGAGATGCGACTACCATTCCAGTTTTGGTGGCCTCATTACACATAGCAGTCCAGCCACTGGTGCCCACCTCCAGATCTCTTATAAATACTGTATATTGAACATTGTTGTCCCACCCTTCACCCCCATACAAGACCTCGTGGGACACCACTGGTCACTTATTTCCATATCGATTGAGTACCATTTATTACAGTTCTATGTTTCCTGTCCTGCAACCAGTTTCTAATCCATTGCATTACATGACTGATCATACCTAGATTTTCCATTTTAACATGCACTTTTTGAGTTCTGGGCCTCCTGGTCCAAGTCTTTGGTATAGGGATACAGTTTTATACCCCTATAAATGCTTAAAACATTTCCATAGTTTAGAACCCCCATACAAGCAATTCATAAAGTTAATTTGTGAACTATGTTGTGTCACAACAGCTATGTTTGAAACTGGTTATTCGTTGTAGATGTTGGTGTGGCTTCTTTAGTAGCTCTCTCACTCTTGTGTTGGAATGTTGCTGTGTGTATGTTTTTTTTTTGTTTGTTTTTTTCTTTTTTTTTTTTTTTGGTACCGATTATGTCAACCTGTTAGGGTTGGGAAGCACCCTGACTTTCAGATCCGCACAAGGCAAGAGGTCCCCAGAGGAAGCCGTATTACCCCTTGATCATACTGGAAATAAGGGTTTGTCCTGCATGTTGATCTCCTTCAGAATCATCATTCAAGTGAAATCTGTGCTAATTAGGGTGGGCTACGCAGTTTCTATCTTTCACATCATCAAACTGAGGGAGTGGGATATAACATAGAGTGAGGGCAAGTGGAGACTGACTTTCAGAGTGATGTTCTAGGTAGAGCCAAACCTAAAGAAGGGGTCCATCACCAGTAACTGTGAAATCACAGTTGCTAGTCACACAACTGTGTTGCACAACATTCCAGAAATAAATAATTAAATCAATAAATAACCTTTGAATTTTAAGCCATTCCATTCTTAATTACTAAAATTAAATAAATGAAAACAGGATTGTTGCTTCTTGCAGTTTCTAATCCCTTGCTTGTGACATGACAAGAGATCTCCCTAGCAACAGACTGTGATGTTTCAAGCAGGGGATTATGAGTTCAGCACCAGAATAAGCCTCAGCTATTGGTGAACTGCAAGGGACAATGATACCATTTTCTTGTAAATGTCTGTAGTAAAAATGACGAGCAGAATGAGTTGGAATTCATAAGTTTTGGAACATTGTGTAACTGAGTTCTGATGATGCCAGCTGTGATTCTTTTTTAATTTTGGGTGGTGGGGACTGGAACCCAACTGTAAGTGTGATCATGACCAGTGCTCACATTTTGGAGATTCTGATTGTCAAAGCTGCTTTGCAGAACAGATGATCCCCCATCTAGATGAGTGGGACTTGCACTGGGAGTCTTCCAGATACTGTGCAGTAGGTGGGAAATCATACAGATAGCCTTTATGACCTCCGGAACCATTGTTAATTTGCTTCAGCCCTTTCTGTGTTGCTCCATGTTGTCCTTGTGTAATCTTTACACGTGGGTACAGCCACAGCAAAAGACGTAGTCACATATTTCCAGATACCTCACAGTATTTCTCAAGAGATCCTCTCTGGTGGCCCTACTACGGAACCGCAGGCAGGTGGAGAATTTCTCTAGTGATGTCTCAGAAATTTCAGGAAATATCTGGCTGTGTCTTTTATATGTAACCCCCAGAAGGCGCTATCCCAAGGGCTACTACCCCTGCCTGATTTGCCACTAACAGGTTGAGGGGCCTGGCTCCGATGGCGGGTGCCTCCACCCAGAGGTCGGGGTTAAGACAGTCTGATATGACTTTGTCACAGCCCTCTGGGTCACTGCAACCCCCCTTTCTTCCCACTAGTGGCCCACACAAATCAATCACAGTACCCTTGCAATATACACTTACCCCCAGGATTGGTTCAATCAGCATGACTCTGGAGACTCCCTGTAAAACAAGATGATACAGTGCAAAAATCACAGTACAATACGTTAACATAAACGAATACCTCAGGCAGTGTAACTTTGCGGAAACAAACAGATCTGATTTATTTAGGGGGATATAACAAGGACAGGGGAAAATCGGGTTAATTAGTTTAAACGCATTAATAATCACAGTACTGTGCACATATTTCAGAATCCCAAATGTCCCAATGTCACTCTTACTGGGTACCCAGGCAATAAGAGGCTAGCCTATTTGATGCAGCTGGTTGGGGCCCTGAAGAATGAAAATGCATGCACAATACCCAAATTGTAATCCGGAGCTGGTAGGCTCAGTTCGTGGAGAAAGAAAGGAAAAGTAATCAGATGGAACACTTGCAATTAGATGATGGCAGGGAGCTACCCTGATTTGTACTCACAAATTCAATGCCGAAACTGAATGGAAGGCAGATTGTCCTGGATTGCCAGGAGGAGCAGACCATGTGGACAAGGTCCTTGTGACTGGACCCCACGGCAGTTCAGAGCAAATGGATATAGTCTGGATTAAGCTGGGGTTTATTTGCAGCTTCATGCACTAAATTCACTGTGCAGGGGATTTGAAACGCGAGTCCCCACAAGCACTACACACATTTATTTGGAACAAGAAAGTACTAAACCAGGCAGGCTGCTTCTCTATCCCGATCGCAATTATTGCACATTACCCGGGAGAACACACAGCAGATTCAGTTCCTGACAGACCGAGTGCGATTCAGCAGTTTCTCCAGTCTTCTACAGGGTGAGCCTGGTTTCTACTCTTCAGATCTCCTTGATTCTCTTCACAGGTCGGATTCGGTCCGAACAAGCAGTTCCACAAGCTGCAGACCGAAACTTGGGGCCTTACACGCGTTTCCCGACTAAAACTGCGCACCAAAGGAGCACAGGGATCCTTCCCTCTTCACTGCCAGAGCTAAACTGAAACTCCAGTCGACAAAACCGGGCACTTTCTTTGAGCTCCTCCCAGTTCTTGGCTGGATTGGCTGTCACTCACAATAGACTCCCCCTGTTGGTGCAAAAAGGCACCGAAGTCCAAACTACATTTCCCAGAGTCACTGCCCATACAATCCTCTTGTGGCTGGCTCAGATTACGAGTCCAAGTTCTGATTCGTCCACAGGCACCATTTTAGAGCTCCCTTAACCCACACTGATTGGTCCAGTTCAGCAGTTCAAAACTAGAATGGGGAACTAGGCAAACATAGTTCTGATTGCAAAGAAAAGCAGGTTAGACAAACTGTATTTTCATCACCACTCCAAATGATTTCTGGCAAACAGTTACATCTTTCAGATAGGCTCCCTTTGCACTCCTAGTGACTACAAAAACGGAGCGAATTGGCAGCAGCTCGAGTGGGACTCAAGCAGAGAAACACACAGCCCCCCATACAAACTAATTATGTCTGCAAGCAGACAGCTCTTAAAGAGACAGTACCAGAGGCTCTAAAAGCACTCACAGATAAATGGCTTAAACGCCAAACACCATTCAGGCTCGGAGCATTCAAGCAAGCTCCTGGAAGTCTTTTGGGAACCCCCATTTGCAGGGGGGTTACATATAGCAGCTGTATGTGTAAAGATTACCCATTGACAATGTTGGCGCTAACAGAAAAAGAACTTACGGTAAGTCTGATGGAATTTCTTCTTTTTCGGGAACCCAAATCACCAGGAAATAGGCTTTCTTTCCCCCTACCATGGACGTTTTCTCTGGGGTATATTTTTCCTCCATGGCCAGCAATTTCCCAGGATGTTGCAATGTCTGCTTTCACTGGGATCTTTCTTTTGTTAACTGATGTGGCTAACTTAAAATATTTTAACCACACAAAAATACTTAAAGGTAGCCATAGTCTTTATACGGAGCATTTTCTGTATAAAAATAAGTGCAGCACATTCTCTGCTCTGCTTTAGCTACTAAGGCTAACTGGTAAGAAATTCCGTTAGCTACTTAGAGAATCTGTTAGCATTTGGCTGCATGGCTAATGAATAGTGGGAAAATAGATTTTTCACAATTTGTGATTAAAATAAAACAAGAGGATTACATTAAATGCACTCTTGAAAATACAATCAACATTTTGTCCGTAGGTCTTCTTCAGGGATTGTCCATAAATTAAAAAAAAAAAAATGTAAGAAAAGTAGTGTAGAGGTAGGGAGAAAACAGGACTATACAGTATATAGTTTATTATACAGAAATGGGTGAGAGTTTAGGCTTATACATTAACTAATCCCACAAGTAAGCCGGCCCGGTGGCACTGAGGGTTGAGGTGCTGGACGCAACATCTCACGCCACACCGGCGACCTGGGTTCAAGAGTGACCTCTGGTTGTCGGGGTCGGCAGGGGAAGACAGGATTGAGCATCCGGAGGACTGCTCTCCTGTCCTGGGAGGGAAGGAGGGGCTCTTGATCTCATGCTCTGGTGGCTCCTGGTGGTAGTCGTGGGCACAGCAAGCCTGAGATCCAGCAACCATGGGATTGGCTGCGGCAGGGATCTTGTAGGCATGCACGGTAGCCTGGATGCCCGCACTGGACGCTTTGCATGTTCGAGCCCAAGGGGAGAAAAAGCAGAAAAAACCCTACCAGCCGGGTGAGGCGATGGCGACCTCCAGCGACCAAGGCTCCACACGCCCATCGCTGGCCACACCTCTGACTCTACCCCCTGAGGATCCTCGGTCTCTCCAAAGGGTCCGGGAGAGACTGAGATCCTGATACCAGTGCTACTGTTGGGGAAGTGGTTCAGGTGGGTGGTTAGGGGCTATAGGTCGAGCGAATACAGCCTGAGAGATGCCCTGAATGGTAGGTGAGAAACAGAATTAAAAAAAAAAAAAAACTAATCCCACAAGTAAGGAAAGTGACCAACAGTGAATTATTATTCCTTATCCAGAACCCCCCCCCCCCCTTTTTTTTTTTTTTACTGTTGCTCTACATGCAGACAAAGTGCACCTTAATTTATTATGCCTCTATACTTGACTTTTAGACATCAGAGCTGTGGTGGCCAGGCCCTCTTCTTCTGACAGGTTGAGGGCATTATTGTCATTGGTGGTCACTTATTGAACCCTAGGGACAGTAATTTTCCACCATCAGCTAATAACTTCAGTCAGTGTTTGTTTCATTAAACCTTTTCAATGACAAATTTGTACAGCTTAAAATACACTTTGTTTTTGTTGAGTGTAGCTTTCTATTTCTTGTATCTAGCAGCTGCATTTCATAAGTTAAGTGTTATCAGTAAGATTATCAGCTACAAGAATGCTCCTATGATGATATAACTTATCCTGCCAGCGGATGTCTCCATTACTGTTTTTTGTGTTCTTGTGTTTCTACATTGCAAAGTTACGGCAGACATTGAGGTGGCTCCCCAAGGAGCACAGCCAAAGACACTGAAGCATTTTTGGAAAACTTAGTTTAGTGACATACAGTAGCTCACGCTATTGATGTTAAGACAGCAGTTACTTTAATGTTTTTATGGCATGTGCAGGTATTTTAATGTTTACTTTTATGCTCACAGCTAGTTTGCACAAAGCAGAAGCTTTATAGCTTTCTTTGAGGAGGGCCCTGTGGGCCAGGCCCAAATCAAGAGATCGGGTATTACTTTTTTCACACAGTGCCCCAGACCTGTAGCTTTGAACATCAGACCCATGGTGCAGAGCTCTGTATCTGTGGTAGAGGTGGGCAAAAGTTGCGAATTCTGCTTTTGTGGAACTTCCGCGACAATTAGGAAATTTCGCAGAATTTTCTGAACTTTCGCCATTGGCGAGATTGGAATCTTCCAAATGTGTTGGGCGGATTTTCACCCTGTTCTGCAGAATTTTTTGGCTGAACTGCGGAATAACAGTTTTGTTTTGTTTTTTGAAATTGTACTTTATACTCCCCTTCCCAACTTGCCACCACCGACCCTTCAGGGGAAACAGCTGACGTCCTACTACCAACCACCCTACCCTGACTGACTCTAGATCCCCATGGAGCCGTGGCTGTACCCCCCTGGGCGGGGACGAGGTGGGGTCAATCCCCATAACTTACGTATCATCAGTTCTGGGTCCGTCGGGTGAGCAGAGGCAAATCGTGGGCATGGCATAGTTCCCCATCTTCCCGGCGGTGGCAGGCTTAGTTTTCCCATTTTTCTCCCTCACCGTACAGCGAGCTACACCCCAACATCATGACGCTGTGCGCTAACGTCAACGCTGTACTCGGCCAGCCATCCCTGTAAAGGGCTTGCAGTACTCCGAGCCTCAGTGGTCAGGCAGAGTGTCGGGCATTAGCCTGCTCTGCCTCCCGGAGAAGGCGCTGTCGTAGGGCGCCAAGCCTATCTCCCCCATGCCGACGCACCAGCAACCCGAGTCCGCTCCTGAACCCGGTTGCCTGTGAGGTGTGGCGTCCAGCGCCTCAACCCTCAGCGCCACCGGGCCGGCTGGAATAACAGTTTTGAGGAATTTGTTTCCGCAGTTTAATGAATTATTCTGTAATACATGTAATTATTCCACACTTCAGTTATCAGTGCTGCGGACTTTTTTTCTCCACAGTTTAATAGAATAATCCGCAATTTATATATTTATTATGCCATTCTAAGGTCAGAATTTCTGTGAAAATTGCTTATTTAATTTCCGCACTTTCGTGGAAGCAAAATTTAGACTTTTTTTTTTTTTGCGCACCTCTAATCTGTAGCATTGCCTTTGGTCATGAGGCTAGGAGCTGTGGGAGAGAGTTAGGGTTGAAAGAAACCGTAATGTCACATTTCCCTGATTTCGTGGCTTTGGAAGCCAAATGGTGCAGTAATGAAGTCAGTGAATTTCTTTACTTTTTGAGAATCAAAAACAGAACTGTTATTTCCGTCCTGCAGGGAGCGATTCTGACTTCCTTTGCATTAGGCCCTTTGAACCCTATACATGAGTCCTAACTTTCTTTATGCAAAACAGAAGATGACATACATTTCTTACTGTTTTGTTTGTATGTGACTTTAATTGTATTACAAAATACAAACATTGTTTTTTTCCCATATGTGTTAACCATTTTTGTCGTAGTTCAAATCTTCTAAACATTTTGTTCATGTGGGATCTAGTTAATTTTTCGCAGTGGATTTGCTGCTTTAAACTTTGTGGTGGACTTTCAAAATGTTTTATAATGACTTCTGTGTTCTTTGTTCATGTTGGATTTAGTTTTTTTGTGATGATTTTCATGCTTTACACATTTTGTTCATCTTAGAAAAATATTCACAACATTTTATTTCCATTTGTTAGTATGTTATCAAGTTCATGCACTGTTATGAGCACACACTGGGTTTGTTAAAGTCTGTATGTAGTACACTTGCACATAAATATGTGTTTTAGGGGAGGAAATTAGGTGGGCAGATCTTAGAAAAATGTGATGATGATAGAAGCTGGTAAACAGAACAGTATGAATGGCGGAAGGAGAGAAAGTAAGAAAACGTTAGGAGTAAAAGAGCCAACAAGTCAAGTACAATAGTGTCTAATAAGTGGGTAAAGATACAATGACTGCAAGAAGTGTGGGGGGATGTGAGCCAGGAAAACTAAGAGAAAAAAAAGTATGTATATGTGCACACATCATAAATGCCCATGCTCTCATACCCTGAAAAGACATGTGTACAGGCATACCCACATGTACACACCATACCGTTCAACTGTCTGTCATTTTACCTCTCACAGGTGCTCTGTCCCACATCCATCTACACTGGAAAGGTGCTGCTCATATAAAGAGGGTGCTGTAAATTCAGACATTAAAGTAGAAATTCTTAATATTCTGTGATGCAGAAACAAAAGTTAACTTTAACCAAATACCACCGTGTTTTGAGCTTGCATCTTTGTTTGATTGTGTTCCTGTCACACACTAAGAACATAAGAACATAACGGCAGATGGGGACCGTGTGATCTATCTAGTCTGCCCGTGAATCCTACCCCCAACCCTGTAGGTTGCTTATTTTGCTTTTACTATAGTGTCTGTCCCATGTGTGTTTAAATTCATTCACCGTCTTTGCTGTAACCACCTCTGGGGGAAGGCTGTTCCATGGGTCTGTCACCCTGTGTGTCAGCGTGGCTCAGTTGGTAACACATCAGCCTCTGGCATCCGAGTGCAGTATTGAGGAGTGCTGTACTGCTGGGGTGTGCCATCTTTCGGATGAGACGTTAAACCGAGGTCCCTTCTGCCCATATTGGTGTTGTCCTGGTGGGTGTCCAGGTGGAAGTAAAAGAACCCAGAGCACTCTTCGCAAAGAGCAGGGAACATTCCCAGTGTCCTGGCCAACATTCCCCTTCCTATAAAACTGGTTCATGCAATTATCCAGGCTGTGTGTGGGTGATGATGTGCGATATGGCCGCCACCACACATTGTCACTTCACTACTAGTCTAGCATTGCTTGTAAAGCGCTCTGGGATACTGTGTATGAAAATCGCTATATAAATGCTGATTCTTCTTCTTCTTCCCTCTCTGTGAAAAAGTACTTCCTGACATTATTTCTTAGCCTTCCCCCCTCTCAGGCATAGGTTGTGCCCTCTAGTACGCGCCTCTTTGCTGGCCTGGAAGAAGTTGTCTCTCTGAACTGTGTTTATACCTTTGATGAACTTGAATGTTTGTGTCATGTCCCCCTGTCCCTTCTCTGTTCCAGGGAGCACAAGTTCAAGTCCCTGAGTCTAGATTCGTATGACTTGTGATGGAGACCTGCACCATCTTCGTGCAAGTGCTCCTTGTCCTTCTTTAGATGGAGCCTCCAGAACTGAACACAGTCCTATTTTAGGATTTTGTTTTAATTTTATGTATTGATCTGTTGTAAAAGCGCCTTGGTTTTGGAGAGGTGCTTTTTAAAAAATAAAGCATTCATTCATTCATTCCAGGTGTGGCCTCGCCAAGGATCTATAAAGTGTGATGATTATTTCTTGTTTCCTGCTTGTATGTCTCCTACCTTTGCATCCGAGGATACCACATGCCTTTCGTGCTGCTTTTTCACATTGTTTCCCTACTTTAAGGTCATCTAATATAAGTCCCTTTCAGTCTTGGTCACCTCTAGTGTATGTCCGTCTAAGATATACTGTATTCCTGGATTCTGTTTACCCAGATGCATCACTTTGCATTTTTTAGCATTGAATCAAAGTTGCCAGTCTTTGGACCACTGTTCAAGTCTTTTAAGATTTTCTGTCATACTAGAGGCTCCCTCCAGAGTATCCACCCTATTACAGAGTTTTATATAGTCTACAGACAGGCAGACTTTACCCTCTAGAGTCTAGACCATCAGCAATGTCGCTGATGAATATGTTGAAGAGGATTAGACGCAGCACCAACCCCTGAGGCACTTTGCTGGTCAAATAACCCTCTTTGGCTCCGTTTACAGTGATCTTATCAGACCTATCTTATAGCCAGTGTGCAGTTCAGCTTACTATCTTGTGAACGACACCTGTGTGCAAGTTTTTTTGATTAGCCTCCTGTGTGGGACGGTGTCAAAGGTTTTGGTGAAGTCCAGGTATACTACGTCCACTGCCCCACCCTGGTCCACTCTTCTGGTCACCCAGTCGAAGAACTCTATTAGGTTAGTCTGGCATGATCTGCCTGCGGTGAACCCATGTTGTTTGGGGTCGAGTTTTTCTGCCCTCTTTAGGAAGGTTACCATCTGCTCTTTAAGAAGTGTCTCCATGATTTTACCCACTACAGAGGTCAAGCTGACCGGGCGATAGCTACCTGCCTTCTCCCTACTGCCACTCTTGTGCAGTGGCACCACTGTTGCCCTCTTCCAATCTTTTGGCACCTTACCACTTTCTAGAGATTCATTATATAATTCTGCTAATGTTGTGGCTAATTCCTCTCAAAACTGTCTCAGTATTCTTGGGTGAAGTCCGTCCGGTCCCATAGCTTTGTCTGTTTTCAGTTTCTTCAGTTCTTTCAGCACCCTTTCCCTTGTGAAGAGACTTATATCTGCACCCTCTGTAGGGTGCTCTATAAGAGTTGGCCCACTGCCATTTAGCCCATTTGTGAAGACTTGAACAAAAGAATGCATTGAATGCTTCAGCCTTGTCCTTGTCTTTTTCCACTATCTGACCCTTGCATGTTACTATTCTGACTATCCCTCCTCTTTTCTTCGTTTTTTCCCCGATATATCTGAAAAAGGTTTTGTCCCGCTCCTTGACTCCCAAGTGCTATTCTTTCTTTCGTTTGAGCTGTTGCCAATCTGATAGATCTTCCAGCCTCCTTAAGCTTTTCCCTGTAGAGCTTCCTGTCAACTTCCCTCTGTGTCTCCTTGAACCGCGTAGAGGCTTTTTTCCTTTTCCTAATCTTTAGTGCTACCTCTCTAGAAAACCAGAGAGGGTTCCTCTTCCTTTTTGATTTCGCTGTTAGCCGTGTACATTCTGCAGTTACCGTGTTCAGTGAGTCATTTATGGACTTCCAGCGAGTTTCTACATCCCCTGTGGTGCTGTTTCCTAACAATGCCTTAATACTGGATCTCATTTTATGGAAATCTGCTTTTTTGAAGTTGATCACTTTTTGTCTGGTGTGGCCTGAAACCTCCATATTATTAATCGGTAGCCCGACAGACCTGTGATCACTGGTTCCCAGATTGATGCCGACATAGATGTTGGGTATTCTGGGACTGTTAGTGAGAGTATAGAAAAAGTGTACTGTGGTCCTCAACTCAGAAAAAGAAGAGAGTTCAGCAGAGATCTGTTGTGATCTTTTAATACTTTTTTTTTCTTTTTTCCCCTTGTTTTCCACAGTTCAGACGTCCATTTCAATAAATATTCATTTTTGTGTTCTTATAATCTCTCAGAAAAATAGTAGTGTTTCAAGGCTTAAAGTGCCTCTTCATCCGACCAAATAAGCTGCGCACTGTTCCTTTAAATCACTGTCACTGGAATACAAATAAAAAAAATTTCTGTATCTGCCCCAAATCTATTTAGCAAAATATATAGTAATAGAAGTTAAATCTGGTTTTACTTGAGGGTTGGAACAAACCTTATTTAATTAAACTCTAACCCATTCCTATGGAGTGTGTCAGGAACCATGCCACTATCTTAACCTGTGGTCTGAAAAGAGATTCCCCTGATGAGCAGGTAAAGATAGAAAGGGGATTTTTCATTGTGAGCAAAGAAACAGTTGTAATGAAAACTATACACAATACTTAATGTTTTTGATTTGTTTATGTGTGTAAGTAGAATGGGATGATCAGAGAAACATTTAATTAATGTGTTTTATTTTGTATTTAAGGTAGTTTTGTTTTTAGGGCCCAGTGCCAGTAAATGTGATGCTTGCAGTTACAGGGCAAAAAAACAATGGCTGCCGGTTGAATTCTTAACATTCTATTAGTGTAATGATTTCAGTGGTGATCAGTACACATTTGGCAGCACTTTTTAATTTTCATGCATGGAACATAATTGCTATATGAACAGCCAATCAGATTTCAGGATTTTCACTTACCATTTTGTAATTTTGTTTAATGCTGCAGATGCTAGAGGGGCGAATCTATTTTGTTGTTCGAATTGTGTTAGTGAGCTAGGTGTGGCTCCTTTGGATCCTTAGCATTTTGTGACTACTGTCCTGGTCTGTTAGTCCTTTGGGCTATGGGTGCTTGCACAGTGTGGGTATGTTTAGGAGGCATGGTGTTAGATCACTGTGTGGTGTGGTGTAGTTGCGATCTAAGGTCCCACATTTTTAGTCAGTCATCCTCATTTCAATAACAAAAAGTTTAGTGTTATGGAACACATATACATGCATACAGATACAGTATATCAGAGGATGAAGAGAAATGAATAAGGACTGTTGTAAAACACATTGAAGGGGCTGAAACAAGTTAATAGAAAATAAGTCTTTCATTCAGTCAAGAGGGCTGCTGGCAACAGAAGTAGATGATAAGTTTGATTGCGTGGGTTCTTATTAGCATCCCAAAACCCCTTCTGCCACAACTGGACACATCCATATTGATGGCGCAAAAATGGCACATAGTGGGTTTATCAGCATCTCCTTTTCTGACTGCTCTCTACTGGTGTTTCATCATTTGTGAGTTTTTTTTTAAGTTGGATTTCTACCATGAAACGCTGTGGCGGAGTTAGGCTACACCCTCAGCTGTGACCGATGGACCGCTTTTCTATCTCCTAGCTACCAAAACTTATGTTGCGCAACAGTTAACACGTTTCTCTTTGCTTTTCTTCCCCCCCCCAACCCCAGGTTGACCAGCTAGCGTAGCTCTTTACTATTCCTACCAAACTTCCTACTGCCGGCCCAGTGGCGCAGAGGGTTGAGCTGCTGGGTGCCACACCTCGAACCACGCTGGCGACCCGGGTTCAGGAACAGACTTGGGACGCTGGGGGCTGGCAGGGGAAGGAGAGGATTGAGCGTCGGAGGACTGCTCTCTTCTCCTGGGGTGGGTTGGGTGGGAGCCTCACTCTGTAGTGGCCCCGGTGAGGCCGGGAGTACTATAAGCGGCACAGGAGGGATAACCAGAAAAGTGGAAAAACAACTCCGGCAGCTGCCGGATGACTGCTTCCATGCTGTACGCTGCCAGAACCTCCAAGAGCCTACTCCTCCACAACAGCGCCCTGGATCAGTAAAAAATACGAGTACGCTGGGTTTTCCCAGTCCCTGGTGCCTTCCCCCTCTGAGGAGGGGGAAACCACCCGGCGAAAGGATACGCCGGGACACCTGGGGAGTTGGCTGCAGATCTGTGGAAAGGAAGGGTCTCAGGAAGAGGATAGCTGGGGCGATAGCAGCATTAGGAAGTCCGAAAGAGAGGGGACACCGGAGTGTCGGAGGTAAACCCCCCCCCAAAAAAAAAACTTCCTACTAGTTCTCTCTTTTCATTCTTTTTCCATTTCCTTCCATCCAGTCCCTGGAATGATGTCAAACACCCGGGGAGGTGTTGTGTAGAATGCACAAGTGCATTTTGTATACAAAAAAAAAAGCATGAAGGCTATTTTAAATAGGATTCAGAAGCCATATAAAACAATAATAATTGCATGATTAGTAGTTATAAGAAATCCTTAAGGTATTTTCGTAAATTCACACTATAAACCTGTTACTATATAAGATTTTATGTACGAGGCTGAATTGTATGCTTTATAAAAGTGCTTAGTCACTGTTGATCAGAGATATAGAGTCAGTATCTGTGGAGATGTACACTGTACCTTTAACTGAAACACCCCTCCCCCCCTTGGTTTTGAAATGTGTCCAGACATGTAAATAGATAGGGCTCAGTCAGGTGACCCCACCAAAAGATGTAAAACCTCTTCACTGAGTTCACTTCAGTGGAATCCAGTAGAGTTCAGTCTTGAGAGTGAAGGAGAGAGGTACTACTGTAGACAAGCTGTTAAATGCAGATGAAAAGGGTCTTAGGCGCTCTAAGATCCAGGACTGTATTATGTGAGAAACTACTGATGCTAAGTAGTGATTTTGTTTGCAATTTTTTGGGGTTTTTAATTTATTATTTTTCCAACTTTTGAAAAATAAATATCACACCACAGTGTGTTTTAAACCTGTAAATTGGCCTTGTCTGAAGTTTATTCCCACATGCTGTGACAAACGCGGCCTGAACTGTAGTATGCAGAGTGATGAGCACCTCTGTTAGTGCCCATTATGGGGAGGAATCTACCTGAAGCTCTGATTACCATCAGAGACTAGCAGCAGTCGAACTTGCAGCAAGGGTAACAGTCCAATTCCTGGCCAACATCCAGGCTTTTAGTAAAATAAGTTTTGTGATTACTTATGACTGCATGTGGCATGTTTGTAAGATGTGATGGAAGTTGATGTTTGTCTGCATATTCGTTGCAGTTCCATTTCAGTCATTGGTTTTTGAAGTGCTGTGAGATAATTCATGTTTGAACTGTCATTCCATTGGTTCATAGGAACATAGAATTTGATGGCAGATAAGGACCGCTTGGCCCACCCAGTCTGCCCATTTCCCTACCTACTGGATAAGCTGCAGATCCTAGTTAACCAGCAGCCTACTTCTTTCTACCCCCACCCCCCAGAATTGCCTTATGACTATCCCATGCATGCTTGAATTCCACCACTGATTTTGACTCCACAACCTCCTCCGGAAGGCCATTCCATGCATCCACAACCCTCTCTGTGAAAAATACTTCATTAAATTACCTCTGAGCCGCCCCCATCTTCAAATTGTGCCCCTTGTTCTTGCACCTCTTTTTTTGAAAGATGCTACCCTCTTGGACTTTGTTGATTCCCTTGAGGTACTTGAAAGTTTCTATCATGTCCCCCCTCTCCCTCCTTTCCTCGAGGCTATACATATTAAGCTCCTTAAGTCTCTCTTCATATGTCTTCCGGTGCAGACCCTGCACCATTTTAGTTGCCCTCCTCTGGACAGCTTCCATCCTGTCTATGTCTTTCGGAGATTGGGTCTCAGAACTGCACACAGTACTCCAGATGGGGTCTCACTAGCTGTCTGTACAGAGGATAATAACTTCCTGTTTTTACTGGTGATGCCTCTCCCTATGCATCCCAGTATCCCCCAACCCTCCTTGCTGCCTTCTCACATTGCCTGCCCACCTTTAGGTCATCTGATATGACTACCCCAGGTCCCTTTCCATTTTGTTGTTGTTAGTATCTCACCCCATTGTGTACTCTTCCCTGGGTTTTGTTTCCCAGGTGCATTACCTTGCACTTCTTAGCATTGAATCTAAGCTGCCATACATTTGACCATTCCTCTAACCTTGCCAAGTCCCTTCTCATCCTTTCCACCCACCTGTGCATCAACTCTGTTGCAGATCTTAGTGTCATCTGCAAGAGACATACTTTTCCTTCCAGTCCTTCTGCAATGCAAGCTTATAAAGACATTGAAGAGGACTGGTCCTAACTGAACCCTGCGGTGCCCGCTAGTAACCCTCCTTTCTTCTGAGTGGACTCCATTTACTATTACTCTCTGTGTCCTATTCTCCAGCCAATTCTTTACCCAGGCTGTCATCTTGGGACCACTTCCAGGCTGGCTAACATATATTAATCTTTTGTGTGGGACTGTGTCAAATGCCTTGCTAAAGTCTAGGTAGGCCATGTCCACAGCCCCTCCCTGATCTACTACTTTGGTCACCCAGTCAAAGAAATCTATCAGATTAGTCTGGCATGACCTTCCGCTGTGAATCCATGCTGCCTTGGGTCTTGTGCTCCTCTGGCCTCTAGATACTCGACAATTCTTTCCTTTAGAAGTGATTCCATCATTTTCCCTATCACTGAGGTTAAACTAACAGGTCTATAGTTTCCTGCTTCTGCCTTGCTCCCACTTTTGTGAGAGGGAATCACATCTGCCCTCCTCCAGTCCTCGGTTCCACCCCATCCTCCATGATTTGTTAAAGAGGGTAGTCAGTGGTGTCACTAGTTCTACCCTTAGTTCTTTTAGAATTCTGGGATGAATCCCATCAGGCCCCATTGCTTTGTCCACCTTCAGTTTTAGAAGTTCTTTCAGAACCCTTTCTTCTGTAAATGGGCTGGTATCAACTTCTGTATCCAGAGTGTTACTACTGTTTGTTTTATGTACCTCCCCTCTTCCTTTGTAAATACTGAGCAAAATATTTGTTTAGTATCTCTGCCTTTTCACATTCTCCCTCTGCCCACCCTCCCTCCCTTTATTAAGCCTCACTCTCCCTCCTTGGTCTTCCTTTGCTCCTGATGTACCTATAAAAGGTTTTATTCCTTCTTAACTGAGTTGGCTATCTTTTCCTCAGTTTGGGCCTTTGCTGTTCTGACTGCCTTCCAGCCTCCTTTTGCTTTAACTGATACAGTTCTCTGTCCTGCTCCTGCTGCGATTCCTTGTACTTCCTGAATGCTTCCTTTCTCTTGAACCTTCACTGCCACTTCCTTTGAGAACCATAGTGGTTTCTTACATCGTCTTGTTTTGTTTATTTGCTTCACACAAGGCTGTTACCTCTGTGATGGCAGTTTTATTATTCCCATTGTTCTTCCACCCTCCTTCCTGCCCATTTGCTAGTGCATTCCTTAGGCACTCACCCATTTGGCAAAATCAGCCCTCCTAAAGTCCAGTACTTTTGTCTTTGTATGCTGACTCTATTGCTGTGTTTATTGTGAACCATACTGTTCGATGGTGCTAGTTCCCAGATGGCTACCCACTTCTACATCTGTGATCCTCTCTCCGTCTCCATTCGAGGTATCAAGTCTAATATTGCTCCCTCTCAGGTGGGCTCCAGTACTAGTTGTCTAAGGCATGCCCCTGTAGGGCATCTAGAATAACTGCACTCTTAGTGGCAGCTGCAACTGCGCTCCAGTTAACATCTGGCATATTCAGATCACCCATCAGCAATATCTCCTTTTTCTGCCATTCTAAGTATACTTTCTATCATTTCCTTGTCCATTTCCTCCCCCTGAGAAGGGGGGTCTGTATACAACCCCTGTGCGGATTGTGGTGCCATTGCCTGTCTACAAATTTACCCACAGTTAACCAAGAGCCTACTTCCTCCTACCCCCACTATAATTGCCTTATGTCTGTTCCATGCATTCTTGAATTCCCCCACTGTTTCTGACCCCACTACCTCCACAGGAAGGCAGTTCCATGCATTCACCACTCTCTCAGTGAAAAAATATTTCCTCATGTTGCCCCCGAGCCGTCCCCCCCATCTTCAAATTGTGTCCCCTTGTTCTTGCACATCTCTTTTTCTGAAAGATGCTCCCCTCTTGGACTTTGTTGATTCCCTTGAGGCACTTGAAAGATTCTACCATGTACCCCTTCTCCCTTCTTTCCTCAAGGATATACATACTGTATTAAGCTTTTTTTAGTCTCTCTTCGTATGGCTTCTGTTGCAGACCCTGCACCATTTTAGATGCCCTCCTCTGGGCCGCCTCCATCCGGTCTGTCCTTGCAGAGATGGGATCTGCAGAACTGCACGCAGTACTCCAGATGGCGTCTCACCAACAGTCAGTACAGAAGGATAACAACTTTCTGTTTTCTATTGGTGATGCCTTTCCCTATGCATCCCAGTATCCCCCCAGCCCTCCTTACCACCTTCTCAGATTGCTTGACCACCTTATGGTTGTCTGATATGACTACCCTCAGGTCCCTTTCCATTTTTGTTGTTGTTAGTAACCCCCCCACACACACACACACACAATTGTATGCTCTTCCCCTGGGTTTTGTTTCACAGGTGCATTGCTTTGCACTTCTTTGCATTGAATTTAAGCTGCCATACTTTTGATCATTCCTCCAACCTTGCCAAGTCCCTTCTCATCCTTTCCACCCCCCCACTTGTGTATCATATCAACCATGTTGCAGATCTTTGTCATTTGCAAAGAGGCATATTTTTCCTTCCAGCCCCTCTGCAGTGTCTCCTATAAAGACATTAAAGAGGACCAGTCGCAGTACTGAACCCTGCAGTACCCCACTAGTAACCAACCTTTCTTCAGAGTGTACTTCGTTTACTGTTACCTTCTGTGTCCTGTTGTCCAGCCAATTTGTTACCCAGGCTACCCACTCTGAGGCTGGCTAACTTGTTTATTAATCTTTTATGTGGGACTGTGTCAAATGCCTTGCTAAAGTTTAGGTAGGCCATATCCACAGTCCCTCCCTGGTCTACTACTTTGGTCACCCAGTCAAAGAAATCTATTAGATTAATCTAACATGACCTACCTGCTGTGAGTCCTTGCTGCCTTGAGTCCTGTGCCCCACTGGCCTCTAGGAACTCAACAGTTCTTTCTTTCAGAAGCGATTCCATCATTTTCCCTACCACTGAGGTCACACTAACAGGTCTGTAGTTTCCTGCCTGTGCCTTGCTTCATTTTGTGAAGTGGAGTCGCATCCGCCCTCCTCCAGTCTTCAGGTACCACACCATTCTCCCATGATTTAAAAAGGGTAGTAAGTGGTGTCACTAGGTCTCCCCTTAGTTCTTTTAGAATTCTGGGAAGAATCCCGTCGGGCCCCATTGCTTTGTCCAATTTGAGTTTTAGGAGTTCTTTCAGGATCCTTTCTTTTGTGAATGGACTGGTGTTGACCCCCTTGCCCAGAGTACTTCTATTATTTGGTTTAGGTACTTCCTCCCCCCTTCTTCTTTTGTGAATACTGAGCAAAAGTATTAATTCAGTATCTCTGCCTCTTCACTGTCACCCTCTGCCCACCTCCTTGGTCTTCCTTTGCTCCCTGATGTACCTATAAAAGGTTTTATCCCCTACTTAACTGAGTTGGCTATTTTTTCCTTGGTATGGGCTGTCACAAACGCACTCAGCAGGTCAGGCCCTCTGCTTCCACAGTGCCAATCTCCGAGCGCAGTATTATGAACAGGTAACAGACAGGGTAACCCGCCTGTCTGCTTGTGGGTCCGAATTACCTTTGGTCTCAAGTTCTGGGGGATTCAAACTGTAAACCTTATGCTAGCGTACCCAAATGTACAGGCTCAGATAATCTGCTTTTCAGGGGGATGCCAGATATCTTCCGCCTAAGGGCACCTAACCAAGTATCCAAAATTAACCCTTAAAACTCTATAAAAGACCTTGGGTATATTCTTACCTTTTTCCAGTTTAGTAACACCATCAAGCTTTGAATAGTTTTTGTCAGTCTTAACCCTCTATACGTCACGTGCAAAAAGAACTTCGAAGACACACCCAGGCAGTTTTTCAAAATAATATATTTACTAAAATGGATACAAATATGTAAAACGTAAACACAGAACACTGTAGCAAAAAGCATACGATTACTTAAAAGAACAAGGTTAAAGTACAAAACATAAACTCCTACCACAATACAATTAGACTTTTTCTATCTACTGTATTACCTCTTTACAGTGCTTAAGTTAGAGCAGAGATCTTGTTTCTTAAGAGTCCAAAAAGAACATGTGTCACAAAGGTAATACACTAGTCCTAGTTAAACTGTGTCTGTCTCACATACCCCTTCTATGATGTCATCTAGCTCCTTCTTTTAGAATATTAAAAATATACAAACTGTGATCTTCCTATCAGGAGCTATTTTAAATACTGTGACTTCAGCAAAAACTAATTATCCAAATTATGACAGTCTTTAATCAAGCCTTTCCTTTGATCTTGTGTGGTTTCCTGTTCCCAAGGCAAAAATTTTACAACTTTTCACACCATGGTATTATAACATGTCTTTCCTCTAAGACGTCATAAAAGTTTACGGGCCCTATATCCTGGCAGCTGAGTCAGTTCTAATTAAGATAGAAAAACAGGAGACCCTTAATTAAGTCTCTCTAGTCTTTTAATTACCTCCTGGTTTCAGGTCACTTGGCACTTCACTGACCGGTGGGGGCACCCATAGCACAGGATGTCTCATGTGAGACACTCACATACCACATTCCGTATTACAAATATCATAGAACAATCATAACCAGCTGGCCAAGTGTCACATGGGCCTTCACTATTCTGACTGTCTTCCCTGCTTCCTTCTGCTTTAACTGATACAGTTCTCTGTCCTGCTCCTTCTGTTTTTAATCTTATTTCCATTTTACGCCATACTGTGGCATAACCGGCAGGGGCATCCAGCCACTGGCTCTGCCTGCCCGGAGAGCAGTAGGCTCACTTGCATGATGGGGGATCTGGTGCGGCCGCACACCGACCTGCAGGCGGGCCTCCCCACGCCTGTCTGGGCCCGGCCTGGACCCCCCCCCCAAGCATGATTCCACAACAGACCCCTGGGCAGGGTAGAGTGCGGCCATCAAGCTGCATGGTCGCGACAGCCATTTTCCTCCTTAGACCCCTGGAGTGTGGACGTGCAATGACATCTGAGGCACAATGTGCCAACATCCGCTGCATTCCACCCCCAATGGCACCAGCTCTGGTAGTGCCCCCGATTGTCACCGGGTGCTGTTGCAGAGCGGTAGGGAACCCTCCCCGGGATAGGAGAGCAGTCCTCTGGACGCTGTATCTTATACTTCCTCTGCTGACACCTGACAACCTGGGCACATTTCCAAACCTGGATCGCCAGCGTGGCACGAGGTGTGGCGTTCAGCGCCTCAGTGCCACTGGGCCGGCTTGTCCTGCTCCTTCTGTGATTCCTTATATTTCCTGAATGCTGTCTTTTTCTCCCTAACCTTCCCCACTACCTCTTTTGAGAACCATAGTGGTTTTTTACTTTTTCTTTATTCGCTTCACACAAAGGCTTGTTGCCTCTATGATGGCAGTTTGGATTGTTCCCCATTGTTTTTCCACCCCTCCTTCCTGCCCATTTGCTAGCGCATTCCTTAGGCACTCCCCCATTTTGCCAAAGTCTGCCCTTCTAAAGTCCAGTACCCTCGTTTTGTATGGCTTGTTTCCACGGTTGTGTTTATTGTAACCCATGCTGTGTGGTGGTTGACACTTGGACAGCTGGTTCTAATCATTGTATAATTTTTTGTAATATGAGAAATGCTGAAACAGCATGCGAGTATGACACACACACAAACACACACACACACACACACACACACACACACACACACACAGGTTTTAGATACAAGGTGTTACCTGGAAGGCCAGAAGCTAATTACAGAGTAGAACAGGCCTTGATCAAGGATCTCCTATTTATCTAAGTTAATTATAGCTGTAGTTGCTAAGAGGGAAATCATAAACTTTTATGGCGTTTACGGGAAGAGTGCAGGATTATGTGACACTGGTGCAAAGTCATAAATGCTTTGATGTCTGTGTGAGAGAGGATACTGCTTATAGATGAAAGGAAATTTATAGACTTGATTGGGGAAGTCACATGGGGAAAGGGGTTTCTGCTGATGTAACGTTAATTATCTTACCTTCTAATATGATAAAATATCCTGGGTGTATGATTTTTCATAAACAGAGGAGGAGCTAGGTGACCTCATGCAAACAGGTGGGCAAAGCCAGCTTTTAAACAGAATTCTGTTTTCCTTCAGAGACTTTTATCTACACTCTGACAAAGAAACATCTTTTAGCACTTTAAGCAAGTATACAGGTAGCGAGAGAGACAACATCTAAGTACTGTAGTAGGAATTGCACTGTTAAAACCTTGTTCTTTTAAAAGATTTGCATGTTTTGTGATAAATGGTTCTGTATTTTATATTCTACATTTTTTTATCCATTTTAGTAAAACTCTATTTTTAGAGCCTACTTGGTCTGTCTTTGAATTTCTTCCTTTAACTCGTGAAATAAACGTGGTTAAAGCAGACACTGTGCATAAGCTTGAATGGTGATGCCACACTGGAAAAAGATAAGAGTTTTAATCTGAGGTCTTTTATTAGAGTTTTTAAGGGTTCATTTCTGTACACCTGGTTACGTACCTGTAGGCAAAGATGTCTGGGCCCCCGAAGACAGAATTATCTGAGCCTTTGCATTGGGTACGCTAGCAAGAGGTTCACAGTTTGAATCCTTCCAAGACTTGAGACCAAAGGTTGATTCGAACCCACAAAAACAGATATAACAGGAGGGTTACCCTGTTTCTGTTAACTGTTCACAAGACTGCGCTTGGAGGTTGGCACTTTGGGAGTAGAGGGCTGACCTGCTGAGTGGGTTTGTGACAGTGGTCGCTTGTTCTCAGATGGCTACCCACTTCTAAATCTGCGATCCTCTCTTTATCCTCGTTTGAGAGCACCAGGTCCAAGATTGCTCCCTCCCTCCCGAGTGGGTTCCATCACTATCTGTCTGAGGCATGCCCCCTGTAGGGCATGGAGAATGACCTTTTGGATGTGGCTGCAGTAAATGTGCTCCAATTAACATTTGGCATATTCAGGTCCCCCAGCACAAATATCTCCCCTTTTTTCTGCTATTCTGAGGATGCCTTCTAGCATTTCCTTGTCCATTTCCTCCCCCTGAGATGGGGGTCTCTATACAAGCCCTGTACGGATTGTGGTGCCACTACCTGTCTCCAAGGTGACCCACAGTGCCTCCTTTCCTACCCATACCCTTTAGTTCCGTTGCTTTGATCCGTTCACATAAGTTTTGCTGGTGTTAGAACTAGTATTGTATCTCCACTGTAGAATTCTCTGCTAAGCCATGCCAAACAAGAGTCTGTATTTAATTAGTTATTGAAATTTGTGGCTTGGGAAAGGCATATTTTGTTTGTAAAATATTTTTATTGAACAGGAAAAGTTGCAGTTATAATACATCAGTATGATTGCAGAAACTGTTTCAGTGTTGTTTTTTTACCAGCCATGGTGCACAGACATTACATTCATTCATTCATTTGCTATACGGCATGATACGCAAATGTTACTTCAGTACAGTATTGGTACAGAGGTAATGCAAAGGGGCCTTTAGTGGACACAAGCGCGTAACTATGGGATCAGCCTAATCACGGTATCAGTGATGGTCATTTACTTTACAACTGTATTAACCCTTCAGAAATAGCATTTTCTAGCGGGTTCCATATACTGTCAATTACCTTTACTGTGCCATTGACTTTATGTTTTTTTCAAGGGTAAGGCAGTATTTAAGGTTGTTCGATCATTGTTGGATGGCGGGAGCTTTATCTGACATCCACGTTTGGGCCAGTGTTTTCTTTGCATTAATCAGTGCTATTCCTATAATGGCTGAGGTCCAGTTTTATACTCGATAAACGGTTCTGCTCCTAAAAGGAGTTCTAAGGGTGTATACGATAGTTTACGATTCAGGATCAGTTCCATCAATGTATGGACTTCATGCCAGAATGGTGTTACTTTTGGGCATGTCAATGCTAGGTGCAGGAAGTCTGCCTACTCATCTTGACATTTAGGGCATACATGAGAGCAGCTTGGGTTCATGATGTGAAGCCTGGTGGGGGGTCAGATAGGTCCTATATAGGAAGCTGAGCTAGATCTGTCTTAATCTGTTATTTCTAGAAAAAGTTTTAAGGTGTATTATTGCCAATTCCCAGGCATGATCATCTATTACTGCATTAAGGTCTTTTTCCCATTTTTGCTTGACAGGTCTAGAGGAGTCAATATCACAACTCAGCATAGTACGGTAGTATGTAGAGAATGGTTTCGTACTGGGTTGAGGGCAGTATAGCCCTTCCTCCAGGGGGTTGGGGATGACCATCCCGAGGCCAAGCACAGGGACCCACCAAATCTTTGTTGAATAATTTGATATAAAAAGAAGTCTCCAGGGTCTGTGCGCCACTTAGTATGTATTTCTGAGAATTCTAAAAATTCTTCCTCCTTCAAATAGCTGTAAGACATACTCCAATCCTTTCTTTTTCCAACTTGCTAGTCTTTGATGTGTGAAGACTGTATATTTCCCCCTATTTTTCATAATTGTGATAAGGTCAGTGTAAGGAGAGTGTGTTTTAAATCTGATCATTCCTATTCTGCAGAGTGCCAGGCTTTGACGGTTGTCGATGTACAAGGGTTTAATATTGTGTTTTTTTTTCTGCACACATAACCCTCTGAAAGGATTTGATATTTCAGGGATCTCTCTAGCTGCTCTTCCACCATAGCTAGCCAAGGTTCTGCCTGGGAGCCCCGGAGAAATGACAACTGTGTAGCTAAGTAATATAACTGAAAGTTAGGGAGCCCCGTCCCCCCTCTACCTGGTGTTTGTTGAAGTATTGCTCTTTTAATTCTCACAGCTTTACCTCTCCATATGAAGTTGTGTATCAGAGCATTTATCTGTTTAAAGTGCAATAGTGGTACGTTATTGGTAATGACTGGTAGAGATACAAGCATCTGGGTAGGATCATCATTTTGACAGTATTAACTCTGCCTATAAGGTACGGAGGCAGGGTTTGCCATTTCTCACAGTCCTCACTCACTTGCTTGAGTAAGGAGCCATAGTTTAGAGCATATACTGTACCTAATTTTGCCGACAATATAAACCCCAGATATTTCAATTTGTTGACCATAATCAGGCCACCAAGCACCCCAGTTAACTGCTGTCTGCCTTATCCCACAGGAAGCAGTTCACTCTTTGTCAAGTTTATTTTGTGTCTGGACAGGGTACCATATTCTCCCAGGAGATCGTGACGGGCAGGCAAGTCATCTACTGGATTTTGCAGGAATAAAAGCAGATCGTCTGCATATAATGCCCCGAAATCCTGGTATACTCACATGGGTTCCAATGGCAGCTGCCAATGGTTCTAAGGTTAAAACATGTAAGAGCGGGGACAAAGGACAGCCCTGTAGTGCCCTTTCTAGTTGAAATGGAGTGGTCAGAGAGCCATTAGTTAAAAGTTGGGCTATGGGGGGTACGTACAACATTTTAAGAGTATGAGGCCCAATCCCTGACGTTTGAGTGCCTCAAACATAAAGTCCCATTCAGTGCAGTCAAAGGCTGTCTCGGCATCCAGCACCAATATAGCAGCACTGTGTCTATTAGCAGATTTGCCCCATGTATGCAGGACATTAAGGGTCCTTTTGATGTTATGCTTCCCCTGTCTACCCTGAACAAAGCCAGCCTGATCTGGATGGATCAGTACTGGGAGGACTGGCTCCAATCGAGCTGCAATCACTCTTGCCAGGATTTTGTAGTCTACTGTCAAGAGGGAGGTAGGGTGATATGAAGCACAGACAGAGGTGTTTTTTCCCAGTTTGGGGAGAATTGTAATAGTGGCAGCTCTCATAGAGTAGGGCAGAATACCAGTCTCCAGTCCTTCTTGTAGTATATTGAATAAAGGTTCTAAAATCTGGTTTCTAAAGGATTTAAAATAATCATTGGGCAACCCATCTGGGTCAGGAGCTTTTCCTCCCCGAAGGGATTTAATGTCTGATATTAACTCAAAGGTTTCCAAGGTTTGATCCAATTCCTCTGCTTGGCCAGGGGGCAGGGTGTATATTGGAGCTTTGTAAAGAAGGTTTGCATAAGTTGTGGGGTGTTTTTTTTTTTTTTTTTTCAGAAGTGTAAAGTTGCTGATAAAATTTTACAAACTTCTTACCTATCTCCAGGGTAGAAGCCGTTGTTCCCCCGTCCAATTGTTTCATATGTATAATAGTGCTGTCACTTTCTCTTTTTCTTAATTGCCATGCTAAAAATTTCCCTCCCCTGTCACCATCAAATTATGCCCCTGCCCCAGATAAAAAGACAGTTCTTTCTATTTTAGCTGTATTAAGGAGGTTAAACTTCCACTTCAGTTATTGTACTATTCTGTACAAAGATTGGGTTGGATTTCTCATGTTAGCTTCTTCAAAAGCCTCGATTTGCTGTCTAATATGCTGCACCTTGATGTTAGTTTCTTTTTTCTTATGTGTGGAGTAAGAAATTACTTGTCCTCTAATATAGACCTTCATGGGCTCCCATCTTGTTGCATGTGAGGTGTCCCCTTTTCTGTTATATATCAACAATTTCTCCAAAGTTTTGGTCATAAACTGAAGAAAGTCATTATCTTTTAAAAGTAATGGATCTAGCCAGCCCGGTGGCACTGAGGGTTGAGGCGCTGGACGCCACACCTTCCACCACGCCGGTGACCCGGGTTCTGGAACAAGCCTGGGTCGTCAGGGGTTGGCAGGGGAGGAGAAGGATTGAGCGTCAGTAGGACTGCTCTCCTTCTCCGGGGAGGGGGGTGTGCTGCCGTCTGTGAGCTGGTGACCTCTGGCGAAGGCTGGAGGCAATGCAATGGACAGGCAGTCTGTGGGGGACGTGCTGGGGCTGACGCCAGGAAGGAGTGTGTGCGGTAGCGCGCGCTCCTGTTCATTGGCATCATTGCATACCTCACACGCAAAGGGAAGAACAGGGAAAAAGAGCACCAGTCACGGCGGCATGATGGCCATCTCCGAGAGGGACTCGCTTGGTTCCGAGGGTACACGGCAGTACTGGAGCTGGTCCTGGTGGCAGAGCGTAGGGGGGCTCTCCACCTCCCTGCCGTGGAGGGCAAGCCACGGTGGTAAGCTGTGGGGCCCGAAATGGAGCAGAGGAGTCCTTAGGACGGCAGTTGGAGACCAGAGAGAGAGAGAGAGAGAGAGAGAGCGGATGCCTGGATGTGGAAGGGGTAAGGCAGACTGGATACCAGGGAAAAAAGTACTAACAAAAAAAAAAAAAGTAATGGGTCTCATCTCCATGTCCTCGGTTGTGGCCGGTCCATCCCATTACCCCCCACCAGTACCTTAAGGTATGTGTGATCTGAAATCAAGATGGGCGTGTAAGTGGCTAAGCCAACAGAATCCTGGAGGGACACACTGACCAGTAACTGGTCTAATCTTGCATAGGATTTATGAGCATGGGAGTAGAAGCTGTACTCCTATCTGTTGGTTCTGGTGTCTCCACAGATCTATCAATGTGTATGTACTTTCACTCTCCCCCAATGCTTTCGCATTTTTCGACATTAGGGCCAGGGCTGGCTTAGATCTATCCATTACGGTATCCCTGACACAGTTATAATCACCTCCCATTATCCAAGGTCCAGATATTGTGGACATGTCCAGAGCCAGTCTTTGGAAAAAGCCAGGGTCTTCAACATTCAGGGCTTATATTGAACCCAACGCTATAGGGGCCTCTCTGTCTATGGCTATGAAGGCTAGAACGTATCTCCCCCCCCCCTCCCCAAAATCCCTAATTTCTTTGTGCACTTCAGCCCTTACACCTCTAGGGACCCAGATTGATACCCCTCTGGCTGTTGTAGAAAAACAGGCTGATATCCAATGTCCTCCCATACTTCTCTCTGTATTCAGAGCCTCCAGCCTTGACATATGGGTCTCCTGTAATAGTACAACTTGAGCCTGAGCTCTTTTCATTTCTTGTACAACCTTCCTCCTCTTTACTACAGCTTCTAGACCATTTACATTCCACGTCACAATCTGAGACGAGCTACCCATGATGCATATTTGTGGTTAGCACTTCAGCAAGGGTCAGCACTGTTATATCAGTATTGAAATAGTGATACCAATGTGTCTTTACATGTGAACCATAACTGCATTTTTTATCCTTATATAAACTATATCCCCCCTGACATATTATCCCAACCCATTTTTTAACCCAACAAGAAAGACAAACGGTGCCAACTGGGGCAACAACTTGTTAAAAATCCTTCCCTCTTCCCCCTCCCTCCCTCCCTTCTCCCTTGACTGGCCATCCAGGTGCCCTGTCGGTATCCCCTTCTTCATAGATGGTGATTAGCTGGTACACTAGGGCATCCAGTCCCAAGCCTCCATTGTCCAGTTCCAGCCGGGGTTATACATTTGCTGCAATTTATGACAACAGTCCCACTAACTAATGGTTGTTACCTTATTTTCCCAGGAATGCAGGTGTTTCAGAGTAGGGGAGCTCAGTTTCTTATGATTCTGTCCCGGAGGGTGGGTGTCAAGGCTGCTGCCACCCTAGAAAAGAAAAACATTACACCAAGTATCTAATCCTCAAAACAAAAGGAAAAGCAGCAGCGAACCCATCTCAGTGCGCCCCCCCCCCCAATTGCTAACCAGGCAGTTTAAACATATTGCATCATATGGCACAAGTAAGCATTAAGCCACAACGAAGGTGGCATCTAATGCTGGATGATGCATGGTTGGGGGTGCTATGCCCGCGCCGAGGGCCAACAGGCCACCCCACCATGCATCAGTCGCATTAGATGCCACCGCTGGAGTGGCTTAATGCGCTTGTAACATGGGCCACGGGTCAGTGGCGGCAACAGACTGCCCACTGTGTGATACGGAACATAAAACTCTGAGGCGCTGCCATGGTTAAGAACTTTTACTGCACTTTGAAACAATGGTTCACGACATTATTTACATACTTATGCGGTCACTTGTTGTACTACCTGCAACTGTAGACCTCACTGCGGCGACATGAGTGTCCTGAAAGTTTGCACTTTCAGTACTTGGTATTGCCGTCATACCCTCATGGAGCCTCGGTACAGTACTCAATGGCGAAGGAGGGTCGGTCGATTTGCATATCGCAGGGCGCCACTTCCTCCCGCCTCCCACTGACTGGTCCGACGCTGCCATGTCCCACCTCGGCTGGGTGTGCTACTGCTGGCTCTCCCGTGGAGTCCCTTCCTGCGCCCAGCTACTTCGTCTGCCACTCAGTGAGCCTGTCTTGCCTCTCTTGCTCTCGCTTGCCACCTGTGCCCAGTGCTGCTAAGCTGGGGGTCTGGCTGCTTTTAGTACTACCTTATCGGGCACGGCATATATTGTGGATTAATGCCCACTCCGATTTGGGTCCCGTGATGCCGATGCACCAATCGCTGCTGCCCATTTCACCTATCTCGTTAATGCCATGTTACAAACCTCCTTAGTCACATATCATACCAAGAGCCCCCTGCCCCCCCCAGGTAAAACTATTTTAAAAGCAGTGACAAGGTACAAAACAACCTTTGTTCAACACTTTAAACATAAACTACTAATATGTTAACATTGTTGATTGTGGAAGCTAATTGAAACTGTAATAAGTAACCATCAGCCCAAGCATGCCATTTCTCAAGGCTCGCCATTTCTCAAGAACCCCCCCCCGGCGGTCGTATGTCCAACGGCTTCTCGGATCTACCCATTATCCATGAGATTAGCCTCCACTGTACTTCCCTGATGGCGTTCCAACAATGCTCAAGCACTTGAAGAAAGAAGAGGAGCCACCCGCTGTTTCCCACATCCCCAGATGTGGTCGGGTGGGTCTGAAATAATTCTCATGTGATGGCCATGAAAATCTTCCGTCCCTTTCTACATTACGTACTTGGCCTCCAGAGTTCCCCATCTAAACCCTTCAACCACGCCACAGACCCTGGTGTGGAGCAAAGTCTAGCGAGGGCACGTTTTTCGGAAAGGCCATGCATCAATGGTGAATGTCAGCCCTCACCTCTCATATTTTATGACAGTGACCCAAGTGCAGTTACCAGGCCTCCATTTCCCCTTGGCAATGATCACTGAAATAAGGTGTGGCGCAGATCAAATTACATTTTAGGCCTCATAGATGGATCTCTGCTAGCGTGTGACCCCAAGGGGTATAAGGAGACAACATTCCACACAAATCAAAGTGCCTTGCAAGGCTCAACCCCACAATCAGTGAGGAGGGGTTCAGGTATTAAATTAGCATACATATATTTAGCTTGTAAACTTAGGGAAGTGATCTGATGTTGCACTATCTTACTTAAAGCAAGGATCGGCCACTAGTTTAAGCCTGCATACCTGGGGGTTTCATCGGGCTGGAGATGATTTCTCTTCCTGGCAACTTTTTTCTGCGACCCACTTTTCAGCCTCCAGGTAATTCGAAAAGAATTAGGGGCGTCGGCCCGGTGGCGCAGAGGGCTGAGACGCTGGACGCCACACCTCAAACCACACCGGCGATCCGGGTTCGGAAACGGACTCAGGTCATCGGGGCTAGCTGGGGAAGGAGAGGATTGAGGCGTCCGAAGGACTGCTCTCCTTTACTGGGGAGGGAGGGTGGGTGGGAAGCCCAGCTTCTAGTAGTGGCCCCGGTGGGACCGATACATACCACAGTGGCGAGGAGGGACAAACCAGAAAGCCGAAAAACAGCTTCGGGCGCCACCGGATGATAAGCCGCTGTGCTCCATGTTCCCTGGAACCTCGGGAACATCCTCCACCACAGCAGCCTCCAGACCATGGAAGAATAGTGTGCGGGGATCCCTGTCACCCGGTGCCTTCTCCCTCGGAGGAGAGGAACCTGCCCGGCGATGGGATACGTCAGGGACAAATCGGGGGTCGGCTGCGGTGTGTGTGTGTGTGTGTGTGTGTGTGTGTGTGTGAAGAGCTCCAGAAGAGGACAGCCGAGGCATTGAAGCACTAGGTGGCCCGAAGGAGAGGTGGACGCTGGAGTGTGAGGGGAAGTAAAAAGATCACAAAAAAAAAAAAAAAAAAAAGAATTTGGGAGGGTTCCCAGGCTGGTCTATGCGTAGTTTCGGTGGGTAAAAGAAAAAAAAAATGACCATCCCATGGAGTAGAGCTTAGATTTTACTGTATTGAATTTCTGTCGTTTCATTTGCAGCTCCCTACTATAATCCTGAAATATAGCAACTCTAGCGCTTCTGCACTGTATGGAGTCTTGTTTCTTAGCAGTAGCTAGGATTCACTCTTTATCTTGAAAGCGGAGATATTTGATTAAGCAGTGCCTAGGTCTTTCATTGGGTTTTGGAGGAGGGCCCACCCGATGCGCACGTTCTGCTTCATATTCAGCAGCCTCCGGGGGAAGTTTAAAATTGGCCACCAACCACTGATGTAATCTGACTGCTGTCTTTTTTTTCCCCCCTCAGTACCTTCAGGTAAACCCACTATCCAAAGATTTGATCAGCAGGACGGGTTCTCCTGGTCATTTACCCTTTCTCGGAACTCGGCTATGGTGTCTGCATAATTAGTTTTATCTTTGGTAAGGTTTTGGTACAAGTCTTCCAAGTCGCTCACTCTTTGTTGAAGCTTGGTAATGTTGGTAGCATGGGTCGTAGTTGTTTCAGTTAGACCTGACACTACAGACTGCAAGTGGCCGATTTGGGCTGTGACATTTGTAAAGCCAGCCCGCATTTCTTGTTGCATGGCTCCGAGAGTAGAAGGCACCTCCGCCAGCAAGCACTCGGCACGGTCATTTCTGGCTCCGCCTCTACTGTAGTCAAGGCCTGTTGGTGTTAACGAGGGTCCAGGGCCTCTCCAGATTCCTTCTGAGGTTCCGCAGCTCCAAAATGCAATTTAACCTGCCTTTTTTTGCTTTAGTTGAAGCCATAAGTTAGTTTTAGCACACCCCCACCGACAGTAGTAGTTTCCTGTGCTGAAATATTAGGACAAAGATGTTTTCAAGAGCGATGCTCTGGGAGCTGTGTCAAAACGCGACTGCCATCATGTCAGTGCTAGCCACGCCCCTCTGGGAAAGGCAGATTGAGCTGGGTTTCGAGGCGCACCCTGGGAGAGGGGCTACAAATGCATTTCACAATAAAGGGTTGAATGTGAGGCACTTATACAAAACCAGTAATAAAACAATATGCAATTTACAAAAGTTACAAAGGTAATCTGAGACAGTCAGTACAGAGTTTTTGCAGCAAGGGGCAGAGTACTAGGATATGTCTGGATAAGGACAAGTGAATAGGGGACAGAGTTCAAGTGTGTGTGTGTGTGTGTGTGTGTGTGTGTGTGCGAGGCTAGGTGCCTATGCAGTGTTTTGGGGAAAGTGCCAACAAGAGCAGCTTAAGAGACTGGCGTGAGGATGAGATTTGAACGTGGAAAGTGAAGTTAATCTACAGAGTTGGGAGGTGGATAGAGAAGGCAGACTGACCAGTTGTGGATTTGTAACAAAGGATAAGGGAATGGATAGTACCAGATAACTGTAGAAAATAAGAGGACGGTGAAGGTAAGGAAAGAGGAGAGATGGGATAGAACAGTAGCAAACCAGTATTTGGGGAGGAAAGAAGAGCACCACAAGAGGTAATGGCCTTTAGTTAGGAGAGAGAGGTTAGCATAAAGAGAGTAGTAATGGGGTAAGGGGTGAGGTATTATGCGAAACAACAGTAGGAGAGGAAAAGGGGTCCAATCTGGCAAAGGTGGACTTGGGGGCAGGACAGGTTATTTTTTTGTTTGTTTGTTTTTTATTTAGTATGTTTTATTCCCCTGCCACCAGCCACCTGGAACCTCAGCCCAGTCACGGACCTCAGGCTTCCACCTCCAAATCGGCCGTGACCCTCCGATACCCCCTGGCTTACCACCCAGGGTAGGGTTGCCTTCAGCCCCTAACAGTGCCATAAGCGACGGGATAGGTCGGAGGCGGCCTGGAAGCTAATTGAAGCTGAGAAGGCTTCATCTAGGCGTGCCAGCAGCTGAGATTTTTTCGTGGTTTTCCGGGGCAGCGACGTGCAGTGACGTCCGGCATCCGCCCCACCCCCCTAAACTTTCTGGCGCCATTCGCTGCGGTACCCCCAGTCTCCGCCAGGGGTCTGTCAAGCACCGGTCGCACTCCCCTCTCTCCTCCTGGAGAAGGAGAGCAGTCCTCAGGATGCTCCATCCTTCTCCCCCTGGCTGGCCCTTTGATGTCCCAGGTCCGTTCTCGAACCCAGGTCGTCGGCATCACAGGCGGAACTCCAACCGCTGGGTCAGTGGGGGCAAGACAACTTTAAAAAAAGAGACGTGCTCCTAGCAATAGTCCATTCTTCTAAATATTTATTGAACAATGTAAAAATATCCATGGTCTACTATACAGATACTTACAGACACTTTGGCAAAAAATACAGCAGCCATACTCCCGACGCTTTGAGGTTTAAAAAAGAAAAAAAAAAAAAAGTCCTTTGCAGGGGACTTGGGGCAGCAGCACTGTAAACCACATCTGCATAGTCAAACACTGTCTTGAGGATGTTCTCACAGCAGACCAGGAGCAAAAAGGCAGGATTTGTTGCAGTACAGTGCACCAGGTTTGGGGCACAATTTTTTATGTATGGCATTGATGTGGGCGGTGAATCTAGGTCCAACCACACGAGATACTTGATTGAAGTGGGGTTCCCTCTATTTTTTAAATCAATTTTGTCTGTGAACTGGCTTTCTGCTTATGTATCCCAATGCTCTAACTCACCTCATTGTCACCTTTATATGTTCATGGTTGTATTGTGCTGGGGGGTTCTGTTTGTTGTCAGTGTATTGTTTTTCTTGTTCTGTAACAAATTTCAATAAAGTATGTTTAATTCAAAAAAAGTTTATCTGCATTTGTGGTATTATAGACCACTTTGTGTGTGATGTCAGATCTGCTCACTGTCTGCACGGTTAAGGAGAACCTCTCACTCAGCGCTCTTTTGCTTACAGAGCCCCACACTGTATTAACAAACTCCCTGCTGATCTAGCCAACTCCATCATCAGCTCTTTTAAAAAAGAATTGAAGCACTACCTAGCTACCTCCAGCAGCTGTGACTGCTAAACGACCTTGAACTCTTTGCCCTCTAGACTGTTTTTTCCCCTCTGCTTTACCGGAGTTGACTTCCTCCCATCCTTACCCAGGGACCTTTTACACCTCCCTCATCTCCCTGCCAGCAGCCTCCTCTTTTTACTTCCTCTTCTCCACTTCTTTCCCCACCTCAGCTGCACACCTTTAACCCTGTACCCTCCCAATGGAACCTGCCCCCCTCCTCCCCTAACCACCTGCACCCATCTCACTTTCTGGTCTCCCATACTCACTTTACTGATACAATTGTGACAATCCCACATCTCTGGGTGCTGGCCTATGGATCTCCATACCCTTCGTTATTTTTTATAGTTAGTGTGTGTCATATTTTTATTTTATTGTATAGTGTTACTTGTACTTGGTTTGCCCACTGATGTTATGTGCTCTGTAAGGTCATACTTGCTGCTGTATACCCAATATGCTTGTCTGCCATTGTATTGTTCTTCTTGGAGCAAAACCTTCGAAAACAAGCTCTGAGCTCAAAGGCTATATCCAAAAATTAAAATAAATAAATAAAAATCTGGGGAATCAGCTTTTACAGTGAATTACCAGGGCTAGAATGTAATTTTATTCTGCCCTGCTTCGCATATCAGTTTTCAAAGCGGAATACCAATTTCAGTGTGTTGATATTCTGGCTGGAATACCACCTCTCCAAGACCCCCACTCTGCAGTTTAATTTGTAGCACATCTCTTTTGGCTATGTAAAATACCAGATACTGAAGATGGAATATAATTTAGGGGTTTGTATTACACCTCCCACAACAGACTATTTTCTCAATTTCTGCTCCTGGTTTCATTACAACTTTCACTAGCTACACTTGTGTCTCTCTGCATTGGGACACTCCCTGTCATACACATGACGGGAATATATACATACACTCTTACACAGAGCCACACTCCATTATCACTCCATCCCTTAGACAGTTGTATTTTTAGACTCTGTCCTCCTCCTCCGTTTTTGCCTTTAGCCGGGTACAGTACTTTGCCAAACTCTCTAAATTGCAGACTTGTAGCTTATGCCCAGTGTGACATTCAGCACAAAGGAACACAGGTTACTGTGAAGGGTTTTATTCATTTTCATTTTACGCATTCTTTGGTTACTATGAAGATGTCTGTGTGAAGTTTAACACAGAATGTCTGGGACTATTTTCATTTCACAATTATCTCTTCCGTGGTGAAACTAGTCCTTTGGTATTGTAGTTTATAGAGAAAGAACTGGAAGGGGACAGGATCAGTTGTGTTCCAGGACAGTAGCTGCTGCTGTTGTTTTCACAGGGTTCTTGTGGATTTTACTTGGTAGGTTAGTTCTTTTCTTTCTTACTTCTAAGGGGCTAGCAGGGTATTGTTTTGGGGGATGCTGGATGTTTGTAAACTGATTTGGTGGCTGTAAGTGGGGCTCATTTTGTGGATGTTTTACTGTGTAACAGGCTGAGCTGGTAGAGGCCTATTTCTTCTGATTTAAAACCTATTTGGTGGGATTTGCTTGGGCCTGGTTCTTTGGCTGCTGGGCTTGGAGGGGAGACACAGGGCTGATACACTCTCTCTCTGCCCAGGACCCACCCTCCCCAGAAGTCTGCGAATTTATAGGGGAACACCTGCCCTGCAATTGAGGAAAGGCCGGTGCAGCTCATGTAGTTCTAGCCACCGGGGGCTGGATTTAAAGGCTGGAGAGAGGAGCTAGGAGTTGTTCATTTCCTTATAAGTTTAATGTGTTGTACTGCACCTAGTAACAGGGTTACTGGTGTACAGTGGGACTGTCTCTAAGATTAGTGGGTGACCTAATTAGGCAGTAGGGGTATATTGGACTAGGGGGGAACCTGGTGGCTCACCCAAGGAAACCTATTTGGAAGGGGATGGAACCACACATCATTAGGGCCGGCATCTTTGGGAGGGTGGTGGGGTACACAGGATGTGGAGCAGCCATAATACTGGACTGGGCTTGGAAGTTCGGTGGTTGCCCAGTGTGCTACCAGCTAGCACAGCTTAGGGAGGAGGTTGCGGGGATTAGGAGAAAGCTGGGGAAGGGGGGGTGGTATGGTTGGGGAAGGGGGCTGGGAATCTCCCACAGGGCTGCACCAAGCACTGGGGGTGGGGGCATAGGGAAAGGAGTGCAGGAGAATACTCAGGGGTCACATAGGGACCCTGGCAGAGGGTCCAAAAAGACACTACCATGGAAGCAGGCAGGTAACTGGGGACCCTCACAAGGGGGGACGGAGGGACAACATTCTCAGGAAGTAGGCAGATGGCCAGGGCTGGACAGAAGGAAGCAAGGTGGGGAGGTGGATCAGACCTTACACTCCAGTAACGCTTCAATTCTCTTCTTCTACTCAGGATGAGGGGTGATGTAGCCACGACAGGGGTGGTTAGAGGCGGAAGGGAGTGGGAGTGGGAGGCAGGGCTCAGATAGCAGAAAGAACAGGGGGGACCTGGAATGCAGGAGAATGGGGAGCAGGAATCAGAGCAGGAGGGCAGGGAAAGAGAGAGGAAAGCGCAGGAGAAGGACCAGTTGGGAGAAAGGTAAGGAGAAGGACCAGAGGTACAAGGAGGATTCAGTAAAGGGAGCTGAGGGGTTTAGGCCAGGGGCATGGCGAGCAAGGAGGAACCGAATGGAGACAGGAAGGAAGGGAGGACGAGCCAGGCTAGTTGACCAGATGGGGGAAGAGACCAGTTTGCGAGCAGTGAGGGGGTAGTGAGTGCAGAAGGATACTCAGGAGGAGGCATAGGATTGGAGGGAGGGTGGCCATGGTAAATAAGGAGGGGTGACATGTGGCACCCAGATAGGGGAGGAACAAGGAGCCGGCTGGGTGGAGGGCTGGTAGAAAGGATGAGGGACATGGAAGGGGAATGGAGGAAGGAGGTGGTCAGAGTGCTCCTGCTGGGGATTCTATGACCAGGGTATCAAATGGGATAGGAGGGAGAAGCCTGGCCAGTTAGAACAAGATGCTTCCTGGACTAACAGTGCACAGGGCTAAGCACGAGGTATATCAGCTGAGAAGGATTGTGAGGGTTCCCAGACATACTGGTCCACCTAGGTACAAATGACATTGAGGATATAGCGAGCTAGAGATACAGGCAAGATTCAGGAGCTCGCAGTGTCTGTCATGACATAGGATGCACAGTTTCCTTCTCAGAAATCCTGCCAGTGCCCAAGGGCTAGTGGGAACACAAAGAAAAGTAGGGAGATAAACCAGTGGCTCAGGGAGTGGTGTGAGGCCCAGAGGGTATGGGTTGATGGGGGATTGGGGGAGACCTGGGAGGATAAGGAGCTGTATGCTAGAGATAGACTACATCTCAATTTGGAGGGGAAGGGAATCCTTAAGTTGAAAATAGAGGGGTTCATTGGTGAAAAGTGGGGTTTAAACTTGTGAAGGGGGTGGGATGGGAGAAAAGGCTGTCAAGGGGGTGCCGATAAGGGAGGGACTCTGTCTCCACCCCTCTGGAGACCAGGAGGATTGCAGGAAAAGGCCAACTGGCAAGCGCAGACCAGGGAAAACAGAATCCCCATGGGAACACGAGCAGGGAAATGGAACTATAGGAAGGGTGGAAGGTAGTCCTGCTAAATGCCAGGAGCTTGGGCAATAAAATGCCTGAGCTCAGGCGATGCCAACTGAGGGCAGTGGATGTGGCAGTCACTGAGATTTGAGGCCACTGCAAGACATGACGACTGGGACCTGAACCTGGAGGGTTACACTATGTTCAGGAAGGACAGGGGAGGGAAGGGAGGAGGGATTGTAATGATAGTCAAAAACTGCATTGGCATAGGGGAGTAGAGGAGGCAGAGGGAACCGTGGAAGCGATTGGGTCACCTTGATAACAAGGGGCAAGAGAGTAAAAATAGGAGTGGTGTATAGACCCCTGCCTGGAGGAGCTGGAGGACAGTCTGGTGGCAGATGTTAGGAGACACTGCAGACTGGGCAGAGGACAGTGGTGGTGTTGGGGGACTTAAACATGCCAGGAACAGACTGGGAGACTATGACATCCTCTGTGACCAGGGAACAGAGGTTGTTGGATGTCTTTCAAAGGCGCGTTCCTAACTCAGCAGATGAGGAGAACCGACCAGGGAAACACGGGTACTGGATGTGGTCCTGGCAGACAGTGACCAGATTGGAGAACCTGAGTGAGGGACCCATTAGCGAGGGGTGACCATACCACGGTCTGGTTCTGCCTGGACCTAGGAGGGGTGAGGCTGCACAAAGGCCAGAGTAACCGACTTCAGGGGCAGTTTTAAGAAATGGGAAGGATCCTTAAGGAGCATTTGGATGGGATTGGGTCGAACATGGGCGCTGATAGTAGGTGGGAAATCATCAGGAGAGGGTGCAGGATGCTACCAGCACCTTGCAAGAGTAAGAGCGAAATCTGGTTGGGCTCAAAAACCCTGCTGGTGGACAAGGGAGGTCCAGGAGGTGTGCGGGAAAGAGGCAGCCTATAAGCAATTCAAGTGCTCAAGGAGTAAAGGGATGCGAGAGTACAGAGCTGATGGCTAGAAGGGCCACTAGAGTGGTGAGGGGCCTAAGGCAAGGAAGGAGCAGAGAACCTGGCCAGGGAAATGGGAGAGGAACAAGGGTTCTTTAGATACACTGAGGAAAAACGAAGGGTGAAGGGGCAGATTAGCAGGATTAAATCAGGGGGAGATGGGCACAAGACCGGGGAGCAGGCTGAGGTACTAAGTAGTACTTCCCTCAGTTTTCACCAGGGAAAATGGGGTGCTGCATAATACATGGGAGACAGTGATGCGGGGGACCCTTGCCGATCGGCAGGTCTGGGGAGGAGGCATCACACTGGCAGGTGGGGGAGGCTAAGCAGGGAGAAGAGGTACAGGAAGTGGAAATCACAGCAGAGAGTGAGGAAGCCCTCAGCTCCCTTCGTACGGAGAAAGCACGGGGCGGATAAATTACATCCCAAGTGCTGAAGGAACTTGCAGATGTCCTGGCGAAACCCTGGCAGAGCTTTCACCATCTCTCTGAGGACAGGGTGGGTGCCCCAAGACTGGAAGGTGGCGCATATAGTGCCTATCCACAAGGGGGATCAAGGAGGTGGCAGGGAACTACAGGCCTGTCAGCCTGACATCGGTGGTGGGCAAGGTGATGGAGGGCATTGTCAAGGAGAGGCTGAGGGGACCTGGATAAGTCAGGGTGCCTGAGCGATGAGACAGCATGGATTCATCCCGGGAAATTGTGTCAGACAAACCTGGTGGGTTCTATGACTGGGTGACAAGTGCCTTGGACCTGGGTAGACCAGTGGATGTCCTCTTTCTAGACTTCAGCAAGGCATTTGACTCTGTTCTCACGTGGGCCTGTTGGATAAGCTGGGAGAAATGGGGTGGGAACCAGATGATCAGATGGATAGGCAATTGGCTCCAGGACCCGGACCCAGAGGGTCGTAGTTGGTGGGATAGTCTCATCCCCAAGGAGGGTCATTATGTGGGGTCCCACAGGATCAGTCCTTGGCCCCTTCTGTTCAACGCCCACAAGATCTGACATAGGACAGGAATCAGGAGTGAGATGAGTCTCTTGCAGATGACTCAAAACTGGGGGCGGTGGTGGATGGGAGGAGGGAGGGTGGCCTCCACAGGGGACCTGGAGGCTCTGGAAAGATGATCTAGAAAGTGGAAGCTGAGGTTCAATGCAGGGAAATGCAAGGTACTGCACCTGGGGCCAGAAACCCAGGCCAAGTGTGTACACCTGGGGGGAAATGCTACAAGTCTCGATGGCTGAGAGGGACCTGGGGGTGGTGGTGGATGTCAAGATGAACAACTCTGAGACTTGTAGGAGGCAGCAGCCAAGGCCAACAGGATGCTGGGATGCACCTCTGGGGGGATCACCTCCAGAAGGAGGTGATACTCCTCTGTATAACTGCTTGGTGAGGCCTGCCTTAGTGACTGCATGCAGTTTTGGAGGCCACACTAAAGAGGGACATTAACCTCCTGGAGGGGTCCAGAGGAGGGCAACCAAAATGATTTGGGGCTTGGGGACAGGGACAGGACCTATGAGGAGAGGCTCGAAGAGCTAAGTATGTACACATTGGAAGAGAGAGGGACCGGGGACATGATAGAGGTCTTCAGGTACATGAAGAGGGTAAATAGGGGAGGAACAGTCAGGGTGCTTGAAGGAAGGAGGAAGGGGCCACTAGAGGCATGGGTGGAAGCTGGAGGGGAAGATTCAGGGAGAAAGGAGGAGGTGCTACTTCACTGAGAGGGTGGTGGAGCCATGGATGCACTGCCTAGGGCTGGTGGAGGCAGAGACAGTGAGGGGTTCAAGAGGGGTGGGACAGGTACAGGGGAAGGGTTCTGGAAGCAAAATCCAATGCAGCAAGAATATCCGGAACTGGGAAGGGAGAAGCCAGAGAAGGCGAGGGGGACAGCAAGGTCAGCACCCAGGGTGGGGGCTGACCAAACGAGCAGACACGAAAGACCGTTAGGCCTATTCTGCTGGCATTTTAGTATGTTAGTATGTTAGCTGTTAGTCTAGACACAGCCTAGATGCAGTATACCCATGAGGTTAGAGTAACAAACTGTGAATCAGCCTGGCACATCCAACAGACCTGGGTTTGATTCTCACAGCCTTCACTTGCATACTGTGTGACCCTGAGCAAGTCACTTAACCTCCCCAGAGCTCCCATGTTGCTCCTGAAAACAGGCCTTGGACCTAGTGGGCCTTAGCTGGTTACCAAAGAATAAAAATAAAAAAAAACACCTCTTTCAAGCAACTACCTTCTTAGGTTGGTGGCCTTTCTCATCTAGCTGAATTCAGCCTCGCTTCTTTCCTGCTGCCTGGGAACAGTGGTGACATGCGGTATTTGTAACTGATGCAGCACGTAGCTTGTGCCATCTATTCTAATGGTGGTTTAAAAAATATTTTTTATTGCAAGTTTCGTGCAACTTGTTCCTAGGCCACAGACCATTTTGAGGTGTTGATATAGAGGGCTTACTTGCCCCACAGGTAGTGCTCTTAACCATTCGTTCTGAAGACTGTGTATTAGTTCTGTTCTGTCTGCGTACATTTCAGTGCATTAACAGTAATTGTATTTCCATTTTTCTATTTTTCTGTTTCCTTATGGTATATCTGTGGGCTTCTGCATTCTTTATTGTTTCTATACTATACTTTTTTAAGTTCACTTGCAAAGCATGCAAACATTTTGGTATTGGTCTGAACTGTGAGATGACTTTTGTGAGAGTTCGCCTTTGCCCCTACATCACAGCTGCAGAGTACAGAATCTCCTCACTAATTCTGTCCACTCTCTACATTTCTCCTTTTCCCTTTTGAAGTCCTTGCCTAGTCACAAGGCTGGAGAATGCAAGCAAAGAAGACAGTTTTCTTGTGCCACTCCTAATTCCCACTTGAAACTTTACCCTTGCATTTAATTCCACATATCTGCTACTGTTTACTTCTTTCGTATGTGCTGCTTTTTAGTGCTTTGTTTCCCTTGGAATGGCAGAAATGTTTCACAGCCCATGTCGTTTGCATATCCATGAAGCAGTGTTTGCAGCTAATGGAATTAGTATGATCTCACACTGTGGTAAAAAGCAAGTAAAACAGATGTTCAGACATGTTCATACACTCATTGATCATTTGAGATAAGCAGCTATATCACTGTGTTTACCTGTGTTTTGAACAAAGCACAGTAACGTAAGAACTTACCGTAATAGTAGATCTTTGACAGGATCTCTTGCAGCGAGCCATCACTAGTAGGACAATTGCCACCAGGCACTAGAACCACATGGAAACTTTCTAGCTAGCAGTCTACCAGAGAGGGCCACCCACTTCCAACATCAGCTGCTGACGCCATCCAGTCCTATAAAAAGTGGGCGGCCCCCATACTCTTCTCAGTTCTCCTGCCAGAGACCAAAAGCGGAGTGCCATCCGGGGGAACCAAGGAGGATTCTGAGGTAACACGAAAAGCAGAGAAAAGTAGAAGCAGAAGGTTAGCCCCCGTGGAAGAGGAGAGGAGAGACAGGAAGAGGGGGTAAGAGGGAGGGAAAGCAAGGCCTGCTGCAAGAGATCCTCTTGTAGAGCTACTGTTATGGTAAGTTCTTATGTAACTGTGCTATCTTACTGTATAAAATGGGCAAATGATTTCAAGCAATCTGATTGGTTGTTAGCCATGCATTAGATGTGTCTAATGCACAGCTAAAACTAGAACTCCCATTTAGAATACACAGGCCCATTTTATAAGCACAATTAGCCACTTCGGGGATGTGCATTAGACAGTTCTAATGCATGGCTAGGGGACTGGACGCACTCGGCCTGTGGCCTGATGCCTCATTACGTCCCCCTAGCCATGCATTAGAACTGTCTAATGCACAGCCCGTTGTGTCTTATTGCTTACTTGAGGTATCTCTTGCAGCAGGCCATCACCAGTAGTACTGAGTCTCAAGCAGTACTGGCTACTACAGCCATTCAGTCTTGGTGGAGGCAAACCTGTTTTTGGGGGGCATGTTTAATCCTAACCTTCATTTAGAGTTGGCCTGCTAATGAAATCTCAGTCTTCGACCATGCATTGTATTGTTTTAGGTTGCTTGAGTGATCATCTTTTTTTATTATAATAGCCATTGGGTCATGTAACCCTAACCCGTGGCTAAATTTTCTTGTATCTGTGTATTGTGATTTCTTTCTCATACTGTTGTGTCATTATCCCTATGTTCCCCCTTCCCTGGGTCGCACCTGGAAACTAGCTTCTGCTTATAGTGCTTTTCCCGGTTATCAACTTTAAAGAAAATAAATAAATAAAAACAGAGGGCCTAGGAGAGGAGGCCTTGAAGCACAGCAAGGCCGAAGTTGGCCCTAGGCCTAGAGGCGATGTCCAGACTGTAATGTTTGGTGAAGGTGTGGACAGTGCTTCATGAAGCAGCCGTGCAAATGTCAGCAGCTGAGACATTCCTGAAACAAGCAACCATTGTGGCCATACCCCTTGGTGGAATGACCCTTAACCGTGTCCAGAAGCTCTTTTACCGTACTTCCAGTAACAATCGATAATGCAGTTGGCTAACCATTTAGATAGGCATTGTTTGGACACTGGGGCACCCTCTTTTCCAGAGGCAAATAAAATAAACAACTGATAAGACTTCCTGGAGTCTTTAGTGCAGTGTGTATAGTATCGAAGAATTATGTGCACATCTAAGGTATAGATCAGTGCCTCCCCTTGACTGGAATGCTCCAGAAAATAAACAGGCAGGTGGGTGGACTGATGCAAAGTAAACTCCCAGACCACCATAGGAAGAAACTTAGGGTTGGTTTGCAAGGACACCCTATCTTTGTGAAAAATCAAATAAGGCTCCTTACACATCAGGGTGTGAAGCTCGGAAATTCTTTGGGTACAATAATAAAGCGCAGTAAACACGGGAAAATGCGGTCGACTAGCTGCGGTGGTTACAGTGGTCCAGTGTGCATTGGTCGTCAGGAAAGAACTGAGGAGGGTATGGGTCCGCCTGCCTTTTTATAGGACTCCTGGCTGATGTCAGTAACTGATGCTGGAGGTGGGCGGCCCCCTGTGGTAGACTGTTAGCTAAAAAGTTTCCATGTGGTCCTAGTGCCTGGTGGCTGTAGTCCTTCTGGTGATGGCCTGCTGCAAGAAATACCTCGAAGTATGATTAAAATTAATGCATTTGATCATTACAATATAAATAAACAAGGCTCAGCACATAGAACCCAGGTTACCCTATCCTGGGAAACAAGCTGAGGATGTCACTTGTCTATCATGTAAATACATTGACAGCAGTCTGAACTGTGAGGGGGCTTTTGGGGGTGTACCCCTTTTGTTCTTCACTTATCACATCATCAGAATTCTGAATTTCCTCCTCAGTTCAGCCTACTCCGCCATTCTTTGCCTTTTCCCAGTCCTTGTCTAATCACAATATTATGAGTAAACCTTTTTGTTTCCCAATCCTAACAAATTCTCAAAGACTTCTTGCTAACAGGAAAAACATTTTGTACTTAAAAAAAGAAAAAAAGGGGCAAGCCAGAGGCTCTAGACCACCAAGTAAATTGCAAGACTACACTGTTGCACTGCGGTTCGGCTAAGAGAGCCCTTGAAACTTTGTTGATGATATTCAGCAGTAATTATGTTAAAAAATTATATATATACATATGTATATCAAAACTATAGTGTAACATGTATATATTGGTAAAAATAATACACGTTAAAGAGCAACTGCCGCATTCTGGGCAGGAAACTCGTACTAAGTAGTTAACTGTCAGAGAAGCTAATTTACACCAAAATAAATTTTTTTTATTCAGTAATTAAACTACTACTTACATTAGTATGCCCAACTCATAACTTTATGAGCTGAGCAGCCGCTGAGAGCTGCAGCCCTGCCCCTAAAATTTGCACTCTGATGACATGAAGTAGGGAATGGGGCTGCAGGCATGCTACATATAGAATAATGAAATCAGGGTAGGGGGACTCTCTAACCGTGCCAACAGATCTTACTTCGAGAGGGCTCTTGCTGTAGCATATAGGACAGATGCCGGCCGGCGTCAGGACCCAAAGGAAAAATGTCTAGCTAGCAGTCTTTGGTGGGGGACCGCCCCGACATCAGGTGACCGACATCATGCGGTGTCAGTATAAAGGGGCAGTCCCCCACGCCCGCCTTCCAGTTCTTTCCCGTTGTTAGCTCACGTCAGCGCCTCGCGGTAAAGTTCAACGCTCATCAGCTCTGTCGCCGATAGTATTTACCATCGTTTTTTCACGTCATTCGACTTAATCGTCAGCCTTTCATTGGTGTATGTCGTCCCCTACACCCTTTGAGCACAAAAATAAGTGCGACTCATGCGGCGCCCAACTCCCGCACAAGGATGGCCATTTCCAGTGCCTCTTCTGTCTGGGCCCGGACCATCAGGTGGAGAAGTGCCAGCCCTGCCTTAAATTTAATGCCGCCACCCGCAGACTGAGGCAGCAGTCCCTGAAGGCCTATATCCTCAAGAAGAAGATGTCCTCCATGGAGAAGAAGTTGAAAAAGCTCCGGCAGGAGTCCACTTCCCCCGACGGCCATCGTAAGGAGAAGGACAAGGAGAAGCATTGGGATAAGGGCTCCTCTTCCGCCGCGACTCTGGCTGGAGTCTCCGTGCTCCAGGTAACATCCCTCCGGGGTACCGCTCCACAACGGCCGTCTAGGAAGTTTCCAAGGTGGCGTCGGCCCGCCTGTCTGGCTCGCGCTCGGGCCCTTCGGGTGCCTCCAGGCTGTTGGAGGCCTCCGCTCTCAGTAAAGCTGTCACTGTGCGGCCTACTGGTTCGAGCAGCTCTGGTAAGCCGGACGTCGGCCCCTCCGATGCCCGCACGGAGACGGTCGATAAGTCGCTTCAACCTTCGGGGCGGCACACGGCCACTTTTCCTGCCCGACCAGACCGCCCGTCCTTCACGACCTGTCTCGGGCGATGGGTCCTCTAAGTCGGACGCCCGGCTCCTCCAGACGTCACCGGACTCCGCTGGTAAGTTGACGTCGGCCGACCCGAATCCAGAGCGCTGAGCCGACGCCTGACCCTCTTACGTCCCACCGCTCCCAGCTCCCTGCAGCCTTCGCTGCCCTCCGGGGACCCTGGGTCTCCTCAGCCTGACCTCGGGGAATTTTTCCCCACCATCCCCAGGCGATGCCAAGGTTCCTGCAGCACCTCCGTCAGGCCTCCCTGCCACTTTGCCGGATGACCTGACGTCGGTTCCCCGGACGCCGGCTCCGACACCGGTCATACCGACGCCGGGCGACATCCCTCTCCCGGATGCTGTTCCAACGCTGGGCCCTCCGGGCCTTCTGCTCCAGGCCCGCCCGCTGGGCTTCCGGCCGGGCCATCTGCTTCGTCAGACCACCCCCAACTATCTGACTCCGTCTTATCCAGCGCCGTCTTACCTGGCTCCGCTGTATCTGATGCCCCAGTACCCGACGTCAGCCTACCCGATGCCAGAGTACTAGGTGCCTCACTACCCGACGCCGGGTTACTCGGCGCCGGGTTACAGATACTCACCGTATGGGTACACTCAATATCCGTATCCTCCTCCTACTCCACCACCCCCTCAGCCGGCGGTGGACTTGAAGGAGACTCTGGCCTCCTGGTGGGCAGAGGCCAAGGCTCAGCTCACCAGAGAGGTGAAGAGTCATCTCCCGGCGATGGTTCCAGTTCCCGTACACCCCAGATGACAGACTCCCTCCCCACCTCCTGATACCATGGTTCTATGGCGGGCAGGACATGCTTCCCCAAGGGCTTCCTAAGGGGTCCGCTCCTCCCCCACGCCAGGAGAGGGCGTCTTCTTCTTCTTCCTCTTCCACCTCGGATGAATCCGACGGTTGTTCCGACCCGGACAACGAGCCACGCTGTCTGACCAAACCCAGGCCTAGGACTTCTCTGAAGTCTCCTCTGGAGGATCCTTCCTTTTCGGAGTTGCTGTGCAAAATCCAGCAAGTTCATCAGTGGCGCTCTTTGGAGCCGGACCCACAGCGTAAGAAACTCGCTGAGAGGAGGTCACAATTTGAGCTCCAATGGAGGCCATGGGTTTTCTATATCTCGCCTCTGGATGAAACATTTGTTCTAGGGACATGGATATGTTGTTCATCCACACTTATTGGCAGGTATCTTTGCCGCTTTAAATCTTGCCGGAAGGTCTTCAAGCTGGCTCCTCCCACCCAACCGGGTGGTATAACTCTCGGCTCCGCCCCATGACGCCAGATCTTCCTTACCGCTTGGAAGCTCAGGTTCCCTTCTTAATGCTCTGCGTTTGCGACTGGTTCCTATTTCTTCCGTTTTGCGAATTTGAAAGTTTTTGCTAAAAAGACTTCGGTCTTCGATCCCTCGCGGCTGCGATGGACAAATCGACTCCCGGTTTTCGGAGATGCCCCTGCGGGCAGAAGATGTCTCAGACGGATCCACACTCCACGTGTGTCTACTGTTTAGGCCTTGAGCACGACCCGCAGGACTGCGACCTGTGCTCTTACTTCTCGGCCCTCGTCCCGAAGACCGTGCTGCCCGATTGCAGCTGGGCGCGTCGAGCGTTTCCCTCGGTGAAGTCTAAGGAGGCCCGGTCGGCGGTGTCAGCGGCAGCGCTCCAGCCGGCGTCGACCGTCGACTTTGGTCGACCGCTCGACCGACCACTAGTCTCCACGGTGCCCCGTCCAGGTCAGTTGACTGAGACTCCTGTCGGCCAGAATTCGAGATTTTTCGACCGTTAGGCGGGCTGTCGCCCATAAACCCGAATTCCTCTCTCCCCAGAGAGTTGAGGATCCGTGGAGCTTGCCTGTGCCTCCGGTTCAGGCCCTGGATGAACCCTCCGAGCGAAGAGATGCGGTTCCTGCCGACACTTCCCGCTACGACCTGGAAGAGCCCGAGGCTCTGGTCTCCGGACCTCTTGGCGGTCCAGCGATCCCCGCCGTCAGGCAGTCTCGGTCTCGGCACGCGGTAAGTAGGCGTCGCCCTGCGTCCTCATCCTCCTCCTCGGGCCCGAGGGGACCCGAGCATAGATTCGTCGGCGATGCGAGGACCTCATGTGGCAACAGCTTCTGACCGGGAGTAAGCCGACACAGTCGCCTTCCCGGCCATTAAGTGGCTGTCACGGGCGGCGACACAACACAAACTTACGAGCCTGTGCAGGCTGGTTGTTCGGCCAAAACCAGCTGCTCCACGATTCGGTGGAACCTCCACCTCCACAGCCACTGTTTGGGGCTCCGACCGGGGATTCCGGTCGGCTAAGGGTCTACCCCATGGCTGCCGGTTACCCTCACTCCCGACCGACCTCGGCAGGTTGAGGTGGCTCAGGCCAGAGCAGCTCTTCAAGGACTCCTCCGAGTCCGAGGATAATTCCTCCTTTTTCTCCAAGCGCTGGACTTGGAGTCCTCAGAGGACAGTCTATGGGCGATAGCCCGTCGTCCTTCCTAGGACTGCTTGGCTCATCTCGGAATCCACGGGATGAGCTCGAACCAGTTTCCAAGCGGGCCAGGTATCCCTCAGGAGATTCTGGACCGAGGATTCTCCTGGAGGCCTTTCCGGTGGCGAGGCCATAGTGGGTCCGGCCCTGGAGCTGGCAGCACCCTGCTTCCTGTCCTGCACCTTGGCCAGGATGGCCAGGAAGTATCCGGTCCCTACCGGTTCCCTGTCCGGTTTTTCGGAGCACCCCTCTGCTGAGGGGTTGGTTACCGACAGCGTTTTCCGGCGCGCCGGCAACGCCAGGGATGTGGACAAACCTCCCGACAAGGAATCCAAGAAATTGGATTATGTCGGGCGAAAAGTCTATGCTGCGTCCTCTCTCGGCCTTCGTCAGGCCAGTTCGGCCGTCCTCATGGCACATTTTTCTCATGCCCTGTTGGGCTCCCTGGATGAGGTCATTCCTCATCTCCCCGCGGATCAGCAGACTACGGTCAAGCAGGTGCGGGACCAGGGCAGGGCAGTGGCCAAACAGCAGCTCCAGACTGCTTTGGATATTGGGGACTCATGTGCCAGGTCGGTGGCGGCCGCAGTGGCTATGCGTCGGCGGGCTTGGCTGAGGATATCCACCTTTGCCGGATACAGCACAAGTTGGCGGATGTTCCCTTTTGGGGACTGACCTCTTGACCCTGGGGTGGAAGGTCACCTGCAGAGGATCGAGAGTCCAATGCTACCTTGGACTCGGTCTCCTTCCGCCTCAGAAGGACAAGGCCGCAAACCACAGCCTAAGCCCTTTCGTCCTTCTGCCCGCAGCCCGGCCAGCAACGTCAGGGCCAGCAGGCTCGAGCCTTGGCATCCCAAACCCAAGCCGCCAGCTTCCTCTAACAGGAGGCAGGGAGGAAAAGGCCCAGGAGGTCCCTCGGCCGGTCCCTCCTCCAAGCCTGCCCAGTGACGGGCTGAGGGGTGTCGCCCCCATCCCCGTCCACCCACCCCTGGGTCCCCGTAGAAGGCGGCTCCGGCACTTCCGTTCCGCCTGGTCCGCTGTTACCACGGACAGGTGGGTTTGGAGTGATGGGAAGAGCCTGCCTCTAGAGGGTCGAGCAGGCACCGCTTCAGGCCGATGCGCCCCTCGGAGAAACTCGAATCCCCAGCCTGCGTTGGCTGACTTTCGTCGAGCCGACATCACCTCTCCTCCTCCAGAATGAGGTGATAAGAGAGGTGGGACCCCCCTTCAGACCCAGGGTTTGTGTCCAGGTACTTCCTGGTTCCAGAAGCGAGACGGGGGCTGGCCCCATTCTCGACCTACACGACCTAAACAAGTTCCTAAGGTCTCGAACCTTCAGGATGGTCACTCTGGCTCAGATAATACCATCCTTGGAGCGCGGCGTGTGGTTCTGCTCTCTGGATTTGCAGGACGCGTTTTTTCACGTCCCTATCCGTCCGTCTCTACCAGAGATTCCTTGGCTTCAGGCGGAGGAGGATCCCTTCAGTTCAAAGCCATGCCCCTGGCTTGTCTCCAGCTCCCAGGGTCTTCACCAAATGCATGGCAGTGGTGACAGCATTCCTGTGGCGAGGGGTCGGGTGTACCCTTACCTGGGCGACTGGCTGATAGCAGCTCCCTCCAGGCAGGAGGTGGAGTGGTCAGAGATCTGCCCTCCAGGTCTGCTCTCAACTAGGCCTCCTTATCAGACGAGGCCAAGTGAGACTCGAGCCGAAGCAGGTGATTCTGTTCATCGGCGCAGCTCGACTCTCTTGAGCCAGGCGCGGCTCCGGCGGACAGGGCGAGGTTCTTTCCTCCTTTGCCCAATCATTTCTGGTTGGGCATTGCCCTGCCGGGACTTCCTGCGCCTCCCTGGGTCTCATGGCGGCCTGCACCAGCGTGGTCCGTTGGGCCCGCTGGAACATGCGTCCCCTTCAATGGGGACTGGCCAGCCAGTGGTCACAACGCTGCGATCCTTTGGACCAGCTTGTGTCGGTGACACAGGGGATGTGGAACGCTCTCCAGTGGTGGATCGTTCCAGGTCATTTGCAGGAGGGCATCCCGTTCGTCCGCCCCGAGCCGACGGTCTCTCTATCGACCGATGCCTCTCTGATGGGTTGGGGTGCCCATCTGGGGGAACACCGGGCCCATGGCCTCTGGTCCCCGCGGGAGTCCCGATGCCACATCAACCTGCTGGAGCTCCGAGCGGTCCGCCTAGCTCTCACCGCCTTTGCTCCATTCCTCCGGGGTCAAGTGGTCCGAGTCCAGACGGACAACACCGACCATGTACTATCTAAACCGCCCAGAGTGGGGCCAGCGCTCCATGCTTCTATGCAAGGCTCTCCGCATTTGGTCACTGTATGCGCAGCCTGGAGCGGATCTCCTAGCCATTCATGTGGCAGGAGCCTCCAACACCCTGGCCGATGCCCTGAGCGGATAGGGGCTGCATCCCACAGTGGTCTCTCCTGCGGAGGTAGTACAGCATCTGTTCTCCCTTTGGGGCACACCTCAGGTGGACCTGTTTGCCTCCAGGAGGCAGCGAAGCTGAGACTGTTCCATGCCCCCCCCTCAGCAGGGGCTCGCTGCAGGGGATGCCTTCTCGAGGCAGTGGACCCGGGCCTCTTCTCGCCTTTCCCCATTTCCCTTGATCACAAGGGTGCTTCTCAGGCGAGGAGGGACAAGGCGCGGGTGATCTGATAGTCCCAGACTGGCCTCGCGCAGTTCTGGTACCAGATCTCCTCAGTCTCAGCTCCAGGACTCATGACGCTTCCAGCTCGCCCGGACCTGCTCTCAGTCAATCAGGAAGGTGTTCCATCGGACCTTCAATCCCAGCACCTGGCGGCCTGGTTTCTGGCGGCTAGAGTTCCAGGCCTTGGGTCTTTCCGGCGAGGTCCTCAATGTAGTTGAGGCGTCCCGTAAGTCGACCAGAAAATGCTATGCCTTCAAATGGAAAAGGTTTTCCATTTGGTGTCAGAACAAGGGCTTGGACCCTTCCTCCTGTTCCCTGGCAAGCATCTTGGACTATTTATGGTCCCTTTCTAATCAAGGGCTTAGGTCGACGACCTTAAGGGTGCACCTGGCAGCCATCTCTGCTTACAGGCAGCGGGCAGGGGCAGTCGTTAGGCGCAGAGAAGGTGGTCTGGCGCTTTTCAAAGGCCTTGATCACATTCCCCTCGGTGCGAGAACCTCCACCTCCGTGGGATCTACTGCTGGTACTGGCAAAGCTCATGGGCAAGCCATTGAACCTATGCACAGGTGTGCTCTCTCTCACCTGTCGTGGAAGGCCGCCTTCTTGGTGGCTATCATGTCAGCCAGAAGGATGGGAGAGCTCCAGGCGCTTTCCATCGAGGTCTCCTTACCTGGTCTTCCACAGGGACAAGGTTGTCTCGCCCCCACCCGAAATTCCTTCCGAAGGTGGTGTGGAGTTTCACCTTAACCAGGTGTTGACTCTGCGGTGTTCTACCCCAATCACACCTCGAGCGAATATAGGCTCCATACTTTGGACCCTAGAAGGGCGCTCGCCTATTACAAAGAGCATGCGGCTGAAATCGAGAGAGGTTCACCAGCTGTTTGTCACCCTACGCTGAAGCCGCATCTGGCAGACCTGCAGCGAAGCGGACGATAAGCAGGTGGGTCACCTCCTGCATAGATCTCTGCTATAAGTTGAGCGGGCATGGAGCCTCCCAGAGGATAAGGCTCATTCTACCCGCCATACTGCTGCATCGGTGGCTGCTTCAGGGCGTCCCTATCCAGGAAATCTGCAGGGCTGCTACCTGGAAGTCAGCAAACACCTTCATTACCCATTACCATCGACCTTGAGTCCACGGGATGCTGGTTTGGGGCCTCGGTTCTCAGTCTCTCTTTCCCAAGTAAGTATTGGGGTGTCGTCTTGCCTCCCTCCTCCCGGAGAACTGCTAGGAGTCTGCCAATAAGTGTGGATGAACAACATATCCATGTCCCTAGAAATACAGGTTACTCACCTGTAACAGGAGTTCTAGGAATGGTATATGTTGTTCATCCACTCATACGACCTCCGGCCGGACGCACAACCTGAGCTTCCAGCGGGCCAGATCTGGCGTCATGGGGCGGAGCCGAGAGTTATACCACCCGGGTGGGTGGGAGGAGCCAGCTTGAAGACCTTCCGGCAAGATTTAAAGCGGCAAGGATACCTGCCAATAAGTGTGGATAAACAACATATACCATTCCTAGAACTCCTGTTACAGGTGAGTAACCTGTATTTCCCTGATAGAGCTATTTGAAAGTGACCAATTTTTGTAGGATATGAATTTTGATCTAGTGTCATTTGATTTTATAACAGAATGATGTTGTAGAAACATGAATTGCCAACCTGAAGAACATTCTATGTATTGCAAGACAAAAGAGCAATACTGTATAGATGTAGTCTTGATGTCATTCATATATATATATATATATATATATATATATATATATATATATATATAAAATAAAGAATATTAAAAAAAAAAAAAAAACTCGCTGTGCACCTGGATCTGCCAGAGACCGCTCCGACCTTGGTGCCACCCTGGATTGAGCCTCATGCCGACCTTGTTTCCATCATTTGGAAGCAACCGTCGGCATTAGCCCCTCTTCCTCAGAAGTCTAATAGGCTATACCAGGCTCCCGAGGGTGTTGACTTCCTTGATTCTCACCTTCAAGCTGACTCGGTGGTGATTAGTGCCGCTCGTGGCCGGTCAGCTAATCCGAACCATTTGAGCTTATCTCCACCTGACAAAGAATCCTGTCTTCTGGACCAGTACGGCAAGAAGATCTATGCTTCTTCCACTCTGGGTATTAGGGCCCTGAACTATGTCAGTCACATGGGGGATTACCAGAAGGCGATTCTTAGTGAGGTGGAATCCACGTTGGACTCCCTTCCTGACTCTCAGGTTAAACAGGAGGTGGCTGACCTTGTCCGTTCTGCTCGTTCGGCCAGTCGGCACATGCTTCGTGCCATGTATGATGCAGTGGACACTGCTAGAAGGAGCTCAGCTTTCGCCGTAGGCTTACAGCATCATGCCTGACTCCGTGTGTCAGGTTTGGTCCCGGAAGTGCAGTCCGCTATTCAGGAAGTGCCCTTCCGGGGTTCGATGCTTTTCGGTGGTGATGTCAAGGACATTATCACCGAGCTGCAGGAGAAGGGGACTGCACTGAAGTCTGTGGACTCCATGTACAATCCCCCTCCAGCGCAGCGTCATCCCTTTCGCAGGCAGAATCGGCAAAGGGCGAAACCACAGGGAAAGTGGGCCAATCGTCGGGCCCTTCCGCTGCCAAGCCCCAGCCCAAAAAAGCAGCGGGAGCTTCAGCGGCGGCAGCCCTTACACCACCTGACTCCTTTCCTCTCCACAGCCTAGAGCGTTTCCAGAGGAACGGTAGGAGGGAAGTTTCCCCCTCCATCTCCCGGGTTGGGAGAGGATAACGTCAGATTCCTGGGTGCTCTAACTCATCGCAGAGGGACACTCAATAGAGTTTCTACAGAACCCCCCTTGACACTCTCCCCCAAGGTCGTCTTACTCACAGGAGCATCTTCTTCTGGTCCAGGAAGAAATTTCCTCCCTTCTCTTGAAGGAGGCGATAGAACCCGTTCCCATTCCTCTTCAGGAAATGGGGTACTATTGTCATTTCTTCCTGGTCCCGAAGAAAACAGGGGGCATGAGGCCGATTCTTGACCTCAGCTCCCTGAACTTGTTCGTGGAGTACACGAGGTTCAGGATGCTCTCGCTGCAGAGCCTCCTTCTCCGGCCGGGACAGTGGCTGTGTGTTTTGGATATGCAGGATGCCTACCTGCATACTCCTATCCGCCCTTCCCACTGGAGATACCTGCGTTTTGCATTCCAGGGGGACCACTACTAGTTCAAGGCCCTCCCATTTGGTCTTTCCTCGGCACCCCGGGTGTTCACCAAACGCCTTTCGGTGGTAGAGGCCTACCTGCATACCCAGGGGGTGCGGGTTTTCCCGTACCTGGACGGTTGGCTCCTGGCGGCCCCGTCCAGGGAGAAACTCCTGCGCTCCCTCTCCCTTACCCAGCAGGTCTTTGCCTGCCTGGGTATTACCATCAACCAGGCCAAGTCCCATCTGATCCCGTCCCAGAGGCTCCAGTTTATCGGGGCGATCTTGGACACGACCTCTGGCATGGCCTTCCTGCCACTTGACAGGGCAGCTACTCTCCAAGCCCAGGTCAGCCTGTTGTCCAGCTGCAGGTGGGTCAGTGCCAGGTCAGTCCTTCTCCTCCTTGGGCTAATTGCGGCTGCGATTCCGACAGTCACTCGCGCTCGGCTCCACATGAGAATCTCTCAGTGGACGCTTCGGTCTCAATGGGATCAGCTAGTGGACGACCTAGATCAACTTTTCCTGGTTTCCACTCCCATGGCTCGGGACTTGCAGTGGTGGATGGTTCAGGAGAATCTCTGCCGGGAAGTTCCCTTCGGTCTCTCTCCTCTCTCGCAGATGTTGACTACGGACGCCTCCAGCGAGGGTTGGGGAGCCTGTCTCAGTCCTCACGGGACCCAGGGCTCTTGGTCCAAGTTCGAGAAGTCCCTTCACATCAATGTTCTGGAACTAAGGGCAGTACTGTATGCTCTTCAGGCTCTGTACCTGTATCTGTCTCCCGGTCACCTAGCTGTACAGATGGACAATAGGTGTGTTGTCTGGTACATCAACAAACAGGGAGGAACTCATTCTTACCCCCTTTGCAGAGAGGTGATGCGAGTCTGGGATTGGGCAGTGCAGCACAACCTTCGCCTCATGGCATCTCACGTCCCGGGACTCGAGAACACGCTGGCAGACAGGCTCAGCCGGTCATCTGCTCTAGCTCACGAATGGGAACTGGATCAGGGGGTTGTAGACGACATTTTCCTATGCTGGGGAACTCCACAGGTAGACCTGTTTGCATCCCCTCAAAACACAAAATTTCCCATCTGCTGCTGCTCGCTCCAGGGCTCGGCATTTTTTTGGAGACGCTCTGTCTCTAGACTGGAAGGGCAAATTCGTCTGTGCCTCCCCCCCCCGATTCCACTGATTACAAGGGTCTTGCAAAAACTCGGTTCGGAAGGAGCTCGAATGATTCTGATCGCTCCTTTCTGGCCCAGGCAAGTTTGGTTCTCTCTTCTGCCACAGTACTCAGAGGAACCTCCTCTTCCTCTGTCGCTGTTTTTGCTGACCCAGGATCAGGGGACCCTGGTCCATCCAGGCCTCAAGTCCCTTCAGTTGCCCGCGTGGCTCCTGCAGACGTAGCTCAAGCCTGATTCGCCCCCCCCAAGTAGCTGAGATTCTGGTGGAGGCCAGGAAACCCTCAACCAGATCTACTTATGCCGTGAAATGGAAGCAGTTCTCTATTTGGGCCACCTCCAGTGAGGTCGAGCCTTTCTCGTGCTCTCTCGGCTGACTTCTGGATTACCTGCGACACCTCTTCGATCTGGGTCTCTGCCATTCATCCTTAAAGGTTCACATGGCAGCCATTTCGGCCTATCATGTCCCCTTTGCAGACAGAATGTTTGCTCAGCTGGCGGTCTCTAAGACCTTTTTGAGAGGGGTACTTCACTTATGACCCCCTATCTGGGTTTCTGCCCCTCCTTGGGATCTGAATTTCATTTTAGAGAAGCTTACTCTGCCTCCTTTCGAGCCGGCAGCCTCAGCGGACCTAAAGTTCCTTTCTTGGAAGACTCTCTTCCTAGTGGCCATTACTCGGAAATCCATTGAGCTCCAGGCCCTGATGTGTAAAATCCCATATTTGATTTTTCACAAGGAACGTGTGACTCTGTGTACCAGCCCTAAGTTTCTCCCTAAGGTGGTAGCGGAATTGACGCTGAATCAATCCATAGAGTTGCCTGCCTTTTTTACGCAGCACCCTAATCAGGGAGAGTACCTCCTGCATACTTTGGATGTTCACTGAATTCTGAGATACTACACCAATAGGACGAAGGATCTCAGAAAGACTGATCAACTGTTCGTCTCTTTTGCTCATAAAAGAGAAGGCAATGCTGTTTCTAAGCAATGCCTATTGAAATGGTTGGCTCATTGTATCACGTTCTGTTATGACAAGTACAACAAGACCCTGCCGGGTCAAGTTAGAGGCCACTCCACCAGAGGGGTCGCTGCCTCTGCGGCTTGTTTCAAGAATGTGTCAGCGGCTGACATTTGTGCAGCAGCCACTTGGACTTCTGTCCATACCTTTATGAAACATTACGGTTTGGACATTGCCTCTCGCCATAGAGCAGGCTTCAGGCTGGCTGTTTTGCAAGGCCTGCTTTCCTGAGGCCTTCACAACCAGAGGGTCTACTTCTGAGTAGCTTTCCTCCCGTTTGCCTATCTTTGTTCTAGACTGCTTGGGAATCAGTCCTATATGTAATTACCTACTGCAAGAGCCCTCTCAAAGTAAGATAGTACAGTTATGTAAGAACTTACCGCAACAGTAGATCTTCGAGAGAGGATCTTGCAGTAGGTAATACCTTCCCACCCTCCATCCCCCTAAGCTTTTTCAGCTCCTTTTCCATGAGGGGAAATATCCGCTTCTCTCTCTCTCTCGTCTTGTCTTTTGGCCTTTGGCAGGAAAGAACTGGAAGGCTGGCGTGGGGGACTGACCCTTTATACTGATGCTGCATGACGTCAGTCACCTGACGTGGGGGCGGTCCCCCGCCAGAGACCGCTAGCTAGAAATGTTTCCGTTGGGTCCTGACGCCAGCCGGCATCAGTCCTATATGTATTTAACTAACTACTGCAAGAGCCTCTCTCGAAGATCTGCTGTTATGGTAAAGTTCTTACGTAACTGTATTTTTCTTTGCTTCTACTTACACATGTATGGGACTGTAATATATATATTTATTTATTTATTTAGACAGCAGTTTGGAAAACCTTTGAGCCATAGGCTCATTTACAAAGGTACCTTGTCACAGTAAGACAAACGAAAATACACAGTATAACACAGTATAACAGTAGCTTAAATAATAGATACAAACACGCTGGTACAGGTAGGATTGATGCAAACAATACCAGAGTTATGTTGTCCTTAGCAGCTTAGTAGTAAGCGTTGTCATTAGTATTGAGTACGGCTTTGACTAGTGGCAATTACAGCTTCGGGTGTTAACAAGGTGGTTCCGTAAGGACATTTTGAAGCACGATATAGTTGGAGCTTCGGAGATGGAGGGGGGCAGTGTGTTGAACCAGGAGGGGGCCCTAAAGCTGAAGGCTCTTTGGCCGTGAGAGGTCCTAGCTCTAGGGATAACAAGAGAGGTTTTCCCAGAGGTCCGAGTATGAACTAGTGGGACAGAGCGGCGGATGGTGGTGGTCAATCCAGGCGGGGATAGCCCAAGGAGGGTCTTTTTTGTAATATATACATTGTACATTAGCCCCATACATATATAAATGGAAGCAAAGAAACTGTAGGCATGTTTGGAGAGCCCCCCTCCCCCGATTTCCTTATTTTAAAGGTAGCGCACCTGCAGTCCCGTTTCCTATTTCACGTCATCAGAGTGCAAATTGTAGGGGCAGGGCTGCAGTGCTTGGCAGCTGCTCGGCTCATAGTCAGAAGTTGCGAGCCAGGAATACAAATGGAAGCAGTTGTTTGATTACTGAATTAAAAATAAATCAATTTTGGGTTCAATTAACTCCTCAGGCAGGCAACTCCTTAGTATGAGTTGCCTGCCCAAGACTGAAAATCATGGCAGTTGCTCGTTAAGTCATGATTTTGATCAGTTGTTAAAACTTTACTGTAAATGAATGTCAAGGAAATGGTTATTAGCACTGTGGAGAGCAGTCTAGCTCTTGTTTCTATGACCTCATTACGTCTTGCGTCTGCTGGCCATTTTGTAGAGCAAACCAGGTGGGAGTTTTGAAAGGAAAGGGCGGCTGTTTACAGTTTTCAAATGCTATGAAACTGCATTTATGTTTATTGAATAAATACAGTTTTGGCATAATGTAAACAGCAGCTTTTCCTGTACCTCGTGGTGAGGCTGTTTATTGGAATAATTTAAGGGCAAAATAAGGGGTTTAGTTGCCCATTAAAATGGGGGAGAATTCACTAGTTTGGCCATGCAGTTTGAAGTTGTCGGTAGAGAGGGGCAACAGCGGTCACTGCAAAATGACCAGCATTCCCCTGCAGAGCTGTATTTAGATACTCATAATGGGGAAAATTACCAGGTCCTGCAGTTCAGTTGAAGTAGTCCCTTTCCCTGGAGTGTGGTACCAGCAGTCCCCACAACATGACTAGAGCGTTCCTGGTAGTGCAGCATCAGTAGGCACTCAAAACAGAAGAGATTTAACCAGTTTAATAAGACAGGATGGTTAAATTAAAGTCAATCCTGTTACTAAAGCAGGGTAGCAGTAGCCACCTCAGCATGTCTACTACTCCCCTACAGCATAATAATTCAGGAATTCAAAATAGGAGAGATTTTACCATTGTGAAGCTTGATCCTGTAGGAGATAAAATATGCCCATGTCTTAGGAGTGCAGAGTCCCTGGCGGTGTTTTTTCCATGGTAGCAACCAATCCACTCACCACAAATTAAAAATTAAAACCCACTTGCACAAAGCAAAACCTTTCTATGAAACCAAACTGTTTGAGTCAGCACATGAATAGGCTACATTGCGGACATTTTTCAAGAAGCAAATCAAGGAACTAACTACACCTTCCTGTGGCTCCTCACCTTAGTTGGCAACTAGCCCCGCTCTTTAATTTATTTGATCAACTATTTCTTGCTTATTTTGCAGTTGCATTTTGTATGTATTTACTTGTGTGCACAAACTTTTCTGTTTTATTGCTTTGCTGTACATTATTTTACTGTTAAATTGCTGTACATTTGTATTTTATGATAAAAGCAAAGTCGGGTACACACAGCTGGTTTGGCACCTTGAAAAAGCACACATCGCAGCATGAAATGGTGAGGTGTGGGGGTTGAGTGAGTGCTGCTGCCGTGAGTTTTTAACTTTGTGTTTAAATTACATTTTCTAACCATGACCAAGCTTTAGTTGGTCATCTTCAAACCAGTTGTGTGTAACCTTCCTTTCCTTTCCTTGTATCTAGTTTCTCCTCGTCAAGGCGCCACTTTTGTTCTTGTAGCCGCCTCCTTTGCTGTAATTCTGTATTTTATGTTGACCCCATATACTGTTTTCACGAGAACACACCTGGAAAAAATGTTTGCAGCTCAGGATGTTCTGTTCAGGGCAAAATGTAACTCTTTGTGTGCCGAATATGTTTGAACATATATAGATTCTGGACGTATATATACACCTGCAATGCAGTCTTCTAAGGGAAAATAAAGTGCCTATTGTTACTTAATCTAACTTTCCTTTCTAGATGCTCAGCAGACAGAGGGCACTTCTTGGTGTGCCTGCTGTTTCCACAGAGGCAGCAACCACTGGTGGTATAGGTGCAGAAAACAGGCTATATACAGGGAGAGAAGCCTACCTGTCTATTTTAGTTGAAAGGGACACCGTCAACCCTGTTTGCATCATATTATTTCTAGTTGAAAATCCACATTTTATGATTGCTTACCTTCTGTAAAATTCCTTGATGTTGTTGGTAGTTTTATCTGCTCCCTTTATTAGCAGAACTGAAATGCATTCTAATGGTGGCATTTTACTCAGCCTTGTTTTGGTTCATATCCTTGATCTGCTTTTATATCATACTTCTTGGACATAAGGAACACCCCCAAACAGTGAACAGCCACTTGTGATGCAGCAGTGTCCTCTCCTTTCATTGAGTGTCTAGACTGTGTTGGGGGTGTCCCCAAGCCCAGGAAACATGCAGTAGAAGTTGATCAAGGAATATGTACAAATATATTTGTGTGTGGTAACCCCAGCATGATGCTATTTACTTTTTAAAGGAGAAAAGGAATCAAAATCAAACTACCAGCTATATAAGCAATCTCTGCAGAATATGACGAATCATAAGGTGTTTTTTAAACTTGGGACACTGTGAGGCCTAAGGGAGATGACAGTGTCTCTTTAAGGTGTATAATAATAATAATAAACTTTATTTTTATGGCGCCTTTCAAGTGCTACAGATAATGAAAGGATATGGTTAAAGTACAGCAGAAAAAAAATACAAAATTACTGGGAACAAATAAAGTACTTTAGTTGCATAGTACCAATTTTAAAAGTAATACAGGGCTTTGTTTTTCCCCATAGGAAACCCCATTATAATTTGCCATTATGACCAACTAGTTATAACGGGGTTCACATGCTGGGTTTCCCGAAGAACCCATGTGCACACTCAAGCTACTGCAGTGTAAAAGTGCCAACTGGCACTTTCAACTTAATAACATACTTAAAAGCCATCAGAATAGGCCAGATGATCTGTCTTGTCTGCTTGAAAGCCAGCAACCTAATGGCTGCTGCCTCACCCCCAGCCCCAAGAGTGTCTTCTAGATTCAGTTTCCACTTGTACCTGTCCCAGCCTCCCGGAAACACATTCCACAGCTTTACCACCCCTCAGTGAAAAAATGTTTCCTACGTTCCCCTCTGTAATTTCCCCCCTCCAACTTCCACTCATGGCCCCTGGTCACTCCCCCATTCTTCAGCCTAAACAACTCCCTGGTTCCACTCCTAATTATTCCCTTTGCATACTTGAAAACCTCTATCATGTCTCCTCTGTCCCTCCTCTCCTCCAGTGAGTAAAGCTCAAGCTCTTCCGTCTCTCCTCATAAGGCCTCCCCTCCATGCCCTGAATCATCCTGGTCGTTCTCCTCTGGACCCTTTCCAGCAGCACTATGTCCTTCAGGTGAGGTCTCCAGAACTGCACACAGTACTCAAGCTGCGGCCTGACCGAGGCATTATATAAAGGGAGGATCACCTCCCTGCTTCTGGATGTAATTCCCCTGGCTATGCAACCCAATATCCTGTTTGCCTTGGCTGTAATTCTTCCACAATTTACTTCTTACAATTTAAAATACTTCTAGCAGGTACAGAGCTGTGGCTCCAGCCTGCTCTGTGTGAGTGAGAGAGAGGGCTTGAATTCAATGAGGGGGCTTACCAGAGCCATTTCTTCACCCCCTCATCCCTTCCTAAACTGTTACAGCAGGACCTTGGCACTGCAACAATAGGGCCAGGGAGCAAACGCTACACCCACATCCCTTTTTCGGCCCTGCCAATGTTCCCAGCTAATTTTGCAGTGAAAAATAGAACCCAGCAATTATATAACAAAGCATGGAGAGTGGTTTAATATTCACATTTTATACACACTGTTAGTGTGGGATGTCTTTATAACCCCCTCAAGCTTCACCCTCGGGGTTTATGTAGCATCCAATACCTCATTCTTATATTGCACTATCTTCTTTATAGCTGCAACCTGGGGGAGGCATCTGTGCAAGGATACATGAGAAGCAGGTACAGGAATGAGAAAAATACAGACACCACTAAGCAACAAAAGAATAAAAATGTGCAAACCGAACAGAGCAGGAGAGTGCAAGCACTAAGCAACGGTAATGCAAAGGTGCAATCAGAACAGTGAAAAGTGTTTCTGAAATATTTGATCGAAGAATGCTGTTGATGGTATCCAGTGGCTGCTAGATAGTATCCCTCTATATGTTGGAGGTGGTACTCTTAAGCAGAAGAGGTGCTGTCCTGTGCTGTAAATCTATTAATAATCATCCAAAGTCTTCAAAAATATTTTTAGCTTTTCCTCAATGACCTCTCCTCTGCCTGTGTAGACCTGTATGTTCACATGTATGCAGATGACACAGTTCTCTACACCTCAGGCCCCTCGGCTTCAGCTATGGAAGCCTTGCTCCAGCGAAACTTTCATAGTGTCCTGCACTGGTTCCAGTCCAGCCAACTCTGGGTCAGCACCAAGAAAACTGTCCATGACCTTTGGAACCAGCCACAAGCTGGCCAGGCTTTACCCCTCCCTTGAAGTGGTTCAAGCGCTGAAGTATCTTGGTATCTGATTTCAGGGGTATGTCTTGCAGCAGGCCATCCCTATGGAACTATAGCGGCCAGGCACTAGGACCACGCAGAAACTTTCCTAGCTAGCAGTCCACCATGGGGCTACACACTCTGATGTCATATGCCAATGTTGGCCTATCCCATAATAGTGGGCGGTCCCCGTACCCTCCTCTCTTTTCCCACCGTCATACATCGCACTTCACAGAGATCTACCAGCTTTAGTTGACCGCCATTTCACTGATATTCTTTGTCGAGCCTCAATTTTTTATTTTCCTCTCCCTAGTGTATATCACTTTAACTATAACGTGATTTCTCCTCTCCGTTTATGCCAAGCTTCACCTATGGGAACCTCTTCAAAAAGTGTGCCTGTGGGCAGAAGATCCCTGCATCTGCTGCCTAGGCCCAGAACACGACACCCAGGCCTTTTTTATTTAGTATGCTTTATACTGCATACTACCTGAATGTTCAGCCCTGACATCCCCAGGTCCCCTCCTTGCCATCACGGACTTGCCTCCCAGAGTGCTAGCCCCTGGATTCCCCCCAGGGTGGGGCCACTTCATCTAACCTGAACCTACATGGCAGCGGAAGAGGTTACTGGTAGGGGCTACATCGACATTGCCTCCCTGGCTTGCCCCCAGGGCGGGGCGGGAGGTCAGGCCAGAGACAGTGGAGACAGGATAGGTCAGCTTGCAGGAGTGCCGTAGCTGGTGATCGGGATAGAGGAGTGGACATCATGAATGGTGTCTGTAATTTTTTCTGTGTTGCTACCTGAAGGAGGTGTTGCATGCAATGATGCCAGCATCTGACACGCCTCCTGAGGAATCTAGATGCCGGTCACCGCAAAGCCCCCAGCCTCCCCCCACCCTGGAGAAGGAGAGCCATCCTGGAAATGCTGAATCCTTCTCCCCGGCTGGCCCTCCGACTTCCTGGGTCCATTCCTGAACCTGGGACATCGGTGTTGCAGATGGACACCATGCCGCTCTGCCGCGGGACGGCTCACAACACCCCAGCTTGCATGATCTGTTGTAGCTTCAACCAGGCCACCAGGAAGCAACGAGTGTAGACCTTTGAAACATTTCTTTTGAAGCAGAAGGTCGGCCAGATGGAGAAGGAGCTTCAGGCTTGAAGTTCCTCCACCTCCCCCTTGACATCTTCTGGTTCACAGCCTTCTAAGGCCAAGGACAAGCCCTACGGGAAAGCATAAAGCATCGAGAACAGGACAGCCCACAGCAAGCCTCACGGGAAGCATATGCATCGAGGACAAGGACTGTCCCAAGGGAAAGCTCTGTCCTCCTCGTGTCGATCCTGGTCGCCACACGTGCGCTGACCGAAGCATGGCTGTCCTCATCATCGGGGGTGGCCCCCTCTGTCTTGCATGCCCTGTCCCCATCAGGGCTATCATTGGCAGCTCCCCACACCAGCATCTTGGTGGATGGGGTCGATTCCAGGGGCTCTGGCTCCCCACCGACTTCACAGCCCCTTGTTGTTCAGGCCCTTGTTTTCAGCAGGCACTCAGTCAGGTGGCTCAGTCGACTTGTGGTCAACAGGCTCAGCATCAGCGATCGCCAGGTCACAGCCTACCCCCCGTTGCCAACCTCTGCTGTTTCTTCGGCCACCATCTCAGGGTCCAGAGTCCCTACCTTCTCCTGAGTCACTCTGGTCTGATCCCTGGTCACTGTTGCTATCCCTGATGCCGACCCACGGCAAGGAGTTTCCCTGTGTGGCCGCCTCCCTGATGTCAACCCCGGTGCCGACCTAGTGTTCCCTTTACCGAAACCGATGGGTCCGACTCCAATAGCGGTGGATTTTCACTCTGTGCTTACTGCCTTGTGGGACTTCATGCAAGTTAAGCTTGTGCCTCCCTGAGGCCCATCCCTACAGCAACCTCCTGCTTCTCCAACAGAGCCACAACCCACACCTCAGAACCGTGGGCTCTCAGGGATGGGTGCTGTCTGGACCTCATTCGTTCTGATGAAGGCAACAATGGAGGAGCCACTCTTTACAGCTCCTCCCCCATAGTCTCATCCAATGGCAAGGTGACCCTGAGGTATAGCCCCCAGGGGCCCTCCCCCGGATGATCCCTCTTTAGCCTCGGTTTTGAGACAGTTACAGTCGACCAAGGGCTTCTACAACAAGGAGCAAGATCCCGCTTGACATCGACTGGCCACTTATTTACGCTTGCCAGATACCCCTCCTCTAGTCATCCCTCCCCTGATTGATACTTTTGAAGATGCCACCATGGCCGCCTGGCATTGGCCCAGTTTGATACCCACCATTCTTAGGAAAGCAGACAAATTATACCAGGCTCCAGCAGGAAGGCCTTTCTTCACCGATCAGGCTCAAGTGGATTCTGTAGTCATCAATGCCGCCCATGACCGCACCAAGAGCCCCAAACATCTTGGCTCCTTGCCCCGGATAAGGAATCCCAGAAGCTGGATCACATTGGCAAAAGAATCTTTACTTCTGCCACACTGACCATCAAAAGTATTAAATTACATTACCCATATGGTCCAGTAGCAAAACCAGCTCTGGGACCAAGCTCTGGAATTTGCCTGGTCCCTCCCAGAGGATCCCCTAAAACAACAGATGCTGCAGTCTCTCAAAGCTGGTTCTGACATTGGCACCCATCTCTTTAAGGCCGCCTACGACGCCATGGACACCTCGGGCAGGGCTGCCGCAGTGGGCATTTTCCTATGCAGACACTCTTGGTTGAGGGTGTCCGGCTTTGCCCAGGATGTTCAGTTGTCCATCCTGAATTCCCCTCTTTAAAGGCTACAAGTTGTTTGGCTCAGATGTGCAGGACATACTGTCTCAACTGCAAGCCTCTGGCCACACCCTACGATCGGTCCACTCCATGTACCACACCAATCAGCTAAAAAGTGGTCAGCGAGTGCCCTTTCGTCGGTCAGTTCATAGATCCAAGCAGTCAAGCAAGCCCCAGGGTAAGCACTAGGTCACCCCTGCCACACCCACCCCGACCATAGGAAAATCACCCAGAGGTGGAGGTGCACCCCCAGCTTCCTGCTGGATCAGACTGACTCCATGCCCAATCCCCCTTAAGCCAGGAGGTGGTGGTAGAGGGGGTCGCTTCTTCCTACACCTGGACAAGTGGAGGGAAATCACCAGAGATGCCTGGGTTCTACAGATCATAGAAAGTGGCCACACTCTGGAACTTCCAGAGTGGCCTTCAAAATACCCCCAGTTCTGTCTCTTACCCTCCTGACCACATTCCAGTGCTCTGGGAGGAAATTCACTCCTTGTTGCCAAAGGGCCGTGGAACCCATCCCAGAAACTCAACAGGGCAGAGTGTTCTGTTCTCACTTCTTCCTGGTGACCAAATGCACAGGGATCTCAGGCCCATTCTAGACCTTTGGGAGCTCAGTCTGTTCACCAGTACAAAACAGTTCTGGATGGTGACACTCCAGGGTCTGTTGCCCCTTCCGCACTAGAGAGATTGGATTTGCTCCCTCAACATGAAGGATGCCTACCTGCATATCCAAGTACTTGCCTCCCACAGACAGTACCTAAGGTTTTATTTCCAGGGGCACACTTCCAGTTCCAGGCCTTGCCCTTTGTCTTGTCTTCGGCCCCTTGGGTGTTTACCGAATGCCTGACAGTGGTGGCAGCTGCCCTCAGGTGGGAGGGACTCTGTATTTCCTTACCTGGATGACTGGCTTCTCAAAGACTAGTCCAGGGAGCGCCTATTACAGACTCTGGAACATACCACCCACCTATTCCAGGATCTGGGCATCACGGTCAACCTGCCCAAGTCAGTGCTGAACCCCTGTCAGTGCCTTCAGTACATGTGGGCAGTCCTGGATACTTCTCGGGGCATGGCCTTTCTGCCCCAGGACCAGGCAGATTGACTGATAGCTCAAGCCCACCTGCTGTACAGCAGACGCTTTGTCTCAGCCAGAACCTTCCTCTGGCTCTTGGGTCTGATGGCTGTAGCCATAGTCATAGTGCCCCTAGCCAGATTGCACATGAGGATCCCTCAATGGTCACTGAGTGTCCAGTGGGACCAGCACACCGACAACCTGAAACAGACGGTCTTGGTCTCCTCTCCAGTGTAGATAGTTCTACTTTGGTGGATGGAACCCACCAACCTCTGGTGGCACACTGGATGTGTCCTTGCTTTAAAAACGAAGGGTCATAGGTTTGATTCTATATGAGGGTACACATTTGCTCGGGTAGGGAGATGGGGGATATGATAGAGACATTCAGATACCTCAAGGGGATCAACAGAGTTCAAGAGAAAAGGAGGTGTGCAAGAACAAGGGGTCACAATATGAGGCCGGAGGGGTAAGACTCTGGGGCAATGTGAGAAAGACTTTTTCCACAGAAAGGGTGGTGGATGCATGGATAAGCTTCCCAGAGGAGATTGTGGGGGCAAAAACAGTTGTCTAATTCTGGAATGCATGGGACAGGCAGAAGGCAAAACTAGTGGTAGGAAGGAGGAGGTAGGCTGCAAATCAAAAAGGATCTGGAGCTTATCTGGAGCTTATACAGTAGGTAGGGAAATGGGCAGACTAGGTGGACCAGGCGGTCCTTATCTGCCGTCAAGTTCAAGTTTTATGTTAAAAGGCATTCCTTTCCTCATTCCTTTCCCTCAGCAAATCCTCAAATACGATGCTTCAGGACTGGATGGGGAGCACATCTAGGCCCCTACCAAACACAAGGACAAGGGACCTGAACCCATGTGGAATCCTCTCTCCACATCAGTGTCCTGGAGATGCGGGACATCCTGTATGCCTTGCAGGCCTTCTAGACTCAGCTAACTCTGTGTCTTCTGCTAGGTGCAGACGGACAATATCAGTATAGTCCACTACAGCAACAAACTGGGGGCACTCACTCGTACCCTCTCTGCAGGGAAGCAATGAGAGTCTGGTATTGGATTCTGGATCACAACCTCAAACTGTCGGCCATCCATCTTCCAGGCATCCAAAACGTCCTGGTGGGCACCCTCAGCTGGTCACAGTCAAAGGCACATGAGTGGGAGCTGCTGACCTCAGTAGTAGAGGTGGGATCATCCTGAATTGGACCTTTTTGTGTCCCCACTCAACGCAAAACTGCTGCATGTTTGCCCACTCGATCCAGGGCCTGGAGGTTTCTGGCAAGATTCAAATCCGTGTCAGTGGCTCAGTAGGTAGCACACTCGCCTCTGAGGCCGGGAGATCAGAGGGCTGTGGGTTCAGTTCCCACATCTGGCACTTGGGTTAATATCCCAGTACTGAAACTGTAGTGCAGCATGAGAGGGGTGCTGCACTTCTGAGGTGCCGTCTTTCGATGAGACGTTAAACCGAGGTCCCATCTACCTGAATTGGTGGTAGTTCAGGTGGATGTTAAAGATCCCATGGCACTTATCGAAAAGAGTAGTGGAATTTCCCCCGGTGTCCTGGTCAAATTTCCCTCATTCTCTAAAAATACCACCAACAGCTTAATCTGATTCAAGGTCAGTTGGCATTCATCTGTATCCCCCTCCCCCGGGTCGTGCCTGAAAATAGGTAGGATTTGTCTAGTGCACTTACCTGGTCAACAAAAGCTAAATAAATAAATAAAATTATACCTCTCTTGGAAAAGGAGGTTTCTGTATGCCTTTCCTCCCTTCCCCTTTCTTCAGAATGTTCTAATCAAGCTCCAGATGGAAGGAGCCTTGATTATCCTTATTGTTCCCTTCTGGCCTCATCATATCTGATTCCCTTTACCGCAACAGCTGACAGTGGAACCCCCAGTACTCTTCCTCTGTGCACTGGCTTGCTCTCCCAAAACCGGGACACCCTGGTCCATCCGGATTTCAAATCCCTTCATCTCTTCACCTGGCTCAAGAAGACATAGCCATGGCTCGGTTTAGGGTGTCACTCAAGGTGGCTAATGTCCTGGTGGTGGCTAGGAGGCCATCCACTAGGGCCATTTCTCTCTCTTAAGGCTGGTCTCTGGGCTTATCACTTCTGGGAGGTCCTTCCTGGAACCACGTGACAGGCAGGAGGTAGGCTGAATTCTACAGGCAGGCGACAACCTCCCATCCACTTCCTCTAGACACCAGTTTACTTCCTGCCTGTCTGGTGGCAGGAGCTCTACAGGACCTCTGTTACAGAAGTGACAGTCCAGGAGATCAGAGAAGTGGAGAACTGATTTTTTTCTCACTTTTTCTTTTGGGACTTGAACTGTTAGCACTCAGGAATGCTAATTCAGGGACCCCAGTCTCAGCCTTGCATGCTGGATAGATGGGCTCCCTGTGCTTCCGCGCCCCCCATACTTCCTGCGCTTCAGCGCGTGAGGAACCAGCGCTTCCACTGCAGGATTGGGGAACCCCCCCCAATCCGAGCTTCACCGAAACCTGCAGCGTGCCTGGGCCAAGGATCAGCTAACTTCCCAGGTGTCGCCAACGTGTCTCAGCCGCGTCGACGAGCCAAGGAGAGAAGGAGCTCATCAACAGGCTCCTGAAGCTGAGTTCTGCGTCATCGGCCACTGGTCACGCAGGCCGTCGACATGACTGCTGGTCGGAGAGCTGTTTGAATTCTAGGCTCTCCAATGTCATAATTTTAACGCGCGAAAAGTAGTGCTTACATTCAGGGGCATGGGGAGCACTGGCCTTCAGCCTGCTCGCAGCTCGAAGAAAAACTACATGTTTCAAGAGTTTGCCCCCAAACTCATTATTCTTTGGGGGGGGGGGTTCGTTTTTACAGCTCCCAGACAAGGAGCCAGAGGTTCAGAGGAGCAGGGGGCCTAGTGGTATTATACTTGTCAGCAATTCTCAAGAGGAACAGGCTTTTACCAAGCCTCGGTGGCCAAAAGATATTTCCTTTACCCCTCAAGTTGGTTTCTAGGGGTTATGGCTACCGCTAAGGACAGGCAGGCCCCCCAGAGGCAGAAAGTGCCATAAGTGCAGAATGCCCATGCTGGCCACATTTGGAGGGTCGTTATGTGTGAAATGCGACAGCACTGTCCCGCCTTCTCAGGATGAAGTGGACGAAGCTTCCGCCTCCGAATATCAGGATCAGCCAGGGGTTCAGGCCAGTCTCCGACCCCAGAGGGACGTCACCACTTGGCTGGGGTCCTAGCCCCAGATCCGATAGACAAACTGAATCGAGCATTTGCCATCAACCCCTCATGTTTCGATGTCCTTCAACAGCCCAAAGAATCCAGGACTCATAGGAAGGCCGCATGCAAACGCACCCCTTCTCCATCCTCGGACGAGGACTCTCCACATTCCTCACGGCATGATAGGAGGAGGAGGAGGAAAGGACCCAGGCACAGATCCAGGAGTTTGTCCAGGCACAGAGAGAGACAGCCCATGGGAAGTACAAATGGGACAGATCTCCTATAGGGTCAGACTATACATCCTTGGAAGAAGGCGAACTTCCCAACTCAGATTCAGACTCGGAGGCCTCACCAACCAGAAACTTCTATCTGGAAGATCTAGATTTTTTTCATTAAAAAGGTGTCCGAAGAGATCCACCTCAGCTCGCCCACCTCACCAGAGCCCTAGCGGACAAAGCCGGCATTCCGGCTAGTGTCCGCCTCGAAGCCTGTGATGGTCTTTCCTTTGCCTTCGGCGATTGAGGACCTCTTAAAAGAAGAGTGGCAGGGACCCGAATGGTCCTTTCCGTTCCCGCACCGGCTAACCAAACTCCTAACATTTTATAAGAAGCCTACCGAGAAATGGCTAGACTGCACCAGGATAGACGCTCTTATATCAAACCTCACGAAAAGGACGATCATCCCAGCAGAGGGCGGGGCCTCCCTATGAGACCCAGTGGACAGGAAAGTGGACATCTCTCTGAAGAAGGCTTTTCAGTCCACGGCAACTTCCCTCAAAGCAGCTACGGCTAACCTCTACTCTGCCAGAGCAGCGCTCTCCTGGGCCACGGATCTGGCATTCCAGCTTGCTGACGAGCCAGACAAGAACCAGCACATCTTACAGCAGTTACAGCTCATGGTTCTAGCCTCGGCATACTCTGCTGACGTTTCAGAAGAGGCAGTCAGATACACGGCTCGGGCTATGTTCTACGAGACCTCAGCTCGCGCAATCTGTGGCTTCGAGCTTGGCAGGCGGTTGCCTCATTGAAGATGCATTTGGTGAACGCCCCTTATGAAGGAGGCCTTCTGTTCTGGTCAGCACTAAAAGAGGCGGTCAAGGAATCCGGGGAAGCAGTAAAAGTGCGAATGCCACAAGCCCAAGGAAGGACTAGGCCATGAAACTCTGGTTCAAGACAGAATTTTCAGGCCCAAAATTTTTCCAGTGGGCAGAACAAGACGACCCCAGGCAGACGCTCTTGGTTCAACTCACGTAACCAACGTGGCTTCTGAGGTGGAAGAGGATGCACCTAGGATTTTGAGGGCAACTCCAAGAAATCACAATGAGGACTCACGGACCCATCCTCGCGTAGGGGGCAGACTTTCAAACTTTCTCGAGGAATGGGTCCACACCACCACAGACAAGTGGGTATTAGAAGTGATCCGTGAGGGTTACGTCATAGAGTTCGATTCCCGGCCTTCCCTGTCCCATGTAGTATCCTCACCAATCTCAGGCAATCCAGTAAAGCGAGCAGCGACCTGGCAAGCCATTACAGATCTCATTCAGTCAGCAGCAATCGAACAAGTTCCTGCCCTGGAAAGGAACAAAGGGGTGTACTCGCTATTCTTAGTACCAAAGCGCTCAGGCGGCTTCCAGCCAGTTTTGGATCTCAAGTTTCTAAACGGCTATGTTCGTCACAGAACTTTCAAGATGGAGACCCTGTCCTTTATCAGTCGAGAAATCCATCAGGGGGATTTTTTTAGCCTCAGTAGATTTACAGGATGCCTATCTGCACATTCCCATCAGGAAGGCACACTGTCAATATTTGAGATTTAAAGTAGAAGGCCATCACTTTCAGTTCAAGACGCTGCCCTTTGGGCTATCCACAGCCCCCAGAGTTTTTTCCAAAGTCCTTGTGACAGTGGTCACTTGCCTCCGAATGCAAGGGATCCAACTTTTTCCGTACCTAGACGACATTCTCATCAAAGCCCCAGGCTATGATCAAGCAGTTCGGGCTGTGACGGAGGTCACACTGTGCCTCTCCTCTCTGGGGTTCGTGATGAATCGGACGAGGATCTCTCTACATCTGTCGCAGTCTCTATCCCATCTTGGGGTGAACTTCGATACAACCCAAAACAAAGTATTCCCCACAGAACTGAAATTCAGAGAATTGCGGGCCCTCATCCTCAAATTCCGGGCAGCCCATTATCTACCGGCCCGCTCCTTCATGCAACTCATAAGGACGGTGGTCTCCCTAGCAGAATCAGTCCCCTGGGCACTAGTCCACATGCAGCCTCTCCAGTCAGCTCTTCTCCAACAGTGGTTCCAATCACGGGACACAATGGATCAGAGGATTCAGATATCCTACCAGATGAAGGAATCCCTGGAATGGTGGACTCAACAGGACAAAATCATGAAGGGTCTTAGTCTGGGGCACCCTCACCAGGTCAGGGTGACCACTGATGCCAGTCTCCGGGGCTGGGGTGCACATTCGGATCAGCTTTCGACGCAGGGCAAGTGGTCTCAGGCGGAGTCCCTCTACAGCATCAATGTTCTGGAGATGCGGGCAGTCCGACTGGCATTACAGCAATTCAGGTCGCAACTCTCCCACCAGAACATCCTCGTACTCACAGACAATTGGACGACAATGGCATACATCAACTACCAGGGTGGAACAAAGAGCTCCCAGATGCTGCGAGAAGCTCTCCTGCTCTTCCAGTGGGCGGAGGTCAACCTGATGAGTCTACGGGCAGCTTACATTCCAGGTCAAGCAAACGTCACAGCGGATTGGCTAAGTTGAAAGGACATACTACCACGAGAATGGGAACTCAAGAACAGCGCCTTCCAGCTCACCACAGAGCAGTGGGGTTACCCACAGGTAGATCTTTTCACCTGCCAAAACAATTGCAAGGTTCCAAGATTTTGCTCCCTCAGCAGGGACGACAAGACCATAGCGCAGGACGCATTCTCCATCGACTGGGGGCACTTCGATCTCCTGTACGCCTTCCCACCAATCCCAATCATTTCAAGGGTACTGTACAAGATCGCACAAGACCAAGCCGAGGTGATTCCGGTCTGCCCACACTAGCCCCACAGACCATGGTTTCCACGATTAATCCAAATGTCTCTTCAATCCGCCCTATTGTTCCAAGCAAGCCCAGACCTACTACATCAGGGACCAATGCAGCACCCAAGTCCTCACAATCCATCCCTCTCGGCGTGGAGATTGAGCGAGAAACTCTCAGGGAGTTCGGTTTCTTGGAGCCTGTCATCGAAACGATGATTCAGTCCAGGCGAGCCTCCTCCTCTAGGGTCTACTATAGGATTTGGAGGAAATTTCTGTTCTGGCTGCGAGACTCAGCCTTACCGGATGACTCTGTGTCTCTCCCTACCATACTTCAGTTCGTTCAAGACGGTTTCGACAAGGGCCTCCAACTGGCTGCCTTGTAAGTACAGATATCTGCTTTGGGGGCATTGCTGTTAGCAGACTCGGGCGAATCCTTGGAAGCCCTTCCTCATGTCTGAAGATTTCTGAGGGCAGCAACATTGAAACGTCCGCCAATAAAACCGATTGTTCCTCCCTGGAGTCTCAACCTAGTACTCGAAGCGCTCTCCAAACCACCGTTCAAACCCTTAAAGGAGGCATTCCTCCTTCATCTCACTATGAAGGCTGTCTTTCTCATTGCAATCACCTCAGCCCAATGCATCAGTGAGATAGGAGCACTGTCATCAAAAGAACCTTATACTATTTTTCATCAGGACTCTGTAGTCATGCAGACGGATCCAGCATTCTTTCCTAAAGTTTTGTGTCATTTTCACTGCACTCAAGTCTTCAACATTCCCTCTTTCTGCCCTCATCCCAAGAATGAGAAAGAGTGAGAATTTCTTACACTGGATCCCCAGTGGACCCTCAAAATTTACATCACGAGATCTGACTCAATTCGTAAGACTTCAAGCCTATTCGTCCTTACTTCAGGCCCGAACATGGGGGAGAAGGCATCAAAGGACTGTTGCTAGGTGGATTCATTCCACCATCATCACGGCCTACCAGAAAGCTGGGATTGGCCTCCCGGGACCAGTTAAGAGCACACTAAACCCGAGCGATGGCTGCGTGCTGGGCGGACTTCTGGGAAGCTTCCCCTGTAGACTTGTGTAGAGCAGCCACATGGTCATCCATTCACACATTTGCAAAATTCTATAAGTTGGATGTCACCGCCTCTGCAGAGGCGTCATTTGGCCGCAAGGTCCTCCAGGCAGTGGTGGACCCATACAGGACTATAAACTTTATTCTCACCCAGTAGAGGAATGTACTGCTTTAGTATATCCTAGAAGTGATGAGCCTGGAGACCAGCTTTAGGAGAGAGAAATAGAAATTTAAATACCTGTAAATTTTCTTTCTCTGACTGCTGGTCTCCGGGCTCTGACCCTCCCAGAGTGCTGAAAGTCTTCTTGTGTTTGTTCCAAGTTATATGTTTCCTCTGAAGACGAAGACTATAGAAGTACTGGTGTCTAGAGAAAGTGGATGGAAGGTAGTCTCCTGCCTGTAACGTGGTTCCAGGAAGGACCTCCAAGAAGTGATGAGCCCAGAGACCAGCAGTCTGAGAAAGAAAATTTACAGGTATTTAAATTTCTATTTATTCTATGAAGTGGAAACGCTTTGCACTGTGAGCTGCTTCATGTCAGCTGGATCCATTCACTTGTCAAGTGAATCAGATTCTGGAGTACCTGCTGTCCCTTTCAGACTCCAATTTGAAGTACTCCTCTCTTAGGTCTGCCCTCTCTGCCTTCCGTGTGCCTGTTGATGGCTGTACAGTGGCACATGCACAACTGGAGATGTCCCATGCATTTCTTTTTCTTTTCCATTTACAATTTCTGGGGGGCTGGCCGGCGCTTCAGTCCCTCCCTTGCAGGGGTGCACCTCTCTTGTCCGGCGCCCCGCACCCGATCCTCTGGAGAATCCCCCACTGGTCTCCCCCCCCCCCCGTGACACAGCCAGGGACAGGAGCGTTGACTTTCTCCCCTCCCTGGAAGCCAACAGCCAGATCCCAGAGGTTGGCACAAGTACTGCTGGCCATCATGGAGCCTACCAGCTCTATTTTCTACTTTTTCTCCCCGGCTTACGAACCATGCAGTGGGCAGGGCGGCTGACCCCTGCCTCCACAGAAGCAGCCATATGCCCTGGACGTGGGACCACCCCCTACTGGGTGGCGCACCTGTGCTGGTACCCAGCCACCGCTGGGTGTCAGGCTACAGTGCGCAGCACTATTCTCCCCTCCCCAAGGAAGGAGAGCAGTCTGCGGATGCACAATCCTTCCTCACCCCGACTGACTCCCGAGCAACCCAAGTCTGTTTCCGAACCTGGGTTGCCAGTGTGGCGTGAGGTGTGGCATCCAGCACCTCAGCCCTAAGCGCCACAGGGCCAGCTGTTCCATACATTTCTGAGAGGCATTCGTCATCTTAAGCCTACTATCCTCAATCCAGTCCCATCTTGGGACATGAATTTTGTGTTAGAAAAACTTACTTTGGCCCCTTTTGAGCCGGCTGCAACATGGGAGCTACGCTTTCTGTCATGGAAAGCGTTATTTTTAGGTGCTATTATTTCTGCGCAAAGAATTTCAGAGCTGCAGGCGCTCATGTGCGAACAGCCTTATTTGATTTTCCACAAAGACAGGATGTCTTTGCGTACTAACCCTGAGTTTCTCCCTAAGGTGGTGTCTGACTTTACTTTGAATCAATCCATCCACCTTCCTGTTTATTACCCAGAGCATGCCAATCTAGGGGAAGCATCGCTCCAAACTTTAGATGTGCACAGAATTCTGCGTTACTACACACACCATACAAAGGACTGTTAAAAGTCCTCTCAGTTGTTTTGGTTTTCACCCTGGGAAAGAGGGCGTCCCTGTTTCAAAACAGTGCTTGTCCAAATGGTTGGCTAGCTGAATCACTTATTGCTACAGGAAGTACGGCAAGGATCTTCCTGGTATTGTTTATGGACATTCCACCAGAGACATGGCCATGTCTGTTGCCTGTTTCAGGAGTGTGTCGGCTGTAGAGATCTGTGCTGCTGCGACTTGGAGTACTGTCTGTGACACGTGGACAGCCAGTTCTGAGTACACTATGATTTTTTTGTAATATAAAAATGTGTTATGGATTGTCTCTCATGAGAGATGCTGAGACATGCAGCATGTGAGATCACACACACACACACACACACACAGGTTTTAGATGCAGGGTGTTACCTGGAAGGCCAGAAGCTAATTATAGACTAGAACAGGCCTTAGTCGAGAATCTCCTGTTTTTCTAAGTTAAATATAGCTTTAACAGCCAAGAGGGAAATCAGTATCCATTTTTATGACGTTTCGAGGAGGAAACCAGGTTTAGAACACTAGTGCGAAATCATAAATGCTTTGATGTCTGTGTGAGAAGGCATACTGCTCCTAGATGAAAGGAAATCTACAGACTTGATTGGGGAAGTCACATGGGGAGTTTCTGCTGATGTAACTTTAATTAACTTTCCTTCTAAAATGATAAAACTTCCTGGGTGTATGATTTTTAATAAACAGAGCAGGAGCTAGATGACCTCATGCAAAGGGGTTGGCAAATACAGGTTTTTTTTTGTTTGTTTTTTTTAAAGAGTATTCTTTTTCCCTTCAGAGACACTTTTATCTACACTCTGACAAAGAAACATCTTTGAGCACTTTAAGCAAGTATACGGGTAGGGAGAGACAAAATCTAAGTACTGTAGTAGGAATTGCACTGTTAAAACCTTGTTCTTTTAAAAGATTGTATGGTTCTTGTGATATATAGTTCTGTATTTCATGTTTTACATATTTTTTTCTATTTTAGTAAAACTAGATTTTAGAGCCTACTTGGTCTGTCTTTGAATTTCTTTCTTTAACAAATGAAGTATATGTGGTTAAAGCAGACACTGTGCATAAGCTTGAATGGTGATACCAAACTGGAAGAAGGTAAGAATAATCTGAGGTCTTTAATAGAGTTTTTAAGGGTTCATTTTGTACACCTGGTTAGGTGCCCATAGGCAAAGATATCTGGCCCCCCGAAGACAGAATTATGTGCATTGGGTACACTAGCAAGAGGTTCACAGTTTGAATCCCTCCAGAACTGAGACCAAAGGTTAATTCGAACCCACAAAACAGGAGGGCTACCCTGTTTCTGTTAACTGTTCACAAGACTGTGCTCGGAGGTTGGCACTTTGGGAGTAGAGGGCTGACCTGCTGAGTGGGTTTGTGACACTGTCCACACCTTTACCAAGCACTACAGTCTGGACGTTGCCTGTAGACATAGAGCCAGCTTTGGCCTAGCTCTCCTCCAGGGCCTACTTTATTAGGCTCGAGGTTTCCTCCACCCAGACTGTGCTGTCTACTAATGGAATTGCTTGGGACGTGTTCCATAGATGTGGCCTGCTGCAAGTGGTGCCCCCGAAGTCAGATAGTACAGTTAAGTGATAACTTACTAACAGTAGATCTGCAAGGGGATCTCTTGCAGTAGGCCATGCCATCCCTCCCTCCTTCCCCCTGGACCTGGGAGGCTCTTTGGTGCCTCTGCCTCTTTCTTCATTCTTTTCTCTTTTTTTTTTTTTTTTTTTTAATCTCTATCTCTCCCTACACCCCTCAAGCTCCAGTTTCTCGGGAGCGCCACTGAGTCTGCCCCTGCTATTCACCTTGCCTGATCCATCCCGTTCCCCCATGGAGCCGTGGTTTTGCCCTGCAGGTGGGGACGAGGTGAGGGCCATACACCCCGAATTCTTCTTTGTTTCGTCGGGTTCAGGCGGCCAGGTAGGTGGAAGCATATTTTAGGGTCTAGCTCCGGCTCCGTGGAGCTGGAAGGCATTTTCTCCCTTTTCTTGTGGATGTTACTTGTGCCCTAACGTCAAGGTGCATAGCACCGACGTCCGTGACATCCTTTCCCACTGTGTCTGCTTCAGTGCTTGCTATGCCCCAGACTTCCGCCTGGAGCCAGTCTAGCGCCGGGACTCCCCCGGAGAAGACGAGCTGTTACTGGGATGCTCAAGCCTCCTCCCTCCCCCAGCCAGCCTTCCAGCTCCTGGGCTTGTTCACAAAACCAGATCGCTGGCACCGCAAGCGGAAACCCAACCGCTGCACTGATGGGCCGGCATTATTTTCTTTTTGGTGCAAACCTTGATTCCTCCTCTGTTCCCTCAGCTGGGACTAAGTGGCTTACAATCTCCAGTGGGAGAACTAAGGAGGGTGCAGGGGCCGCCCACTGTAGGATAGGTCAATGTCGGCGTATGACGGAGTGGACAGCCCCCTGGTAGACTACTAGCTAGAAAAGTTTCTGTGTGGTCCTAGTGCCTGGTGGCTGTAGTTCCATAGGTGTGGTCTGCTGCAAGAGATCCCCTTACAGATCTACTGTTATGGTAAGTTCTTACGTAACTGTACTGTGTGGCTTGACAGTAGGCTTGACTTCTCTGCCCACATCAATGCCATCCACACTAAGTTCCGCCCCAAGCTTGAGCCCTGTATGGAAAAGACAGACTGTCTCTGTAGGTCTGGTGGGAGTTTTTATTATTTATTTTTTTTTACTCTTATTTCTTCACCAGGGCCCAGGGCATTTCTCAGGTGTACCCATGCAGCTTGTCAGCCTCTACTCCCTGCCTGAAGCTCCCCCAGTCAGAGGCTCCTCCCCAGCCCAAAGAACCGGTCAGCCCCTGGATCTAAACCCACCGGGGCGGTACCGCCACACCAACCTGGCAACGTGTCTGGAATCTAGACAGCTGGTCCTGCTGCTGGTTCAAGGGCACGGGAACCCTACGAAAGGAAGCCCAGTGGTGGGATGTGGGCATCATCTAATGGGGTCTCCGTCGCCTCCCTGGAGCCACCACGGGTTTTCAGCTTGTGTTTCCCCTGGAGTGCGGACATGCAATGACGACTGTGCACTTGGACGTGCTGACATCTGCCACCACTCCACTCTTATTGCTGCGCTCCTGCAGGGTTCCCGATCTCCATCAGGGGCCACTGTGGAGCGGCGGGAAGCCTGCAGTCCACCAGACGCTCAGTCCTCTCCCTCCCTTGCCGACTCTCGGTGGCCCGAATCTATTCTCAAACCCAGGTCACCCACATGGCATAAGGTGTGGCATCCAGCGCCTCCACCCTCAACGCCACCAGGCCAGTCTGGTGGGAGTTGATTACAAAAATGGGGCTTCTAGTATTCGACTGTGCGGATGTGGCCTGTGGTACTACCTCTTCACTTATCAGACTGGAGACCCTCTGCAACTGCTTCTGTCATGTTGCTACCAACTTGCCCTCTCACACTCATCATTGTTCCCTCTCTATCCTCCCCCTTCCCTCCTGTCACCAGTCCCACTGTGCATCCTTCATGTCCAAATGCTGGTTTGCGGTGCTGCTCTTGTACCTCTTCACACGTCTCCCATTCCATCTGCCTTGTGTTCTCATCACTCTGAGATCCTCGCACATTCTCTCTCCCCCATTCTTCCTGTTATGCTGGGCAGTCAGCCTTTTCCTATTGCCTTACCTCCCTCTGGAACTGCCTCCCTTCATCCGTCTCTCACCTTCCTCATTTCCCTTAAGCAGCAGCTTAACCCCCCGGGTCCTGTCAGCCCCCAACTTGACATGCCCAGTATTCCCCTGCCTCCCTAGTTCTGGTCCTCCTTCTGGGGGTTTATGATTCTGAATATCTATGTACTGATTTATTCATCCTGTTGTCATTTGCATTGGGTTATAGTGCTGCTCATAGCTTCAACTCCAGTCACCTGTTATTGTTATTTGCACTTATACCATGCTGCAGTACTATTGCTTGCACTTTATTTTTGTGTATGATTCAATACCACTGTATCTGATTGATAGTATCCCATTACTCCTGCCCCAGGTCGCACCTGGAAATGAGCCTTGGCTCAGTGTGCCTTTACCAGTTAGCAATTTTCAAATAGGTAAATAAATAAAAGCACCTCTCTGTCCCTCATGAAAATGCTGCACTCCTTTCATACAAACCCAGCGTGTGGTGTGAACAAAGTTTTATTTGTGTTTGTGTGTGTGTGTGTGTGTGTGTGTGTGTGTGTGTGTGTGTGTGAACCCTTTGTTTTCATCTAGCCCTCTTCCTCTTTTGATTCTTCTGGATACCTCTTTCAGTGCCAGTCTGACTTCTGGAAAACACCGCTCAGCAGTTTCCTCTCTTCTCTGAGTCGAAGACTCCATCTGTACAGGAATAGATATGGGCCTTTTCACCTCAGTCATTTTTATTGACCTTGCTAAGGCCTTCGATTCTGTTGACCACACTCTCCTGTTGGATAAATTGCTGCTTGTTGGCCTCTCTGTCTAATCAGTGAATTGGTTCCATTCATATATTTCTGACTGTTACCAGACTGCTCAGATTGGTGGCTCAGTGCCCCCCCACTGGTGTCCTACAATGTGCCGTTCTTGAGCCCATTCTATTCTCCCTCTTTCTAAATTACCTCCCTTCTGTCTGTGTCAATGTGAACATACACATGTACACTGAGGACTCTGTCCTCTGTGCCAGAGGTCTACTCCCCATCTGAGCTTAAACCTCTACTTCAACAGTGTTTTGATATTGTTCAGCACTGGTTCTCTTGAAATTGGCTTATTCTTAATGCTAAAAAGACAGTTTCCTTGTTCTTTGGTACAAGGCAAAAACTTGCTAGGCTTCCTTCCTACTCATATTTTACAACTCTTAATGGTTCCTCTTTGGACACCATCCCCTCGTTTATGTACCTTGGTGTATGGCTTGATTGCAACCTTACATGGAAACATAGAATTTGATGGCAGATAAGGACCGCTTGGCCCACCCAGTCTGCCCATTTCCCTACCTAATGGATAAGCTGCAGATCCTAGTTAACCAGTAGCCTACTTCTTTCTACCCCCACCCCCTAGAATTGCCTTATGACTGTCCCATGCATGCTTGAATTCAACCACTGTTTTTGACTCCACAACCTCCTCCGGAAGGCCGTTCCATGCATCCACAACCCTCTCTGTGAAAAAATACTTCCTTAAATTACCTCTGAGCCGCCCCCATCTTCAAATTGTACCCCTTGTTCTTGCACACCTCTTTTTTTGAAATATGCTACCCTCTTGGACTTTGTTGATTCCCTTGAGGTACTTGAAAGTTTGTATCATGTCCCCACTCTCCCTTCTTTCCTCGAGGCTATAAATATTAAGCTCCTTTAGTCTCTCTTCATATGTCTTCCGGTGCAGACCCTGCACCGTTTTAGTTGCCCTCCATGGACAGCCTCCATCTTGTCCATGTCCTTGCGGAGATTGGGCCTCCAGAACTGCACACAGTACTCCAGATGGGGTCTCACCAGCTGTCTGTACAGAGGGATAACAACTTCCTGTTTTTCTACTGGTGATGCCTCTCCCTATGCATCCCAGTATCCCCCAGGCCTCCTTACTGCCCTCTCACATTGCTTGCCCACCTTTAAGTCATCTGATGTGACTACCCCCAGGTCCCTTTCCATTTTTGTTGTTGTTAGTATCTCACCCACCATTGTGTACTCTTCCCCTGGGTTTTTGTTTCCCAGGTGCATTACCTTGCACTTCTTAGCATTGAATCTAAGCTGCCATACATTTGACCATTCCTCTAACCTTGCCAAGTCCCTTCTCATCCTTTCCATCCCACCTTGAGCATCAACTCTGTTGCAGATCTTTGCGTCATCTGCAAAGAGACATACTTTTCCTTCCAGTCCCTCTGCAATGTCGCTTATAAAGACATTGAAGAGGACCGGTCCTAATACTGAACCCTGTGGTACCCCACTAGTAACCCCCCTTTCTTCAGAGTGGACTCCATTTACTATTAACCTCTGTGTCCTATTCTCCAGCCAATTCTTTACCCAGGCTATCATCTTGGGACCCACTCCCAGGCTGGCTAACTTGTATATTAATCTTTTGTGTGGGACTGAGTCAAATGCCTTGCTAAAGTCTATGTAGGCCATGTCCACAGCCCCTCCCTGATATACTACTTTGGTCACCCAGTCAAAGAAATCTATTAGATTTATCTGGCATGACCTTCCCGCTGTGAATCCATGCTGCCTCGGGTCCTGTGCCCCTCTGGCCTCTAGGTACTCAACAGTTCTTTCCTTCAGAAGTGATTCCATAATTTTTCCTATCACTGAGGTTAAACTAACAGGTCTGTAGTTTCCTGCTTCTGCCCTGCTCCCACTTTTGTGAAGGGGAATCGCATCTGCCCATCTCCAGTCCTCAGGTACCACCCCATCCTCCCATGATTTGTTAAAGAGGGTAGTCAGTGGTGTCACTAGTTCTACCCTTAGTTCTTTTAGAATTCTGGGATGAATCCCATCGGACGCCATTGCTTTGTCCACCTTCAGTTTTAAGAGTTCTTTCAGAACCCTTTCTTCTGTAAATGGGCTGGTATCAACTTCTGTATCCAGAGTGTTTCTGTTGTTTTAGGTACCTCCCCCTCTTCATTTGTAAATATTGAGCAAAAATATTTGTTTAGTATCTCTGCCTTTTCACCGTCACCCTCTGCCCACCCCCCTCCCCTTTATTAAGCCTCACTATCCCTCCCTTAGTCTTTCTTCGCTCCCTGATGTACCTAAAAAAGGTTTTATTCCCCTTCTTAACTGAGTTGGCTATCTTTTCCTCAGTTCGGCCTTTGCTGTTTTGACTGCCTTCCCAGCTTCCTTTTGCTTTAACTGATACAATTGTCTGTCCTGCTCCTTCTGTGATTCCTTGTACTTTCTGAATGCTTTCTTTTTCTCTTGAACCTTCACTGCCATCTCCTTTGAGAACCATAGTGGTTTCTTACATCGTTTTGTTTTGTTTATTTGCTTCACACAAAGGCTTGTTACCTCTGTGATGGCAGTTTTTATTATTCCCCACTGTTCTTCCACCCCTCCTTCCTGCCCATTTGCTAATGCATTCCTTAGGCGCTCACCCATTTTGGCAAAGTCAGCCATCCTGAAGTCTAGTACTTTTGCCTTTGTATGGCTTGACTCTATTGCTGTGTTTATTGTGAACCAAACTGTTCGATGGTTGCTAGTTCCCAGATGGCTACCCACTTGTACATCTGTGATCCTCTCTCCATCTCCATTTGAGAGGACCAGGTCTAAGATTGTTCCCTCTCGAGTGGGTTACAATACTAGTTGTCTAAGGCGTGTGCCCTGTAGGGCATCTAGAATAACCCCACTCTTAGAAGTGGCTGCTGCAACTGCACTCCAGTTAACATCTGGCATATTCAGATCACCCATCAGCAATATCCCCCCTTTATCTGCCATTCTAAGTATACTTTCTATCATTTCCTTGTCCATTTCCTCCCCCTTGGCTTCTTTGTGCGTATCAATTCCATTCTTAACTAACTACATCCTAAACTTGGAGCCCTTTATCATAATAAAGACTGCCTCACACTCAGTGTATATGGAAATTGTTCTATAAAAGATTTTGCCAGTGTTTGACTACACGGATGTGGTCTACGGGGCTGCTCCCCACTCCTCCCTAGCCAGGTTAGATACTCTCCTCCATTCTTTCTGCTGTTTTGCCTCAAACTCCCCATCTCTCACTCGTCACTGTCAACTCTATTAGTCCCTCTCCCTGCTATCCATGGATTACCATCATCTACTTCACTATGTTTCTTTTCTTTCTAAGTTCTGGTCCCCCCCCAACCTTAGCCCTCTCCTATTTACCTTCTTCCAACTACTCACACCATTCCTCTGAATCACAGCCTTTCTGCTCCAGCTTGTTGAACTTCTGGACACTCTGTATTCTGTTTTCATCTCCCAGCAACCTGAAACAATTTTCCAGTCTCCCTCCATCTCTCCCCCTTATCTACCTTTTAAATCTTCTCTCCAAAACCTCTTCTGCCCCTCCTGCTCTTGCCCTTGACCTACTGCTTACCAGTATCTGACCTTTTGCTCTGTCGTAGCGCGCAGGTGTATGTGGGCAAACAGGTAGCGTGGCACCACAGCAGTTCTCTAAATGCTTCAAATCTTTATTTTATATCAGGATATTTCTTTGTAATAGCGGGGTACATATTCTTACAATGAACTTCATTGGCACTTCAAACAGTCTGAAGAAAGTCATTACATCGGGCTCCGTCATCCATCAACAGCATTTCCAAAACTCATTCGCCTTTCTATCTCCTAGATTGGACTTGAACACTTAGTCTTCCATTTGGCACAGAATATGAACAAAGCCTCACTCCTCAGAGCACCTTAACACCATTCCCTGGAGTTCACCTCCAGACCCAAAAACGATCTGATCTGATTAACTGTTTGGCTTTTTATACTCTAAAGGGGTCAGGTGACTTTAAAACCCCGGCCCTACCTGTTGTCTTTAACTATATTTCTTTATGTACTACGTATTTATTTTATTTAAAGTAGTAATACCTCTTTAAATTCATGGAACAATATGCTTTCCAGCTTACAAATAGTTTACACCCCTTTTAAACATTTTAAACTTTGTTTCTGGCATCAGGAAGTACCACCCCTTTTACTAACAGTATTTAATGATGCCCAGGACAGCCGGCTGGCTCTTAAGAACATTGCTGAACCAGAGAGAAAAGCTGCAGTCGGAACCCAGGAACGCCAAAAGAACCCAAAACACCGTTGTCTACAACAGACACCCAAATAGCTCAAAACCTCGTCACTTCACCCATCCACGGTATGTAGAAAAGCATATGGAGGAATTTTGAAACATAAGGGTATAATTAATAAAAGCTAGAAGAATACCTTCTCGAAGTGCACTACACACAGCAGTTTCGACGGCACCTATTATTGCCCTCACGAGGGTCGTAGCAGGATTTGGTGGTGGGGTTACCAAACACTTCTAGGGGGGTCCGGGGGCATGCCCCCCTGAAAATTTTGAAAATGTAGGTGTTAAATGGTAGTTTTGTGCATTTTAAACAATAACTGTAGAGCCTCAAAAAGTATCAAAATTTAAATCATCACTCTCATCCATCCCTGCAGTCCCAGGTATTTCAGCCAGGTGTTCCTTCTAAATTTTTTTTTTTGGGTGGGGACATTATAGGAGCATATTCCTGGGGAGGTTAAGGGATGCTGTGAAGGATTGAGGGGATCCGATTGAGTGGCGTGACGGTACAAATAAGGTGAATAAAGAGAAGTAAAAAAAAAACATTGAACCAGAAGTCGAGAACCCCCTTCCCATGGTCATTTTTCCATCACCCCATATCATCATTTTTATTTAGCCCTCTTAGTTTATGTTGTTCATGATGTGACCAGCCAGCCAGCCATGTTTTCATTTCCTGACCTTAGACCCCTGGTCACATCAGCCCCAGTGTGATGAATCGGCACAGAATTATAGAAATCCCCACTTCTAGGCCACTTTTAGTTTACCAGAATTCCCTCCACCCTTGTAATTTTTCCTTATACCCCACCAAATCATGTTTTGTGTTAGAAGTAAGCCCCATCTAATTGCTTTCTCAACTGCCACAGCACTGAAAATTGTCAGGTCGCGCCCTCGCATTGGTAATTTTCCTTTCCCCTCCTGAATCCATGTTTAGTGTTAGTTTTTTGCCCCATTTCACCTCAGTGCTCAGCTGCAGTGCATTTTTATTTCAGCTACCTGAAATATCCTCCCTCCTGACTTCACTGCTGCACCCCGCTCGGTCACCCATCTGCCTCCAAGCTTCTAACACCATCTCACTGAAGGCCTGTAATTTTGCCTGTCCCAGTGAGTACGTTGGGGCCCGAGTTCCTTACTGCAGCCTTCCCCGAGATGCCCCCCCCACTGCTGAGGCTGTCCATTACTCTCCCGTCTCCCAGACTACAGCTGCCACGTTGAATCCGCTTTATGGCCTTGAACACACCAGGGGTAGCAAGCTAGCTGCTCAGAGCACCTCCACAGCAGGTCCGGAGTGAAGACTGCCAAGAGAGTGTGTGCATTCGGAGCACGGCGGCTGTCAGCATCATGTGACTGCCAATCTGTAATCACACGTGATGCAGAGCCGGGGTTGGCTGAGACCTCTTGTTGAGCAAGTCAATCACTGCTGGAGGAGGCAGGGCTTCATCAGCTGACTGGCCATCAGGGTTTTTTTTTTAAGTTTAAATGCCTGGGAATCGCGGTGCTGGTTGGAAAAGTTATGGACATGGGCAGGGCAGCACAGCCTTGGTTTCAGGAGACAGATCGACTGTTTGTAAGTAAATCTGGGGGGTCGCATCATGAGTGACTCAACTCTCTGTGCAGAGTCTATGGCTAAAAGAAATTAAAACATTTTTTGGGGGGGACACAGTCAGCAAGCGGGAGGTGTGTGTGGGGGTTCTGAGCACCCAGGAAACCCCCCCCCCCAGCTACGCCCATGTGGTACGGAACCTCAGCGGCATAACTACATACAAACAACTGCATTCTTCTGTGCTTTTACTCAGAGAACCTAACTGGGTAAAACTAAAGAACCGAGAGGTTCTTTCCATATTTTCAAGATTCTGTAATATGTTATCTTTTACGGGGCATAATTCTCAACTACCAGGACCTTGAACACAACATCCTGAGACTTTGACTTTTACAAAGCCATCCTTTTATTTTAGTTTTTATTTTAATTCAACAACATATTTAATGTTCAACATGCATTCTGAAAGAACATGCAAACAGAATGCTACATTTTCTATAAGGCTAAGCCATCGACTGAACGTTTTCATCATTAAACTGAAGCTACCTTCAGAGAGTAACTGCACTCTCTCTAAAAGAAGGATAATTGCAATTTTGGGAGCAAACTTTTACAGGCAGTTTAAAGGAAACTACTGCCTTTAAACATCAAAACCAGGATATGTTTATAAGCTGCATGAACGCGCGCACAATTGCACAGTCGTGCCACTTTAAGGATTACTCAAGCGGCTACAATAAACAGGAGAAGCTACTCGCGTGGCTAAATTAACTGAGTTTTTCCTATTATCTCCTAGGACTACGTCAAGGGATAATATGGAAAATAATTCTAATAGCTTTATATTTAACTAAAGAGTTTTCTCCCTTATTTTAATACTTTCATCCAGCATTTCTACTATATAAATCTTTCTCTCTTTAAGAGGAGAACTTCCAAATTCTCTAATGCAGGAGAAAATAAAATAAATATCTAGCCCAGTATGTTATTTGTGACTTGCTCTTCTGTGCCCTTGATTTTCAAAGTCTGGTATTTATTTGGTGTTGCATGTTTGTCTGTTGTTGTACATTTTTTGCCCAATCCCAATGACTCTTTTAATTGATTTTTGCCCAAGAGCTGCAGTTGAGCTACTGTTCACCTTGTACATTATACCAGCTAATTGCCTGTACTCAATTTCATAATTTGTGTAATCTTACGTACTCCAGTATTATAGTTACTTTCACTATTACTGTGTACTTTTTGTTCCATCTCCCCCGGGTTGCACCTGTAAACGAGCCTTGGCTCAGTGTGCCTTTCCTGGTTACTAAGTTTCAGAAGAAAAAAAAAGCATTTCTTATGGTAATTAGAAAAGCAAGTCTCTACGCTGAGTGGCAGAAACTGTGATGATGTATGACTGTGCAAAGGGCACTAAGTGGTAGCTCATGGCAGTATTGCAGAATCTATTTTTGCTAGTAGGTATCACTGAGTATTTGCACACACGAATACAGAAGCACTAGATAGTAAGAGGGAGATGTTCAGGGGATACAGAATAACACACTGGATAAACACTTAATGGTTTGGGACAAATAAATACCTTGCTTCCACTGGAAAACTCTGTTGGGGAGAGGAGCTCTAATTATAACGACCACTCAGAATGCCAGAAATTACAAAACATCATACATGTGAATTGTGATTTTACAAAAAAAAAAGAAAGTTTGTACACCTCAAAAGTAATGCTGTTTATTAAAAACAAAGCATTGCTTCTCATTCTAATTATGTGTCTGTGGTTGAGGCAAAGGTCAAGAAGCACAGGCAAACCAGGAGCAGTTAAAAAATTCACAAGCAACACTTTATTGTTATCAATGTCAAAAGTACAGGCAGTTCAAACTAAAGTCTTTCATTTAAGTCTCTCCAAATCTAAAAGCTCAAACCAAAGTCCTACATCTGAGTCTCTCCAAATCTAAAAACCTAGAAAAACGAAAACATCACTCTCTTTTTATATGATGTTGTTGCCTGACAGTTTTTGTTAAACTCTGCAGCCTGTCCTTGTTACACTACATAACATTCTGTCTGGGGCCGATCTCCTGTTTTCACACAATGTAACAGAACTTTTGTCAATTTTTTTCCTGAGGCAAGTCAGTAAAAACAACAGAATAGACTAATCTGTCCCAAACTGGTTTCCTGTTGAATATTTTGCAAACAAGCTTGAGAGGGTCAAAAGGTTTCTCAAGGTCAACTCCCAGTGTTACAGATTTTCACTTTTTCTAATAATCTCTACATAGCCTTCTACAATACATTTCAAACAAGATAACTGTGTACGTTTGCAAATCAAGGGATCCCAGTTTCACATAAAGATTCACATGTATTTTAACCACGTAGAAGCAAGAAAGAAAGAAAGAAAGAATAGGATCAGCAAGAGGAGACTGTGGGACCTTTCGGAGTGGCCAGTTCCTCGGTGCCCCCAAGAAAAAGATGTGACTGTGCAACCTGTGTAAAGGTGCAGCACCGCACTGCTCTCTTCAGTACAAGTGAGCGGTGCGGCACCGCACCTTTACAGTAAATGGATCCCCCCAGCATCTGCCATATTCTCGGATCCTGGACTTTTCAAAATAAAATTAAGAAAGTGGCAGTGCATGAAAATTGTCTTTTCATGCCTGAAAAGCTGAATTGGGGGTAAGCCTTTTGGGGGTGGGGGCGCCTGTATTTCTGCAATTTTTCTTTAACTTTGCCTTATAGTACTTACAGTTTTCTGTATATGCCTTATCCCTTTTCCGTACCACATTATACAACAAAACAGTTCCATCTGCACACACATTTTTTTTTTTTTCAGCCTTCTGAATTCTCAGTTCTAATGTTTTCAGTATATTAATTTAGCCGTTATCATTGCAGCAAAACCATTACACTGTTTACCTGCATATCTCTTTTCTTTGTCTCTCCTGACCCTGGAGGAAGCATGCCTATTTTCCCAGAATGCCACCTCTTAGCCCACATGGTCTTCCTTTGTGGGCCTTCTACTTCCTCCTGGTTCCTGGAAAGTAAGGCTTTTTTTTTTTTTGTAGAATTTTCCACGCCCTTCTCTCTTACAGGCTACAGCCAGCATTAACTGGCAGGCAAACCATAGGATCTACAGTAGGTCGCTACCTGCCTGTAGACTCCTGGCCAGTTAAAATGTCACGAGTTTGCCAAGGTTTCCCTCTTAACGTAGATTCCTCCCATTGTGATAGTGTGTGATCACTGTATCACCTGCATCCATCATTTGGTGGGAACAGCGACCTGCCCTTGTATCTTGTTTAACCTGGGGTTAGGACATAACCTGAATAGTACCCCTTTCTTAACAATACAATGGGGCAGGCCCTGTTACCCACCCCAGGACCAATAAGTACACCATGAATACTTTTCACTTACTGGTATAACCTGCAAACATGTGTATCCCCATTTTGTAGCATACCCCACTCTCTGAATGTCCAAGGAATCCTTTGTTTAGGAAAAAGATCAATCCCTTTAGCTGTCTCCCAGGCTTCTTTCTCATCTTTCAACTGCTGTAGTAGAGAGGCCATGCCTCCACTTTGGATCACATGATCGGCATCTCGGGGTGTCCTTTCTTCTCCACCACGATCAATCATCTCTTCATTAGCAGTCTCTGCACCACTCACACCTGATCCTCCATGACCCAGCACTAGGCGTTCCTCCAGCTCCGATTCTGGATCAACAAGGTAGCACCCAGGAAGCACAGGGAGCTCCAAATGCTCCGTCTCCCTCTCGGGTATCGTGGCTCTGAACTGGTTCTCTCTCTGCTTTGACTGGCCTCCCTCTGGCTGCAACAGATGGGGCCTCTCCTTGCCTCACGACCTTATCCAGTTTGTTCAGGAACTTGCCTTTGCTGGTGGACTTGCATGTTGCCCCTGGTGGATTACTTGGACCCCTGGGTATCTTTGCTCAGCCTCCAGCCATTGTTCTGTGAGCCAGTTCACCAGTCACGGTTTTTACCATCTGCATCACTTCCTTCACTGCTCAAAAGTCATATCTCAACCACTCCTTAATGTCTCTGTTAGGTACACAACTGCCTGCCATCTGATGGGCATGCCTATTCTTGACACACCTCTGCTAGATTCTTGTCTGGTTGCCCTTGTCAGACCTGCTCTTTTTTGTACAGTCCACCATTTTAAGAAGGCAGACACGCTTTCAGGTTCTTTCCCTGCCTGTTCTTCTTTTTTCATCACTGGTGCCGACTTGTGCCACAGGGATTGGTGCTGGGACCAGTCCTGTTTAATGTCTTTATTAGCAACATTGCAAAGCATCTGGAGGGAAAGGTATGCCTGTTCGCAGATGACACCAAGAGCTGCAACAGAGTTGACATACCGGAAGGGGTGGAAAGAATGAAAAAGGATCTAAGCTTATTGGAAGAATGGTCAAGTGTATGGCAGTTGAGTTTCAATGCTAAAAAGTGCAAAATAATGTACCTGGGTCGTAGGAATCGAAGAGAGGAGTACAGGATGATGGGGGAGGTTCTGGTCACCACAAAGCAAGAGAGAGACCTGGGGATCATCATATCAGATGACCTAAAGGTGACCGAACAGTGTAAAAAAAAAAAAAAAAAGTGGTGGGGAAGGCAAACGGAGTGCTGGGATGCATAGATAGGGGTATAACCAGCAGAAAGAATGAGGTGGTGATGCCACTGTACAGATCACTGGTAAGACCTCACCTGGAGTACTGCATCCAGTTCTGGAGACCACATCTCAGGAAGGACATAGACAGGATGGAGGCAGTCCAGAGAAGGGCAACGAAAATGGTACATGGGCTGCACCAGAAGCCATATGAGAAAAGACTCTGGGACCTTAATATCTATTCATTGGAGGAGAGGAGAAAGAGGGGGTATATATATATATATATATATATATATATATATATTTTTTTTTTTAATTTAGTATGCTTTTTAGTCAGCAGACCCATGTAGAGATCTGTGCCCACCCACTCTGGTCCCCCTCTTCATCCCTGGAACTTACCTCCTTCCAGGACGATAACCCCTGGATTGCCCTCCAGGGTGGGGCTACCGCACCAAACGTGAACCCACACAACTATGGGAGAAGGTTGATGGTAGGGGCGCCCACCGGCATTGCCTCCCTGGATTGCCCACTAGGGCGGGGCATGGAGTTGGGACAGATATGGAAGACATCAGATTAAGTTAGCTGCCAAGGAGTGCCACAGGACGACTGGGGACCAGAGAAGTGGGGCGTCATGTACAGCGGCCACTATTTTAAATTGTCCCTGTGAAGGAGGAGGCGTGACATGCAGTGACGCCAGCATCCGCACGCCTAAGTGATTTAGGCATTTGTTGCTGCGAGACCCCCAGCCTCCGTTAGGGGTCCAACTTGCGCCAGACACACAACCCCCTCTCCCCCTAGCCAGCTCTCCCGACTTCTCGGGTACGTTCCTGAACCCAGGACATCTGTGTCGCAGATGGACACCATGCGGCTGTGCCAGCGAGAGAGGGGGAATATGATAAGAGACATTCAGGTACCTTAGGGGTATAAACGGGGTACAGGAGGGAAGCATGTTTCAGAGAAAGCATAGCACAAGGACAAAGGGAACATGACTAGAGGCTGGAGGGAGGATGGCTCAGGGGAATGTCAGAAAGTACTTTTTAACAGAAAGGTTGGTGGATCCGTGGAAGAGCCTTCCAGCAGAAGTGGTGGGGGCTAAAACAATACAGGAGTTCAAGAGCACATGGGATAGACATGAGGGTACCCTGGAGATGGGCAGAGAAGTCGTGACACAGATCAAATAGGATTTGGGCTGTCAACACTGAATAAGGAAATGGGCAGACCAGGTTGGCCATATGGTCCTTGTCTGCCATCAGATTCTATGTACAGTCTGTTTGGACTTTTGTTTCTGCTTCTATATTAGCTTCCGTTCTTCTGGTAATCATTCCTGGGTTGTTGCAGGATCCATGCCTTTCTTCTATGCTTCCCTGCTACCAGTACCAAAGTACAGAACTCCTAGCTTAGAGAAATATGACGTAAATCCCACTTTGTCTAACAACAACTGTGGTAGAGGCAAAGGTCAGGAAGCATAGACAAACCAGGAGCAGTTATAAAATTCACAAGTAACACTTTATTATCAAAAACAAAATAAAAAAAAAAAAAATTGTACAAGATGATTCTTAAGACAGGCAGTTCAAACAAAAGTCCTTCATCTGAATTTCTCTAAATCTAAAAACTTGGAAAAACTAAGACATCGCTCTCATTTATATGATGTCGTTGCCAGACGACTGTATTTTTAACCCTGCATCCTGTCCTCATTATGCTATAGAACATTCTGTCTGGGTCTGATCTCCTGTTTTCACACAGTGTGTATGAACTTTTGTCAGTTTCTTTCTGAGGCAAGTCTATAAGAGTAGCAGAATAGAATAATCTGTTGCAAGCTGGTTTTCTGTTGAATATTTTGCAAACAAAGTTGAGAAGGTCCAAAAGGTTTCTCAAGGTCAACTCTCCCAGTGTTACAGATTTCTACCTTTTCTAATAATCCCTACATAGTGGCTTCTGCAGTACATTTCAAACAACTATACATTTTCAAATCAAGGGTTCCCTGTTTCACACAAAGATTCACATATGTTTTAACCACAGAAAAGCAAGGGAGAAAGAAAGAATAGAAACAGCAAGAGAAGGCAAGGGAGATAGCAAGAGGAGACTGTGGGACCTTTCGGTGAGAGCAGTTCCTCGGTGCCCCAAGAAAAAGAAGCGACTTTGCAGTCATATAGGCAAAGACAGAGAAGTGGCAGATATAGGAGAGGACAGAACAGATCCTTGCTTTTAAATCTCTCTGCATAACAAATGAGACAGGGTTTTACCAAACCTTTTCACAGTCTGTTATAAAGGCATTATATTTGGGTGAATACAGCTGAGAACTGATTGTCATACAGAAGCCTTCTCAGAACCCATCCACCCCCAACCTACTGACATCTGGGACCTACTTTGGTGATCCCAAACTTCTGTAATCCTTTGCTGCTGTCTGTCCACATCTCACCTCTGAAACTCCCTGGTATCTCCTTCTTTAATTCTCCAGGAGCAGCTTGGTGACAAAGTGACTATGGTGACTGGGCCATGAAAACCTGATGTCACTGGTGAGCTGGGTGGATGTGGCTTGTCATTTGCTCCTGAGAATGTCAGTTTTCTCAGTCCTGCTGGAGAACTGACAGTAGAACCCACTCGGACGTGGGAAGAATGCTGATTCTTTCACCTCCCATGTACTTCTCCATTTGCTTTGTTCTCTGTAGCCACCAGAGAGCAGTATGCAGCGGTAGAGACTATCCACTCTCTGGCAGAGCAGATACTTGAACTTCTCTCTGATGGCCCATCACAGTGAACACAAATTCAGAGTTCAATCCCTGACAGCTGTTGTCACTGCACTGTTATGTCATTTTGGAAAAAAATATGTGTGTGTGTGTGTGTGTTTATTTATTTATTTATTTTTAATTCTTTATTTCTCATCTTGTTCTCCCCCGACTGGCCCCTGTCTGAAATGGTATTCCCATGCCATCACCCAACTTTCCTGGGACTTACCTTACTTAGGTGTCCTTGCCGCAGGTGCTGTTCAGAGAAGCCCAGTTGTCAGTGTGGACCGCATTGGACCAGGCATTACCTAGCTGCAGTCAGAGCTGTTTTCACTCTGGACCCACCTGCATGCAGTGATTCGATGTGTGTACTTCCCCGCCACAGAGATTCCCCTGGTGTCTGAGTGTAGGGTCCCTTTCCATGTGCCTGCAGTCCTGTTGTGTTGCCACCCAGGTTCTGTTATGTGGCAGTGATCAGAACACTCGTTTCCTCCTCCCTGAGAGAGGAGAGCTGTCTGAGGGTTGCTCGATCCTCCTTCCCCTCCTGGCAAGTCCCTGAGCAACTGGAGTCCGTTGCTGAACCTGGGTCATCAGCGTAGCAGGCAGTAGCTCTGCTGTGGTGCTACTGTGCCAGCTCCCAGATCCATTTTTTCCTTCTCTCTAAAGCATTCTGCACCCTGGCTGGATAGCACCATCCTTGAAAAGTCTCTGCGCTCTCAGTGACGTCATCCTCATAACTGGAATCCAGTGCCCACAGTTCAGGTACAAGCAGCAGTGGAGATGGAAGTGCTCCTGTATAATGTAACATCAGCAATAGAAAGTATTTTCTTACTTAAGAAAGAAGAGCTGGCAGTATAGCCTAGAGATTAGAGTAACAAACTGTAAATGAGCTTAGTATATCCAACAGACATGTGTTTGATTCCCACAACCTCCACTTACATAGAAACATAGAAGTTGTCAGCAGATAAGGACCTCTTGGCCCACTTAGTCTGCCCAGTTTTTCCTGCCTACTGTGCCACTGCAGACCTTACTTGATCACCAGTCGTCTCTTCCACTTGCGTGCTGTGTGACTCAAGCATGTCACTTAACCACTTAGTGCTCCTTGGTCACTACTAAAAACAGGCTTTGTGCCTAGTGGACCTTACCTGGTTACCAAAGAATGAATGAATAAATAAATAACTGAGTGCTTTGAATAAGAAAGTGATTTTCAGTGCTGCAGGTACAAAAGTATATGTTACAAAGAAATGTTTTTAACTCATAGGCCCAGATATTCAAAAGGGTTGCGCATGGCACAACAGTGTTGCACCATCATGGCCACTCGCCAGTAGCGATATTCAAAAGGAGAAAAGTCGCTGCACAAATCCTGATCAAGCGCATCAGTAATGTGCAGGCACAGGGAGGCGCTCCATGCATAACCTGCACAGACTGATATTCAGCCTGGATGGTAGAGCCATGCATGTGCAACCCCTACTTGCGCCTGCACAAAGTTAAGCCCCCCAAAAAAAAGGAACAACTGATGGCCACCCACAGGTGAGCTGCCGCATTGCAGGGCGCAACACGGCAGCTGCCACCTGTGGGTGGCCACCCGAGTTCTGGCTGCACCTGGCGGCGCCTTCCCCATGCCCGATCGCAGGCATATGTTGAATAATAAAGTCCGTCTATTACCTGGTGGTCCAGTGGATCGAATGCGCTCTATGGCGGGGCATCTGTTCAATGAATTTCTTCGTTCAGGAGACAGCCAGGACCGCGCTAAGAACGCCCGCCAGCCTGAGGTCCAGGGTATCAGTCCCACTGCCCGCTTCCTCACGGGCAGCACCACACTGGCCGAGCTCGATGATATTAGGCTGCACGCCCATTGGTGAGCCATTAGTGGGCGCAGCAGCCCCCCACCTGAGTGTCAGTCGCAGGCGCGGGGTGGTGCCGCCGGCTGACGGGGCAGTGGGACCCAGTGGGGGTACCAGACCACCAGGGTAATAGGACCATTTCTGTTAAACGGGTGCCCGCGATCGGGCAGCATTCGGTCCACCGGACCACCAGGGATATTGGACGGGGGTTATTATAACAATGCCTGCGATCGGGCACATAGCGGTCCACTGGACCACCAGGGATATTGGATGAGGAAGTCTTTGTTTAGACAAATGCCCGCAATCGGGCTGCAGGGGACGTTGGTCCCCGACGGCTGCTGCCTGGCAGGGCACCAGGCGTAAGTCATCGGGGATCGGAGCACCTGCATGCTAATGGAATGCAAATGGGGCCATAATGACATGCAAATGGACCCATGCGCGCCTTGCATAAATTATGGCCCCATTTGCATGTCCCCTTTTGAATATCACAGGTGCTGTGAATGGCACATTGGCACTTGCGCTAGCGCATCTCCATGCTCCACTCTGGCCACTGAGCCATGCACAGTGGGGGTGGCCAGGGTGCGATATTCAAAGCTGCTGAGCCATAGCGCAGCCTGTTGAACATCGCCCAGGCCACACCCCCATGTTGAGCTGTGCCCAGGCTTGGCGCCAGCCTGGCGCAGTTTGAATATCCGGGCCATAGTGTCTATACCTAAACTGTGGGAACAAGATTGTGGTAAGGAGCTAATATCGCAGAGAGAGACCCAACTTCCTGAGGATAACACCTAGCAGCCCAGTTAAGAATGGTATCCTGACAATAGAGCAGAGGAGAGAGGGCAGGTGGATGTGTGGGCTGTGACGTAGAAACATAGAATTTGACGGTAGATAAGGACTGCTTGGTCCACCTAGTCTGCCCATTTTCCTTACCTGTTTCGTATACCACAGATCCTAAATGACCTGCGGCTTGCCCTCTTTCCTATCACTAGAGTTCCTTTATGTCTGTCCCATGCGGTTTTGAATTACCCAACCTTTTTGCCCGTACAACCTCTGCCGGGAGGCTGATCTATGGATCCACCACCCTTTCTGTGAAAAAATGCTTTCTCACATTACCCGTAAGTCTACCCCCTCTATTTTCATATCATGGTCCCTTGTTCTTTAATGTTTTTTTTTCTTCTGAAAGATGCTACCCTCTTGTACCTTAGTATCCCCTCGTATGACTTTTAGTGCAGCCCCTGCACCATTTTTGTTACCCTTCTCTGAACCGCTTCTACTCCTAGGTCCTTCCAGAGAGGCGGCCTCCAGATCTGGACACAGTACTCTAGATGAGGTCTCACCAATGTTATGTACAATGGCATCACCACCTCCTACCTTCTGCTAGAGATACCTCATCCTGTGCACCCCAGCATTACACTTGCTCTCCTCACAGCCCTGTCACACTGTTTGGCAACCTTTAGATCATCACATATGATTACTCCCAGGTCCCTTTCCTGTTTGGTGGCCGTCAGTACCTCTTCAAACAACATGAAGTCTTGCTATATTATGACTATTGCAGTTTGCCCCAGCCTTAGAACTGCTCCGGAGGTGAAAGAGTTAACTTCCATGCAGAGCATGGAGCTTAGAGCGCGAGGTCTGTCAGAAGCTCTGTTTGGCTGGTTTCAAACCGAACCGTCAGATTCTTTACTCCGCCTCACTGAACAGTCGCTCCGGAGATTCCTCCTGTTGCTTGGTTCATTTCTTCGGTTTAAAGCGCTATTTCTCGGTTTCATTTAACCGCGATTTCATTATTTTAACCGCAAAACCGATCGGTTCAGGCTCTGTCTATGGTAATCGTAAGTAATAGATAGGGTTTTTTCTGTGTGGAATTTGTAAAGTATTATCGGTTCGGTTGAACCGATCGAGTTGTATTTAAATATAAGTTTAAAGCCTTTTAAGGCTTTTTAGAGTGCGGTTCCCGGTTCTTATCGGTTCTAAAAAAAACGGATTTCATTACGGTTTTTTCCACGACCCGTGACACGGTTTGGAACCGATAAGGGTGTCTTGCCTGGCACTGCCATCAAAAGGGCAAGTTGGTTGGTTAGGCTGGCATCATGTCTGAGAAACCCAAAAGAAAAACCGGGCCCACTGGGTTTCAACACTGTAGTATCTGTGGGGAAGCCTTTGCCAAGGCTGACCCACACACTACATGTGTCTATTGTCTGGGGTTTGACCACCTCAATTCAGACTGCCAGATTTGTAAAAATTTTCCTGCAGCCACCCTGGACAAGAGAGTGGGCAGGCTCAGGAACGAGAGGCCAAAAGTCCACTGACCCGATGGCCAGCCCGGTTCGGGTGCCAACCGAACCGGAGGGAGTGCCTCTGACCAGGGCTGAGACTTCCTCGGCAACGGCAAGCTGGCTCTGAGGAGCCAGTTCCAGCAAAGAATCTAAAAATCAGCAGGTTTGGAGTCCAAAATTCCTTCTCCAACTGCTGCTGAGATAGCCAGGGCAATACAGATTGTCCAGTCCTGTCCTCGGTTCCTCCAACCGCCACTGTCTGGCAAAAGGTCGGTCTGGTCCGGTTCCTGTGGTTCAGGATTATGATATAGAAGAGTTCTATGAACCAGAGGAGGGGATGAGGATTATGATCAGTGTGAATGTGACTTTGAAAGTCTGGATGTGCCCATTGAACCGGACATCTCCCCAGACAGACCTTCAGGTGAGTCTCCCCTAGGCTTTCTGAGTCCCTTCTCATTTTTTGTTTTATAAAAGTTGCTGAGACCCTCCAGCTTCCTTAGAGGAGGCTTTGGATGAGCAAGAGGAGCCTGACTATGTGGAGATGATGGATATCCCAGAGTCCAGGAGGTTGTCCATCCCTTACATAAATCCTTTAGAAAACAAACAATACAAATTTTAAAAGCTCCTAATTCTGTGCCTCCTGTGGATAAAAAGATGGACAGGAGGTACACTTTGTCAGGTCCTGATACAGATTTTCTTTCACAGCAATGCAGTCATGTTAGTAGTTCAGGCTGCAGCCTGTGATAAAGCTAATATTCCACTGGCTTCACATCCTCCTGACAAGGATTCCAGGAAGATTGATGCCATGGCCAAAAACAATACATGGCAGCATCCTTGGGACTCAGACAAGCTAACTATATGGCTTATGTTGCAAGATACCAGAAATCTAGATGGGATACGGTCATGGCCTTAGCCAAACAGGTCCCTGGCCAGCTCGCAAAGGAGCTGGAGCAGGTGGCCCTTGATGGTATTGAGGCATCTAAGGTGCAATTCCATGCTGCAGTGGATTCTAATGATGTATCCTCTAGAATCATGGCTACATCTGTGGCTTTTCGCAGATTGGCCTGGCTCAGGTGTACTACTTTGTCACAGGATACCCAGTCTAAGGCTATGGATTTTCCTGTGGTGGGAAATTCTCTGTTTGGGGAGCAGACAGAGAATTATATGAAGAAAATGGATGAATATAGAACCACTTATAGGAGTGCACAAGCCAAGGAACGGCAAGCCACTCCTCAGAGGCAGCCCCCCAAGGGTAGGGGTAGGCCTTTTCACAGGCCTTTTTACCAGACTCAGGCCCTCTCTTCAGCCTATGTACAGAGGGGTTCTTCAGAGGGAGAGGCAGGTTCGAGCAGGCCTGCTCCCACCCCTCAGCCTAAAGCCCCTGCCAAACAGGCACCCTGATGGGATGCCCAGGGTCGGCCTCCACTACCTGTGGGCAGGTTGGCTCACTTCATCCAGGACTGGCAGTCTTTAACTTCAGACAGGTGGGTCCTGGAAGTAGTGAGCCAGGGTCTGGTTCTCAGCTTCAAGAAATTTCCAAAGATGAGCCAGATTTTTCCACCTCAGAACCCTTTAGAGACTCTTGCTTTGGAAACAGAAGTCTCAACCCTCTTGGCTCTCAGAGCTGTAGAAAAGGTTTCTCCCCTTCACCAGGGCAAGGGTCTGTACTCCAGGTACTTCCTTACCCCAAAAAAGACAGGAGAGTGGCGGCCTATCCTGGATCTAAGATATCTAAACAAGCACCTTTTAAAGCAAAAGTTCAAAATGGTGACACTGGGAATGATTTTAACCTCCCTAAGGCCAGGGGACTGGCTAGCCTCCCTGGACCTCAAAGATGCCTACTTCCATGTTCTTATCAGAAGCTCCCATCGAAAGTACCTCAGATTCGAACTGCCCTCAGGCCATTATCAGTTCAGAACAATGCCCTTCGGCCTCACTTCTGCCCCAAGGGTGTTCACAAAGTGTCTGGCAGTAGCAGTCGCTCACCTAAGAAGGCAAAAGATTGCCATTTTTCCCTACCTGGACGACTGGCTCATTGTGGGTCAGTCTCCAGACCAGGTCAAATCACACCTGCTAGTTACCCAGCAGCTGCTTACCTCTGGGATTTCTTCTCAATCTTCCAAAGTCAGTTTTGAACCTGTCCAGGTACTCACCTTTATAGGCGCAGAACTGGATACAAAGCAGGCCAGAGCCTTCCTTCCCTTGGAAAGGGTAAGGACCTTAGTGGCCCTGGCCGCCTCCTTCACTCTGCAGGTTTCTCGACCAGCAAGGCATTTCCTGCAGCTCCTAGGGCACATGGCTGCCTCCACAGCTGTGGTGCAAGGAGCAAGATTTCAGATGAGGGACATTCAGTTCCATTTGAGAGCTTTCTGGTCTCAAAGAAGAGATCCTCTATCCAAGTTAATCCCAGTGACTCGAACACTGATCCAGGCCCTTCAGTGGTGGCAGGATCAGAGCAATCTGAGACAGGGGTGCCTTTCATCCTCTGTCCCATTCCTTGACCCTTACTACAGATGCATCCCTTTGGGATGGGAGCTCACATGGGCGACCTCTCCACCCAGGGATTATGGTCCCTCAGGAATCTCTGCTCAACATCAATCTGTTGGAACTCAGAGCTGTTTTCTAGCACTTCAGGTTTTCTCTGCATCTGTTCAGAACAAGGTGGTACAGGTCAGAACAGACAACACCACTACAATGTGGTACATCAACAAACAAGGGGGCACTCGGTCTTCGGCCTTGTGCACCGAGGCGATGAAGTTGTGGTCTCTGGCTTACTCCCTGAACACTTCCTTCATAGCAGTTCACCTCCCAGACAAGGACAATGTCCTGGCAGATGCCCGCAGCAGGATTTCCCAGGGCCATCACGAATGGTCACTGGATCCCCTGGTACTGGGGATAGTGTTTGCCAGATGGGGCACTCCTCAGATAGATCTTTTCGCAGCCCCAGACAATTATCAACTTCTACTGTTTTGTTGCAGGCCCCCAGTGTTGGGCTCAGTTCCCCTGGATGCCTTTCTCCTCGATTGGGAAGGGAAGTTTCTTTATGCCTTTCCCCCCTTCCCTCTCCTGTTCAAAGTACTAGTCAAAATCAGGTCTCAGCCCTGCAAAATGATCCTGATTGCTCCAGACTGGGCCAGGCAGCCCTGGTACCCACTCCTTCTGTCCTTAGCAGTCCATCTTCCCCTGTGTCTCCCCAGGAACCACAATCTGTTAACCTGTGCTCAGGGGAGAGTTTGGTATCCGAATCTCAAATCCCTCAACCTCAAGGCTTGGCTCTTGAGCAGTTAGTTTGCTGATTTGCAGCTTTCTCAGTGTTCTCGAAATCCTGAGGGCTGCTAGGAAGCCTTCCACCAGGGCTACCTATAACTCCAAGTGGAAAAGGTTTTCCATATGGTGTTCTGGGAAGCATGTTTCCCCAGAATCTGCTGATCTACCTACTGTATTGGACTACATGGTCCATCTTAATTCTTTGGGACTGAGACCAGCCACCCTGAAAGTGCACTTGGCTGCTGTCTCTGCCTTCATTTCAGCAGGGAAGCCCTCTTCTCTCTCTGCTCATCCTGTATTTTCCAAGTTTTTTAAAGGATTGCTTCACACCAATCCTCCATTCAGGGACCCTGCCCCGGCTTGGGATCTTAATGTATGCATTGCTCAGCTAATGCAACCCCCCTTTGAGCCTCTGTCTTCGGCAGAGCTTAAGTATTTGACTTGGAAAACTGTATTTCTGGCAGCCATCACTTCTGCCAGGCGATAAGTGAGTTACAGGCTTTATCAGTAGAAACTGACTTTATTTCCTTTCACAGGGATAAAGTGGTCCTCAGGACTAACAGGAAGTTTTTGCCTAAGGTGGTTTCAGATCTCCACCTTAACCAATCTATTTCACTTCCAGTGTTCTTCACTGACCATTCCTCCTCTGGTGAGAGGAGGCTGCACAGCTTAGATGTTAAGAGGGCCCTGTTACTACATAGAGCGTACCAAGGGTCACAGGTTTGACTCCCTCCAACTGTTTCTCACTTATGGTGAGGTTGGGAAAGGGAGACCTGCCACTAAAAGATCCATTGCCAGGTGGATTGTTTCTTGTATCCAATTTTGCTATCAAAAGCTGGGTAAGGTTCCCCCCTCAGGCCTGAGGGCTCACTCTACCAGAGGTACAGCTGCATCTCCAGCTGCTGCTAGAGACATCCCTATCTTGGAGATATGTCAGGCAGCTACTTGGAAGACAGTACACACTTTCACCAAGCATTACTCCCTGGATATTCAGGCCAGGAGGGATGCTTGGTTTGGCACAGCCGTGCTTCAGAGCCTATTCCCTAAGTAGGTTCTGTCCCTCCTCCATGGAGGTACTGCTGTGTAGTCTGCAATAGTCATAATATAGCAAGACCTCATGTTGTTTGAAGAAAAAATTACTCACCTTAGTAATGTTGTTTCTTCTAATGGAGTCTTGCTATATTATGACCTCCCCCCCAGCCTGCCCCTCTCAGAACTCCTACTTTGGGGTATGGGGTGGGTAGTCCTCTGTTGGCATTTATTGATGCCCTCTTTCATGTTTGGGTGTTGTGTTTATTTAGTTATTTTATCTCAATTTTCTGGTCCACTGACTTGAGTCTTTGTGTTGGGACCAGTAAAATGTGTTAATATATTAGTAGCCAGTTGGCTAGTGTAGGTTACAGCTTCCACACAGAACCTTAGTGAGTTTTTGCTCAGAAGATCTGACTGTTTCGGTTTGAAACCAGCCAAACGGAGCTTCTGAACCGAGCTCGCTCTCTAAGCTCCATGCTCTGCATGGAAGTTAACTCTTTCACCTCTGGAGCAGTTCTAAGGCTGGGGCAAACTGCAATAGTCATAATATAGCAAGACTCCTTTAGAAGAAACAACATTACTAAGGTGAGTAATTTTTTCTTCTCCCCCACCCCCCCAGTCATGTACTAATATTATATCTTTGTCTGGATTCTGTGTCTGTTTCGTGTAATGTCTAATTGTACAATATGTATTTTATGTACTGGTCGCTGTGAAAATGGTGTTTTTGGTAATCTGCTTACCAGTTTAAATAAAAATGAAATGTACTCCTCCCCGCATATCTTTGCCCCAGGTGCATGATCTTGCACTACTTTGCATTGAATCTTAGCTGCCACACCCTTGACCACTCCTCAAACTTTCTTAGGTCCCTTCTCATTTTCTCTACCCTCCTGTAGCGTCAACTCTGTTGCAGATCTTTTGCAAAGAGATGCACCTTCCCTTCCATCCCCTCTGCAGTGTCACTTATAAAGACATTAAAGGTGACTGGCCCAAGCACTGATCCCTGCGGGACCCTGCTGCTCACCCCCCTCTCTTCGGATTGAACTCAGTTCACCGCCACCCTCTGTGTCCTGTCACTCAGCCAATTTTTGACCCCGTTTACCACTCTGGGACCCACTCCCAGGTTGCCCAGCATGGGTGTAGAGTTTAGCTTTTCCCTGGGGGTATCGCAGGCTCATAACTATTGGCCTAAACAGTTAACCTATTTTTAGACCACCTAATCTGGGGTGGGGGGGCTCGAGCCTGGAAGCCCCCCAAACTCTACTCCTATGCTGCCCAGCATGTTTACTAGCCTCCTACGTGGGACGGTGTCAAAGGCCTTGCTGAAATCCAGGTAGGCCACATCCACCACCCCTCCCTGATCCACCTCCCTAGTCACTCAGTCAAAGAAATCTGTCAGATTTGTTTGACAAGATCTTCCTGCTGTGAATCAGTGCTGCCTTGGATCCTGTGCTCTGATGGATTCATGCTATATCACAAACCTTTCTTTTAGCAGTGATTCAGTTAGTTTCCCCACCACCGAGGTCAGGCTGACTGGCCTGTAATTGCCAGTCTCCTCCTTGCTCCCACTTTTGTGGAGAGGGACTACATTCACCCTCCTCCAGTCCTTTGGTACCATACCTGTTTCCAGCAAATTGTTGAACAGGGCTGTCAGTGGTGTTGCCAGCACCTCCCTGAGTTCTTTTAATACTCTGGGATAAGCCGGCTCGGTGGGGCTGAGGCAGTGGATGTCGCGCTATGCCGGCGACCCGTGTTCAGGAATGAGCACAGGCTGCCGAGGGTCGGCAGGGGTGGAGAAGGATTGAGTGTCCGATGGACTGTTCTACGTCTCTGGGGAGGGGGATTCTCAGTGGTCAGCGCCTGCTTGCTTCCTGGCGGAGGCTGGGGGACAGGGTGCCTTGCTGCAGAAGGGGGAGGAGTTGGGGCAGATGTTTGGAGGGAGTGCATGCGGATGCATGCGCGCTCCTCTCCGCAGGCATCATTGCACGCCTTGACTCCTTGGGAAGAGAAAACCAAGAAACAAGATGCCACGGCAGAATGGTGGAGGGCACCTCGCAGGCTCTGCTGTTCACCAGCCACAGTGCTGGCCTCTCTGAATCCGGTCTCCGGTTGGGGTTGGGGAACCCCGTCTGGGGGGTCAATCCCTGGGAGTTTGGGCCAACGCTGGATGGTGGACACCGGGGGACAGGGCTGGGGGCTCCCTCCAGAGGATAGCCGGCAAGTAGAAAGGTACAGGGGAAAAAGAAAAACCTCTGGGATATATCCCGTCTGGCCCCATTGCCTTGTCGACTTTCATATTAGCGAGTTCCTTTAAGACTCTCTCCTCAAATGGACTGTGTCCACTTCCCTCCCAGTGGTGTTTCCGTCACCTAACCTTGGTCCCTCCCCTTCTCCTTCTTATGTGAATACGGAACAGAAATGCTTGTTCAGGATTTCTGCTTTTTCTTGGTCCCCCTCTGCACACTTCCCTCCTTCCCTTTTTAGTCTCAAAATCCCACCCTTATTCTTTTTTCTTTCACTAACATGCCTGAAAAAATTCTTGTCCCCTTTTGTTATTGCCTGGGCTATTTTTCTTTCTGTTTGCGGCTTTGCGCTCCTGACTGCTTTCCCCTCCTCCCTCTTCTTTTCCAGATACAGTTCCCTGTCTTCTTCCCTCTGTGTTTACTTGTACCTCCTGAATGCCACCCTTTTCGCCCTAATCTTTTCTGCCACTTCCTTTGAGAACCATAGTGTTTTTTTCTTTTCTTTCTCTTTGTTATACTTACTTGCCTAATGCAATGGCTTGTTGCCTCCGCTATGGCTCTCTTAAGATTTTTCCATTATTCCTCCCCCCTCTTTCTCCTTCCCTTCAATTGATTTTCTAAGACATTCCCCCTCTCTGCAGAGTTGGCCCGCCTGAAATCCAGCACCCTTGCTTTTGTGTGGTTTGACTCTTCTGCTGTTCTCACATTGAACCATGTCGTATTGTGATTGCTTGTTCCCAGATGGCTACCCACTTTTACATCTGTAGTTCTGTCCCCACTGGTGAGTACTAGGTCCAGAGTCGCTCCTTCTCAGGTGGGCTTCGTCACTAGCTGTCTTAGGCACACCCCCTGCAGGGCGTCTAGGATGTCTCTTTTCCTGGCTGAGGCTGCAGCCTGGTTGCTCCAGTACACATCCAGCAGATTGAAGTCTACTACCAGCAGCACCTCCCCTGTAGCTGTCATTCTGTGGATGGCTTCTGCAAGTACCTTGTCCAGCTCTTTCCCTTATGTGGGAAGTACTGTATGTAGATCACACCAGTGCTAATGGCAGTGCCTTTTCCCGTCTCCAGAGTGATCCACAGTGCCTCCCCCTCTCCCTGCATCCCCTGTATCTGAATTTTCTTAAGTCCTTCCCTGACGTAGATAGCCACTCCTCCCTTTTTACCCACCCTGTCCCCCTTGAATAGAGTGCAGCCTGGTATTCCCATATCCCAGTCATGGTTCCCTGTGAACCACATCTTGACAACAGTGACAGTGTCCAGGTATGCCTCAGCCATCAATGCCACTAAGACTGCGGGCATTTGTGCACATGGCCTTCCAATTTTTACTGCCTCTTCTCCTAATAACTACCCTCCTATTCCCATGTCTTTCCTCCATATCCCTCTTGTCCTTACTCCCATTCTGCCTTTTCTCTGTAATTTTACCTATTTTAGTTTTAGTTATCTTTGACAATTTCTCAACCTTATGGTCTTCTCTGTCATCTGAATCATTTTGGGGGGCTGTTGCTTCATCCAGCTTATTTCCGCCACCCCCCGACTAGTTTAAATGCTTGCTGATGAAACATTCAGACCTCTCACTGAGGATCCTGTCCCCCCCCCGATAGATGCAGGCCATCACCACTGTACAGGCCTGCATACCTCCAGGTGGCACCCCTGTCCCCAATGGAGCCAAATCCCTCTGCTCCGCACCAATCTTTCAGCCTTGCGTTGAATCTCTTGGTACGGAGTACCCTATTTTCCCTCATGCCCTCGACGGGTAACACCTCTGAAAAGGTTACAGAGCATGCAACCTGTCTTAAGACCCCTCCCCAACTCCCTGAACTGCTCCTGCATTACCCTAGCCTCACCGCTTGCTAGGTCATTTGTTCCCAGGTGGATGATGACGTCTAGCTCACCCTCCCAGCCTACTGCCCCAGCGATCCTTAGGATGTGCTGTCCATCCCTCCAAGCTGTGGTGCAGGATAGGCACTTGAACTCCATCACTCCCTCCCCTCCTGGCCCCATGTTTACCCCCTGATGATAGAGTCCCCCTGATGATAGAGTCCTCCACCAGGAGTTGCTTCCTCCTCCTCCTCTGGGGTCCTCTATATCCCCCCTCCAGGTCTCCACCATCGAAGACCCCCCACATCCTCCTTGGTTACCATCATGGGTGCCTCTCTGGGACAGTCCCACCCTGTCAGAACAGCAAAGGAGTTAAGGAGTGGAACCGTAGGAGGGATGTCTCTTCCCCACTGCCTCACCCTTTCCGTTCCCACTGTCCAGCCATTCCTCTTCCTTGGCAATGGTTGAGGCAGTGTGGGCAGACATGGTGGTCCCTGGGTGGGGGGAGGAGGTCTCCCGAATCCCGGCCAACTCAACCTGGAGACAAGCAACCTCTACCCTCTTCCCAGAGAGATGCCTGTAGATGGGACAACACTGCAGCCTCCAGAAAGTCTTCTGAAGACTGCCGCCCCACAGCCACTGTACCATTCCCATCTTGCCTATAAGTGTCCTTCCTGCTTTAGGGTATTTTTTGTCTCTCTCTCTCTCTCTGTCTTCCTCTTTCTTGCCTCTCTTCTCTACTTTTCTGCAGTAGAGAAACACCCTACTTAGTTGCCTTATTGATTTGTAGCTGTTTCTATGTGTTCAGGTGAACCCTACCTTTCTGCCTCCACAGGAAGTATCTATCTGCTGTCAGTCTCCCCCTAGAGCCTATAAAAGTGGAGCTATCCCCGGGTCAGTGGGAGGGAGGGCAGTGTCGTGTGTGTGTGTGTGTGTGTGTGTGTGTGTGTGTGTGTGTGTGTGAGCTTGTTGTGCCCCCTCTTCCCCTTACTTCTGCTAGACAAACACCCTGTAGTAATTAAGTTTTAGAAGGCTCAAAAGTAATCTTGCTGACATGGACTTCGGAGCATGTGCCACTGTAGTCACGCTGACATTTCCTTGCTTGTGCCTCATGATACGGGTGGGTGGAGGTGTTTTTCTAATTTGGCAGATGGGGCAGATCCCCTCACTTTACATTCAATGTAGTTGTCTGGCTGGCCGAAATGGTTGCCGCCCTGATTCCCTTTGCCCTTGTGGTTGTGCCCTTATTTCCCCCGGTCAGATTTACTTCGACTTATTGAGTGACCCATTAGAAATTGTCCCCTTTTATAAAAAACTGAAACCCAGAAACATATCTGCACACCCCCTTTAATTGAGCATTTAAAAGAAAAAAGTGCTGACAATTGGGACAAGACACGCTAACAATTGCCTTGTTTGAAATTCCTGATATCCATTACAAACATGGCTGCCAACTTTCCTCACTAACCAGAATCATTTAGGCCCTAGAAGTTTACACTCTCTCAAAATAAAAAGAGTAAAGAAAGTGATTAAATGTTGTTATCCTTTATAAAGCCCTTCTCACACATGTACACAAATTATAAAATGTGCTACTCACAGTTTTTTAGGGGGGTCTTTTCTGACTGTGCCGCCCCCCCTTCCTTAACTACCTAGGAGGGAAATCTTTGCTGCTTGCTCTGTCCCAGATACAGTTAAATCCCAGGTATTGCCGAGGCCTTCTGTTGTCTGTCGTTCTGTGGGGAGAGGTGAGCATTCAGCAAGTAGAATTCTACAGACATAAGGCTAGACCATCGGCACAGCGGCAGTGCAAATGCTCACAATGCTGGCAGCCTGAGTTCGGGAATGAGCTCAGGTTGTCAGGGGGGCCAGGGGAGGAGGAGGAGGAACTAGTGTCCCAAGGGATCTAGCATTCTAGGAGACACTTTCCTCCAGTGAGGGAGGGCAGCCTGCTCCACCGCTATACTGCCACCTGGGTGTCCACAGGTGGCAGTGAAGTCAGAAGTTCCTCATGGGGACAGATGGTGTCTACTGGTACTGTGCCCCGAACACTAGCATGCACCCTCGCCACTGAAGTACAAGAGGATGGAACGTACAGAGGAAAATACCCTGACCGGCAGGATGAGGCCAGCTGCCCACATATCCTGCACCTGGGTACTTGGGGCCCCACCTCCACGCATACCGGATCAGGGGTGCCATGAGGGTGGCCTCCCCTACCAGAGGGGGTCAAGCTCTGGGGGAACTCTAGAGGCGAGGGTGAGTCCTGGGGGCTGCCAGGGTGACGGGGCTGGGGGAGCTGAGCAGATGCAGGGCCAACCACAGATGCAGGGGACATAAACAGCAGTAGCTGCAAAAAATAATTTAGCAGAAGTTTGAATTCTTGTATTGCAAGATAGATAAACATTTCATTTTTCAGTGTATGGGTAGGCAAATGTTTGACAGCTGGGGAGGGACTACTTTTTACTAGTTACTTTTACGTAAAGAAACTGCATGTTTTTAATTGAAAAAGATGGTGAAGCAGATAATGTCTGAGGGACAAGGATCTTATAAGGATCCCATAGTCAAGTAGCTGTCCTTAGTAATAATGTAATTAGTAATAATGAAAGGAGAAAGATACTGTAAATTCAGAACAAATAAGAGATACAGTATAAGCAAATTTATATGTAAATATTATGTTTATCAGAGGTTTTCCAGAAGTATCACAAGCTCTGTAAAAGCTCTCATGTGTAGTGAAATTATACACTGGATTTTCTCTAAGGTACTCATTTTAGTTGTATCCTGTAGCCTTTATGCTGAGTCCACTTTTTTAAATAAAACATCTACATTTGTTCTTTAAAACACAGTTAAAATACTGTTTTTGAGAGCAAATCACATTGGGCCAGTGTGACAATGATTCTGATATTAAAAAGCTAGTGGAGCCAGAACAGGAAGGTGCAACTATCTTGGTCCCTGCCCTGAGAAGCACAACTGAAGCCTACCTGGGCAGACGTCCTAGGATGTCCATCTTTAATAGCCCGTATTTTAGAAGGGAAGGGATTGTATTTTGGCTCCGTAGAGCTGAGCCACGCTGATCCCTTCCACTTTCTAATAGCACTTCAGTCCGCGTTGCGCCCCATTCTGCCCCCACGCTTTTTATATCATGATTTGTCAGAGTGTGCAAGGCTCAAGGAATGAATAGGGGCTGTTTTTAAGTTGATATACGTTGTTTAGATGGTCGCTTGAATGAACATGGCCACCGCTTAACCAACAAGGTCCTTGTTAGTTAAGCGCAGCCATGACTTGTTCCAAATGGGCATCTAAACAAATATAAAATGTGCCCTGTATAGCCCTATGCTGTTGCTGCGCTTATTCCACTCACAGCACTTCCTCCCTTATCCCTTTCCCATTTCTGCCCTCTTTCATCCTACTTCATCCCCCCTTCCTTTACCCCTCCACTCCACTTCCCCCTCTCTCCTCTGCTTCCTCGCCTTGTTATCTCTGCTACCCCCGCCCCGTGGGTCTTTCCTGCTTAAGCTTCATTGTGAATCTCCTCCTTGCTCTTATTTTGCTCCTTCCATCTCTCTTCTCCCTCCATCCACCCCTGTACTTTCTCTCCTTGTAAGGCCTTCACCCCTCTTCAGACAAAGCCACTGGCTGCACTTCACACAATATTTATCTAGTCATATTGTTCTTTTGTTTATGTAATTACTTTCCTCATGTTGTACTACTTACTGAAACCATTGTAATTTGCTGTTCTTGTGACGTGACGTGGAACCTCTGTAAAAGAGCCCTTGGCTCAAACGTCTTTCTGATTTTTTAAATAAATAAATAAAACTGAAGGGCCCTCCTTAATCAGTGTGCCCGTAAATTGCACAGAAACTTACTTTTTGGTTTAATAACAGGCATCAAATTATCTACTTTGTTGGTTTTCACAAGACCAATGTGGTTACAACCATTTCTTTGAGACACGAACATGGGATACTCGAGCTTGCGCACAGACACCAGGAGGAAGCACTGTAGCTCTGGAGCAGCTTTACTGCCTTAGGTATAGGTGTAGTTAAGTGCTGCTCTTTCTCTGACTACTGATAATCTCCTAGATTTATAGAGTGGGGGTAGACTGAGCAGCACATTCATGTAAATAAGGCTCACTTTTGAGCTCTTCACAGTATAAGACAAGAGATGCACTTTGTCCTAGTTATGTAAACTGTGTTTGCATATTTATTGTGCATTGCTAGTTAAGGCAATGGCAAGCTGTTTAAAGGAAACAAGCCAAGGTAAGAGGAGGAAGAGGCCACTATGGTCCTCCAAGGAGGTGGTTGAGGTGGTAAGAGAGAAATACACAGCTTTTAGGAAGTACAAGGAGACCCAAACAGAGGAGGGGGGACAGGAAGGTACTGTATATCTAGATAAAGGGAGGCAGGGAGGAGGGTGAGGGCAGCAAAGGCTCAAAAAGAAGAGAGGATCACCCAGGAGGTCAAAAAAGAGGATAAGACTTTTTTTCAGGTATGTGAACAAAAAGAAGGCGGCAAGGGGTGAGATAGTGGGAATCGGGAGAGTTAGGGGGAGGGGGCTATGCACAGAAGATCAAGGAAAAGCTAAAGTGTTGTTAAATAAGTACTTCTGCTTGGTGTTTACTGTGAGGAGGAAGGATTGACATGCATCAGCAGGCACCGAGGGGGAGTGGCCAGAAGTCCATTTTCAGAAGAAAGAGTCCGCTGAGGTTGGAAGCCCTATATGAAAATAAAGTAATGGGGCCAGATGGTATCCACCCAAGGGTACTAAAAGAACTGAGCCCTCTGGCAACACTATTCAGTACCTCATTAGAGGCTGGGGTAGTTCCAGAGGACTGGAGGAGGGCCAATGTGATCTCTCTGCACAAGGGTGGTGGTAGTAGGGAGGTGGCTAGCAGTTACAGACCAGTCAGTCTCACATCAGTGATGGGAAATTTAGTGGAACCCCTGCTGAAGGTGAGACTGATGGAGTACCGGGAGGCAGATGGGCTGCTCTACCACCGGTAGCAGAGCTCCACATGAGGGACGTCATGTCAAACAAATTAAATAGATGTCATTGATTGGGTAATGAGGGAGGTGGATCGAGGGGGGGGGACAGTAGATGTGGCCTATCTGGACTTCAGTAAGGCCTTTGACACTGTATGGCATAGGAGGCTGATTAAGGAACTTAGCAACCTGGGGGTGGGAGAGAAGGTGGTAGGCTGGGTATCTTAACTGGTTGAAAGATAGGAGGCAGAGGGTGGTGGTAAACGGCAGTTACTCGGGAACAGGAAAATGATCAGTGGAGTACCATCAGGATTGGTTCTGACTCCGTCCTCTTCAGTGTCTTCATAAGTGGCATTGCTGAGTAACTGAAGGCGAAGGTGTGTCTTTTTGCAACCGACGTGAAAATCTGCAATAGGGTGGACACCCAGGCAGGGGTGGAGAGAATGCAGAGGGATATGGGGAAACTAGAGGAGTGGTCTAGGTAATGTCTGCTGGTTTTCAGTGCCAAAACGCGCAAAATCGTGCACCTGGGGGCCGTGTACAAGACTGGGGGGGGGGGTACTTATAGTCGTCAAGCAAGAGAGGTACGTTGGGGTAATCGTATCTGATGATCTCATGGGGGCAGGGCAGTGTGACATGGCTGTAGGCAAGGCTAGCCAGACACCGGGTTCCATAGGGAGGAGGATTTCTAGCAGGAAAAGACAAGATAGTGTTGCTGCTGTATTGCTCACTTGTGAGACCCCATTGGGAGTACTGTGTCCAGTTCTGGAGACTGCACCTCCACAAGGACTTTGATAGGGTAGAAGCAGTCCAAAGGAGAGCTACCAAAATGGTGCAGGGGTTGCATGAAAAACCATGTGAGGAGAGGCTGCAGGAGCTCAACATGTACTCTCTGGAAGACAGGAGAGTGAGAGGGGGCACGATTGAGACCTAGAATTACCTAATGGTGTGAACCAAGTGCAAGAGTGGAATCTCTTTCACAGGAGGAGGAGCAGGCATGCTATGAAACTTGAAGGGGGTAAGTTTAGGAGGGATGTGAGGAAATACGTCTTCACAGAAAGGGTGGTGGATGCATGGAACAGCTTGCCAGAAGAGGTGGTGGGGCAAACACAGTAGGGAGCTTCAAGCACGCGTGGGATAGGCGCATGGGCATAATAGAGGAAAGGGAGGAGGGGGAGGTTCAGCTGTGATTGAATAGAGTCCAGGGTGTAATGATAGGCAGGGAAAATAGAGCAGACTAAAAAGGCCTACCAGTGTTTTTCTGCTGACCCTTTTTGTGTTTGCACTGGGGTCGTTCCTGAAAATGAGTACTTGTATTCAGTGGCCTTACCTGGTTAACAGAAACAAACAAGGTCTACTAAAAGCAGCAGTTTACTGCTAGCAGAAGACCATGTGTAAAACTTGTACTGCAGGAGAGGAGGAGGCTGCCACACTCATTTTTTTTCACTTCCTCCTTCCTTGGGGGTGGGCAGCGAGCACACACTTTTCTCTCCTAAGCCAAGAGCTGAAGAGATCGCTAAAGCAGGTATCGAATTACATTGGCGAGTGTTGAGCTGCACTCATTTGCTTTCAGCTACATCTGCATGCTGCAGAATAACAGCCCTTTTTTTTTTTTCATCAGACTTTCGAGTTAGACTCTGACCTTTCTATGTCTGATTATGCACATCAGAAAAAATGCACTGAAGAAACCTATATTGGTATTTAGTCACACCAGAAGGGTTTTGCTTAACTTGTTTTTAGAGCACCAAGAGCTCCTTCAGTGAAGTGCTTGCAAATGAACAACCCACCACCACCCCAGGCCCTATGTGCTCCCTCCCCCACCACCACCACCACCACCACCACCATTCCCTCATTGTGGCTTTCGCCTTTATTCCCCCATATGCCTCTACAGAAATAATATATCCATTTTAGCAATAGGGATGGATAAGCAATGCCATCAATTCTGTCAAGTGCAAATGCTAACTCAAACTGTGTACAGTTTAATATTGAAATTTTTTAGTGATTTGCCAGGCTTATTATATGGCTTAACATTTTTTTGCTGCTTATGTCAGTGAAAGTCCATCTCTGTAACTTTTATAATATTCTGAGCTGTCATTCTGGAAGCGGAAGGGATCATATTTTGGCCCTGCCGAGGTAGCCAGCCGATCCCTTCTACTTCTTGGTCAATTGATCCGCCCCAGATCTGTCCCCCATGCTCGGGCATGTAATGACATGGTCCCAGGGAGAGTGTTGGGGTGTGCTTCATTAAAGTCTATGGGGGGAAGGGGCAGTTTTTGTTCTTCTATATGTAATTGTATGGTGGTTTTTCCATTTTTCTCTCCGTAACCCAGTCTCCTACCTCAGACACACACATGGAGGCGTACGTACGCCACATCTCAAGGTACCCACCCACAACGTGTTGCCCCCGCCGCCTGCGTCAACCACTGGGCTTCCACCTGGTGGCAGTGGGACTACAGGGAGGGGGCGGTGACCACCCCCCGGAGAGGAGAGCTGCCTTCCGGCTGCTCAGTCCTGCTCTGACCCTTCCCCTGTGCTGGCTCCCGATGACCCGAGTCTGTTCCCAAACCTAAGTTACCGCGCGGCATTAAGGCAAGGTGTCCAGCACCACTGGGCTGGCTAGGGAGGCAGTTTTAAGAATGTTTTATATATAATAATGGCCATTTGATGATTAATCAGGCACCGGTCAACTACCAAGGGCCTTGAAAGATTGACTCAGGAAGGAAGGTATCAGCTGGCCACCTTGCAAGGCCAGAATATGATCCCTTCACTTCCAGAATGACTTTTGCCGATACAAACTTAAATGTAAGGCATATCTTTCTTTTATAAACTGGCAAGTTACTCTTGAGAATTCATTAAGAATTACAGCCCAGAGCCCAAGCAGCAATTAGATCAGTGAGGTATTATCAGATGTACTCGGAAGAATGTAAACAGTAGCCTGTATTTATTTGTGTGACATGATTATGTTTTCACTACATTAGCATTTATTCAAACCCTCTCCCCCAACACATTGGTGCAGAATGAAAGCATACAACATTCCAAGGTAGAATCCCCAGGCTAACTGGCCTATCTCGCCTAGTTGATTCATACTGTGGTTGTAAACTGTCCTCTCTGCTAAGTTCTGTCTGCCGGTCCTTGCTCTAACCTCTCTCTCTCTCTGAAGTTGGATTCTGACAGACCCACACAGTGGTCCCCGCCATGATGAGCCAAGGACTCACCACCAGGATTGGGGAGGGGCCAAATGACCAACTGGACCAACCTGGTCGGTTCCTTATAATTCGTAACCAAAAGGCAGCGTAGCGCCACTGCTGCTCAGCCGCACTTATTGGTAAGTACGACACCCCTGAGTCTGACTGAGTCCTCCCTCTCCTCTAGCACACAGCAACAACAGAATGGCACTTTTGTGCCAAACTGGTGTAGCGCTGATCGGTAGTCGTGGCTTATGCCTGAGTCATGCAGGCTGTCAAGAAGCTGAATGATGCAGTAGAAAACTGCAGTCAATGGCAACATCTTGACTTTGGGGGACAGTGACAGTGACAGTGACTGTGGCTGTGAGCATCAGCATGCATGATGACGTAAGACAAGAACCTAAAAAAAGCCAGATTTTTTTTTTCTTAAAATGCCAGCTGTTGCTAATAGCTTCTTTGAAGGGGGCGAGGTAACTACCCTCTAACACAAGCTGGTAAAGCAGATTTAGAGTAATAACTACTGGCTCAAGCTAGTAGATGGGAGCCAGCTTCAGCACACCACTTCCTCTTTCTTTTTATTTCTTTTCTGTTTCGTGGGGTTTGAGCTATCTAGACTAAGGAAAAAAACAAATAGTAAATTAGTAATGCAAAAACAGAGCTCAAATATGGTGAATTAATGCAATATTTGGTAGACTTTGGATTGAATTTAGTTACCCTTATGCCCAAACATACTACGTTGATGTGAGTAGAAGGTGGCGATGACTACTCATCTACACTATTCCCTCCCCCACTTCCACTCAGTGGTAGTAGGTTGTCATATTGTCTATTATCCTGTATCCCTTCCAAAGCCTTTTTAAAACAGCCAAATATTTTGCCCCCACCACCTCCTTGGGCAGTCCATTCCAGATTGCAGCCACCCTCTGGGTGAAAACTTTTTTTTCTTTTTTCCCCCCCTAAAAGTTGTCATTGTAATGGCTGGTTATACCATCTTCTGTTGTGTACACATGGTCATGGGCTCAAATCCATTCTCAGTTGGTCATCTTCATAATCCTGTATGGTGACAGAAGACCCCCAATTCTTCATTGCTCCAATCTAAATATTTTCAATCTACTCATCATTATAGTGAATGTTACTAGGTTTCAATCATTGTTCTGCTGAGTGACAGTCTTGGACACTACAGAACAGTGCAGCAGTGGTAGTACTGGAGGCTCTTGTCTGTGTTTTCCATGGTCTTTGGCCTCATAATAAATGGCAGTCAACAATAAATTTGCCTTGAAGTGATACTTGTTTTGTTTCCTGTAGTGCTACAGTTGCTTCACTGGACTTTCATTTAGGACTGACTCTTCTGGTTCAGCAGCTACTCTTTGTCTTGGACGCAGTGCTTTCCTCTGTCTTTACTACTTAGACAATACAGAACCAGTTTTATTGGGAAGATGGAATGTTATTTAGGATACTTAGGTCACACCTACTCCTTTTAGTGCCATGAGATCTTTAAGTTCACCTTCACAGTTATCTGGAATGGGCAGTAAGACATTGGTTCAGCATCTTATTAGAAAGACATCACAGTACATCCAGAAGAGATACACACCCAGTACTGCCTCACAGTGTCCACTCTGGGTAGAAAGCCAGGTTCTTATGTGGTACTAGAATCCACAACCTTCTAACTCCAAGGAGAATCCTGTGCTACTGAGCCAGACCGATGTCCAGAAAACCACTGCATTTTAGGGTCATACCTGATAATAGGCATGTACTCGGCTAGTGTGCTTACCTGGATAATAAAACTAAATAAATAATGGGGGTTAGTTTAAAATAAACATGGGGAAGTGCAGGGCACTAACTACACTTGGAGGCAAAGAATCGGAATTGCACATACACCCTGTAAGGTGCGGCAGTGGAAATCACAGCCTTCATAAGCTGAAGCCAGGCAGGCAATATGCTGCCACAGAAAAGAGTGCGAATGCAGTGTTGGGATGCACTAGGAAAGGGCTGGGAGCAGGTCAAGGGGAGGTGATCATTTCCCTGTATAAGACCATGTTTAGATCACACCTGGAGTACTGAATATAGTTCTGGTTACTGCTGTACAGAAGGGACATTGAAGATCACGAGAGTCCAGCACAGGGCCACCAAGCTGATTAGCAGCTTAGGAAGCAAGAGCTAGTAAGATGAAACACAGCTTATTCAAGCTAGAGAGAGGGGGGCTGAACGTGTAAGTGGTATGGTACTCTGAATACTAATGGAGATGAACAGAGTAGAGTATGCACATATGTTTGAGCTGCTGAGTGCAAGCAGATTTAAAGGCCATGCACTCAAACCAAAGAGGGGACAAGGTAAGGGGAAGCATCGGAAAGCACTGTTTCACACATGGTGTGGTTAACATATTACATAGCCTACCCAGTGAGGATGGGAAAGCCAGCCCTATTTATGCTTTCAAAGCAGGACCAGATGTATTCCATACTGAGAATGGCATTGAGGGTTACACATGAGATCATGAGTAGGGGTAGCCGTCCTGCTATTAAGCTTGGGTGGGTGTCCATACTCAGATTGGGTGTGTTCACTGCTGGCCAGCAGGAGGGATGGACAAGATGGACCCTGTGCCCCTTCTGTCATCACAATACCTGATCATCTTCAAGGACATCTTTCTCCCTAGAGAAACAGAAATTGATGGCAGATAAGGACCACTTCTAGGGACATGGATATGTTGTTCATCCACACTCATTGGCAGGTATCCTTGCCGCTTTAAATCTTGCCGGAAGGTCTTCAAGCTTGCTCCTCCCACCCACCCGGTGGTATAACCTCGGCCCGCCCATGACGCCAGATCTTCCTTACCGCTTGGAAGCTCAGGTTCCTCCTTAACGCTCCGCGCTTGAGACTGGTTCCTATTTCTCCGCTTGATGATTTAAAAAAATTTTGCAAAAAGACTTCAGTCTTCTATCCTCGCGCCGCGATGGACAAATCGACTCCCCTACTTCTCGAGATGCCCATGGGCAGAAGATGTCTCGGACGGATCCACACTCCACGGTGTCTACTGCTTAGGCCTTGAGCACGACCCGCAGGCTTGCGACCTGTGCTCATCTTTCTCGGCCCACGCCCTCGAAGACCGTGGTTGCCCGATTGCAACTGGGCCGTCCGAGAAGCGCTTCCTCCGGTGAAGTCCAAGGAGGCCCGTTGGCGTGTGTCAGCGGGGCGGCGGCTCCGGCGGATCAGCTCGAGCGGATGGTCGCCTCAAGAGGAGGCGGCGCGGGTCAGATCTTCCTCGGCCGCTGCATTTATCCCGCCTTCTGGGTTCTTCCCACACGGCTTCTTTAAGGAGCTTTTGTCTGTCCCTCTCCACTAAAGGAGAAGGGCTCATGCCTGCTGGACCTTATTCTCGGTCCAAAAAGAGGACAGGGTAAGTCCCTCCGTCGACGCTCTTGGGAGCGGAAGGTCCCTCTCCCGGGCCGTCGACCGTCGGCTTGATCGACCGCTCGGCCGCCACTGGCCTCACGGTGTCCCCGGCCAGGTCAGTTGACCGAGACTTACCGGTGAAGTCTAGATTTTTCTCGACCCATTGGACGGGCTGTCGCCTTTAGCAGCCGAGATTCCCTCTCCCGGTTCCCCGGAGGAGTTGAGGATCCTGTGGCTCGCCTTGTGCCTCCGGGTTCGAGCCTCGGATGGACCATCCGAGCCGGCGAGTGCGGTTCCGCCGACACCTCCCCGCACCGACCTCGGAAATTCCGGACTCTCGGTCTCGGTCCCGACCTCATGTCCAGCTGATCCCACCGCCATAGGCGGTCTCGGTCTCGCACTGCAGGTAAGCGGCGTCGCCGCCGCCCTCGCCCTCCTCCTCGGATGAGGGGAGGTTTCATGCAATTACGCCGACGGTACGAGGACCTTATGTTGCAACAGCTCCTCCTGGCCGGGAATAAGCCGACCTCACGCCTTCCCCGCCATTAATGGCTGTCACCGAACGGTCGCCACACAACCTCACTTATCCGAGGAGTTTGTACCCAGGCCGGTTGTTCGGCCAAACCAGCTGCTCCACCGATCCCGTGGAACTCCGCCTCCACAGCCACCAATTGGGGCTCCGACCAAGGATTCTCGGTCGGCTAAGGGTCTACCCCATCGGCTGTCAGTTACCCTCACTCCCGACCGACCTCGGCAGGTGAAGGGTGGCTCAGGCCAGAGGCAGCTCTTCGAGGACTCTTCCGAGTCCGAAGATGATTCCTCCTTTTTCTCCAAGCGACTGGACTTGGAGTCTTCAGGAGGTCAGTCAATGGACGATAGCCCGTCGTCCTTCCTAGGACTGCTTCGGCTCATCTCGGAGTCTACCGGGATGGAGCTCAACCCGCTTCCAAACGGGCCAGGTATCCCCTCACGGAGATTCTGGACCGAGGGATTCTCCGACGGAGGCTCTTCCGTGGCCGAGGCCATAGTGGGTCCGCACTGAGCTTTGGCAGCGCCCTGCTTCCTGCCCTGCGCCTCGGCCAGGATGGCCAGGAAGTATGCGGTCCCTACCGTTCCTTGTCCGTTTTTTCGAACACCCTCTGCTGAGGGGTTGGTTACCGACAGCGCCCGCGCAGCCGGCAACGCCAGGGATGTGGACAAACCTCCTGACAAGGAGTCCAAGAAATTGGACTATGTCGGGCTAAAAGTCTACGCCACGCCTCTGCCTTCTGCCAGGCCAGTTCGCCGCCCTCATGGCACATTTTTCTCATGCCCTGTTGGGCTCCTGGATGAGGTCATCCTCATCTTCCCGCCGATCTGCAGACTACGGTTAAGCAGGTGCGGGACCAGGGCAGGGCAGTGGCCAAACAGCAGCTCCAGACTGCTTTGGATATAGGGACTCATGTGCCAGATCGGTGGCGGCCGTAGTGGCTATGTGTCGTGGCTTGGCTGAGGATATCCACCTTTACTGGATACCCAGCACAAGTTGGCGGATGTTCCCTTTGGGACTGACCTCTTCGCCCTGGGTGGAAGGTCACCTGCAGAGGATCGAGAAGTCCAATGCCACCTTGGACTCGGTCTCTTCCGCTCAGAAGGACAAAGGCCTCAAACCACAGCCTAAGCCCTTTCGTCCTTCTGTGCCCCGGCGCCCGGCCCAGCAACGTCAGGGCCAGCAGGCTCGGCCTTGGCATCCCAAACCCAAGCCGCCGGCTTCCTCTAACAGGAGGCAGGGAGGAACAGGCCCAGGAGGTCCCTCGGCCGGTCCCTCCTCCAAGCCTGCCCAGTGACGGGCTGAGGGGTGTCGCCCCCATTCCTCGCCACCTACTCCCTGGTCCCCTGGGGACGGCCCGCACTGCTCCGCCTGGTCCGCTGTTACCACGGACAGGTGGGTCTTGGAGGGTGGAAGAGGCCTGCCTCTGGAATTCGAGCAGGCACCACCCTTCAGAGCCTGCCGCCTCGGGGCTTCGGATCCCCAGCTCACTGGCGGCTCGTCGAGCCGACATCGCCTCCCTCCAGAAGGAGGTGGTAAGAGAGGTGGTGGACCCTCCTTCAGACCCAGGGTTTGTGTCCAGGTACTTCCTGGTTCGGAACGGACGGGGCTGGCGCCCATTCTCGACCCACACGACCTAAACAAGTTCCTAAGGTCTCGAACCTTCAGGATGGTCACTTGGCTCAGATAATACCATCCTTGAACGCGGGGTGGTTCTGCTCTCTGGACTTGCAGGACGTTTAGCCACGTCCCTATCCGTCCGCCTCACCAGAGATTCCTTCGCTCCGAGAGGAAGGATCCCTCTTCGAGTTCCAAGCCATGCCCTTCGGCTTGTCTCCAGCTCCCAGGGTCTTCACCAAATGCATGGCAGTGGTGACAGCATTCCTGCGGCGCCGAGGGGTCCGGGTGTACCCTTACCTGGACGACTGGCTGATAGCAGCTCCCTCCAGGAAGGAGGCGGAGTGGTCCAGAGATCTGGCCCTCCAGGTCTGCTCTCAACTGGGCCTCCTTATCAACGAGGCCAAGTCGGATTCGAGCCAAGCAGGTGATTCTATTCATCGGGCGCAGCTCGACTCTTCGAGCCAGAGCGCGGCTCCCGGCGGACAGGGCCGAGGTTCTTTCCTCCTTTGCCCGATCATTTCTGGTTGGGCAATTGCGCCCTGCCCGGGACTTCCTGCGCCTCCTGGGTCTCATGGCGGCCTGCACCAGCGTGGTCCGTTGGGCCCGCTGGAACATGCGTCCCCTTCAGTGGGGACTGGCCAGCCAGTGGTCACAACGCTGCGATCCCTTGGACCAGCTTGTGTCGGTGACACAGGGGATGTGGAACGCCTCCAGTGGTGGACCGCTCCAGATCATTTGCAGGAGGGCATCCTGCTCGTCCGCCCGAGCCGACGGTCTCTCTGTCGACCGATGCCTCTCTGATGGGTTGGGGTGCCCATCTGGGAACACTGGCTCATGGCCTCTGGTCCCCGGGAGTCCCATGCCACATCAACCTGCTGGAGCTCCGAGCGGTCCGCCTAGCTCTCACCGCCTTTGCTCCTCGCTCCGGGTCAAGTGGTCCGAGTCCAGACGGACAATACCACTCCATGTACTATCTAAACCGCCAGGGCGGGACGCGCTCCATGCTTCTATGCAAGGAAGCTCTCCGCATTTGGTCACTGTTGCGCAGCCTGGAGGCGGATCTCCTAGCCATTCACGTGGCAGGAGCCTCCAACACCCTGGCCGATGCCCTGAGCCGGATAGGGGCTGCATCCCACGAGTGGTCTCTCCTGCCGGAGGCAGTACAGCATCTGTTCTCCCTTTGGGGCACACCTCAGGTGGACCTGTTTGCCTCCAGGGAGAACGCGAAGCTGAGTCTGTTCCATGCCCGCCCCCCTCAGCAGGGCTCGCTGCAGGGGGATGCCTTCTCGAGGCAATGGACCCCGGGCCTCTTTTACGCCTTTCCCCCATTTCCCTTGATCCACAAGGTGCTTCTCAAGGCGAGGAGGGACAAGGCGCAGGTGATTCTGATAGCCCCAGACTGGCCTCGCCAGTTCTGGTACCCAGATCTCCTCAGTCTCAGCTCCAGGACTCGCGGCAGCTTCCAGCTCGCCCGACCTGTTCTCAGTCAATCAGGGAAGGTGTTCCATCCGGACCTTCAATCCTGCACCTGACGGCCTGGTTCCTGAGCGCTAGAGTTCCAGGCCTTGGGTCTTTCCGACGAGGTCCTCAATGTAGTTGAGGCGTCCCGTAAGGAGTCGACCAGAAAATGCTATGCCTTCAAATGGAAAAGGTTTTCCATTTGGTGTCAGGGCAAGGGCTTGGATCCTTCCTCCTGTTCCTTGGCAAGCATCTTGGACTATTTATGGTCCCTTTCTAGTCAAGGGCTTAGGTCGACGACCCTAAGGGTGCACCTGGCAGCCATCTCTGCTTACCGGGCGCGGGCCGGGAAGCAGTCGGTGGCGCAGGAGAAGGTGGTCTGGCGCTTTTTCAAAGGCCTTGATCACATTTCCTCAGTCAGGAACCCCACCTCGTGGGATCTACTGCTGGTACTGGCAAAGCTCATGGGCAAGCCATTCGAACCTATGCACAGGTGTGCTCTCTCTCACCTGTCGTGGAAGACCGCCTTCTTGGTGGCTATCCACGTCAGCCAGAAGGATGGGAGAGCTCCAGGCGCTTTCCATCGGTCTCCTTACCTGGTCTTCCACAGGGACAAGTTGTCCTGCGCCCCACCCAAATTCCTTCCGAAGGTGGTGTCGGAGTTTCACCTTAACCAGGTGTTGACTCTGCCGGTGTTCTACCCCAATCACACCTCGGAGGTCAATATAGGCTCCATACTCTGACCTAGAAGGGCGCCGCTTATTATAAGGAGCGCACGGCTGAAATTGGGAGAGGTTCGCCAGCTGTTTGTCACCCACGCTGAAGCCGCATCTGGCAGACCTGCAGCCAAGCGGACGATAAGCAGGTGGGTAACCTCCTGCATAGATCTCTGCTATAAGTTGGCGGGCATGGAGCCTCCCAGAGGGATAAGAGCTCATTCTACCCGCCATACTGCTGCCAGCGGTGGCTGCTTCCAGGGATGTCCCTATCCAGGAAATCTGCAGGGCTGCTACCTGAAGTCAGCAAACACCTTCATTACCCACTACCACATCGACCTTGAGTCACGCCGGGATGCTGGTTTTGGGGCCTCGGTTCTCCAGTCTCTCTTTCCCAAGTAAGTATTGGGGTGTGTCTTGCCTCCCTCCTCCCGGAGAACTGCTAGGAGTCTGCCAATGAGTGTGGATGAACAACATATCCATGTCCCTAGAAATACAGGTTACTCACCTGTAACAGGAGTTCTAGGAATGGTATATGTTGTTCATCCACACGACTCCACCCGACCTCCCGGCTTCGACAAGACAACCTGAGCTTTCCAGCGGCCAGATCTGGCGTCATGGGGCGGAGCCGAGAGTTATACCACCCGGGTGGGTGGGAGGAGCAAGCTTGAAGACCTTCCGGCAAGATTTAAAGCGGCAAGGATACCTGCCAATGAGTGTGGATGAACAACATATACCATTCCTAGAACTCCTGTTACAGGTGAGTAACCTGTATTTAGTCCACCTAGTCTGTCCATTTTCCCTACCTACTATAATACCACAGACCCTATTTGGTCTCCGGCTTAGCCCTCTCTTCCCCACTCTCTAAGGTTCCCTTATGCCTATCCTACGCATTCTTAAATCCCATTACAGTTTTTGTCCCCCACCACCTCTGCTGAGAGGCTGTTCCAGGCATCCCCTACTCTTTCTGTGAAGAAGTATTTCCTCACATTTCCCCTGTGTCTACCCCCTCCAGCTTCATAACGTGCCTCCTTGTTCTTGAGCATAGTTTTTTTTTCTGAAAAAAATACTACCTTCCTGTACCTTATGTATACCCATGAGGTATTTAAAAGTCTCTATCATATCCCCTCTTTCCCTCCTTTCTTTCAGGGTGTACATATTGAGGTCCTTTAGTCTACTGTCTCCTCATAGGGTCTCTGGTGCAGACCCTGCACAATTTCTATGTTTCTGTGTTTTACCCCCTACCCTGGGTCTTCTTTCCTGCTGGGGGAGATGGACCCTTGGGACCTCCCTGCTCCCTTCTCCCCCCTTTTGTGGGCCTCCACACTTTGGCTCCCCTGCAGTTCTCTTCCCCCATGCCTGCCTCCAGGCCCTGTGGCCCCTTGGCCCTTCCTATCCATACCCAACAGATTCCCCTCCCACAGCAGTACACTGATCTCCTGCCTCAGCTGGCACGCCTCTGCCCTCGGCTGTCCAGTATTATGCCTGCAAACAAGGCATGTCCCGAGAACTCCCAGGAACACTGCTGCCCAATACCCTGTGTGTAAAGTGTCTCCCCCCCCCCGAAATGGGGGCTTACCTTAATAGCCAGATTGTCTTCCAACTGCCTCCTGGTGCCTCAGGTTTCTCCCCAAAGGTGCACTGCTGCCTGGCCCGAGTCCTCATCGTGCCCCTGCGCTCCAGACAGCCCCTGCATTTATTTTTAGCCCACAGTGGGCCTTGGGAGCTTAGTGGAGCTGCCGGCTTCTTCCCTAGATACTTCACAACCAGACGGCAGCTTGCACATGTGCAGAGGCATGCCCCTTTTTTCTGATCGCGTTTGTGGTTCCACAAGGGCTTCCTGGTGGTCCCAGCCCCGCGGTCAGGCTAGGTGGGGACTGGTGACCAAAGCGGGGCCTTGGAGAAGCCTCCATTCTTTGTAAATAAAGCGTGCCATTCACACTGTGTTTCCCACTCATGAATATAATGAGGCAGGCATTAATATTCATAAGCAAGTCAGTCCTAGCGCAAAGGGACCAAAAATATTGGCGCTAGTGACAGGCAAGAGACTGCATATAAATGTTTGGTAAGGCCAGCGTTTTAGAGGACACTAATGGGGCTATTAGACTGTGGGGCAATGATTTATCTAAAATGTTGTTGCTGGCTGCACCAGGACTTTAATGTTGGGACTTTGTTGGACTGTATAGGAACTGTAATTAAAAGCAGCCATAATTGCAGCCAGCCAACCAGTCGGAAAGCCAGAATTTACTGTGGAGCCTCTTGGGACTTTGCCAGAGATTCATGAGACTGTGCCAAGGACTTGAGGGGGAAAATCCAGGACCTAATTTAGGTGCCAGAACAGGGAGCCTATCAGGCATCAAAGAAGCTTCATGAATATTCATTTTTGGGACAGGCAAGTGGATTCGGCCAATCAGGAGCCACAGAGAGCTCCCAAAACCCAGGGCTGTGCAGGCTGAGTTCAGTTCGATGTGAACCCCTCCACACAGAGGCGGGTTGTGGCCCTCTACTAAGAGAATGGGCCTAGTGTATTCAGTGGGAGCCCCTCTGCAGGGGAGGGGGGCTCTGCCTGTGCCAGAAGACAGCTGGCTAGCAGAAATGAGAGTCACTGGCCTGGGGGTTGCCAGTCATTGTTCCCCAGGGCTAGCATTTGCCTTTCCACGTTTTGGGGAAAATGTGGTGAAAACCTGATGCATCTTCAGCTGTGAGAGAGTTGCATGAAATGTTCTGCCTCAGCAGTGAGAGTGCTGATGGAGCCTGAACCCTTAGATAATGAAAAGCTCCCTGAAAAGGTTCTGCGTGAATAAACTTCTGCTTACAAGTTCAAGTTATTTGGAGACCCGTTTGGGGCCAAGAAGCCCAGAAAGCCAAGAGGTACTCAAGTTCTGTTTTCACCCAACTGGGTGGACACCTGTTACAAGTGACCACAGAATGGTCCAGTGTCTGAGAGTGCCTGAAATATGACTGAAAGTGCCTACAGGACTGCAAGGGGGTACCCTGTGCATGGGAGCATTTCCTGACAGTGCCGATGAGGACAGTAAATGCCCAATTTTGGAGCTGCAGCTGCCAGCATAGCCAAGGGGTCTGTGAAATTGTGATCTGTCTGGAGAGAAGACGAAAAGAGCTTGTGAGAATGCTACAGTAAACCAGCTGCTAACAAGTAAAGCTTAAAGTGGTTGGGAGCCATGCCTTAAGCTCCGTCTGAGATCTGGGAGAGAAAAGAGAATCTGTCTTTGCAAGGACTATGCAAATCTGGGTCTGTCCCAGCTTAGGGGGGAGAGAGTTCCCAACTGTGAGATGTCTGTGATCTGAAAGCTAAAAGTACCATGCTGGCAACACTGGCATGTGATTAAAGGATTGTGACCACTTGAAGCAGTTAACATGTGTTTAAATATAAAGGTGCTGAATGTGAGACTGTGTTTTCCAAATCGGCCTGGGAGTCAGCCTGGTAGTGTGCCAGCTATACACTGCCATATGTGCTTCCCTGCTGCCATATGCACTTCCCCGAGAGGCATAGCCTAGATATGGGAGTCTGAGGCATGCGGCCCCAGTCACGGCCTGGTCTGTACTTGATGTGACTGTAAGCCCAGAAAAGAAGGGCAACCATCCAAAGCTGAGAGTTTCCAGTCTGTAAGCTGCAGGAGCCTGGTAGATAGGGGTCAGCCATAGCTCCTGCTTGCACCTCAGCTACAACTTCTCTACATCAATGATGACTTCAAACCGTGAGTAGGCAGAGCCTCCTCTGCCAAAGAAAAAGAAACACTAAATATTTTTTTCAGGTTTTGCCAAGTTTAGTATCTAAAGTCCCAAGCTAACCAAGTTAAAGGAGTGTTATAATTGTCTGCAAGGTTACAGTCAGAATGTGTCCCAGGAATAAAGAATAAAGCCAATCTGTTTTCTCTTGGCCCCAACCAGCTGCACCGCCGGCCACCTCAGTTACAACTTTAACAGGCCTGCACCTTAACAACTTAGTACTGGGTACCCAAGGTTATGGTACAGAATTATGGGGTTCTGTAATATTCTGGGACTGGTACCAGTGTGGGAAGGTGTCAACCGCTTATGCAGCTAGATAGATAGGGCAAATAATATCTGAACAATCAGAAGGTTGGTGGGTGGCCACTGTGATTAATGTCTGGGTTTAAAAATGCAAAAATGATTATCCTGATTCCAGTCTAAAATGCCAATTCAAAAGCCAATCCATGTAAATACTTAACCTCTAGTTCCAATTCACCCTCTCCTAACCCTTCCCTTTGTAAATAAATTGTTTTTGCATAAATCTTGTGTCATGAGCATATTATTAGAGTGAACCTTTTAATTCTTAGAATGTTAAAATGTGGGGTTTTGGTTGTTTGGGTCATGTGTGGGGTGATATTGTATTATTGTGGGTGGGTTCAACATCCCAGGGCGTTGTACCAGGTTTTATTCTAACCCACTGAAAGGTGTACTCTGGGTGGAAGCACTGTGCAATAATGTTATCTATGGGAAAGAACCAGTATTAATATAAGTAATAGGGACCCAGGCCCCCTCAACCTTGTTTATGGGCCGACAAGGCAGGGGTAGTAGCCCTTGGATAGACGATGCCAGGGTTACATGTGCATCCTATAACTCTGTCTCCCCCAGCCCCACTGCATGCCCCATCTCCACATTTTACATTCTAGGGGGTGTGAATATGGTTCATGTATCCACACGTTGGCAGTTCTTCCTCCAGAGATGATGCACCAGAACATCTTTAAGCAAAGCTCCTCCCACCACCCGGGTAGTATATCCTTTGGCTCTGCCCCATGATGTCAGATCTTCCTTTCCACTGGAAGAGTTTGGTCTCTTCCTTTGCAGCTCCGCACAGTGTGGTGCCTAGTAAGTGTGCCATTTGGCAAACTTACTAACTTTTCTAAACCATTTAGTGTACTTCTGGGGTCCCGCTGTCAACCTCGGAGCATCGGCATAGATCATAAGGAAGTGAAGCCCGCAACTAGCTTCAAACAGTGCATCACGTTTCAGCAGAAGATGTCGTGGATGGAGCCATACGTGACATTGCTGGTTGCAGCCTCTGTCAAAATATGTTCCCGTCCTCATTCAAAAACAGGAAGGCTCACCTTCTCCTCAGCTGGCTGGCCAGTTGAGACCCAAAATTGTGGGCCAAAGGTGGGTGCAAGGCAGTCTTTGCTGTGTTGGGATCTGCAGCACAGCTAGGAGAAAGTGGCGGCTAAGGCCACAGAGGGCACCTTGTTGGCCTCGGCTCTGCTTCCAGCTGGGGCCAGCATCGGAGCATTCTTCACAGGTAAATTCCATTTTATGCGTTTGGTGCTCAAGCCCTTCAGGGAGGGCCCTGCCCACTATGGTAGGAAGCACAAGAGTAAGAAACCCCGCCATCCGTCATGGAAGCTGGAGAGATCATGCTTCTCCTGCCCTTTGACTCCCTAGCTTACTGTGAGTAAATTTGACCTCTTTCTTTCTTTTCTTTGGGAACCAGGATGGTTCTAGATTCACATAGATGGGTGCAAATTTGGCTATGCAGGCTGGAAGTTCAGGCTGGATGGTGCTCACATGTCGGTGGCCATCTTGAATCCACTGATCAGTCCTTTTGACAGAAGGAAGTCCTTACTCTCTTGGACAAATGGGCCATTCAGCCTGTGCTTATGGCCAAACTGAAGCCCTGTTTAACATATTTCCTAGTCCCAGCGAAAATGAGTGACTGTGCCCCATCCTGAAACTAAAAGGGCTGAACAAATACATTGTGTACAAACATTTTTAGCATGGTCTTTTTCTAGTCCCTACTCTCTCTGCTAAACCATTTGAAGGGCTAGCAGTACTAATTTCATGTCTTGCTCTTTGCCTTATCTTCTGGACTGCAAGTCTTTAACAAGTGCTTAACAGTAATGGCCACAGCCTTGGGTCGAGGAGTCCTGTATGTTTTCTCTTACCTGGGTGATTGGCTCCTCAAAGTGCTGTCCAGTGCTGAGATTCTGCAGACGTTGTATGGGACTTGCAAGTTGTTTGACTAACCCCAGTCTCCTAGTCAACAAACCCAAATCTGTTCTAACCCTTGCAGTTGCCACTGTCTTGGATATGACTCTGGCTGGGGCTTTTCTTCTGGTCTCCCTTGCTGACACTTTGATAGCCCAGATGGTGGTGGTCGCTTCTAGAGCCCGGGTCATGGCAAGGTCCATGCCTTGGCTCCTGGGCCTCATGACTGCTGCCATTGTAACCATTTCCAAGTCTTGCTTACACATGCACTTTCCCCAGTGGCTGCTTCCAGTGCACCCAGGCTTTCCAGTCCCTGCATCACCCTCTTCTAGTCATGGACCCCTTATACAGAGTGTTTGTGGTTGGCAAGACCACTCCCATCTACTTCTGGGGTGCATTTTTATCATCTCTCCCCTCGGGAGGACTTCATCACTGATGCCTCTGGGATGGGTTGGGGGGCCCATCTGGGTGCACTCCAGACCCTGAGTATGTGGTCCCCCTGAACACACACACTCAACTTCAACATTCTGAAGATGAAGGCTGTTCTGGGGTTGGGATTTACTTTGATGGTTCAGATGGACATTGTTTGTGTCATGCATTTCCGCAACAGACTGGATATACACACTCCTACCCCCACTGCTGAGAAGCCATGCTGATGTGAGTGGCACAAGCCACACACTTCATTACCCTGCTGCTGCCTGGCTGTCTGAATATCTTGGCAAACTATCTCAGCAGGTCAGTTGTTCCTTCTCACGAGTGGGAACTCCTGGATAATGTGGTCGGTGGCCTCTTTGCCTCTTGGAGTTGTTACGAATGCCCACACAACACAAAACTGTTGTGTTTCTGTCCACTCCAGTACCTGGAGTTTTTGGCATTGTACGTCCCTTGGAAGGGTGGGTTCTGTATGCCTGTCCTCCAGTCCCTCTTATTTAATGAGTATTGTTCAAGCTTTGGTTTGAGGGGGCCACACTGATACTGTTGGCCCTTCTGGCCCTGAAAATGTGGTTCCCTCTGCTCTGGCAGATTACAGTAGAATGCCTTGTCCTGCTCAGTCTACGGGGGGGGGGGGAGCATCTGCTATCGCAGGACAGGGGCAGTCTGGTGCACTTAAACCCTTATTCCCTGCTGCATCATGTCTGGCTCATGAAGGCTTGGCACTGGCTCACTTCAGGGTCTCCCAGGCAGTTTCAGATGTTCTACTAGCAGCTCGTAAGCCATCTACATGGCACCTGTATTCCCTGAAATGGAAATGTTTCAGTATCTCTCGTGGACCTGATTTAGTGTCCAGTGTGACCTGCCTTGGACTACCTTCTTTCCCTGTTGGACTGTGACCTCCAGTACCCAGTACTCCTAGTGAAAGTGCACCTGTCAGCGATTTCTGTCTTTAAAGCCCTCATAGGAGGCAGACTGTATTCTAACTAGAGGTATACAGCAAGTTCCTCAAAGGGCTCCTACACCTGCGTCCCCTCGTCTGTAGGCCAGTAATGGGTGGGACCTTAACATGGTTCTGGAGCCTCTTACACAGGCTACTTGCAAACCTGCTGCTACTTTTGAGATGTGCTTCCTTTTTGGGAAAACTATTTTTCTGGTGTCAGTTACCTCACCTCAAATGGTTTCCAAGCTGCAGCGTTTGGTTGTGGACCCTCCTTACCTTGTGCTGCATTTGGATCGGGTTTCATTACGTACGCATCCTAGGTTTCTTCCTAAAGTAGTTTTTGAGTTCACACTGAACCAAACTGTCCATCTTCCTGTGTTTTTCTTTTTTTTTTTTCTTCTTTCCCTTCACAGTGCTGGAGATGTCATCCTACATTCACTCAATATCCACAGGACTTTATGCTTCTATTTGGACTGCGCAAAGGACTGAAGCAAGTCCTTGAAGCTTTTCGTTGCATTTGCCCCCAGGAAGATAGGTGTTCTTTATTGAAGTAGCAACTTTCCAAATGGTTTGCATCCTGTATTTCTTTTCGTTACCGAATGCACTTTAAGGAGCTTACTGGTAATGGGTCTTACCCACCCCCCTGTGTGTCCTTGCCCCCACTCTACAGTTTATGTCCTGCTTGGAAATCATTCCTGCGGTGTTTCTGTGAAGGGAGATGCCCTTGAAGAAGTTAGTTTTGTTACTAGTAATAGTAGGTGTTCCAGAGAGTCTCTTCCAGAGAGCCACAGCTCACCTTCTCACCTACCCCTTTAGTATTTCAGGTGGCATTCTCTGGCAGACTTAGCCATTCCTGCATGTTTGCTCTTCTCCTTTTCCGCACCCTTTCAAATGGGCTGTTTCTTTCCAGAAGTAGCGTCTATCCTATTGGACTTGTCATGGTTCCGGTCTCCTGTTCCTGTCCGTATATTACAACTCCGAGCTCATCTCTGGTGGGAAACTGAGGAGGCAAGATAGACTGCCCTGGCATATGTCAGCATGGGTATCCCCAGCTAAACAAAAGTTTCTGAGGAGTCTTGATGCCGACAGCTTACATTTCCAATGGTTGTGGCTCTGTGGAGGAGATTCTTTCAGAGATCTGCTGTTACTGGTAAGAGTGATGGGATTATTTGAGAAAATGTTTAACATTCGGGGAGATTGCCATAAAAAAGACTAAGGACCGTAAACAAAACACATTTTGGTAGATTACACCAGTAGCCTATTTTTCACTTGTGCCATCAAAAATTAGCAGCCAGCTGTGTTAAATTCTATATAAGGTGTGTAATCATAAAAATGTGCTTTAAACTAGAAACAGTTTGAAACCTAAAGGGTTTGCAGCAGTGGTTACATTACATTTTGGGAGTGGAAGTCATTCCATTTTCATGAAAATCAGAATACTTGCACAGTCCTAAAATATGGAAATCCATATTCTGAGAGATGTCTTGTCTTCACCCATTTTTTCCTCCATTTCAGTCAGTCAATTCTTACTTGTATCACGATGCGTCCATGAGGCTCAGGGTGCTGTATAAAATGTTCATAAAAACAGACTGTTGTATGTTTATTTCCTCCGTCCCCCTGACGAAGTAACACAGAGAACAAATATGTTTCCAAGGCTTTTTTGTAGGCCTCCACTGATGAGATCTGCTGAAGGTGGAATGGCAGATAGTTCCACATCCTGGCAGCCACCACTGCAAATGCTCCATCCCCTGACGATTTTAAACATGCTTATAGAACTCTCACATAATTCTCTGGTGAGCAGGGGGGTCTGGAGTATAGGGGTGCAGGAGGTAATTAATGAAACCAGGCAGGGAGTAACTTTGGTGTAATAGTTGGGGGCACAACCATAAGAGGATTTTACAGTAAGTTATTCAAAGACTGCAATGATGAAATTTTGGGGAGCACTACCCCTCCATCCCCCTATAACTACGCCCCTGAACAGGGCCCAAATTGTGCAGGGGCCAAAACCAACAAGCAAATCTTGAAAGTGGTCCCCATTTCAGTGATTAGGGTCACCATGATTGTACTCTTCTTCTGGTTGGGGTGGTGGTGGTGGTGCTGGTGAACGACTGCCTTCACTTATGCAGGAGAATCATGAAGACTGGGCTGCGTGCACTCTCCGCAGGAGTCGAGTGCCATTCCACACCTCAACGATGCACTCGACCCCGGCCGCAGGTAGCAACAGTTTGATATTTGGGATCACACAAGGCAGATATTTGGTACATTATTTTCCATATAAATTTATAAACCCCGGTTTCCTGTCTGCAGGGATATACTCAGTTATCAGGCATGGATCAGTGCGTGTGTCGGTGTCACTCACACACGGTGTCTCTACTGCAGCAGGAGCAAGTTCCATGGCTCAGCTGCAGGGGTTGTGGTGGTGGGAGAACTCACCACCAGTTCTCCCCAGCTGAGACTGATGTGCGACAGCTGTCTCGGCCTGGCCTGACCCACGACGCACCAAGTCTGTTCCCGAACCCAGGTCATGCACATGGCAGCACAATGTGTTGCAGTTGGGCCATTGAGGCGGCCCAGATATTTGGATGCTAATAAAAAATATTGCTATCAAAATACTGTTTTGGGGGAGTTGGATACTTCTCCCCTTAATCTCCCTTAATTTTAGAAGTGTTGACCTTTTTTGGGAGGTCCGATGCTACCAGAATGTGACTGAAGCCCTGACTGGCAGTATCCCTTTGATAAGCTGAACATTTAAGATAATGTGAAGTTGAGTTACTTTGTTTAGGTAGGTAGCAAAAAGGGCAAAGTCCCAGTGTTAGTCTGACCTGATCAAACACACTCAATATCACCTGGATGTGTTGCTTAAAGCCACTCAGCTGCTTAGTGTGGAAGATTACCAACCGTTTTGACTTTCATCCAACACTAGTGTAAAAGAAAACTTTAACCTTGGTGGTTAGTCCTACAAGATCTTGTTTAACAACCATGACAGCATTTAAAGTCGTGTATAGCAGACTTGCCTCCCTGTCTGAGTACTGCAGGCACCAGAGTGTCTCACTGGAAAACCCCTAAATACACAGTTTCAGCCAAAAACTGGTTTAATGATAGTCTAGCTTAGACAGAAAGGATAGTAGAAACTTTTTTTTCATTTTTCTTTATTCTTCCATTTCTTTCTTTTTTTTTTCTTAAATAATTGGCTCTATAAGGTATGATGCACATGAAAATAAATTGTTTAAAACTACTGAACAGGCTAGATGAGACAAAGACTAGCATGTTGGATTGGCTGTTGGGAGCTCAGCGGCTGCTTTTGTGTGATGAGGGGGAGGGGGGTGAGTCTAGATGACTGGAAGATAGATGGATGCCAGACGCAGTTTGGCACTCCTTCAGGCAGCTGCTCTGTTGCTGGGTTTCATTAGCTACAAAGCCTGAGCTGCACAACCCGCGTTAAGTTTAGAGCTAAAGTGACAGTGAGACTTCTGAAACAATAGCCACAAAATCAAGTTCGTCTTGGAGTTCAGACTGAAATAAAAACGAGTTGGTAGCTTTATTTATATATATATATATATATATATATATATATTTTCAATTGATTTTCACCATTAGTCCCCTCTCCCCCCACTGCAACGATCTGAGTCACCATGGCTGCACCCTTGCTGGGAGAGCGGGAAGTGGCTGCCTTCCCAGCCAGTGCTGCTTCGTGATTAGCCAGCAGGAGGTGCACAAATGCAAGGTAGCTTCACCCGTTCCCTCCACGGGAGCTGAGCAATCCCCCCAGTCCTCAGCCAACCTTAGTGTGGGATTTAGGATACTCGCATGTAAACCACAGTCTCCAGCGTGATGGTCACATCACTGGCAGCTTTTCTTCTTTGAAGTGCAGGTAACAGTAAAAATGAGTTAGAAGCTTTAAACTTCATGTTGGCCATGCCTCACAACCTGTCAGTACTAAAATATTGTAGCCCTGGCCTTCAAAACGCAGAGCAAATGGCCAAAATGCGTGGCATATTTTTAATTGAAAGAATAATATGATTAAACTTAGTGGGTGCTGTATGTTTAGTGTTTAGGAAGGTATATAGTACGTTACTTTTCATTTCCCAATAGCTTGTACGCATAGAAATAACTCCAGCACAGGGTGGATTATCTGCCTCTGGAGAAAAGTTTATATAAAATGAATAGTGCTACACCTTACGGTTAACACTAGAAATGCATGATACTGTGATGGTATTTAAAGAGAATCACCAACATGCCTTGAATCCCCCCCGCCACTGCATAAACAGTGACTTACCCCCACAGGAGTCTGTGCATGTAAAGATGCCCCCAAAGAATGCAGCCTTTAAAAAGTTATGCCACTCGTAAAATTGCATAAACCGGGTCTGATGAACTTCCCAGTTTTTAGTCTGCTGCCGGCTCCGACCCCGCGCTCACTGGCGTGATGACGAGATGCCAGTGAGAGCGCGGGGGCGTGCCCCATTATACTGAATTTGCGGCAGCTTTTGAACAGATTTTTAGGTTGACTACCAAGGGCCTTGGTAGTCAACTGGTGCCCACGTTTCATTAGCAAGTGTCCATTATGCTAATAAAAATCTATTCAAAAGCTGCCACCCATTCAGTATAATGGGGCGCGCCGCCACACTCTCACTGGCATCTCGTCATCATGCCAGTGAGCGCGGGGGTGGAGCCGGCAGCAAACTAAAAACCAAGAAGTCCATCGGACCCGGTTTATACAATTTTACGAGTAGCATAAGTTTTTAAAGGCTGCATTCTTTGGGGGCATCTTTACATGCACAGACTCCTGTGGGGGTAAGTCATCATTCATGCAGTGGCAGGGGGTAATATCGGTGAATCGCTTTAATGACAGCAAACCTGACTGCCTGAGCACTGTCACATCTTTGAAATCATTTACTAGCCTGGTATTGAAAAAAAATATATAGTAGGTGTGGGGTCTAAAATTAGTACCATCCCAATGGCCAGATGCAGGCCGACTTTTATATCAGGTCACCACCGTTTGCCTTTAATTAGTTCTACTAACTGGTCTTGGAGAAGATAACATTTCAGTATTTACACCAGTTGGACCAGTGGAAAATTCTGTTGCGTCAGTGGATTTTTCAGACACTATCCCTACTGGGAAATGGCTGCAAAATGTATGCCCCCCCTTTCCTGGAGGTGTTAGGGATTGGGATTGCAGTATAAAAGTGGGTGTTAGCATGACTGTTACAGTAGCAAGCATATACTGTAGTTTTAGGAATATTTTTTTTTTTTTTTAGTTTTTGTTGACCGGGTAAGTGCACTAGACAAATCCTGCCTATTTTCAGGCACGACCCAGGGGAGGGGTATACAGATGAAAGCCAACTGACCGTGAACCAGATTAAGCTGTTGGAATTGCTGCTGCTGCTGAATAGAGGGAACACTTAGGAATTTTTTTTTTAACTTTATGTTTATTGCTTTTTGAAAATTAAATTGCAATTACTTACATGTAAACCTCTGCAAGGGTTCACATTTTACATCATACAATACATCCAATGTATTCAGTATAACGCAGCCTATACAGACGGGTGTAAGGAGTTGGGGGAATCCCATTATATAATAAATTCCCCCAAACTGATCAGAATGTGCTGCACCCCACATGACTTTGGGTGGTCTAAATGTAATAGTGTCCCGAAAATGATTAGACTCAACATTAATGTTGATATGACCCCCGAACCAAACATTTATTTATTTATTTTATTTCCTTTTGTTTCTGAACCTTAGCATTTTAAACATCTGTGAGACAGCTACTACACATCAGTTTTAGCTTGTGCTTAACAATCAATGCTCGTCTTAAAACTTTAAAGACTCAGACAGAAAATGTAAATGAACTAGGAAGGTAAATTCAGTATTTAAATAGTATGTATTCAAGTTCAGAACAAGGACTCATAGTTCATTTAAAGCCCTTCTGCCTGTAGAACATAGAGAAACAAAGTACTTGCGCAAGAGTTCTACTTCAGGTTTCTTCTTCTGAAGCAGAATCATGCTTGGACCCAGCAGCTTCAAATTCACGAGCTATGGCCTCCGGTTTTTTCCCCTGCCTTCATTGGGTCAGAAAATTGAAAGGTATGTCCTCCGTATTGAATCCGGAGACGTGCTGGCATCAAAAGGGAGTGTGCTACTCCCAAGGTCTTAAGACGTGCCCGAACTGCACCAAACTTTTTGCAGCGAGTTCTAGTCGCATAGGACAAGTCCTGGAACAGGTGAATGGTCACTCAGTTGTAATTTACAGAGCCCGCCGAGCATGCGGCTTGCAGCAGGAGGTTGCGAATCATCGACCCTGTTGTCACCTGAGGTTAATCATGTCTGGGGCCCGCCCCACATGGAGAGGTCCTGTACGCTTTGCAGAAGGAGCTTCGGTACAGAGATAGATTTAGTTCTCCCGGTAGCCAGTTTATAATAAATCCCAGTAGATCCTCTTCCCTCACATGCTTTGAGCAGTCCTACAACATGCGGGTTGGAGGCCCATTGTGCGTTTTCCAGAACCTCCAACCTATACTGCAGCTGAGAGTTCTCCTGAACAATCTTACTCGTGGTCGTCAGGGCTTGTGAGGCTAGATTTTCATCCAATGCTGCCATTTTAGTAGCGACCTCCAGTTTTGCGTCTTGCTCAGCAAAGCGTTGCAAAATAGAGTCCATTTTGATATCAGTCGCCTTCATTGATGCTTGCAGGCCTTCCGCGGTGGGTCAACTCTCTCTTAAGGCATGTGCTGGACTTCGACCTTATGCGCCGGAGTACTTGGGTTTTGTGCAGCAACGAGAAAAAGTTTAAATAAAAAGTTGACATTTAGTTCCTCAATGTGCAGAGCAGCTCTTAGATGCATCTGATCGGTAGGTGTGCTCAACAGTGCCCCCCACACACACACACTTAGGAATTATTTCATCTTCTGGTTCACAGTTATGTGCTTCAGGTACTGAACTACACTGTCTTCTGTTGGGTGATGGAATCGTTGTGAAACTGAAACCAGATATTGCTGTTGTCCCTACAGTAATGAGGGAGTGTGTATGCGTGTGTGACCAGGAAATTAGTTCTACTGTTTATACTTTATTGGAAAAAGATTACTGCACTATCACAAGCATTTTTTGAGTTTGTGACTCCTAAAATAACATTCTGTACTTGGGAAATAAAGGTTACTTCAGCAATAATCCATGATAGGATGTGGGTTATGGTGGGATTTACCCATGCCTAGTGTTGTGTGTCACGAGCCCGCTGGCCACTCCAAAAGTGTGTAAATCCCACCATAACCCATACCCTGGAGTGGATTATTGTGATTATACATGGGATAATAAGGATAAATGTAAAAGAAAATTAAATGTGTTCTATTTTAGATGTTTTTACATTTTTTTTAATGCAAATATTCTTCCGTAGTATTTTGCAGATAATACACAAATTTGCAATAGGGTTGACACTCGGGAAGGGGTGGAGAGAATGCAGAGTGATCTGAAGAAATGAGAGGAATGGTCTGGGGGTGGCAGTTGGGATTCAGTGCCAAAAAGTGCAAGGTTATGCAGGGCTGTGGAACCCAGGGGCTATGTATAAGTTGGAAGGAGTGGAGCTTACAGTCACCAAGCAAGAAAGAGACCTAGGGGTCATCATATCTGATGATGTTAGGGTAGCTAGGCAATGTAACAGAGCAGTGGGAAAGGCTAACAGGATGCTGGGGTGCAATGGGAGAAGGACTTCTAGCAGGAGGAGGGAGGTGGTGCTGCTGTTGTATTGCTCACTGGTGTGCCCCCACCTGGGGTACTGTGGCCAGTTCTGGAGGCTGCACCTCCACAAGGACATTGATAGAGTGGAGGCGGTACAGAGGAGGGCAGTCAAAATGGTGAGGGGGTTGCATGAGAAGCCATACGAGGAAAGGCTGCTGGAACTCAACATCTACTCCCTGGAAGAGACAAGAGCAAGCAGGGGCATGATTGAAACCTACAGGTACCTCACAGAAGTGAACAAGGTGCAAAGGGAGGGTCTGTTTCAGAAGAAGGAAGTAAGTAGAACAAGGGGGCATGCAATGAAGATAAGAAGGAGAAGTTTAGGAGAGATGTGCAGAAATACTTCTTCACAGAGAGGGAGGAGGATGGCTGGAACAGCCTGCCAGAGGAGGTAGTGGGGGCAAAGACTGTGGGGAGCTTCAAGCATGCGTGGGATAGTCACAGGGGCATATTAAGTAGAGGAATGGGGAGAGGGAGTGACACCTGTGCTGTGACCAGCTAGGATCAGTGGTGATGGAATAGGCAGGGACAAAACTGGATGGGCCTAAATGTCCTTTTATGCCAACAAAATCTAGATTTCTATATTCCTAAATTGTCCATTGTTGCTGGGTATATTATGATTGTAGATGTTTTCTCACCATCTCCTCCTCAAGTCTGTGTGAGTTCCATTTTGGGATTTAATTTTTGTGTGTGTGTGTGTCTTGTCCCTCCTGAACTGTTTAATTTTCTTTAATGACATTTTTGTTAGTGCTGAGAGCCGGTGAGTTGTGGTGCTAGGGAAGGTGAAGCATGAGAGAGACCATGAAGGAGCAGCGGTGGTATTCAGCGTGACTGTTACAGAAGTGTGATGGAAGTCTAGAAAATCGAGGCATTAATGGAGCTCGATCGGGAGCGCGACAGCGAGATGAGGTTGGTTTGAGTGGTTAGCTAGAGAGTGAGCAACTGTTAGTTGTTGAATAAATGTAGGTATTGTGTAATGCACCATTTTTTAATGACGTGAGGTAAGAAGTGACCGGTTTAGTGGGAGAAATAATGGCAGCAAAATTGTTTTAAAATTTTTTTCAGATCAGGTGGAGGGAATTTTGTTGGTACCACAGGTGACTGGCACTTTTCGCATGGGTTGTCGTAGGAGTTACCCATACACTAACGTGCCAGTCAGCCAGTCAGAAACATTAATTCTAGGGACGTGGATATGTTGTTCGATCCACTCTGGCAGGTACCTTGCTGCTTTAAGATGGTCCGGAAGGTCTTCAAGCTGGCTCCTCCCACCCACCTGGGTGGTAAAACCCTCGGCTCTGCCCCGTGACACCAGATCTTCCTTACCACTCTCATGTTTTGTAGGCCTTGATCTTAAATCTTCTGATTTTTTTTCCCAAAACTTACTCTGACTCGCTCGAATTCGGTCTTCTTCACCTTCCCTTTGCGGCTGCGATGGAAGACAAGTCCGTTCCTGGGTTCCATCAGTGCCCTAGCATGCAGAAGATGTCTCGCACTGACCCACACGCCACGTCCGTTTACTGTCTCTGACATGACCCAATCCACAGGCTTGCAATCTCTGTCTGTCCTTCTCTCCATCAGTGCTCGAGGACCACACTGCCTGACTTCAGCTGGGGCGACTGGAGAAACAATCCCCGCCAGTCAAGTCGAAGTAGGCCCATTGGATGGTGTCCACGGTGGCAGGCTCTGTGGAACAACTTGAACAGCTAGGACAACTCACGGTCCTCAAGGAGGAAGTGGCCCAGGCCGTGGTGAGCTCTCCTCAGCTTTGGCCTTTATCCCGCTCCATTTGGGCTCTTCCTACACGGCTTCCTTTCAGGAGCTCTGCCAGTCCCTCTTGACTAAAGGAGAGGGTCCTTCTGGGTCTCATACCTCTCGGTCCAAGAAGAAGGATCAAAAGAAAAGTAAGTCCCAGCGTCGAGGTTCTTGGGAGTGGGAGAGATCTCTCTCTCTCCCCGGTATCATCGCCTCTCGGCTTTGGTCGAGGTTGCAGCCTGGGCCGCTGGTTTCATGGAGCCCCCATCAGACCAGCTGGCCAAGATTCCTGTCGACAAGGCCAAAATTTTTCTCGAGCCCACCGATAGGTTGTCAGCCGAGGAGGCCGACAACTCGCTTTCTTGGACACCGGTGCTCCTGGTGCCCTCTGAGGACTTGCCTCAGCCTACTGAGCCGATGTCCCAGGTCAAGGACCCTGAACCGGAGGGGCAGCGGGTTTCCCACACTCCTTCTTTGGCCCGCCGCCGGCACCACCGATGGTTGAGGTCTCTGTCCTCCTCCTCCACTTCAGGCAGGTTCCACCGATGTTGGCAGTCGTGGTCCCAACACCACGGAAAGCGGTGCCGCCGCTCATCCTCCTCAGCCAAGGAGAGGCTCCGGCACAGGTTGCTTCAGCACTATGAGGACCTCATGTGGCAGCAACTTATTTTGGTTGGCAGCAAGCCGGTGATGGCTTCCACACCAGCTATTAAGTGGCTGTCGCCTGAACAGCCGAAGCCATCTCCCGCCCCTGGTTCCTCAGTCGAAGATCCGGTTTTGCCACCGACTGCTCAGCCAAAAACCAGCTGCTCCACCCATTGTGGTGGAACCACTGCCTCCACAACTGAAGATTGGGGTGCCAACCAAGGATTCTCGGTCGGCTCAAGGTTTGCCCCATCGGTTGTTTGTCACTCTCATCCCCGATCATCCTCGGTGTATGGAGAGTGGCTCAGGCGGTCAACAGCTGTACGCGAACTCTTCATAGTCCAAGGACTCCTCGTTGGATTCCCATCCAGTCGACCTGGAATCTTCAGGGGTCTGTCTGTGGACGAGAGCCCCACCTCGTTCCTGGGTATTCTTCGATTCATCTCTGAGTCCACCGGGATGCCGCTCGAACCTGTGCAAAAACAGGTCAGATATCCCCTTACGGAGATTCTGGACAAAGGGGATTCCCCCACAGAGGCCTTCCCTGTGGCTGAGGCCATTGTAGGTCCGGCTCTAGAGCTCTGGGAGTGCCCGGCCTCCTGCCCTGTGCCTTCAGCCATGATGGCCCACAAGTATGCAGTCCCTACCGGCTTCCTCTCCAGCTTCTCAGAGCACCCCTCGGCCGAGGGGTTGGTGGCCAATTCTGTTTTCAGGTGCTCAGGCAACACAAGAGGTGTGGACAAGCCCCTCGATAAGGAGTTCAAAAAGCTGGACTATTCTGGGAGGAAAGTGTACTCTGCCGCCTCTTTGGGTCTCCGCCAGGCTAGCTCGGCCGTTCTGATGGCACATTTCTCTCACACCCTGTTGGGCTCCCTGGATGAGGTGCTCCCTCATCTCCCGGACGACCTTCAGACCACGGTCAAGCAGGTCTGGACATCAGAGACTCCTGTGCCCGGTCAGTTGTAGCCGCAGGGCTTGATTGCTGATCTCGATCTTTACGGCAGACACCCAACACAAGCTGGCAGATGTCCCCTTTCTAGGCACCGACCTGTTCGGGCCCAGGGTGAAGGGTCATCTCCAGTGCATTGAGAAATCCAGTGCCACCTTACACTCGGTGGCATCAGCTCATAGGGACAAAGGTCACCATCAGCAGTGTAAGGCAGATCGTCCCTCCACTCCTGCAGCAAGGTCCACCCAGCAGCACCAGCAGGCTCATGCTTGGCACCCTAAAGCCAAGTCCATCGCTTCCTTGGTCAGGAAGCCTGGGGGGGAAGGGCCTGGGCGGCCCCTCGGCCGGTTCCTCATCCTCCTCCAAGCCTGCCCAGTGGCGGGTTGTGGGGTGCTACCCCCAACCCCATCTCGCCACCCCTGTGTCCCCCCGTGGGCGACCGGCTCAGCCACTTCCTTTCTGCCTGGTCCGCTATCACCACGGACCACTGGGTGCTGGAGGTGGTCGGCAGGGGCCTTCCTCTGGAATTCAAGCAGGTCCCTCCCTTTTGAGCCCATGCCCCACGGAGGGCCACCGGATCCGTAGCCTCCCTGTCAGCTCTCCAAGGTGACATAGTTCTGCTCCTCCGCAAGGAGGTAGTCAGCAATGTGGTGGATGATCCTCCTTGTCCAGGGTTTGTGTCCAGTTACTTCCTGGTTCCAAAACGGACGAGGGGCTTGAGCCCCATTCTTGATCTGCATGACCAGAACAAGTTCCTAAGGCTGCGCAACTTCCGGAAGGTGACTCTGGCTCAGATCATACCATCCCTGGAACAGCGCATGTGGTTCTGCTTCCTGGACCTTCAGGACGCATTCTTTCACATCCTAATCTGTCCACCTCATCAGCGGTTCCTCCGCTTTCGAGCAGAGGGAACCCTCTATGAGTTCCAGGCCATGCCCTTCAGTCTTTCATCAGCTTCCAGAGCCTTCAACAAATGCATGGCAGTGGTGGCAGCATTCCTGCGGTGCCAAGGAGTCCGGGTCTACCCTTACCTGGACGATTTGGCTGATAGCATCCCCCTCCAGGTTGGAGCTGGAGTGGTCTGGAGATCTGGCCCTTCGGGTTTGCTTTTAACTTGACCTTCTCAACAGTGAGGCCAAGTTGGAACTTGTGCCTTCGCAGGTGATTCAGTTCATCGAGACAGAGCTTGACTCTCCGAGCCAGAGCCCGGTTGCCGGCGGACAAGGCCGAGGTCCTTTCCTCCTTTGCCCAGTCATTTCTGGTTGGGCAGTTGCGCCCTGCCCGGGACTTCCTGCGCCTCTGTGTCTACATGGTGGTTTGCACCAGCGTGGTCCATTAGCCCCGCTGGCATATGTGCCCCCTGCAGTGGGGGCTGGCCCACCAGTGGTCTCAGCGCTCAGGTCACCTAGACCAGCCAGTCTCCATGACCCAGGAGATGTGGGACAGCCTGCAATGGTGGCTCGTCCCAGCTCATCTGCAGGAGGGAATCTCATTTGTCTGCCTGAATAGATAGTCATCTTGACGACTGACACCTCTCTGATGGGTTGGGGTGCCCATCTGGGGGAGCACAGAGACCACGGACTCTGGTCTCCTCAGCGCAGAGCGGTCTGGCTAGCCCTGACTGCCTTCGCTCCGATCCTTCGGTGTCAGGTGGTCCAGGTCCAGACAAGCAACACCACAACCATGTACTATCTCAACCAACAGGGCGGGACGCACTCCTTGCCTCTGTGCAATGAGGCCCTTCGCATTTGGTCTCTCATGCTCAGCCTGTAATCGAATCTTTTAGCCATTCATGTGGTAGGAGCCTCGAACAGTCTGGCCGATGCCCTCAGCCAGATAGGTGATGCATCTCACTAGTGGTCTCTCCTGCTGGAGGTAGTACAAGACCTGTTCTCCCACTGGGGCACACCTCAGGTGGACTTGTTCGCCTCCAGGGAGAACGCCATGCTGAGGCTGTATCATGCCCGCCTCCCCTCAGAAGGGCTCGCTGCAGGGGGATGTCTTCTCGAGGCCTTGGACCCCAGACCTCTTTTTCACCTTCCCTCCATTTCCCTTGATCCACAAAGTGCTCCTCAAGGTGAGGAGGGACAAGGCACAGGTGATCCTCGTAGCCCCAGACAGGCCTTGCCAGTTCTGGTATCCAGATCTCCTCAGCCTCAGCTCCAGGCTCCCGAGGCAGCTTCCAGCGCGCCCGGACCTGCTCTCCATCAACAAGGGGAAGGTACTCTATCCGGACCTTCAATCCCTGCACCTGACGGCCTGATTCCCAAGCGGCCAGAGTTCCAGACCTTGGGTATTTCCAGCGAGATCCTCAGCGTCCTTGAGTCGACCAGAAAATGTTATGCCTTTAAATGATTCTCCATTTGGTATCAGGGCAAGGGGTTGGACCCCTTGTCCTGCCCGTTAGGTAGCATTTTGGACTACCTGTGGTCCCTTTCCCAGCAAGGGCTTTAGTCGACGACCCTTAAGGTGCACCTGGCAGCCATCTCTGCTTACAGGGCACGGACTGGCAAGCAGTCGGTGGTACAGGAGAAGGTGGTCTGGCACTTTTTCAGGGGCCTAGATCACATATCCCCTCTAATGCGTGAACCTCTGCCTCCATGGGACTTACTGCTGGTATTGGCTAAGCTCATGGGCAAGCCATTTGAACCGATACACAGGTGTGACATCTCTCACCTGTCGTGGAAGACCACCTTCTTGGTGGCTATCATGTCAGCCAGAAGGAATGGGGAGCTCCAGGCGCTTTCCATCAAATTTTCCTACCTGGTCTTCCACAGGGACAAGGTCATCCTCCGTCCCCACCCGAAATTTCTTCCGAAGGTGGTGTCGGAGTTTCACCTGAATCAGGTGCTGACTCGGCTAGTGTTCTACCTGAATCACACTTTGAAGGCTGAGTACAGGCTCCATACTTTGGACCTGAGAAGAGCACTCGCCTACTATGAAGAGCGTATGGCGGAAGTTCGGGGAGAGATTCGCCAGCTGTTTGTCACCTACACTGAAGCCACACCTGGCAAACCTGCAGCCAAGTGGACAATTGGCAGGTGGATCACTTCCTGCATTGATCTCTGCTATAGGTTGGCGGGCAAGGAGCCTCCCGTATGGCTAAGAGCTCATTCCACCCGCCATAACGCTGCTTTGGTGGCTGCTTCTAGGGATGTCCCTATCCAGGAAATCTGCAGGGCTGCTACCTGGATGTCAGCACACACCTTCATTTCCCATTACCACATCGAACTTGATTCACACCGGGATGCTGGTTTTGGGACCTCAGTTCTCCAGTCCCTGTTCCCTAAGTAGGGTATGTGTGCCTTGCCTCCCTCCTCCCAGAGAACTGCTAGGAGTCTGCCAGACAGTGTGGATCGAACAACATATCCACGTCCCTAGAAATACAGGTTACTCACCTGTAACAGGAGTTCTAGGAATGGTATATGTTGTTCATCCACACGGACCCACCTGACCTCCCCGGCTTCCGCGCACAACCTGACTTCTTGCGGGCTAGATCTGGCATCATGGGGTGGAGCCAAGGGTTTTACCACCCGGGTGGGTGGGAGGAGTCAGCTTGAAGACCTTCCAGCCCATCTTAATGCGGCAAGGTATCTACCAGACAGTGTGGATGAACAACATATACCACTCCTAGAACTCCTGTTACAGGTGAGAAACTTGTATTTCTCAGACCCCATTGTATAATAAATGGTAATCTAGCTACATGGAAACAAGTGACCACTAGAGTTCTACAGGGTTTTGTACTGGAGTCAGCATTGTTCAATAAATTTAGAAGTGATCTGTAGGTGAACACCAGCAGGTGGGTTGCTAAGTTTGCTGATAAAGTAGAAAGGTATTTGCATCTCAGCAGGAAGTTCAAGGCATAAAATAAGAAGGTTCACATTTCAGTTTGTGGTGCAAAAACTGGCACTTGCGAGTCAGTTTCAGCTTTGATTAGCTGTTACTGATAGTGTTGCTGGGCTGTATTTAAAATGGCAGGTGTGGGGGTTTTATTTTTTGCCTACTGCCTGTTTGCACATCCAGTTCCAGCCCCAAGTGCCCCCACCCACCCACTGTAATGAATCAATTGCAATCAAGTCTCTCTTAGCCCATCTTCCCTTACCCAGTCATCACACTCCACCTCTCAGGGTGTAATTGATTTAGAGGCTGCACGCAAGTGAACATGCCAGAGTCTGTGCTAATGGCGTAGTTTGCTTCACTGATCGGCGAGTCCAATCTGTGACTGTTGAGCTGCACAACAGAGCGAAGATGTTGTGAAGACTGATACTGCCTGGCTGAGGTGCCTGAAGAAGCCCCCTTCTTCTGCAACAGTTTAAGCCAGGTACTCGCTGTATTTCTGACTGCCAAATGCCTTACACAACTACCTGCTGCTACATTGCATCTTGTATTGTATTTGTATGCACTCTGTATTTCACTTTTGGACTTGAACTCAATGTGTGTCCATTTTGCCTCAGCTCATTGTACTCTCCCCTACCCCTCACCCCCAGGACACATCTGGAATCGAGCAGTAGTCTGCTCAGCATGCCTTCCTGGTAGAACCTTTAAATAAATAAATTAAAATTGAGCTGCGTCAGTTAGGCCAGTGCTGCTTGGTTGGGCAGCAGGAAGATGATGTAGTTTGGGGTGGGGGGGACTGTGTGTCCTTCTAGTCTGTGGTGATAAGGACAAAACGTGGGAAGTTTCTGTGCCCTGCAGTAGCTTTGCACAGTGATTTAATTTTGAAATAAAAACAAATAAAAAAAACAAAACAGGAAAATTTGTGCCCTGCTATTTGCAGTCAAGATAATTAAAAGTAAAAGGAGTTCATGCAGTGTAAACTGAAACAGACCGACTTCTTCTATAGCAAACAGAAAAAGACAGGCAAAGTAAATTGAAAGTTGACTCAAAAATCAAATTATTTATTAATGCATAACCAGTACCATGAGTTTTGATATGATAATGCTAAAAATAACCAGTTTTTAAAGTTGCTCCTCATAACTGACTGGTCACTGATCAGTTTTTATTTTGAGTTGCGATTCCTCTGAGCAACATTTTAAAACAAATTGTGCCTTGAAGTTAAAGAGCTAGTGTACCCAGTTAAACTAGCCACACTGTGCTGACTGGTGTTACTAAATTAGCTTAGTTTAAATGTTTTTGCGAGTATTGAATTATCCATGCCTAAATTTATAACTAATCGAAATTCCATTTCAGCAGTGTTTTCTGTTTGTCTCGGTGAATGTCGGGAGATTTTCAGAGCACGTGGAGCCAGCTGCTGATTGGTCACATGCCTGTTGCACACATGGGACAGACGGGAAGGAACTGATGTAGTGGGGGGAAGCTGCCGGCAACTGAGTGAAGGCTGCAGCTGACAGCAACTGTTGGTACTCGCTGGAAATCACTGTTAAGTCCTGACTCTAATGAATTATGACATGAGTGCCTCGTAATAGATGTCATCCAGCCCTCCCTATTTAACAAACCCTGACCTTGTCGCCTGTAGTTCTCTAACACAGTGTACACAAATATGTGCAGATTGAGGGTGAGTTAGTGTTGTAGAGCATGGTTTGTTGAGCGTCATGCAACTGATTGAAGTGATCTATGTTGAGTATGGTTCACTGTGTAACAAGCAGCTGGTTCAGTGTACGCTTGCACTGCACGTCATCCTGAACTGTGATCTACAGCCAACCTTCATTGTACTGCTTCCCTGAAAGAATACTGTAGTTTTCTAATTTAGAGGAGAAACAAAGCAATCGTAGTGCATGTCGATACACATTTCTGGCAGTTCTGGTTTGCTTCTAGTTTGCCGTTGTAGTTGTTTTAGTGATCAGCAAGAAATCACGGGAAAAAAATGAAAACCTGTAACGACCTCTACCTGGTGCCCCGACCTCAACCTTTACTTCTACAGCCACAAAACCCAGGTATGCAAAAAGCTCCCTGACACTACACATGGTCTCACGGATGACAGAGGCACTTTTTTAGTACAGTACCCTACATGTGGTCACAGTCACAACAGAGGCACTATTACACAGTAGTTCAGGATTGTAATTACAGTCAGTGTGCAAATGGGACAGAAGCTACTGCTGATACTAGCACAGTTTACTGGGAGATGAGCTTGTAGCAGTGCTGATATCAAGGCAGATAGGGAACCTCGATCTTATGAACTCCCAATTATCCAATCCAATGTCTACCAAGCAGCTCGAATAATCAAGGTTCTACTCTGCCTAGTACCTCTGACTCCCCAAAAAAAAAACTTAATTTCTGGTTTCTCGGCATCTGATGGCGAGCTGCATATCTGTCCATGGACTACATGCAAAACTTCAAAAATAAAGGAAAAACATTGAGTATACTTGAAACGGCACCTGAACATGCGGCATAGGTTAGTTCTTATGTGGCCAGAGGATTTGTGAATGTAAAACCACCAATCCGATCCACTAGCTTTTTAATGACAGTGGAGGACCTAGACATGCTCATGAAGTGTGCAGATAAATGGCAGATGAACTTCAAAGCTGAAGAAAGCAATGTGGTGCATTAATGCATCTAGGTAAGAAATAAAAATAATGATGTATTGTGTGCATGGTTGCTATGAGTTGTTACATTTTAACACCACTCCCAATATTTAATTTTTTTTTTATTACTACATTTTCAGATGTTTTAAAAAGAGAAAGTAGAAAAGAAACCAGAGACACTGAACTTTTTTTTTTTTTATACTTGTTTTATTATAGTTCACAGTTTCCAAGCACATCCCAGTGTACATATGTTTTACACAGTTGATACATCTTTAGGTAGGATGACAAGCTAGAAATCCATAAACAAATTATATCTCATCATTCCTCTCTCAGTATTATAATGTTAAAAGATCTGGGTACATCTTTCTTTTTTCACTAGTAACCATTAACAATAACTAATTACCAGGTTATTACTTTACATAACTCTCCAACATCCTCACAGTCTTGCAAAAGCACCAGGTTTTTGTGGGGAAACCACTCCCCTTCACATGGTCAAGTTTTCCCTCCACCTCTAACCACTGTTCCTCTCTTGTTCCCTCCAGGCTTATTTCATTACTTCTGTTCATTCTTTTGGGGTCAAGATTTCCGGTCTCATCTCTCTAATGGGTCTGCCATCCTTCTTTCCCTCATATAGACACCATCTTGTCCATCTATTCTGGTGTTCCTGGTTTAGTTGCATGAGAGAAAAGGTGATTTTCTCCATTTCCATTATATTTTCTGTTAATTTGGCCCATTACCTCAGATCTGGGCTGCCTCTCTCTCGCCACCTCTTGGTAATAGATTTCAAAGCAGCAATTACAAGTATTGACCACAAATACCTTGTCTCTCTCCCTTTTATTTCTTGTGGGACAGTACCTAACACCATATATTCAGGTCCCAAAGGTGTCTGGACTTCAAATATTCTAGAAATGTGTCGCCTGACACCCTCCCAGAATGAGACAATCTCCGGGCAAGCCCAAAAGATATGTGCCTGGGATGCACTACCCTCTCCACATTGCCTCCAACACTCTGAGCCTATCCCCAGAATAGAATGACCCAGCTGTACAGGAACCAGGAAAAAAAGAGGTCCTCACCTTCCAGACAAATTCCTTCCACAGTGGGGAGGACGTGGTACCCCAAGTGCTCCTCCACACCTGGGACCATTGTCAGTCTGTAATAGATATGTTCATGTCCCTCTCCCATCTTTCCTTGATATACTGTGAGGAGATACTAAGGTCATTTAAAAATTCCTATATAACATAGTGATTATGTGCTTTGCGTTAGTAGGTAATCCAAATCTGTTGGAACGGTAGATTCCCCCCCTCAATCCCTCACCTCATTTCCTTTGCCCAGCTGATCATTTATATAGTCCCTTAACTGGTAATATCTTAATCTGTCTTGTGGGGCTAAACCAAATTTTAACTGTATCATCTCGAAGGACATCAGGGAGGAGCCATGAAAAAGCTGATATGGTGCTTGAAATCCTTTTCTTGCCTTTCTTAAGAACCAGTTATCCAGTTTTGCTGGTGCAAAATTGGGGTCAAAGGCCCACCATGTGTATTTCCATAATTGTCTTTTGGTATTACCTCTACTAATGCCCCTTCTCCAACCCTCTAAGACCGCTGCCGTCCCTGAAGAAGTCGCAGTTCCCTGTAACCTCCCCTCTGCAAAAAGGGCCGCCTGTAGGGGGACCTCTCTAAACTCCGCCAGGTCAAGCTTTTTCCAGTGGGATGTGTACACCTGGTTGCCCCACAATAATGCAATCCTCATTTGGGACACTATCCAGTATCCCTGCAAGTGGGGAAAAGCCAGACCCCTTTTGTTTTTGGGGAGAAATAAAAATTTGTTTTTTTTTTTAACCCTTGGTCGCATTGCTCCCCACAAAAAGCTTATAAACATCTTTTGCCAGAATTCAAGATCCCTCTGGGAAACAACACAAGGGACACATTGAAATAAATAAAGCAGCCTGGGCAAGGCATTCATTTTTAATGCTTGATTTCTTGCATGCAGAGTTAGGGGGAGCAATGTCCATCTTCTGAAATCTACCTTTAATTGTTGCACTAGTGGGGGATAATTCAATTTGAATAGGTTGGCTGTGTTTTTACTGATCTTGATTCCCAAGTACTTGATAGTTTCCATTCCTATTTCATTGGGTATCTCTGCTTAATTTCAACAGATGGGGTGTAAAAAAAAACCAAAAAAAAACAAGGACCTCAGTCTTACTCCTGTTCAATATAAAGCCTGAAAGTGAGGCATACGCCTCTATCTGTCCAAACACCTCTGGTAGTGAACTATCTGGGTCTGAGACAAATACAGTAGGACATCATCGGCATATACAGCTAATTTCTGCTCTTCACCCCCATTGAAATTCCTTTAACCCCCCCCATTCTGTCTTATACTCTGGGCCAGGGGCTCTGTATAAAGAGCGAATAGCAGTGGCGAGAGAGGGCATCCCTGTCTCGTTCCTCTTCCTTAATGGGCTGCTTCTGAAACATGACCATTCGCATGTATAAAAGCCGAGGAGGACTGGCATATTTTAAACAGAGCCCTCACGAATTGCTGAGGAAAACCAAACCGGGAAAGGACCTGGCCTAGAAAGGCCCAAGAGACTTTATGAAATGCCTTTTCGGCATCTAGACTCATAAGGACGGAGGGGGTCCTTGTATAGTTAATCTGATCTATAACATGAGATGTTCTTCTCAGGTTATCCTGAGCTTGACGTCTGGGACAAAGCCGGCCTGGTCCATACCAATGAGACCAGGGAGGTATTGTTGTACTTTTAGCTAAGATGGACGGAAAATGTTGTTATAGTCCGTGTTTAGTAAGGAAATTGGTCATCGAGGAGCATTTAGTAAGGTCCTTTCCCAGTTTGGGAGCACCGAGATCACAGCCGTATCCCATGAGGGGGTATTTGCTCATCCTCATTAGCAGCTTTGTATAGGCCCAAAGGCCTGGGAGTACCATCCTTCTAAATGTCTTATAAAACTCTGATGGTAACCTGTCTGAACCGGCATTTACCCGCTTAGGCTTGAGATTTCTGTGTCACCTCCGATTCCATAATAGGGGTTAGCAATAACCTCCCCTGTTCTTCCAATAGCCCTGGTATCGTTAGTCCCTCCAAAAAAGCTTGTACTCTTTGTACACACGGTGTCTTATCTGGTGTATATAGCTTTGAACTAGTTTTGTGAAGTCTGTTTTGTGTTATATTGCCAAAACACCAAAAAAGGTTAATTTGAAATTGGTATTAGAAAATTTTTTTTTCTTTTGCTCCTCCTGGCTGTGGGCCTGCCTCTCCTTGACTGCCTGTGCCCTCGCTGCCACCTGCCTGATGCAGCTACCACCACCCCACATGTGGCCCACCCGGGTAACCCGGCATACCCTTCGCGGATGGGTCCCCTCCTCCGACGAGGGAGAAGGTGCCAGGGGCAGGCCAGCACACTCTTTCTTGGCCTGGGTGCTGCTGAGGTGGTCTTTGGACTGCTTAGGGTCCAGTGGCAGCGGGAGCCAGCGACCGTCATCTGGTCGATCATGGAGCTCTTTTCCATTTGTTTCCCAGGGGCATGGTGTGCCACTAACGTCAAGGCATACGCCGACGTTAACTCCCCATTAGTCAGCAGGACCCAGCACATTACCGTACCCTCGGCCTGTGCCAGGAGTCAGCAAGCGCCGGGTCACCTCCCCGCCCTCCCCTAGAGAGAAGTTAAGCAGTCATCCGACGCTTGAGCCTTCTCTCCCTGGCCGGCCCTCCAGCATCCCGAATCTGTTCCCAAACCCGGGTCACCGGTGTTGCAAGCGGAAATCCAACCGCTGAGCCGAATGGCCAACCCATGGTATTTGAATATTTTTAACTACAACTTTTTTTTTTATCTTGTCAAAAGGTACAGCAGAGCTTGTATACAAGAGAGCTTCATGGAGCTTGTAAACAGAGTAGCTGCTCATGAAGGGAAAAAGTGAACATAGGTGTACATTCATTTGGATCATTCAGTCATGAAGAACTGTTGTTGTATTACTATATACCAGTTTAAATCCACAACTATGGGACAGTATGTATGGAGCGGAGAGAGCAGCACACAGAAAACATTAAAGAATTTTTTTTTCCAGCTAGATTGGAGTGTGCACATGGCAAACTCGATAATACATGGGTGTGATAATGCATAAGTGTATTATCATTTGTGTATTATGGAGTTTGAAAGTTCTGAAAATCGGTGCGTTAACATTGTTAACCAGTAATTACAATGGTCTCTCGCTATAACGTCCCTCATTATAACAAATCCCAGTTATAATGAATGGGACGTTTGGACCCCATTATCACCTGCTCAACTGCTTGGTTATACTGCAGCTTTAGTTAGTCGCGGGTAATTGACTGACTGCTGTTTTCAACCTTTTTGTGAACTATAATGGCATCTGTCACTGCGGACATCAGAAACTGCTTGGCATGTGGGCAGAGTGAGGGAACTGGTTGCGAGTGGACTCTCTTCTCTGACTTCCAACACTCCAATCACTTATAGAGTTTGCAAATACTCTGAGTCCCCCAGGAAGCAGCCCTGCTCCACTCAGTCACCGTAAAGGTCCGACACACAACGCTCAGGCACTCCTGTATTATGTTTTAATTGAGCTGCTGTATTTAATACAGATATGGACTGAGTTAAAACTGTTAGGTGTGGCTGTGATACGGCAGTGGTAAGCCTAATTTAAAAGCCAGTTTGCAACACAGCGTATTAGAAAGGGTGCTGACCTGCCCACTATGGCGGTGCTGTTTGAAACATACTAAAATGCCAGCAGAATAGGCCTAATGGTCTTTCGTGTCTGCTCGTTTGGTCAGCCCCCACCCTGGGTGCTGACCTTGCTGCCCTCGCCTTCTCTGGCTTCCCTTCCCAGTTCCGGATATCTTGCTGCGCTGGATTTTGCTTCCAGAACCCTTCCCTGTACCTGTCCCACCCCTCTTGAACCCTCCACTGTCTCTGCCTCCACCAGCCCCTAGGCAGTGCATTCCATGGCTCCACCACCCTCTCAGTGAAGTAGAACCTCCTCCTTTCTCCCTGAATCTCCCTCCAGCTTCCACTTATGCCCTCTAGTGGCCCCCTCCTCCTTCCTTTGAAGCACCCTGACTGTTCCTCCCCTATTTACCCTCTTCATGTACCTGCAGACCTCTATCATGTCCCCCCGGTCCCTTCTCTCTTCCAATGTGTACATATTTAGCTCTTCGAGCCTCTCCTCATAGGTCCTGTCCCCCAAGCCCCAAATAATTTTGGTTGCCCTCCTCTGGACCCTCTCCAGGAGGTTAATGTCCCTCTTTAAGTGTGGCCTCCAAAACTGCACGCAGTACTCAAGGTGCGGCCTCACCAAGTAGTTATACAGAGGGAGTATCACTTCCCTCCTTCTGGAGGTGATCCCCCTAGCGATGCATCCCAGCATCCTGTTGGCCTTGGCTGCTGCCCTCCTACAAGGAAACACCTGCATTATGATTTTGCTTTACCCGACAGTTACAGCTAGGCAGTTACCTGCTGGGTGACTTAGTCACAGCCTTGCAGCCCCAAGGAGGGGGATGGGGGCTTTCCTGTTGGAGACTACGGCAGAGTGAGGGGGATTGTCACATTTGGTCGGGGAAGGAGCATCTGCGGAAGAACAGTGAGTCGAAGAGAACTGTGGAGATGGAAAAAATCAGTGTCTTGGGGACTAGGAGTAAATGAAATTGGGGTGTCCACTGCAGAATGGCAGTGCCTGCACAGAAACTGTCACATACACTGAGAAGGACTGGCAGAAGTACAGTACTTTTTTTTTTTTTTTTTTCCTGTTATTTTCAGCAATTTCATCTATAACGAACCCTCATTATATATAGGAATAAAGTATGGAGTTGGGTGTGCAACAAAGTTTACACTCTCGAGGGGTTCGATGCTACATAAACCCTGAGGAAGCGAAGCTCGGGGTTTATCAACATCTAACCCCAGGGGGTGTGTAAACTTTGAGTTTATACACTTAATTGCTTTTTTTATTTTATAATTGCTGGGTTTGACTTTTTTGCCTCAGCAATTATATAAAACAGAGGTTCTGGCCGAGGGGTGCCACTCTCCATTTTCCTTTGGTGACCATGCATGTGGGTTTAAAATCTTAAAAGATGTCCATTTGTCCCCCTTACTGTTGAATTTGCCCAGACTTCTTAAAAAAATAATATAACTTACTTCCAAGTTACTGTGTTGGACGGCAGTTGACTTTTCTCCAAGAGAGCAAGCGGCATGGTCAGGAAGTGGTGGACTGTGGTGGGCGCATGCGCTAAGTGAGGAAAACCGTGCACGTGTTTGCCGTTATAAACGCTCCTTTATAACGCCAAATTACGCCACAGTTTCCCTATGGGAAAAAGGCGGAGCCGGTTATTATAATGAGCAAAATTGATGGCTCCAGAGCTGTTCTTTATAACAAGGGACCACTGTATATAAAGAATAATATGTGGGTTGGTGTGTGTAACCAGAATTTTATACACACCCTCGGTGTGAGATGCTACATAAACACCAAGAGTGAAGCTTGAGGGGTTTATAAAAGCATCCCACACCGAAGGTGTGCATAAAATTTTGCATTACAACCATGTCTTTTTTTTTTGTTTGTTTGTTAAATAATTACTAGCGAGCATTTTTAATAACCGATTAGTTTAGGTGTTTAGCTTGGAACAAATAAAAACAAGAAAAATGCTTTAAACTTGTTTGTTTTACTAGATGAACTCATGAACATTGACAAACAGCAAAATGATTATTTTTTTAACTTTGTTTTAAATAGGTGACAGTTCTGGGACTGCTGCACGTGCTATTACTACAGCGAGCTTGACTAACAGCTTGTGGTTACAACTGCCTGGTTGTAATGCAGAATTACAGCCTAGTTATCCAAGCATTACAGGGTTTTATTTAACTCTAAAAATTGATTAGCGTTTTGCTCATAAAAGTGTTGAAACATTGTGAAAATGCATAGCACTTGCCTCAATGTGTTTAACAAACATAACACTTCTAGAAAACCTATATAAATACTTTCTGTACAGTTAGTATTGTTCCAAGAAAAAAACCGCTAATCAATTATTTAAAACCCTGCATTAAAAATTCTTATTGGTAATTATTTAAAAAAATATACTTCCTAAATAACAGAGATTGCTGAACTCGGCAGGAGCTGGAGCTAGAGTTAATGATCAGTGACGACTTTAAATTGGAGTGGGGTGGGGTAGTGTGGGGCAGCAGTTAGGAAAGCCAGTAAAATCAATACAATGATGGTGCTCTTCACGAGAAACGTCACAATCAGATTAAGAGATAGTGTAACGCCTCGGTGCAGGTCACTGGTCAGAGCCAACATCTTTGCATCTAGCATACAGTTCTGGTTGTCATAGTCTGAAGAAGGATTTTGACAGGATTGAGAGGGTGCAGAGCCGAGTGACCAAGGTTGTTGGAGGTTTGGAAAACATCGATTGTGAAGACCAACTGACGCAGTTACAAGGTTTGTAAGGAAACCGAGGAAGGAGGATAGGGAGGTGTATCGGGGAGACTGAAGGAAGCAGGGAGAGTAGTCAGGAGCACTGAGGTGCAAACGAGAGAGAGAATAACCTAGGGAATGATAAAGGGGGACGAGACATTTTTTTAGGTATGTAAGCACAAGGAGAAAAGATGAGATTTAAAAGGGAGGTGTGAACTGTGCAGAGGGAGATCAGGAAAGGCAGACATCCTGAACAAATACATTTGTTCAGTGTTCACGGGGGAAGGGAGAGTAAGAGGAGCATTAGAGAGAGCTGGACACTAGACCGTTTTCTGAAGAAAGTGTGCTGAAGGGAATCGCTAATCTGAAAGTGGGCAAAAGCAGTGGGGCCAGATGGGATGCATCCAAGGGTATTGAGGGAGCTCAGTAGAGGTACTGGCTGCACCTCTGACAGTCCTTTTTTATAGCTCATTGGAAACATGAGTGGTTCTGGAGGACTGGAGGAGGACAGATGTAGTCCCACTTCACAGAAGTTCCAGAAGGGCAGAGGCTGGCAGTTATAGGCCTGCCAGTCTGACATAGGCGATGGGAAAATTAATGGAGTCACTGCTTAAGGAAAGGATTGTGGAATATCTTGAATCCAATAGGTTACAAGACCTGAGGCAGCATACATTCATGAGGAGCCTCCCTACTGCCTTGTCGCACTGCTTGACCACGTTTAGGTAATCCGATATGATTACACAGGTCTCTTTCTTGCCTGGTGGTCGTCAGTACCACTCAACCCATTTTGTACTGTGCCCCTGGGTTTCTGTGCCCTAAGTGCATTATTTTGCACTTTTTCGCATTGAAACCCAGCTGCCATACCCTTGATCACTCCCCAATTGTAAATTTTGGTGTCATCTGCAAAGAGGCAGACCTTCCCTTCCAGCTCCTTTGCAGTGCCACTTACAGGGACATTAAAGAACACCAGTCCCAACACTGATCCCTGAGGCACCCCACTGGTCACCCTCCTTCCCTTGGGGTGAACTCCATTTACCATCACCATCTGTTGCCTATCCCCTGATCAATTTCTTATCCAGTTTACTACCTTTGGACCCACTCCTAAGCTACCCAGCTTGCTTACTAGTCTCCTGTGTGGAATGATGTCAAAAGCTTTACTGGAATATAGGTAGGCCATGTCCACTGCTCTGCTCTGCTCTGCTCTGATCTAAATCCTTTGTCACCCAGTGAAAGATGTCTATCAGATTTGTTTGACATGACCTCTCCCCATGAAACCATGCTGTCTCTGGTCTTGTAACCCACTGGACTCAAGATATTCCACAATCATTTTTTCAGCAGGGATTCCATTAACTTTCCCACCACTGATGTCAATCTTGACTGGCCTTTAATTACCAGTCTCCTCCCTGCTACCATTTTTGTGTAGTGAGACTATATCAGCCCTCTTCTAGTCCTCCGGAACCACTCCTGTTTCCCGTGAGTTGTTAAATAGAACTGTCAGAGGTGCAGCCAGCATTTCCCTGAGCTCTCTCAATACCCTTGGATGTACCCCATGTGTCCCCATTTCTTTGTCCACCTTCAGATTAGCAAGTCCCTTCAGTACTCTCACCTCCAAATAAGGACTAGTGTCCACCTCTCTCCCTCCAAAGCTTTTGTTACTTTTTTGGTGGCCTCCTCCCCTTCTCTTTCCTCTGTGAGCACTGAGCAGAAGTATTTGTTCAGGATGTCTACCATTCCCTGGTTCTCCTCTGCACAGTGCCCCCCACCCCCACCCCAGTGCACCCTAGTGTCGTCCTCTTTTCACTTACATACCCTTTCATTACCTCCTGGGCTATTCCCTCTTCAGTTTGCACCTTTGCTCCTTAATGCTTTCACTGCTTCCCTCTGTTTCCCCTGATACATCTCCCTATCCTCCTACGTCTCCTTATACTTTCTGAATGCTGCCCTTTTTAGCATTTACCTTTTCAGCCACCTCTTTTGAGAACCATATCAGTCTCTTTTTCTTCTTGCCTTTGCTCACTTGTTTGATGCAGCAGTTTGTTGCCTTTTCTATGCTCCCTTTTATCTTCATGCACTGTTCCTCCACCACACCCGGGCATCCCCCCTGCCACAAACAAGCCAGAGCACACTCTTGACACCCCCCCAATGGTAAATGTGACAATAAACATATTTTTTCCAGCCTGGATTGGCAACTTACTATTTTGATTTCTAAAGGAATGGGAGTCTCTTGGTATTCACCTCAAAGCCCTGCTGTATAGTCACCCAGCTACCAACGTTGAAGTAGACCATCCGTCAGCTGAGTCCCTAGCCTAAAATTGGCTTAATTAAAGTGTGGTCCCCAGCCAATGTGCAGGTAAATGATGGGGAGCTAAATGAGAAAGCCATACTTCTCCATTTACAAACTTTATCCAGTATTAACCGCTCACTCTTGCTCATTCACAAACTATAAATGGGATTCTAAATATTGGGTGCTACTGTATATGGCATACATCAACAAAACAAGTCAGAGCACACCCTGCCCCCCCGCCAGGTCATCCCTGAGGCATTCACCTTTATGAAATCTGCCCTCCTGAAGTCCAGGACCTCGCCTTGTGTGGTTTGATTCCACAGCTTTCCTTATATTGAATGACACCAGTACGGTGATCACTGGTTCCCAGGTGGCCTCCCACTTTGACGCATGCAACACTGTCCTTTTTTAATGAGTACTAGATCCAGTATTGCCCCATCATGAGTGGGTTCACTGACTAGTTGCCTGAGGAATGCCCCCTGAAGAGAGTCCAGGATGTCCCCGCTTCTAGCTGAAACTGCTGCTGGGAGGCTTCAATCTGTGTCTGGCAGGTTGAAATCCACCACCAGCAGCACCTCCTCATTTTCTATCATCTTGCCAGTGACTTCCACCAGTCCCTTATCTGATTCCTCTCCCTGTGCTGCAGGTCTGTAGATCACTCCAGTGTGAATAGTGACTCCATTCCCCGTCTCTGCGGTACAGGTACAGGAGGGAAATATTTTTCAGAAAAAAGTGCTCAAGGACAAGGAGGCATGATAAGCTGGTGGAGGGTAGACTCAGGAGAGATGCAAGGAAGTACTTCTTCATAGAAAGAGTGGCAGATTCCTGGAACAGACTTCTGGTGGAGGTGGTAGAGGTGAAAACAGTGGTGGCATTCAAGAATGCATGAGGTAGGCATAAAGGAATCTTATGGAGAAGGAAGGGGGTGGCTGGGTGGGTGAATGAGCCTGAGATTAAGTAGGATCTGCGGTGATACTATAGGAAGAGAGAAATGGGCAGACTAAGTAGGCCACATGGTTCTTATCTGCTGGCAAATTCTGTGTTTCTATGAAACTGGAGCTGTTCTCCTTGAAAAAGTTGGAGATTTGGGTGATATAACAGTATTTAAATATGTGAAAGGGATAATGCCCAAATGTAGCTCTTCTAAATGTACAAAAATGAGAAGACAAGAGGACTCTCCATGTCACTGAGAGGAAGGAGATTTCGTAGACAACAATGCCCGTTCTCCGTTGTTTGTGTTCGTAGTTTTCATATTGCTATACATTATTATCATTATCGGGTTGCCTATTCCTGTCAGGATATTTGTTGGGTTGGGTATTGTTTTTGTTCTACTCTATAATTTGAGGAACTGTTATCTGCAGAGGGGGGTATAATTTGAAACTGCCCCTTATGGGTGCTTTGTGACAGTTTGGTTATTGGGGTACTATCAAGGGAGTGGGTTTTAATATGTCACGGGGTATGCTCTTTGTATGTCCCCCTTCCATATCATTATTCACTGGTCAACTTTTAAGCTTACTATGACACCAAGTATATCTGATTGGCATGTGTTCATTCTGTTGTCTGTTATGATGTATTAAAATTGTTTTCAATAAATTATTAATAAAAAAAAAAAGTATTTAGGGAACTGTTGGGAAGAACTACATCACAGAAAAAGCAGTGAATACGGACTAGAGTTCAAGAGCAAGAGCAGCAAGTGTCAGCTGATACTGCAACTAGCATCGTACTCAGACTTGACAGGAACTTTCAAGAAAAAGGGGCGACAGTATTCCCACAGAAATGGTGGAAGGAAGGGAGAAACGTGATGGATGAATAGTCTCCTTCTTCCCTGGGTGTGTTTAACATAGAAATATAAACAGTACAGACAAAGGTCATAGACCCATTCAATTTCTTCAGTCCAAGAGACCGTCTATTATTGTAGTAGTAGTAGTAGTAGTAAAAAGTTTACTTTTATACAGGTAGCAATGTTAAACATCATTGGGTCAAGGACCCTTTTTCAAGATGGACCTGTAAAATTTACATATAAAATTTTACACATTGCACAAAAATCAAATTTATGCTACATACATCATAGCAGCAATAATTGAACCGTTATTAAATTCGATTCATCATTCACCACATAATTACACTCACTCAGGTTGAAGTCGAGACTAAAGACAAAATACATATATTATCTAAAAACTTTAAAGTGTCACTGTTTTCCTGAGGTTAAGGAAGCTTCTCTGCACTCATGCACATGTTAATCAGTCCATCAGTGTGTAAACACTTCAGCCATTACACATGCATTTCATTGTTAAGTCATAACCAATAACTTTCATAAAATGTTTTGTTTGTTGGATTTGCTTTTTCTCTTCATCAATTGGGGCCCACAGCTCAACAACTTATGTTCCGAAGGTCATGACACCAAATCTGTTATGTAATTTAGGTATAACACATTTATTTCCCCCATTACCTCTAAGATTATGGCTATGTCTATATGTCACATATGACATTTTGTCTACAAGGTACCTAGGGTTCTGATTGTGTACCACCCCATGAATCTGTTTTAGCCATTTTTGTTCTATTTTTTGCTCTAGATGGGGCCATTGTAGTAGCATAAACATATCTCAGTGATGAGTGGCCAGACTGTATCCAGTTATACCTTTCTCTGTCCTTTGGTCCCTCATCCATTGGTATCCTCTGTCTCCCTTCCTCCACCAGACCAATATGTCTGTTTCAAATATGTTTGAATGCATTTACTATCACCACATTACCTTGCCCCTGTGACAGTTGATTCTATCTGTCCACCACTCTTTTTTATGAAGAAGTACTTCTTTATGTCCCTTCTAAATTGACTCCCCTCCAGCTTCAGGTTGTGTCCCTCCCCCCCAAATAAAGTTTCTGTCCTTGAGTCTGAATAGCCCCTGGCACTCTGATTCCTGTTATGTAAAGATTTCAGTCATCCCCCCCTTCTAATCTCCTGATAATGAGGTCCTCTACCCTTTCCTCATCAGATTTTCTTCCCTGCTGGCCATGGATCATCGTAGTCATTCTTCTTTAAGTGACTTCCAGGTGGACCCTGTCACTCTTCTGATGTGGATTTCAGAACTGGGCGCAGTACTCCCAAGCGTGGACTGACCTGTGAGTGGTACGATGGTAGGATTACTTCGTTTCTTCTGGTCGAGAAGGCCATTCCTATGCATCTAAGCAGTTTGTTTGCCTTACTGTATGCCTTGTTACATTGTGCTGAGTTCTTTAGTTTGTCGCTGATTGACTTCAAGGTCTCTCTTTTCCGTTTTTTGTTCCAAGGGCACTCCTGCCATCCAGTATTCAGTCCTAGTTTTTTTTTCTTCCCAAGTGCATGACCTTGCACTTTTTATTGTTGATTCTTAACTGCTAGACCCCAGACCATTTCTGCAACTTGGCAAGATCTTCCTTCAGTTCCTGGATGCCTTCCTCATTGTCCACCTTGCTGCATATTCTTGCATCATCAGCAGACAGTGACCTCTTGCCCTGGATGCCTTCCACGATGTCACGTATGAACCCATTGAAGAGCACCAGGCTCAGGACTGACCTCTGCGGCATGCTCCTCATTTCCCTGACTCCTGACCTACACCATTAATGACCACACTCTGAATCCTGTCCCCGAGTCAGTTACCCACCCACCTAGTTTTTATTTTTTCTATCGCGCTTTTTCTCATCGAGTCTCATCCAGCAGCAACCCCCCAAGCCCTGTCATGGACTTGCAGGATATCCACCACTTACCCAGGCGCACAGCACGGTGGGTGGCCAGCCCTGTTGGTCGTACGAGTGCCCACATTGGAAGGGTGTGCATTTTCTTCCTTCCCTTCTGATTTTCTGCCCGGGGTGCCAGTGTTCAATGGAGGGGGGGCACACATGTGTGCATTGGCATGCTTATATGATGGCCATCTGGTGGCAACCCCTTCCTTCTGGTGTTCCTCAACTGTGCTGCTGACTTGATTCCACCAGTTAGCAGTCACACAGAGGATAAGAAGCCCCCGAAAGAGAGCAGTCCTTGGGATGTTAAATCCTTGCTCCTTTGGCCAGCCCCCCAGCAGCCTTTGCCTATTCCCAAATGAGGATCACTAATGTAGCAAGCTGTAGGGCCGCCCTTGCGCTACCGGGCCAGCTGCCCACCCACCTAATGACTGTGTCACCTACACCTACATCCCTCAGTTTCTTACCAACTGACTGTGAGGCATGGAATCAAAAGCCTTACTGAAGGCCAGTCCAGTGGCATGGAGGACTGAGGCATTGATTGCCTTACCTCCTGCCATGTTGGTGACCCGTGTTTGGGAACAGCCATGGGTTGCCGGGGGTTGGTGGGGTGGGAGTGGGTCCAGCATCCCAGGGACTGCTCTCTTCTCCTGGGGAAGGGGTAGCCAGCTGATTCTGCCCTTGACTGCCACTGGGTGGAGGCCCTGTGGTGGTGCAGGCATGAGTGACTTGAAGGGAGGGGCCACAATCCCGCAGAGCATGCACGCCTCCACGCACACGTCCTGACATGGTGTGGGCTATATGAAGCCCTGCCCGCCTGCCTCCACCCCCGCACTGCCGACTGATCACCCTGCCCCATCTGGATGTGTGTCACTGGGTGGGGGAAGATGCGCCTCGGGGCCCTGAGGGGCTGTCGGGCATGGTGGTCTGGTGTGTCAGGTGCTGGGTGAGAGGAGGTGGAGATGGGCAGAGAACCGCCCCCCCCACCCATGGAGAAAAACTGTATAAAAGATAAAAGCCCTACTGAAGTCCCAAGTACAAGACATCAAGGGCTCTACCCTTGTCCAGTTCCTGTGAAACCCCATTGAAGAATTCAACAAGGTTTGTCTGACAAGATTTACATCTCACAAACCCATGCTGCCTTAGGTCCTGGAGCCCTTTTATCTCCAGGAATTCCACCAGCTGCACTTTCACTATAAACTTGAACATCCTACTCAGGATGGATGTCAGGCTTACAGTCTTGTAGTGCCCTGGGTCCCCTCCATCTCCTCTCTTATGGGGGAGGGGGGATAATGTCTGCAGCCTTTCAGTCATCTGGGACATTTACCATATCCAGGGAACAGATAAACAAGTCTGCCATTGACTCGGACATGCCCAAACCAATTCATTTAGCACCAGGGGGTGCACTCCATCTGTGCCCGGTGACTTGTCCATTTTCAACCCCAGTAGCCCCTTCAGCACTCTTTCCTCCATAATAGTTCCCTTTGGCTAGTTCAGTTCTTCCTTGACCAGTATGTCGCAGTGCAGGAGAGGCTTATTCAGAAGTTAGGTAAAAAAATTTGAACTATACCAGCTGCCATGCCTTACATAGAAACACAGAATTTTCCAGCAGATAAGGACCACTTTGACCCACCTAGTCTGCCCATTTTTCCCTGCCTACAGTATCACCGCACATCCTTCCCGATCTCTGGCCCATTCTCTCACCCCTCTTCTTTTTCCCTAAGATTCCTTTATGCCTGTCCCATGCATTCTTGAACCCGACTGCTGTTTTGGCCCCACCACCATTTCCACTGGAAGACTGTTCCAGGAATCCACCACTGTTTCTATGAAGAAGTGCTTCCTCACATTTCTCCTGAATCTACCCCTCTTCATTTAATATCATATCATCTTATACATGAGTACCTTTTTTGTCCTGAAAAATACTTCCCTCCTGTACCTTATTTATCCCTGCGAGGTAGTTACTTGACGGACTCTATCATATCCCTCCTCCCTCCTCTCTTCCAGGGTATACATGTTTAGGTCCTTAAGTCTCTCCTTGTAGGGCTTCTGGTGCATACCCTGCACCATTTCAGTTGTCCTCTTCTGGACTACCTCCACTCTGTCTAATAGGCTGTGTCCTTTCTGAGATTTGATTTGCAGAACTGGTCACAGTACTCTAGGTGGGGTCTTACCAACGATCTATACAGTGGTAACACCACCTCCCTCTTTCTGCTGGTAATCCCCTTCCTGTGTACCCCAGCATCCCACTGGCCCTCCCAGCTGCCTTGTTGCACTGCCTGGCCACCTTAAGGTAATCAGATATGATTACCCCCATGTCTTTTTACTGTTTGGTGGTTGTCAGTACCACCCCTCCCAGTTTGTACTCCACCCCAGAGTTTCTGTGCCCCAAGGGTATACTGTGCACTTTTTCGCATTAAAGCCCAGCTGCTATACCCTTGACCATTCCTTAGGTTTACTCAGGTCACGCTTATCCTTTCAAGCACCCCCACCGGTGTCCATTTATTGCAGATTTTGGTGTCATCTGCAAAGAAACAGACCTTCCTTCCAGCTTCTCTGCAGTGTCACCTTCCCTCCTCAGAGTGAACTCCGTTTATCAGCACCATCTGCCACCTGTCCCCTAACCTATTTCTTACACAGTTTACCACCTTTGGACCCATTCCTAAGCTACCCAGCTTGCTTACTAGTCTCCTGTGTGGAACAGTGTTGAAAGCCTTGCTGAAATCTTGGTAGGCTACGTCCAGTGATCCACCCTAATCTTGTTTCTTGGTCACCCAGTCAAAGAAATGTATCAGATCCATTTGACATGACTCCCCCTCCCCCCACCATGAAACCATGCTGCCTTCGGTGTTATAACCTACTGGATTCAAGATACTCCTCAATCCTTTCATTCAGCGGTGATTCCATTAACTTTCCCACCACTGATGTCAGGATGACTGGCCTATAATTGCCAGCCTCTTTCCTGCTACCACTTTTATGAAATTGGACTACATCTGCCCTCCTCCTCCAGTCCTCCAGAACTACTCAAGTTTCAAGTGAGCTGCTAAGTAGGTTCACCAGAGGTGCAGCCAGTGCCTCCCTGAGCTCCTACAGTACCCTTGTGTGTACCCTGTCTGGCCCCATTGCTTTGACGTCTTTCAGATTAGTGAGTTCCTTCGGGACACTCTCCTCTGAAAATGGACCAGTGTGTACCTCCCTCTAATGTTCTTGTTACTTTTTTGTGACCCCTCCCTCTCCTTCCTCTGTCAACACTGAACAAAAAGTATTTGTTCAGGGTGTCTGCCTTTTCCTAGTCCTCTGCACATCCCTCCCCCTTCCCTTTTTAACCTCACAATCCCATCTCTGGTCTTCCTCTTTTAGCTTACCTACCTAAAAGATGTCTGTCCCCTTTTGTTACTGCCTGGACTATTCCCTCTTCAATTTGCTCCTTACTGCTTTTCCTGCTTCTCCTGCTTCTCTCTGTTTCCCCTGATACACCTCCCTGTCCTCTTCCTTCTGCATCTCCTTATACCTTCTGAATGCTACCCTTTTAGAGTTTATCTTTTCTGACACCTCTTTCAAGAATCATAGTGGTCTCTTTTCCCCTCTTGCTCACTTACTTGACACAGATGTTCATTTCCTTCACTATGGCCCTTTTACACTCTGCCAACTGTTTCTCCACCCCACCCTGGTCATCCCCCTTTGCCAGGTCATCCCTGAGGCATTCACTCATCTTTTTAAACTGTGCCCTTCTGAAGTCCAGGACCCTCGCCCATGTGTGGTTTGAATTTGGCAGCCGTTCCTATATTGAATTACACTATACAAGATTGCTGGTCCCCAGCTGGCCTCCCACCTTAACATCTGCAACACTGTCTCCTTTAGTGAGTACCAGGTCGAGCATTGCCCCATCGTGAGTGGGTTCACTGTCTAGTTGCCTGAGGAATACCCTCTGCAGGGAGTGCAGCAGGTCTCTGCTTCCAGCTGAAATTGCAGCTAGGAGGATCCAGTCTACATGTGGCAGATTGAGGCGCTCCACCAACAGCACCGCCCCCTTTTCTGCCATCTTCCCAATGGCTTCCACCAGTACCTTATCTTTTTTTTTTTGGGGGGGGGGCCCGACTGACATCTGGCGCTGTCCCTGCCATATCTTCATTTGTCAGCTAACCCCCTCCTCCAGCCCTCACCCCAGGTCACCTGCCCAAGGTGGGGCCGCCGGCTTCCCGGCGGGTTTTTCTGTCAGGGCGGAGAGGGGGTCCTGACTGCAGAGTGGAGGCTGGCACCGGCATCATTCGTCTTGGAGCCACATTTTTTTGCGTGCTGGTTGGGGGCGGGGATGTGCAATGACGTTAAGCGTCTGCTCCTCCCCCAACCTAAGTGGTGCTGGCATGGAGGTTCCCCAGCCTCCGCCAGGGGTTGCATGGTGTCGAACATTCTACCCCCCCCCCCGGAGAAGGAGAGCAGTCCAAAGGACGCTCAGTCCTTCTCCCCCGGCTGGTCCTGCGATGTCCCAAGTCTGTTCCCGAACCTGGGTTGTCAGCGTTGCAGTCAGGCACCCTGCTCCTGCGCCGACGGGCTGGCCACCAGTACCTAATCTAACTGCTTCCCCTGTACTGGAGGTCTGTAGATCATACCAGTCTGAATAGAGGCTCCGTTCCCTGTACTTAGGGTGACCCACAGTACCTCTGCCTCCCCCCCCCAGCCCCATATTCCCATCGCTTTTATGTCCTACCTCACATAAAGCACCTCCCTTCCCGAACAAAGAATAGCTTGGTATGGCCATGTCCCAGTCTTAGATTTTCAGTGTAGCATGACTCGGTAATGGCCACAATATCCAGGTCAGCCTCCCCCATGGTGGCCTCTGGGTCCAGAATCTTATTTCCTAGGCCTCTAAAGCATTCACACAGCTGCTTCCTGGATATACATTGGACATCTTGGTGAATTTCATTTCTCCTTTAACACAGGATGGAAGTAGTGAATCTGTACATCTCTCTGTTGTTTACTTGCTGCATGTTTCTCTGTTTACATGTCTGTATTTGTTATATAATAGGAAACTTCAGTAATCTACAGTTAAAAAAAGTAACCGTATTTAAGGAACTGGAGATCATGCTTCTGTAGTCAGGAACTCTAATGTAAGCTGCTTGGAGGTCTGATTTATCAGGAGGCAAGAGGAAGGTTATCTAAAGGGACTCTTCTTTCACTGCTGCTTGTTGATTACATGGAGAGACTCCTTCCCTTGGCCCTCCCACACTCTCCGTGGTGGGTTGAATTAGCCTTTTGTTTAGCTGTTGCTTACCTGACTAATGATCAAGTGCAAGCACACTTATTTGAGTAACCTACTTTTATACTGGCTAAGGTGAAAAGCAGGATTTTGCAAAAAAAAAAAAGAAAACTCAAAACGGTTGTTCAGTCCAGGCTGTTCCACCAGCTTCTCAGGTTCTTAGAATGGCTCACTGTTTTTTGTGTAGGGAATTTAGGGAATTATTTGAAGTTTAGACTGGCAGTTAGTTACCTTTTCACACTATAATGCAATTTATTTGTTGGTAGTATATTTTGAACAAAGGAGCTCAGCAGGCTATTATTGCGTCGTTTGCTTAATACCATTCACTGAGTAATACATTGAGATGGCATAACTGAAAGTTATAGGAATTTAACTTGCTTTTTGCAGCTCCAGCTTTCCCTTATTCATCTCTGTCATTTTTTGGGTGGTGGTATCCGCTCTTCTTCATACATTCATTATTATATGCTGGTGGGAGGGCGAGTGGGAAGTGGACTCCTCAGTACTTCATGCTGATGTATCTGTTAATGTACAGTAATTCACAGGAGAGACCAAGCCTCAGTTGCAAAGATACTAAAGCTAAATGTCGACTGGATGCATCACCATTGTGTGCGTGAGTTCAGTTCGTGATTAATCACAATGATTTTAAGACTTTATTTAGCAGCATATGTGGGGAAGGAAGAGGAGGGGGGGTCTTGCAGCTAATAAAACCCACTTCAGACATAATTTGCAGTTTACTTAGGTGGTATAAATGTCTTGTATTGCACCTACCCTTGAACTGAAGCTACATACTATTCTGCTGTACAGTAACTCCATTCAAGTTTGTAACTAGCTATTCTGACATGTTGGAGGTAAGTATATTTCATTGAGAGGTATTAATAGAGATTGAAACAGTAACCTGTAAGATGTGAGAACAGTAATTGCCACTTTACTGCTGGTGTGTAACATGCTTGCTGCCTTATGGAAAACATACTTGACTTTAGGAATGCTTAAGTTAATGACAGGAATTAGGGATGTTTCTGCACATTTTAAAAAGTATGTGGCTCGTCGAAGTACTGCATTATATAAGAGCTATACGGTATCCTTCAGAAACAAAAAAAAAAACTTAATGAAGGACTTCATAACCTGTGTCCCTCTGGAGAACACAACACCTTCAATCAGAATCTGCTTTCTGGGGTCTCATAATATCAGTATGAATTAGAAAGTGTGTGTGGTGTGACTGTTATATATGGCATGTAAAAATAAAATATGTATAATGTGTATGGTATGTAAAAACAAAATATATATATGTAAGGAATACCACCCTTCGCTGCATCCTGGTGCACTCTGATGTACAGCCGCCTCAGGTGTGTTTAGGCTTGAGGCATTTCCGAGAACTCCCATGTATCGGCATGCCCTGCCAGCTCAAAGGGTGCTCTTCCACTTATAAGATGGGTCCTAAATTGACTTGTGATGTGTAAACAGTCATTTAATTCTGAACTCTCTGGACAGTGAGATGATGCTGTCGGACAATCAGATTGCTAGGATTGTATCATCTATTTTTTAAATACAGGTCTGTCTGTCTTTATGTGTGATGTAATCAAAATGAACAGTTCATATTCACATGTGAATGGGCAGGACCATAACTCACATAAGGCAGAGCTTAACTACATATTTTGAGTCTGACCATTGTATATCTAATTTATGCTTGTAAAATGGGGACAGCAGATCTGGGTCTTTGGTTATTGTGGTCTCATGGCTTATTACGCCCTGGCTGTGCGGTAAAATATGTTCCATCGCATCCTGTTGTCTTATTGCTTACATCATGTTGGTCACCGAGCATGCGCTGCACGCCCATTGGCTGTAGCTCTGCACCAACGGGCGGCAGCCCCACCGACAGTCAGTCGGCGGGCTGCTGCGATGCTACCGCCGGGGGGAGCGGGGTGAGGGTTCTGCGGTGGGTGGGTGGGGACACCTAGACACCAGGGAGATGTTTGGGGGGTTGTAATTGACATTCTGCCCGCATCGGGCATTACGGTCCACTGGACCACCAGGGAGATATTCGGGTTGGGGCTTTACATTCTGCCCGCGATCGGGCAATGGAAGATATATCGCTCTGCCCGCGATCGGGCTTCGAGATGTGGGCTGGGGGTCTATGTTTTATTGCCCGCGATCGGGCTTCGAGATGTGTGGGGGTCATAGTTACTATGCCCGCGATCGGGCATCGAAATGTGTGGGGGTCATACATACTTTATGCCCGCGATCGGGCATCAGGAAAGTGTGGGGGTCATAGTTATTTATGCCCGCGATCGGGCATCAGGAAATGTGTGTGGGGGCTTACACATTATGCCCGCTGACCAGCTTCGGGAGATGTGTGTGTGGGGGTCATGATACTTTCTGCCCGCGATCGGGCTTCGGATCTGGTGTGTGGGGGAATGTATACACAGAGATACTGCCCGTGATCGGGCTGGATCGCCGGGTCCTCGACGGCTGCTGCCTGGCAGGCGCCAGGCACAAGTCCTCGGGATCGGGCGCACTTCTACGCTAATGGCATGCAAATGGAGTTATAACAGATGCAAATGGCCCCTGCGCTTCGTATAAATTATGGCCCTTCATTTGCATGTCACCTTGAATATCGGAAATTTGGCGATGGCGAATGGTACTTGCGCCACCGCAAGTTTAATGCTCAACTCTGGCACTGCGGTGGCGCAGTTCCACTGCGCATGTGGTTGGGGTGATATTCAAAGGAGTTGCTCAACAGCGCAACTCCTTTGAATATGGCCCCGGCCACACCCCTGCACAACTATTTTGAGCAGCGCAGGGGCTTGCGCCTCAGAATGGCGCAGTTTGAATATCTGGGCCTTGCTGTATTCTGACTATATGCAGACTACCAGGCAGTACCCCCTTGGAGGAGTGAATTACAGAACCTATTTTGGGAACAGACTCTGCGGCACAGCTGTGCCAAACCTAGCATCACTTCTTGACTGAATGTCCAGAGAGTAGTGCTTGGTAAATGTGTGAACAGTTTTCCAGGTGGCTGCTTTACAGATTTCCACTAAGGGTATATCTCTAGCTGCTGTGACCAAAGCAGCTGCACCTCTGGTTGAGTGAGCCCTTAGGCCTGAGGGAGGCTCTTTCCCCAACTTTGAATAGCAGAACTGGATACAGGAGATGATCCACCTGGCAATGGTTCTCTTGGTAGCAGGTTTACCTTTTCCCACTTCTCCATAAAATGAGAAACAGCTGTGAACAGTCATTTCTATGGGGCCTTAGTGTGTTCTATATAGTAACTAAGGGCCCTTTTCATATCAAGACTGTGTAATCTGTGTCATCTTACTGGGTTCACCTTCATCGACATAACTAAAGCCTTTGATACCGTCAACCACAATCTCCTACTTGCCCAGCTTCGACTAGCAGGGCTCTTACCTAACTCGGTGAACTGGTTCAAAAGCTACTTAGACAACTGCTCCCAAAGAGTGAGAATTGCTGGCACACTCTCGGACCAAAGACCAGTTCGGTCCGATGTCCCACAGGGCTCAATCTTAGGCCCCCTCCCTTTCAGCCTTTTTCTGAATTCACTGCCAGAATCCTGCCCTGAACAGATCCTACTCTACGCAGATGATGCTGTCATCCTGGCATCCCACCATGATCCAGTCCATCTGCAAGGTAACTTCCAACAGGCCTTCTCCGCAGTTGAAAACTGGTTCACAAAACACAGACTTATACTCAACCAGAAAAAAAAACAAAGACCATGATCTTCTGCAGCTCCCAAAACAAACACAAACAATATCAGCTCTCCATTAAAACCAAGCAAGGAATCACCCTCGAACAAGTTCATACCTTCAAATACCTCGGCCTCACCCTCAACTGTAATCCCTCCTATGTCCCACACATCAATAACGTGGCAAAAGTAGCCAACACCAGGATGGGCCTACTATTCCGACATAGGAAATATCTAACCCCAGAAGCGCTGTCCAGAGCTCCATCATCAGCATAATTGACTACGGTCTCATTATCTATGGATCTGCCACAACCTCATCTCTCAGGTGTGTTTCGACTTCCCTCAATCAAGCCTGCTGACTCGTTAGTGGTTCCCACCATCTCACCCACACCTGCGACCTCTACTCCAAAACAGGCTGGCTGCAACTGAACAACCGAATCAAATACCGAATCTGCATCACTGCTAAGAAAATCATGATGGGAAAGGCACCACCAGGAGTCAGCACCCTCCTCAAACCCAAAATCACCAACTGCAATACCAGGAGCTCTAAGCCCCAAATCCTTGAAATCCCCCGCTGCCGCACATCCCAAGGCCAAAGGTCGTTTGCATACAGGGCTCAGAGTTGGCTGAATGAGCTCTCTAGTGACACCTCATCCACAGCAATGCTTGAAGTGTTCAAAAAAAAAGCTCCGCCACTCCATAACTGGCACCTCCACCTGTGCTTGCACCACATAACATCATCATTCCCAACACTGCTTCTGACTTATCGGTGTCAGTTTCTGCCCTCTCTTCTTGCACTTACCTGTCCAATGCAACTTCTAATGCACTTGCCCTGTGTCTGTCCTGACAAGGCCCCTCGGCTGCCTCACCCTGACCCTCTACACCTATGCCTTCCCCTACCCTCAGCCCTCTCCCCTTCTTGCCCTCTTCCTCCTATTGTTTCTTGAGTTACCCGTTGCTCAGTCTGATTTTGCCAAGCAAAGTTACTGTCTAAAACCATGTACCTGTAACTGTTTTATGTTTTAGTGTCTGTTACCCTGTAACCAGCATGACGTGGAACCTTTGTAAAAGAGCCTTGGCTCAAAGGTACTTTGTAATCCTAGACACAAACAAACAAATAAATAAATAAAAATCTTCTCTCCCCAGAGGAAGAATGGTCAGTGAAAAATACAGGCAATGACACAGACTGATTCAAATGAAAGTCTGATACCACCTTGGGAAGAAACTTTCTGTTGGTTCAAAGGACCACCTTATCCCTGTGAAATGAAATGAAATGAAATCAGGTTCCACTGATAAGGCCTGTAATTCACTGATTCTCCTGGCAGAAGTAATGGCTACCAGGAATACAGTTTTCCAAGTCAAGTACTTCAGCTCAGCCAAGGACAGAGGTTCAAAAGGGGGCTGCATAAGCTGTGCAATACAGATATTCAGGTCCCAAGAAGGAGTAGGTTCCCGAAAGGGAGGATTAATATGTACCAGACCTTTGAAAAATTTCTTGAAAACTGAATGAGATGCTAAGGAAAAGCCTTTCCCAGCAGATAGGAAGGCAGAAATAGCTGCCAAATGTACTTTGAGAGTAGTAGGCCTGAGGCCTAAACTATTAAGATGCACTAAATAATCCAAAGCAGTTGCAGTATCAGCTAACTCTGGATGGATATGCCTCTGAGAACACCAAAAAACAAATCTCTTCCATTTGGAATTGTAAGTCTTTCTAGTAGAAGGTTTTCTACTAACCTTTAAAATGTCCAAGATTGACTGGGAAAGATGCAGGCTTGCATATTCTAGCTCTTCAAGAGGCAGGCTTTGAGCTTGAGAGTCTGAAGGTTGGGATACAGTATCCTCCCCTGTGAGAAGGTGAGGAGACTGAACTGTCTGGGAAGACACAGAGGTATTGTTACTGACATTGACAATAGTAGAGGGCACCAAGGCCGTCTGGCCCAGTCTGGAGCCACCAGAATCACTTTGCAAAGCTGAGACCTGATCTTGATCAGGACCCTGAATATCAGAGGAAAAGCATATAGAAACCCGCTTGTACAGTTCAACAAGAGAGCATCCTGAGGGATAGATCCCAGAAGAGGTGGTCTGCAGCAAAACAGAGGAAGTTGGTGATTGTCCGGGGCTGCAAAGAGACCTATCTCTGGAGTGCCCCACCTCTTGAAAATGACCTGAAGAATTAGAGGATTCAGAGTCCATTCGTGGTGACCCTGAGAAATCCTGCTGAGAGCATCTACTAGAATCTTGTCTTTCCCTGGAAGATGCACAGCCATCAGGGAAGCCTGAAGGGAATAAGCTAGAGACCACATTTTCATGGCCTCTGTGCACAAGGACAAGGACCGAGTGCCTCCCTGCTTGTTGATGTACCACATGGTTGTGATATTGTCTGTCCTGATCTGCACCACTTTCCCCTTGAATAGTGGCTGAGAATGTCTGAAGTGCTAGAAAGACAGCTCTGAGTTCGAGGAGGTTTATATGCAGAAGAGACTCCTGATGAGACCAGGTTCCCTGAGCTGTAAGCTGGTCCAGGTGGGCCCCCCAACCCAGTAGAGAGACATCTGTAGTGAGAATCACTGAAGGAGCCTGACTGAGGAAAGGAACACCTTGTCGAAGATTGTCCTCCTCCAGGCACCACTGGAGGACCTGAACTAGAGTTTGAAACACTGGGACCAATTTGGAGAGAGGGTCTTTTTTCTGAGACCAGTAAGATCTGAGATGAAACTGAATATCTCTCATCTGAAATCTTGCTCCTTGCACCACTGCAGTGGAGATGCCATGTGGCCCAGCAACTGTAGAAAGTGTCTGGCTGGACGAGATTCTAGAGGATGAAAAGAGGAAGCCAGAGTGATGAGGAACTGTACCCTTGAAAGAGGGAGAAATGCCCTTGCCTGGATAGTGTCTAGTTCCACCCCTATAAAAGTGAGAAGCTGGGCTGGTTCCAGAACAGACTTTTCTAGGTTCAGAATGAATCCCAAGGAGTCTAGAAGCTTTTGAGTGACCTCTAGAGCTGACTTGACTTGGTCCGAGGACTGACCCATGCTGAGCCAGTCGTCCAGGTATGGGAACAGAAGGATACCCTGTCTCCTGAGGAATGCCACCACTACTGCTAGACACTTGGTGAACACCCTTGGAGCAGATGTTAGGCGGAAAGGCATTGCTCTGAACTGGTAATGACCTGAGGGCAACTCGAACCTGAGGTATTTTCTGTGGGAATGTCTGATAGGTATGTGGAAGTAGGCATCCCTTGAGATCCAGGGAGGCTAGCCAGTCTCCTGGTCTCAGAGAGAGAAGAATTATTCCCAGAGTCACCACCTTGAATTTTAGTTTTGTTAAATGTTTGTTCAGGTATCTTAGATCTAGGATGGGTCACCACTCCCAGTATCTGGAATACAAGCCTTTTCCCCTGTGACAAGTAGATACCGTTTCTACTGCTTGAAGAAGAAGTAGAGAGGAGACTTCTGCCTCCAGGGCCTTTGTCTCCATGGGAGATGCAGGACTGAAAGACTTTGCTTTCATTTTTGGGAACTTTTTGAAACTGGGAGCAAGTCCCTGGATCACTATTTCCAGGACCCATTTGTCTGAGGTAACAATCTTCCAGGCCTGGAAGCAGTGAGCCAGCCTGCCCCCTACTGGAACTGAGGAGGCGACCCTGACAGACACCTCAGGGTTTCTGCTTGGCAGGGGGCTTAGACTGAGTGGATGATGGGGTCCTGGTCATCCCACGTCTGCCTCTTCCCCTAAAGAACCCCCTCTGCTGGAAAGAAGAGGAGGCCTGAGCTTGGCAAAAAGGCCTGCCCCTGCTGGCCCTAAATTGCTGCCTCTGAGGAGTGGCCTGCTTTTCTTTGGCTGCAGCACTCCTGTAGGTGGTCCTGAATTCATCCACCATTTTCATGTAATTCTCTGTTTGCTCTCCAAACAGAGAATTACCAGTTGCAGAAAAATCCATGGCCTTAGTTTGGGTATCCTGTGAAAGACTGGTACACCCTAAGCCAAGAAAATCTCCTCAAGGAGACAGATGTAGCCATGACCCTGGAATGTACATCACTTGAGTCTACAGCAGCATGGAATTGCACTTCGAATGCCTACAGCCACCTGCTCCAGCTCCTTGGCCAGCTGGGGAGGGGCATTCTTAGCCAGCTCCAGAACCGTATCCCACATAGATTTCTGGTATCTGGCTGTCTATGCCATGTAATTTAATTGCCTGAGTCCCAAAGAGGATGTCAAGTACTGTTTCTTTGCCATGGCATCCACTTTCCTGGAATCCTTATCCGAGGGGGGGGGATGCCAGGGGGATGTTAGCCTTGTCACAGGCTGCAGTTTGCACTACTCCAACATGGCTGCAATGAGTTGAAAGGAATTCCGTCCCAGGACCTGACAAAGCATACCTCCTGTCCATTCTTTTATCAACAGGAGGAATGGATGTGGGAAACTGCATAATTTTCTGTGTCTGTTTCCCCAGTGATTTATGTAAAGGGATAGAAACTCTCTTTGACTCTGGGACATCCATCATTTCCTCATAGTCAGGCTCCTCCTGATCCTGTTCTGCCTCTTCCATAGGAAGCTGAAGAGTCTCAGCCACTTTCTTGTAAAACAAGAAATGAGAAGGGGACTCAGAAAGCCTAGGAGGAGAAACATTGGAAAGCCTGTCCGGGGAGAGGACAGGCTCTACTGGCTCATCTAGACCTTCAAACTCACTTTCATCATAATCTTCTTCCTCCTCCCAATCGCCCTCATAGAACGCTTCAGGATCTATGTCAGAAGCAACTATTTCCGACTGAACCGACTGCCTTTGAACCGATGTCGGTTCGGTCGGAACCGGGCAAAGCGACTGGACAATTATAATTGCTTTCGCTATCTCTTCAGCGGTCGGAACATGGGGAGTAGGATCCGAACTGGCCAACTTGCATTTCCTTTTTGATGGAACCGACTCCGCAGAGTTGGCTCTTCTTTTGCCCAAAGAGGTATCGTCCAGGTCAGTGGGCACCTGCTCAGGTTCAGCTGCAACCGAACCGGGCTGGCCATCCGGGTCAGTGGACTTCTCAGCCTCCCTTTCCCTTAGCCTACTTAAACGTTTTTCCAAACTGGCTTTGGGAAAGTTTTTACAAATTTGGCAGTCTTCCTTGAGATGGTCAAACCCTAGACAATACACATGAGGTGAGGGTCAGCCTTAGCAAAGGCCTCCCCACACTCGCTACAGTGCTAAAACCCAGTTGGACCGGTTTTCTTTTTGGGTTTCTCAGACATGCCAGATTCAAAAAGTTACCCTTCACAGCATTAAGTCAAGCAACACACAGTTATCGGTTCCAACCGTGTCATGGGTCGGTTAAAAAAATCCTAGAAATGCTGGATTTTTTTAGGAACCGATAAGTACCGGAAACTACTAACATATCACACAATTATACACAAAATAAACAGTTAGGAATTAGTTTCGGTTCCCAACTGAACCGACCGGGAGAGAACCGAAGAAAAAAACTATTGCTACCAAATAACCCACACTACCTACTAAGCTACACTTACTTTACTGTGATAGAGATTAGAATTCCGAATAAAATAATAAAGCAGTTGAATAAACCTACCGATTCAAACTTTATCGAACCAAAGCAAAGAAGAAATCTCCGGAGTGACTTCACAGTTAGGTGGAGTAAGAAATCTGACGGTTACTCTGAGGAGTACCAGGGACAGAGGTTTGAAAACCGAGCTCGAGCGCAACGTTCTATGCCTTGGCACAGAGTTAACCCTTTACTCTCCGGAGCAGTTCAACTGCTGGGGCTAACTGCATATAGTCAGAATACAGTAAGACTTCATGTTGTTTGAAATTGCTTGTGTAATCGGGTGGAGTAGTGCAATGTTTATGCACCTCACCAAAACCTTTATGTTATTTGTGATTATAAGCATTAAAACATATCTTGTCTATCAGAATTATTGGCAGTCTTTGAATCTGCCACAAGGTGGTGCAGTTTACACTGTGTACATGTGGGCTACTAGCCCATTTTGGCTAATGCTAGTCAAGCACAGCAGAAATTATTCCGGACGTTTAAAAACTGTATTTTGCACTGTGATTACTAGTTCTGCTTGCACATCTTAGTACTAAGCACTTTTGATAACATTTCTTGCACTATGATGCTATTTGCAACTGTACCTTTAATTCTCTTGCTTAAAAAGCCATCACATGCTGCATTCCCCTCCTCCTGATGACACATGACATGTGAAACTGGTAGCGAAGCTCTCTTACCCTCTGCTTTTTGCTGTACTTTAGCAATCTTTATAGGCTCAGATAAAGTGTATTTTCTAAGACTGTGGAAGGAGTCTTGTGTCAGCTTTTGGCATTTGTCGGGTTGCTGCTTCCTTCCATGGCGCAGACAAGGAGTGGAGCCAAGTTTGTTATTGTTCTGTATTATCTATGCAACACTAGTCAGAATTAAATTTTTCCGCAGCTAGCCAGCAGGGCTAGTGGCTGGGACAATCCACTAGAACTACAAACATTCCACTGGGCCAAGCAGTAGTCATTGAGAAGTTATCTATCCCAAATCAAGATAGCAGAGCTAGTTAAAGGCACATTGTACTGACCCGATGCAAACTCTGTCAGCATTTGACTGGTAGGTTATATCCATTTCAGACCTTGAGAAGTATCTGCTGTTCCTGCGAAAGGCATACTGCTAGCTGCCACTTTTTTTTTTTTTTTTTTTATTCTTTTGTGGCCATTGTTGTTGCTCTGATTCTTGCTAACACCCTGCCAATCAGAACCCTTATGGCTGCACCCTTCCTCTGGCCGAGAAGGTGGGTAATCAGCTGTTGTCACAGCAGAAACCAATGGAGCTCCTTGGTTGGTTGTCAGGGATGAGCAAATGCCAGGCCATCCATGCCCTCCTTAGAAGCCAAGAGTCTCACCGACGCAATGTGTGTGGCCCCCAGCTCTGCAGGAGCCCCAGTCACCCAGGCTGCGGAGCAACACACTACTGCCATGCCACTGGGCAGACCTCTTCCATTACTGAGCCTTCCCCTTTCATTACCATGGCCACAAGAATTCCTTTTTTGGTTGCCAAAGCCCCAGTAATATTGCCTGTTTTTGTACAGGTTTGGCTCCCAAACCTAGCGGCCATATGGGCACTTACGTTTTAGTGGTAACTGACAGTGTCTTTTTTCTTTTTAAAATAGCCAGGAACCTTGCAGCTCCTGCATTTTACATTTGCTGCTCCCCCAAACATATATGACATGTTACCTGGCCCAGAGTTGATGTCTCTAAATTATCTCCTTTATTTCTGCCTTATTTAAAAGTTCTGTCAATCATAATTTTGTCCCTGCGCAACATAGACAAAAACAGAGCCACTTCCCTAAACTGCAGCTATGCTCCCACGCCTGCACACGCAGCCTTGTTTTGTGATGTCAGAAAACAAAGGCTGCATGTGTGCATGCCACTGAGGTTTTAGGGGCTCTGGGACCTGAACCTCCGGAGGTCTGGGCAGTGGCCTTACGCATAAATGCTCCTCGATTTTACTGGCCTCAGGACTGGTGACTTGACGACCTCCGAAATGGTTGGCGGCGATTTTGCTTCTGTACATGGTGTGTACAGATCTGACAGCCTTGCCCGACTCCTGGAGATTACTGATGGTCTTCTTGGAGTCCTCACTAAAAAGGACAGAGCCTCTGAAAGGGGCGTCCAAGATTTTAGATTGAACATCCGGGGTAAATCCTGAGACCTGGAGCCAAGAATACCAGCAAAGGCAAATTCCTGAGGCAGCTGCCCTAGCTGCCACATCTGCCATGTCATAGGATGAACGTAAAACATGGTTATCAACGCCCAAGCCTGATTTTAAAATGTGACGCAGCTCAGCCTTCTGGGGATATCCTGTTGCGTCTGAACCAGCTCCATGGCCTTTTCCCCACAAGGCGTTCTGATATTAGACCATGTGGGCCAAAAAATTTAAGGAACGGATGGCACAGGTAACCAAGGCATACATCTTTCTGCCAAGTTGGACTACCTGCTTAGAGTCCTTGTCTGGAGGCTGGGTACTCAAATGATGTGGCCTCTTGGACCAGTCGTGAACTGCCATGATGACTGGAGAGTCTGTGGCTGGCTGCTCCCCAAAATACGATTCATCCCAGGGAGCACTGTAAAGGCGGTCAGCTTTTCTGAAAACCGCAGGGGTGGAATACAGGAACTTCCATGCTGACTCAGTGACGTCCATAAAGCTGTCCACCAGAGGAGGAACCACCACGGGCTTTGGGTTCTTCTGGTGGAGAAAGACAGCCAAACTCCATCTTTCAGGGTCCAAATCCACAGTATCCCAGCCCATATTTGACTGGATGTGCCGCATATCCTCCATAAAGGTCGGGTCAACTGGGGGTGACCTAGGTGTGTCCTTTGGGTCGGCAGGAGAGGGGGAGTACCTGAAGTCGGCTGACCTCAAAGAGGAGGAGGAGCTCCGGCCCAGTTCCCCTGAGGAGGAAGACCTTGAGGTCAAACACCGGTGATGATGGCTATGAGACCGACGTCTGTGCCTGTCAGAGGATCTGGAGGATGAGCGACTATGCTTCCGCCCATGATGCTTGGAGAGACCCCTGCCCGAGCCATCTGGCTGTGGCGTAGGCTCCTTGGGTTGCTGAGAAGGCTTCCGAAGAGGAGCTGGAGTCAGGACTCCAGAAGGAGTGGAAGCCTTAGGAGGGGGTGCGGTTGTGGAAGCAAGTCACCCTTCACTGTGTTCCACCAGGAGATGAAAAGGGCTATTAAATCTGGCGAGGATTCTGCAGATTATGAGGGTGGACTGGCGCCAGTTGAGGAAAGTTAGACGGCCCCGGCATTGGTCCCTGTGGACGCGCAACCTAGGCATTGGATCCTGTGGATTCGGGTTAGCCGGCGTCGGGTTATCTGGCGTCAGCCCGGTAGGTGTTGTCAGGTCTGATGGCAGGCTCTCTGGCTTCGGGTCCGCAGCAGCGGTTAGCTCAACTGGCAATGCAGGACGATCCTCGACGATGGAACAGGAGTCACCGGGAGCAACGCCGGGGTGGCCGGAACTGGTATGGACTGACGCTGGTCAGGAGAAGCCATCGGCGTTGTTCTGGAAGATGTTTTTTTTTTTTATTTAGTTGTTTAACCAGGTATAGCACACTAAGCTGAAAGCTTTTTTACAGGAGTGACCTGGGAGCACAAGGAGGTTAAGTGACTTGCTCAGGGTCACAGAGTATGCTAAGGGGAGCTAACTACCAAACGGGGTAGAGGTGTCACTTTGCCGGAGGCAGACGCATGCCCCTGGCACCGCTGAGAGGCATCAGCCCTGAAGCCCGAGACCGACTTAGCAGACGCCGTGGCCGGACAGACAATGGGCAAAGACCCACCACCCAGAGAAGACCCGACCGTGCCACCTGACTGCTGGTCTGAAGGCTGATGAAAGGGCTGAAGCAACAGGGGCTGGGAGGTGGAGGGCAGAGTCCCTGACCCCAGAGAGCCACCGCCCAAAGTATGAATGAGGGTGGGTGGCTTCACCATGAGAATTCCAGAAGGAGAGAGGGCTGCCGCGGGAACCGAGTCTGACTTTCAGCGGGAGGAGGGCCCAGAGCCAGTCTACTTACAGTGACGAGACTGGGAACAGGAGGCAGATTTCTCCTTATGCTTCTCCCTGTGTTTATGTTTTCCATCCGATTTTTTCTCCCGATGGGAGGGTGAAGAGGTGGAGGCCCCAGAAAACGGCGAGGAAAAGGAACTTTTTCCCTGGATTTATTGTTCCATCGCTGCAATCTGCTTCTCTAGCAAGAAAGTTTTAAGGGCCTTTTGGCGGCAGATCCTAGTCCTCTGGTTGAACTTCAGGCAGTGATCGCAGGCCTCTGGGTTGTGGTCCGGGCCTAGGCAGAGGAAGCAGAGAGAGTGGCTGTAGTTAGACAGGATCTGCTTGCCGCAAGGACATGAACTGCCGCTGATCCACTGAAGAAGTCAGAGAAAAAGACATGCAGAAAAAGAGAAGACTTTTTGAAATTTAACTCAAAAATAAAAAAGTGCAAAAATATGGCGGTTGAGTGGAGCAGAAGGCATCCATGGAGCCAATGTGTGTGGGTCAACAGTGGGAGAAGAACTGAGGTAGGTCTGGGAGACGGTATACCATTACCGCAGCGACTCCGGCACCGCGAAGACCATCACAGCGACAGGAATCGGGCAAAACCTGCTCGTCGCTATGATGGTCTGTGCAGTGACCGGGACAGCCTCGCTGGGTGTGTGGGGGGCAACATCCCCAAGCCTACAATGCGGATAGTCGGCATGGTAGCTTTCCCTGTAGGGGATGTCAGTGCTAGCGCTGTCAAAGTGCTATGGTAAAACCCTGGGGGAACACCCCTTATGTACTACTGGCCGGCGCTGGGGGCGGGCCGACATCAAGGGGCGGTCCCCCTCTGCATACCAGCTAGAAGTTTCCCGTGGGGTCCTGGCGCCTGCCAGCTTCAGTCCTAGTGGTGTAACCTGCTGCAAGAGGTCCCCTCAAAGTGAGATCTAATGATACTTTACTGCCAATATCCCAAGGTGCTGGATACCGTAACAAAAAAAAAAAAAAAAGTTTTTGAATGAAGTAACACCCGCTGAATACATTTTATTGGACCAACATGGAAATTCTACATAGACATTACAGTATACACCGTTTAGGTACTACAACGCTCCCTTTTTCAGGTGCTGTGGTAGTATGAACTAGAATGAAACAGATTTTATTGTGCCTACTAACCCAAGTCCTTGCCTAAGACTGCTAACACACCTGATGAAGGGAACTGGCCCATCCTCCACTGGACCAAGGCATGGAGGTTGAAGTCTGCTGCTGAACTCCAATCTCCTAGTTAGCAACACTCATTAGCTCTAGAAGTTGCTATCTTACAGAGGGGATACCACCAAAAGCAATAAACTTGGAATAAGGACCAGCAGATCCCCAATACGTAATATGCCACAATTCTGATTTCTATATTTTTTTTTTTTAAAGATGCAAGCCTTTTTGTAACTCTGATTTTACTGCCTGTTAAAAAAGAAAGAAAAAGGGCTAGATTTACCTGACTCATTACCTCTTGTCTACTCCCCCCCCCCCCCCACACACACTAATTTTGTCCTGGCCATTTTGCTCTTCTCATCCCTTAGGCTATACCTGTATAAGTAGTTTCCCCCTGCCTATCATAACTCAGTTTTATCTATTACATGTATCTGTTGTAGTGATTTGCCTTCAGCATTTATGATTAGTCTCCTTTGGTATACTATACTGCTGTATACGACTTCCATTTTTGTACTGTAATGTTGTTATTACTGTTTAGTTTTTTTCCTCCTCTCGTCTATCTCTGCTTCCCTGCACACTCGGGGTGCATCTGGAAATGAGCAGTTAGCAGCTCAGTATGTCTTTCCTGGTGCAACTTTTGAAAAGCATAAATATATTCTTTGCAAAAAACTACGTTAATGCACCAGTTAGTGTTCAGATTAAAGCAACAAAAGTAGGGAAATGTGGCATAAAGTTCCCAACCCTAACTCCCCACTCCCCCCAAGCAGCAAAAGGAAAAAACTTACGGTTTTCGCTGATGTCAGTCTTGGCGAAACAGAGGTGGGGTGTTCCTTGGGGTTCTCAACCCACTCACCCCATTCCATGCACAAATAAGGTCATATGTGATCTGTTTTCTTCACGCAGGGCCTGCAAGTTGGTGGCAACATGTGGGGAAGACACAGTTCTGCATGTCTGAAGACTATATGACAATGCGGTGAGCGTTAGGGCTGAGAACCTGAAGGAACACCCCACCCTGATTTGCAAAGACTGACAACAGTGAAAACCATAATGTTTTATCCTTTCAAATGCCACATTTCCCTACTTTTGTTGCACTAATCTGAACCCTAACTGGTGCATTAATGCAGTTTTTTTTTGCAAATAATTTCCTTACTTTTCGAGATAGTAGAATCATAGAGGGCCCTGCGCTTCCGTGCCTCCATTCATGCACATGTATTTTATTTATTTATTTGAGAAATCGGTTTACAACCTTTGAGCCAGAGGCTCATTTCCAAAGGTACCTCGTCACAGTGAGGACAATACATAACAGACTTACATATGATGCAGAAAAACAACTGAATTTTGGTTACAGTATTTGGATTAATGGTAGCAAGCACAGGAGACAACTGAATTTAGGTTACAGCATTTGGATTAATGGTAGCAAGCACCAGTGACTGCATCCGGTCAGCAGATAAGCAAGTTTGCAAGATGTAGCAAGGTCAAAGCAGTATAAACAGCAATGGCTGAGGATTAGTGCAATGTGGAGTGGATGCTGCCCAGTGGGCATTGTCAGGGTAATGTGCGCAGCACCTCAGTTATATACAGGTGCAGCTTAGGTGTGTTAAATAGTTGGCTCGTGATGCGAGTTGAATTTGGAAATTGTGGGGGCATCTGAGATGGGGGCAGGGAGCGAGTTATACCAGGACGGAGCTCTAAAGCAAAAGGATCTCTGTCCATGGGATGTTCTGGATCTTGGGACCAGAAGAGTGGCCTTGGAGGAGGACCGTGTGCAGACCAAGGGTTGGGCTTGTCGGAGCAAGGCTGTCAGCCCAAGTGGGGAAAGTCCTAGAAGGGTTTTTGTTATTAATAGGCAAGTTTGGTAGCGAAGACGTTCGTCCAGATTCAGCAGAGTCGCCATGTCATAGAGCTGGCAAGAGTGCGTCATCCTGGGGGCCCCAGTGATTAGCCTGCATGCTTTATTTAAGATGAGGCGAATTTTATTGAGGGCGGTTGTGTCAGCAGCACCATATACTGGGAGGCCATAGTCAACCAGGGATAGTATAGAGGAAGTGACCGCTATACGGAGGGCAGTCAGGGGGAGACAGTTTTAATGTCGGTATAAGATGCCAAGTCGCACATTAGTGGCTGAGGCAAGTGCATCAATGTGGGTGTGGTAGGTGAGTGCTGAATCAAAGGAGACCCCAAGGTACTTATAGGAGTGGACCTGCTCAAGAGGCTGTTTGGACCCGGGGAGGATATGGAGTGGGAAGTTGCTGGCTTTCTTTTTGGGGTGGGCGAAGAGCATTGTCTTTGTTTTTTTGAGATTAATGACCAGTCTGTGCTCTTCAAACCAGGTTTCAACATCATTAAAGGATAGTTGTAGAGAGTCCTGGAGGAGATAGGGTTACGATTGGGTGGCAAATATGTCGGCATCATCTGCATACAGCAGAATTTTCCCAGCGCAAGCACTGGGCAGGGTATTAAGACAGAGAGAGAAGAGTAGAGGTCCCAGGATGGATCCCTGAGGAACTCCTGAACAGATGGGACTAGTATTGGAAAGTGCCCCATTAATTCTGACACATTGGGAGCGGGCAGATAGGTAGCTGGTGCACCATGCCAGAGGCCCAGTGGCGAAGCCAATGCGGCAGACGGCATCCAGCAGGAGGGGTTGGGAGACAGTGTCGAATGTAGGGGTGTTAGTACTTCCATTCCTCCAGAAAAGCAATTTATTTTCTTCATTTTAACTTTTTTTTTCATGGGGACTGGGTAAAGCTTGTTAGAGTTGCAATGTTATGCCATGGGAATTACATTTTTTTAATTTTTTTTGTTTTTCATATGTCTGTTTTCAGTTGGTATTTTAGGGGCTTAGTCTTGTAGTACTCATTGAGACCTTTCTTTTGAGATATATATATATATATATGTAACCCCCCCTACAAATGGGGGTTCCCAAAAAGTCTTCCTCGAGCTTGCCTAAATGCTCATTGTCAGGCTGGTGTCCTGCGTTTTTAGCAGTTTAAATGTGATTGCTGGAGTGCACCTGTATAGCCTCTGTGTACTGTCTCTTTAAGAGCTGCCTGGATTACAGTCACAAGTAATCTGAGAGTGAGCTCTGTTGAAAGATGTAACTATCTGCTGAAAATCATTTAGAGTGATAATGATAATGTAGTTTGTCCAACCTGCCTTCTTTGCAGTAAGGACCGTTTTGCTCATCTCCACTATCTTGGTCCTGAACTGCGAATTGGACCAATCAATACTGGTGGGACCTAAAATTGAGCCAGTCTACAGGAGCTGTCTGGAGTCAAAATCTGTAGGAATTGTAGTTTTGGGCTTTTTGTGCCTTTTTGCACCTGAAGGGGGAGCCTTTGATGTGACTGACAGGAGGATCAGCCAACCAAACCTTTTGGATCTTGGGGAATTTCCCAGGCTGCTGCAGCTAGTTTCAGTTTTGAGCTAAGAAGTGAAGAAGTAACAGCTCAAGTGATTTTTGAGCAGCAGTTCTGTGTAGTTTTGCATGGAAGAACTATGAAAGGGCTGAGTTTTGGCCTGCCGTCTGCCTGCTGTCCCTGAAAGGGAAAATAGAGTTTATTCGGACTGAATCAGAGTTGTGAGTACTATTTAACCCACTGGACTGTGACCAGGCTTTAACCTGTAGAAGACCGAAGATTTGCTGAATGCGATTGGCCTGTCAAGATTTCCAGCTACTTTTGAATCCCCCGGTTTGTGTAGAGACTTTACGATCGTGACTGGAAAGTGGTTTGCCTGGTACAGTAGAATTTCCTTACATGTAAATGTGCTGTGTATTGAAAGTGGGCTGTGATTTGGTTCCCCACTATGTGAACTGTGTTCTGCTTGCTGGAAGCTTTATCCAGCCTAATCGGACTGAATCCGCGTTCATCTCCATTCGGCCTGGGCAATGCCACGCTGGCCCTGCCAGACTACCCCACTGCACAGAGAAAGCCACCGATGAGAGACCTGCCTGGGGATCAGCCCTCTGCTTCATGCTTGAACAGGAACGAAGCCTCGGTGAATCGTTCCAGATTCACCACCTGCTGTCTCGATTTTCATCCAGCCTGTGTCCAGTCTTGGGTATCATGAGTAAACATCAGGGTAGCTCCCTGCAACAACAGCTAAATCTAAAGTGTTGTCATCTGATTGCTTTGTTGTCTTTTCTGTCACAAACTGAGCCCTCCGGCTCTGGATTACAAATAGTGTGTGTTGTGCATGTTGCTTTCTTCCATCACAGGGCCCCAACCTGCCGCGAGCCGGGCTACCCCAGGCAATGTACCTGGCTAGCCCACAGTCTTCCTACCTGGGTACCCAGAGTGTGCGGCTGTCTAGGGACTCTGAAGTGCATGCATAACTGTCTGATTGATATAGCCTTTAAGCAAATCAACCTGATTACGCCCCTTCCTTGTTTAAGTCCCCTGAATAAATCAGATCCAACTCTTTTTGCATTTAACCTGACTGTGGTTCCAGTTTGTGCCAAGAGTACTGTACTGCTGCAATTTGCTGTGCATAACCTTGTTTTACAGGGGGTCCCCAGGATCGAGCTACAGGAACCAGTCCTGGTGGTAAGTGCAACCAGTGTGGTAATTGCATGGTGAATAAGGGTCATTGTGAAAGTGATTACTGTATATTGTTCAGGCCACTAGAAGGGAAAGAGGGGGGGTTACAGTGTCCCGAAGGGCTGTGCTCAGGTTAGCTTGACCACTAAAAACCCTGACCTCTGGGTGGAGGCAACCATTTCAGTACCCAGGCCCCTTAACCTCCTACTAGCCAAGCAGGCAGGGGTAGTAGCCCTTGGGATAGTGCCATCTAGGGGTTATACCTTGGAGGCTCACCGCTGGGATTTTTTGTCTTCTAGTGGCCGAAATTAAAAATTATTGTCAAATATAAATGGCTACCCCAACAGAAGTGGCTGTGCACCAGTTGGTGGGGTGGTGTACAGGGCAAGAGACTGACCCCATAATGCTTTGCTAATACTGGATATACCTATGGGCATTAGTAAGGACACTGTTGAAGGGGCACTTTCTAAAGTTGAATGTTTGAAAAAAGCTGTAGTGGTGTTTCGACAGGCTGACTTAACTGCCCAAACTCTCATGGCCTTGGTGGAGTGTAGCAACCCCTGGACAGTTCAAAGGTGCCCCAGACTATCACGCCAGAAGGGTTCCCAGCCGCCTGGAGAGTGATAACCAAAGATAGCAAGGCTCTATTACAGGATGAGCACCCACCGTTATCTGAGTCTTCTGAGGAGAAGTTTGCCAAGTTGTTACTGGAGGGCAAAACTGTGGAGGAGTTAAAAAAAATTATTCCTGCCACCTGTGAGTGTCACCTCCCCACTGTCCACACCCGCCCCAGCACCTGTTCTTTTACCGTCTGTACCTGCCTCTAAGCCAGCAAGTAGTCATGGCCCTTACCGCAAGCTCAAGGTATTCTCTGGCGTCCGCTCTACTCCTAATGGGGAAGTTGACCTGGAGATCTGGATAGAGTCTGCTACTCTTGCAGTACAAGACTGGCAATGCTTAGAGGCCAAGAAAAGGGCCTGCTTGGGGGAAAGCCTCCAGGGACCCACCCTACGTACTTTTCGCTCCCTGAGGTCCTCTGACCCTGACGCCAAAGCCCAAGAGTACACAGTCACCCTTGAAAATGTGTTTGGGGGCATCACTAGTGCTGAGGCCTTGAAATAGAAACTTAAAGATGTTAGACAACAGCCAGGGGAATTGTTATCTGCCTACATGGACTGATTAGAGAGAATCCTACAAACCATTTTTCGGAAAGGAGGCTGGGTCTCTAGTGAAGTGGACCAGGTAAGACTGGTTCATATACTCTGCTCTGCCCAGCACTCCAGCTGGGTGTTGCTCAAACTGCAACTGCATCAAAGGAAATCTGGTCCCTTGCCCTTCCATGTGTTGATGAAGGAGGTACAGGAAATTGAGGAGGAGGAAGGCTTTTCGGAGCCCTGCGCAGTCACAGCTGCTGCAACCCCCTGTTCCAGGCGTGGGATCGGTCGCTGATGGCCTGGAAGAAAAAATTACTCACCTTAGTAATGTTGTTTCTTCTAATGGAGTCTTGCTATATTATGACATATGCGGTTTGTCCCAACCTTAGAACTGCTCCGGAGGTGAAAGAGTTAAAGTCCATGCCAGGCATGGAACTTAGAGCTCGAGCTCGGTTGAAAATTCTATCTGTTGCTCTTCAAACTTAAACTGTCAGATCTTTACGAGCAAAAACTCACTAAGACTCTGTGTGGAAGCTGTAAACCTACACTAGCCAACTGGCTACTTAATTAAATAAACACATTTTTTGGTGCCACAAAGAAAACTCAAGTCAGGAGACCCAAAAAATGACAACACAACAAAGATCACCCCAAAAGGAGGGGTGAAAAACAAGGTGGGCATCTAAAAAGTGACAACGCTGCCCTGCCCACCCACATCCCCAAGAGTAAGGTTCTGAGAGGGGCAGGCAGGGGGAGGTCATAATATAGCAAGACTCCATTAGAAGAAACAACATTACTAAAGTGAGTAATTTTTTCTTCAAACATGAAGTCTTGCTATATTATGACATATGCAGACTACACAGCAGTACCTCCATGGAGAAGGGACAGAAACTACTTAGGAAATAGGCTCTGAAGCACAGCTGTGCCAAAACGAGCATCACTCCTAGCCTGGATGTCCAGGGAGTAATGCTTAGTAAAAGTGTGCACAGTTTTCCAGGTAGCTGCTTGACATATCTCTAGGATAGAGATGTCCCTGGCAGCAGCCAGAGACGCAGCTGTACCTCTGGTGGAGTGAGCCCTCAGGCCTGAGGGAGGAACTTTACCCAGTTTTTCATAGCAGAATTGGACACAAGAGACGATCCACCTGGCAATGGATCTTTTAGTGGCAGGTTTCCTTTGCCAACCTCACCATAAGTGAGGAACAGTTGGAGGAGTTAAACCTGTGACCTTTAGTGACGATCTATGTAGTAGCTAAGTGATTTTTGACATCTAAACTGTGCAACCTCCTCTCACCAGAAGAGGAATGGCCAGTGAAGTACACAGGAGAGATACAGATTGATTAAGGTGGAAATCTGAGACCACCTTAGGCAAGAACTTTCGGTTAGTCCTGAGGCCTACCTTATCTCTGTGAAAGGAGATAAAAATCAGGCTCCACTGACAATGCTTGTAACTCACTTATGCGCCTGCAGAAGTGATGGCTACCAAAAACACAGTTTTCCAAGTCAAGTACTTGAGCTCTGCTGAGGACAAGGGCTCAAAAGGGTGTTGCCTAAGCTGGGCAATGCAAATATTAAGATCCCAGGCAGGGAAGGATCCTAAATGGGGTTGGTGTGAAGCAACCCTTTGAAAAACAGGAGAATACAGGATGAGCTGAAAGAGAAGAGGGCTTACCTGCTGACAAGAAAGCAGACACGGCTGCCAAGTGCACTTTTAGGGTAGCTGGTCTCAGCCCTAAAGTATTTAAATGAACCATATAATCCAGGATCGGGTAAGTCAGCAGATTCTGGGGAAATATGCTTCCCAGAGCACCATATGGAAAAATCTCTTCCATTTGGAATTATAAGTAGCCTGGTGGAAGGCTTCCTAGAAGCCTTCAGAATATCCAATACACCTTGGGAAAGGTGTAGGTCAGCAAACTCTAACTCTTCAAGAGCCAGGCCCTGAGATTGAGAGATTTGAGGTTGGTACCCAAACCCTCCTGAGCACAGGATAACAGATTGTGATTCCTGGGAGACACAGGGATGGTGGACTGCTAGGACATAAGGAGTGGGTACCAGGGCTGTCTGGCCCAGTCTGGAGCAATCAGAAACATCTTGCAGGATTGAGACCTGATTTTAACTAGCACTTTGAACAGGAGAGGAAGGGTGGAAAGGCACAGAGAAACTTCGCTTCCCAACTGAGAGGAAGGCACCCAGGGGACTGGGCCCAACACTGGGGCCTGCAACAAAAGAGGAAGTTGGTGATTGTCTGGGGCTGCAAAAGATCTATCTGGGGTGTGCCCCTCTGTGAATACCTCCAGAACTAGGGGATCCAGAGCCCATCTGTGATGGCCTTGGGAAATCCTGCTGAGAACATCTGCCAGGACATTGTCCTTGCCTGGGAGGTGAACTACTACAAGGGAGGTGTTCAGGAGTAAGCCAGAGACCACAACTCGTTGCTTTGGTGCACAAGGCCGTAGGACCGAGTGCCCTGCTTGTTGATGTACCACATTGTGGTGGTATTGTCTGTTCTGACTTGAATAACCTTGTTCTGAACAGATTTGGAAAAAACTTGAAGTGCTAGAAAAACTGCTCTGAGTTCCAACAGATTGATGTAGAGCAGAGATTCCTGAGAGGACCCCAATCCCTGGGTGGTGAGGTCGCCCATGTGAGCTCCCCACCCCAACAGGGATGCATCTGTAGTAAGGATTAAGGAGTGAGACTGAGGGGTAAGGGGGACCCCCTGTCTCAAATTGCCCTGGTCCTGCCCCCACTGAAGGGCCTGGATCAGGGTTCGAGTCACTGGAATTAATTTGGTTAGAGGGTCCTTTCTTTGAGACCAAAAGGCTCTCAAATGGAACTGGATGTCCCTCATCTGAAATCTGGCTCCCTGCACTACTGCTGTCGAAGCAGCCATGTGTCCCAGGAGCTGTAGAAAGTGCCTTGCTGGTCGAGAGACCCGCAGGGTGAAGGAGGAAGCCAGAGAAATCAGGGTACTTGCCCTTTCCAGAGGAAGGAAGGCTCTGGCTTCTTTTGTGTTCAGTTCTGCACCTATGAAGGTGAGAAGCTGGACAGGCTCTAGGACTGACTTTGGAAGATTGAGAAGGAAACCTAGAAAAGTTAGCAGTTGCTGAGTTACTTGAAGGTGTAACCTGACTTGGTCTGTGGACTGGCCTACTATGAGCCAGTCGTCCAAGTAAGGAAAGATGGCAATTTTTTTTTTTTTGCCTTCTTAAGTGGGCAACTGCTACTGCCAGTCATTTTGTGAATACCCCTGGGGCAGATGTAAGGCCGAAGGGCGTTGCTCTGAACTGGTAATGACCTGAGAGCAGTTCGAATCTGAGGTACTTTCAATGGGAGCTTCTGATGAGAACATGAAAACAGGCATCCTTGAGGTCCAGGGACACTAGCCAGTCCCCTGGCCTTAAAGAGGGTAAAATAATTCCCCAAGTCACCATTTTGAATTTTGGTTTTAAAAGGTGTTTGTTTAGATACCTGAGATCCAGGATGGGCCGCCATTCTCCTGTCTTTTTTGGGGTAAGGAAGTACCTGGAGTACAACCCTTTGCCTTGGTGTAGGGGTGGAACCCTTTCCACAGCTCTGAGAGCCAGGAGGGTAGAGACTTCTGCCTCCAGGGCAAGAGCCTCTGAAGGATTTGCAGGTGGAGAGGATCTGATTCTCATCTTCGGAAATTTTTTGAAGCTGAGAACCAGTCCCTGGCTTACTACTTCCAGGACCCACTTGTCTGACGTTAGAGACTTCCAGTCCTGGACAAAGTAAGCCAGCCTGCCCCCTACAGGTAGTGGAGAATCAGCCCTGGGCGCCCCATCAGGGTGCCTGTTTGGCAGGGGCTTTAGGCTGAGGGGTGGAAGCAGGCCTGCCTGCAACCTGTCTGCCTCTCCCTCTAAAGAACCCCTTCTGTGCAAAAGCTGAAGAGGAAGCCTGGGCTTGGTAAAAAGGCCTACTCCTGCCCTTGGGAGGCTGCCTTTGGAAAGTGACTTGCCTTTCCTTGGCCTGTGCACTCCTATAGGTGGTCCTATATTCATCCATTTTCTTCATGTAATTCTCTGTTAACTCCCCAAACAGAGAGTTGCCCACAACAGGGAAATCCATGGCCTTAGTCTGGGTATCCTGTGACAGGCTAGTACATCTGAGCCAAGTCATTCTATGGAGAGCCACAGATGTAGCCATGACTCTGGATGATACATCATTAGAGTCCACTGCAGCATGGAATTGCACCTTGGATGCCTCAATACCATCAGGGCCACCTGCTCCAGCTCTTCTGCCAGCTGGCCAGGAACCTGCTTTGCTAGAGCTAAAACAGTATCCCATCTGGATTTTTGATATCTAGCAACATAAGCCATATAATTAGCCTGTCTAAGTCCTAAGAAGCTGCCATGTACTGTTTCTTTGCCATGGCATCTATCTTTTCTGGAGTCCTTGTCAGGGGGTGAGAGCTAAAGGAACATTTGCCTTGCCACAGGCTGCAGCCTGCACCACCCCCAGCATGCATTGTTGTGTAAGGAACTCCGTATCAGAGCCTGATAATGCATACATTTCGTCCATTCTTTTATCAACAGGAGGTATGGTGTGAGGAGCTTTTAAAATCTTTACTGTCTGTTTCCAAAAAGATTTATGTAGAGGAATAGACAGTCTCCTAGACTCTGGGATATCCATCATTTCTACAAAATCAGGCTCCTTCTGAACATCCACAGCTTCCTCCATAGGGAGCTGGAGGGTTTCAGCCACTTTTTTTTTTTTTTTTTTTTAAAACATGAAGTGAGAAGGGGACTCAGAAAGCCTAGGGGGAGACACTCCTGAAGGTCTGTCTGGAGAGATGTCCGGTTCAATGAGCACATCCAGACTTTCAAAACCACATTCACTCTCCTCATACTCCTCTTCTCCCTCCTCTGGTTCATAAATTCCCTTAAATAATACTCCTGAACCGGAGGAACCGACCCAACCGATCACATCTGATGATGCCGTTCGGTCGAACCGGGAGACTGAACACTTTTTATTGCTTTAGGCTATTTCTTCAGCGGTTGGAGAGGGAAGTTTTGACTCCACACCAGCTGATTTTCTAGATTTCTTTGTTGGAACAGACTCCTCAGAGTCGGCTCTCCTTTTGCCCGAGGAAGTATCGCCCTGGTCAGAGGGCACTCCTCCGTTCGGTTGAAACCGAACCGGCTGGCCATCCGGGTCACGGACTTATGGCCTCCCGCTCCTGAGTCTACCAACTCTCTTATCCAGGGTAGCTGCAGGAAAACCCCATGCAAATCTGGCAGTCTGAATTGAGGTGGTCAACCCCAGACAATAAACACATGTGGTGTGGGGTCCAGCCTGGCAAGGCTTCCCACATACAACAGTGCTGAACCCAATGGGCCCGGTTTTCTTTTGGGTTTCTCAGACATAGTGACAGCCTAACCAAAAACTTGCCCTTCACGGCAATCTGCCAAGCAAGACTCTTATCGGTTCCCCAACCCGTGTCATCGGTCGTGGAAAACGTAATTAAATCAGGTTTTTTAGAACCGATAAGAACCGGAACCGCACTTCAAAAGACTGTAATGTAATAGAAGTAACTTGATCGGTTCAAACCGAACCGATAAAAATGTTTACAAGTTCCACACAGAAAATAAATGTAAAACCTATCTAGTACTTACAAAACCACAGATAGAGCTTGAACCGACCGGTTGCGGTTTAATTTCGGTTAAAAAAACGAAAACTTTTATACTTTAACCGACAAAATGAACCGTGCAGAAGGAGGAATCTCCGGAGCGACTGTTCAGTGAGGCGGAGTAAAGAAGCTGACAGTTTAAGTCTGAAGAACAACAGATAGAATTTTCAACTGAGCTCGAGCTCTAAGTTCCATGCCTGGCATGGACTTTAACTCTTTCACCTCCGGAGCAGTTCTAAGGCTGGGACAAACTGCATATGTCATAATATGGCAAGACTTCATGTTGTTTGAATCACCACAATCACATCATGGAATCCGAGAACTAAATGTCAGCCTTGGGGGGCCCAGCCAGAGAGGGACTGCTACGAATCCTCCGCCATGGGATGAACTGCTGAGGGAGTTCAGAAAAGCAAAAAACAGTCTCTTTATGAAGGCCGCTCCTGCGAGTACAGGCCCCGATCGTTATCCGACTGCACCTGCTATGGGGGTGGGGGGTGCACACCCAGGCATCTCCTGCTGAAAGCAGCTCAAAAATTGATGTCTTGACTATGGAAGTGAGAATTGACGAGATGTCTCAAAATGCTCTCCACACCGCAGACAGAGGTGGAACCAAAGTTTTCCGTTTGTAGTACCCCCGCCCCAGCTCCCAATGTGATGTCTCGGCCACACCAGACCCCAGAAAGCATATTTTGCCATAACTGTGGGAAGGATGGGCACATGGAGAGAATTCCGATCCCCAAAAGACCTAGATAAAGTTGTATACAGACTTCAAGGAGAGCTTCGGAAAGTGAGACCATGGCCGAGGAGTGCCAGAAATGACCGCAGTGCAAGACTGAGAAATCCTAACTCAAATTTCTTTGTGGGCTAAATCATATGTCCAAGCCTCTGCTACTGCCTCTCCAGAATGGTCCAGAATAGTGGGCCTTTCGATGGAGACCTCTGCAACTGTCAGTGGTATCCATGCTTGGGCTGTGCTCGATAGCGGGATGCAAGTGACCATTGTATTCCAGGACAGGTATGACAAACACTTATCTGATGTGCCACTACAATCTCTGGAAGGTTTGCATGTATGGGGGCCTGAGTGACAAGTCTTATCCCTACCAAGGATATGTCCGGCTCTGGTTGTCGTTCCCTGCGACTGTAACTGACCAAGTACAGACAATAGCACTGGTGTGCCCTCCTACAGGATTGTATGACGGGATTCCCTTGCTCACCGGAACCAACGCCCACATGTTTGGAAAACTAGCACAGTTGTGTCACGAAAAACAAGGGAAACGGACTGGGTGGACACTGAGAATCCTAGCCCCGATAAAGAGAGCCTATGATCTGCAAAAATGGACTACCAAAGCCGACGGAGATGAGCCGATGAGGATAGTGTGGAAGAAAGATCCTGATTCTCTGGTACTCCCTCCTAATGCTCAGTACACATTCAGGAAGAAGTTCGCATTAGAAAGGAAGTGAAAAATAAAATATTAATGGATGCACTGGGTGATGGAAAGCTGCCAGAGGGATTACTGGTTAAACCCAGCATTTTGCCTGCCCTTGCCCATGCCTATGCACGACGAGTGATGATCCAGATTCAGAATGTGGTCAGATCGGGAGGCCCGGTTAAACAGAGGGTGCACCCTAGCTATAGTACACTGTGCAGACACTGCTGTATTACCTAGCAACTAGTACTCTGGTGAAAAGGAAAGAGTGACCCCCGACTTATTCGACGTCGGTGATTTCCTGTTGCCAGCCGAATGGAAGGCTAGAATTAGCAAGAAACTCACCCAGAGAGAACAACTGTTTCCATTAAAAGAATGGGACGTGGGATGTGTCCAGGGTGCAGAGCATCACATACACCTGCATGATGACCGGACATTTTGAGAGAGATCCCGACGCCTAGCCCCAGCGGACATAGATAATGTTAAGAGACACCTGCAGGAAATGCTCGCTGCTGGCGTCATACTAGAATCAAGGAGCCCATATGCCTCTCCCATTGTGGCTGTGCGTAAGAAGAATGGGTCCATAAGGATGTGTGTTGATTATTGAATTCTGAACCGTCGGACCAACCCAGATCAGTAAACCATGCCCTGTCCACAAGATGCCCTGGATTGCTTGAATGGAAGCAACCGGTTCTTGGTATTGGATCTTCACAGCGGATAATACCAGATTCCGATGGCCCCAGAGGACTATGAGAAAACAGCCTTCATCTGTCCTTTGGGGTTCTACGAATTCCTGAGAATGTCTTAGGGGATTTCGGGCATCCCGGCCACCTTTTAGCGACTGATGGAACGTGTGATGGGAGATATGAACTTGCTGGAATGTCTAGTGTACCTAGATGATATCACTGTGTTCGGATGCACATTACAGGAACATGAGACCAGACTGTTTAAAGTGCTGGACCGATTGGAAGACTTCAGCCTCAAGCTGTCCATCGACAAGTGCCAGTTTTTTCAAACTTCCGTGAAGTATGTGGGGCACATAGTATCTGCAGAAAGAACAGAGACCGATCCCAATAAGGCTGAGTCACTTACTACTTGACCCCAGCCCCATAATTTGAAAGAACTACAATGTTTTCTGGGGTTCTGTGGCTACTACCACAGGTTCATAAAAGACTATTCAAAGGTGATTCGCCTGCTCCTGAATCTTACCCGGGGTTACCTCCCTACCAACCGTAAATATGAGAAAGGGGCTGTCAAAGAACCAGAGAAAGTGTATTTCCGCACAGGTGAACCTTTTGGGCCCCACTGGACACCCGAATGTGAAGCAGCCTTCCACAAAGTCATATACCAGCTCACCCACGCCCCCATCCCCGCCTATACTGACCCTACCAAGCCCAATGTGCTGCATACGGATGCTAGTCTGCAGGGCCTAGGAGCTGTGCTGTACCAAGACCATGAAGATGGTTTGAGACTGGTAGCTTTCGCCAGCAGGAGTCTGACCCTGTCAGAGCGAAACTATCCTGTGCACCAGTTGGAGTTCCTTGCCCTAAAATGGACCATCGTTGATCAGTTTCAAGAGTACCTCTATGGGGCAAAGATATTGGTGAAGACTGACAATAACCCGTTGACCTATGTACAGACTTAAGCTAAGTTAGATGCCACTGGACACCGGTGGCTCTCTGCCTTATCAACCTATGATTATACTGTCGAATACAGACCGGGACTAAACCATACTGATGCTAACGCCCTGTCACAAAGGCCCGCTTCCAAGAGTGATTGGGTCAGGCTGTCTAAACCGGACATCCAAGCATTGTACCAAAAGTTTGACAGAGATGAACAGATGTCTGCGGACACAGTGGACTGTCTAGTAGATTGCTTGGGCCCTCCTGATACCTGCATACCAGCTACCTATTGCCATTTCTCTGCTCTAGATATTAGTGTACTACCTCAACTTGACAATGACAGTATTCAGTGGGCTCAATCCCAAGATCCTATGATTCAATCAACACTTGATGCCCAGCGCGTGGGGAAAGACATGTCTAAGTTGCGTTTCCCTGACTTGCGAACTGCCCTATTATTTAAAGAAGGGCCCAGGTTGAAATTACTCAATCAGTTGTTATACAGAAAGACAGTGGATCATAGTGGTCAAGTAGACAAGCAACAATTGTTCCTGCCCACGGCCTTTAAATACTTGGTAGAGGACCCACCACAATCACATGGGGCACCTCGGTATTGATACGACTCTCAACCTGGTACGATCTCGATTCTACTGGCCCAAGGTGGGGGCCCGATGTTGAGCACCATGTAAAGACCTATAGTCATTGCCTTCAAAGAAAAACCCTGCCTCAGAGGGCTGCCCCCCTTGTCAATATCACTACCAGTGCCCCCATGGAACTGGTCTGCATACATTTTTTGTGTTTAGAACCTGATCAACGGAATATTGGCAATGTGTTAGTGGTTACGGATAATTTCACATGGTATGCATAAGCTTTTCCAACTAAAGATCAAAAATCCTCTACTGTGGCCAAGGTGCTAGTGGAAATATTCTTCGTCCACTATGGTGCCCCCCCCCCCAGTGGATCCACATTGACTAAGGCAGAGACTTTGAAAGTAGGCTAATCAAAGAAATGCTCTCTTTGTAGGGGTGCGGAACTCAAGAACCACCCCTCATCACCCACAGGGGTTCCCTCAACCAGAACATTTTAACCACACCCTTCTAGACATGATGGGCACCCTCCATCCAAAAGACAAGCATAAGTGGAGCCAGCAGATTAGCACCTTGGTACACGCATACAATTGCACCAAGAATGATGCTACTGGGTTCTCCCCCACCACCTCATGTTCGGGAGGGAGGCCCGACTGCCAGTTGATGTCTACTTTGGGGTCTCTCCAGATGGGGTCCGAGCCGAAAACTACCTGCAGTATGTACAGAAAATGAAAGCTCAATTGAACCATGCATATCAACTGGCCCAGACAATGGCTGCCAAGAGAAATCTCACCAACAAAGAGAGGCATGATAAGAAAGTAAAGGCTCAAGAGCTATGGCCCGGAGACCGTGTGTTGTTTCGCAATTTGGGACTACATGGCAAGCACAAAATTGCTGATAGGTGGCACCATCTTCCTCATGTAGTAGTTGGAAAGTTGGAGGATCTACCAGTGTACAAGGTACGCACAGAGAATAACTCCAAAGCTGTCAAGACCATGCACCGTAATCACTTGCTTCCTATCGGCCAAGTTATTATTGAAGCTGAGCCAGCTAACATTGCCTCCCCTGGGCCGGTGACTCGTGCTGCTGCAAAAAAGAGACAGAGTCAACCTACCCCAGTAGTTACAGATTTAAGATTTCCCCCGCAGCAGGCCCAGAATGATAATGACTGTCAGTCCACCTCTGATCAAAGTGACTATGGTAATGTCTATTATCCCTCCTATGAATTGAGTCATTTGTTTCGTGGAAATCCTATGCAGAATCGTGGGGATAAAGCTGGGCCTTCTGGACTGCCTAACCCCCCAGCTTCGTCCTTGGAGCCAATGCTCCCTGAAAGTGAAGTGCAAAGCATCACATCTGAGGCTGCAGACTCCCTGTGTTTAGTGGAACTGTGTGACTTGCTCAAAGAAGGGGCTGATGGTCTGAGTCTCTCTGATGACACACCAGAACCTGAACAACAATATGAGAGTGCTAACAGCCCCCCTTCAGCATCACAAAGCCCAACTGTGCCAGAACCTTCTCTAAATGAGCCAAGTGTTGTGGAAACAGAGCCTACGGAGCAAGAAGCTGACAGTGCTCCCAGTTTGGACATTCCCATCCGTGCAGAGGCACCCCTCACGACTGAGGAAAGCGCCAAAGTTAGTGCTGAAAGTACAGAGACTGTGGCCGTTCCCCCCCCAGAAAGACTGGCCGAGCTGTCAAGCCAGTATTGCGCTTCAGTAATGATTCTCCCGGGAAGCCAGTGGATTTGCCTCTCAATGTGGTTCACAAAGGGGTTTATATTTCTCAGAGCTCACTACCCAAACTGAGCTTAATGGCCAATTCCAGGCTGACTGTTCTTCCTTCTCATATGGTGCCCCTGCCCCATCCAGCCCCAAGTTAGCTGACAGGGAATGGCCCCCTCCTACATTGTTTAATGTGAAAGAAGTTACAACGTGAATCAGTATTGTGGTGTTACAAGTATGTTAATCATAGTGGAATCAGTATTACCTGTATGAAACATGCATAAGTATTGTCATTATGGATATAGTATTGCGAAGTGTAGTGAATATGTATAGTAAAGTAATAAGTTTATGTTAACTGATGCATGATGGTACAGAATTGACGCAGACGCTAAGTTTTCTCCAGGCAGGTAAGGGTGCAACCTCCCCCTACAAATGGGGATTCCCGATAAGTCTTCCTTGAGCTTGCCTAAATGCTCACTGCCAGGTTGGTGTCCTGCATTTTAGCAGTTTAAACATTATTGCCAGAGAGTGCCTGTATAGCCTCTGTGTACTGTTTCTTTAAGAGCTGCATATATTGCAGTTATAATTAATCTGAGAGGGAGCTCTGTTATAAGATGTACTTGTTTGTCGATCATTTATTAGAATAGTAATAATTTTGCAGTTTGTCAAACCTGCCTTCTTTGCAGCATAGAAATTTCTGTTTATCTCCACCATCTTGGTCCTGGACTGCTGAAATGGGCCAATCAGTACCTTTGGGAACTCTAAATGGAGCCAGTCCTCAGGGCCTTTGTGGGAGCAAAATTCTGTAGGAATTGTAGTTTTGGGCTTTTGGCACCTAAATTAACCTGGAGGGGGAGCCCTTGTTGTGACAGACACACAAATCAGCCAACCAAACCCTTTGGATTCTGGGGAAAGTCCCAGACTGCTTGCAGTTTCAGTTCAGATCTGAGTTGGGAAGTGAAAGAGTAACAGCTCGGGATAGTCGAGCAGTAATCCTGCAAAGATTTGAGCTGGAGAACTGTGAAAGAGCCAAGTTTTGGCCTGCCTGTCTGCCTGCTGTCCCTGAGAGAAAACTGAAGTTTATTTGGACTGAATCCAAATTATGAGGACGATTTAAGCCACAGAACTGTGACCAGGCTTTAACCTGTATAAGACCGAAGATTTGCTGAACGCGATCGGCACATCAGGATTTCCAGCCACCTCTGAACATCCGGTTTGTGCAGAGACTCTGTAATTGCGACCAGATAGCAATCTGCCTGGTACAGTAAAATTTCTTACATGTAAATGTGTTGTGTGCTGTTAGTGGGTCGTGATTTAGTATCCCACTGTGTGCTGCTTGCTGGAGGCTGCATCTAGCTCCCATGGACTGAATCCGTATTCATCTCCATTGGGCCTGGGCTTTGCCATACTGACCCAGTCAGACTACCTGCTGCACAGAGAAAGCCATCGATGAGACCTGCCTGGGGATCAGCCCCCTGCTCACGCACTGAACAGGAATGACGCCTCGGTGATTCGTGTAGGCCCTGCTTCTCCTGGCACTCCAGTTCAACAACCTGCTGCCTCGATTTTGTCCTGCCTGTGCCCTGTATTGGGTATCGTGAGTAAACATCAGGGTAGCTCCCTGCAACAGCAGCTAAATCTAAAGTGTTGTCATATGATTGCTTTGTTGTCACGAACTGAGCCCTCCGGCTCCGGATTACAAATAGTGTGTGTTGTGCATGTTGCTTTCTCCCATGACAGGGCCCCAACCAGCTGCGAGCCAGCCTACCCTGGCCAACGTTTCTGGCTAGCCCACCATCTTCCTACCTGGGTACCCAGAGTGTGTGACTGTGTAGGGACTCTGAAGTGCATGCATAACTGTCTGACTGATATAGGCTTTAAGCAGATCAACCTGATTACGCCCCTCCCTTGTTCAAGTCCCCTGAATAAATCAGATCTAACTCTTTTTGCATTTAACCTGACTGTGGTTCCAGTTTGTGCCAAGAGTACTGCACTGTTGCTATTTGCTGTGCATAACCTTGTTTTACAGTGGGTCCCGAGGGCTGAGCTAGAGGAACCAGCCCTGGTGGTAAGTGCAAATAGTGTGGGTAATTGCATGGTGAATAAGTGTCATTGTGAAAGTGATTATTGTATATTGTTCAGGCCACTAGAAGGGAAAGAGGGGGGTTACAGTGTCCCAGAGGGCTGTGCCTAGGTTAGCTTGACCACTACCAACCCTGACCTCCAGGTGGAGGCACCCGTTTCAGTACCCAGGCCCCTTAACCTGCTACTAGCCAAGCAGGCAGTGGTAGTAGCTCTTGGGATAGCGCCAACTAGGGGTTACACGTATTAACTCCCCTCCCAACATTTGCAGCCCCCTCTCTCTGAATTTCAGCCCCACACTCCTCCCCAAATATTGGAAGTGGTAAGGGGCACCACTTTCAGGTGGTGTGTGGGGGTGGCAGTTTAAGAAGTGTGGGTCAAACATTTTAGGATGGTTGTAAGGGACGTTTACAGGAAGCAAAGAGAATATCAAGCACCAGTTTCAGGAGATGTGTGGTGGTGTAGTATGGAAAATTCAACGGGGGGGTGCACTGCGCATAATTCAGGAGGGTGCCTGGTGGAAACAAATCCTAAGAAGGGTGTGGGAGCAATTTTGGGTAGTGGTTGTTGAGCACCAAACTTGGAAGGGGTGCACTGTGCCAAACTGAGGAGGGATATGTGGCACAGATTTCAGGAAGTAGATTTTTTTATGGTTGTGAGTCGCAAGGTAGGGAGCTGAGGTACCAAATTTGTGAGAGGTGTGGGGTGTTGAGTAGGCAGGACCACAAGGAGCAAATTTCGGGAGGAGTAGAAATTTTGGAAGAGGTGCAGGATAAACACTCCTGGAGAGGCACAGGCTACAAAGTCCAGGATGGGTGAATGGAGAAAATTTTGTGATTTGTGATAGAAATTCTGTATGAGCCAGGGGAGGCAGTATAGCGCAGTGGTTTAAGGCTCTGAGCTGCAAATCTGGTGACATCCAGCAGACCAGCCCTGGGTTTGAATCCCACAGCTTCCACTTGCATACTGTGTGATCCTGAGCAAGTCACTTAACTTCCCTGTGCTCCCAGGTCGTTCCTGTAAAAAAAGCTTTCAGCTTAGAGTGCTACTCCCGGTTAAACAACTAGATAAATAAAATAAATAATACAGTGTTGCTGGCAGTGAGTACTAAGTGGTGAGAGCCCTTGATGTCATCACATGACATCATCATCAGCCCTTCACTGAATCCAGGATTCTTTTAACTGGTAGAGAAATCAGGGCTACAAAAATGCTTGTTACTTTTAAACAAAGTAGTTTAGAAATCTGAATTTTGATGCGATGCTTATTGTAGATCTACTTATCCTACTTTTACATTTTTGGCTACTATAGAGGTTGGTGATATACCCTCATTAAGTTCTGTCCCAGTGTCACTCTGTGCTTTGGCTTGGAAACAAAACTAACCACCTAGCCCCAATTATGTGCCTGACAAGGCAGAAAGGATAGTGCTACCATTGTCCTGTACACAGAAAAAACATTTGGATACGAGACAAGTAATTACTACTTTCTGCTTATGAAGTCTGTCAATCAGACTTCCACGTAACTGAGATTGCTTTTCACTGTGACTGGTGTACTGAAATGTTTGTCAGAATAAGTACACACACATATTTCGGTTGTTCTTTTTTATCTCTGAAGCACCACTAAAAACGAAGCTGCATGCCCCTGTGAGTCACTTGGTGCCTCCACTCAGCTTCAGGAAACTTAACTTCCCTTTAACTTAATGCACAGAGAAAGCTGCTACACATACATTATCTGTATCTATACTGAGATGCAAGCAATAATGTACTGGCATGCAGTCCGCTTCCAGCATCCAACTCATTAAATGCTCCAGGATACTTTGGGTATGAAAGATGATACATGACAAAACTAAATTCTACTGTTCTATAAACCAGCAAAAAAAAAAAAAAAAAGAGCTTTCCATCAAAGCAGCAACTGATTTTGATTTGCACCAGGAAGCTGCAAAGCCCCTCCACCCAAAAATTCTTAATGCACATGAATCCGAATAAACCAGATTATATTAGAAAAATATGTTTTCTCATGTTGGCCTGAGAAGTTCCGTTTCCTAATCTTGGGAGCAGCACTGTCATTATGCACTATTATATACTGTGTTCTTACCACAAATAATGTCCTCTGTGGAGTTTTACTGGTGCACAATTTGAATGGCTCAGAGCCAACTACATACCATATTTATTTGATAAGTGTGATGCCATATTATCAAATACAGCAGGAATGGGTTTCTGCTTTGAAACCATCCATAAAAAGGGTGATTCAGAGGCCCAACCCGCTAATTTGTCAATTGTGCTACCAGAACAATAGTGCTTAAAGTACATACAACAGAACCGGGGGCCATGAATCCTGTTACATGCCTTCAGTCTGCTGACTCCAGGCTTTAAAGGAAGGCTATCATAAACCCTATTTTCCTGCCAGCCACTACTCACCTGCCAACTTGCAGTGAGAGTTTAGTGTCTGTTGTAGGGCATGTCTTTCAGTTAAAATTTGTATTTTCATGTCCCGGAGTGAGAGGCGCCATGTCACGGTTTGTAGTGGCAAGAGCCGCAACCTGCATGCAAATCAGAATCCTCGTCTTCCTGTTGTGTGCCGGAACGCTGCTTTGTGACAATCGTGGCATGTTTTAATGAAGCAAAAAGAAATGCTGTGCTTGGTAGTATTTATTGAGCTCTATCTTTAGAAACAAACCCCGTCGAAAACAGAGCAGTATAACCTATTTAATTCTGTTACTGAAATTTGCAGCTCTGAGTTCGGGCATGTGCGGCATTGTGCTAATCGGAGGTTTCTGCAGCCCTAGTGATTGGCACAAGAGTTTATGACAGCTTTCCTTTAATGCACATGAATGAACACTATGATAGTTGCATGGTTGTGAAACCTGCATTGACTTGATACCAATAAAACAGTTCCAAACCCAGTGAATGCTGACGTCCAAACCTGAATGCATGGGTGTGCTGAATTCAGTACAGTGTCAGTTATGTCATCCAGCTTGGATGGTGCTGTACCAACATAACAGTACTTGGTGACTGGAGATTCCTGACTACTACAGGGCTGTTCTTTTATTATCCAATAGGAAACTGCCAGGATTAAAGCTCTTGTTAGCAGAATGTCTTAACAGGGTTCCAGTGCTAAACCACTGTGAAGTATCTTCAGTTCATTTACTAACTGCCGAAAGCTTAAGACGTCCAGTATCTGAAGTGTATACATTGTGCAAAAAATACACAAACCCAAATCACAACTCTACCCTTTAAATACAGAAAAAATGGGATGGATTTTCCTTCATCTGAACACCTATTCACGAACTAATGGACACCACAGGGTTCTGCAAAATCCTTCAGTTCATGAGGTCAATGAATACTTGTGCTGTAAAGCTCAAGACGTTAAAAAAAATATTTTATTGCATTTTTAAGAAACATCTTATACAATGAAAAACAGTTTGGAAATCAGAAAAGATTTGCAAGAAACAATTACAATTGGATGTGCCATTCAAAACCTGTTTTTTGTTTGTTTAATTTATTTAAAATACTGCTGGAAAGAGATGAGTTGCCTCCAGGCCAGAAAGGAGTACAGAACAGCATGGAGGGACTGCAACACTAGAATTAAAAAAGCCATGGGGGGACCAGATGCGAGGATGGCAGAACGAGCTGCAATCAACATCAAAGCTTTCTTCCAGTACTGTACAAAATGGAAGGAGGAAGCTGAAGAAGAGGACTGGGGCTCTGAAACAGGGGAGTGGTGGGGGCAGAAGGAACCAGTGAGAGCCGGGGCGATGACTGGGATGCTGAATGTTCAGGTCAGTTTCAGTTTATTGTTCAACTTACAAGTCATTGCAGTATTAAAAACACATACCGGCGCAGCGGTTGGATTCCAGCTTGCGGCCTGGAGGCTGGCTGGGGAGAGTTGGCTGGGAGCATCCAGAGGACTGCTCGCCTCTCTCGTCGAGGGTGGATTAAGGACCCGCGCTGCCAACCCCCGCTAAGGCTGGGGCAGGCGTGGCAATGCTGGGGCCCTACATACCAAGGGGAGGCGTGGGGAACACCAGCTTAGGCCTGACCGTGGCAAACTACGCCCCCAGGGAGCAAAGCTGGAAAGACTCCAGGGACGACTAAATGATGGTCGCTGCCCTCGCTGCCGCAGAGTCCCTGATGCGGCCCAGATCCATCCTAGTTGCACTCGCCAAGTATAGTGCTGGCCGCCCCTACTAAGGCCTGTCTCTCTAAGAGGAGGGGGACCCACCCAGCGAAGGGTTATGTCCAGGTTACAGGGGGCTGCGGATATGGGGAGGTAAGTGGTTGGCATCGGGGCAGGGGTGCCAGCGGGGACCTTGGTGGCCTGAAGGAGCGGCCGCCCTGGAGCAAAGAGGAGGCGGATTAAAAAACAAACACACAAAAAAAAACACTTTTATAACATACAAGTAGAAATAATCACAATAGATCCATCGATTGACAACTCAGTCTAAAATGTGACATACAAATTCTAAAACACATCTGCCAATAATGCAAAAAACAATGATGTGGTAAGTTAATCATTTAAGTTTTTCCTTTTTCCCTCTCAGCTTCTTAGCTCTTATTTCCTAACATTTTTTAAAATACTTCACAACATTTGAGATGCTGAATGAATACTTTGCTTCAGTATTCACCATGCTGCCCCACCCCAAGGAGGGACAGTGTTCAGCAGGAGGCCCATGTCATTAGGAACAGGCACAGTGCAGCCTGAGGACATCACATCTACCATGGTAGGGGGTTACATGGTGAAGATTAAGTCAGGCATAGTAAGTCCCAAGGGGCAGACAGGATACACCCCAGGATCATAGTGGAGCTAAAGGGACAACTGGTGATGCCGCTTGCAATAATCTCCCAGAACTCTGTCTAGTGTGGTACCAGAGGACTGGAAAGTGGCAAATGTGGTCCCTATAGTCAAGAAAGGGACAAGCTCTGACCTCAGCAACTATAGGTCAGTCAGCCTACCATCAGTGCTGGGCACGGTCCTAGAAGCCAGTATCAAAGACTGAATAATGGAACACTTGGTTAAAGCAAAGGTTCGAGCCCCTGTCAGCATGAGTTTATAAGGGAACAATCATACAAAACCAGCCTGATCACATTCTTCAGGAGGGTGACCAGCTAGTCTCGTTGGACTTCAGCAAGGCATCTGAGACTGTGGCAGATTACACGTTTCTAGGCAAAGTAAACCACTGTGGTATACTGTACACAAGACAGCAGGAGGCTTGCTAACTGACTTGGGAGATGGAAGCAGGCGGTTGTGGTGCACAGGAACCACTCCAAGTGGAAAAGGGTGCTCAGCATCATCCCTCAGGGACTGGTGCTGAGGCCATGGCTTTCAAGATTTGTATTAATATTCTGGAAGCTAGGTTTCACACGGGGCTACTCAAAGCAGCAGTATTTGTTAGGGGAAAACATCATCATATAGTTTTTAGCAATAATGTATTTCTGGAAAAAAAAACCATCAATATTGCCATTTTTCTTTTCATTGTATTTCGCTCCTAAACTGACCTATGGGGTTCAGAAGTTTTTGAAAGTAACTGCTCTTTTGGCATGCCCACTATAAAGAAATGAAACATTTTGGTGCTGTGTTGTTTACTGTCGGAAATGTGTGCGAGCTTCCTCCTAATACATTCACAGTAGGATTCTGGTATATAAAGTCAAAAAGAAACCTCATGTGAAGGTTTTTAAAGAGCACTTTTCCTTGCTATTTTCACTGTTCATTTTTAACAAACAAAAGCCTTGTTACGTGAATACTGGCTTCAATGTGTACCAAAAATCCAATTAAAATAGTAAAAACAGCTTTTAAAATGATGCTTCTTAGACTAGCACTGAGCTTGTCTCCACACTGGTCCAATAGTGACATCACAAAATATCGGAGCGCAGGGATGGATCAGCGAGTCAGTGGAAGGGATCAAGCGGCTAGCCCCCTCGGGGCAAAATATGATTCCTTCCCTTTTTAGGGGGCAAATCGTAAAGTTTTAAAACTGGTATGGAGGAACTCCCATTCAGGTAAGGGAGCCTCCTGTGTGTTTTGTAATGCACCGAGAAAGGTGCTCTTTACACAATTGCTTGTGATAGCCATTTTTAATTATTGGAGTCATTAATTACAAAATTAGTACTAAATGCTGTTTTAAAAACATCTGACAGAAACAAAATTATACTGGTGACAAATGTAATTATGTTAGAAATATAATATTGCAGGGGGCTGCCTGATGGCTTAAAAGTAGAGCTTTGCACTTCCGCATCAGCAACCCAGGTTCGGGAGTGAGCCCAGTCTGCACGGGTCGGGTGGCCAGGCTGGGGAGGGCTCCCACAGGAAGCAAGAGCCAGACAGGGAGGGAGACAGCCCGGCCCAGCGTAGGAGCAGTTCCTCGCAGTAAGCCGGGGATCTTGCTCCCTCATGAGGGGTGGCATGTGCCCAGTGTGCTCTGCTGAGCCTGAGGCTGCCAGAGGCCTGCCGGATGTCTGGGATGGAGGGTGGGACTACGGGAGAAAACCGGAGTGTGATGGCCCCAGCGGTCCTCGGAGTCAGGGCCAAAAAGCTAAAGGAAAAAAATACATAATAATGCTAACAATCTATATGATTATTTTTTTTGCAAACTAACAAATACTACTACTTTAAAGAGCTAGTATACTGCCTGAAATTAATATTACATTTTTAAACATAGTTTATTACTTATGTAGGAAGTACTTTTCCTTTTCCCGTTGGCTAATTAGAAGATTTTGTACCTGTCAGCACTATGGTGATGTGTAGAACCACACACCAGCTGCCAGAGTGGTCACTTGTGATGTCACAACAAGGGAGGTCACGACAGGTCAGCTGCCAGGTAAAGCACTGCTCTTCACATCACACCTGATACTATCATACAGAAAACTTTCTAATGAGCAAATGGAAAACAGAAAAATACTTCAGAAATAAAAACTAAGAACTGTCTACTTTTAAAAATTATTAACCATCTCAGTCTGCTGTTTTTGGTTGTGCTAGCTCTTTAAGTTTGCTGAGGACACTAAGCTGGCCAGAGTGGTGGACTCCCTTGAGTATGGGGACCAAACGTCAGAAGAATATGAACAAGCTGGGTTGGACTCTCAAATTCAATGTAGTCAACAGCAAGGTACTACTCAGCTACTGGGTGTGGCGCTGTGGTGGGCTCGCTTAGCAGCCAGGAGCTGTACCTAGTCCCTCCCTCATCATGATACTTGGGCCGACCCTGTCTCTAAACCAAGATTCAAATCCACCAGACATCTGCAGCCACTGACCTTCTTGCCTTACACCGACATAGGGTCTGAGATGCTTCCCCACTGCTGCGTAGTGCTCTGACCTCATTTTTAACATTTTGCCAAGTTACAAAAATCCTTCTGGCCAGCCAGTGAGCAACTCCCGACACTACTTCATGCACTGTATATAACCGATACTGATGCTCTTTTCTGTCCCAACCCCTACTGTTTCCACTCTGTTTGTGCATAAAGCCATGGTTGCAGCCATCCTTTAGACCTTAACATAACATGACTCACATGAAAGATAGTGTACAAAATATACATTGCATTCTACTGGTAGTACATTTATCAACAGGTCTTGGCTACATGGACAGTAATCAAGGATTCCGGACAAAGGGGACTACAGAGATGCCTTCTGTGTAAAAGCTAGCTGTGCTTCGCTGCTCAGCGGTATGAATGAGGCAGTGGTTTTAAAAAGTCAACACCTTAAGTGATCTAACAGGATAACCTCTCTGGGAGGTCTAGCGTGTGGTGAAATTAAAACAAACCACTGCACCATAATACATCCTGTTTCAACCTTTTAGCTCTACCAATGTACCCTAAAACTGCATCACTCTTTCCTCAATATGTACTCATGGTTTCAGATTTTTTTCAACAGCGTTAAGGATGGTGTCAGGCCACCATCAAAAACAAGCATCTGTCAATGCCAAATGTTCGCCACTTGCACTGCTGTTGTACCGGGTCTTGCTTGTACACATTTTTACTATATATTTACCCAAAGACCAGATGAGATGTAATATGTCATTTTCAGTGATGTCCTGCTTTTACACATTTTTAGATTGTATTTACCCCAGGACAGGACAGCTGAGAGGCAATATCTGATTTTCAGTGGGCACCCACATTTTGACCCCAAATTTCCAATAGACTTTTTATGACCTGACATAATGACTAAGACATATGGCATTTTTAAATGTCACTTGAAAGGTGATTTCACAGTGTGACTGTGAAAACAAGTTTTGGAGGGGATCTGAAAAAATGACAGCCATCATGTTCAGGAGATGGGTTAACACAAAGGATTTAATATTAGGGGCCAAACTCTGCAAACTGAAGTTATGAGTAAACGGAACAATTCAACGTAGCTTTATAACTTATTTGTTTTTTTCACATTCTGACCCCAAATTTTCAACATAGTCTTTTTTATGATCATTCCTTCTGAACATGACTGGTGTCATTTATGAAACAGTGTCTGAAACATGATTTCACACCACAAATGTGAAAACACATTTTGCCCAGGATTTGAAAAATGACAGCTGCTTGTTCATGAGGTGGTGTGAAAAAATAGCGATGTTGAAAACCTGGGGTCAAAATATTGAAAATTGCCAAAGCTACAAGGGTGTGTTTAAGAATTTCAATATACACTCATAAGTTTGTTGTTTTTAAACATTTTTACCCCACATTTTCAACATAGCCTTTTTATGACCCCACCTCATGAACAGGGGCAGAGAAAACTTTCAAATCCTACCCCCAAAAAGTGATCTTTTCCCCACAAATACAAAAACACATTTTGGCCAGGATTTGAAAAATGACAGCTGTCACATTCATGAGGTGGTGTGAAGAAATCACTATGTTGAAAATTTGGGGTCAAAATAAACAGGTTACTCACCTGTAACAGTAGTTCTAGGAGTGGTATATGATGTTCATCCACACTAAATCGAAATTTAAATACCTGTAAATTTTCTTTCTCCGTCGGCTGGTCTCCAGCCTTCCTTACTCCTGGGCTGTACCCTCCTGATCCACAGGCAAGAATCAGACCTCTGCAGCAGGGGACATCTAGCCCTCCACTTTCTGTGCTCTTCAGTTCTTCCTAAAGCAGTCCAATGTGGTAATACTACAAGAACTTGGGAACAAAAAACAAGAATTTTAAGGCATATACGGCCGTGAGGCCAGCCAAGTATATACATTCTGGGAGGGAACCTGAAGCCTGGAGACCAGCCGGAGAAAGAAAATTTACAGGTATTTAAATTTCAATTTCTCTCTCCTAAGCTGGTCTCCGGGCTTCCTTACTCCTGGGATATACAAAAGCAGTACGTCCCCAGATGTCCCGGATGGGAAGAATGTCAAGAGCCATTAAGGGTTCACCACCGCTTGAAACGCTCTACTGCCAAAGGATGCCTCTTTTTTTTTTTTAAGAGAGTGTGAATGGATGACCAAAAGGCCACTCAGTGTGAATGTGCTGTCAATGCTTCTCTGAATTACACCCACGAAAAGGGCCATGGACTCTCACTGGGCCAGGCAAGTTACTCTGGCTTGATCATATGCCGCAGAGGTGACGGATAGAATCTGTTTGGCTGTAGAGCCTATTGAATCCTTGCTGCCCCAAATTTTTTCCCTTTAGCTGGCATAAACATAGTTGAAGTTTTGCGAATAGCTTCCTCTCTGTTAATGTCCATTTTTCCTCCCTCTTCCGAGGTCTAGTGTATGACATTTTCCATCCTTGCTGCTTTTAGAGAGTGGGCAGAAGGAAGGAAGAATGAACCCTTGATTGTAATAAAGGGGAAACATAACTTTGTCAAACAAAAATTGGAACTGTTCTAGCCTGATGAACGAGTGTGTACAGCTCTTGGGCCAGCAATACTTGTAGTTTGCTGAAACTCCTAACGGGAGTAATAGCTTTGAGAAAAAAAGGGGCAACCTTTATTTTGAGATGCATGATAGATGGCTTGAGAGGCTCTAACGGGGGCCTTGGTCACGGCCTTGAGAACCATATTAAGACTCCAAGGTGATAGCTTTGGTGGATTGAAGATGATTTAATGCTGCTGTCTGAAGAAGTACCAGTCATGGGGATATGAGCCCAATAATTCCCCAAGTCTGTCAAGAGTGCCCCCAGTGCAGAAACACTAATTTGTAAGGTGGCTGGTTGCAGTCCTTTGTCCATCTGTCTTAAAGGAACTGCAGTAGTACAGACGATTATAGCGTCGTTCTGTATGTGTCTGGAATGAAGCCAGAGCCAAAATTTCCTCCAGATTCCATAATGCACTTTGGAGGAGGAAGAGACATACGAGTTCCCCATCATGTCAGTAACAGGGCTGTACCACATAGCTCCTTGAAAGTTTTTCCACTCACTTTCCCAGTCTAGAGAGAGACCAGTTGTTAAAATGGGGTGCAGAACTGGACCTTGATGGAGAATTCCCATGGCTGAACCTGAATGCTTGAGGTGGTCGCCCTGACTAATGAATGAGAAACAACTAAGTGCAGAAAAACCATAAGGGACAGACTAAAATCATGACTGTCCTGTCCAATGCCACTTTGTGGAGGACTCTTGATAGAGGTGGTATTGGAGGAAGGCATACAGGAGACTGCATAGATCCCAGTTTATGGGGAAAGGTGTCCTGAGCTACCGCTGGTTCGTCCTTGGCTAGGGAACAGAATTGCTTTACCTTGGCGTTCTGCCAGGAAGGCATACAGGAAACCGAACAGATCCCAGTTTATAGGGAAAAAGGTGTCCTGAGCCACCGCTGGTTCGTCCTTGGCCAGGGAACAGAACTGCTTTACCTTGGAGTTCTGCCCGCAGGTGAAAAGATCTGTTTGAGTATTGTCCCACTATTCTGTCTGAATGTGGGAGGCACTGTCCTTCAGCTGCGATCCCTTGGTCGACCCACTCTGTGACTGAATCGTTCTGTTATGACATTTTCCTGTCCCGATACAAACATCGCTCAGTGGTGCTCAACCCACTGAAAAAGAAGGGATTCCTTTAGCATCTTTGAGCTTCTTGTTTCGCCCTGATGGTTGGTGTATGTCAGCGTTGCCAGATTATCAGTTGGAATCAGGCTAGCCGGATTGAGGAATTGCTGTTCAGCGTGTCTCTGGGCATGGCCTACTGTTCCCCCCTCAGAAACGCTTATACTGTACCTTGTGTCCAACAGCGATCCCCTGCCCCGTGCCAACAGCTGATGCAGGCGAGTCCTTCCCAGCTCCTTAGGCTGACATTGGTCGTGATTCCGACTTAGTGCGGATGGCCTAACTAGTGGCCCTTCATGACCTCTGACCTCTGGGACCGTCCCTGGAGGATGGGCTTAATCAGTCTTAATGAGCTGTGTGAAAAAATATAGCAGGTAGCTGAGGAGCTTGCAAAACTCCTTGATGAGCCATTACAGATCCCAAAATCTAGGTTTCGGGGGGAGAAACCTTGTGTCATGATGAGAGTCCCCCAGGAGGCTCAAGGTCTGGTTTGGAATTAGGGAGCTCTTTCTCCAGCTGATGGGAAAAACATGTACCATAGGGGACCTGACTATCTCTGCCACTGCCACTGCCACTGCCTGTAATGCCTGGTTGAGCTGTGAGAAGACCGCAATGGTAGAGTTTGAATTGGAAGTACTGCTCTCCCACTCTGAATCTGGGATAGTGCATGCAGCATTACTGCATGGGAATATGCAAATAGGCATCTTGCAAATTTATTGGTGCCAGAAGATCCCCTTTTTGCAACTCCCTGATTACTCGTGACAAGGTTTCCACCTTGAAGGGTCTGCTGGGAACAATACTGCCAAGGCAGATTTAGTTTGTCCTCAGAGTATGCATGGGCTTGAATACTCTGTGACTGGATCCCTACGCCCAGGGTCTGTACGTGCTCCTGAACTGTGGTAGTTAAGTTTTCGTCTCTTCTCTGGAATCTTTTATCACCTCCTTTAAAGACTATCCATACAGGAGCTCTTCCTTGTCAGGGGCATTCGCCAAGTGAGCTTTGGCGACCTGTCCGCTTGCCATGCCTGCAGCCTTAAGTATGTCGAGGCAAGGTGAGTTAAAGCATGGCCCTTGCTGCGCAACTGGCAGCCTCCTTTGAGATATCTGCTGAAAATGCCAAAAATAGTCCTGCTCTGAGGCTGTTGCGGGGTGGGCTTATCTACATCTGGCTCGTCAGCACGCCGGAATGCCAGGATAGCGGCCCAAGGTATTGCAGCTCCTACGGAAAAACAGGTTGGCTGGGCTTGCTTATATGTGGCTCATCAGCATGCTGGAATGCCACGTCAGTGGTGTTGAGAACAAGTTGTTCGCAGCTGCTTTAAGGGAGGAGTGGAGGACTAAAAGCGTCTGTTTGAGGGAGGGCCTCTCCATTCCCATCCAATGACCATCGCAGAGGGTAGCCTTTCTGGTAGTAAGTAGCTGCCAGGCCATAATTTATTTATTTTTTTTAACTGGAATTTGAAGGGATTGGCCATAGGGCTAAATGCGAAATGATTGGCCGTCACAGCCATGAGTGATGTTGCGGACGCCTGAACGGTCTGTATTAGAGATACCCCCACTTGCCTGATCGAGGGGTTCTGGGTTCAAAACCAGAGAGCCTATTCTGTGGTAGCCTGGCCCAGTTTCTGAATGTTTTTGTCGAACTCGGGCGAACCTGAAGGTTGATGCCTTCTAGATTATAAACACAGAGAGTAGCGCAGGATGGCAACTGTGGTGGGTCTAGGTAGGATGCTGCCAGGCTTATCCTAGGATACACGGGGGGTATGTCGTCCCTTGTTGCTGGCGGGCACCCCATGCCAGTCCCATAATCCACAAGATCTGGCAGTCCAAGTGCTAGGGGATGGGACCCGCATCTAGAAACTGATTTTCATTTGTGAACTGGCCCACTTGTGGACTGGTTCGCGGAACGAAAGGGTTTGGGAGCAGAGAATTAAACTCCGGTGTGAAGTCACCAGGACTCCTGGCTTGCAGGCCTTAGCAATCAGTATTGGCCAAGATGGAGGACCCTTTATTGAGGGGAGGGGCCCTGGAGGGTCTATCCCGCAGCCATCACCGCTGAAGATGTACTGAGTGCTTGCCATTAATTACCTGTGGAAGCTTCCCCCTTCACTCCTGGTAGTGGTCTCCATAGGCGAGCATTTGACACCAGTGCTCGTTGACAGGCTGTGCTGTTTAGTAGAGATGCAAGTTGAATGAAGCCCCCATCTATGAGCTAAGAGCCCCAGGAGCTCGTCGATGGTCTGGGCAGACTCTGAGATGTCTGAAGGCAAAGCCGCTAGCACAAGGGAGGCCTCCGTCGGCAAGGTTAAGAGCCCAAGGAGCCGTCGATAGCCCTGCACACTGCCGCCAGGAGAAAGGGAATTGATGGCCTGAGTAGCAGGAATGATCTCCGCTGATTCAGCCTTAAGTCACCCCATGAGCTCTGGCAAACTGTGTCTGCTCAGTAGTAGTGCTGCTTCTGGGAGCCCAAGGGGCTCGACGATTGCCAGGATGAGAGCACAAGGACTCTCTGCTGTGAAAGTGCTACTGTGCCGTGATCTCCATCGTGGCTCCTGTGCCCATTTCATCCTCTGACCTGACTTGTGTGTGGGGGGGGGCAGCGCCATCAAATCCGTTAGCTCAGGAGACTATAAAGCCGAAATGAAGCCCCTGCTAGTGTGGAGCGCTCCCGCTCCAAGAGTCTGGCAATGAGGAGCTGTAACACGGCTCTTCCTGAGCCAAATGAGGAGCTGTAGCACGTCTCTTCCTGAGCCGAATTGGAGCCCCCTGCTGCGGTGAAGCGCTACCACTCCAGGATGATTCCTCCGCCGATCGACGGACAGCCCAAGGACTGGGGATTCATCAACAGGAAAATGCTTCTGCATGTGCCCGAGGGGCTGTAGCACGGCTCCTCCTGAGCCAAAATGAAGCACCACTGCTTCTGCTTGTGCCCCTGTAGCGCGGCTCATGCCAAGCCAAAATGAATCTCCTACTGCCGCGTAGCATTCTGGCGGCTTCCCCCTGTTAGTCAACAAGCCTGCAGACCAGGGGGTTCATTGACGAAGCACAGTGTTGGCGGCCTGAGCAGCAGGGCCACCTACGAGGAGAATGCAACTCCGCTCTGAAGCTCCTGTTGCCGCGGGTGTTCTAGCGGCTTCCTCCTTCCAAGAAATTACCATTGGGGAAGGGGAATGCATGCCTCAAAGCCCGGGAAAAAGCAGAAGAGAAGGGGTCCAGTCTGTGCGTATGCATGGCTGAGACTGGGGACCCTAGATAAACTGTGAGGCAACGCTGGAGCTCCTGCTCCTGTGAAGTTTCCCCCTTGAAAAATTATCTTCTGGGAAAATAACTGTACTTACAGTTTGAGGTCTTCAGCTCTGCCACCACAGTGGCAGAGCCCCTGCAGAGAACCTGCCTCATGGCAGGCAGGAAGTAAACTGAGGAGCACAGGAAGTGGAGGGCTGGATGTCCCCTGCTGCAGAGGTCTGATTCCTGCCTGTGGATCAGCATCAGGAGGTACAGCCCAGGAGTAAGGAAGCCTGGAGACCAGCTTAGGAGAGAGAACTGGCAGTGTCCTTTCCCTTTAAGATGATGCCGGAAAGTCTTCAATCTGGCTCCTCCCATCTACCCGGGTGACAACTACCTCGGCTCCACCCCATGATGCCAGATCTTTCCCGCTGGAAGCAGTTGTGTGCACCAAAGCCAGGGGAGGTTGGGTGAGTCCGTGTGGATGAACGTCATATACCACTCCTAGAACTACTGTTACAGATGAGAAATCTGTTTTTCTAGGGACGTGGATAGGATGTTCTATCCACACTAACTGGCAGACTCCTAGCAGTTCTCCGGGAGGAGGGAGGCAAGGCGCACACCACCTATTTAGGTAACAGAGATTAGAGAACTGAGGCTCCAAAACCGGCATCCCGGCATGACTCTAGGTCAATATGGTAATGGGAAATGAAGGTGTGTGCTGACCTCCAGGTAGCAGCCCTGCAGATTTCCTGGACAGGGACGTCCCTGGAAGCAGCCACTGATGCAGCAGTATGGTGGGTGGAATGAGCCCGTAGCCCTCTGGGAGACTCCCTACCCACCAACCTATAGCTAGAGATGCAGCAAAGTTTTTTTTCGCTGGTGAATATGTTGCATAGTCGCCAAATCCGCATCTGCGGAGCACTTTGCGTAATTTTACAAAACTACCTGGAATTCGCCATTTGTGACTTTGCCTTGCTTTTGGGGCTTTAAGTGCAAATTGCACTTAAAAAACCCAAAACAAGGAGAAGTCGAATCCCTGCACCCCACCCCACCCTCACAGCCTGCAGCCCGACTTCCCTCCATGGTGTCTAGTGCCCCCAAGACGATCTGGTCAACAATATAAAACAATATATATATTTTTTTCATTAAATCCCTAATCTGTCCCTTCCATGGTGTCTGGAGGGCCCTTCCCCGCCATCGATCACCAGCCACAATAAATCCACCCTGGCTGCTGGCACCCTGCCCTGGTGTCAAGTGTCTCCCCTTGCTGCCTGGCACCCACATCCGCAATCCTGTCTAAATTAAAAAAAAAAATGTTTCATTTAATCCCTGGTATCTAGCGGACCCCCCATCCTGTCAGGTACTGCCCCTACCCCACCCCAACTCCAATCCCGAGTGGCCATCAGCACAACCTCCACGGCCAGCAGTCTGACTGAGTTCAATGAATGAGCACGTGCTTGCACAAGCATGCGCTTATTCAGTGACAGCTCGAAGTCATTTTCTTCAGTTTTCAGGGTTGTAGAGAAGGGGAGGGGGCTGCTCCAATCGTCCGGGGAGGGGGACAGCATTGTGAACCTTGAAGGGGTCCACAACGCACCCCCCATCCCGCTGCCCCTGGCCAGCTTACCAGAGCAGCCCCCCCTTCTCTACAACCCTGAAAACTTAAGAAAATGACCACAAACTGTCAATGAATGAGCGCATGGTTGTAGAAGCACGCGCCATTCATCGAGCTCAGTTGGGTTGCCGGTCATGGAGGTGAGTGGAGGGCTGTGCCAGTGGCCCGCTCTAGGTCAGGGTCCACTAGACACCAGGAATAAAATGAAACATTTTTTAATTAAGACAGTATTGTAGATGTGGGTGCCAGGCAGCAATCGTTGAGGGCACTAGACACCAGGGCAGGGTGCCAGCAGCCAGGGTGGCTTTTATTATACAGCGTCGCGGGGGGGCAGTGACACCAGGAAAGGGATAATTTAGGGATTTAATGAAAAAAATATATATATATTGTTTTATATTGTGGTCCTAACAGCAATTGGTTGCTGCGGGGGAACCACTAGACACTAGGACAGTGTGCCACGTGACACCTGGAATTTAACATTTTAGTAGTTTTGTGTGTTAATTCCACACTTCAGGGATGACCATTTTGTTGACTTTGCCCACCTCTACCTATAGCAGAGATCAATGCAGGATGTGATCCACCTACCAATCATCCGCTTGGCTGCAGGTCTGCCAGGTGCAGCTTCAGCATAGGTGACAAACAGCTGGTGAGCCTCTCCCCGAACTCCAGCCGTGCGCTCTTTGTAATAAGCAAGCACTCATCTCAGGTCCAGAGTACGGAGCCTGTGCTCAGCCTCCGAGGTGTGACTGACGAAGTACACTGGGAGATTAATCACCTGGTTAAGGTGAAACTCTGACACAACCTTCGGGAGGAACTTCAGGTTGGGTGCAGAACAACCTTGTCCTTGTGGAAGACCAGGTAAGGAGACTCCACCAAAAATGCCTGGAGCTTACTGATCCTTCTGGCTGACATGACAGCCACCAAGAATGCGGTCTTCCACGACAGGTGAGAGATCACACCTGTGCATCGGTTTGAATGGCTTGCCCATGAACTTTGCCAAAACCAGCAACAAGTTCCATGGTGGTGGTGGTGGTGGTTCACACACCAGAGGGGAAATGTGGTCAAGGTCCTTGAAGAAGCGCCAGACCACCTTTTCTTGCACCACCGACTGCTGACCGGCATGCGCCCAGTAAGCAGAGATGGCTGCCAGGTGCACCTTAATGGTCGCTGACCAAAGATAATCAAGAATGCTTGCTAGACACTGGACAGGACAAATTCCAACCCCTTGCCCTGACACCAAATAGAGAATCTTTCATTTGAAGGTGTAGCACTTCCTAGTCGACTCCTTCCAAGATGCCTCCACAACGGTGAAGAGAGCTTCAGAGAGATCTAAAGCCTGGAACTCTAGCCACTCAGGAACCAGGCTGTCAGGTGGAGAGACTGAAGGTCTGGGTGGAGCACCTTGCCCTGATTGAAGGAAAGCAGGTCCGGGCATAAGGGAAGATGCCTTGGGAGATTGCTGCTGTGGCTGAGGAGACTGCGGTACCAGAAAGTACAGTTACGTAAACTTATAGTAACAGTAGATCTTCAAGAGAGGCTCTTGCAGTAGGTAATTACATATAGGACTGACGCCGGCCGGCGGCAGGACCCCACGGAAAAATTTCTAGCTAGCAGTCCCTGGCGGGACCGCTCCCACGTCAGGTGACCCGCCTATACGCCGGGTATAAAGGCGTCCTGGACGCCTTCCAGTTCTTTCCTCGCCAGTCCGGAAAGCCCGGACAAGAGAGAAGCAGACATTTTCCTCAATGGAAAAGGAGCTGAAAAAGCCTAGGGGATGGAGGTGGGAAGGTATTTATTGCAGAGCCTCTCGAAGATCTACTTGTTACGTAAGTTCTTACATAACTGTACTATCTTACTTCGAGAGGCCTTGCAGGTAATTACATATAGGACAGAATGCCAAGCAGTCTGGAATAAAGAAAAGGCACCGGGAGGAGGAAACTACTCCAAGAAATAGCTCTAGCCGTGCAAGCCTCAAGACAGGAGGCCTTGCAAAACAGCTAACTCGAAGCCTGCTCTACGGCAAGAGGCAATGTCCAAACTGTAATGTTTAGTAAATGTATGGACAGAAGTCCAAGTGGCGGCAGCACAGATGTCTGCCGCAGACACGTTCTTGAAATAAGCAGCAGAGGCTGCTACTCCACGAGTGGAGTGACCTCTGACTTGACCCGGTAGGGTCTTGTTGTACTTGTCATAACAGAAAGTGATGCAATGGGCCAACCATTTTGATAGGCAAACCATTTTGCTTAGAGACAGCATTGCCTTCTCTTTTGTGAGCAAAAGAGACGAACAACTGATCAGTCTTTCTGAGATCCTTCGTCCTATCGGTGTAGTATCTCAGGATCCTGTGAACATCCATGGTATGGAGCAGGTATTCTCCTGATTGAGTACTGCGTGAAGAAGGCAGGTAATTCAATAGACTGATTCAAGGTAGATTCGCTACCACCTTCGGGAGAAACTTAGGATTCGTGCGAAGAGCTACTCGTTCTTTGTGAAAAATCAGATAAGAGATTTTGCACATCAGGGCCTGGAGCTCGGAACTTCTGTGAGCAGCAGTAATGGCCACCAAGAAGAGCGTCTTCCATGATAAAAACTTCAAGTCTGCAGAAGCCGCAGGCTCAAAAGGAGGAAGGGTAAGTTTCTCGAGAACAAAGTTCAAGTCCCATGGGGGAGCTGGAATCCGGACAGGGGGCCTGAGATGAAGGACCCCTCTGAGGAAAGTTTTGGATACCTCTAGCTGGGCAAATGCCTTGTCAGTGAAAGGGACATGGTAGGCTGAAATAGCTGCCATATGGACTTTCAAAGAGGAGTGACTGAGACCCAGGTCAAAAAGATGACGCATGTACTCAAGCAGAGTGGACAAAGGGCAGGAAAATGGTTCCACGTTCCTGGCCGCAGCCCAGATAGAAAATCTTTTCCATTTCATGGCATAGGTGGACCTAGTGGAGGGTTTTCTAGCCTCCACCAGAATCTCGGCCACCTTAGGAGAAACGCCAAAACGAGATTGAGCTAGGTCTGCAGGAGCCATGCATGAAGTTGAAGGGACTTGAGTCCCGGATGGACCAGGGTCCCCTGATCCTGGGTCAGCAATCCTGGAGATAAAGGAAGAGGAAGAGGAGGAACCTCTGAGCATTGTTGTAGAAGAGAGAACCAGATTTGCCTGGGCCAGAAAGGAGCGATCAGAATCATTCTCGCTCCTTCTAAAGCCAGCTTCTGTAACACACGAGGGACCAGAGGAATTGGGGGAAAAGCATAGACGAATCTGTCCTTCCAGCTTAGAGATAGAGCGTCGTTCCAGAAAGCGCCTCGCTCTGGAACAAGCGAGCAAAAGATTGGAAGCTTTGCATTTTGGGAGGAAGCGAACAGGTCTATCTGAGGAGTCCCCCAAATCTGAAGATGCTTTAGAACTTTTTCGGCCCATTCCCACTGCGGTGGTAGAGCCGATGAGCGACTTAGTCTGGTCTGCCAGACGCTGTCGACTCCCGGAACATGGATCGCGAGGTGAAGGTTGTGAAGCGTTACCCATTCCCAAACCCTCATCGCTTCCCTGCACAGCGGGTAGGATCGAGTCCCTCCCTGCTTGTTGATGTACCAAACCACGCACATGTTGTCCATTTGGATGGCTAGGTGACTGGGAAGGATGTATTGGTAAAGGGCTTGGAGAGCATACAGCACTGCCCGAAGCTCGAGCACGTTGATATGGAGAACTATCTCCATCTTTGACCATAGGCCCTGGGTTCGGTGAGGACCCAGATGGGCTCCCCAACCTTCGCCTGAAGCGTCCATGGTCAGAGTCTGATTGGGGAGGATGAAAAAGGACCCCGAATAGGTTCTCTAACCATCCACCATTGCAAGTCTCTACCATTGGCGAGAGATCAGAACTAGATGATCTAGACTGCTCACCCGCTGATCCCACTGAGACTGGAGAGTCCACCGAGAGATTCTCATGTGGAGGCACGCTCGCGGAACCGTCGGGATGGCTGCTGCCATAAGCCCCAGTAGACGAAGCACTGACCTCGCCGGGACACTCCTGCATTCCGATAGGAGGGAAATCTGTGACTGGAGGGAGGCCCCCCTGTCCGGAGGCAGAAAGGCCTTGCACAGTGAAGTGTCGAGAATTGCCCCGATGAACTGGAGCCTCTGTGAAGGCTCCAGGTGAGACTTGGAATGGTTGATGGTAAACCCAGGCCAGTGAAAACCTGCTGGGTGAGGGAGAGAAAATGCAGGAGTTCCTCCCTGGACGAGGCCGCCAGGAGCCAGTCGTCCAGGTAGGGAAAAACCTGAACTCCCAAAGTACGGAGGTGGGCCGCTACCACCGCCAGGCATTTGCTAAAGACTCGGGGAGCCGAGGAAAGGCCAAACGGGAGCACCCGGAATTGGTAGTGAACCCCCTGGAATGCAAACCTGAGGTACTTTCAGTGCGAGGGCATGGGGATGTGCAGGTACGCATCCTGCATATCTAGTGCACAAAGCCATTGGCCCGGCCAAGCAGGGGCAAAGGGTTTGCTGGGAAAAAGCTGCCCTGAACCTCTTGTATTCCACATACAGGTTCAGAGAGCTGAGATCGAGAATAGGTCTGAGATCTCCTGTCTTCTCTGGTACAAGGAAGAAGTGGAATAGTAACCCGTCCCGTGGAGGTGAGGGAGACGGGTTCTATAGCCTGTTTCGCAAGGAGCTGCTGATTTCTTCCCTGACCAAAGGAAGATGGTCCCTTGAGTAAGCTGGAGTTCAGAGGGGGTGACGCGAGGTTTCTTAGAAACTCTATGGAGTGCCCTCTGCTATGATCTGAAGCACCCATGAATCTGATGTTATCCTCTCCCAACCCAGAAGGTGGAGGGAGAACCTCCTCCTACCGGTTCCTCCGGGCACCGGAGGCGGTGGGAGAGGAAGGAGTCAGGTGGTGTGAGGCAGCGCCCGCAGCTGGGGCACCCTCTGCTTTTTGGGCGGGGGGCCTGGCAGCTGTGGGGCCAACGTTAGTGGCCCGCCTTCCTGAGGTTTCGCTGAGGCCGGGCTACGCCTCGTCGAAGGATCACGCTGTGGGGATGTGGACGGCATTGAATCAACCAATTTAAGGGTCACCCCTTCTCCTGCAAATCAGTGATGATGTCCTTGACATCACCACCAAAAAGCACAGTACCCCTGAAAGGTGCTTCTTGGATCGCTGACTGCACCTCCGGACCAGACCTGACACACGAAGTCATGCATGACGCTGAAGACTGACGGCAAAAGCAGAACTCCACCCTGCGGTGTCCACTGCATCGTAGGTTGTCCTCAAAATATGATGACTGGCCGAACGAGCAGAACGGACCAGGTCAGCCAACTCCTGCTTGACTTGGGAGTCAGGCAAGGAGTCGATCTTAGATTCCGCCTGGGTAAGGACGGCCTTCTGGTAATCCCCCATATGTTCTACATAGTTCAGGGCCCTAATCCCCAGTGTGGAAGAAGCGTAGATCTTCCTTCCATACTGATCCAGAAGGCAAGATTCCTTATCCGGGGGAGACGAGCTCAAGTGTTTTGGGTGTGCTGACCAGCCGTGAGCGGCGCTAATCACAACAGAGTCTGCACAGGGGTGAGAGTCTAAAAAGTCTACACCCTCCGGAGCCTGGTATAGCCTGTTCGACTTCCTGGGAAGTGGGACTAAAGCCGACGGTTGCTTCCAAATCGTGGAAACAAGGGGCGTGGAGGCTCGATCCAGGGTGGCACAAGGGTAGGAGCCGTAAGGGGTAAGTCCAGATGTTCGGCGAGTTTAACCCGTTGAGGATCTGGCTCTAAGGAATGCCACTGATGGACCTCCTGGATCTTTCTGAGCAACTCCGTGAAGGAAGGATCCTCCGGAGGAGACTTCGGAGGAGTCCTCGCCGGGCTTGATGATGGAGGCGTGGCTCGCCTTCTTCTGAACATCCATCGGAAGCCTCGAGGAGCAGAGAGAGAAGAGGAAGAATCTGAAGCAGAGTAAGACTCCTAACCTCGACTAGGGGAGAGCTTCTTGGGGAATCCCAGAACGCAGGTCCTGCCCCTCTGTATCCGAGGGGAAAGCCCGAACTGGAGGAGAGGGAGGCGCCAGTCTGGGCGCACGGGAGCCGGGGGTGGCAGCGCTGTCCAGACGGCTCTCGACTTCTTGGTGAGCTGAGCCTTGGCCTCAGCCCACCAGGAGAAAGAGTCTCTGAAGATCCACGGCGGCCTAGGGGGGTGGAGGGAGGAGGAGGAGGGGATAGGTATCGTGAAACCGGCGGGGAGATCCGTAACTGGCCGCGGTATACCGGAGCCGGTACTGCGTAAGGCCGAAGGGCTGGCACCGGGTACTGCAGCGCAGGATACTGTGGACCTGGGAAAACCGGGCGCCTGATATGACGGCGATGCCCAGGCACTGGAGGAGCTGCGAGCAGATGGCCAAGCCGGGTACTCCACGGGCGGATCGGTCGGGATAGGCCTGGGGGAGGCCCGATGGAAGAGGAATATCCTCCCGCGCCGGAGGGGCCGTATCGAACCGCGGGCCGAGGCCGGAGGAGCTGGCGTCCAGGGGAGCCGGGCGCCAGATCCGGCTCTTCAGGAAGAGGATTGGATGGTAGCCCAGGGTCCCGAGCCTCGGGTCGGGGACGGAGGGAAAACTCGGATCGGGCAGGGGGACTGGGGCTCTCCTGACAGCAGCGAAGGCTGCGGGAGCCTGGCACGACAGACGCGGCAGGGGTCTGCCGAGGGTCGAGGCCCAGCAAACACATCGGGAGGAGCCGGCGTGGCTTATGGGCCGAACCCGGCGGACGCCAGAGGAGCCGCGCCCGATTGGGGTCCTCGCCAGAGGCGGGCTGGGGATGGGAGGGAGGCCCGGTCCGAGGGGACACTGCGTCGGCGCCACCCCAAAGGGTCGGCGTCTTGCAGCCTTCTCCCGGCGTACATCAGAGGGCCGACATCCGGCAAGGGAGGTGCCCACACCAGTGGGCCTGAGCCTGCGGCGGTACTGGGGCTAAAGTCTCTTTTGCCTGGACACCCGGCGGGCTCGAACGCGAATCCGACGGGTGGGCTCATGCCTCTCCAAAGCCTTGAGGCTGCCGTCGGGCGATCTCTCGGAGGGGAGTTAGCCTGCCCGCGACTCTGGCCGGAGTCGCGAGGAGGAGGCCTTCTCCTGGTGCCTTTCCTGCTTCTTATGCCCTTCAGGGAGGTTGACGCCTGCAGTTTCTTCAACTCCTTCTCCATCGCGGACATCTTCTTTGAGGAGATGGGCTTGAGGACTGCTAGGCGTCTTCTGGGTGGCCGTGTTGAATCAAGGCAGCGGACACTTGTCACACCACGTGGTTGGGGCCTAAGCAGAAAAGGCAGAGGGAGTGACCGCTTTGTGAGGCAGTTGGCGCCCGTGACGAGTCGCACTGTTCTTTGAAGGGACGACATAAACCGATCGCTCACTTGACGGAAGAAGAATAAAATTCTATACTGGAAAACTTGTTGGAAAAACAGACGAAGTAACAGGACTGAGCGATAAGAACTTAACCGTGTAGGAGCTGTACGAGCGGGAGCAAGAATCCGAGGCGGGCGTCCTGGATCACCCCTTTATACCGGCGTCATATGGCGCCGGTCACCTGGCGTGGGGTGTCTCGCCGGAGACCTTGCAGCTAGAAATTTTCCAGGTCCTGCCGCCGGGCTGGCGTCAGTCCTATATGTAATTACCTACTGCAAGAGCCCTCTCGAAGTAAGATCTGGCGTGACCAGTCGGGAGCCACGAGGATCACCTGTGCCTTGTCCCTCCTGGCCTTAAGGAGCACCTTGTGGATCAAGGGAAGTGGAGGGACAGCATAGAAGAGGTCTGGTGTACAGGGCCTCAGGAAGGCATACTTCTGCAGCATTCCCTGCTGAGGGGGGGTAGGCACAAAACAACCTCAGCTTTGTGTCCTCCCTGGAGGCGAACAGGTCCACCTGAGTGGTGCCCCACTGGGAGAACAGACTGAACTATCTCTGGGTGGTGAGACTCCTCGCCCACCCAGCTGAGGGCACCCGCCAGCTGATTGGAGGCTCCTGACACATGGATAGCTAGGAGATCCACCTCCAGGCTGCGCACGAGGGTTCAGACACAGAGAGCTTCCCTGCACAAGAGCAGAGACTGCATCCCACCCTGTTTGTTGAGGTAGTACATGGTCGTGGTAATGTCCATCTGGACTTGGACCTCCTGACCCTGAATGTGCAGAGTGAATGCAGTCAATGCTAGCCGAACTGCCCGGAGCTGCAGCAGGTTGATGTGGCACTGGGACTCCTCAGAGGTCCAGAGCCCACGGACTCTGTGTGCCCCCAGGTGGGAACCCCAACCCACAACAGAGGCATCGGTCATCAGGATGACTGTCGGCTCTGGGCAGACAAATGGGATTCCTTCCTGCAGATGTGCTGAGACCAACCACCACTAGATGGTGTCCCACATCCGCTGGGTCACAGTGACCAGCTGGTCAAAGTGACCCTTGCACTGAGACCACTGGATGGCCAGCTTCCACTGCAGGAAGTGCATTCTCCAGTTGGCCCAATGGACCACGCTGGTGCAGGCCGCCATGTAGCCCAGCAAGCACAGGAAGTCCTGGGTGGGGTGCAATTGCCCAACCTGAAATGATCAAGCACAGGAGGAGAGAGCTTCTGCCCTGTCTGCCAGGAGCCGGGCTCTGGCTCTGCAAGAGTTAAGCTCCACCCCAATGAAGCAGATCACCTGCTAGGGCACAAGATCCAACTTGGCCTCACTGACCAGGAGGCCAAGGTTTCCTGGACCGCACCACCTCCTGCCTAGACGGATCTGCGATCAGCCAGTCATCCAGCTAGGGGTAAACCTGGACTCCTTGGCACCTCACGTAAGCTGCCACCAGTGTAATGCACTTGGTGAAGACCCTGGGGGCCGAGGAGAGGCCGAATGGCATGGCCTAGAACTCATAGAGGGCTCCCTCTGCTCAAAAGCAGAAGAACCTGCGATGAGACGGATGGATCAGGACATGAAAGATCCAGGGAGCAAAACCACATGTTTCACTCTAGAGATGGTATGATCTGAGATAGTTACCATCCTGAAGGTGCACGACCTGAGGAACTTGTTCAGGTCGTGCAACTCTAGAATGGGGTACCAGCCCTCCCATCTGCTATGGCACCAGTAAGTACCTGAAGACAAACCCTCGGTGTTCCAGAGGATCTTCGACAGGAATCACGACCTCCATGTGGAGGAGCTGGGCTATGTCATCTCCAAGAGCTGACAGCATGTCTGTGGAAACCAAGTCCTCCCGTGGGGCGTGGGCTTGGCAAGGATGGTACTGCTCGAATTCCAGAGGCACACCCTTACCCACCACTTCTAGAACCCACCTGTCCGTGGTGACAGCGGACCAGGCAGAAAGGAAGTGGCGGACTGGGCCCCCCATGGGAGGACCCAGAGGAGGTGTGATGGGTAAGAAGGAGGCACCCCTCATCCCATCACTGGGCAAGCTTAGAGGAGGAGGATGGGGGCCTGGCTGAGGCGACACAGGAGCCTCTCCCTCCAGGCTTATGGGCACCGACTTGGACCAAGATCACCAAGCCTGAGCCTGCTGTCCAGCCTGGGGCTGGGTTGATTTGGCCGCAGGAATGGAGGCAGACTGAAAAGGCTTCCTCTTCTGCTGCTGCTTGAAGCCCTTGGGGTCCTTCTGGGCAGATGTCACAGAGTCCAAGGTGGCACTGGATTTCTCAATACGGGTGAGGTGGCCCTCGACCCCAAGCCTGAACAGGTCGGTGCCCAGGAAAGGGACTTCTGCCTGCTTGTGCTGAGTGTCCACCATGAAGGTCGAGATCCTCAGCCAAGCCCTACGGCACATGGCCACTGAGGCCGCCTCAGAGCAGGCACTGGAGTACCCACTGTCCATGGCAGTCTGGAGCTGTTGTCTGGCTACAGCCCAGCCCTGGTCCCGGACCTGTCTGACTGTAGTCTGAAGGTCCGCAGGCAGATGAGGAAGCACCTCATCGAGAGAGCCCAGCAGGAAGTGAGAGAAGTGGGCCATGAGGTGGGCCTAGCTTGCCTGGCAGAGACCAAGCAATGAAGCAGCGCAAACTTTCTTAGCTGCATGGTCCAACTTCTTGGACTCCTTGTCCGGCAGCTTGTCAACATCCCCAGTGTTGTCAGAGCACCGAAACACAGAGTCTACCACCAATCCCTTGGCCGAGGGGTGCTCTGTGAATCCTGACAGGGAACCAGTAGGTGCCACGTATTTGCAAGCCATCTTAGCAGAAGGTGCAGGGCAGGAAGCGGAGCACTGCCAAAGCTCCAGGGCAGGACCAAGAATGGCTTCAGCCACCGAGAAAGCCTCTGGAGCGTCTCCCCAGCTGAGGATCTCTGTCAACGGGTAACAAGCCCGCTTCTGGACGGGCTCCATTTTCATACCCAACGACTCAGAGATTAAGCGGAGAAGCCCCATGACGGAAGATGGGCCTTCATCTGTCGAGAGGTCCCCCACAGACTCTACGTCGACGGGAGTGCAGGTAGGACCCCTTGGACTCCAAGGAGTAGTTAAAGAGTGGTCAACTGCCAGAGTCCCCACTGACCCTCCACGGACAGTCAGGGGTGATGGTGACAGACAGCCGATGGGGAAGCCCCTTGACCGGCCAAGACTTCTTAGTCGACGCACCAGCCGGTTCCACCAAGATCAGTAGATACGCCGGAGACAGCTGAGCCGGGACTGTGTTGGTCAGCTCCGTCACTGGAGACGGTGTCAGCCTTTCAGGGGACTGCCAGGTGATGGCCGGCATTGAAACCGGAGTTGGTTTAGCGCCAGTAAGCACCAACTGTTGCCACATCAAGTACTCGTAGCATTGACACAATTGGCGCAGAAGCCTCTCCTCACCTGATGAGGATGAGGACGGAGAACAGCAGTGGTGCTTCTTCCTGTGGTACTAAGAGTGGGAGCGCCCATATTGGCAGGACCAGTCTGACCCATGGGAGGAGGACAGAGACCTCGACCTTGACCACCGGGGGGACGGGCAACGGGGCTCAAAGGGAGATGGTGAGCGCCGAGGCTCCCCCTGGTCAGGGTCCAGGTCCAGAGGCAGCGGGTCAGGGGACTGATCTGTCCCTCCAACTGTCTGTGTCAGGACCGGAGTCCTGGACAAGGTAGTGTCAGCCGATCAGCTTAAGAACAATTTCGGCCCCTCAACCAGCGTCTCAGCCAGCATACCTGATGGGGTTACCGTGGAGCCAGCAGCCATGGCCAAGGATTCGAACAAAAGTCAAATCCTGAGAAGCACGGGAATCGGAGGCCCTCAACCGAGAGTGCTCCTGATCCCATGATTGACGATGAGTCCTCGCTTTCTCCTTTTGGTCTTTTTTTTAGATTTGGATTTATGCCCAGAGGGTCAGTAGAGACAGGCACAATTTTTTGAAAGAGCCCATGAACGTTGAGTCCAGCTGAAGCAGCATGAAGGCGGAGACTGAAGAGGAGTGAGACATGGCCTGGGCCACCTCCTCTTCAAAGGCCATGAGCGGTTTGGCTGATGCCGTGGCTGAAGGGGCCACCCAACGGGTGTTCTTAGATTTGACTGTCGGGTTCCGATGCATCGGACAGCCCAATTTAAGGTGGGTAAGACGGTCCTCCAGAATGTTCAAGTGAAAAGAATGACAGACGTCGCAAGCCTAGGGGTCATGATCATGCCACAGGCAACAGACGCACGTGGCATACTGGTCAGTCCTGGACATCTTCTGCCCGCAAGGGCACAGGCAGAACCTGGGAACAGACTTATCGTCCATGATGGTCGCAATCAAGCTGAAGACAAACTCGTAAGAGTTTTGTCAAGATTTTGGAAGTAAATCCGAGGATTTAAGTGATAGGGCCTACTCAACGTGGGCGCGGTAAAGAGGGAACCTGCTTCCTCCAGCAGAAAGGAAGATCTGGCGTCATGGGGAAGAGCTGAGGCAGTTACTACCCGGGTGGGTGTGAGGAGCCAGCTTGAAGACTTTCCGGCATCATCTTAGAAGGACACTGCCAGTTAGTATGGATAGAACATCATATCCACATCCCTTGAAATGGAAAATTACCAAAGTTACAAGTGTGCGTTGAAAAATTTCAATGTACACTCATAACTTTGTTGTTCCGTAATATTTTAACCCCAAGTTTTCAACATGGCTTTTTCATGACCCCTCCACATGAATAAAGGTGGAGAAAATTTTCAAATCCTGCCTGAAAGGTGATTTCATGCAGCAACTACAAAAATCCCCTTTCGGGATGGATTTGCAGAATTTCCCTGTTATTGTTCATGAGATGGGGTCCCAAAAAAGGCCATGTTGAAAATTTGGGGAAAAAATATTCAAAAATGACCAAGTTATGAGGACAAGTTCAAAACCCACTGAAATACACAGAACCGCATACCTGAGTTCTTCAGTTTCCGGTCTGTCGTTGAAGAGTGAATATGTGTCTCTGGTCCACAGAGGATTATGGCACTGGACCCCTGGTAGGTAAGGGGTGTGGGGTGAAGGGTGCTGAGTGGGAGGGTTCAGTGGCAGGGGGGAGGTAACAGCAGCAGCAACAGATATCAATGGATAGTTTTCTTTTTTACAGGGTGCATAGAAATAAAAAAAGTCCTCGAGGAGCGGTTCTCTTTAGTTCAGGTACCGACACTGGGGACTGGGCACCCCAGTGTTGGTATTCTGTTTGTCGGCATTGAGAGTGGGCTCCCTGGTGTTGCCGAATGAAAATGTGTGGGGTTGCAGCTGGCACCAGGGATTGGGTACTCCAGTGTTGGAAAATTAATAAGGAAGGGGTGGGAGGGAATGAGGGGCAGTTTTCTTTATTTCAGGTTACACTGTGGGGGGCACAGCAGGCTGATCAGCTCTGCTTGCTGGGTGGTGTTATGCAGATCAAAGGAAAGAGAAACCCTATGATTGGGCCTGATCTTTCCTTTAAACTACATTAAGTTTTCGCCAAGCAAGACCAAGTGTCATGATCAGCCTGGCTGATGACTGGTCTGACAGTGATGAGCCCTTTGCAGACTGCCCTGCATTGGACGGACAGTGACACGCCTCTCAAAACCCACTATCAAACCAAATGCCATACCAAAATGTTCACTTTGGAACAAGTGCAAGGACGAACATAAAATAATCCCAGTTTGGCAGCAGTAGGATCCAACCGTACTTACTCGACAAAAATTTGAAATTTCAAATCACTACATTTATTTATTTAGTTTTTGTTGACTGGGAAAGGAGGACTAGACAGTTCTGCCTATTTTCAGCCCCGTCCCGAGGAAGGGGGATACAGATGGATGCCAACTGACATTGAACCAGATTAAGCTGTTGGTGGTATTTTTAGTGAATGGCGGAAATTTGGCCAGGACACTGGGGAAATTCCCCTACTCTGTTCGAGAAGTGCCATGGGATCTTTAACATCCACCCGAACCAGAACAGGCAGACGGGACCTCTTTAACGTCTCATCCAAAAGACAGCACCTCAGGGGTGTAGCACTCCTCTCATGCTGCACTGCAGTGTCAGTATTGGGATTTAACCCAGGTGCCTGGTGTGGGGATAGAACCCATAGCCTTCTGATCTTCCAGCCTCAGAGGAAAGTGTGCAACCTGCTGAGCCACTGACACTGCAACACTACACTACATGCTTCATTATGAAAGATAGTCTCATGAAAACAGGAGGTTTGTCCTTTATAAGTCATCTCGAATGAAAGTTTATTAAGAACTGACGTTCTACTGGCCCAGTTTGTGATATCATAGTCATCTCCACAGCAACAAATGGTGATGTCACCAGCAGAGGGTTACGACTTTAGTTGTGCATAAACTACAGCCTTAAATGGCTATGTTTGTGCTTAACTGCTTATTGTTTTGGCCTAGTGTATAATGTCAGTATGCTGTCTGTGTTTTTATTTAATTTCGTTTGGCATATTGTATATTAGCGCATGTCATCTTCCTTGCTGATATGCATTCATATGTACTCCATTATTGCTCTCTCATTTCCATTGTATTGTGTAATTTATTTTTTTTTCACTTTATTTATTATTTATTTATTTGCTTTTGTTAACCGGGTAAGCACACTAGACAACCAAGTGCCTATTTTCAGGTGCGACCCGGGAGGGTTACAATGGTACATCACATGAACATCAGGCATAAACAGGGTAAACATACATTAGGATCAGGTACATTGCTAACATCAGAAAAGGTACATAGATTACTACAGGGATCAGGCACATTGATAAGGTCAGAAATAAGGTACATAGATTACTACAGGAGGTAACAAGCAGCAAAGTACAGGCATGGGCAACAGGTGTCTCTAGACGACCCGGTAGATTAACAAGGTACAATACATCAGAATCAGTCAGATCAGGGTACATCCAAGAGCATCCGGGCTTGTCGGCTGCACCAGAGGTAGATAATGTGAGGCAGGCATGGTCGACAGCAGCATCATATGCCAGGCCGACTCAGTGAAGGTGGTGAGGGATGTAGGGCGGTGGGGTGTAATTCACTGGTAAGTCAGGATGACACGTGAGCTAGACATAGCCAAAGGGCAAGCTTTACGGGACCAAATGCCCAACAGTTGAGACAGGGTAATAGCGGCTCAGGTGCAGGGACAAGCAGAAGCCAATTTTAGGAAGCCCCACAGGGAGTCTTTGAAGCCGGAATGTGAGGCTGAGGAGTGAGTGCTGGCAGGCAGGAAGATCCACAGCTTTGGCGCGTAGGCAGGCAAGGCTTGGTCGCCCATTCAGGTGCGGGTTTTAGCAACCAGGGAGGACCTCAGCGTCGCTGGATCTTAAGTGGTAGGAGGGAGCTGGGGATGTGAGGGATGGGAGCAAGAGCAGGAGGGATGGCAGTTAGTTGTGTGTGTCATGAGTTGCTAAGGACAAAGGCAGGTGGTTCTCGGAGGGAACTACTCCAGCCGGAAGTATAGGTCACATCGATGTATGAGGCGAGGAGCTGAGAATGCAAAGCAGCATACATTGTTGTACACTGTGTCCCATTTAAAGAGACTAGTTTTTGGGACATGAGCAAAGGATATAAGGCCATAGCAGAGCGTGGGTAGGAGGGCCCCCCGGCTAGGGCCAGACGAGCAGCTGGGGTGAGGCAGTTTTTAGCTCTGTATGTCAGGCCCAGCTTGCAATTGGTAGCTTTGCAGGTGTTGCGAATGTGCAGTGTGAGGTCCAGTTGCACTTAAATCTCTTGAGCTGTACCTGAAATTAGGCATGTACTTGTCCAGTATACTTACCTGATCAACAAAATCTAAAGAAATAAATATGTGAACTGTAAAAAAACAAAAAAAAGATCTTAGTTTAATGTAGTTTTCCTTAAAGGAACTACCTTGAACCAAAGTAATTCGTTCTGTATTAGATGGGTTTCAAGTAATGGTTTCACTTCTGTTATGGTCTCATCTTTACTGACTTTTTTGGTAAACGCCATAAAGGTTTCTGATTTACAAATGGGTGGCAGGTACCATTTTAGAACTGTATGATTTGTCCTTTTCAAAGAGAGTCCTACAAAATAATATGGCTGTGCACGAACGTAACAAGGGTATGAACTATTCATACTGTTCAAAAATGGTCCATACCGCCAGCGTGTAAATCCAGAAAAGCAAGTAAAATGTACTGAAAGGCCAGTGAAAAGAATAACAGAATGTGAACCAATATTTGAAGCACCACTCCTAAGAAAACCCCGGTTTCCAAGGTAAAGAAAGTCGCCTTTGAAGAACTACACAAATTGAAAACCTCTTCACACACCCAGCTACCCTGACTTTTGGTTGATTTATGTTGAACCTCCCCCTTTTTTCTGTATAACTTTATAGGAACACTGGAAAGGCCTCTTATGGGTATAAGGATGTTGCTGCACACTTTCTTAAGGCAAGAGAAATGTGGACCTAAGGTGAGCAGTTATGGCATCCAAGGACTCGAGAGGTGACACTGATATACATAAGAGACCCTCCTAGTAACTCTATAAAGTTATTAATAGATTGCTGAAACTTTTTTTAAATTACTTTTTTTGTTTCTGTTGCAAAGAAGTGAAAGTTTTCTACATTTTGACAATTGCCAGCATGAGGCCTATTGATAGACTACAGCGCTTTAAAGAGCCACTGATGCTGCGAGATGAACTTTGAAAAATATAATACTTGGCCACAAAGCAGCTTATCTTTCTCATTAGGTCTGTATTTCTTATCCCCATTATTTATTACTGCGGTCATAGGCATGAAAACAGAATATTTGCTCCCTGAGGGTTCATCAGCCCCTATTGCTTTTTCCCAACCTGATGTCATAACACTCTGCTTGTGACATCACAGTTATTCCCATGGTAACAGACTGTGATGTCACAACAGGGCATTATAATTTCAAGTAGGGAACAGACCTATAGAGACAGATGAACTCTAAGGGATAAAGATCTTGTTTTTATGGGAATTTCTTCAGTAATAAATAACGGAGAGGAGAAACCTATAGAAGACATATGAAATACAGGCCGAACTGTGTCCAAGTATTATGTTTTCCAGTGTTTTCCCAGAGGTGTCAGTGGTTCTTTAACCCTCTTAAGGAAATGTGTGATATGCACCATGATTGGTTGGGAGTGTAACATGATGCCCCACAGTCTATAATATTAATTAATGCTGTCAATTTATATAAAATAGTACTTTGCAACTTGACAGACACAGTGCTCACCTTTCGCTATCACCTAGCAGGTATACTGGGCACATCTGCTAATCACTCAACATAAATATGCCCTGGCAACCAATGGCAGACCTGGCAGTAAATAAATGCATAGAGTGGACAGCGAAAGTATGCTGTAGTCTACCTGACAGATGATGACAGGCTGCACTGTGCCTATGAAGATATATTTAACTAGGTTAGCGGTCATTAGGTACAGTACTAAAAATCAGTTTTGACATAAGACAATTACGCTGGCAGGCTAACCTTTTGAGGGGTTGCGCAAATTTCCTTTAATAATCAAGAACAGGATACCTTGCAATTCACATTTTGGGGGAATGTTTTGTACTGGAATTTTGCTGATGCCAGTTGGGACTGTTTCCTGATGACTAGAGCCTGTCTTATTTTGGCATATTATAAATGCCAATGATTTCAAAAACTGAAGTCTCCATGAATCCCATTCTGTTCAGTGAGATTTGTTGTTACTGTAAACACATTTTTTTTTTTCTTATATCATAGCCTCTAGTCTTAAGTTCGGCAGCAACCCCACCCTAGACATTCCTGTCTCTCACCATCCTGAGGTTTCCAGCCCGACAGGCTTACCCCCCCAAGTGATGGGGTCCAACCTCCCACCGGTTATGGAGGCAGAGGTTTCTGAGGTGCCCCAGGAAGTGGGCTGTACCTAAGGTCAGGGCCCTCTTGCACCCAGGTCATAGTGTACAAGGCAGATAATTTTTGCAATTTTCTGGTCCCATCCCCCCAAGGATGTTGGTACCCTAGAAGCCCCAACTGGAAGCAGGCAACTGTGCTTCATGCAGACTGCAGCTGACGTCCCCCATTCCCACTCTGACTGCCTGCTGCACTTTCAACTGTGGTCACCCAGGTGACAATGCCAGTGATTGCCCTCCCTCCACAGAAGAGAGAGTCTTCTGGGATGCTTAATCTCTCCCCCCCCCCTTCGGCCGGTCCTCAATGGCCTGAGCTTGTTCCCAAGGAGCGGTGGCCCTACCACTGTGCTGTGAGACCAGCTCTTTTAAACAAGTTTTTCAAAACAATACTTTGTTGGAATGTTCTTCATTATTTGATCTAGTTCTTCACACCTTTAAAGCCTACAGTATACATTAATGAAACAATGACCAGCTAGGGTAGGCACCCTCAGTGGTGCCGCCTCAAACACCTAAATACCTTAGTAGATATCTCAAAAAAGTGTCCATACTTTGGCTGTTACTGCTGTTATAAACCTGCTGGCAGTCCTCCACAACATGGTGCCTTTTACAAGCTGACAGTCTGTGTACTTACATTAATCAGTACACTGCATCCTTAAGATGTCAATAATCCTCTACCTGGCACCCATCCACACAGCAGCAGCAGGACACACCAAATGGCACCAGAGGAAGTATGCTGAATATCCAGAATTTTGGTTTGGGAGCCCCATTTTTTGAAATGTGTTTTTATTTTTGGAGTCCCAATATGCCATTGTTAATTAGAGCACTTCTGAGACAAGTGGTACAGTATATATAGTTGGCCATGCAAACTTGTCTGGAGTTTGGAGACTGCCTGGTTTCAAAGCAACACTAACTAGGGCACTGTTTCTTAAATACAGCTAACAGTACAATTCTGCAAGGCCACAGAAGTTTTTTTTTGTTTTTTTTTAGTCACAATTAAAACAATAGTGAAAGTGGCAATTTCTTATCTTTTGATAATGAAGGAAATAGAAAGCTCAGCTCATACACCAAGTTTTAATGACGTTTCTTTATTTTATAGGGGTGTTACTGCTGTGTGGCCAGTATCAAAAACACACAATACCCAGTGCAAACTCCACCCCCCCCCCCAGCAGCCTGCAACTCATTTAAATGTTTTTTTCTATTTCTTACTTGTACATACATATACGAACATACGAAACTGCCAGCAGAAAAAGGTCATTTGGTCTACCAAGTCTGCTTGATTTTGCAGCTAGCACCCCTACTCTACAGCTGCCCCTCCCTCCCATGACCCACACTTTTGCCCTATCCCAGCCCCTCCTGAAGCATCCCACTGTTTTACAGGCCACCACCTCTGCAGGTAGTGCATTCCACTCTGCTACCACCCTTTCAGTAAAAGAAATGCCTCCTCATCTCCCTAAACCTTCCACCCTCCAATCTCATGTCATGACACCGAGTCCCTCTCCCCACCCTCCCCTTGAACAGTCTCTCCGTGCCTGTCCTGTTTATTCTTCTCATGTACTTAAAGGTCTCAATCATATCCCCCCCATCCCTCCTCTCCTCCAGAGAGTACATGTTCAACTCCCTCAGTCTAACCAGGTGTGCCATACCTGGTTAAACAACTAAATAAAAAAAAAAAAAAAAAACCTCATATGGCAACTCCCACAAACCCGTGATCATCTTTATTGCTCTGCGTTGCACTCCTTCCAGCAATCTAATGTCCCTGTTTAGGTAAGGGTGTCAAAACTGAATGCAGTACTCCAGGTGGGGTCTGACCAGCAATCTGTATAACGGCAGCATCACTTCCCTCCTTCTAGAGATTATACCCCTTGCAATACAACCCAGCATCTTGCTGGCCACTGCTGCAGCTTTCCTACACCGTGCTGAGTTGTTCATTGCTCCCATAATGAGCACCCCCAGATATTTCTCCTCCTCATTCACAGCTAGGCCCCCTCCCCGATGGTAGCTCCTCTTGGATTCTTTGCCCCAAATGCAGCACCTTGCATTTTTTGGCATTGAAACCAAGTTGCCAGACCATGTCTTCAGTTTTGTTAGATCTTCCTGCAATCCCCTCCACCCCCATTGGTCATCCACCACTGCTCCCATCTTGGCGTCATCCGCAAATAGACTGATCTTGCTATTTACGCCTACCGAGGTGTCTGCATCTCCCTTTGTTACATCTCCCCAAGTAGGATTTTCCTATCGTTAGTGTATTAAATAGCTCAGTAGTCCAGGTAGGAATGCTGCTCCTTTGGTTGTAAACTGCAACATCAATGAATAATGATTTCTCTGGTTTATCTTAGCCAGACACGGAACCGTAAAAATTAAGGCAGTTTGCTCAATGACGTGATTATGTTAGCTTGACTGCACTGGATCAATATTTTGTGTGTAAAACGTTATCTGTACTGGATGACTTATCAAGTGTAGCTGTGTGTAAATTTGATGTTTATCTATGTAATGAAAAAACAAAATAAAAAAATCTTCATGGAAAAAAAATGATGCAATCCATAACTAAACAGATAATTGAAAAAAAAAACAAAAAAAACTTTTTGTTTTTACATTTTATAGGTAACCAGCCCTTAGTACTGAGATGGTGCATGCCAATTTTCAGTCCCGGGGAGTAAGACATCCCCAATATAAGCTGTCAAAAATAGGAGTTTTGACACAAATACTAACTGGACTCTAACATATTCCAGTTTTCCAGCCATTTTTTTTTATCACATTTACTTTTATTTATTTAATATGGATAGGTTCTCTAGACCCAAAGGGCCCATTTTCAGGAATGACCTACAGATCTAGGCAGACATACAGGAATGAAACAGGCAATGGCAGAAACTTACATCAAAATTGCATCTTTTCCACATTAACAATCTATTTATATTGTTTTTCTTGCTGTGAAGTCATAATCCTTTGCTAATGGCATCACAACCTGTTGCTACGGAAATTATTCTGATGCCATGAACAGAGGCTTATGACTTCATAAGAGGAAATACAGCAGCGACAGGTTTATTTATTTGAAAATACCTCAACTGGGATAACCTCATGAGATGCAGCATTTCATTTTCGGGGGGGGGGGTCCCAGGGAGGATCATTACCTTAGACCTTAGGAATCGTTCTATACAAGCTAAAATATACACAGTATTAAAAAAAACTAAGGTAAGCAGATCCAAACAGTAAACGAAGAAGACAGATGAAGGCTGAGGGGCAAAGAGCAGGTTTTCATACAAATGTATTTAGTAATAAAGACTAAGGGGCCAGCCCAGTGGCGCCGAGGGTCGAGGTGCTGGACGCCACACCTTGCACCTTACTGGCGATCCGGGTTTGGGAATGGACTTGGGCCGCTGGGGGTCGGCAGGGGAAAGGGTAGATTAAGCGTCCTAGAACTGCTGTTCCTCCCTCTGAGGTAGGCAAGGGGAAGTATGTCGCACTGTAGCGGCCCCTGGTGACAACCAGGGGCAGCACAGTTGCAATGTACAGTAGGGGATGAGCACAGTAAGACGTCAGCTTACGCGCCGTACATCATTGCACTGCCAGCTCCTAGAGGAAAAATGGAGGAAACAGCTGGGCGTGACTAAGGCAGCTTGATGACCACGCCCCCCTGCCGACCTGGAGGACTATCGTGGAATTGCGCTGGGGGGGGGGGTCTGGTCCAGCCCGGCTCGAAGAGGCATGGGGGAGGCCCTCCACTGGGTTGGGGCGGCCGCGCAGCCCCCATCATGCGAATGAGCCTGCTGCTCTCCGGGTGGTGGGGTCATGCTGGATGCCCCCGTGCCGTAGCTGCAGAGGCGCACAAATAGTGACAGGATAAAAAAAAGTAATAAAGACTAAGGGTGGCCTACTAACACAGTAGTGGCACTACTGCTCGGATGCCAGTGACGGGGGGGGCAGCATCCTAAAGGATGCTCTCTTCCTCGGGAGAGGGACAATATCTCCACTACAACACTGCTGCTTGGGTGATCATAGTTGGCAGTGCAGCAGAGGTCCAGAGGGAAGGGAGGACGCTGGCTAGGCTCTGCTCAAGTGTGCACTGCCTGGACGAGCGTGGAGCCCCTACTGTATTAAAGTCCTAGGGTGGGCACACCAGAAAACAAGAAAACACCATGGTTTGCATGGGATGATCCCAGGTGCACCCAGCACTAACCCCTGCCATAGGCTGCTATTCCCACACCCAGCGAACTCCTGCCTCTGCACTCAGGAGGAGATGGAAGATGCCAGTCTGGCTCAGCCAGGCCCTGCCATATTGGGGGCGTGTTAAGTCTCTGGTGCTTGATGTGAGGAAGGGTAAACGCCACAGACACAGGAGTATGGGCTGAACCCAAGGGAATGAGATCGAGCCAGAGAAATGAAGCATAAACGATATGAAAAATAGGATATCCAGGTATTCAAATGTTTTGGACTGTTTAGAGATTATGAGTTCTGCCTGTGCCACATATCTTTGTTTGGCAGGAAACGAAACTGAAAAAAATCACTTTTACCATTGGAGTGCAGCTAGCGTAATTCCTGATGATCACAGTGACCTACAGTATGCTGCACTCAAGACAGAGTGCTGAAATCAGACAGTTAAATCTTCGCAACAAAACTAATTTAAAATATATTACATAAATTGGGCACAGTGGTCTGGCCCATTATGTTGAGCACTTACAGAGAAGTCACAAACTCACCAGGATAAAGTTTTAGAATATTATTTAAAAATATATCAGGCAATAACCCATCAAATGGCAGAACATAAACATGCCAAATGCCAGAGTTTCAGATCATTACTTCATCAGGGCATCTGCAGTCCGTGACTGCCTTACAGTTTATCAGACTATTACAGATCAAGGGAGCACATCAATTGAAACACTCCTTTTCTCTGTGCATGAAACATTCTTATTCTGTGAAGAATATTCCACGTGTAGATGCCCTGGAAATGGGCACAGTCCGGGAAAGTTGTAATCAATAATATATTAATACCACTGCAGAGACCACTCTTTCACTTGGAAGAGTGGTCTCACATTCTTAGGATATCAGAACTGGTCACTTTCGGTTTGCGGTTCTCATACCCTAAGAATGCGTGCAAGACCACTCTTACAAGCGTTAGAGTGGTCTCCCCGGAGGTATTAACATACATAGCGTGGCCTCTCTGTGTTAACCCCACAAATATATTGTCTATTATACAACAGGTATCTCTTGTCAGCCAATCAACACACAGGAAAAACTGACATTTTGGACATGCCCACAGTAGGTTATCCACATTTTAGACATGCCCACAGTAGGTTATCCACATTTTAGACACGCCCACAGTAGGTTATCTACATTTCAGACATGCCCACAGTAGGTTATCCACGTTTCAGACAAGCCTACAATAGGTCATCTACATTTCAGACATACCCACAGTAGGTTATCTACATTTATAAAATGGGTAAGAAAAATCTGTGGAAATTCAGTCTCCTGACTGGATGAAACACGCCACATAACCATGCATTATTGCACAACGACTGCACGCCCTCGTTAGTTGACCAGTGCCCACGTTTCATTACCAAATGGCTATTATAATTTTAAAAAAAAGACTGTCAAAGGTGCCCCCATAGACTATAATGGAGTGTGTCCCAGCACTCTCCCCGTGATCACGTCACAAAGTTGGTTGAGTGCGGGCAGCACCGGGGTGGAACTTACAACCAGAAAGTGCCTGTGTCCCTGCGGGGATGATTTTACAAGTGATTTTTCATGAAACTGTATGCACATTTTTTTAACATTCATAGAGCAGAAGCATTTGCGGCAGGTAAGACACCGAATTGTGTGGTGCACATCGACAAACAGAGAGATTGGTTAATCTCGAACAGGAAAGGCAAACTGTGCCGAGGCTCGTTTCCAGGTGCGACTCGGGGAAAGGGTACAATGAGGAAATCATCAACATTGGAATTATACAGTTAAAAAGGAGTGTTGCGGCGTACCTAAAATTACATACAGATTGTCAAAAAGCATAACAAGGATGGCAATAATTAGGCAAAAAGTAAATAAATACAAACACCACCATTCAAAATACCACAGGGAGAGAAGCATACTTTAAAGAGACTTACAGTAGTAGAGGCAGAGCGGGAGATCGGGGAAGGAGGTAGGAAAGGAGGGGAGAGGAGAGGGGAGTATAATGTGGGAAAAGAGGAAATGAGAGGGAGTGAAATGGGAATAGTAAGAGGATACAAAGTATCAGGAAGATAGAGTGCAGGTGCAATGGGTGTGGAGGGACTGCCATGCCATTCATCAACATTTGTGAGGGACAGATTGGGCTACTGCATATCCTGGGACCACCACACTTTGCATAGCCCCAAAAGTGAAAACATACACCAGAGCGTGGGTTGTGCTGGAACAGACTGTGGTTACAGGTGCTGGAGCGATGAGGGGAAGTAGAGTGGCTACAGGCACCCGGAACCACGGTTTACTGCAGCACAACTCGTAAACCATGAACTTGTACTAGTGGCCTGATTAACTAGAACAAAATACCCAGCAATGTACAGTAAAGCCACTGACTCGTTCAAAGTTTAAATTTCAATACTGTATATACAGAAGCCTTTTTAACTAGTTGCAGCTGACCTTGTTGTTATTTATTACTGATGTTAACTGTTGTCTGTGTGCTGACCCTGTATGTATTGTTTGTATAACCTTGCTATGTTTCTACCTCCTGTAAGGCACTCAGAGCCCCCGGGACTGGGCGCTGAATAAATAAGTAAACGTTTTACTTACTTGTGTACATATTTAGCAAAAAGACCAGCAGTGGCCCACTGAGTTCCTCCCTTACATACTGTAATGTGTGTGTGTGTGTGTGTGTTTGTTGGTAGTAGCACATGACAAGGTGTACATTCACTGGAAGATACAGATGCTCCTCCAGTGTGCGTGGAAGTACAATATGGAGCAGCAAACTGAGGGGTCCTCAGCACACACTGGAGTGCCTACTGTATATCTCCCAAAGAACACAGCACCCCAGACTGTATTATTCCACTTGTTAAATGGCTTAGTATAATACAGTTTGGCACAGAAAATGTGTGTTCATGCATATATTAGGTACAGCAGATGACCTGGTTCGTACAAATCAGAGAACAGTATTTGTGGCGGCCATCTTGACCGATTTTTAGTTAGCTCCTGAAACGTTTTACTAAGAAAAGTATATTGAGCTGGTAACAGCTCATTTCCAGATGCATCCTGTGGGGAGGGGGAAGGAAATGGTGCAGTTTTATAAATGTTTACTATATCTACTATGTAACAACTCCGCTGCTATTATTCCCCTGGGACCGTCATGTAAAATAGGTGATTCACCTAAATAAATGTAACCCCCCTGCAAATGGGGGTTCCCAAAAGACTTCCAGGAGCTTGCTTGAATGCTCCAAGCCTGAATGGTGTTTGGCATTTAAGCCATTTATCAGTGAGTGTTTTTAGAGCCTCTGGTACTGTCTCTTTAAGAGCTGTCTGCTTGCAGACATAATTAGTTTGTATGGGGGGACTGTGTGCTTCTCTGAGTACCACTCGAGCTGCTGCCAATTCACTTCATTTTGCAGTCACTAGGAGTGCAAAGGAACCTATCTGAAAGATGTAACTGTTTGCCAGAAATTATTTAGAGTAATAATGAAATTACAGTTTGTCTAACCTGCTTGCTTTGCAGTCAGAACTGTGTCTGCTAGTTCCCATTCTAGTTTTGAACTGCTGAACTGGACCAATCAGTGTGGGGTAAGCTAGCTCTAAAATGGTGCCTTGGACGAATCAGAACTTGGACTCATAATCTGAGCCAGCCACAAAGAGGATTGTATGGGCAGTGACTCTGGGAGATGTAGTTTAGACTTCAGTGCCTTTTTGGACCAACAGCAGCAGTCTATTGTGAGTGACAGCCAATCCAGTCAAGAACTGGGAGGAACTCCAAAGGAAGTGCTTCGGTTTGTCGGTTGGAGTTTCAGTTGAGCTTGGCAGTGAAGAAGGAAGGAGCCCTGTGCTTTTTCAGTGTGCAGTTTTAGTCAAAAAGCGTGTGTAAGGCCCAGAGTTCCGGTCTGCAGCTTGTGTAACAGCTTGTTAGGACTGAACTGGCCCTGTGAAAAGAATCAAAGGATCTCTGAAGAGCAGAAACCAGGCTCACCCTGTAGAAGACTGGAGAAATTGTTGAATTGCACTCTGTCTGTCAGGAACTGAATCTGCTGTGTGTTCTCCCGGGTATTGTGCAGTAATTGCGATCGGGATACAGATGCAGCCTGCCTGGTATAGTGCTTTCTTTTATATAAATGTGTGAAGAGGTTTGTGTACCTCAAGTGAGCCCTACTGACATTGAAGGACCCTATCTTATTTGGAGGTCGTGAGTACTAATTCAGGGTCGCTCCCTGTTGAATTGCCACATTAAATCCAAATGGAATTACTGTACTGCTGACTGTTTAATTCTCCTTTTCTCTGTGTGAAAGGGCCCTACCAGCTGCCACGGTTTGGACTAGCCACTAGGGCTTGGGTACCCAGGGACAGTAACTGATAGGGATAGGCCTGTGCACAGAGCCATAGGTAGATTATTAGAGTGATAAGCTAATTAACCTGATTTCCCCTGTCCTTGTTATATCCCCTAAATAAATCAGAGCTGCTTGTTTCAGCAAAGTTATACTGCCTGAGGTATTTGTCTATGTTAAAGTACTGTACTGTGATTGTTGCACTGTATCTCATTTCACAGGAGGTCCCAGTGCGGAACCAGACCTGGGGTAAGTGTATACTGTGAAGGTAATTCTGATATATTGTGTGGGCCACTAGTGGGAAGAAAGGGGGGTTGCAGTGTCCCAGAGGGCTGTGACCAAGTTAGTTTAACTATTGCAAACCCTGACCTCTGGGTGGAGGCACCCGCCATTGGATCCAGGCCCCTCAACCTGTTGGTGGCAAATCAGGCAGGGGTAGTAGCCCCTGGGATAGCGCCATCTAGGGGTTACATAAAGTTATCCTAAATTCTTTTTTTTTTCTTCTTCTTCTCCTCTTTCAGCTGTTTGGCTCAGACTGTCACCTGCTCCTGCCACTGGGCTCCCTGTCAGCCCTCAATCCTGTCTGCCACTCCCTCCATCGTCTTGGTCAGCAGGGATCTACACGGTGCAGGAACTGCGCGGGCCTTCATGCTCAGCGGCCGTGCACATGGGGTTTTTCCATTTTCTCCTGTGGTCCTGCCCTCCTCCCCAGATGTCTGGTATAGCCTCTAGTGGCCTCCAACTTAGTAACGCACACTAGGCATGCACCAGCCCTCGTGAGGGAGCAAGCTCCCTGGCTCACCACGGGGGTCTGGTACTGCGCCGGGTCTGGGCCATCTCCCTCCCTGGCTGGCTGGCTTCTTCTCCCATTGAGAGTGCTCCCCAGCCTGGCCATCCAACCCATGTGGACCCAGGCTTGCTCCTGAACCCAGGTCGCTGGTACGGAAGTGCGTAGCACTACTGCTGAGCCATTGGGCGGCCCAGGTTATCCTAAACTCTAAAATACAACCTCTTTTGAAACTGCCTGGATAATGCTAACCTAATGCCAGTCCAGCAGCCCAAACACCCTGTTTACAACCCCAAGGCTTGCTGTTCTGTTACAGCGGAGAAGTTTTGATTTTGTGAGTCTCAGACCAAACACTGAATTTCTTTGGTACTTTCTGTTTTCTGTGAGTTGAGGGTGAAAGTCCCTTTTGGTATTTACTGCATCTGTTTTCAATACAGACACCATAAAAATGAGGTGTTGCAGGATAGAAACTGAGCACACTGTGACAATATGCGTTCAGACCTAGTGCTGTAGCATGGCTATTTTTATGCGGAGTGTAACTCAGCTGATTTTAAACCAAGTGCTTATTCTAAGTCCTTGGAGAGTAGTGGAATGTAGATGAAAACCAGCAATCTGGTACAAAGAATTTCAATTTTGCTACATTTAATACCTGCCAAACAATCTCATAATCAAGCAAATACTCTTCCCCTTTTCAATTAAAGTCCCTTTGTGTCATTTTGTTTTTAACTGACGGTTCAAGGGATGTTTTCTGATTTGAGCAATATGAATGTCATTTCCTTATTCCTCAGACTTTCTGTTTTCTAATTTTTTTTTTTTTTTTTTTTTTTGGTGTGTTCCATTTTAACCCCCACCCCACCAATACAGCCAGGCTCAGTTACTGAGCTATACTTCATAAAAGGCACGCCCATGGCTGGATGTAAACTGTGCAGCACCACCAGGGTTGGGGGTTGGTTGGAAGAAGTGTGGAGGGCATGTCTGAAGCAGACTGCGGGCTTGCCACAGAGCAGGTCTGACTAGTTTGAAGTGCCTGCAGGTGATGACCAAGTATTTCTGTAAGAAGAGAAGTACAAGTAGGCAATCAAAGGCCCTTTTTTTTTTTTAAATCACCATTTGTATTGTTTGGTAATTCATAATTATTGCATTTGTTTTTTTTTGTGAAGTGCTGACTTTAAAAACGCCACTGCAAGGTACTTCATCAAATGGCAGTAAAAGACAGATTAGTAGCTTGTAATTGTTTTATATTATACTGGACAGAGTACAGCCAGCATGGCACATATACACAAGTGTTAGCTGGCAGGACAAGTAGTACAATCCTCTCATGATGCAGCTTAAAAGAATGAATAAAATGTTGACTTTTAAAAAAATGGATGTAATCTGTTATACTTAAGCAGGCGGGAAACAAACAGATTGCAAGTAACACATTTTACTGGACTAACAGAACTATAGCGCAGTGGTTTAAGGCTCTGAGCTGCAAATCTGGTGACATCCAGCAGACCAGACCTGGGTTTGAATCCCACAGCTTCCACGTGCACACTGTGTGACCCTGAGCAAGTCACTTAACTTCCCTGTGCTCCCAGGTCCCTCCTGTAAAAAAGCTTTCAGCTTAGTGTGCTACTCCTGGTTAAACAACTAAATCAAAAAAAAAAACTTTGAGGCTAGCTTTCGAAAGTTACATACTCATCAGTTAAAGTCAATGGATGAAGAGAGTCTTGAACTACTAGTCTCAAAAACAATTTTGGAAGTCCAATAAAAGGTATCACCCTCAACACACCTGTTTGTTCCCCCCAGCGCTACTGACTGGACTCACACAGCTACTGTACCACATTTCTTTATAATCTTATCTAATTAATATCCTGTAATGCCCAAGTTTTTAACATAATTCCTGTTTTGTGTTAGGTTTGCATGAAAGAAGCTGAATGCAACCAGATGGTTTTGTATTAGAGTCCAGGTATAGCCACAGGGCTAGTTTCTGGGACCAGTACTCGTCAAACTTTTTATAGCGACACTGCAGAAGAAATGGAAGGGAAGGAATGCCTTTCTGCAGAAGATAAAATCTACAATAGGGTGGACAATCTTGAGGGGTGGAGAGAATGGGAGGATCCTGGGAAATTTGAAGAGTGGTAAAAAAAAACATGACCACTTGGGTTCAATTTCAGAAAGTGCAAATCATGCACCTGGGGCATGAGAACCCCTGTACTGAGTACAGGATGGGGAGGGGAGGTACTAACAGTCACTAGGCAGGAAAGGGACCTCAGGATTATTTCATCGGAGGACCTCAAGGTGGCAGGGCAGTGCGACAAGGCACTGGGTAAGGCTAGTTGGATGCTGGGGTGCACAGGGAGGAGCATCTCCAGCAGGAAGTGGGAGGCGGTGATGCTGTTATATCGCTCGCAGGTGAGACCACGCCTGGAGTACTGGGCTCAGTTCTGGAGACCACACCTCAGTAAGGACATAAGACAGGGCGGAGGCAATCCAGAGGAGGGCAACTAAAATGGTGTGGGGTTTGCACGAGAAGCCCTACAAGGAAAGGCTGAGGGATCTCAACATGTACACCCTGGAAAAGAAGAGAAAGGTGAAATGATAGAGATCTAAAAGGGATGAACAGGGTGCAGGTGGAGAGTCTCTTTCAAATGAGAATGAGCACCAGGACTGGGAGCATGCAAAGAAGATGGAGGGAGGGAAACTCAAGAGTGATGGGAAGAAAATACAGGTTACTCACCTGTAACAGGAGTTCTAGGAATGGTATATGTTGTTCATCCACACTTATTGGCAGGTATCCTTGCCGCTTTAAATCTTGCCGGAAGGTCTTCAAGCTGGCTCCTCCCACCCACCCGGGTGGTAAAACTCTCGGCTCCACCCCATGACGCCAGATCTGGCCCGCTGGAAGCTCAGGTTGTGCATCGAAGCCGGGGAGGTCGGGTGGGTCGTGTGGATGAACAACATATACCATTCCTAGAACTCCTGTTACAGGTGAGTAACCTGTATTTCTAGGGACATGGATATGTTGTTCATCCACACTTATTGGCAGACTCCTAGCAGTTCTCCAGGAGGAGGGAGGCAAGGCGCACACCCCCGATACTTACTTGGGAAATAAAGACTGGAGAACCGAGGCCCCAAAACCAGCATCCCGGCGTGACTCAAGGTCGATGTGGTAGTGGGTAATGAAGGTGTGTGCTGACTTCCAGGTAGCAGCCCTGCAGATTTCCTGGATAGGGACGTCCCTGGAAGCAGCCACCGATGCAGCAGTATGGCAGCTAGAATGAGCTCTTATCCCTCTGGGAGGCTCCATGCCCGCCAACTTATAGCAGAGATCTTTGCAAGAGGTGACCCACCTGCTTATCGTCCACTTGGCTGCAGGTCTGCCAGGTGCGGCTTCAGCGTAGGTGACAAACAGCTGGCGAACCTCTCCCCGAATTCCAGCCATGCGCCTTATAGTAGGTGGCGCCTTCTAGGGTCCAGAGTATGGAGCCTATATTCGGCCTCCGAGGTGTGATTGGGGTAGAACACCGGCAGAGTCAACACCTGGTTAAGGTGAAACTCCGACACCACCTTCGGAAGGAATTTCGGGTGCGCGCAGGACAACCTTGTCCCTGTGGAAGACCAGGTAAGGAGACTCGATGCAGAGCGCCTGGAGCTCTCCCATCCTTCTGGCTGACGTGATAGCCACCAAGAAGGCGGTCTTCCACGACAGGTGAGAGAGTTCACACCTGTGCATTGGTTCGAATAGGCTTGCCCATGAGCTTTGCCAGTACCAGCAGTAAATCCACGGAGGTGGAGGTTCTCCACTGAGGGAATGTGATCAAGGCCTTTGAAAAGCGCCAGACCACCTTCTCCTGCGCCACCGACTGCTCCCCGGCCCGCGCCTGGTAAGCAGAGATGGCTGCCAGGTGCACCCTTAGGGTCGTCGACCTAAGCCCTTGACGAGAAAGGGACCATAAATAGTCCAAGATGCTTGCCAAGGAACAGGAGGAAGGGTCCAAACCCTTGCCCTGACACCAAATGGAAAATCTCTTCCATTTGAAGGCATAGCATTTCCAGGTCGACTCCTTATGGGACGCCTCAACTACATTGAGGACCTCGTCGGAAAGACCCAAGGCCTGGAACTCTAGCCGCTCAGGAACCAGGCCGTCAGGTGCAGGGATTGAAGGTCCGGATGGAACACCTTCCCCTGATTGACTGAGAGCAGGTCCGGGCGAGCTGGAAGCTGCCTCGGGAGCCTGGAGCTGAGGCTGAGGAGATCTGGGTACCAGAACTGGCGGGGCCAGTCTGGGGCTATCAGAATCACCTGCGCCTTGTCCCTCCTTGCTTTGAGAAGCACCCTGTGTATCAAGGAAATGGGGAAAGGCTAGAAGAGGCCGGGGTCCATGGCCTCAGAAGGCATCCCCTGCAACGAGCCCTGCTGAGGCGGGGCATGGAACAGCCTCAGCTCGTCTCCCTGGAGGCAAACAGGTCCACCTGAGGTGTGCCCCAATGGGAGAACAGATCTTGTACTACCTCGGCAGGAGAGACCACTCGCGGGATGCAGCCCCTATCCGGCTCAGGGCATCGGCCAGGGTGTTGGAGGCTCCTGCCACATGAATGGCTAGAGATCCGCCTCCAAGCTGCGCCCGACGAGTGACCAAATCTGAGAGCTTCCTTGCGACAAAACATGGGGCCGTCCCGCCTGGCGGTTTAGACAGTACATGGTCGTGGTATTGTCCGTCTGGACTCGGACCACTTGACCCCGGAGAAACGGAGCAAAGGCGGTGAGAGCTAGGCGGACTGCTCGGAGTTCCAGCAGGTTGTTGTGGCATCGGGACTCCCGCGGGGACCAGAGACCGTGCGCCCGGTGTTCCCCCAGATGGGCACCCCAACCCATCAGAGAGGCATCAGTCGATAGAGAGACCGTCGGCTCGGGGCGGACAAACGGGATGCCCTCCTGCAGATGAACTGGAACGGTCCACCACCGGAGAGCGTTCCACATCCCCTGGGTCACCGTCACTAGCTGGTCCAATGGATCGCAGCGTTGTGACCACTGGCTGGCCAGACTCCACTGAAGAGGGCGCATGTGCCAGCGTGCCCAACGGACCTCGAGCCATTTCCATCCATCCAGTCCCTGGAATGATGCCAAACACCTGGAGAGGTGTTGTGTAAAGTGCATAAGTGCATTTTGTGTACAAAAAGCAGGAAGGCTATTTAAAAAAGGAATGAATACAGTAATACAATGCAAGGAAGTGCAAGATAATGCATATGGGGTACAAAAACCCTGGCACAATATATCAGTTGGGGGGTGAGGATATAGCATGCACCAAGCAGGAAAGGGATCTTGGAGTTATCTCTGATGACCTCAAGGCAGGGAAACAGTGTGACAAGGCAGCAGGTAAAGCAAATAGGATGCTGGGATGCATAGGCAGGGGCATCACCAGCAGGAAAAGGGAGGTCATAATTCCACTATACAAGACACTAGTGAGGCCGCACCTGGAGTACACTGTGCAGTTCTGGAGACCTTACCTACGTAAGGACATAGACAGGGTAGAGAAGGTTCAGAGGAGGGCGACAAAGATGGTGCATGGATTGCATCACAAGTCCTATGAGGACAGGTTGAAGGCACTGAACATGTACTCCCTGGAGGAGAGGAGGGAGAGAGGGGATATGATAGAGACATACAAGTATCTTACAGGGAGGAACAGGGTGCAGGAATACACTATTTTTAAGCGAAAAAAGATGTTCCAGGACTAGAGGGCATGGGATGAAGTTGGAGGGAGGACGATTCAGAGGAAACGTGAGGAAGAATTTCTTCACAGAACGGGTGGTGGACAAGTGGAACACCCTGCCAGAGGAAGTGGTGGGGGCTGAAACAATCACGGGATTTAAGAATGCATGGGATAGACAAAGGAATTCTGGAGGTCAGGGGTAAGGGGCAACAGACTTCCTGGAAAACATAAACTGAACTTACAAACTTAAATGGGCAGACTGGGTGGGCCATAGGCCCTTATCTGCCGACACTGTCTATGTATCTATGTAAGTAAAGCCTTTTTAAAGAAAAAGGATTCAGATGTCCTATAAAACAATAATCATATCATGATTAGTATAGTTATAAGAAATCCTTAAGGTATTTTTATAAATTTACACTATAGACCTGTTACTGTATAAGGTTCTATGTATGAGAATGTGGTATGCATTACAGAAGTGCTTAATCACTGTGGATCAGAGATATAGAGAGTCAATATCTGTGGAGATGTATACTGTACCTTTAACTGAACCAGGAAATCCGCTGAAACAAAACCTCCCCCTTGGTTTTGAAATAACATGTTCAGACATGAAACAGCATGTCCAGACATGTAAATAGAAAAGGGCTCAGTCAGGTGACCCCACCAAAAGATATAAAAACCTCTTCACTAAGTTCACTTCAGTTCAGTCCAGCGGGGCTCAGCCCTGAGAGAGAGGAGAGAGGTTCTACTGCTACTGTAGACAAGCTGTTGAATGCAGATGAGAAGGGCCTTAGGAGCTCTAAGATCCAGGACAGTATTATGTGAGAAACTACCGATGTTAAGTAGTGATTTTCTTTGCAATTTTCTTTTGTTTTCATTTATTATTTTTCTAACTTTTAAAAAATAAATATCACACCAAGGTGTGTTTTAAACCTGTAAATTTGCCTCATCTTATGTTTATCCCCACACGCTGTGACAAGTGACTTTCAAAATGTTGTTGTTGTTATTCTCATTTGTCCTTCGGTGTCTCTCACCCCCTTCCCCACCTCCCACCCTGCTTGGAGAACAGGCGATTGGCTATCTTCACAGCCAACAGTAGTGTTATTCTTGGTCCTAGCATAGGGGAAACGTGTATATAACATCCCTCCCCAAGAGATGAACACTTCACGTCTATGATGCACCCATCTCTCAGCTGGTGTCATTTTTTTTCTTTTAAATAAAGTACACTGAGTGCTGTATATTGATGTTCATGAATATATATATAAAGCCAAAGCCCCAAAATAAATCTTTTAAAATGGATTTGGTCTCCACATAGCTTTTTCTTCCTCTCTCTATATGTTACTGCTTGGGTCATTCTGGCAACCTTCTATCCTCAACACTGCCAACCACAGCCTTACTTGGCCAAATAGCAGGGTCACTGTGGCTGTAAAACATGCCTCCCCCCCACCCAATCACAGACGATGCAGGCTTGGTCCTGAGCTTGAGTCACCTACATTGTAGCACTTCGTCACTGGATAGCTAAAGTGCATTTTATCATATTGCAATATGGCAATATGATTTACTGCCATATTGCCAGAATGGCACCATGGGAGAATGCCTTTAGTATGTCAAGAGTTTTTATTTTGTGTTCTGCCCTATGCCTAATGTATTGCAATTTATTCCCTTACTGGTGAATACTTGACAGATACTACTGTTTAGAACTGGTAAGTAAGGCTGAAGTGTCACTGACTGTGTGGGTTATATATAAATAACTTATAAATTAAGCAATGTATATATTTTATATACATTGCTTATTGTATATATTAACTTGTTTTTTTTCTCTTTTAGATATTTCCTGAAGAAGACCTAAGGTCGAAACGTAGATTTTTAACTCTATTTTCTATTTTCAGCGTGCATTTAATATAACCATTTTGTTTTGCTTTTAGACCACATGCTGACGCAGCGCCTTGTCTTTGTATATATTTTTTGTTCTTTAACTGGGTAAGACCCACTAGGCACAGGTGCCTTTTTCAGGGGCGACCCAGTAGCACTGAGTAGGTCAAGTGACTTGCTCAGAGTCACACAGTATGTAAGTGAAGTCAAGGCATGTTTATTTAAGGTTGTGAGAATCAAACCCAGGTCTGTGTGCGGATGTACCAAGCTCATTCACAGCTCATTACTCTAATCTCTAGGCTATACTGCCAGCCCAAATATGCAGCCAGTTTTGCGGTTTGTGGACTACCAATACTGGGTACAAGTACAATTTGGGGGTGCAGATATTCAGCCTGCATAGTAACCAAATTTTAAAATTTAAATATATATTTTCTTAAACAAGCATTTGTCACAGTTGGTATTTCTTGTCTCAGTGTAAATGTAAAGGGGGGGGGGGTGTTAGAATTTATAGATCCCAAAATTTGGACCTGGGCAGACCAGGTTTTACCATTTTTGACTGCTAATGCACATTCTGTTGTCCATATCTCATAAATGCTATACAACACCACTGCATTTATACATACTGCTGATGATACACAACTCATACCTCTGTATGTAAAAACATTACTATTAAGAGATATTAAAAGTTCCTATGAAACAGAAATATGGGTAAAGATAGCTGGCAGGTGCAAACCATGGATTATAGATCCGGAATTCTTAATATTTTAAACCTCAAGCCTAGATATTAGGTGTGCTTTTGGTTGCTACTATATTGATTAATTTAAAAGCATCTGAGTGGCTCAGTAGTAGTCTTCTTACCTCTAGATGAGAAAGTCTTCTGACTTATAGCTCAGAACAGCATGGGTTAAACCATTCTGAGTCCTACACTGGGGACCTGGCCCTGAATCTAATGCCAACACTGATGTACAGTACTAGGGGTGTACTGCCCTGAGGTGCCATTCTTCAGCTGAGACATTAACCCAAAGTCCCCTCTGGGCATGTCTAGGGAATATTCAAGTGAAAGTTAAAGAGCTTCTGAGGCCTCTGTGAAAACTTTGGAAATTATACAGCCTTAATTTTCATTTTCAAAGATTCAGTCTTCTCCATAGAGCCCTACTCTTTGGTCTACCATCCAGACCTGGAATCAAATACCAAGTAGTGTAACAAAGAGACAATTGTGCGCTTTCAAACAAAATCTTAAAAAGCTTTTTACTTGAATGTGAAGCCTATAAATGTGTGTAAACATTATTTTATTACGTATTTTGTATTACGTATTGTATTGTCTCTATATTGGTATATGCTTGTCCCGGGACACGCTTGAAAACGGCTTCAGCTCAAAAGTCTTTTTCTGGTTATCTATAAACAAATGCACTCTTTGGTCTCATAGCTGTAGGTGCTAGAACTCCACAGGAGCCACGATGAGGCTGGCATCAAGAAATGTGACCCCCCATGCCGACACAGACAAGCAACACCAAGAGACCAACCACTTCAGATATTTTTTTCCCCTACCATAGAGTGCGCATCTCTGCAGGAGCATCAAACTTCGAATTCGCCCACATAGGCCTCACATTCAAAGTTCTGTCTACATTGCCAGAATGAAGAAAGGGAAGTGAACTTTTTTGTTATTGTAGCTGTGGTAATAAATCTGCCCACACTTACCATTATGTGTTGTGGTTTTAGTGTCTCAGTCATGACCCTGACATGGAGGTGTGTTTTTCTTGTTGACACCTAATGAGCCATACCTGTAAAAGAACAATGCTATCGATGGGTACTCGAAGATACCTAGTTTTCCTTCCCCATCCCGTAAGCAGTAATGGGTAGCTCTTCTTGCTGACACTTAATGAGCCATACCGGTAAAGAACAGTGCCATCTCTGGGGACTCGAAGGTCACTGGTTTTCCCAATCCCATAAGCAGCAGTGTGCAGCTTTTCAGGACATGTCTTCTAGTACAGGCCCTCACTCCCCTATTTCAGTGTTGTTGAAGAAGGTCCTCCCTGTGGTACATGATAACCTGGCGTCTACCCTATCTGGGGAGTCTACGCCAGTGGTTCTATGCCCTACAGGGCTCGCCCCCACCCCCTTTGCAGGACTCCTTTCAGGGCTGGCCAGTGGACTGCACTTGGCACAAACATCCCCCAGCTTTGCTGGGGTTTTGGGTAGGGTAAGTGCAATTGATCTGTGCTCAACTTGCTTTGCAATAAATAAAATGAAATAGGCTACCTTCAGCACTGTCCATTTCAGTGTCATCTTCTATTTTGGCCTTGGTGCCATCCATCTTTGGCCCTGCTGAAGATCCATGTGGGAAAAATACCTTTCTGGATTGGCAGGGAGAGTGGCCACTAGCATATTAGTTTTCAGAATCTGGTAAACAAAAATATATTTTGGTGGCCATTAATTCTATAGCCACTAAATTTTGAAACCTGGTGTTAATTTAAAAGTAAAGAAAACAGTGGCCAGCAGCCCTTGAGGTCGCATTTTGGTAGCCTAATTTTTGTCCTGCCCTTCTGGGGACCGGATCCTGCTGGGGATTTGGGCAGGGCACCCTCAGCACCATCTGGTGCTTTGGCTAAGGTGCCATCAACAGTGTGGATACTTCCAGCATAGCCTTTGATGTTCACATCATCTATGACATGTGCCACATTCACAGTTCATTCAGCCGCTGTTACAATTACAGCACTGTGTGCTTCAGCACTGAGGTCACAGTTGCCGCTGTTGATTTTCTCGGTTCAAGGAAAGTGTGCCCACCCCCCAGAGAAGCTCACACAACGTGAGGAGCTGACCCCCCTTCCAACCCCCACCCAGAGAAGCTTGCACACCGGTAAAAAACCCAACTCCATGGAGAAACCTGTGGTAACAGAGGAGCCTGCTCCCAGCATTGAAGAAAGAGTTGTACATAATGCTGATGCAGGATTATTTTGCAATGAAAATCCTAGGAAACACCTCATCTCAACAACTTGGTACCTCTAAAACACTATGTGGACCAAAACTGCTCTTTTCAGTACTTGGTAAGAGTACATATTTTAAACTCTTCAAAACAGTCAAGAGAATGTACATAATTTTACTCAGACTTGGACTGATTTCACTACCACGCCCTCAGGTATGAGACTTCCAAGTCTGAACATTTTTTTTCTCATTTTATATTTCTGATATAATCCCTATTAAAAAAAAAACCTCTAAAATATTTAACAGAAACAGCAGTAACTCTTACTGATTTTACCCTGGGATTTATAGTACCTCTCATTTACAGACAGTTTATTTTAGTTTTGGTTCTTTTTTTTTTTGTAATTAAGTAACACTTTATTACATACTTTTTTAAATTTACAACTTCAGCCACAGAATGTACATCACACATGGGTTCACCACAATATATCCAAGGCACACTGCCTTAAGCGTAGCTGGTCCATTCCACTGGGGTGTCAAACAGACGAGGCATACTGATGAGTCCTGGTAGGACGAAACACGTGTCTATGTTTTCTGTTAGCACCCTTTGCAAACTGTGTGAGAGGCCTTTCGGCACCATGCAATTCTGCTTAAAGTTGGACCAGCATAACATTCTGTGGTGATTTGCATATGCAGCCCATGATGCTTTGCATTGTGGGGGCATGTGTGATTTTGTATTTTAATGCATATACAGCACTTTCCCAAGATTAACTCCATATTATTCCTAGAATTACATACAACTTCAAACTCTGTGCTGTCGAAAGAACCCTCCTCACAAGAGCCATTCAACCTTCTATAAGAATGGAGTACAGGGAAGGCATCTGTTCAGATCCATGACCCCAAATCACAAATGATAAATATAAATAAATATAGTTTGTTCCAAGGAACCAGTCAGAAATCCAGTTTTAAGTGCTCTCATCCCATTTGGATAGGAAATAAGAGGGTTGATTTTGAAGGCGATTTAACATCCTATACGGTGATTGCACTCCCATTCCTGAGGACCACTCTGTGAGCCTATGAGGACTAGAATCTCTCCAGTGGCAAGTATAATTAGTTTTGCAGTTATAGTTAGCACATTTAACCATTTAAGATGCGGAGAGATTTATTTTGACCTTTTGGTTCATGACACCGATCACAGAAGACATTGGATCTTGTGGTAGCAGCTTTTTGATCACAGATACACAGGCCAGCCTCATCTCCTTCCAGTAATTCAAAAGAGATAGGCATGTTACCAGTATATGTATAATATCAATGGCCAATCTATTCCCAATACCTCCCGCATGCAGGCACAGAGCTCACAACCCATCCACGCAGCATTTTGGAGTATGAGGTCACTGCTACAGAATATTAAATTGGGTAAATTTAGAATAGTGTCTAGGGCATCCTTCATTGCAATACCCCACATATTACGCCATTCTTCTCCAGTAATTACAGTTTGTAATTCAACCTCTCAGATTTGCTTAGTACAGCATACAAGGTCAAGGGCTCTATTGCCAGTTTCTCCTCCTAAGCTCGGATTAATATTTCGTGATGTGGGCTACTACTGCCTGCCCACCCATGGCCCCACACAAATGACCCAGTGCATGCTATAATTGGAGGTATCTCCACAAATGTGCGTGAGGTAAATGGTAATATTCCCTTAAAGTCACATAAGTATGTAATACCACAGTGACAAGAGCTATTACATCCCCCTAGTTCACTTACCCCAGGTGCCTCTCACAGAAGCCAGGAAATTTCTGATCCATTTATTCTGCTGCAGCGACAAACAGACCAGCCCAGCTCTTCCGGACCATGGACAGACTGTGCAATCTGGAGGAGCGTTGTCACAGAAAAAGTGTGAGGTGTTTGCCCAGTTTTTCGCTGATAAGGTGTCCACCATCAGTATAGCGCAGTGGTTTAAGGCTCTGAGCTAAAAATCTGGTGACATCCAGCAGACCAGACCTGGGTTTGAATCCCACAGCTTTCACTTGCTTACTGTGTGACCCTGAGCAAGTCACTTAACTCCCCTGTGCTCCCAGGTTGCTCCTGTAAAAAAAAGCTTTCAGCTTAGTGTGCTACTCCTGGTTAAACAACTAAATAAATAAATCAGGACAGAGGTCAGCCAATGTTTCCCCATGGGATTTTGTGGTGGCCTACCGAGTGGTACTAACATCCAACTGACCTGGTCTGCCTTCAGCCAGCCAGTAGTTATGGCTATAGTGAAGATCATCCAGACTCTGTGACTAACTTGCTGTAGTTTGGACCCGGGCCCAACGCGGCTTCTCGTAGGGTGTGTTGAGGTTATTGGCCAGTCCTAGCTCAGATAGTAAGGGTTTCCTTAGAGAGAGGGATCTATCCAGACCCCTTAAAGGAAACAGTGGTTAGGCCACTGCTGAAAAAGCCCTCCCAGGACCCAGACTGCCCTGCCAACTTCAGACCGTTCTCTAACCTACCTTTTATAAGGAAGGTTATCGAGAAGGTGGTCGCTTTGCAGCTGGAAGATCTTATCTAGCCATAATATCTATGACCCTCTCCAGTCTGGCTTCAGAAAAAGGCATAGCACAGAGACTGCCCTGGTTCGAGTACTTAATGATCTTCTAGTGGCGAGAGATCAAAGAGCCTGTTCCATTTTGATTCTCCTTAATCTCTCAGCAGCTTTTGACACTGTGGGCCATGGGGTACTGCTGAAACACCTGCAGTTCTTTTGTGGACTGGAGAGGACAGTCCTCAATTGGTTTCGATCATTCTTTGAGGGCACACTACAGGGGGTGGTGTCAGGAATTTATTCCTCGTCCCCATTAGGTCTGCCCTGTGGGGTGCTGCAGGGTTCTGTGCTTCCCCCATGTTGTTTGCAGTGTACATGCTACCACTGGAGGACATTATTAGGCGGTACAGGTTGAGTTTTCACTGCTATGCAGATGATTCTCAACTGTACATGTCCTTTGTACCTTGGCCAGGAATATGATACAGTCTCAATGTTAAACAGCTGCCTACAGGAGATACAGAACTGGATGAGTGCTAGCTGGCTGAGGTTAAATCCGGTGAAAAAAAAAAGGTGTCAGTGGTGGACCAGGATCTGAGGATGGCCGGGTCATGGGCAGGAAAACCGTCCGGTTTACAACTTGGGGGTAGCCTGCTCAATGCCTTGAACCAGGTGTGTAACCTAGGGGTGCTACTTGACGAAAGTTCGACCCTGAAGGCTCAGGTGTAAGCCGCAGTCAAGTCCTCCTTTTACCATCTCAGAAACAACGCCAGGGTGAAGCACCTGGTTTCCTCCGAGGATCTGTCAACATTGGTCCACACATTTGTCACCACCCGGTTGGACTACTGCAATGCCTTTACCTAGGGCTACCGGGAGTGGATATTCGCCAACTGCAGCTAGTGCAGAACACAATGGCCAGGTTGTTAACTGGAACCCCTAGATCCAGTCACATAACACCTGTGCTGTGCGAACTGCACTGGCTGCCTATACAATGGCGAATCCCTTTCAAGGTCGCAGTGCTGACCTATAAAGCCCCACATGAGCTGGGACCCCAATACCTGCAAGACCTCCTATTTCCCTATTGTCCCTCCTGCTCACTCCGATCCTCTGATGAGGGATTGCTAGAGGTTCCCAGAGTACACTTGAAGATGTTTGGGGGAAGATCTTTTGCCTTTATGGCCCCTATCCTGTGGCTCTCTACCTCGTCAGATACGTGAGAGCCTAACCGTAGAGGGGTTCAAAAGCTCCCTCAAAACATATTTCTTTGGAAAGGCATTTTGAGGACCGTAGGCTCTGAATTTGTTTGCCGTTTTAAGGGGATTATGGTATATATTTTTAAGATGTTTATTGTCTGCACTTTTATTGTAAAGTTGCTCTGAGCAATGGAAGGGTGACTTTTTAAAAATAAAATTTTACTTACTTACTGTTCTCAAATGGGGATTACCCTAAAGGTGAAAAAGTGGGGCAAGGACACTAGTCAAACAGGGCACTTATCTTCTTCCAGACCACCACAGGCTGAAAAAGAATGGGTACTCAGAGGTCATGGACAACTAGAATTGCACAATAACGGCACAGTTGAGGCACTAAGAGAACTTTTTCTAAAGTGAGACATTTGCACTCCTCCAAATCTAATTTCCAAAACTAAAAATGAGCCAGTACTGTAACAGATAATGCCCGGTGGTGTAATTTACAATTAGGGACACTGTGACCTCCACTCAGTAGTGATTGTTGCAATTAAGCCAGGGTTATGGAAGTCTCAAAGCACCTTGTTTATTTCCCTGAACCAATATCATACAATAAATACCCAATTTTGGAATTTAACATTAATTTAAATGATTCAGTCCTAACCCAGTGAGTCAGCATGAGCTTGAACCATCTTTCTATGCCCACCAAAATACTATCTAGTATGGGAAGCATAAGTGCCTTCAGCAGGCAAATTATGCGAGTGGTGATGTACTGTAGAGGCTATACGATGCCAGTTCAACAACTAAGTTGTCAACCGCCATCACAGCAATGGATTTATGCCGACCACAACTTGCGGTTGACATAAATCCGACTTGAGACCCCAGATGTTTTTTCATCGGGGGGCTTTGCCCCCTCAAACTCCCAATACAGGGGGCTCTGCTCCGCAAACCTCCCGATCTCTAGGATTCTAACTCTGAGTTGGATCGGGGGGGGAGGACCGGGAGAGAGTGCCAGGGTCTCGGGCGGTCTATTACAGCGAAAATGTCAGTGTTGTTGGCATCAACGTTTTCGCTGTAACAGTGTCGCTGTCCTGGGCACATATCTACTGCAGATACCCAGACATTGGTTATGTGTAGAAGAAATCTTAATTCCCCACCCCCACCCCACCACAGTGCCTCCAAATTACTGACAATGTTTACTGGCAGCAGCTCCCACTTTGCAAGGCTTACCTTTTATGACAGGAGATGGACCCATATTCAGCTAGTGTTGGAAGGGAATATGGTACTGTATCAGCAGGATCCAGTAACACAAGAAGTACGTCCTCTGCAAACACGAAGCATTTCTGAATAGTGTCCAAATGTACGCCTTTAATACCCGGGTGAAAGTGGATGTATTCCAATAAGGGTTCCAGAACTACAATAAAAAGCAGAGGGGAGAGAAGGCAACCCTGGTGGTTACCTCTACCTAACAAAAAAAAAAAAAAAAGAGGAGACCAGCCCATTAGTAATTACTGGTGCAGGGACCCCACAATAAAGTGTATGACTCCACCCTATGAAAGAGCCATCCAAGCCAAATCTGCACAGAATATAAAAAAGTTATTCCCAGTCCAACTGGTTAAATGCCTTCTCTGGAACCTAAGACAGTGACACTACTGTGCAAACAGAGGAATGTGCCGTCCAAATATGGATAATCAGATGCCTCATATTATCCACTCCCTTCTGTAACAGATCCCACTTGGTCAGGTGTAACCAGGCCAGCGATCAGCATCCCCAGCTATGTAACCAGTATTTTTTGCCAGTATCTTAATCTGCAGAAAATCAGCAATATTAGTTGATAACTGGGATATAACTGGAAGTTATTCCCTGGCTTGGGGAGAACTGTAATTTAGGCAGTCTCATGGACAGTGGCAACCTCCCAGAACTTTGAACTTCATGGAATACTGTCTGTAGGGGGTTGTAGGAGGTCCGGGAGAAAAGCCTTATAAAAGTCGCAACGAGAGACCGTCATAACCAGGGGCTTGCCCTATGGGAGAGGAACAAACTGCTTGGGTGATTTCTTCCAGGGACAGTGAACATGTTCAAATTATTTAGCCTAGAGAATAGAAGCCAGAGACTGGACATAATCACAGTGTTTCCAATACTAGAGGAGGATAAATAACCAGTTTTCAGCACTTACCACCCCATCTTCCTCCGCCATCCTCTCCCCCTCCCCCTTTCGTTTCAGCCAGTAGTAGCACTTAACTCCCTGGCTTCTCTTCCCCCTCGATTCAGCCAGAAGTAGCACCCCACCCGGCTGCTCCAGCCTCCTCAGCTTCCAGTCCTATGACCTCCTTTTGCTCGATGGTCCTGCAATGAACACGCTGGTACGTTACCCTCAAGGGCTGACCAGACGCACCTGGCCACCCTCTCCCCATATATCTGTCCCATATTGTTGTCTGTTTATACCCCTACTCTTTCCATAGTCCTCTCAAAATAGAATTCATATGTCAATATACTGACAAAAAAAATATACTGCACTGAAATTCCTGCCTCTTATTATGCTTGTATGTATTCTTTTTGCTTATTGTACTGTACTGGTTACACTCACTAAGATACTCTTTGTATAGGCTACGTATTGCACTGTCCTATCAGGACCTCCTTGTAAATGAGTGTGCTCAATGGACCTTTCCTGTAAATAAACTTGAACTTGACTAGGGTGAAGCATACACAGATGTAACTGGTGAGTGACATAAATGTGTTTTCTACCAACACTGCTATTACTGTAAAAGTCATCTTACCCACGCATTTAGAGTGCGAGAACTGCAAATTAAAGTAGCTGGCGAGGGAAGGAGAAGGGGAACATTAGAAAAATTTTACTTCTCAGAGAGTAACTGATGTTCAGGCTTTCAAAGCAAGATCAGAAAGATTCATACGGATATAGGAACAAAAGAAAACCACAGGTTCTAGTTCATTCCCCCACCAAGTTAGTGGGAATACCCATTACCACCCCCCCTTTTTTTTCAGGGCACTTAACCAATTTAAGCTTAAACAGCAGCTTCCTACTGTTAGTTGTGCTGCCTTCCCCCAGCCTACTCGATGACTTACCCCCACAGACAGCTCCCAATGAAGTGTGGCATAAAAAGGTGTTCTGTATTAAAAGTTATTTGCCTCGTAAAATTAAAATAGAGACCACCGGCAAAAAAAGTACCGACTTCCCGGTCTGCAAACCATGCCCCCACATGCGCCCATACAGCCCTGTTTTGTGATGACAAAAACAAATGCTGCGTCAGTGCGCCCCATTCGCTTATAATGGGGCCGATACTGTCAGATAGTTTTATAGTATTTACTGTCAGGATTTGCTTAAATCAAAGCGATTGATCGACTAATAGGGTCGAATGGGTTGGGGCAGGCAGCTATTAGGAAGCTGCTCTTTAAAGGTAGAAAATATCAGCTACTTCAGACGTCCAACACTGGTGGGACAAAGTAAATAGTTTATGCACCATGGAGAGGATCACATTTGGACTGAATGACAGAGCAGAGCTATTTTCATCCGGGGGAACTCATGGATACTGTATGTTACGCAACATCTTCCCACTTATGTACCATAAAGGAGAACTGCACTGAACCTGCAAGTCATTTTCCCTGTAAAAGTTGATTTTAAAGTACTAGTTCAAATTCTGTTACTGTTCCATCTCTACAGGCTGTTTTGTTATCCTGGTGGGTGTTTCGGATTTACACAAAGATAGTAAGTGCCATTTTAGAACTGTATAATGTAGTTTATGTCCCTTACTCAGCTCTTCCATTGTTGAACAATGCATTCACGTTCTAATATAGAACTCTATGGTTGGAGAGGGACATAATCTACATCATACAGTTCTAAGATGGCACTTAACTCCAGAGTGTAAATCAGAAACAACCACTAAGGTTACAAACAGGTAAGTATAGATGGAATAATAATAGAATTTGAACCAGTTCAAAAAATACTGCTTCTACTGGGAAAAATTACCCTAAGGTACAGTGCAGTTCTCCTTTAAGAACCTGAAACATTGAGGAGAGGAAGTCAGGCACTTCTGGGACAGCAATAACAGGATCCTACGTGAACAGGCTAGATACCACCACCCATGACACAGGCACACCCATACATAAACATTAGGGATGGACAGACACATCAGAAGGAGAACCAAGGAAGGAACCCCTGCCACCCCTCTACTGTACTGAGGAGGGTGTAACCCCTGGGATTTATTATTTTATTAAAAGATGTGGGCCACTGTCTATCAGTTATTGTCACTGTACTGCAAATGCTATAAAACTGTAATATGGGCTGTATTCATTAAAATCTTAATAAAAATATATTTACAAAGAAAAAGAAAATCAACTGACACCATCTGTTATGAAAGCCTGTTCCAAGCGTGAACCACTCCTTCTAGGATGTAGTTCTTCCTGACAATTCACGTTCAGTAAATCGTACTCCTTTCAAAGACACTCTGTGCCCCCTTGTCATCTCATCCTTGTACATTCAGAATAGTTGCATTTCACTTTATGGTAGTAACCAGTTCAGATATTTGAAAAAGTAAAGTTATGTAAGAATTTACCGTAACAGTAGATCTTCAAGGGGATCTCAGTCATCAGGTCACACCGTAGGAACTTCAGTGTCAGTGAAGTAGGATCCACACGGAAGATTTTCAACAGTACTACTAGGTCCGCCCACGCCGACGTCATCAACCAAATAAAGGCACGAGTGGCCCCACTGCCTCCTTGGTTCTTTCCTCCAGAGACAAAGGGAGCATAGCTCTAGCCATTGGGGACCGAGGAGAGAGAGAGAGAGAGTGGTGCCTAGGCCTAAAATAAAGACTGGATACACCAGATAGCCAGTTCCAGGAAGGAGTCCTAAACAGGAGGATGGTGGAAGGGAAGACAGACCTGATGACTGAGATCCCCTTGAAGATGTACTGTTGTAGTAAGTTCTTACATAACTGTTTTATCTTCGTGGGGGGTATCTCAGCCATCAGGTCACACCGCAGGAATGAGTCCCAAGCAGTTAATTACATGTACAATTAGACAGTCTGGGAGGAAGGCCGACCTTAAGCTTAAGACAGGAGGCCCTGTAGCACAGCAGTACCAAATCCTGCACAGGCTCTAGGGGCAATGTCCAGAATGTAGTGCTTGGAAAAAGTATGGACGGTACTCCAGGTGGCAGCCACACAAATGTCAGCAGCTGAGACCCCTCAGAAACAAGCCACAGAGGCAGCCATGCCTCTTGCGGAACAAGCTTTGACTGCTCCAGTCAATTCTTTGCCGTACTTGTAGCAGAACACAATGCAATTAGCAAACCATGTAGATAAAACATTGTTTAGAAACCTGAATACCCTCACTACCTCGGGTGAAAGAAACAAACAACTGCTTTGACTTTCTACATTCCTTGGTTCAGAGCAAGTAGTACTTCAAAGTTCTGCGCACATCTGACTTATGGAGCAGTGCTTCCCCTGGATTGGCATGCTCTGGAAAATAAACAGCAAGGTGGATAGATTGGTTCAGTGTAAACTCAGACAGCACCTTAGGGAGAAACTTAGTGTAACCACCCAGTCCCCTGGGGTTACGAGAATCATATCAGTATTATTGTTACGAAGGTAGCAGGCAGCTGGTAGGGAGCTCATTAGGGGCTCCTTACATAATGACATCATTGTTTCCTCAGCTAGCCTGAGGGAAGAATGATTAGGTGATTCGGAACTCTCATAGCAGCATAAGGCACACTGTGCGGACAGCTGCTCTGGGGAGCTCAGAATGCTCAGTTAGAGCTTCAGTGAAGAGGTGAGAGTCGCAGAAGGACTGACAGTGGGCTCTGAGGTGAGGGCCAAGGATTTCTCACTCTAGTGGAGTGTCATTTCCAGATTCCAGCTGAAGTGGTGGAGACAAGTCTACAACAGGATTTCCCGATTTCTACTCCAAGTGAAGTGGAAGGAACTGCTTGTTCTCAGTGGACTCAAGGAGCAAGCCTCTGAAGGTTGTGTGTGTGTGTTTCAGCTGCCTTGGATAGGAACTGTGAGAGACTGATCAGCTACCCAGGAGAGTGCCTTTTCCTTTTTGTTGTTGCCCAGTGGACAGGACAACCTTTTGTGAGTACTGTTCTAGGATACCAGATCTCCACATAATTTAGGGGAATTGTTAGTCTGGGGTGTGTGTGTGCCCATAGAACACCCACCAGTGCCCCTAGTTCACCCATGTGAGTGCAGTTTGTTTTCTGGTCACCCCAGTGTGTGATGAAGTTAAAGTGTGGGTCCTCTAGCATCTCAGTGGGAAATGGGGGGGTTCAATAGTGTAACCCTGAAGAATAGCAAGGAGACTGTCGGCTGGGGCCAAGGGTGGGAGAACGCCATCTAAATGCTTACAAGGCAGGGCTTCCTGGTTTGAAAATGGCACCAGTTTTACCCGAGCAAGGGCCAAGTTGCAGGTTAAGGTGTGTGACTGAGTTTCACTTATGTGCACCTATGTTCGAAGAACAGTTCTGAGTGTGTGGCCTAGATTCACTAAATGACACTCATGGGAGGAACATGTTCATGTGCGTGGCCAGGTGTCCACTAGATGCACCCTTTGGGAAGCTGGGAAGAAGACGTTTCTTTTGTGTGTTCATGAACTGTACTGCATGCAAGGAGAGTTCATGAAATGTACCTGTCCTGCCTAGACCGACCCTTGGGGGTCCACTTCTGCTTTAATTTTCAATCTGTTGAATAAAGCCATACTGGATATTCCGATTATTGCTTCTGTTTGTGTGGATTTACTGGGCCCCCCTCAGCAGGTTAGATCTAACATATGCCTAGCTGCCTCCACCCAGGACCTGGGTTGTGTTGTTTACACAAGGTTCATGTTGTTTTGTTTCTGTATCCCCACCCCTCTCTTCCTCTAGAAAATGAGCCAGGTATAAGTCTAATGCCTAGGGTGGTACCAATCCTGTTGTAAAATAAATTGGTATGCCAGTAAGTGGGTACCAGTGCTCCAGATTTTAATGGTGTGTGCGTGTGTGTGTGTGTGCGTGCTAACTTGTTAAAAAGTGGCCTGAGGGTTACATTAGGATTCATGCGCAAAGACACCCTGTCTTTGTGAAAAATCAAATAAGGCTCCTTGCACCAGAGGGCCTGAAATTCTGAAATTCTCTGAGCAGAAGTAACAGCAACCAAAAATAATGCTTTCCAGAACAGAAAGCATAGCTTGCAAGTTGCGGCTGGCTTAAAAGGACACAGGGTCAACGTCTCCAAAACAAAATTCAAATCCCAAGCTGGGACAGGAGAATGGATTGGGGCTTTCAGATGCAGGATGCCCCTCAAAAAGGTACGGGAAATATCCAGCTGAGCTATGGTATGGTCACCCGCGGACTCATGAAAGGCTGAGCTAGCCAAAAGGTGCACCTTGAGAGAGGAGTACTGGAAACCTGAGTTAGACAGAGAGATCAGGTAGTCCAGGATCTGGTTTAACAGACAGGTGAAAGGGTCTAGATGCTCTGCTTGACAGCCCAACTGGCAAACCACTTCCACTTCATAGCATGAGTGCCTCCAGTAGAAGGCTTCTTGGCAGCCACTAGGAGGTCCGCCACTCTACTGGACACCTCAGATCTGGTGATGGCTACGTCCTCAGGAGCCAAGCATGCAGATGGAGGGACCTGAAGTTGGGATGGACTAGGGTCTTCTGACCCTGGGTCAGCAGATTCCTGCAAAGGGGGAGAGGGACTAGAGGTTCCTTCAACAACTGTTGTAGTAGAGAAAACCATATCTGGCAAGGCCAGAATAGAGCTACCAGGATCATGCTGGCCCCCTCCATCTGCAGTTTGATAAGCACCCTCTGAATCGGAGGAAGCAGAGGGAAGGCATAAAGAAACCTCATGCTCCAGGAGAGGAACAACGGGTCTTGCCAGAAAACTCCAGGCCCTGGATCAAGCGAGAAAAATTGTGCAGTTTTACATGAGTCGGGACGCAAAAGGGTCCAACTCTGGATGATCCCATCTGTCGAACAGATCTTCTGCGATGGATGACAGAAGCTCCCACTCGTGCATGCTGGACTGTATCTAGCTGAGGCAGTCTGTCAGAGGGTTTAGCACTCCTGGAATGTGGACCACTGAGAAGGTCAGGCTGTGGTCTAGCACCCAATACCACACTCTCATGGCCTCCCTACATAGGGGGTACAAATGCGTTCCCCTCCTGCTTGTTGATGTAGTACACTACACTGAGGTTGTCTGACTGAATCAGCAGCTGACCTGGAAGAAGATGGTTCTGAAAGGCCTGCACGGTATAAAGAACCACCCACATCTCCAGAACACTGATATGCAAGGAGGTTTCAATCTGGGACCAAGAACCCTGAGTTTGAAACAGACCCAGATGAGCCCCTCAGCCCAAACCGGAGGCATCCATGGTGAGGATTTGCTGTGGAGAGGAGATCTGGAATGAATCTCTTTGCAACAGGTTCTGGGGGTCCATCCACCACTGGAGCACTTTGTGGACTGGGGAAGAGACCAGCACCAACTGATCTAACTCATTCGTTCACTGGTCCTACTGTACTCAGAGAATCCACTGGAGGATGTGCACGTGCAGCCTGGCCAGTGGAACGGTGGAAATGGCAGCTGCCATCAAACCCAGCATTCTCAGGTACACCCTGGCAGGGACATAGCGGCTTTGAGCAACTTCCTGAGCTTGGACTATGAGGCACTCTGCCCTATTCTGGGGCAGAAAGGCCTTCCACGTCACTGAATCTAGAACTGCCCCTACATACTGCAGCCTTTGAGATGGCACTAGAACACACTTGGGCAGACTGACAGTAATGCCAAGGGAGAGAAATATATGGAGAGTTCTCTCCAGAGTCAGCAGGAACTGTTCCCTGGATGAGGCCTTTAGAAGCCAATCATCAGATAAGGGAAAACGTACAATCCCTCCCTTCTGAGAGCTGCTGCTACTGCTGAGGATTTGCTGTGGAGGGGAGATCTGGAATGGAACTCCTTGCAACAGGTTCTGGGGTTCCATCCACCACTGGAGCACTTTGCAGACCGGGGAAGAGACCAGCACTAATTAATCCAACTAAGAGTCCACTGGAGGATGTGCATGTGGAGCCTGGCCAGTGGAACAATGGGAATGGCAGCGGCCATCAGTCCCAACAGCCTCAGGTACCCCCTAGCAGGAATATGATAGCTCTGGGCCACCTCCTGAGCCTGGGCAATAAGGCACTCTGCCCTGTTTTTCGGCAGGAAGGACGTTCCCTGAGCCAAATCTAGGACCACCCCTATGTATTGCAAACTTTGTGAAGGAACCAGGACCAACTTGGGCAGGCTGAAGGTAATGCCCAGGGAGAGGAACAACTGAAAAGTCCTCGCTACAGTCCCCAGGAGCTGTTCCCTGAACAGGGCCTTTAGAAGCCAATCACCTAGATAAGGGAAAATGTACATTCCCTCCCTTCTAAGGGCTGCAGTTACTGCTGCTAAGCACTTGGTAAAGATCCACAGCGCAGAGGACAAGCCAAAGGGCAGCAGTTTGAACTGGTAATGCTTGCCTTGGAAAAGAAACTGGAGGAACCTCCTGTGAGGAGGAGACACCGAGATGTGCAGGTGAGCATCCTATATGTCCAGAGAACACAGCCAGTCACCTTTCTTGAGAAGGGGTATCAGGCCTGGCAAAGTTACCATTTGGAACTTTTTGTACTGGATGTACAGATTGAGGTCCTTTAGGTCTAGGATGGGCCTCAGATCTCCTGTCTTTTTGGGGACCAGGAAGAACCTGGAATAAAACTCCTTGTTCCTCTGGCACCCGGGTAGTTGGAGGGCAAAGGATGAGTCTCTGGGGGCTGCTCAGTGAGCTCCAGAGTGTAACCACTTTCTATGAGTTGAAAAATCCAGTCATCTGACGTTATGGTTCTCCACTGACTGAGACAGAGGGCGAACCGACCTCCAACCACCACCTTTTGGCCGGGGAACAGAAGGGGGGGGTGGTCTAGCAAGGAGGCAGATCCAGCCACTGGGGCTGGTCCATCACCTCTAGGATGCTTGGCTGCGGCTCTGGCACTGGAGGGGAGGCAAGGCAGCGGAGGCTCCTGGCCTACTGGACACCTTATGAAAAGGAGGGTGCCATCCCCTCTTAGCTTAGTGTGATAAAGTGAGCAGGCGTACTTGATAGTCCTGCCAGATGCCTGCAAGTCGTTAATGACGTCCTGGACATCTGGCCCAAAACGCTTAGAGCCACTGAAGGGGGCATTAAGCAACTTCTGCTGGACATCAGCAGCAAAGCGAAACCCTCAGCCAGGAGTTCCTATGGAGGCAAATGCTGGTGGCAGCGGCCCTGGCAATAGTGTCTGAGATGATATAGAGGGCCCACAGGAGGTGCTTGCTAACATCCTCAGCAGTCTGCAAGCATTTAAGAACCTCCTATTTCTGCATACCTTCTGGGAGGACCTGGGTAGTGGCATTGCCCTTCTTCCAGTTGGTATTCTAGTACTTTACCATATGGGACAGGTAACTGGCAATCCTCATCCCAAGGGTGGAGGAGGCATAAACCCTCTTGCCCCAAAGATCAATTCTACGAGACTCTTTGTCTGGGGGGAGGGAACTAAGGTGCTTGGGCACCTTAGACCTGTCATGAGCTGCATTTATGACTACTGAATCTGTTTCAGGCTGGGCAGCATAGTCAGGGAACTCCTGAGGGGCATGATAAAGTATGTCTGCCCTACAGGGCATAGCTGGTACCATATCAGGCTTGTGCCAGGCTACAGTAATGGCATTCCTCAGAGCAGACAGAATGGGAGGAATGATCTTAGGAGACTCTGGGATCCCCAGGAAATCCACCAGATCTTTCCTGGTGGCATCCTCCTCCTCAGTGTGGAAACCCATAGCTGAGGACAATTGCTTCAAAATATTAAAGAAGGTAGGGTCCTCTGGAGGAGACCTAGGAGTGTGTTTGACAGAATCCTCGCTGACTGAGGAAGCTGTGGATCTGTCTGAGATGAGGGGTTCTTCTTCTTCCTCCTCTTCCTCATGAGGAAGGATGAGATCAGGATGGTACTCTTTCTCGACACTGACCTCTTCTAGATCAAGGTCCGACTTCTGAGGCACCAACAATGGCCCGTGGGGTGGGGCGGCCCACAGCCAATGAGAAGGGATCAACAGCGATGCTGCTGTCGATGGCGCAGACAATGTGGGTCTGTGTATACCTAACTGGTGGACAATCACCGAGGTGAATTTAGTCAAGATCTCATTGAGGTAGATGACCGTCACAGACAGCATTGATGGGTGGGGGGGTCGGCAGCGTAGGAAGCGATGACCCGTCAGAAGGGCCCTCTGGTAGGATCAGCTCTCGACGGGAGGGCATCGAAGATGATCCCGTCTTCAACGCTTAAGGGTCAGACGACTCGGAGGTCGACGACCAGGCGCCCTGCAAATTGGACGGAGGGGCTGTCGGTATGGATCTGATAGGCACCAAGACCTGGACAGCAGATTTGTGCATCGGTGCAGCCGGCGAGGAACCCCCGGATGAGGAAGGAGAGGCAGTCAGGGAACGGGCCTGTCGTCGGGGGAAGCAGTCCCAATCTCTGTCTCTTTTATGATCCCCCCCATCGAGGACTTGTCTCGGTCCTTAGAGGCCTGGGAGCTCAACGACCCTGCCAACAACTGGGAGGCTGGGACCCCAGAGGACCCCTGCTCAGAACTGCGTACCTGTTGCTCCATTAGAAAATTTTTAAGAGCTTTCTTGCATCCCCTGAGGGTTGTTTGATTAAACTGCTGGCAAAGCTCACAGTCTGAGACTTCGTGGTCAGGCCCAAGACAGCAGACACACAGAGAGTATTTGTCTGTGGAGGCAATCTATTTTCCGCAGCAACAACGTTGGAAGAGAGAAGTCAAAGGATTAACTCTCAACATAAACAAAATAAAGGACTCTATTTTGAAAAAGGGATTCTAAAGTATTAGGTGGAAAAAAGTCAAAGGTAAAAAAGGCACAAAACTGCATAAGAGCTTCCGCAGAGACCCATACGAACAAGTCAATGGCAGAAAAGAACTGAGGAGGAAGCGGGGCCGCTCACGCCTATATAGAGCTGATGACGTCAGCAGATGTTGTCGGCATGGGCAGCCTCAACTGCACTGCTGAAAATCTTCCGTGGGGATCCTGCTTCACCGATGGTGAAGTTCCTATGGTGTGTCCTGATGACCGAGATACCCAAAGATCTGTAATTATGTAACCCCTTTCCTCTTTTTCATGGAGAACAATCCCAGTTCTGGCTGTCAGTCCTCATAGTCCATGTTTTCACAGCCCTTAAATACCCTGTTCATTCTTCTGTGCACTGTTCTCAATCCCTAGTGATACTCAACCTTCAGAGGAACATCATAAGTAGTGATACTCCAGCAATCCGACAGAGACATTTGGATGTGTGCTCATTTTCAAATTTCATAGTCATTGTTATGTGACAGAAAGAGTGGGCAAGATGAACATTATTCTGTTGAATACTAGTTTACTATGCAGAGCAACTCTGATTGGCAGAAACATTCATCAACATTAACTTAAAGGGGAACTGTCAGCAATAACAGCCTCACACCCAAGTGTGAGGCTGATCTCAATTAGCCTTTTGTGTGCAAAAACACTTTTTCTAGGGATATGGATATGTTGTTCAATCCACACTTGTTGGCAGGTACCTTGCCACTTTAAGATGGACCGGAAGGTCTTCAAGCTGGCTCCTCCCACCCACCCGGGTGGTAAAATCCTCAGCTCCACCCCATGATGCCAGATCTTCCTTACCGCTTGGAAGCTCAGGTTCCCTCCTTAGTACTCCTGCGTTCTGTAGGCCTGGATCCTAAATCTTCGGATCTTCCCAAACCTGTACTCAAGTTCACTCGAGTTCGGTCTTCGCTCGACTCCCTCGCGGCTGCGATGGATGTTAAATCCGTTCCTGGGTTCCGTTGGTGCCCTTGCAGGCAGAAGATGTCTCGCACCAATCCTCATGCCATGTGCATTTACTGCCTTGGACTCGACCACGACTCGCAGGCTTGAGGCCTCTGTCTGTCCTCCTCCTCTTCGGTGCTCGAGGACTACGCTGCCCGACTCCAACTAGGGCAACTGGAGAAACGGTTCCCTCCGGTTAAATTGAAGGGGGCCGGCTGGGCGGTGTCTGCAGTGGCGGGCTCCGCGGAGCAGCTGGAACAGCTTATGGCCCTCGAGGAGGCGGGTCAGGCTGCTGCATCCTCCTCGGCGTTGGCCTTTATCCCGCTTTCCCTGGGCTCCTCCTACACGGCTTCCTTTTGTAAACATTGTCAGTCCCTCTCTACCAAGGGAGAGGGTCTTTCTGGGTCTCGTACCTCTCGGCCTAAGAAGAAGGACCACAAAGGTAAATCCCAGCGTCGACATTCGTGGGAGTGGGAGAGGTCTCGCTCTCCGGATCGTCATCTCTCAACTTCGATCGAGGTTGCGGCCCAGGCTGCTGGAGTCCCCGACAGACCAGCCGGCCAAAACTCTATCCCGATGAGCCCGACATTTTCTTGAATTCGGCAGGTCCCTCCTTTCGACCCATACGACTGCGGATCCGTAGCCTCCTATCGACCTCAAAGACAACATAGTTCTGCTCCTCTGCAAGGGGGTAGTCAGCAAGGTGGTGGATCCTCCTCCTTGCCCAGGGTTTGTGTCCAGGTACTTCCAGGTTCCAAAATGGACGGGGGGCTAGCACCCCATTCTCGACCCACATGACCTGAACAAGTTCCTAAGGCCGCGTACCTTCCGGATGGTCACTCTGGCTCAGATCATATCATCCCTGGAACTGGGCATGTGATTCTGCTCCCTGGATCTTCAGGACATATTCTTTCACGTAACAATCTGTCCGTCCCATCAGCGGTTCCTCCGTTTTCGAGCAGAAGGGAACCTCTTCGAGTTCTGGGCCATGCCTTTCGGCCTTTCTTCAGCTCCCAGGGTCTTCACCAAATGTATGGCAGTGGTGGCAGCATTCCTGCGGCACCGAGGGTTCCAGATCTACCCTTACTTGGACGATTGGCTGATAGCAGCCCCCTCCAGGTTGGAGGTGGAGCGGGTTTGCTCTCAACTAGGCCTCCTTATCAACGAGGCCAACTCGGAACTCGTACCTTCGCAGGTGATCCAGTTCATTGGGGCGGAGCTCGACTCTCTCCAAGCCAGAGCCCAGCTCCCAGCAGACAGGGCTGAGGTCCTTTCCTCCCTTGCCCAATCATTTCTGGTTGGGTAACTGCACCCTGCCTGGGACATCCTGTGCCTTCTGGGTCTCACAGCGGCCTGCACCAGCGTGGTCCATTGGGCCTGCTGGCATATGCACCCCCTGCAGTGGGGGCTGGCCCGCCAGTGGTGTCAATGCTCAGGTCTTCTAGACCAGCCAGTCTCCGTGACCCAGGAGATGTGGGACAGCCTGCAGTGGTGACTCGTCCCAGCTCATCTGTAACATGGTATCCCGTTTGTCCGCCCCGAGCCGATGGTCATCTTGATGACCGACACCTCTCTGATGGGTTGGGGTGCCCATCAGGGGGAGCACAGGGCCCATGGTCTTTGGTCCCCTCAAGAGTCCTGATGCCACATCAACCTGCTGGAGCTCCGAGTGGTCCAGCTAGCCCTGACCGTCTTTGAGCAGTTTGTTCGGGGTCAAGTGGTCCAGGTCCAGACAGACGACACCATGACCATGTACTATCACAACCGACAGGGCGGGACACACTCCTTGCCTCTGTGCAAGGAGGCTCTTCGCATTTGGTCTCTCGTGCTCAGCCTGGAGGCGGATCTCCTAGCCATCCATGTGGCTGGAGCCTCGAACAGTCTGGCCGATACCCTCAGCCGGATAGGCGACGCATCTCACAAGAGGTCTCTCCTGCCGGAGGTAGTGCAAGACTTCTTCTCCCCCCTCTGGGGAGAGGTTTGCCAGTGGTTTGTCACCAAGCTGAAGCAGCACCTGGCAGACCTGCAGCCAAGCGGACAATTGGCAGGTGAATCATTCCTGCACTGATCTCTGCTATAGGTTGGTGGACAAGGAGCCTCCCAGAGGGATAAGAGTTCATTCTACCCGCCATACCGCTGCATTGGTGGCTGCTTCCAGTGATGTCCCTATTCAGGAACTCTGCAGGGCTGTTACCTGGAAGTCAGGACACACCTTCATTTCCCATTACCACATCGACCTAGAGTCATTCTGGGATGCTGGTTTTGGGGCCTCAGTTCCCCAGTCCCTCTTTCCTAAGTAGGGGGTGTGTGCCTTGCCTCCCTCCTCCTGGAGAACCGCTAGGAGTCTGCCAACAAGTGTGGATTGAACAACACATCCACGTCCCTAGAAATGCATGTTACTCACCTGTAACAGGAGTTCTAAGAGTGGTATATGTTGTTCATCCACACGGACCCACCTGACCTCTCCGGCTGCGGACGCACACAACCTGGCTTCCAGTGGGCTAGATCTGGTGTCATGGGGCGGAACCGAGGATTTTACCACCCGGGTGGGTGGGAGGTGCCAGCTTGAAGACCTTCTGGCCCATCTTAAAGCGGCAAGGTACCTGCCAACAAGTGTGGATGAACAACATATACCACGCCTAGAACTCCTATTACAGGTGAGTAACCTGAATTTTTTACTTACTGATTACTGCACTGTAGTAGACTGTATCAGGCTGACTTCATTAACTTGTAAGTTGACATTTCCTGTAGCCAGAAATGCCAGACTCCCCTGCAGCTGACATCAGAGGAGGGCTGCAGCAGTAGAAGATTCAATAGCCTGCAGTGAATATCAGTTTTTTTTATAAGCTGTACTTTTCTGTTTGCTGGTCTGCCATTCTTCTGGGGTGAGGTACAATCACAGTCACAGAGGATTGTACTAAGCCAGTTAGCACAGTAGGACCAGCAAACATCTGATTTTAGCTTACAAAGTCTTCAACATGCATATTGTGGGCTACTGAATCTCCCAGCTCTGCAGCTCTCCTCTGATGTCAGTTGCAGGGCATTCTGGGATTTCTGGTTACACGAAATGGCATCTTAGAAGTCAGAAAAAATTAGCCTAGACTAAAATACTGCTAGGAGACGTAGAATAGGGAATATCACTATAAAAGTGGTGAGAATGTGACTTTAAACAACTACTGGTGCCTCAAGGAAGTCATTTATTTTTAAACACAATATATGCTTTATTATATAAACTATACAGGACGGACAGGGTAGTCGGGAAGGGGGAGGTGGCAGTTTATATCAGGGTGGGAATAACTTGCACGAGGGAGGAGTCAGACGAAGCGGAGGTGGAGGCATTATGGGTTCAGTTAAGGTCCAACAGAGGGAGAAAGGTGGGGTTGGGGATGGTTTACAGACCACCCAGTCAGGATGAGGAAAGGGACAGAGAACAGAGCTCACAAATATCGGAAGCTGCAGGGAAAGGAGAGGTAGTAATTGTGGGGGACTTCAACCTCCCCAAGGTGGACTGGGGCATACCATCCATGACATGTGCTAGGAGTCAGGTGATCCTGGAAGGACTGCAGAGTGGGTTCCTGACTCAGGGCGTCACTTAACCAACAAGAGCTGAGGCAATTCTTGATCTGGTGCTCACACTGGCACTGCAGAACATGTGTAGGCAACAAGTTACGGGCGGTCGTGCTGGGCTGACCGGGAGAGCAGAGCCAGAACAAAGCGAGAGTAGCGTTTTAATTTGTTTTACCTGTTTTATTTTAGTCAGTGTTTGTAAAGTAGTAATTTAAGCGTCAGCAATAGCTGTATTATTTATGTATTGAATTGTTTGTTTGCTGTCTGCGACTGCCAGTTTTCGGACTGAACCCAGTGTTTGGAACTGACTGAAATCAACAAAATCACAAGTGAGGAGCACATGAGGCCGCCGTGCTGGGTAGGCTGTAAGCAGCAGGAGAAATAACTGCAGGATTTCTTTTTGTCCCTTGCCAACTTGCTGTAAAACAGCGTGAATCAGCGTGAATCGGGAAACGGATAAACGGAGAATCATTTAAACTGGAGAACGAGGATCGTTTAAATTGTTTTTTAATTTTCACCGTACAACTAATAAGGAAACGGAGAACTGTTTAAACTGTTTTGAACTGTTTGATTTGGGAGACGGAGACGGAGACTGAGATTGAGACGGAGAATCATCTTAATCCCTAAATTTCACTGTCAGTGAAGTAAGACCGGAGACATAATTAGTAAGAAATTTTTACCTGCTGGTTGGGTTGTGAGGCTTGGAGTTGAATCAGTGCTTGGACTGTGCCGAGTTTCAAGTGGGATGTCGATGGGGAGAATGGAGCTGATGGTGTGGAACTAAGGAAAGAGGTTCTCGTGCTGCAGGACTCTTAACTAAGTGGAGATTGGATGTTGTATTCTGGTTCTACAAAGAGTCAGTTGGAATCGGACAGTTGTTTGGGCGGACGGCAAGTTGTCACTTCCTCCTGGGAGCCTTTTTCTCGGCCCTGGCCCGACTCAGTGGTGTGCTGCAGGCTTGCTGCTGTAGGGCGGTCGGCTCTGTGGTGCTTCTGCTCGTCAGGCAGTAGCTGGTGGGCTGCCATTTGGCTGAACGGGTCTGGGGAAGGGTTCAGGAGCTGGGTTGAGGCTGGGAGAGGTTGTGGAAATAAATCCGACACGACTCTGGCTGGAGTGAAGATTATGGATCTATGTGGAACCTGCAGGTCTGACATGTGAATTTGTATATAGGAACAATAACAAGTTTGTCTGTTTCAGTTGAATCTACAATTAGTAAATAATAAGCTGCATTAGAGTCTCCCTTTTAGTACTACGTTGGGATACATGATTGTTTTTGGTTCTCCGTGGAAGTGAGAGCCCATGGGAAGGACCAATTTATATTTATGACTCCCTGAGATGTGAACTTTTTCCGATATGACAAAGCTGCTGGATTGATCAAGACTATTAAGTGGTTATTTTAGTCTAGTTTTATGTTAGTTTAAACAAGTATTAAGTTTGAAAATGTATTTTATTCTCCCCTCTGTGTGAGAGACAGTGGGTGGGATTGGTAAATAATTTGCCTCTCTTTTCCACTACTTTGTGAGAGGAAGTGGTGGAGTTTTCATCAAAAGAGTGTTTTTTTGTGTTTTGGTTTTGTTTTATTATTTATTTTCTGTTTTTTGGTAAAGTGGATTGGGGGCATATTATTAAAGTGTTATTTTTAGTGATATTAATAGGTTTTAATGTGTTGGGTTGGTGAAAGCACAGTCAGGCGGTATTCCCCCTCAAGACTAAAGGATCTCCGACCTTTTAAATGTCCCACACTCCCTTTAGAAGTGTATAGGAAATGCAGAATACTTGGCATTTCGAGACGTAGGAGTGGTGGGAATAGGAGATCCTGGCACTCTTGGGGGGATGGGAAAGGGTGGGCGGATAGGAACAGTTAGAACCAGGAGGCGCCCTGGGGCGAAATGGATGCAGGAGCGTGGTCCGTCGTATCTTGAGTCCATACCCAAGGGCACTGACTTGATCAGGCAGGAAGCGGAGTCATCCTTGGAGTCTCGTCCCTTTCCGGCAGTGTTATACAATGCTAGGTCTATTAGAAACAAGACTGCTTTAGTGGCAGATCTTGTTGCTTCTGTGGACTTAGCTTGCATCACCAAGACCTGGCTTGACGAAAATGCAGGCCCCATTTTGGGATCTGCGGTTCCGGACGGGTTCTCGGTGATTCACCACCTGAGAGTGGACCGTAGGGGCGGGGGAGTTGCAGCCTGTTTTAGACAGGAACTGGACCTCAGGGAGGAGTCGGTTGGATATACCAACTCCTTTGAATGTATTGTGGGTGCAGGTGCAGGATTCAGGATACTCCTCATTTATCGTCCACCAGGTGATGGGAGAGAATTCCTGAGGGAGGTGGCGGATTTCATCGCCGAGAGGGTTTTAGAATTCCCCCGATGGATAATTCTGGGGGATTTCAATGCCTGGGTCGACGATGAACTCGCGCTTTTTGGACAAAATCTCCTCCAATTGACTGATTCATTGGGCCTGACACGAGTTATTACCACTGCAACCCACCAGGGGGGACAGTCATTGGACCTGATATTCCATCTGGGGATGGAAATCTCTGATGTGGAGGTGGAGCCCATCGGTTGGTCTGACCATCATGCTCTGAGGTTCAGTTTCATGGCCCCCCGAAAGAGGCCTGCCCCTAAGGAGATAGCACAGTTCCGTCATTTGAGAGGAGTTACCTCAGAAGGCCTAATGACGGAGCTGGACTTCTCGGTTTTTCCAATGGGTAGCATGGATCCAGGGTCTTTAGTGCTGGCCTATAATAGGGCAGTTGTGGGGGCCCTGGATGTCATTGCTCCTTTCCGTGTTCGCCCCTGTACTCTTCACCCCGAGTCCCTGTGGTTTACCGCGGAGATCCGAGGGTTGAAGAGACAGGGCCGAAGATTGGAGAGACGCTGGCGGAAGACTCACCTGGAAGTTGACAGGCTTAGACTGCTAGATCATTATAAAATCTACCAGTTAGCAATCTCCTATAAGAAGGCAGAGTTCCTGTCCAGGGAGATTGCTACAGCAAGGAATAGACCGGCCCAGCTCTTCCGGACTGTGGACAGACTATGCAATCCTGTCTGTCTTCATGCCGGTCGAGCATTATCACAGTTACAGTGTGAGGAGTTTGCGACGTTCTTTGCTGAGAAGGTGTCTGCTATCAGAGATGAGATCAGCCAGGGCCTCCCCACTGGGTCTTGCAGTGACCAATCGAGGGACACAAGTACCCATTTGACCTGGTCCACGTTCAGTCAACCGGTAGTTATGGATATAGTGAGAATCGTCCAGACTCTGCACCCAACTTTCTGTGGGCTGGATCCGGGCCCTACACGCCTACTTGTGGGATGTGTAGAGGTTATCGGCCCGATCCTTACTGGGATAGTAGTGTCATCATTGGAGAGAGGGATCTTTCCTGATCCTTTGAAGGAGGCAATAGTACGTCCCCTTCTGAAAAAGCCCTCCCTTGATCCCGACTGCCCAGGAAACTACAGACCAATCTCGAATCTTCCCTTTTTGGGGAAGATTATTGAGAAGGTGGTCGCTTTGCAGCTGGAAGATTATTTAAACATCCACAATATCTATGACCCTCTCCAGTCTGGCTTCAGGAAACAGCACAGTACTGAGGCGGCTCTCGTTCGGTATTGAATGATCTCCTGATGGCAAGATCGGAGAACTCGTTCTATCTTGGTTCTCCTTGATCTTTCAGCTGCATTTGACACTGTGGATCATGGGGTGCTGCTTGAAGCCTATGGTCTCTCTGTGGACTAAGGGGTGGTCCACAGTTGGTTTAAATCTTTTCTGCAGGGTAGGACTCAGAGAGTAGTGTCGGGATTTATTCCTCAACCTCTCTCGCTGTCTACACTGTGGAGTGCCACAGGGTTCAGTGTTGTCCCCCATGTTATTTGCGGTGTATATGCTTCCATTAGGGGACATTATAAGACATTTTGGTTTGAGTTTCCATTGCTATGCCGATGATTCTCAACTTTATATGTCTTTTGTGCCCGAGCAGGAGTCTGAGTCAAGTACATTGTTTAACAACTGCCTCCAGGAGATACAGAACTGGATGAGTGCTAATTGGCTGAGGTTGAACCCGGGGAAAACAGAGGTATTGGTGGTGGAACCGGGGATAAGGATATCAAGTCCATGGACGGGAAAACTCTCAGGTTTATTTCTGGGAGGAACCCCACTCATGGCATCTGGTCAGGTGCGTAACCTTGGTGTTATATTTGACGAGGGCTTGACCCTGAGGGCACAGGTGTCAGCCGTAGTCAAATCATCCTTTTTTCACCTAAGGAATATAGCACGGGTGAAACACTTGATTCCATCAGAGGATCTTCCTACTCTGGTCCACGCCTTTGTGTCAATCGTCTTGATTATTACAGCGCCCTTTATCTAGGGCTGCGGGAGTGGATATCCGTCACATAGCTGGTGCAAACGCGCAGCTAGCGCTGGACTGGAAGCCCGAGGTCCAACCATATAACACCTGTGCTTCGCGAATTGCACTGGCTGCCTGTACAGTGGCGGATCACTTTCAAGGTCATGTTGATGACCTATAAAGCCCTACACAGTTTGGGACCTCGCTACCTGAAAGAACTCCTGACTTCTTACTGTCCCTCCCGCTCCCTCCGATCCTCTGGTGAGGGATTGCTGGAGATTCCCAGGGGTAACCTTAAAAACATCTGGTGGAAGAACATTTGCCTTTATGGCCCCTACCCTGTGGAATTCTCTACCTTGCCAGATACGCAATTGCCTGACTGTGGAGAGCTTTAAAAAAGCTTTAAAGACCTTCCTTTTTAACCAAGCATTTTTTTAGTGATTTAAATTATACTGGATTGTTCTTGAATTTGATGTTGTTTACAGTTGTGGTTTCGATTTGCATGACTGATATTGTAAAGGTGCCCTGAGCTTTGGAAGGGCACCTTAAAGAAATAAAAATTTACTTACTTACAAATGGGGAGTATGTGCAGGAAATAATGGTCAGGGAGCCATTGGGAGGAAGTGACCATTGCACATTGTGGTTCCAGTTGGATATAGGCAGGGAAAGCATCCCAACGAAAACCAAAATCTTGGATTTCAGGAGGGTGGACTTCAGGAAAATGGGCAAAGTCCTAAGGAGCTATCTGGTGGGCATCAGAGCGGATATGGGAGTGGGCCAAAGGTAGTCCATCATTAAGGAAGGAATACTGGTTGCCACAGATGAGTGCGTTAGGCTCAGTGTTAAGAACACAAGGGCCAAAGCGCCACCTGGTTCAGTTCTGGGGTTGCCCAGGCAGTAAGGGAAAAGAGGTTGGCCTACAGAAAATTCAGAAAGACCAAGAGAGAGGGTGGACAGGGAAAATTATCTAAGGTTGGCTAGTGAGGGAAGTAAGAAAGTCAGGCAAGCAAAAGCACAGAAGGAGCTACAGATAGCTGAAGGAATTAAAAAGGGGAGAAGGCTTTCTTTCGCTATATAAGTGAGAAAAAGGACAAGAAGGAAGGGATTGTTAGGCTTAAGAAAGTGGTGGAGTGGGTGGAGGATAATGGGGGAAAAGCAGAGATACTAAATAATTACTTCTTTTCTGTCTTCACCAGGGACAAGGACAGACCAGTGCCTTCAGGAGGGAAAAGAGGAGCTGGGGGAAGGGGAACACAGATGTAGTGATAGAAGAAGATAGAATGAGGGTGCTCCACACCATGGGATTCAATCAGTGGTTGAAAAACTGGTGCAGAGCTCAGGGATTTGGCTTCACTGAGGACTAGGGGTCCACCTGGAGTGATGCAAGCCTATACTGGCATGATGGGCTGCATCTGTACAGGAGGGGAACCAGGATCCTAGGTGATAGGTTTAAATGCTTTATTGGCAAGCATTTAAACTAGCCAAAGGGGGAGGCACTGGAAAGGAGCAGGGAAATCCTAGCCCTCCCCAAAAAAGTCATGGTAGTAAGTGCAGTAAACTCCAACATAGAAATGTCAATAGGGAGAAGGGAAGGGGTAAATTGAGAAAGTGACAGAGGCAAGGAGGACAGGGATGGGGCAAAAAGGAGTAAGGCTATCAGGAAATGGAGGGTAAAGCCAGGATCTCAGATACTGCTAAGACTAAACTCTCCGCTGCCTACAACAGTGCCTGCCGGTTTGCTTAATTGGCCCCGTTCTCCACCCACCACTGTACCCTCTATAATACCCTTGGATGGCTACTGCTGCAAGGTCGCTTTGACCTAGCCCTCTGCTGCATGGTGGACAATGTCATCCGCACAGCTCCAGAATCTCCCCTAACTGCCCTTCTGAAAACCTGAACACTCCTCCGCAAACTCCGCTCAAATGGTACTCCCCCTCTAGCTGTTCCTAGGGTATCCACCAACATGGGTAGCAGGGCTTGGTCTGCAGCTGCCCCCTTGCAGTAGAACAAACTACTGGCTGAACTCCGTTCCATTGACACACACTCTAGTTTCAAGTCCCACCTTAAAGTCTGGTTCCTGGAAAACTCATCCTGCCGATGCTCCCAGGAGTCTCACACCAACCCACACTAGTCAACTCCCCAGCCCCGGGGTTACCCACCTACCCACACTAGTCAACTCTCTTGTCTACAACTGTTATATTGCATTTTTCACAGTAATATTTGACTTCCTTGCCTGTACGTATAGTATATACATTTTTTTTACTGAGTATTCTGTGTATTACTTGCTCACGGGACGATGCAGTCTCACACTGTACACTGTGCCTATGATTTGTTTGTTTGTACCAAGTTTTCTCACGTCTGCTATTGAAACCTTGTATTCACTGTTCTCAAATGGACCTATGCATCAAACCTGTATATTGTGCTTACTATTGTTGCTTGTATCAAATCTGTTTCATGTGTATTACTGTTACCTTGTACTCCACTGTCACCCTCTGCCATGTGTTATGGCCCAGGTCATGACTGAAAACGGTCCCTGGGATCAGTGCACTCACCCGGTTATCAAAGTCATAAATAAAAATAAATAAATAAATGAGTACCAATGCCCGTAGTCTGGGCAACAAGCTCCCTGAACTGGTGGCCTTGATGGAAGAGAAATGCCTAGATATCGTAGCAGTCACAGAAACATGGTACACAGAGAACCATGACTGGGATGTTAACATACCAGGGTACATAACCTACAGGAGAGGCAGGCAGGGGAGAAGAGGGGGAGGAGTACCTCTCTATGTAAAGGAAGGGATAAAAGCAACTGAACAAAAGAGTAAACAGGGAGGAGAGGAGCCACTGTGGGTCACCTTGGAGACTGGAAATGGCACCACAATCCGCACAGGGGTTGTGTACAGACCCCCATGTCAGAGGAAGGGAATGGACAAGGATATGATAGAAGGCATTCTTAGGATGGCAGAGAAAGGGGAGATACTGTTGATGGGAGACCTGAATATGCCACATGTTAACTGGAGCATATCTACTGCAGCCACATCCAAGAGCAGGGTCATTCTCGATGCCCTACAGGTGGCATGCCTCACACAGCTAGTTTCGGAACCCACTCATGAGGGAGCAATCTTAGACATCGTACTCTCAAATGGGGACAGTGCGAGGATCTCAGATTTAGAATTGGGCTGCCATCTGGGAACAAGTGACCATCAAACAGTGTGGTTCACGTTAAACTCAGCTACAGAATCAAGCCATACAAAAGTGAGGGTACTGGACTTCAGGAGGGCTGACTTTGGTAAGATGGGAGAGTGTCTCAGAAAAGCACTAACAAACAGGTTAGAAGGAGGGGTGCAGCAACAATGGGGAATCATCAAAACTGCCATCACAGAGGCAACAAGCGTTTGTGTGAAGCAAATAAACAAATCAAAACGAAAGAAAAAGCCACTATGGTTCTCAAAAGAGGTGGCGGGGAAAGTCAGGGAGAAAAAGATAGTATTCAGGAAGTATAAGAAAACACAGAAGGAGCAAGACAGAGAGCTGCACCAGTTAAGACAGAAGGAAGCAGGGAGGGAAGTCAGAATGGCAAAGGCCCAAACTGAGGAAAAGATAGCCAACTCAGTTAAGAAGGGGGATAAAACCTTTTATAGGTACATCAGGGAGCATAGAAAGACAAAGGGAGGGATAATGAGGCTGAATAGAATGAACGGTGGGTGGGCAGAGGGGACAGTGAAAAGCAGGGATACTGAACGAATATTTCTGCTCAGTATTCACAAAGGGGTGCCAAATCCAATAACAGAAGCACTCTTGATAGGAGTCGATCCCAGTCCTTTCGCAGAAGGAAGGGTTCTGAAAGAACTCCTAAAACTGAAGGTGGACAAAGCAATGGGGCCTGATGGAATTCACCCCAGAATTCTAAAAGAATTAAGGGGAGAACTGGTGAAACCATTGACTAGCCTTTTTAACAAATCATGGGAGGATGGTGTGGTACCCAATAACTGGAGGAAGGCAGATGCGATTCCCTTCACAAAAGTGGGACCAAGACAGGGCAGGAAACTACAGACCTGTTAGTTTGAACTCTGTGGTAGGGAAAGTGATGGAATCACTTCTGAAGGAAAGAACTGTTGAGTACCTAGAGGCCAGTGGGGCACGGGGCCCAAGGCAGCATGGGTTCACAGTGGGAAGGTCATATCAGGCAGATCCAATTGATTTCTTTGACTGGGTGACCAAAGAGTAGACCAGGGAGGGCTGTGGACATGGCCTACCTAGACTTTAGCAAGGCATTTGACACAGTCCCACACAAAAGATTAATAGTCAAATTAACCAGCCTGGGAGTGGGTCCCAGGGTGGTAGCCTGGGTAAAACATTGGCTGGACAACAGGACACAGAAGGTAATTGTGAATGGAGTCCATGCTGAAGAAAGAGGGTTACTAGTGGGGTACCGCAGGGTTCAGTACTGGGTCCAGCCCTTTTAATGTCTTTATAAGTGACACTGCAGAGGGACTGGAAGGAAAAGTATGCCTCTTGCAGATGACACAAAGATCTGTAACAGGGTTGATAAACAAGGAGGCATGGAAAGGATGGAAGGAACTTGGCAGTTGGAGGAATGGTGGAGATGGCAGCTAGGATTCAATGCAAAGAAGTGCAAATAATGCACCTGGGAAACAAAACCCAGGGGAAGATTACACAATGGGGGAGGTAGTAACAACAACAAACAAGGAAAGGGACCTGGGGGTAATCATATCAGATGACCTTAAGATTAGCAAGTAATGTGAGAAAGCAGTAGGGAGGGCTGGGGGTATACTGGGATGCATAGGGAGAGGCATCACTAGCAGAAAACAGGAAGTTGTTATCCCTTTATACAGACAGTTGGTGAGACCCCATCTGGAGTACTGCATCCAGTTCTGGAGACCCCATCTCCGCAAGGACAGAGACAGGATAGAGGCAGTCCAGAGAAGGGCAACTAAAATGGTGCAGGGTCTGCAAGACGAGCCATATGACGAGAGACTAAAGCAGCTTAATATGTATACCCTTGAGGAAAGGGGGGAGGAGGACAGGAGAGAAACATTTAAGTACCTCAGTGGAATCAACAATGTCCAAGAGGGTAGCATCTTTCAGAAAAAGAGACGTGCAAGAACAAGGGGACACAATTTAAAGATAGAGGTAGGGTGGTTCAGGGGCAATGTGAGGAAGTATTTTTTCACAGAGAGGGTAGTGGATGCTTGGAACAGCCTTTCTGAGGAGGTTGTGGGGTCTAAAACTTCGGGAGAATTCAAGAATGCATGGGACAGACATAAGGCAATTCTTGTGGGGGGTAGGAAGAAATAGGCTGTTGGTTAACTAGGATCTGCGGGTTATCCTGTAGGTAGGAAAATGGGCAGACTAGGTGGGTCAAGCGGTCCTTATCTGCCGTCAAAGTCTATGAGGGAGGGGCTGTTGGCATTGAAGGTGGACAAATCACCAGACCCGGATGGAGTACATTCAAGGGTACTAAAGGAACTGGCTGAAGAGCTGGCAGGGCCACTGGCAGACATATTTAATAGTTTACTAGAGACAGGCATCGTACCACAGGACTGGAGAACAGCGCATGTTCCGCTGCTCCACAAAAGCGATCCCAAGGATGACCCAGGGAATTACAGACCAGTCAGTCTGACCTCCACGGTGGGCAAGCTCATGGAGACCATACTAAAGGAAAGGCTGGTGGAATATCTAGAGGAGCCTGGTCTCCAGGATGCAAGGCAGCATGGGTTCATGGAGAGGAGATCATGCCAAACAAATCTGATTGATTTCTTTGACTGTGTCACTAAGACATTAGACAAGGGCCAAGCAGTAGACATCCTCTATCTTGATTTCAGCAAGGCCTTTGACTCTCTGCCCCACAAAAGGTTGATCAGGAAGTTGGCGGATCTCAGGGTTGGGGAAAAGATGGCCAGATGGGTGGAAAACTGGCTGAAGGACAGAACCCAGAGGGTGGTTGTTGGGGGAAGAGTTATCTGGCACAAGACAGGTAACCAGTGGGATCCCGCAGGGCTCGGTGCTCTTCAATGTCTTCATCAATGACACTGGAGATGGCATTAAGGGCAAAATGTGCCTATTTGCGGATGACACCAAGCTCTGTGGGAGAGTGGACACAGCTGAAGGGATACAGGACCTACAGGAATATCTGGAAAAGCTAGGTGGTCCAGGATCTGGCAGCTTGGCTTCAATGCCAAGAAATGCAAAGTTATGCATACTGGAGCCAAGAATCCTAGGACAGAGTACTACCTGAGTGGAGTCAGAGTATCTGCATCAGAGGAGGAGAAGGACCTGGGAGTGATGCTCACTAGTGACCGGAAGCACTCCACACAGTGCAAGAAAGCAGCAGCAAAGGCAAACAAGATGCTGGGATGCATATCTAGGGGGATCAGTAGTAGGGGAGAGAGGAGGTTATACTGTCCTTGTACAGGTCACTGGTAAGGCTGCATCTAGAGTATGGAGGTCAGTACTGGTGCCAACACCTCAAAAAAGACATTAACCTGCTGGAGAAAGTCCAGAGGAGGGCTACAAAGATGACAGCTGGCCAGCAGAGTAAGGCATAAGAGGAGAGGTTGAGGGCACTGAACATGTACTCCCTGGAAGACATGAGAGAGAGAGAGAGGGGGGACATGACTATGACCTTCAAGTACTTGAAAGGGATAAGTAAGATTGATAAGGAGAGTCTCTTTAAGCTGAGTGGCAACCATAACACAAGGAGGCACAGTCTTAAGCTGGAGGGTGGGAGGTTTAGGAGGAAGTTCAGGAAGCACTTCTTCACAGAGAGGGTGGTGGACACTTGGAATGTGTTGCCAGAAGAGATAATTTCGTTGAAGACAGTGGGCAGCTTTAAGAGAGGCTGGGGAGGGTAAGGGTCATGGGTAGGGAGGATGGGAGGAATGGCGAGAAGGGGCAGGGATAGTAGCTCAAACTATGGACCCTGCAATACGAGCAGACTAGATAGACCAAATGGCATTCTTCTGCTGGCTTCTTCGTATTATATACACTATATTTTTGTATTTATTACCCTTTCATTCTTTATTACTAAGAATATTTGCCTGAAAATGTGACCTGAACTTCATCTGCTCCTGCTGCATAACTACATGTGAATTCATCTTCTGCTGCACATGACATCATAATGGTTTCCACAATCAACAGCAACAGATTATGATGTCCTAAGTGGAGCATTCTTTTGTGTCTGAAGCATTGTAGCCTATAGAGGTTGACTCCTCCCATCAGCAGGTGGAGACAGATGACTAAATATTTTGCCTTGGGACTTCCACCTATCCCATGGTCCTTCTCTGTCTCCAAGCAGGGGAGTAGCCAAACCCTGCAGCTCCACAGAAGACTAAGTTTTGAAACAAAAGCACAGCTTGTTTACACTAGCAGTGTATTGTGCAGCAGTTCAGTTTTAGAGTGCGGTACTCACTGCCTGAGGTATCTGATAGTGTGTCCACACAAACCCGGTCAGACAGCATTCCCAGTGACGTAGGGTATGGAAGGAGAGACTGACTCAGACCTGTATTGATCTATTCTCTTAGAGGATCTGAACCTTCATATTGTACCTTAATTTTTGCTGCAAACTGAACAGACATTCCATGACCCACACCTAACCCGAGTGCCTCACAAGCTGTTTAAAACTGTTCTCCCCCTACACCCACTGTCTACGACGCTGCCTCCCATATTATCTAATTACAATAAGAGACATTAATTAAGGGAAGCAATGGGCTTCTAGTTAGGACACTATGAGCAACGGATGCTGCAGGTGTTGGGGGCAGCCATACAAGGACTGGCAACGCCTGAAGCATTTCAACTCCCCACCACAGCAGTGGCTCAGAAGGAGTCACACTGGTTAAGAGCCAGATCGCAGAGGCTTATATTTCAGATAAATTCGCACACAGCAGATCATCAGCTCTCTGTGCAGACCAGGAATTATAAACAAAACTAAAATCAGTAGTTTATCCATCTTCACCAGGTATCCATCTTCACCAGGTTCTGTCCACAGGTTATGGAGCGGATAAGAGAAAAAAAAGGAAGGAGCTACATACAGAGCAAATCCCAGTTTCATCTGTTGTTTAATAAGAGTGTTTTATGTTTGGTCACCTACATGAGCAGCACTCACCAGCAAGAACCTGCTAAGTCTTGCTTGACACTCAGCAAAGGTAGGGGCGGAGGGGGGCTGCTGTAGAATTATGAGCTCTAGTGTGACTTCCTTGGAAAGAGCAGGCTTCACTTTTGTGATAAGTTCCCCTTCCACCAGATCAATGAGCGAGAGACCAATCTCCTGTGCGACAGTGCAGCGAGCTGCCGCCAGGCCACTGTGCCAGCTTTTACGGTTTGGAGTTCATGCTCACAAGAAGAGACTTGGCTTGTTTTGTGTCACTTGTATGCTATCCAGTACAGTACAAACAACGAGAGGTGTGCCTGCTGCAACTGAGCCCTTCAGCTATGAAACTGCAGTGATCACGAATATCCCAACATAGAAAGCACAGACTCCACCCCACTGAATATGCAGCTCTAGATGGTTTCAAGGGGAAGGAAGTGGGGCTGGGGGGGGTGCATCCCTAATAGAACAATGACCCCGTATTTCCATAAATCTCATTCACAAAAAAAAAACAGAGTTCAGTGGCCCAGATGGAGCTCTGTGGTACAACCTGAGATGTTCAATGGTGTTTTTTATCCTGATTTTTGCAAATGTTAAGTTTATAATCACCCAACATCATAAGCACACATCATACAAGAGTTGCTGTAGACAATTTCCTATGCTCATAGCTGTGGTCTGTAAGTTTGTTCTATCATAGTAAAAGTGCACCAGTTTTACAAGGTGATAAATATGGTTTCAAAACAAGTGCCCCGTGCCTGCATGCAGTCTCAACATACTGTACCTAGTGCTACAGAGTGGATAATTCCTGTGAGACTGAAATCTGATGTCTTAGCTCTGCTTAGCAGGTTAGGATTTGAGTTTACACTGTCACAGCAAGTTTTGGAAATCCTGACATACACCGCAGAATATCTAGCTGCTCCTTGTAAACGGACTGCCCTGTGGGGAAAGCAAAACCCAAGGTGGCACTGCTGAACATCCCTTTGATTTCCTCTGCAATCTCCTGACCTCTTCAACACATCCTCCAAAATAATAAGGTCCATTGGCCAGGATTTTTAAATCTGCCACGGTCCAGGTTGGAAATCAGCTGGGACATAAATCTTTGTGGTGATCTCCCCATCCCCCGGAATGCCTTGCCTGTGAATATCCAACTCTCCCTAATGCTGTAAAATGCTTTTTTTTTTATTTTCTTTTTACTTCCTCAGCTGGGGGGGGTGGTCCTAAGGTTCCCCTTTTCAGGCGTCCTTTTCTTGGCTCTTGCCCTGGACCCAATCAGAGCTCAAATCCTTTTGCCCCACCATCCCAGGTCACTTCACAGTGGGGATTTATCCCACGCACCGTGGAGATCTGGAGGCCAGGGGCTGAAGAGGAGCCGACTTAAGTGGGTCTGCCTCGGCGCTGATGATGTCTGCCATCACTCATGCCGGAGGATTGGTTTTGGTCCCTTAGTCCCTCCCCCCATGGCGCGAGTGTTCAATGGCATCAAGGACGCTCCTGCGCATGCACTCGCCCGCAGTACATCCGATGCCTGCTCGCAGCAACCCACACATTGATCCCCGAACCTGCACTAGCTCCCAGTCATCACCAGGAGCCAGTGGCTAAGCGATCCTCCCCAAAGGAGGAGAGCAGTCCATGGGACACTCGATCCTCCTCCCCCTGGCCAATCCTCTGAGACCAGAGGTCGCTCCCGACCCCGGATCGTCGGTATGGGAAGAGGTAAGGCACCAGCACCTCAGCCCTCTACGCCACCGGGCCAGCTATGCTGCACATTTTTAAACTTAAAATTAAGGAATGCTGCTATTCATGCTGATCCAGTGGCATGGAGGGCTGAGGTGCTGGGCACCTTACCTGCTGCCACACTAACGACCCAGGTTTGGGAAAGGACAAAGGTCACCTGGGGACAGGCCAGGGGCGGGAGGAAGGAAAGAGAGTCAATAGACAGCTCTAATAATCCTTCAGGAAGGTGGGGGGCATGTGCCACTGCTTAACTACTACCCAGCACAGGCTGGGTGTTACAGCATGCGGCAGCCTCTCTAAAAGCCAGGTGCTGGCATTCGAGTGTGCGCAACATTTTCATTTCACAAACCCACACGACTACATGCGTGCCGACCTTGGAAGCGGGGACCAGTAAGCAGGAAAAGCAGGGGCTGTGTAATGAGGAAGCCCTGCTCGCCAGCCTCGACCTGTGCCATTACCCCAGGCCCTGCCAAAACGGATCTGAACTTGGGGGTGGGCAGTCCTCTCTCCTTAGCCCTGCCATGGGTGGGAGCTAGTCATGGGAGAACAAAGGCAGGTAAGTTCTGGGAGGAGATGGTGGCCAGTAGGGGCTGAAGAGTCAGCCAATACTCCAAACCACAAAACAGCTCTATAGAAAAAAAAGAATCTGCCATTTCATAGTGCATGATTCTGTGGTTTGATATCTATAGACACTGGTGCACTGTTTTGAACTTAATGGTTCATAATTTTTCTGCCATGTACTGTTTCTTACTCCCTCTCTCTGTGTGGTTATGTATCTTGAAACTGCCAAGTTCTTTGTGCACTGGAAAGGCACCCAATGCAATAAGATATACACGGCTACTACTACTGTAAGTACTTCATGCAACATTTCTGCACCCATTTCTACCTCTAATTGGGATGCAAGCACAGAAAGCACTGTTGAATGGAAGGGCGGAAGGGGGTCAGTAATTCTGAGCTCACCCACACCACTAGGATAGTAGCCAGCACTGACAGGGTAGTGTTGTATATAGAAACCTACCAAGAGTGTTTTGCAACCCCTGTCAGCAGCAGCTGTCAGTGAGCAGTGGTGCTTAAGTACTAGATGAAGTCGAGGCTCATGAGAGACAAAAAGAGAGAGAAAAAGTAGGAAATGCTATTCAGGGATAAAAGGAATGCAGTATTAAAAGTATTCTACAATTGAGTAGTGCCAGGAAAGTCACTATGGAAACATTTCTTCTCCTGACTGCTTCTTACCATTGCTGCAAGTAACATTCACAACTAAGGATAGTTATAAAACAGTGCAGATCTGTGCAGTGTTTCGGGGTCAGGCTAAATGACTTTCCCACCCTCAATTAGGGTAGTTTAGGATTGTTCAGACATAGTAGCAATGGTTGTAATGCTGATCTAACTATCCCGAGCGACAGATTCAGATCCCAGGATACGATATACAGAAAGGAAGGTGACTCAGGTGGGAAAGCCTAACTCAGAAGTGCCATGAGAAGTAAGCTGAACCCAGTTGGTTGTGAACATGTAACTACTTGGTAAAGACCACTGTGGGCCCCATGGAAATGGTCCTAGGGCTAGGAAATCTTGGCTTTGGTCCATAGGTGGCAACTATATTTGTTCTAAGAACAAAACAATTCTTTGTCTAAATTTTAAAGAGAAACACTGGTTAGCAAGCAAAGTGCATCATTTGCTGCAGAAATGCCTGATTAGGGCTTTTATCCATCAAACAAAAATATTCACTACCCTTGAAACATTTTATGTCATAGCAAAGGGACTGTGCTGAGTGTCATGCCTGCCAGCTCTCCTGTAGCCACCTCTCGCTCACCAAGCAGCTTCTGGTGCACGGGTTATAGTTATGACGGCTACAAACAATACCATTAGTTCAAAGTAGCACACAGACTGCTAAAGCAGCGACAGTCCCAGGGCCAGAAGTAAAGGATAACTCACAGAATAGCAGAACAGCTTGGCTCTTCAGGCACCAGTTCACTTCACAGGACAGCAACGACGTGTTGCAGGATAATGTAAACTTTATTAAAAGTAAAATCAGCAGTGGCACTGATGCTGCTTCCCTCCCCTCCTCCAAGGGCTTGGAGGTATGTAATATCTAAGTATCTATCTAAGTACGGAGAGTCTGAACATTTTGCCGTGCACCCGGCTTGGCCCACAAAGATAAGAAGCAGAGGTTCAGAAATCTGGGATCTAAACATCCCAACCCTTCAGCTCAAAACACCAAAATGGTGCAGGTGTTACAGTGTCTGCTCGCTACCCCCTCAGAAAAAAAAAAAGAAAAGCAGTGTGAGCCTACTGAACTGATCATTTTTTTTTATTTAGCCACAGAAAAGTGTGAAGTGGGCAGCACTGAAAAACTAGCAAACAATGCAAAATGAGTGTGCAAAGAAATGAAAGTCAAAAAACAGAAGTACTGCTAGAAATGGGTGCATTTATTAGCAGTGCTTGTCCTTTTGACTGCACTAATAAATGCACCCATTTGTAGCAGCACTTCAGTTTTTGACTTCCATTCTTTCCACACTGATTTTTATGTTGTCTTCCGGGTCAAGATATTTCTAAGTGCTACATTTTGTCTTGTGTGCCTAGCCAACTGCACGGCTGTTTGTAGCTGAGAAACTAGCACACTGGCTGCAGGGCTACCCCATACTAAGGGACATAAACTAGGAGAAAGGTGTGACAAACTTATTTTATTTTTTTACCTGCTTAGCACAGTTTTGGGGAGGCCTGTGGGGACCTGTCTGTATATTTAACATTTATGTTAAAGAGGGAAAATAGCTGGCCCGGTGGCACTGAGGGTTGAGGCGCTAGACGCCACACCTCGCACTATGCCGGCAACCTGGTTCAGCAAACGGGCCTGGGTCGTCGGGGGTCAGCTGGGTAGAGAAGGATTGAGCATCCCAACGGATGCTCTCCTCCTCCAGTCAGAGTTGGTTACCAGGTAGCGAATGCACCCGTAGCACTGCCACTGGTGGAAGCACAGGCAGTGGGGCACATGGCTCTACGGAGTCGGGGAGGGAGGGCACTGATGGGCGCACCGGCATCCTCAGGGGATGGGGACTAAATTGGGGTAAAATGCAAAAACACCCCGGTTCCCTGAGCACAATGACGCCAGGATCCTGAGATCGGGGACCTGATGGAAGGAGTCGGGTGGGGGATACGAGGCCCCCTCTAAAGCAAGGCCAATGCCTGGGCAAGTATAAAAAAAAAAAAAAAAAAAAATAAAGTCTTAAAATTCATCTAAAACAGCTAGATTTGTGTCCTGACCCTAATTAAGATCGGGGTCAAAAGGGTGCATACAGATGTCACAATACTCACAATATAACTGTCTCATTTTGCAAACACAGTCATTCAGTACTAAAAATTGCGTTCAGTCCCAGGGATCCAAGACAGGTCTCCAAATATGCATGGGAAAAGAAATCATGCAACAGGGCCAAGCCAGAGGGGTCCATGTACGTGCCTGGAATTCCATGCATGCTACAGCTGGTTGGGGGCTGAGCACATCATGGAAGACGGTGTCACTTGGATCTCGGGGAGGGAGGAAAGAGCTGCCCATAATTCATGCACCCCTTCCTAGCTGACCACACAGCAAGCATTATTAGCACTGATTGTAAAGGTAGACACCCACACCCCTTCCCCCTACTGACTGGAAGAAAGGTGCAGCCCAAGGTGGCCTCGAACATCGGGGGTAGGGGTGGAACCATATGGGAAACAAGGGGAAAATAAGTTTACAGAAATCATGCAACTGCTGAAAAAGGACTGGATTCAGTTGCTGAACATGTCAAAAGCAGCTGCCTCCAATCTTATTTTGGCTATGCTAGGAAATAAAACATTAAACTGAAAACAAAGGAAAAATCTGAGGTGTTAATTTGTTTTTCCTTGTTAAACTTCAAGATGTCCACATTGCCCATACTCATGGCTGTTGTCAATTCTTTAGTTATATATTATGATTTTCAATACAGCAGACCACATACCTCATCTTCAGGGCTGAGGGTTTGGCCTTAGTCAAGGTCACTAAAATAGATTTAAATGTAAAATTGGGAACCCACAGTTACTGCATCCTCAGAAACAGAGGTGTCCAAATCCACACAACAGACAAGTCTTCAACTGAGGCTCACATAATTATTGTTAGGCAAGCTTATTACAACCCATATCTAAAATTACATACTATTCTCTGATCTTCAACTTATTATACCTTCTAAACCAGAGTGTTAATTAGTGGGAGGACGTGGTGCTGCTGTATGCACTCAGCCTACTGCCAGCCTGGCTCCATTTAAACTGGACCTTGCTCTCTCTCTCGCTCAGTCTCTCTTTTTTTTTTTTCATTTATGCAATATGTGATCTTTGGACTCTCTAATAACAGCCTGCTGTTTTTGACACAGATTCTCAGCCAAAGAACTGTTGAGATAGAAGCCCTCCTTCTCTTGTACCACGCTCTCAGACAAACGAAGTATTAAAAAAAAAGCCACACTGAGAGGCTCCCTAGAAGTGGGTCAGCAGACAAGTGTGGCGACTCTGCTTCAGATGTACTTGCAGTCATTTTTTTAATACACATAACTGAAAGAAACAAAAACCTAGATTTCACTGTACAAAAAACAATCAAATGAGACTGTAGCTTCCAGAAACCTTTTTTTTGTTGTTGAAAGACTACATTAGCAAACCTGAACAGAAGCCAGCTCTCAAATGTACAAATGCAGCACACCTTTTTCTTGGAAAGCGCGAGTGCACAGCTCTTCATTAGCCCCACCCAGCAAAGCTTACATGCATTATTTTCTCTCCCCAGCACCAAAAAAATAACAGGGATAAGCTTGTGTAAGCATTGCTGAACAGTATCCAGTCTGTTTCACATTAACACAGTAGGCAAAATGCAACTTTTACTGTGAAACTATGAGGCATTTTTGAAGTTACTGGGGCTCTAGCAGCAAGTGGAATGCCAAAAGAACACGGCACAGATATAACTAAAGAGACCTTAGACACCCTTTGCCAAACCTGCACTTTATTTTGTAAGCAGCGCCTGGAAATATGATATGTTCAAGCAACGGAAAAGGTGACTTAAGCTCCATTTACACTGGCCATTTCTAGACCGCTGTAGGGGTTTGGAGAAGCCACACTGATGTACATTTGTGTGCGTAAACTGTGCAGGCATGAAAATGGTGTGGCTCTTCTGCTCCTCTCCCAGACAGACGAGCTGAACTGGTGGGGCTGTTTTCAAGCGTAATGTCAATGGCAACTTCACACATCACTACCTGGGGGTAATATAGCACCACAACACATAGGGCACTGCTTGCAAGATGGGACCAACAAGACATTGGTTTGACACCGGTGTGGAAGCCGGCATCCATAAGTGGTGTAGCCACTGGCTTTATAAACAGCCAGGTGCAAGCCACACCGATGTGTAACATATTGGTCAGTGTAAATGGGGATTATGGCAGAACAGAACTGCAGCCCATACTACTGGTAAGAAGCCACACCCCAGAGACCTCAGGTGCCACAGGTGTCAGAACGTTTGGGAAAGGAAGAGGGGGGTGGCAGCCTTCCCCCACACTTTTGTCCCTGGGCATTCAAAGTGCCCCTTTAATGCATGCAAGGCCAGAAGGGAAGTAGTCATGGTCTCTCTTATAATTACTGCAGTCCCCCCACTTTTCCCTGTGTACCAGCACCAAGTTGCAGTACCGGCTTAGTGCACATTAAAAGTGATGGTGGGTTTATTCATTTTATTTACTTTTAAGGTCATCATGTGATCAAGTGAAAGCAACAAACACTATGTCAGACCTAAGCACTGTTTATGCAGTAATGTGCAATACAGTTCACATGATATATTCCTGCTGCTCTGACCAGATCCTTACAGCTTTTGTCAGTCACACATCCACATTTGGTCCACAGGTGCACAACTGACCACTGAAAGCAAACACAGATCTGCAGTTCAATTACTAGAAATAAGTCCAAATGAATATTCATGAGCATAGTGAGGAACCTTACTGGCAACTGGATTGGTCATTAATGTCTTAGAAATTATCAATCCAGCTGCAAACTGAAGTTGTGCAGTGTGCAACATCTTCGATGCAAGATGCATCTGTGCCGCACTGCTCACTCCACACTGTTCTGCGGGGAAAAGAAACCAGCAAAAGAAGTTCAAAAAAAACTCCAAAAAGAAGGCTGTTATTGAAATTGTTATTATAATCGCAATATCAATCTCAACGCTGGCAGTTTACTAGGATTAACGACTGGCTGTTGGAGGACAGTCATAAGTATGGACAACTGATGCTGCAGTTGTCCCCAGATCCCCGTTGTAAACAAGATGCTGGATCTTAAGAAACTTCTGGGGAACTCAATCTATCTGTCTGTCTGTCTATCCATCCATCCGTCATCTGGCAATGCATTGTGCTTTCCAGATAGCATAGCTTTAGTAAATTCACAACTACATGTCAGCCTGTGTTGCAACAAATAAGAAAGCTGAAGGAACAGAGCCCAGGCCTCTTGATCACATCACTACCAGGAAAGCTACAGATACACCAGGTTTCCTTCACACGAATGCTTTATTCTTGTACTATGAAATGACGAGAAAAAAATCTAGATATTTTATTGGCCGAGAGACGTCACCTGACTGTGCAATAAATCTCCGTAAATGCATGGTCAACTGCCAAATCTAATTTTCCTCCCCAAAAAATTTACTTAGTGCCACTATTTGTAAGCATTAGGTCCCACACTGCAGAGTGTGCATTATAGGATGTTAATGCACTTCCCAGGGCCGTAAGGACACTTTGCCCTTTGACCTCATGTCTTACTATTCCCCCGGGGCATGAATAAAATCCTTTAATACACACCTTGTTGTGGCTTATTACTTATATATATCCTTTCTTGGCTGTAAGTGTGTTGTGGTAATTTATGTTGTAGTTATGGTACAAAAGACAAAATCATAGAAAACTGGTAAAAGCCTGAAATCTAAGTAATAGACCAGGCTGACCCAGTAGTATGACCACAGTCCACTGCACTGCCACTGAAGAACCCAACCTGGACTACGGATATGCTTGAATGCTGCTTCGAAACCATATATGTCCAAACTTGGCATCAGGACCACATCCTCTGTAGCGCAAGGGGGACGAGCACATTGTGGACGTAAAGTGCTTACCTGTTGGCGAGGGAGGATACAGGCCACTGGACATTAACACCACACACACACACACACACACACAGGCTGGCCAAGGGTGGCATAAACCCTAGCTGCAAAGACAACCATAGTGCATGGTGGAACGTCATTACTGATAGAAATTGGTTACTAGAATCCACCTGTTGTGCTGCATTGGCTGCGTCACTATGTTGCTATGCTGTACTAGCTACATCACTAGTGCAGCACAACAACATACAATGTCTCTGCACATGCAAGATGAAGCGGGCCGCGGTGGTGAAAGCTCATGAAGTGAACGGCACTGGAAGGAGCCACGCCACTATGAGTTACTTTTTTAAGTTCTGAGAGGATGTTTTGAGACAGAGGAGCAATGTTATGGTTGCCCATACACTGTAAAAGACTGTGTATAGGCAATCATACACATACAAGGATCTTTTCCGTTCTCGAAGTTTCCATGGTAATGAGACCTCTCAAGCTGCACGTTCGAGGTCTCTTGTGTTATCATGGAAACCTCTCGATCGGAAAACATCCTTGTTATGTATGAATGCTCATACACAATCCTCTATATTCACCTGCCCTGCGGTAGGAAGGACACAGCCGTGGCAACCCATTCCATCAGAGTACAGCTAAATAAAAAAATGGTGTTCAGTGTACTCCCACCTCTGAAGGTGCCTGCACGCATAAGACGTCCCCAACTTGTACCAGGAGGAAAAAAAAAACAGCACTCACCAGCTACACCGATATCTCTGTCATGGCTCCTGTTGCTAAATAAACTTTTAAATTGTAGCCGGTGACTGCTGCGTTTTTTTGTTTTCCTATCAAGAGTAGAGGACTGGAGAAATCAACACAGGAAAAACAGAAGACAAAAAGCATGGATATGCTGGCCTGGTGGAGTGATAAGTATTGCATTTACATAACCAGTGCGAGAGGTGAGGTGCACTCTTCAGCATCATCTCTCAGACCTGGATGGGGGTGCTATAAGGGACTCACAGAAGTGACACTATCTCCATGTTCCCTTGATCTCCAGTCCAAGCTCTGCAAGGCCCTGTTTTTGTTTGGGGTGGGGGTGGGGTGGCGGAATCCACAGGGCAGGCTTACACAATGGAGGTGGGGGGATGATGTCAGAAAGCAGCCTGGCATGATAGGGAAAGGTCTGTTCAGGACCGTGCAGGTTGGAGGGGCTACACTATATGTGAGGGAGAGGAATCAAGGTCATGGAACTTCAGAGAGACTATGGCTCCTTGGTTGTTGACGTGGCACCCAACGTCAATCTCAATGCTAAAAAGCATTATATCATAAAACTGCAAAGTGTTATTTATCAAAGTGGCAACAGGGTACATCACTGTTCAATTTAAGAAGGTTTGTGATGGCCTTCTTTCAAAATGAAATCGAAGCTGGCCTTGGCAAATTTCAGCTTCAAACTGTTGGACAGACAACATCCGGCTAGCTTAGCATGTTTGCTACAACCAGTCTCACCAAATATCAATTCCAAATTTTTTGCTTATTGGTTCCTTGTATGACAAGTATGGACCAAAAATCCTTTGGTTATCGTGCTTCTTCTATGTGGAACATCATTCCAGTGCCAATCAGATCATTACCTAGTTTCGCTTCATCTTCTAAAGAACCGAAGAATCATTTCACAACTTTAAATAACTGAGTGTGTTCTGCCTGAATTCCTCTGTATCTCAGAGCTACATCTTTTATGTACTGTATGTGCTGAAATGTTTTGGTCGTACTGTATTATCTACTTTTCTGCCTGAACTCAGTCTTATTCTAGAACAATGTCTTACTTATACATTGTAGTTTTATTCATACTGTATCTTATCTGTATGTATACTGTCTTACTGATGCATTGTAGTTTTGGTCATACTGTATCTTATCTGTATGTAGATTGCATACTGTATTTTTGTACACCGGGTTGTACCTGTAAAAGGTGCCTTTGGCGCCAGTGTAAATACCTGGTCAACAAAATAAAAATAAACAAACATGAAAAGAAGGCCTGCAGCCAGTGCTGTCAAGTCATCCTGGAGGCAGGCTGTGAGGTTGCTGCCTATACAAGGGCAGTGTACAGACCTCCAGCATTGGGAGAGGAGTTGGACAAGGCACTGGGGGAAGCCTTAATCAGAACTGCAAATAAGGGGCAGGTGCTGCTAAATGGTGACTTCAGTCTGCCAGATGTGGAGTGCAACCTTCCAGCGGTGGCTTCAGCAAGGAACAGGGCCATCCTTGATTCCAGACAAGGAACTTTTCTCAGGTAGCTAGTCAAAGAACCCACTAGTGACGGGGCAGTGCTGGACCTGATGCTCACAAACAGTGACAGCACTGCAGAACCAAAGTGTGCAATCTCCTTGGTACCAGTGATCACCATAAAATGTGGTTTAACATAAAGATAGTAGCAGAAGCAAACCACATGAGGACAAAGGTTCTGGACTTTAGGAGAGTAGATTATAAAGAAATGAGAGACTGCCTCAGAAACTGCCTCACTGGTGGGGGAGGATTGCCAGGGAGGGTAGAGCATAGTGATGAACAATAAAAAAGGGGAGTGCAGACTCTCATAAGTGAGTGAGTACAAGTAGATGGAAAAAGAGACCATTATGATTTTCTAGGAAGCAGCCAAGGTGGTTAAAGAACCAAGGGTGGCATTCAGGATGTATAAGGAAATGCAGAGGGAGGAGGACAGGGAAGTAAATCACTAAAAAAGACAGAAGCACCAGGAAAGATATACCGAGCTGATAATGGCTCATTTCCAGATGCATCCTGGTGGAAGGGGAAAAGATAACAGGTACAAAAATAACAGAATATAAACTACAAAGAATAAAATAAATATAACAAAATAAATATGACAATTATTCTAAGAATAAATTGACGAAACGTTACCAAGCAATAAACTGAGGAACTGCACAAAAGAACAATTAAATAGTTATCAAATTAACAAAATAAAAACTTGGGGAATGACTGATACAGGGGAAGAGGGAAAGTGCTGAGGGACAGAGAAATAGGTAAGTTGCAGGTAAGAAGTAAACCTAAGCCAGCCCGGTGGCACTCAGCATTGAGGCACTGGATGCCACACCTCGTGCCATGCCTGCGACCTGGGTTCGGGAACGAGCCTGGGCCACTGAGGGTCAGCGGGGGGGGGGGAAGAGATCGAGCGTCTGTAGGACTGCTCTCTCTTCCTGGGGAGGGTTGTGGGGAAGCGATTGTTCCTGGAGCAGCCTCTGGCGGTGGTCGGAGGCGCCCAGCGTAGTGACGCAGCGGATGCAAGGGACGGAGTTACGGCATAACGTTGCCTTGCTAAGCCGCACTCCGAGGGGTAGGAACTACACAAAAATAGAGAAAAACCCGACTCCTGGGGATAGATGAAGGCACCTCGGCCTCCTAGCCCACACCCCCGGACTGACTACATCTCCATGGGCCGACTTGTGTGCCCAGCACTTTGCCCTATAGATAGAGCATCCTGGGTGGATAGGGCGGCCATACCTCTGGAGGGTTCAGACCCAGAGGTGGTGCTGGGTCACACGAGAGGAGAGGACTAGAAGTCACGGGGGAGGTAGAGGCTGGGAGCCCCCGAGGACGCCGGAAGGAGTTCTCCAGGCAGTGGAGATAAAGTCTAAAAAAAAAAAAAAATAAAATAAAAAAAAAAGAAGTAAACCTAATTAGGAGGGCAGCAGTGGGGGAAGGCTTCATGCCTGCATAGGATAGACAACACATACAGAGGAATATTAGTAAATAGACAGGGAGGGCTGTCGGAGACCAGTTAGGGTCCATGAGACAGATAAGGCAGGGAACATCCTGGCAGACTGGGTGGACAGGCTCAAAAAGACAGGAGAGTAATAAAACAATAACTGATGGGCAGAAGCCATCCTGATGGTTGGGTGGCAACACATGGTGCTGTAGTACAGGACGCATAGGGTTTGGGTGTGCCCTTGTATTTCGGATTTCCTAGGATGGTGACAAGGACTGTGCCGTCATAAGTGCATTATGAGGTCAGAGATGCTCATCACAGCTGTTTATAACAAGGTCTAGCCAGAGCAGATACAGCTGTGGCGAGCTTGAAGAAGCTCCGTGGAACGAGCGCCACCAAATGCCATTCCCCAAGATGGTGGTGGTGACGCAACTGCACACACGTGGCACTCACACAGGCGCAGTTGCAGTGAATGGCACACTGCCATTCCCAAGATGGTGACACCAATGAAACTGTGCATGCACGCACTGCGCGCATGCACAGTTCTCTTCTAGAACGCAGAAGTAGCGGCCTAAATAGTGCCTCTGTAGCGAGTGACCATGGCGGACTGTTTCAAGCTCTGTTGGAGTTTCACAGGGATAGTTCCAAAACTCCAACAGAAGCATGCCACGGTCACTTGTTTTCAGAGTGATCCCAAAAAGGCTGCAGGCTCTGCCCACAGCCATAAAATGTCATCAGTAAGTTGAAACCAATATTCAACAAACCCTGGTAAGAACAAGCGAAACATTAAAAAAGTTATATTCCACAGTAAATGGAGTAACGTGTCAAGTTCTGGTCACTGCAGTTGGAAAGCACAGTAAAGAGATTGACAAGGTCCAGAACAGGACCACCAAGATCATTAGTGACTTACGGTGTCAAGAGCTATGAGCACAGTTTGGACAAACTCAAATTATTTAGCACAGAGAAGGCTAAGATGAGACATGATCATGGTGTTGCAAATAGGATAAACGGGGTGAAGCATGCAGAACTAGAGGGTATGCAGTCAAATTTAATGGGGTTAGGGAGAATGTAAGGGAAACCAGCTGACACCACTACTTCACACAGAGGGTGGTCAGCACTGTGGGACAGCCTACCTGGTAAGTTTGTGGAAGCTAGCCCCATCCAGGCTTTTAAATCAGGACTGGACATTCCTAAGGCAGCATGGCACTGAAGGTTACACAGAACGAGCAGGGGAAGCATTTCGGCCGATAGGCTACAATGTGTGTCCCATACTGAAACTGTGTAGCAGGAAGGGGCTGACATGATGGACACTACGTCCCATCCGTGCACACAATACTTTCTAAAATTATACTTACAAACTGTGGTCAGCAGTTCTGCAAGCTGACTGAGAGCTACTAGGACACAATAATGTGGAACAGGTGATGTAAGTTTGTAAGCTGCACAACTAGTTTGTTCATTTTTATGGTTTATTAGTGACATAGCACAGCAGGGGTAGGTTACATCCTTAATCACCCTCCTTGTGCTGGTCATCATTCCAGGAGGGTGATAACACACATTAACCTAGCCCTAGATTATGCCTTACAGCACTGTCTGACAGATTTCTGGTAATTACCATCGTATAAGGAAAAAAAAAACACGGTTGGCTGATTTTATGTGACCTGACACAACTTCCTGTGTGATGACACTTCACCTCCTTGCCAGAACACCAGGAAAATGAGTCCGTATCATTTCTTTACAATCCCATGCTCCAGTCAGGGTGCAGAGTCAGTGCACACTGGGATACAGCCAAGCCCAACCCCCACACATGTGATAAGCATGCTAAGTAATAGTTAAGTCCTGTGGGAGGTAGAAAAATGTCCTGCGGCTGACTGTCCTATGTTCTGACTGACTGGTGGAAAGCAGACACCTCATCCCCAAAGGGTAGCCTGGATGGAGGGGGGTTATTTTTGGGGTACCTTGGGTGCCTAAGGAACATCCTAGTTGTGATAAACAGAAGCAAGGCTGACATGACAACTCATGAGCCATGGTCCTTCTCATGCCCCAGTAAAATGTGCTGTGCCCTGGCACTCATACATAGCTAGGAACATAGTCCAAGTTGAAATTCACCTACTATGGACACAGAGACAAGCTCTCTGTGCCCTGCCTGTGCTCTGGCCATCCTTAACTCCTGGAGACACCACTTATTATTTAGTTAATGTGTTTCACCAGGAAAATCTTACTGAGCTGCGATCCGCTTGTTTGCAGCTATGCCCCATGAAGAGGGGTGGAGGTTTATGTACAGTAAAATCATGCACTGCAATTTTCTGACTGGAGTGCATCTACTGAGCAGAGTACTGTCTTGTACTCTACCCTTTTTTTAAATAACAAATGTGTCTGAAACTCAGAGAGAAGTCAGAGCACTGTTCTAATCTTTTTAGCCACACTAACTAGACACAAATGGCAGTCATTCTGAAGTGCACAAGCTCTCGGTCATATCACTACAAAATCATGGGGAAGTCTAACCAATAAGTGACAACTGAATTATAATTAAAAGACAAAAAAAAGCTCTGCAAGTTTTTCTTAGTAGCCGTGCTACGCAACTTGCAAAACTTAGAAATCAGGCAGACACGCTGTTTCCATAAGCACAATGCTAGAATCAAGTTGCTGTTTACAGAGGAATGTGTGAAGAGCTGGCAGCAAATTCGAACTGCATGCAAAAGGCTTTGAGCTTGCGATACTTTGTGCGTGGCACATAAACAGGTATACTGGAAATCGAGCACTGAAGCCCTGGGCACCATTAACAGGTTTCCAATGCACTTCCTGTGAGCAATGCATAAAACAAAGCCCTAAGCCTTATCTGAGTGCAAACCATGGGACAGACCACACGCACTAAGCACCTCCCCTCATTGAGCAAGCAGGGTATTTTGTGAGGCACAAACCCCTTATCACTGAAACACTGAACTGCAATATTTGTACCTAAAATGCTAATGACGCTACTCAACATGAAAGGCCCCAACACCCCCTTACCTGCCAATCTACAGGTACATTTCAAGGCACATCACTCCTTGCATTGGATGGAGCTGTGGCCTGCCCCTCCTTTCTGTCATCATGGCACAAATCCATAGTGTCCAGTGGCACCCCTTCCTCTCCCTATCCCCACGGTACATATCCCTGGTGTCTGTTGGGATTCACCAACACCTACAGTACTGCAACCCCCCACACAGATCATGCAATACAGCCATCGCAAACCTTTCTCTCACATCCTTGGCTGGCCATCTGACTGCTGCTTCCATTATATCAATCTGCCAATGGAGAGCCAGTATGGCCTAGAGGTTAAAAGGCATGCACCAAGAGACCCAGCAAACCGGAGTGTGAAACCTACAACCTCCACTTGCATACTGTGTGACCCTGAGGAAGTCACTGAACCTCCCGGTGCTCCTGGGTTGCACCTGAAAATGAGTTCTAGCCCATGGAGCCTTTCCCAGCCAAACATTCTGAACTGAAAAAAGTAAATATCACTATAGTAGTTGCGAAACATCTCCGAAAAATCATTTTTCAGAGACAGCTCACAACTACACTGATATACCCACTGGTATAGGGATATACTGGATGCATGAGACAGATGGTGGCAAGCCAAGAGGCGAGAGGAGGGTTTGACTGTGCCATCACATGAGCAGGGGTTGCCACTGGACACCAGGGGTTTTTGCCATAGGGATAGGCAGATTGGGGGGGGGGGGCGTTTGCCACTAGATGCAAAGGATTTGTGCTACAACCATGGGGAGAAATAGGGGGTTGTTTGCGCTATCTGCACGTAGTTAAAGCATGCTTCTAGAAAGCATTAACTAGGGCTGCACAAACAAGCTGTAAGCACTTCCAAAAACTTTTAATATGCCAGTGTGCCCTTTATGGAGTACTCCATCTCTCATTAGCACTCACGCACTAATAACAACTTCATGCCATGCTGACTCTCATGTACGCAAAGCCCAGTTTGCACGGCAAAACCCTGTTAGCGTGATGCTAGCAGTTTTGATATGCTGTGCATAAAGCAACTTTTAGCAATGCATTACTCAACGGCTACTATTTATCATGTGCAATTATTGCCCACATTTATATACATATTTTATTCATTTAAAAATTGGTAACCGTGAGAGCCATACTGAGCCAAGACTCGTTTCCAGGTGCAACGCGGGGAAAGGCAGCACAATCACAAACAAAATACAGCCAGTCAGATGATCAAGGTACAATGAGGTTGACATACAGAGCACAAGTTGAGTGCAGTCCAGATAAAATGGCAAAACACTGTATATGGAGGAAAAAGAAACTAGCATACAAATCATTTGTGCCAACTGGGCAAACACTGTTCACTGCTCCCCCTGGTGTACACTGTACCTAAACTTCTGTGTGCTGAATGTTTTAATTAATTGCGTAACTGTTACATGTTAAGTCCTATTCTTACAGTCTCTCCTTGAAACCACACTACTTTTATGCTCAGAAGTTACCTTATCTACAAATTCTTACAAAATCAGGCAATGAAATTAAGTTTTTACAGCCACTAGCCAGCAGGGTGACAGGCTGTGGAAGTGCACCAGTCCACAGTCATTCCACTGGTCCTCTTGGTGCAACGACAGAAATGTTACCTCCTTCAGTACTGACCAGCGGGTTAAGTAAAAAAAAAAACATTTCATTGGCGTGATGCAAAATCTACCGGCATAAGGACAGTGCCAATCTCAACCATAGATAAATAAATACTGCACATGTCTGCTGCCTGTGACTTTAACCCCTTTCTTCTGCCACTACAACCACCTTCTAAATGTCTGAATGTTCAGTACTACACTACTACACAAAGGAATTAAAAAAAAAATGCCTCAAGTAAAAAGTACATCGAGTTCAGAAGACATTCTGACAGCAGCCTGGGAGCTACACTATGTAATTATGTCACCAGCGTCACCACTTTGTGCAGTGGACCATCAGAACAAAATGACAATGACAGGTGCTTTAAGTAGACTCAAATCTAGGTTCCATCAACTGCAGCATGAAGACTAATGCTGTTCTTGGAAGGAAGAGACTTTAAAACTATTTTTAGTGACAACAACTTAAGTTAAAGCTAAAGAGACCAAATGACTGTAATCCCCCCCCCCCAATTCGAAGCAGCTGTAAAATACAGCAGGTACAGTTCACTTTAGCCTCATGTGCAGTACGAAAGCTGCCTTCGGTTGCAGGCAGCTTGATAGCAGAAACAAACATTCAGATTAGTAGTTAACTTACCATATGCAGTTCCACCTGAGAACTAAGGCATCAGGGTTGCAAACTCATAAGCTACACCAGCTCCATATGCCGTTGGCTGCAGCGACTGGGTTTGGTGATTAAGCCTCTGCTTCCCCCCCTCACAGAAACACAAAGCGTGATACAATGGTGGAAAAAAAGAGATCCCCAGCACGGACTGAAAGAGCAGCCTGTGCTCACAGCACTTGCCATGAAAGAATGACGTGAAATGAAGCTCTCTGCTCCTTGCCCTCTGGCTAACGTCAAAGCTCCACCCCCTTTTCTATTCCCATGACAGCCTGAAGCAGCAGCTACAGCTGAGGGCTAAGCAGCACATGCCCCTGCTCCAGCTAGTAAGCCAATCAGATGCTGAGCTCTTATTGGGCTCTAGTCTCACATATCACTTGCATGTGTTTTTGTCCCAAGAGACCAGATATGCTAATATAAATCTGCTGCTGCAGAGTGTGGCAGAAACATGTTGGTAGGGTTCGGAAGGGGGGAGACGGTGGACAGTCAAGTAGCTAGAAAGCTGTGAGTGACAAAACACCAGCCTGTAACGCACAACACAATAAATCTTGCTGAGTGTAGCAACCACAAATATGACAAGTATTTGAGTTATTTAACAACATGAAACTGGTCAACAACTTCAGCAACAGCCCAAGCGGCAGCTGTACTTTACAAAAGTGAACAACCGCCTGTAAGTTTATTTTCCCCAGAAATGTCTCTTTTAGGACCTCAGACCATCTTTGATGTGGCTGGGGAAAAGGTTCAAACTTCAGGAAATAAACAAATTAAACAAGAATGAGTTTTCATCTGCCATGTGTTAATTAATGTCTGGATTGTCCAATCACATACTCCAGAGCTCGAAAAACTGCCCTGACTCGCACACTGAATCACAGCCACTCATATTAAACTATGGTACATTTAAATGGGGACACCTGAGGTTTTCTTTAGTTCCACCAGCACCATAAGTAAACATATGAAAGCCACAAAAATCTGTATAGTAAAAAAGCAGCTCACTAACAAAAACAGAAATATACTAATTACATATTCCAACACTGAGGGACTTTGGAACAAAATATACCGATTACAAATAAGACCAGCTAAATTATACTGGTCCCAGATATTCAGAAGCTGACAACCTGCTTGCCTATGAAAGATCTGATCATGCAGGGAAGCTCTCTTGCCAGCACTTGCTATCAAGGAACGTGCTAACATGTACCAAAAGGGAAAAAAGTTGCAACCCTGCCTAAAAGTGCCCCCCCCCAATCCCTTTGCAAGTGGATCCAGACTGATGCACCTGCCTTGTAACAAATATTTGAAAAAAGGAAAATGCACAAATGCCTGGAAAACCACACACATAACAGAAAACTAAACTCATATTCAGTTTGGTAAAAGAAAGGAAAAAGATGCTGATAAAAATAACATTTTAAAGTATTTGTAGTAATGCGTGTCCATGATCTGGTAATGGGTTACAGTGTCCATACCTGCTTATGGTTTTCATGATTTGGTTTTTAATGAAGACAGTAATATAACTTAGTCTATTTTTTGTCTCCTGTTTTAAGATTATACTATAGATGGCATTCTGGTTAAAATACACAGTGTGTGTTTATTACACTGGTAGTTGTATCATTGAAACGATTTATGGTATAGATTGTAACAGATTTCCAGCTGCCAATTTTGACACCAAACCAGCCCTTGCAGAATCAATGGCCACGGACGCCATCTCTGTCACATGGGGCAGGAGACATTATAGGCGAAAAAAGAAGAGCAACAGCAGTATCAAACACAGAGATCCCCAAGAGCCACGAAACTAGTTGGCAAATTTAGAAAAAAAACTATCAGCAAGCACAGGGAAGGACACACTAGGAGTGCACACACAACTCAGAACACTCTGCATAGGGATACAGTGCACGGGAAAAGTGCAACATAAACCAAATACCTTCCCTTTCCTTTTAGGACTACCAGCTCTGTCAAGAAATTCCACCTTGGGAATAATTCTTGGCAGAAAAATGAGGTCCCAAACCACTTGCCATCAGGAAAAGCACCGGCCAATGGCACTGCCTAGTGGAGCACTGCTCTACTACTTGGGAGACCTCTGATCAATTCTCTGTTCCGACTCCCTCGCTTGGACTGGTGGGATCTGGAATGGGATGTGGAGGCTTCGTGCATCAACCCTTGTGGGAGGATATTTACTGTCTCACCATCTGTAGGTGGGAAAGCGGGACTGCCTTTGCGCTGTGAGTAACCACACAGCGTTGACAGCTCCCCACCTTCACGTTGTTGCTATGTGCGTTCACTGGCAGCATGCTTGGCTAGTGACATGGCTAGAAAAATTCTCAGCCCAGCCGGAACGTCTGGGCCCCACTCTTCGCTACCTGCCAATTCCACCCCGCAGTGGGAGTCTCCGACCATGTCAACTTGAACAGTGGGGGATGCTGCCTGGCTGTGGTCAGGCCCCACCACGGAGGTGAGGGGTAAGCCATGGTGACTCAGGGGTGCAGAGGGAAGCTCTGGAGATACAGAGGGACAGAGGTGAGCCTGAGCAGTGTGATGGGGAAGGTTGTGCTGAGAGGGGTCAAATGTAAAGTAATATAAATTGTTAAAAAAAAAAAAGGTGGGGGGGATTGGTACATCAGATGATTCCTAACTGTATTTTACATACTGCGCAAATTGAATATTTTCAGTAGGAACGTGCATGGTTCTGATTTTTGGTACCTATAACTGTGTCTCCGTTGTGTTTTCTATATTGCATTTTTTTTGCACAGTCATGTTTACTAAAAATAAATATATTTTTACATAGTGGACTCATTTTTGTAATTGCTTATCAATAAAATAGCCATTCATGTTATGAGCTGCAGCAGTCGTGTGTGTTATACCAGTCTCAGCCAAAGTTGTAGAGCACTTTATGTGGTCTAATAAAAATATCTGAGTGCTAGTTGTATGTGTGTGCATTTCTATTACACCGACATCTTCCAGAGTGTATTCAAGACAAGTCTTGTGTCCTGTACTTCAAATCAAACAATTAGCCACCAGGAAATATGCAGCCTCTGTAGGGAGCACATGTCATTCACTGTGCTCTTTAATGGAACTTGAAAATTCCTTAGATTGAGAACAAACTTACTAACACATTCCAAAGGTCATACCCACTCAACTTGGGACAAAGGTCACATCCACTCTGCCTGGAACAAAGGACACTACAGTATGTAGGTACAGTTCTTTTTTTTTTTTATATATAAAGGTTTTGACACAGGACTCCACACGGCAGTACTATCTGAACTCTAATATGGTCTAGTGTACTACTTCCCTTTTCTGCTTCTCACTTCACAGACCACCATTACCAGAAGGTTTCCTTACAAGGCTCTCTCTAAAGCTCTTCCTGAATCTTGTCATGCATCTCATGTCACTTACAGGACCTCTTCTTGTCACTATTTTTTTTAATCAAAGACCGTGTTTCCCTTAAAGCATCTATGTAAGGTAATTCTCCCGTGTTTTTGCTTTGAGCCCTTATGTTTTTGTAAAACTCTCCATTCTCTCTCTCCCAGCCCATGTTATAGCTAGCACAGGGTCATAATGTTGTCGACATTTACATCGCGGTCAAAACCCACGCAGCCAAAATGCCGAAATCAAAGGTAGCACTCATCAAAACAGCAAGCGCTACCTTCCTAAACACAGCACAGGACACAGCACATACTGTATACTTCATGGGGTGATGCCCCCACAACCTCCCCAAATCCTCCCCACATGTAAATAACCAACCTGGGGAGATGGGAGAAACCCTCGGGGTAGATTCTTGAAGAAAGGAAAGGGACACAAGACAAGAAAAAATAAAATCAGATATCCTGGGATGGGGAATCGAACCACAGGACACAAACACTCCACTGCCATCCCTGCCTGTGGCTCTAACCTCTGAGCCACAGCAGCTGCTCAGCAGCACACCGCCAACCAGAGGCTTTCACATCTTTCCCTAAAACCAATATAGCTACAGGGATAGTGGACATTTACCTTCACTATTTTGTCCCTGTAGCTATTTTGCTTTTAGCTGTTTTGACCGCTCTGTTTTTCACGTGCGGTTTTTACTTCAATATAGTTGACCCAGTACCATTTTAACCAAAGTCCCAGCCCTTAATTTTGTTAAAACTGGTGCATTTTTTAATTTTTATTTTCTTTTGGGCCCCCCGTCATGCCGGAACCTCAGTCCGGTCATGGACCCCTTGCTCTACCTCATATTGGTTGTCCTCCTCGATACCCCCTGGCTTTCCCCTCAGGGCGGGGCCGCAGCACTCGGCTTCCCCATTAAGTGTCATGGACAACAGGATAGGTTGAAGAGTCTGCCAGAAGCTAGAGCGGGAGTGGACGCGCCTAGGAGTCGGCGGTGGAGGTTTTCCCTCTTTATAGGGCAGGGACGTAATGACGCCCCGCCCACCCCACCCCACCCCCAAGCTCTTGCTGGCACCTGGTCGCTACAGTACCCCTGGCCCCTACCAGGGTCCTCGACGCCGGACACACCCCCCTCCCGGAGAGCAATCCAGGGCCTCCTTCCTTCTCCCTGGCCGGCTCTCTGGCAACCTAGGTCCATTCCTCGCATCCTGGGCGCCGCTTCGCAAGCAGAAACTAACTGCTGCGCGCGACGGCCCGGCCACAATTAGTGCATTTGATGAAACCAAAGAGAGAAAAAAAAACACTGAAGAAAAAGAGAGAGAAAAAAGAGAGAGAAACAGCATGAGAAGTCAAAGAAATGGGGAGACAAAAACAAAACAAAAAAATCAAAGAACAAAGAAGGAGGGTCTACACTAATGCAGTCCACAATGCTATGGCTATAACAGGCCTGCTGGTCTCTTTTTTAATTATGACCTATTACATTATAATAACTGGGGAGCATTCCCCCCATAGGGAAACCCGGTTATAATTCACCGTTTAATCGGCTGGTTATAATGGTGACCACACACCGAGTTTCCCTCACTCCATGCATGTACCATTGCTTTCTTCCCTTCCTTGTGTATACACTTCAATGGCTCCTTCAACATGACCATGGCTACCAGCACGGAGATTGAACTCCATATAACTGCTGTGTCGAAAAAATGTTCCACAGCAATTATATAAAACAATACATGGGGTAGAGCACAAAAACTCGAATTTTACACACACCCTCGGTGTTGGATGCTTGTATAACCCCCCTAGAGCTTTGCTCTTGGAGCTTATGTAGCATCAAAGACCTTGAGTGTGTGTAAAATTCTCATTATACTCCTTAAACCGTATAGGAAAGGCTGACGACATTGAATATGTACTCTTTGGAAACTAGGAGGGACAGGAGATATGATCAAAACCTTCAAGTATGACTGAAACCTTCAAGTCCCTAAAAGGCATAAACAGAGTGCCGCACACTGAGCTTTTGACCAGGAACACCAGTTCTATAACACGGGGGCACAAGTGGAAATTAAAAGGTAGAATTTCAGGAGTGACATCAGAAGGTATTACTTCTCAGAGAGGGTGGTAGAACCGTGGAATAGACTGCCACCTAAAGTTGTGGCTACAGGGTCAGTGTCATGTTTTAAGCGCAGGTGGGACAAGGCTTGGGCACAATCAAACAGCAATAGAGATGGCTAGGGTGGACATCTAGAGGGACAAGTCCCCGGTACAGCAGTAGGTACTGGGGAACCATTTAGGGAAGACTCGATGGACCTCAGGTCCCCTTCTGTCATCATTTTCTATGTTTCTATATTATTCTACATATAAAGTACCCCCATGATACAACAACCTGGGCATGAGCGTAAAATGGAGCCTATTATAATGTATTTGATGCTATAACTACAGTCACGGCACAATGCGCAAAACAATAAACAAATCCAGAAAATCAAAGAACCCACTCTGGTTTTCCAAAAATGTGTTGACTATAATTAGAGATGTGAAAAAAGTTTATAGAAAGTACAAGGAGACCAAATCCGAGAAGGACAGAGAAAAACGCAGGATTAAACTTAAGGAAGCAGGAAAAGCAATTAGGGTAGCTAAGGCCCAGACGGAGGAAAGAATAGCGCAGGGAATGAAGGGGGGGGGGGGCAAAATACAGGTTACTCACCTGTAACAGGAGTTCTAGGAATGGTATATGTTGTTCATCCACACTGGCAGGTTCCTTGCCGCTTTAAATCTTGCCGGAAGGTCTTCAAGCTGGCTCCTCCCATCCGCCCAGGCGGTAAAACTCTCGGCTCCACCCCATGACGCCAGTTCTAGCCCGCTGGAAGCCAGGTGGCGCGTTGAAGCTGGGGCGGTCGGTTGGGTTGTGTGGATGAACAACATATACCATTCCTAGAACTCCTGTTACAGGTGAGTAACCTGCATTTCTAGGGACATGGAAATGTTGTTCAATCCACACTTACTGGCAGACTCCTAGCAGTTCTCCGGGAGGAGGGAGGCAAGGTGCGCACCCCCCTACTTGGGAAATAAGGACAGGAGAACCGAGTTACCAAAACCAGCATCCCGGCATGACTCAAGGTCAATGTGGTAGTGGGTAATGAAGGTGTGTGCTGACTTCCAGGTTAGCAGCCCTACAGATTTCCTGGATAGGGACATCCCTGGAAGCAGCCACCGATGCAGCGGTATGGTGGGTAGAATGAACTCTTATCCCTTTGGGAGGTTCCATGCCCGCCAACCTGTAGCAGAGATCTATGCAGGAGGTGACCCACCTGCCTATCATCCACTGGGCTGCAGGTCTGCCAGGTCTTCAGTGTAGGTGACAAACAGCTGGCAAACTTCTCCACGAACTTCAGCCGTCCACTCCTTGTAATAAGAGAGCGCTCTTCTAGCGTCCAAAGTATGGAGCCTATATTCGGCCTCTGAGATGTGATTGGGGGTAGAACACTGGCAGAGTCAACACCTGGTTAAGGTGACACTCCGACACCACCTTCACAAGGAATTTCAGGTGGGGGCTCAGGACAACCTTGTCCCTGTGGAAGACTAGATAAGGAGACTCGATGGAAAGTGCCTGGAGCTCTCCCATCCTTCTGGCTGATATGACAGCCACCAAGAAGGCGGTCTTCCACGACAGGTGAGAGATGTCACACCTGTGCATCGGTTTGAATGGCTTGCCCATGAGCTTAGCCAATACCAGCAGTAGATCCCACGGAGGTGGAGGTTCTCGCACCGGAGGGGATATGTGATCAAGGCCTTTGAAAAAGCGCCCGACCACCTTCTCCTGCGCCACCAACTGCTTCCCGGCCTGCGCCTCGTAAGCAGAGATGGCTGCCAGGTGCACCTTAAGGGTCGTCGACCGAAGCCCTTGCTGAGAAAGGGACCACAGGTAGTCCAGAATGCTGGCCAAGGAACAGGAGGAATGGTCCAACCCCTTATCCTGACACCAAACGAAGAATCTCTTCCATTTGAAGGCATAGCATTTTCTGGTTGACTCCCTTACGGGATGCCTCAACAACGCTGAGGACCTCGTCGGAAAGACCCAAGGCCTGGAATTCTAGCCGCTCAGGAACCAGGCCGTCAGGTGCAGGGATTGAAGGTCCGGGTGGAGTACCCTCCCCCTGTTGACTGAGATCAGGTCCGGGCGGGCTGGAAGCCGCCTCGGGAGTCTGGAGCTGAGGCTGAGGAGATCTGGATACCAGAACTGGCAGGGCCAGTCTGGGGCTACCAAAGTCACCTGCTCCTTGTCCCTGCTCGCCTTGAGAAGCACCTTGTGGATCAAGGGAATTGGGGGAAAGGCGCAGAAGAGGCCCGGGGTCCACGGCCTTGAGAAGGTATCCCCCTGCAGCGAGCCCTGCTGAGTGGGGCGGGCATGAAACAGCCTCAGCTTCGCATTCTCCCTGGAGGCAAATAGGTCCACATGAGGTGCGCCCCAGTGGGAGAATAGATCGTGTACTACCTCCGGCAGGAGAGACCACTCATCAGATGCAGCACCTATCCGGCTTAGGGCATCGGCCAGAGTGTTGGAGGCTCCTGCCACATGGATGGCTAGGAGATCCGCCTCCAGTCTGCTCACGAGAGACCAAGTGTGGAGAGCTTCCTTGCACAGAGGCAAGGAGCGCGTCCCACCCTGGTGGTTTAGGTAGTACATGGTCGTGGTGTTGTCCGTCTGGACCTGGACCACTTGACCCCGTACAAATGGAGCGAAGGCGGTGAGGGCTAGTCGGACCGCTCAAAGCTCCAGCAGGTTGATGTGACATCAAGACTCCTGAGGGGACCAGAGGCCGTGCGCTCTGAGCTCCCCCAGATGGGCACCCCAACCCATCAGAGAGGCGTCGGTCATTAGAGTGACCATTGGCTCTGGGTGGACAAACGGGATACCCTCCTGCAGATGAGCTGGAACGAGCCACCACTGGAGAGCGTTCCACATCTCCTGGGTCACTATCACTGGCTGGTCCAGAGGACCGGAGCACTATGACCATTGGCGGGCCAGCCCCAACTGAAGGGGACGCATGTGCCAGTGGGCCCAACAGACCACGCTGGTGCAGGCTGCCATGAGGCCCAGGAAGTCCCGGGCAGGGAGCAATTGCCCAACCAGAAATGATTGGGCAAAGGAGGAAAGAACCCCGGCCCTGTCCGCCGAGAGCCATGCCCTGGCTCGAAGACAGTCGAGCTCTGCTCCAATGAACTGAATCACCTGCATTGGCACAAGTTCCGATTTGGCCTCGTTGATGAGGAGGCCAATCTGAGAGCAGACCTGGAGGGTCAGATCCCTGGACCGCTCCACCTCCAGCTTGGAGGAGGCTGCAATCAGCCAGTTGTCCAGGTAAGGGTACACCCGGCCCCGCCGGTGCCGCAGGAATGCTGTCACCACTGCCATGCATTTGGTGAAGACCCTGGGAGCTGGAGAGAGGCCGAAGGGCATGGCCCAGAACTCAGATAGGGATCCCTCCGCCTGAAGAGGAGGAATCGCCAGAGACGGACGGATTGGGACGTGAAAGAACGTGTCCTGAAGGTCCAGAGAACAGAACCACATGCCTCGTTCCAAGGATGAGATGATCTGAGCCAGAGTGACCATCCTGAAGGTTCGAGACCTTAGGAACTTGTTCAAGTTATGTAGGTCTAGAATGGGGCGCCAGCCCCCCGTCCGTTTTGGGATCAGGAAGTACCTGGACACAAACCCTGGGTCTGATGGAGGATCCGCCACCTCCATGATCACCTCCTTCTGGAGGAGCACGGCAATGTCGGATCGATGAGCCAACTGAGAGGCTGCGGACTCTGTAGCCCCCTGTGGGGTGATGGCTCGATAGGGTGGGGACTGCCCGAATTCCAGAGGCAGACCCTTTCCTACCACTTCCAGCACCCAGCGGTCTGTGGTGATATCGGCCCAGGCGGAAAGGAAGTGGCGGAGCCGTCCCCCCATGGGGGGAACCCAGGGAGGAGTGATGAGGTTGGGGGCTGACACCCCTCAACCCATTCCCTGGGCAGGCTTGGAGGAAGGACCGGCCAAGTAGCCTCCTGGACCTTTCCCTCCTGGCTTCCTGTTGGAGGAAGCAGCAGGCTTGGCTCTGGGGTGCCAAGTGCAAGCCTGCTGGCCCTGATGCTGGTGTTGCTGGGCTGGACGTGCCGCAGGGGCTGAAGGCCGAAAGGGCTTACGCTGCTGCTGGTGGCCTTTGTCCTTCTGGGCAGACATGACAGAGTCCAAGGTGGCACTGGACTTCTCGATCCTTTGCAGATGACCCTCCACCCCGGGACTGAACAAGTCGGTACCCAAGAAGGGAATGTCTGCCAGCTTGTGCTGGGTATCTGCCATAAAGGTAGAGATCCGCAGCCAAGCTCTGCGGTGCATGACCACTACGGCCACTATTGACTGGGCACACGAGTCAGCGATGTCCAGGGAAGTCTGGAGCTGCTGTTTGGCCACCACCCTTCCCTGATCCCGCACCTGCAGGTCAGCTGGGAGATGAGGAATCACCTCATCCAAGGAGCCCAAAAGGGTGTGTGAAAAGTGTGCCATCAGAACGGCCGAGCTGGCCTGACGAAGGCCTAGCGAGGAAGCTGCATAGACTTTCCGCCCGGAGTAGTCCAGTTTCTTGGACTCCTTATCGGGTGGCTTGTCCACATCCCGAGTGTTCCTGGAACGCCAGAAGACGCTGTCAGTCACTAGCCCCTCTGCGGAGGGGTGCTCTGAGAAACCGGAGAGTGAACCAGTGGGAACAGCATACTTTTGAGCCATCCTGGCCGAAGGTGCTGGACAAGAAGCTGGCCGCTGCCATAGCGCCAGGGCCGGGCCAACAATGGCTTCGGCCACGGGGAAGGCCTCCGTGGAGGAATCCCCTCGGTCCAGTATCTCCGTGAGGGGATACTTGAACCATTTTGAAACGGGTTTGAGCTTTATCCCAGTGGACTCCGAGATGAGTCGAAGCATTCCAAGAAATGAGGATGGGCTCTCGCCCACCGACTGACCCCTGGTGGACTCCAGGTCAAGCGGTCTGGAAAACAAGGAGTCGTCGTCAGACTCCGAGGAGTCTGCAAACAGCTGCCGAGGGCCTGAGCCACCCTCCACCTGCTGAGGTCAATCGGGAGTGAGGGTGACAGACAACCGATGGGGCAAGCCCTGACCCGACCGAGAATCCTTGGTCTGGGCCCCAGTTTTAGGTTGTGGAGGCGGGGGTTCCACCACAATGGGTGGCACAGCCGGTTTTGGCCAAACAACCGATGCCGGCTTCGGCTCCTCGACTACAACGAGGGGTTGTTTTGGTTGCTCCAGTGACAGCCACTTAATGGCCAGGGAAGGCGACGGAGTCGGCTTATTCCTGGTCAAAAGGAGCTGCTGCCACATTAGATCCTCGTAGCTCTGACGCAATTTTCGCCGGAGCCTATCCTCCAAAGAGGATGAGGATGAGCGACGCCGCCACTGTCCACGGTGCCAAGACAGAGACCGCCAATGTCGGCGGAAACGGCTGGACCTGGAAGAGGTCTGAGACTGAGACCTTTGGTGTTTCCGAGGGTGGGTCTGAGAGGGGGCGGGGGAAATCCGCTCCTCCCTCGGTTCAGGGACCTTAACTGGGGACTCCGGTACAGGAGGCACAGGCAAGTCCTCGGTTTCCATCAGGGGAACCGGTGAAGAAGGGTTGTCAGCTTCTCCAGTCAACAGCCCGTCCGACGGGTCGAGAAAAATCTCAACTGCGTCAACGGGTTTCTCGGCCGGCTGACCTAACGGGGACACCGTGAAGCCAGTGGCCTTAGCCGCAACTTTGACCAAAGTCGAGTGTCGACTGTCCGGGGAAGGAGACCTCTCCTGCTCCCATGAACGTTGACGGTGGGACTTACCCTTAAGAGTCCTTCTTTTTGGACCGAGAGGAATGTCCTGAAGGCCCTTCTCCCTTGGTGGAGAGGGACTGACAAAGCTCCTTGAATGAAGAAGCCATGTAGGAGTAGCCCAAGGAGAGCGGGATAAAGACCGCAACCAATGAAGATGATGCTGTGGCCTGAGCCGCTTTCTCCTCGAGGGTGATCATCTGCTCGAGCTGTTCAGCCGAGCCCGCAGCTGCGGACACCACCCAATGGGCCTCCTTCGACTTGACCGGAGGATAACATTTCTCGGGGTGCCCAAGTTGCAGTCTGGCAGCGCGATCCTCTAAGACTGTGGCCAAAAAGGACTTGCACAAGTCGCTGGCCTGCGAATCGTGATCAAGCCCCAGGCAGTAGGCACACGTGGAGTGCGGATCGGTCTGGGACATCTTCTGCCCACAGGGGCACTGACGAAATCTGGGAGTTGATTTGTCCATCACACCCACGAGGGAGGATAAAGACCGAAGTCTTCTAAATTTTAAAATTAGTTTCGGTTAACCGAAGAGTTTGAATCCAGGCCTAAACGCACAGTGCATAGGAGGGAATCTGAGCTTCTGAGCGGTAAGGAAGATCTGGCGTCATGGGGCGGAGCCGAGAGTTTTATCACCCGGGTGGGTGGGAGGAGCCAGCTTGAAGTCCTTCCGGCAAGATTTAAAGTGGCAAGGAACCTGCCAGTAAGTGTGGATTGAACAACATATCCATGTCCCTAGAAACATTCTTTCATTATATACGGGAAAAAAGAATGAGTAAGGGAGGAATAACCACGTTAGCAACTAAAGAGGGACAGCTGGTGGAGAACGACAAAGACAAGGCGGAAGTACTATACAAATTCTTCTGCTCGGTCTTCACTCATGAAGACAAAGGTAATGGTCCAGCACAAGACAAGGCACATCTCCACAACAGGGAAGTAGACACTAGCCCCTTTACAAAAGAAAGGGCCCTTGAGGAACTGTCTAAATTATAAGTGGACAAGGCAATTGGGCCAGATGGAATACTCCCAAGAGCTCTGAATGAACTGAGAGAGGAACTTGCAGCCCCACCAGCCAATCTATTTTAACAAATCACTGGAAGATGGCATAGTGCCACAAGACTGGAGAAGGACCACAGTTGTGCCACTGCACAACAGTGGCAGCAGGAAGGTAGCAGGAAATTACTGCCCAGTCTGCCTGACCTCAGTGGTGTGTAAAGTAATGGAGACATTACTTAAAGAAAGGGTAGTGGGAGTACCTGAAAGAAAGTAAGAAACTTGACCCGAAGCAGCATGGCTTCATGGCAGGATGCTCAAGCCAAACAAATATGATAGAATTCTTCGACTGGGTTACAAGAGGAGTGGAACAAGGTGCGGCTGTGGACATAGTATATCTGGATTTTAGCAAAGCCTTTGATAAGGTTACACACAGAAGGCTAGCAAATCAATTGGAGCAAACAGGCATAGGTCAGAAAGTGGTCAACTGGATAAAAGCTGGTACAGGACAGGACTCGAAGAGTTATGGTAAATGGCACCTTGTTGCAGGAGGGGAGAGTAACCAGTGGGGTTCCACAATGATCAGTGCTTGGCCCAATCCTTTTCAACATATTCATCAGCGACTTCACTGAGGGGCTGAAAGGGAAAGTCTGCCTGCTCATGGACGATACAAAGGTCTGCAACAAGGTGGACACACAGGAAGGGGTCCAAGGAATGGATGCAGATCTAAGAAAGCTGGAGGAATGGTCCAAGAACTGGCAGTTGAGATTCAATGCTAAAAAAGTGTACAGTAATGCACCTGGGTAAGAGGAACCCAGGAAACAACTATGTCCTGGAAGGGCAGCAACTGGAAAAGAAAGATGGCACGGGTTCTAGGACTTATGATATCTGGTGATTTAAAGGTAAGATAGCAATGCAAAAAGGCAGCACTAAGGGCAAGCGGCATCCCTGGATGCATAGGTAGGGGTATTACTAGCAGAAAGCTTGAGGTAATCCTCCCACTCTATCAGTCCTTGGTGAGGCCACACTTGGGAGTACAATGTGTAGTTCTGGAGGCCACACCTAAAAAAGGACATAGACCAACTGGAATTCGTGCAGAGGAGAGCCACCAAGATGGTGCAGGGACTAAACCATGAACCTTATGAAAGTAGGATCAGCCAGTTAAATCTATTCTCCCCTAGAGCAGAGAAGTAACAGAGGAGACATGATAGAAATATTTGAATTTGTTAAAGAGATAAACACAGTACAAACCAGTAACCTCTTTCAGGAAAATAGGACTGCGCGTACAAGAGGGCACAACTTATGCCTGATTGGCGGTAAATTCAGAACCAATGTTAGGAAGTACTTTTTCACAGAGAGGGTCGTGGACCCTTGGAACAGCCTGCCACCTGATGTGGTGGCGGCTATGACTGTCAGAGAATTCAAACGGGCATGGGACAGTCAATGCAGTCACCTGAACAAGTGCAGTAGATGGGGGGGGCAGACATCTCGGGCAGACTAGATGGGCCGCACAGTCTCCTTCTGCCTGCAAATTCTTATGTTCTTATGATGCTTTTATTTTTAATATATCCATGTTGCAGATCAGGATTATAAGACCTTCTTTTATGGCTCAAAGGTTTTCCAAACTGCTGTTTAAATAAATAAATAAAAGCTAATAAAGTATAGTATAAGTTGAAAGAACAGAGAAGGGGTGGTGTAGCCATGAAACTAGCCCTGCTAACCTGGGGGAAAGGAAGAGACATTTTAAATCTTTTTTTTCTGTTTTTGACTGTAATAATGAATAATCTGGGTCCCAAATACTCAACCAATATGTGGCTGTAGGTATTCACATACTCCTGTACCTCCGGTCAAACTCTATGTAAGCAGAGGATGCTGTTCTCCCATTCCTTCTCTTGGTCCTGTGTCAGTGTGATACTTTTTTTCTTAATTGGCTCATGTGGTTATTTGACTTTATGGTAACCGTATAACTGCTTCCGTCACATCTTGGAGAAAAAATAGCTACCTGTTGCTCTGTCAAAAAGTCTAACCCAATTAGCAGTCTTAAAACTCAAGTCACTGAGATTTTACTCAGTACTGGGGTTATAGCAACAAGTACCTTGGTCTGCAGCTTAAGAACACTTTCTTCACCGGCCCAGTGGAGGAGCAGTTGTGCCTCTGCCCCCAGTGCCTGTGACCCAGGTTTGGGAATAGACAAAGCCATTCGGTGGGCCAGCAGGGTGAGGAAGGATTGAGTGCCCGATGGCAGCTCTTCTTCCACGGGAAGGGGGACACCATTTCCTGCTGCAGGGACTGCCACCTGGCGCAGGCTGGGCAGCAGCACAGTGGGAGCGCACACAAGCAAGCGATTGGGCTGGAGTGCGATGTGCTGGTGCACGTGTCCTGATGCTCCAGTTCAGGGGAGAAAACTGGAGGAAAAAGATGCCAGACTGCTCCTAGCCAGCACCCCCCACAAGCTCTCACACAACTGACACATCTGACCACCCACCCAATGGGTTTCTGTGCAAGAGGTGGGTAACAATGAAGTCCATGAGAAGGTTGTTGACGGGTCCGGGGGTTGCCATTGGGCAGATTTAGGCAGAAAGACAAAATACTGATCAAAATAAAAAAGAACACCTTCTCATTCTTTAAAGCAGCAGTATGTCTCAGTTGGCAAAACATTTTTATCATATAGTTTTTCAGTAAAAATGTTTTTCCAGTATCCTTAGATTCATGTTCAGTGTATTTTTAGTTTTCGCAAGTATTTTTAAACAGCTTTCACAGCTAATTTAGTAATTAATGACTCACATCATTAAAGATGGCCACCTCTCGCAATTTGTAAAGATCTCTCCTGCTGAGGTTACCTGCTGAATGTACATGCTAGATTCATACTGTATTGGGATGGTGCTACTTCGTTTCTGATGGCAAACAGTACAACACTGTACCAAGAGAATAAATTTTTTCATTGCGGCATGGGAGTTGGAACTTTTTTTAAAACGTCTAAATCCTGTATCTTATTATTTATTTGAAAATTGAAAACTGGCAGATGCACACTGAGCCGAGGCTCGTTTCCAGGTATGAGCCAGGAGTGGGAAAACAGAACAAGAACACAGCTTAAAACAAAGTAGCAAAACAGTAGGCATTACATTGGCAATAAGTTAGTACAGACTGGAAATACATATTCCAAAAATTGTGCATACCTTAAATAAAGTGCGGTACAGCTCAATAAGAACCCCTTCCAAACAGATACGTAAGAATGGAAGATACACACGGTGAACAAAACAAACTGAATAAGCTGGATGGCCTGAAAGGTGAGTTAAACTATCTGATGTCGTAAAGGATGAAGAACTGAAGTGGTCTGGATGTGAAGCCCAAGTGCGGGAGCCCAACCAGATGCTTAACAAGAGTGGTTTACGCTTGGCCAGGGAGGTATCAGGAGGAAAGGAGGCAGGGGCAGATGGGGAGGGGTTGGAGTTTCATCTGGTGCCATAGAGAACTAGGGAAGGGAGGGAGAGGCAGAGGGAAGAGGCAAGTCTTTCCAGAGTAAGGGAAGTTGATAGGAGAAGGCAGACTGCCCAGCAGAGTAGCAGATGTGAGGAGTGGCAAAAGTGTGATGGTCCCCGGAACAGAGAGGAGAGGAGAAGTAAGAGGGAAAGGATGTTCAGGAATGAAAAAAAATAAAAATACATGTCTTGATATTTTTGCCAGATGAACATTACTGCTGAAAAAAATACTATATAAAAGTACTAACAAATTCTACTGCTTTAAAGAGCTAGTGTATTGCTTAAAACTAATATTAGTTTTTAAAAGCAGTTAACCACTACTTTTTGTATTTCTGGTACATTTTCTTTTCTCTTTGGTTAATTAGAAAATTGTTTGCCTGATGTCAGTAGGCGTGATGTGTGGGACAGCATTTTGCCTGGCAGCTGAAATATCAATCTCTATTACCCCCATCCCCCACCAGAGTATCAGTACTGTGACCTCACTTCTGCTTGGGAAGAGCCACTCAGCGGCTGCAAGGTCAGTCAGTGAGATCACAATGCTAATGATGTAGTGTGGGGTGGGGGGACAGGGATATGTTGGCTGCCAGGCTGAGAGCTGTTCCACACATCCAGCACAACAGTATCACATAGAAGACTTTCTAGTACGCAAAAGGAAAACAAAAAATACTTTTGAAATAAAAAGTTTGAACTGACTACTTCTTAAAATTTGTGTTACTTTTCTGTCTGACTGTTTTGGCTCCACTAGCTCTTTAAGTAAGCAATAAACCATGCCAGAGGGTGGTTTAAAGGATTTTGAGATGCACACACCAAGGGTGTGAGGCACGAGGCTGAAGCCTGAGTGTGCTTGCACCCCAACAATATCCTTTAAACCATATTCTAAAGTGGTCCCTTGCACTTATAAAATGGTCCATTTAAAATGAACGTGTAAGCATATTTAAAAACAGGCAAACGCAGTTCTATGTGGAGTTGTATTTTCATAGAGCGTGCAATAGACAAATGGAATACGCTGCCCAGAGATGTGGCTGAAGCCAAAACTGATGAGGTTTGAATCTGGGTGGGACACATAGGGAACAGTGGGACCCACAGGCAGAAGAGAGTGAGGGATACCTGGGGAAGGGGGGGGGGGGAAGAGATACGGCCAGCCACTAGGGCTATCAGATCTCTATATTCAGCCCAGTGTTAGGCCTAGCATGACGACAGGCAGGCAAATGGGCAGACTGGCTGAACCTCTGAGTCTTTTTCTGTCAATAAAATCTACATTTCTATGTGTGAGTGCAACAGAGCAGTGAATTTATATTTTATAGTGTGCTAGCTGTGGCTGCTGCTACTGCTGGTGACTAGGAGCACAAATGCAGTGTGGTCAAAAATTCAAATAAATACAATTTAGTCTTCTGCAAGGGGGCTGGGCTGCATTGATGGTACAGAGAGAAAGGCAGGCAGGCTCAGCAGGATGGTTTATTCTGAAAACTGGTGTGAGTGTAATGATTTGTAAACACATTAGGGCTACTGTACACGTATTATAAATTAAACCACTATTTATTTGCTTTGGCCAATGAAATTTCAAGATTCTTTCTTGCCATTTTACAGGCATACATTACCTGACGAGCAAGATTTCTGCCGAACAAAACTTTTTACCTGTTAAGATACTGTCTCACAATTGGTACCACAATAGAACTTTTAGCTAGTTAATTTCAGCACATCTGGACTACTGTGTTGTAGTTTTAGTCAAGTCTTTTGCACAACATTTCTTTTTTTTACTTATTCTTTATTCCTCCTAAACTCTCCCCCCAACCCCCAAATCGAGCCACTTATTTGGATCTCTCACACCCTTACTACCGCTGTGGTGTCTGCCCCTAGAGTGCTAGGCTGCTCCTGGTACTGTTCAAGAGGCTCGGGTGGGGCGAGGAAGGTTCCCCCCCTTACATTCTCAACTTCAGAGGAGTGCCTGCACAGCAGAGTCTGCCCTTGCCCTGGTAGCTGGGTGAACGGAGAGATGGTCACCTAATCTTAATGAGGGATTCTCTCCTCTTTTCTTTGTGTCTTCCCCCTGCTGATGCCGGCACGCAGGGAGGGCCAATGGGACAGGAGTGCGCTGGAATGTGGCTCTACCCAGGCCCCTCGGCCAACATCAGCCCCTCCCATTCTTACTGCTACCCTGACTGCACAGCCAATACCCGGGTTCACCCGGGAGATGGCAGTAGAGCAGTGGGGCATGCTTGCAACCCTCCCCCAGCAACCCAAGTCAGTCACCGAACTCGGGTCACCGGCATGGAATGAGGTGTGACATCCAGCACCTCAGCCCTCAGTGCCACCAGGCCGGCCCTTTTGCACAACATTTCAAATCCATTAAAGGTCCTCTAAAGTCAAACAGTCAGGATAGCATTACAACATAGAGGATTGTGTATAAGCAGTCATACATAACAAGGCAGTTTTCGATCGAGAGGTTTCTGCGGTAACAAATGACCTCGAGAGCACAGCTCGAGAGGTCCGTTACCACGGAAACCTCAAGTTCGGTAAACTGTCTTGTTTGAGTATGATTGCTCATACACAATCTTTTACAGTGTTTGGGCAATCATACTTTGCCTCCATTTGTCAAAAAAAATGCATCCCCAGCACTGACAGGTACCTCTGCGGCGTGGTTTGTACAAGCGCAGCTTGCTTCCGGATCTGCTTTCACCGCCACGGCCCCTTCATTGCACATGGGCGACGACGTTCGATCTTGTTGTGCTGCACTAGTGACGTACTCAGAGCAGCACAAGATTGTAACAAAGTCAGGGCAGCACAACGACGCTGTTCCAGGCATGGATTCCATGGGGAACAGCGTTCTACCATACACTATATCATTTGTGTTAACACCAGGTACGTCTAATCAAAGTTCATACAGGTTACCACTTGCAGGTAGGCACGGACAACATCTCTCCAATAAAATTTGTGAGCTCCAAACAAATATGATAAATGTGTTTTCATATAGTATCTTTCATGGAAACATATCCCAAAATGTTTTATATGAAGAAAGATACTGTTCTACAAGAGCAATTAAAGAAAGAGAGTAGACTCAGAATAAGCAATACTATTAACGCTATGAATTAAGATATAGGGTAACTGAAAACATGACTAAATCACAAATATATGACACTGCCATTATCACTGGAATCACTGAACAGACAGGTCACAGAAAACTGATCAAGAGCTCAAGAATAATGGCCAACAGCCGACCCAATGGAGGAGCAGTTGCACTTCCATGCCCCACACCGAAGATCTGGGTTTGGGAACAAACTAGGGTCGTTCGGTGGGCCAGCCAGGTAAGGGAGGATCCGGCACCCAATGGCAGCTCCTCTCCTTTCTTGGAGAGGGGTGACACCAGGTCACACTGCAGAGACTGCCACCTGGCGGAGGCTGGACAGCAGCACAGTGGGAATACATGACAGGCATGGCTATAGCATGATGTGCTTGGTACACACGTCCCAGTGCTACAGCCCAGAGCGGGAAAATGGAGGAAACAGACACCGGGCTGCCCACAGATCGCCCCAAGCAGGCTCTTGCAAGACCAACATGCAAGCCACCCACCCATCGTGGTTCTGAACAACTGGTGGATAACCCAGTGGGTGGGTGGGGGGTTAAGCAACCTGAAAACTTCTTTAGTGTATCACTTGGGTGAACTGCACATTCATGACAGTATCATCATTTGCTCAACAGGTTCTCAAGCACCCTCCTCCTTGCAGTCAACAGAAAGTTAGCAAAACATTACAGACAGCTGCAAAGAGTAGTAGCAAGGCACAACTCACTCACTGACGCCCATAAAACAGATTATCCCAGTCAAGAAATGCATTTCAATGGGACAGCAACAAAACAGTTCCTGACTTTGATCCCAGTAGGAACTGGTATGCTATGCAGAAGATCAGCCCTAAAAAGTGTACGGACACCTTTTAGTGAATCGATAAAAAGTATCAAATCACCTACTTTGTCTAGCAAATAAACAAACAATTGTTGACCTGTACACTGACGGTCAAACATTAATCACCTGGTTTCACATTATCACGTAATCAGGTTTTTATTTAGGTAACCTCTTTTCCTCCCTTAACCTATTCGGTAGCTTATCATTCCGCAAAATAACTTATGTGAAGTGTAATTTTTGGAAGCCTCAATTTATTTTAAAAACACTCATAAAAAATGCTCCCTGGACCCACAGTCAAAACTCCCCTACTTCTGAGGTGGGAGGCAGGCCCCCAAGCTGACATGTTTTGTAATGTCAGTACTGGAATAGCACAAGGGCACGCTCCACAGACTATATTGGGAGCAGGTTCGATGTGCTTTTTCTTAAATACTTTTATAAAATGGGCAAAGGATTTCAAGCAATCTGATTGGTTGTTAGCCGTGCATTAGATGTGTCTAATGCACAGCTAAAACTAGAAACCCCATTAAGAATACACAGGCCCATTTTATAAGTGCAATAAGCCACTCTGGGGATGTGCATTAGACAGTTCTAATGCACGGCTAGGGGACTGGACGCACTCGGCCCGTGGCCTCGTGCTTCACTACGTCCCCCTAGCTGTGCATTAGAACCGTCTAATGCACACCCCATCGTGTCTTACTGCTTACTTGAGTGCCAGTTTTAAGAAAGGAAGGCCACCACTCGACTAACAAGGTCCTTGTTAGTCATGCCTTCAACCTCAGAAGTAGGGGCGTTTTGGCTGCGGGTCCAGGGAATGTTTTTTATGAGTGTTTTTTTAAAGAAACTGAGGCATCCAAAAATTACACTTTACATAACGATCATTTTGCGGAAGGGTAAGCTACCGAATAGGTTGGGGGGGAGGGGGGAGTTGCCTAAAGAAAAACCTTTTCTTTAAAAATACATAGTTACTTAGCATCAAAAGTACTGGCTAAAAAGGGCACATAAAACATGGTGAGTATATAAGATATGCCATGGGCTGACTAAAAATATCACATTTATGTTTTATTTGAAGGGTTTGACCCCCACAGACCTCACCTTTGGCTCTGCCACTTGTGAGGTCATAGGTTATACAACGACAGTGGCTCTCTGGCAAGATTCGTTCTTTCAATGAAGATGTTACTCCTGTTTAACTGCAGCAGATGCCATTGTGAGGTCATCAAATGTTGTGCAAGCTGTTCTCCCACTGGTTAAGAGCTCCTTTGTGACCAGCCTAAAGTGGAAATAAATGCTGATGACCCCCAACACCAAGACTGAAATAAATGATTTATTTCCACTTTAAGCCTGTCACACATGAAAATAAATACAGGTTACTCACCTGTAACAGGAGTTCTAGGAATGGTATATGTTGTTCATCCACACTTATTGGCAGGTTCCTTGCCGCTTTAAATCTTGCCGGAAGGTCTTGAAGCTGGCTCCTCCCACCCACCCGGGTGGTAAAACTCTCTGCTCCGCCCCATGACGCCAGATCTGGCCCGCTGGAAGCTCAGGTTGTGCGTCGAGCCGGGAGGTGGTCGTAGGATGAGCAACATATACCATTCCTAGAACTCCTGTTACAGGTGAGTAACCTGTATTCTAGGGACATGGATATGTTGTTCATCCACACTTATTGGCAGACTCCTAGCAGTTCTCCGGGAGGAGGGAGGCAAGGCACACCCCTACTTAGGAAATAAAGACTGGAGAACCGAGGCCCCAAAACCAGCATCCCGGCGTGACTCAAGGTCGATGTGGTAATGGGTAATAAAGGTGTGCTGACTTCCAGGTAGCAGCCCTGCAGATTTCCTGGATAGGGACGTCCCTGAAGCAGCCACCGATGCAGCAGTATGACGGTAGAATAAGCTCTTATCCCTCTGGGAGGCTCCATGCCCGCCAACTTATAGCAGCGATCTATGCAGGAGGTGACCCACCTGCCTATCGTCCACTTGGCTGCAGGTCTGCCAGGTGCGGCTTCAGCGTGAGGTGACAAACAGCTAGCCACCTCCCCGGCTTCAGCCGCATGCCTCCTTATAATAAGCGGTGAGCCTCTTCTAGGTCCAGAGTATGTAGCCTATATTCGGCCTCGAGATGTGATTGGGTAGAATAATCGGAGAGTCAGCACCTGGTTAAGATGAAACTCCGACACCACCTCCGGAAGGAATTTCGGTGGGGTGCAGGACAACCTTTGTCCCTGTGGAAGACCAGGTAAGGAGACTCATGCAAAGCGCCTGGAGCTCTCCCATCCTTCTGGCTGATGTGATAGCCACCAAGAAGGCAGTTCTTCCACCACAGGTGAGAAAAGATCACACCTGTGCATTGTCTGGAATGGCTTGCCCATGAGCTTTGCCAGTACCAGCAGTAAATCCCACGGAGGTGGAGGTTCTCTAATCGAGGAAATGTGATCAAGGCCTTAAAAAGCGCCTTGACCACCTTTTCTGCGCCACCGACTGCTCCTCGGCCCGCTCAGTAAGCAGAGATGGCTGCCAGGTGCGCCTTAGGTCACCGACCCAAGCCCTTGACTAGAAAGGACCATAAATAGTCCAAAATGCTTGTCACAGAACAGGAGGAAGGGTCCAAGCCCTTGCCCTGACACCAAATGGAGAATCTCTTCCATTTGAAGGTGTAGCATTTTCTGGTTGACTCCTTACGGGACGCCTCAACAACATTGAGGACCTCGTCGGAAAGACCCAAGGCCTGGAACTCTAGACGCTCAGGAACCAGGCCGTCAGGTGCAGGGATTGAAGGTCCGGATGGAACACCTTCCCCTGACTGACTGAGAGCAGGTCCGGGCGAGCTGGAAGCTGCCTCGGGAGCCTGGAGCTGAGGCTGAGGAGATCTGGGTACCAACTGGCGGGCCAGTCAGGGGCTATCAGGATCACCTGCGCCTTGTCCTCCATGCTTTGAGAGCACCCAGAAATCAAGGGAAATGGGGGAAAGGCGAGAAGAGCAGGGGTCCACAGCCTCGAGGCATCCCCCTGCAGCGAGCCCTGCTGAGGGGGCGGGCATGAAACAGCCTCAGCTTGCGTTCTCCCTGGAGGCAAACAGGTCCACCTGAGGTGTGCCCAGTGGGAGAACAGATCTGTACTACCTCCGACAGGAGAGACCACTGCGGAGATGCAGCCCCATCCGGCTCAGGGCATCGCCAGGTGTTGGAGGCTCCTGCCTCATGAATGGCTAGGAGAGCCCTCCAGGCTGCTTCACGTGACCAACTGCGAGAGCTTCCTTGCATAGAAGCATGGGAGCGGCCCCGCCCTGGCGGTTCAGGTAGTACATGGTCGTGTATTGTCCGTCTGGACTCGGACCACTTGACCCCGGAGAAACGGAGCAAAGCGGTGAGAGCTTAAAGGACCGGGCCGGAGCTCCAGCAGGTTGATGTGGCATCGGGACTCCCTGTGGGACCAGAGGTCGCGGCACTCGTGTTCCCCAGATGGGCACCCCAACTCATCAGAGAGGCATCGGTCGATAGAGACACAGTCGGCTCGGGCGGACAAAGCGGATGCCCTCCTGCAGATGAAATGGAACGGTCCACCACTGGAGAGCGTTCCACATCTCCTGGGTCACTATCACCAGCTGGTCCAAAGGATCGCAGCCAGGACCACTGGCTGGCCAGTCCCCACTGAAGGATGCATGTGCCAGCGGGCCCAACGGACCACGCTGGTACAGGCGCCATGAGACCCAGAAGGCGAGGAAGTCCCGGGCAGAATGCGGTGCCCAACCAGAAATGATTGGGCAAAGGAGGTAAGAACCTCGGCCCTGTCCCCGCTGGAGCCGCGGCTTTGGCTCAAGAGAGTCGAGCTCTGCCCGATGAACAGGATCACCTGCTTCGGCTCGAGTCCGAATTGGCCTGCGTTGATGAGAAGGCCAACTTGAGAGCAAACCTGAGGGCCATCTCTGGACGCTTCCACCTCCCGTCCTGGAGGAGGCTGCTATCAGCCAATCGTCCAGGTGGGTACACCCGACCCCTCGGCGCCACAGAGAATGCTGTCACCACTGCCATGCATTTGGTGAAGACCCTGGAGCTGGAGATAAGCGAAGGGCATGGCTCAGAATCAAGAGGGATCCTCCGCCGAAAGTAGGAATCTCCGTGACGGACGGATAGATCGGAAAGAACGCTGGCCCTGTAGGTCCAGAGAGCAGAAATCCACGCCGTGTTCCAGAGATGGTATTATCTGCCAGAGTGACCATTCTGACGGGTTCGAGACCTTAGGAACTTGTTCAGGTAGGTATGGAGTCGAGAATGGGCGCCAGCCCCGCTCGCTTCGAACCAGGAAATACCTGGACACAAACCTCAGGTCTGAAGGGGGGTCCTCCACCTCCGTGATCACCTCCTTTTGGAGGAGGAGAGCGATGTCGGCTCGGCGAGCCACCAGTGAGGCTGCAGACCCCGAGGCCCCCGAGGTGCAACGGCTCTGAAGGGCGGGGCCTGCTCGAATTCCAGAGGTAGGCCTTTTCCCACCACCTCCAGTACCCACCTGTCCGTGGTAACAGCGGACCAGGCTGAAAGGAAGTGTCTGAGCCGTCCCCCCATGGGGGGAACCAGGGGTGAGGTGACAGGGATGGGGGCGACACCCTCAGCCCGCCACTGGGCAGGCTTGGAGGAGGGACGGCCGAGGGACCTCCTGGGCCTTTTCCTCCCTGCTTCCTGTTGGAGGAAGCCGACGGCTTGGGTTTGGGATACCAAGGTTGAGCCTGCTGGCCCTGACGTTGCTGGGCCGGGCGCGCCGCGGGTGCAGAAGGACGGAAGGGCTTAGGCTGTGGCTTGCGGCCTTTGTCCTTCTGAGCGGAAGAGACCGAGTCCAAGGTAGCATTGGACTTCTCGATCCTCTGCAGGTGACCTTCCACCCCAGGGCCGAAGAGGTCAGTCCCCAAAAAGGGAATATCCGCCAACTTGTGCTGGGTATCCGAGGTAAAGGTGGATATCCTCAGCCAAGCCCGATGACGCATGGCCACTGCGGCCGCCACAGACCTGGCACATGAGTCCCCGATGTCTACGCAGTCTGGAGCTGCTGTTTGGCCACTGCCCTGCCCTGGTCCCGCACCTGCCTGACCGTAGTCTGCAGATTCGCGGGAAGATGAGGGACAACCTCATCCAGGGGCCCAACAGGCGTGAAAAAATGTGCCATGAGGACAGCCGAACTGGCCTGACGAGGCCGACAGAGGACGCAGCATAGACTTTTCTCACATCATAATCCAATTTCTTGGATTCCTTAGTCGGGAGGTTTGTCCATCCCCTAGCGCCTCCCCGCACGCCGGAAAACGCTGTCGGTAACCAACCCCTCGCCGAGGGGTGTTCCGAAAAACCGGACAGGGAACCGGTACGGGACCGCATACTTCCTGGCCAACCTGGCCGAAGGCGCAGGGCAGGAAGCAGGACGCTGCCAAAGTTCCAAGGCCGGACCCACTATGGCTTCAGCCACTGGAAAGGCTTCCGAGGAGAATCCTGGTCCAGAATCTCCGTGAGGATACCTGACCCGTTTAGAAACGGGTTCGAGGCTCATCCCGTGGACTCCTGAGATGAGTCGAAGAACCTCCAAGAAGGACGAAGAGCTATCGTCCATTGACTGCCCTCAGGGACTCCAAGTCCATGCGCTTGGAGAAGAGGGAGGAACCATCATCGGACTCAGAAGAGTCCTCAAAGAGCTGCCTCGGCCTGAGCCACCCTCCACCTGCCGAGGTTTATCGGGAGTGAGGGTGACAGACAGCCCATGGGGCAAACCCAAAGCCGATCGAGAATTTTTGGTCGGAGCCCCAACTAATGGCTGTGGAGGCGGAGGTTCCACCAGAATCGGTGGGGCAGCTGGAATTGGCCGAACAACCGGCCTGAGAACAGGCTCCTCACTACAACGAGGGGTTGTTTCGCTGGCCCGTGACAGCCACTTAATGGCCGGGAAGACGAATGGGCCTGGCTTATTCCCGGTCAAAAGGAGCTGTTGCCACATGTTCGCATCTGGACGCAACTTGCGCCCAAGCCTCCCCTGTCCGGGAGGAAGAGGAAGAGCCGGCGGTGCCGCTTTTGCTGCGGTGCCGAGACCGACCGCCTATGGGCGGGCGGATCGGTTGACCGCGAGATGTCCGAGACCGAGACCCAGAGTCTCGACTAGGCCGAGGAAGGCGAGGAGAAGTGTCAGAAATCGGCACTCCCCTCGGCTCGGACGATCCCACCGAGGGCTCCGGAACCGGAGGCACAGACGAGCCGACGGGATCCTCAACTCCCACCGGGGGAACCAGGGAGAGGGGATTCTCAGCTTCTCCAGCCGACAACCCGTCTAACGGGTCGAGAAAAATCTCGACCGTGTCGACGGGAGTCTTGGTCAACTGGCCTGACGGGGACACCGTGAAGCCAGCGGCCGAAGCTGAGGGGTCGACCGAAGTCGACTGTCGACAAGGGGAGGGGGATCTTCCCCGCTCCCAAGAGCGTCGACGGAGAGACGTACTTTTGCTCTTTTTGGACCTGGAAAAAGGTCCCGAAGAAGTTGGACCCTCACCCTTGGTCGAGAGGGTCAGACAAAGCTCCTTAAAAGAAGCCGAGTACGAGGCACCGAGAGAGAGCGGGACAAATGCCGCAGCCGAGGTAGAAGCGGCCCGCGCCGCCTCCTCTTCGAGGGCGATCATCTGCTCTAGCTGATCCGCCGAGCCCGCCGCCGCGGACACCGCCAATCGGGCCTCTTTAGATTTCACCGGTGGAATTCTTTTCTCGGGGCGCCCCAGTTGTAATCGGGCAGCACGGTCTTCAAGGACGTAGGCCGAAAAGGAAGAGCACAAGTCGCAGGCCTGCGGGTCGTGCTCAAGGCCCAGTAAGGTAGACGCGACGTGAGTGCGGATCCGCCCTAGACATCTTCTGCTCCGGCAAGGGCACCTCCAAAACCGAGTCGATTTGTCCATCGCAGCCGCGAGGAGAAGACGACCAAGTCTTTTAGCAAAAACTTTTGATTTCGAACTTTCAAGAATTAGGAACCAGTCTTTAATCGCAGAGCGTTAAGGAGGGAACCTGAGCTTCCAAGCGGTAAGGAAGATCTGGCGTCATGGGGCGGAGCCGAGAGTTTTACCACCTGGGTGGGTGGGAGGAGCCAGCTTGAAGACCTTCCGGCAAGATTTAAAGCGGCAAGGAACCTGCCAATAAGTGTGGATGAACAACATATCCATGTCCCTAGAAATACATTTATTTGCAAAATGTTATTCTCACAGTTATTGTATTAAAAAAAAAAACAACTGCATGTAACTTATAAAGGTCAAAGGGCACAGGCAGTTGGGTGTTCCTCTCTGCTATGCAGCATTTCTGTAGGAGAACATACAGAATACCAAGTTTTAAAAGGACCTGGATGGACAGTGTTCTTGGATGCACAATATTCACAGAAAGGAAAGGAATATTACATTTGACCTTCAGTCAGAAACATAGATCCCACCAGTTTCAGAGCATTGATCAGGATAATAAGAAGACCATTTGTTAATTCCCCTGTTGTCCGAGCTCTCAAAAATGGAAGAATGTGGGGAATGGGGCATTATATACAGCTTTACCACTGCAGCACTCTCCACCTCCTTACTACCTGGATTGCTTCCATTTTATAAGCTGGAGAAGCACACGACTTTCAAAATTAAAATCCAATCCTACAACCCCCATCCCCCATTTCCTCTACTCCTTAGTTATTTATGCACATCTCTACAGACTGGCAGCACATCTGCTCTCCTAGGTTACCACCTTTTAAAAGCCCAAAGTGGGACATTTCTTACTGAAACATGATTATTTGCAGGACAATATGTAATCTCAACCAATGCAACAGACTTGTATTGTCTAAGTAATCAGAATTAAGTCTAAGTGTTGTAGTTTTTTTTAGCTGTTTTTAGTGTTTCATGCCATTTTAAGGTATTTTAGTTAAGGTATTATGTTGTTTTGCAGCATTTAGAGGAAAGTCAGAAAATACTTTTTTCTGCTATAATGTCAGGACATGTAGTATTTTTTATGTTTTTTTGCAGGACACAGATGCCCAAATCAGGACTGTCCTGCGAAAATAGGGACAGGTGGTAACCATATGCCCCCCCGCCAAGTCTAAAGGTAAGTTAAATATTATTCACTGCTTATTTTAGGATTCAGATCAGCTAGTCTTCTTACTACAGCAGGAATATTATTTCTGCCTGGTTCCTGCTTTAAAATTTTTATATTATTTAGACACCGAGGTTCACTGGGTGGGGTGCCTCCAGGGCAGAAGCATCCCACCAGAATACCTGTCCTGCAGCCTCTTAGTGAGACTACTGCACATTATAGTCATTGAGCTATAGCAACAGCAATAGTAACAGTCAGGTTCTGTGGAAATGTGGCCCATTTTTTGGCTTTGCTTTTGCTCAACTGTGTTCAGCTTTTCCGTCTTTCCCCCCCAGCCCTCATGAGTGGCTGCAGGAGATGAAGTTACCAACAAAATGGAACACTAATTGGTGGCTTTTCTGGCACCCCTCGTGAGTGGTACTAGATCAAGCATGAAGCAAGAATCAGTATGCCTCTACAGAATGCCTGGAAAAAAACGTGATTCCTCACGGGTGACTGTGCAAAACAATAAGCCAGAATGAACCCCCTCAACCTTACACTTCCTCTGCTACATTGAAGCACTCCCTCATTAATGGGGCTTACCCGAGGAGCAAGTCATTAGTAGCCCACAAGGCAAAAATTGCCTTTGTTGGAATAAAGCAACACGCACACTGACCCCATTTTTAAACGCCACAGCTGCTCCGAGACATTGGCACAAGCGCTGTTTCAGGCACAGCAGGAGCTCCTTCTTTGTCTGACAGACCTGGTGGAGGCCATGGCAAAGAATCAAGGAGCTGCTGAGCCAATGGACCCAGGCACCCCTAAGAAGCTGTACGGAGACCCTGTTGACAGAGTTAGTGGCACACCCCCCTGAGGAAGACACATGTGGTCGAAGCGCCAGGGTCCAGGTTTGCCAGCATCCACCTTGTTGGGGTTCAATAAACTCACCTGCGAGAACTTTGAGTGTTTGGTTTTTTGACATGAGTGCTGCTGCTATGTTTGTTTGAAGCCAAAACTGGAAGGGGATGATGCTGAAGGCGATAACAGCATGGGAACGGTGTCCTATGAAGAAGAGGAGGAACCGCAGGTGTTCACTGCAAAATTAAGCATGTTGAGTGCTACTGCAGAGTTGATGCGTTCAGTCAAAATAACTATTGGGTTAGAGAACACCAATCCTCAGCCCCAGACTAAACTGGGACCATTAATACAACCACAAAAAACACAGGATTTCCTCCCCATCTGCCCATCAATAGTGAACTTCATACTGTAGCTAAGGACTGGAAAGCCAATGGACCAGCAAGTATACTGGAAAAAAACATTGCTCATCAAGTTTTACCCACTTGAGGAGGACAGTGTAAAGACATGGTGCACAACCCTGACGGAGGACCCACAAATCGCCACACTTAAGAGAAACGGAATTGCCAGCAGAAGGATTAGCTCCACTAAAGGATGCAGTAGATAGAAAGGTGAAGAACATGCTGAAGAAAGTGCGCAAGTCATCAGGTACAGTTAACAAGGCAACAGTGCAAACCAGCAGGGTACAATTGTGGTGGCTACAACAGCTGTCACAGGCAATCCCAAAGGAGTCAAAACATGCCAGCAACCTAGAGTATGCCATTCAAGTGGCTAGGCACATGGTGGACATCTCAGTGGATATGCTGCAGGTCAAAGCCGGGATAGTGGCAGTCGCAAACAGAAGTCGCAGGGCCCTGGGGCTCAAACTGCTGAAGCAGACGAGGAATCCAAACCAATAACAACTAAATTTCCACTATAAAAGTTGCACAACTGTTCAGTGAGGGATTAAAGGAATTTGTAACATGGCTCAGTGTGGACCGCTGAAATGCAGCGCCATGATGCGCCTAATGGCCACAGCTGACTGAAACCGAGCAGGTATTAAGCCACAAGTGACGCCCGCTCGGTCAGTACCAGCTGTGGCCATGGAGGCACCCGAGGGTAGCAGCCCGCTCCGTGAGAACCGCGAGCCCCCCTGTTGTCTCTGTAGTGACAGCAGTCTTGTCGGAAAGGCAGGGAAATCTGTGAACGGGTTTGTGACAGGGATCTCCACAGAGCAGGGGAATACAGCAGGTGGAGTGGCGGACCTGGCACAGCTGGCTGAAACCGAGCAGGTATTAACCCACAGGTACCGCCCGCTCGGTCAGTACCAGCTGTGGTCACAGACAGCAGCACTCATTAGTGCCTGCTGGGTTAGTACCCAGAGTGTCCATCAGCGAGAGGATGCAGCACTGAGATGGGAAGGAAGAGCCCACACTGTAGTCGTAGCGGAGGAGGTGCCTGGCAGAGGGGTCACGCAGGAGGAGATTTGGAAAGTGTAAGTCCAGTGTTGATTCAGACGTTGCTAGATGTAAGGGACCCTCGTACCCTCTGTTACAGCTGGCTTTACCGTTGCTCAAATCAAAATCCATATGTACAGCTTGTGTCCCCCACTTAAATCCTTACCTGCGTTCGTGTGGCTTGCTACAAACAAGTTTCATTCCTAAGAGAGATTTACTTTAAACTGGTAATAAAACACTATGAGTGACTAACTTGAAAAGGGAGAATTATACAAGCAGTACACTGAAATCCTTACTTGCGTGCGTGTGGCACCACGCGTAACATTCTGAGAGCATTTACTAGGCTTGTGTAGAAATTGACGATAAATACAGTACTTGTTTATATCAGTGTTCAACAATACAACTCAGCCTCTTGATCGTTTAGACAAATACTACTGTCATGTGACTGCTCTCTGCTTTGTAGTGAAATAGTGGTTGCACAGTATCCTAGTCGCGCTTTTGCCATGTTACAGCGCATTAATCACCTTCAAGCCTCAGGCTCTGCTGGGGATTAATGCCCGCTGGTGTTGTACCCCTCGGGCTTCGCCCTCGGGCACCAACCCCCCCAGCGGGCATTAATCCACTGGCAGAGTCCTCCTCTGGCAGTGATTAATTCTTATACATAAAGTTCAAGAAGGATGGCAAACTCTTCCAAGGGACAGGACAAGGCACCTTCCCAGTCTTCAACCTTTTCAGGGCAAGTTTAGCAGTAACACAGCCCAGCTGGAATAGTGATACAAATGTAACCAACAATACAGAGAGTCATATGGTTTCAAACCAGGCTTTTGTTTTAGCCAGAAGAACAGATTTAGGTGGGACTCGTCCAAAGAAGAGCTTGTCAGAACTCTAAAGGGTTCAAAAACAGAAATGACAATGCATGAAGCCAGATGTCTCCAGAGCCTGCAACACCAGCCCATAGCATCAGGACTACTCAGCTTTTCCTCAACAGTGACAATGTAAAACAATAAACAAATGTGTTCTGGAAATAATATACAGGGGATACACAATGTAATTCCAGGACATACCAGTAAGAAATAAGGTAGAGACATCTGTCTTGAAATGCAAAGTCCTCACACAGCAAATAAGGGCCACGCTAAACAGGCTACTAACAGAAGGTGCAATCCCACAAGTCGCATCTTTCCAACAGGAATAAGGAATATATTCAGTCTTCTTCCTGGTTCCCAAAAAGATGCAAGACCTGTGATCTTTACTTGACATGAAATACCTCAAACAATTTGTACAACTGTGAAAATTCAAAAAAAGGACTAAAAAAAGCACAATGATGGCAATACAGCACGGTAATCTTTTAATGTCAATAGACTTAAAGGACGCTTACTTGCACATCCCCCAGAAGACAGAGTCATCACAAGTTCCTACATTTTTCAATCCTGGGGAAACACTTTCAGTACAGAGCGCTCCCTTTCTGTCTGCATCAGCACCCAGGGTGCTCAAGAAGGCAACTGTCGTAATAACAGTAGTTCTGAGAGCAAAAGGCATACACATAGTGCCCTACCTGTACAGCTGACTGATAAGGGCATCCACAAGGGAAGAGGCAGAGGCTGCCACTCAGCAGGTGATACTGATTCTCCAGGAGCACAGATAGGTCATCAACTGGTGGGAAAATAGCAGCCCATCGCCGAATCAGCAGTTAGAACACCTTGGTATGCAGGCAAATATGGCAAGCAGACTCATAAGGCCCACCCTAGAGAGCAAACAGGGTGATAGCTCAAGCAAGCCAAATCAGAAAACATTACCAAGTGTCTCCATTTGTGGTCCTACAACTTCTAGGCTCAATGGTGTTATGTCTGGACCTGGTCCCTTGGGCCAGGTGGAACATGCTTCCCCTATAGACTGTAGCTATAGTGGTCTGGAAGTCAAGTGAACAAGATCTAAACATACAGCTCAAGCGTACAGCAAAGGAGCAAAAGTCGCTTATTTGGTAGCCTGATAGTTCCAATCTAATGAAAGGAAACCCAAGAAACAAAAAGCGTGACCTTATAATAGGCACAGAAGCCAGCCTATTTGGATCGGGGAAATGCTACAGGGCAAGTAGCTGAGGGACAGTGGTAGTCATCGGAATCCAGACTACAAATAAATATGCTGGAGATGAGAGCGGTCTTCCAGGCCCTACTACATTTAACCTCAGACTCTGGCACCTCATGCCCCGTAGCTCTTATTCCGCTAGTGGTTGCAAACTCTCATTTGTCTTGCACCTCGTCACTCCTGTCTCTCTCTGTCTCTCTCTGTCTCTCTCTGTCTCTCTCTGTCTCTCTCTGCCTCTCTCTGCCTCTCTCTGCCTCTCTCTGCCTCTCTCATCACACACTCTCACATGCACCATCCCCAGCTCCTCTGCTCCAAAGCAGTAATGCAATGTGACAATGCTCCTTCTGGGCTGCTCTATCCCCACGCTCCATCCACTAACCATTCTCCCTCTATCCTACATTTTCCACTCTCTCATATACTTCCTTATGCCATACGGCACTTAGTATTAAACCCTTAATGAAACCCATAAGAAACTCTTAGCTGTTTTCTATGTTTTTGTTACTTCCTGTACTGATATTTCAACTATGTCTGTATGTGTACTGTGAATTCAATTATGTCTATATTTGTACTGTTTAATGGACATGGACCTTTGTAAAAGAGTTCTTACTCAAAGGTTGTTTCCGAAATGCCAGTGAATAAATAAATAACCCAACTAGTCAAAAGTGTAATGATATGATCAGACAACAGGGCAACAGTCACTTACATATCCAAGCAGGGAGGTACAAGAAGTCCAAGACTGATGTGGGTGGCCATAAAATCCTAAATTGGGCCCAACACAATCTCACCCACATCAAAGTTGTCCACCTTAGCTGGCACTGAGCAATGGGTGATTCGCTTGGCACACTGGCGACCTGGGTTTGCACCCCGAACAGGGATGTCAAGAGCAGCTGCCGACAGGAAGGGGGCTAAGGTGGTTGCTGTTTGTCCAGCAGCTCCTGGTGACATCCTAGGCAGTGCGGGTGACCACACACTGCCGGATGTCCCCACTCAAGACGCATGCTGTGGCACGCCTATAATGGGTAGGTGCGGCCAAGAAATACAGGTTACTCACCTGTAACAGGAGTTCTAGGAATGGTATATGTTGTTCATCCACACTTTCTGGCAGGTATCCTTGCCGCTTTAAATCTTGCTGGAAGGTCTTCAAGCTGGCTCCTCCCACCCACCCGGGTGGCAAAACTCTCGGCTCCGCCCCATGACGCCAGATCTGGCCCGCTGGAAGCTCAGGTGTGCGTCGAGCCGGGAGGCCGGGAATCGTGTGGATGAACAACATATACCATTCCTAGAACTCCTGGTTACAGGTGAGTAACTGTACTTAAGGGACATGGATATGTTGTTCATCCACACTTTCTGGCAGACTCCTAGCAGTTCTCCGGGAGGAGGAGGCAAGGCGACACCCCTACTTAGGGAATAGAGACTGGAGAACTGAGGGCCCCAAAACCAGCATCCGGGCGTGACTCAAGGTCGATGTGGTAGTGGGTGATGAAGGTGTGTGCTGACTTCAGGTAGCAGCCCTGCAGATTTCCTGGATAGGGACGTCCCTGGAAGCAGCCACCGATACAGCCGTATGGCGGGTAGAATGAGCTCTTATCCCTCTGGGAGGCTCCATGCCCGCCAACCTATAGCAGAGATCTATGCAGGAGGTGACCCACCTGCTTATCGTCTGCTTGGCTGCAGGTCTGCCAGGTGCGGCTTCAGCGTAGGTGACAAACAGCTGGCGAACCTCTCCCCAAATTTCAGCCGTGCACTCCTTATAGTAAGCGAGCGCCCTTATAGGGTCCAGAGTATGGAGCCTATATTCGGCCTCCGAGGTGTGACTGGGGTAGAATACCGGCAGAGTCAACACCTGGTTAAGGTGAAACTCCGACACCACCTCCGGAAGGAATTTCGGTTGGGGGTGCAGGACAACCTTGTCCCTGTGGAAGACCAGATAAGGAGACTCGATGGAAAGTGTCTAAAGCTCTCCCATCCTTCTGGCTGACGTGATAGCCACCAAGAAGGCGGTCTTCCACAACAGGTGAGAGATGTCACACCTGTGCATCGGTTTGAATGGCTTGCCCATGAGCTTAGCCAGTACCAGCAGTAGATCCCATGGAGGTGGAGGTTCTCGCACCAGACGGGAAATGTGATCAAGGCCTTTGAAAAAGCGCCAGACCACCTTCTCCTGCGCCACCAACTGCTGCCCGCGCCCGGTAAGCAGAGATGGCTGCCAGGTGCACCTTAAGGGTCGTCGACCTCAGCCCTTGCTGAGAAAGGGACCATAGATAGTCCAAGATGCTTGCCAAGGAACAGGAGGAAGGGTCCAGGCCCTTGCCCTGACACCAAATGGAAAACCTCTTCCATTTGAAGGCATAGCATTTCCTGGTCGACTCCTTACGGGACGCCTCAACTACATTGAGGGCCTCGTCGGAAAGACCTAAGGCCTGGAACTCTAGCCGCTCAGGAACCAGGCCATCAGGTGCAGGGATTGAAGGTCCGGATGGAACACCTTCCCTGACTGACTGAAAGTGGGTCCGGGCGAGCTGGAAGCTGCCTCGGGAGCCTGGAGCTGAGGCTGAGGAGATCTGGATACCAGCATTGGCGGGGCCAGTCTGGGGCTACCAGAATCACCTGCGCCTTGTCCCTCCTCGCCTTGAGAAGCACCTTGTGGATCAAGGGAAATGGGGGAAAGGCATAGAAGAGGCCCGGGGTCCATGGCCTCGAGAAGGCATCCCCTGCAGCGAGCCCTGCTGGGGGCAGGCATGGAACAGCCTCAGCTTACGCTCTCCCTGGAGGCAAACAGGTCCACCTGAGGTGTGCCCCAATGGGAGAACAGATCTTGTACCTCCGCAGGAGAGACCACTGTGAGACACAGCCCCTATCCAGCTTAGGGCATCGGCCAGGGTGTTGGAGGCCCTGCCACATGAATGGCTAGGAGATCTGCCTCCAGGCTGCGCATGAGAGACCAAATGCAGAAAGCTTCCTTGCACAGAGGCATGGAGCGCGTCCCGCCCTGGCGGTTTAGGTAGTACATGGTCGTGGTATTGTCCGTCTGGACCTGAACCACTTGACCCCGTAGGAACGGAGCAAAGGCGGTGAGAGCTAGATGGACCGCCCAAAGCTCCAGCAGGTTGATATGGCATCGGGACTCCTGAGAGGACCAGAGGCCTTGCGCTCTGTGCTCCCCCAGATGGGCACCCCAACCAATCAGAAAGGTGTCGGTCGATAGAGAGACCGTCGGCTCGGGCCGGACGAACGGGATGCCCTCCTGCAGATGTGCTGGAACGATCCACCAGTGGAGGGCGTTCCATATCTCCTGGGTCACTGTCACGGGCTGGTCCAACGGATCGCAGCGTTGTGACCATTGGCTGGCCAGTCCCCATTGAACGGGACGCATGTTCCAGCGGGCCCAACGGACCACGCTGGTGCAGGCCGCAATGAGACCCAGGAGGCGCAGGAAGTCCCAGGCAGGGCGTGATTGCCCAACCAGAAATGATTGGGCAAAGGAGGAAAGAACCTCGGCCCTGTCCACCGGCAGCCGTGCTCTGGCTCGAAGAGAGTCGAACTCGGCCCCGATGAACAGAATCACCTGCTCGGGTTTGAGTTCGACTTGGCCTCGTTGATGAGGAGGCCGATCTGAGAGCAAACCTAAGGGCCACATCTCGGACCGCTTCCACCTCCTGTCTGGAGGGGCTGCTATCAGCCAATCGCCCAGGTAAGGTACACCGGACCCCTCGGCACCGCAGAGGAATGCTGTCACCACTGCCATGCATTTGGTGAAGACCCTGGGAGCAAGAGACAGGCCGAAGGGCATGGCTCGGAACTCGTAAAGGGATCCTTCCGCTCGAAAGCGAAGGAATCTCTGGTGAGACGGACGGATAGGGACGTTAAAAAACGCGTCCTGTAGGTCCAGAGAGCAGAACCACATGCTGCGTTCCAGGGATGGTAATATCTGAGCCAGAGTGACCATCCTGAAGGTCCGAGACCTTAGGAACTTGTTTAGGTCGTGCAGGTCGAGAATGGGGCGCCAGCCCCCTGTCCGTTTTGGGACCAGGAAGTACCTGGACACAAACCCCGGGTCTGAGGGAGGGTCCGCCACCTCTCTGATCACCTCCTTCTCGAGGAGCAGAGCGATATCAGATCGGTGAGCCAACAGCAAGGCTGCGGACCCCGAGGCCCCCCAGGGGGGCAACGACTCAGAAGGGCGGGGCCTGCTCGAACTCCAGAGGCAGGCCCTTCCCCACCACTTCCAACACCCACCGGTCTGTGGTGATAGCGACCAAGCGAAAGGAAAAGGGTTGCCTCCACAGGGGGAACCTGGGATGGGGTGATCTAGGTTAGAGGCACCCCTCAACCAGTCACTGAGCAGGCTTGGAGGAGGGACTGGCCGAGGGACCACCTGGGCCTTTACCTCCCTGCTTCCTGGAGGAGGAAGCCGCGGGCTTGGGTTTGGGATGCCAAGCGCGAGCCTGTTGGCCCTGATGCTGCTGGGCCAGACATGCCGCGGGCGCAGATGGACAAAAGGGCTTGGGTTGCGGTCTGAGGCCCTTGTCCCTCTGGGCGGATGAGACTGAGTCCAGAGTGGCATTGGACGTTTCGATCCTCTGGAGGTGACCTTCCACTCCAGGGCCGAAGAGGTCGGTCCCCAGGAAGGGGACATCCGCCAACTTGTGCTGGGTATCTGCTGTGAAGGTGGATATCCTCAGCCATGCCCGATGGCGCATAGCCACTGCGGCCGCGACTGACCTGGCGCATGAGTCACCGATGTCTAAAGCAGTCTGAAGTTGCTGCTTGGCCCCTGCCCTGGTCCCGCACCTGCTTAACCGTGGTCTGCAGGTCAGCCGGAAGATGAGGGACTACCTCGTCCAGGGAGCCCAACAGGGCATGAGAGAAGTGTGCCATCAGCACGGCCGAGCTGGCCTGACGAAGGCCAAGGGAGGATGCAGCGTAGATTTTGCACCCGGCGTAGTCCAACTGCTTGGACTCCTTGTCAAGAGGCTTGTCCACGTCCCTGGCGCTCCCGGCACGCCGGAAGACACTGTCGGTAACCAACCCCTCAGCTGAGGGGTGTTCTGAGAAACCGGACAGGGAACCGGTAGGGACCGCATACTTCCTCGCCATCCTGGCCGAAGGCGCAGGGTAGGAAGCAGGACGCTGCCAGAGCTCCAAGGCCGGGCCTACAATGGCCTCGGCCACCGGAAAGGCCTCCGTAGGAGAATCCCCTCGGTCCAAAATCTCCATGAGGGGATACTTGGCCCGCTTGGACACGGGCTCGAGCTGCATCCCGGTGGACTCCGAGATGAGCCTTAGCAAACCCATGAAGGACGATGGGCTATCATCCAGCGAATGACCTCCTGAGGACTCCAAGTCGACCCGCCTGGAGAACAGGGAGGAATCATCGTCTGACTCGGAGTCCGCAAAGAGCTGCCTTGGGCCTGAGCCACCCTCCACCTTCCGAGGGCGATCGGGAGTGAGGGTGACAGACAGCCTATGGGGCAGACCCTGGGCCAACCGAGAATTCTTGGTCGGGGCCCCAAACAACGGCTGTGGAGGCGGAGGTTCCACCAGAATCGGTGGGGCAGCCGGTTTTGGTCGAGCAACCGGCCTGGGAGCAGGCGCCTCGGCTAGAGCGAGGGGTTGCTTTGGCCGCTCCGGTGACAGCCACTTGATAGCCGGGGAAGGCGACGACGTTGGCTTGCTCCCGGACAGAAGAAGCTGTTGCCACATGAGGTCCTCGTAGCTGCCGACAACTTCAGGGCGAAGCCTCCCTTGTCCGAGGAGGAGGACGAGCGGCAACACTGCTTGCCACGGTACCGAGACCGCCTATGATGGCGGGATCGGCTGGACCGAGAAGAAGTCTGAGACTGCGAACCTCGGCTTTTCCGAGGAGGGTTCTGGGGCAGGGCGGGGGAAACCTGCTCTCCCCTCGGCTCGGAGGGTTCAACCGTGGACTCCGGAACCGAAGGCATGGGCAAGTCCACGGAAGCCTCAATCTCCGTCGGGGGAACCGGGGAGTGAGGGTTTTCGGCTTCACCGGTCGACAGCTGTCCGACGGGTCGAGAAAAATCTCGACTGCATCGACAGGAGTCTCGGTCAACTGACCTGACGGGGACGCCGTGAGGCCAGTGGCCGAAGCCGAAGGATCGACCAAAGTCGATGGTCGACTACTTGGTGAGAGGGACCTCTCCCGCTCCCAAGAGTGTCGACGGAGGGACTTACCTTTGTGGTCCTTCTTGGACCGAGAGGAAGGCCATGAAGATGTTGGTCCCTCTCCCCTAGTGGAGAGGGACAGACAGAGCTCCTTAAAAGAAGCTGAATAGGAGGATCCCAGGGAGAGCGGGATAAAGGCCGCAGCCGAGGTAGACGAAGATGCGGCCTGCGCCGCCTCCTCTTCGAGGGCGATCATCTGCTCAAGCTGATCCGCCGAGCCCGCCGCCGCGGAAACCGCCAAATGGGCCTCCTTTGACTTTACCGGAGGGTAACGCTCGGGCGCCCAAGTTGCAAACGGGCGGCGCGGTCTTCCAGACGTAGGCCGAAAGAAGAGCACAGGTCGCAAGCCTGCGGGTCGTGCTCAAGGCCCAAGCAGTAGACGCACGTGGAGTGCGGATCCATCCGAGACATCTTCTGCCCGCATGGGCACCTCCGAAAACCGGGGGAGTCGATTTGTCCATCGCAGCCACGAGGGACATAAATGACCGAAGTCTTGAAAACCTTAAAAGTAATTTCGGGTAAACCAAAGAAATGGGAACCAGTCTTATACGCAGAGCGTTAAGGAGGGAACCTGAGCTTCCAAGCGGTAAGAAAGATCTGGCGTCATGGGGCGGAGCCGAGTTTTACCACCTGGGTGGGTGGGAGGAGCCAGCTTGAAGACCTTCCGGCAAGATTTAAAGCGGCAAGGATACCTGCCAGAAAGTGTGGATGAACAACATATCCATGTCCCTAGAAACAGAAAATGCCTCTTAACCAGGCAGATAATGGCCACTGGTCCCCCGGTATAACCCCGAGCTGACCCCCGCCAGCCCGGGATACTTAAGTTGTGCCCAAGGGCACTTCTCCCCTGGAGGGAGGGGGGGACCCACCCGACGAAGGGTTACTATGCCCTACGTGTCAGCTCTCTGTTTCTTGTCATCCTGTGTATATTTTGTTACCCTTCCACGACTCAATTGTGAACTGTTGGGCATTTTATTTGTTTCTCCAGTGGACTTATTGTTACCCTTCCCAACTCACTGTAAACTATTGTACATTTACTTTGATTTTCTTCCAATACATTGTGAACTGTTTCTGTACATCTACTTGATTTTTTCCCTGACACATTTTAATCTTTTCTGTATTTTTAACTGTCTCTGATTGCAATGCCGCTGTATTTCCCATTGTTTTCCTCTGTATGTAATTACTCTTGTGCTACAAATCTTGGCCTGAAAACAATCCCCAGGATCAGTGTGCCTACCTGGTTATCAAAGACTTAAATAAATAAATGGCAAGGTGGGGGTCCTAGGTAGCCTGAAGGAGTAGCACATTAAAAAAAAAAAAAAAAAAAAGTTGTCCACCTCTTGGGAAAGCTAAACAACCAGGCAGAGTGGCTGAGTCAACAAGCCATCAATCCAGGGACATGAAAACTGTGTCCAGACACATTCCAAGAGCTTCAAATCGGTTGGGGCTCATTATAGATGACACTGATGGCATGAGCAGTGAATTGTGAACATACTGCTCCAGGTATAAGGACAGGATAGCCAGTAGCATACGTACATTGTTGCTGGAATGGACATTCCACAGAGCACACCCATTTTCATCCATACTCCTGCTCCCACAAGTTCTGCACAAGATCCAAGCATCCAGGGCCATGGTAGCCTTAATGGCCCTGAAATGAAAAGCAGCCAATGATTCTTGTCAACAGTAATAGTGGCAGTGGCCATCGATATACCATGGAAAATCCTGGCACACCCAGAAATTCTTTCACTGGGTCCAATACACTACCCCAAGCCAGTCTCTACAGCTGTCATCCTGCCAAACACCACCCCGTCCATCCATTAGAACAGGACCACAATAAAGACGGTGCTGTCATTCACACTAAAAGTATAAACTGCATTTCATGATGCTCAGTTGCTACATCTCCCAGAAGATGACCCCAATCTGTTGAGCAAGACTGAAGCCAAGTAGCACACACTAGACAGCTGCAGAGCAATTTCAAGCTACATATGATGGACTGAGCCAATCAGAAAGACAGACAGATTATGTGTTGTCACCAAAGGTCCGAGAACAGGCAAAGCAGCTGCCAAGTCCTCCACTGGCAACTGGATATAGATGGCCATGCTCGAAGCGTTCAAGGCACAGGGACTGACTGGGGTTCTCAGAGTAAAACCAAACTCCATCAGAGCAATTGCAACTTCATGTACAGAAAGAAATTCTAAAAGAATGGAAGATACCTGTGCAGCAGAGACTTGGTCAACCAGCCACACCTTTATGAAACACTAGAGACCGGATTTACTATTTATTTATTTACTGCTCTAAAATTGATAACTGGGAGAGGCACACTGAGCCAACGCTCATTTCCAGGAGCAACCTGGGGGAAAGGGGAATAGGAAAAGCACAATTCCAAACAAAAATACAGCCAGTCAGGTGATATGGTTACAGTGAGAATGACATAAAGGGCATAAGTTGAGTGCAGTACCGACAAAATGGCAAAACACTGCATACTAATCTAAAGGTCATCAAACAATGTGAGAAGGTTGTGAAGAGAACCAGTGGAATGCTGGAGTGCATAGGGACAGGTATCTCTAGCAGAAGGAAGAAGGTGGTGATGCTGCTGTATAGAACATTGGTGAGAGGCCGGCCCACCGGCGCAGCGGAAAAACTACTGCTCGTGACCAGGTTTTGGGAACGAGTCCTGAAGCTGGAGAACCAAAGGGGGGAGGAGGCTTGAGCATCGCAGGAACTGCTCGCCTTCTCTGGGGGGAGGGGGGATCCAGGGCTCTGTGCTTGGCTGACCCCGGTTGGAGGCCTGCGGAACAGCAAGCCCATCCATCGGAGAGGGACCTGCGAGATGGATGTCGGCACTCTGCACCTTGACGTCAGGGCGCACATCATGCATGAACAGGTAAAAACACCCGTGGCACTCCCAGGTAGGGGACCAGATCCCCAGTGCCCCTACCTGCCCTGGTGACCAGTGTCCTGATGAAACTCAGGAATTCGGGGTGCAAGCCCACCCACCTCGTCCCTGCCTGGGGGGCAAGCCACAGCTACAGGGAGGATGGACCGTCCCGGGATATAGGTAGGACACGGGGACTAGAAAGGCCACAGACATCTCCCAAAGGGAGTGGAGTGCCATGGAAGGCAGAAGTAGAAATAGAAAGTAAAAAAAAAAAAAGAACATTTTTGAGACCTCATCTAGAGTACTGTGTCCTGTTCTGGAGGCTGCATCTCCAGAAGGACATAGACAGAGTAGAAGCGGTTAAGAGAAGGGTGATAAAAATGGTGCAGGTGATGCACCAAAAGTCATATGAAGGGAGACCGGAGGATCTCAATATGTATTCCCTGGAGGAGGGAGGGATATGATAAAGTCTTTCAAATACTTCAAGGGTATAAATAAGGTACAAGAGGGTAGCATCTTTAATTAAAAAAAAAAAAAAGATGTTCAAGAACAAGGGGCCATAATATGAAAATGGGGTGGGGTGGGGGGTTGACACTTAGGGGTAACATGAGAAAGAACAGGTTACTCACCTGTAACAGTAGTTCTAGGAGTCGAATATGTTGTTCATTCACACTCTTTGGCATGTCCCCTTCCACTTTAAATCTTGCTGGAAGTCTTCAAGTTGGCTCCTCCCACCCACCTGGGTGGTATTTACCTCGGCTCCACCCATGATGCCAGATCTTAGCCTGCTAGAAGCCAGGATGTGTGTGTCCACAGTCGGGGAGGTTGGTTGGGACTGTGTGAATGAACAACATATACCACTCCTAGAACTACTGTTACAGGTGAGTAACCTGTTCTAGGAGCATGGATATGTTGTTCATCTGCACTCTTTGGCAGACTCCTAGCAGTTCTCCGGGAGAGGGGAGGCAAGGTGCACACCCCCTACTTTAGGAACAGACACTGGAGAACTGAGGCCCCAAACCCAGCATCCCGGCATGACTCAAGGTCGATGTGGTAGTGGGTGACAAAGGTGTTTGCTGACTTCCAGGTAGCAGCCCGGCAGATTTCCTGGATAGGGATGTTCCAGGAAGCAGCCACCGATGCAGCAGTATGTCTGGTAGAATAAGCTCTTATCCCTCTGGGAGGCTCCTTGCCCGCCAGCTCATAGCACAGACCTATGCATGATGTGATCCGTCTTGCAATAGTCTGCTTCACTGCAGGTCTGCCAGAAACAGCTTCAGAGCAGGAGACAAACAGCCGGCGAACCTCTCCCCAAATTTCCACTGTCCTCTCCTTATAATAGGAGAGAGCACATCTCAGGTTCAAAGTATGGCGCCTGTACTCTGCCTCCGAGGTGTAATTAGGGTAGTATACCAGCAGAGTCAAAACCTGGTTAAGGTGAAATTCTGACACCACCTTCGGAAGGAATTTCGGGTGGGGACGTATGACAATCTTGCCCCTGTGAAAGACCAGATAAGGGGACTCCACCAAAAGCACCTGGAGTTCCCCAGTCCTTCTGGAAGATGTGACAGCCACCAGGAAGGCCGTCTTCCACGACAAGTGTGACAAAGCACACTTGTGCATAGGTTCGAATGGCTTGCCCATGAGCTTTGCCAGTACCAGAAGATCCCACGGAGGTGGAGGTTCACGCACTGGAGGGGATATGTGATCCAGGCCTTGGAAAAAGCGCCCCACCACTGTCTCCTGCGCCGTCGGCTGACTGGCCCATGCCCGGTAAGCAGAGATGGCTACCAGGTGCACCCTAAGGGTCGATGACAGAAGATCCCCTTTGGAGAGAGACCACAGGTAGTCAAGAATGTCAGCCATTGAACAGGACAAAGGGTCCAGGCCCCTTGCCCTGACACCAAATGGAAAACCTTTTCCATTTGAAGGCATAACATTTCCTGGTCGATTCCTTTCTGGACGCCTCCACGACGGTGTAGACATCTTCGGAAAGACCCAAAGCCTAGAACTCTAGCCATTCAGGTACCAGGTTGTGAGGTGCAGGGATTGAAGGTCCGGATAGAATACCTTCCCCTGATTTAGTGATACCAGGTCTGGGCGTGTACAAAGTCACTCCGGGGGCCTGCAGCTGAGGCTGAGGAGATCTGGATACCAGTACTGGCGCGGCTAATCTGGGGCTACCAGGATTACTTTGCCTTATCCTTCCTCACTTTGAGGAGCACCTTGTGGATCAAGGGAAATGGAGGGAAGGCGTAGAGGAGGCCAAGGGTCTAAGGCCTCGAGAAGGCATCCCCCGCAGCTAGCCCTGCTGGGGGGGGGGCCGGTATGAAACAGCCTCAGCTTGGCATTTTCAATGGAGGCAAACAGGTTCACCATCAGTTTGCCCCAATGAGAGAACAGGCTGTAAGCTACCTCTGGATGGAGAGACCACTCGTGGGTTGTCTGGCCTAAGCGTCTGAGAGCATCCGCCAGGTGGTTTGAGGCTCCTGCCACATTAATGGCTAGGAGATCTGCCTCCAACCAGCTCATGAGGGTCCAGATGTGGAGCGCCTCCTTGCATAGCAAACGGGATTGCATGCCACCCTGTTTGTTGAGGTAGTACATGGTTGTGGTATTGTCCGTCTGGACTTGAACCACTTGACCCCCGGAACTCAGGAGCGAAAGCTGACAGTGCCAGTCTGACTGCTCTGAGCTCCAACAGGTTGATGTGGCATTGGGACTCCTCGGGGGTCCAGAGCCCATGGGCCCTTCTGTCCCTCATGTGGGCTCCCCAGCCCATGAGAGAGGCATCAGTCGTGAGGACAACTGTCGACTCGGGGCGGACAAACGGGATCCCTTCCTGCAACCTGGGGCGGGTCACCATCGGAGAGCATCCCACAACTTCTGGGTTACTGTGACCAGCTGGTCGAAATGACCATGGCGCTGAGTCCACTGGGCAGCCAGCTCCCAATGGAGGGGGCGTATGTGCAGCAGGGCCCAATGGACCACTGAGGTGCACGCCACCATGTAACCCAGAAGGCGCAGTCCCAGGCAGGGTGCAAGTGCCCAACCAGAAATGATTGGGCAAAGGAGGAGAGAACCTCCATCCTGTCTGCCTGGAACTGAGCTCTGGCTTGACAAGAGTCGAGCTCTGCCCTGATGAAGCCCATCACCTCAGAAGGCACGAGTTCCGACTTGGCCTCATTGATCAGGAGGCCGAACTGACAGCAGTTCTGGATGGCCAGGTCCCTGGACCTCTCCACCTCCTGTTGGGTGGAACCTGCTAAGAGCCAATCATTGAGGTAGGGGTAAATTCTGACTCCCAGACGCTGGAGATGGGCCGCCACCACTGCAATGCATTTGGTGAAGACCCGTGGGGCCAAGGACAGGCTGAATGGCATGGCTCGGAACTCGTATAGGGTCCCTTCGACCCTGAAGCGGAGGAATGGCTGATGGGACGGACGGATTGGGACATGAAAGAACGCATCCTGCAGATCCAGTGAACAGATCCACATGTTTTGCTCCAAAGATGGTATGATCTGGGACAAAGTGACCATCCAGAAGGTGCAGGACCTGAGATATTGATTCACGTCATGCAGATCTAGAATGGGGCGCTAGTCCCCCATCCGCTTGGGCACCAGGAAGTACCTGGAGACAAAGCCTGGGTCTGCTGGAGGATCAGTCACTGCAGCCACTGCCTCCTTGAGGAGGAGCTGAGCGATGTCGTCTCGAAGAGCCGACTGGCCGTATGCAGAAATCCGTTCTTCCCAAGGGGGGCAGGCTCAGCTGGGAGGGTACTGCTCGAATTCTAGAGGCAGTCCCTGACCAACCACTTCGAGAACCCACCTGTCCGATGTGATGACAGACCAGGCGGAAAGGAAGTGATGGAGCTGGCCCCCCAAGGGAGGACCCAGAGCTGGCATGACGGGCGGAGGGGTGGCAACCCCCACCCCATCACTGAGCAGGCTAGGAGGAGGAGGAAACTCCTAGACCTGAGCCTCAGCCTCCTTTGTGGCCCTGTTGGGGTCCTGGCTTGGGCTGAGGGCACCAAACTTGAGCCTGATGCTGCTGTCCCCCTTGAAAGGAGGACTGCTGAACCGCAGGGGAAGAGTGACAAAAAGGCTTCTTCTTCTCCTGCAGCTGTTTCTTGCCTGAAGAATCTCTTAGCAGAAGTAGCGTCCAAGGTGGCACTGGACTGCTCTATGTGCTGGAGGTGACCGGCTACACCGGGGCCGAACAAGTCGGTCCCAAGGAAGGGTACCTCAGCTAACTTGTGCTGAGAATCCGCCAGGAGGAGAGCCTCAGCCAAGCCCTGCGGTGAGAGGTAACTGCGGCAGCCATCGTGCGGGCACAGGAGATCCTAATATCCAAGGCAGTCTGGTGCTGCTGTTTAGCAACAGCTCGGCCCTGGTCTCGGACCTGCTTGACCGTGGTCTGCATGTCCACGGGGAGATGTGGGAGGACTTCATCTAACGACCTGAGAAGGGTGTGAGAGAAGTGTGCCATGATGATGGACGAACTGGCCTGACGAAGGCCCAAGGGGGAAGCCGCACAGACCTTCCTCACCGAATGGTCCAAGAGCTTAGACTCTTTGTCGGGAGGTTGGTCGGTGTCGGAAGAACTGCCAGTACGCCTGAACACAGAAGCGGTCACCAGGCTCTTGGCCAAAGGGTGCTCTGTTAACCCCACAAGGGACCCCATGGGCACTGCATACTTGCAGGCCATGCAGGCCAACGGGGCTCGACAAGAGGCAGGATGCTGCCAGAGTTAGTGTGCCAGGCCAACAATGGCCTCGGCCACAGGAAAGGCCTCCATCGGGGTATCGTCTCTTTTAAGGATGTCCATAAGAGGGTACTCTGATTTTTTCTGGATGGGTTCCAGGGGCATCCCTGTGGACTCAGAGATGAGGCGAAGGATCCCTTGGAAGGAGGAAGGACCTTCCTCCATCCCTAGGCCAATGGACAACTCATCATCCCCAGGATGAAAGTGAAGCCCGTTGACATCCGAATCTAAGGAGTCGGGGTACAGCGGCCTGCTGCCTAAATCATTCTCAACCCACGGAGGGCGTTCCGGGGTGACTGTGACCGACAAACACGGGAAGACCGGTGTCTGGTCAGTCCTCTTTGGAAGAAGCCCTTCCCACAGGCAGCTTAGGTGACAGTTCCACCACGATCGGTGGAGAGACCGGCTTAGGCCAAACAGGCAGTTGCTCCAGCCCCACGTGCAGTGGAACCAAAGGTTTTGGCTCCAAGGGGGTCAGCTTCAGCCTAGGAGGCGAAAGTCAAGTAATGGCAGGGGTAGGAATCTAAGTCGGCTTGTGCCCGGACAAGATCGGCTGTTGCCATATGAGGTCCTCGTAGTGCCGGAGTTTCCACCGCAGCCTCTCCTCATCCGAGGAGGATGAGGATGACCGATGGCACTGCCTCTTTCTGGAGCGCTTATGACTCTTCCTCGGCCATCCGGACGAGGGAGTTCTAGACCTCGACCAAGATCGGACAGGTCGACTCGGTCACTCAAGAGATACCAGCGGGACCAGTGAAACCCAGGGGTCCGGAACCGGATCCTCGATGGGGACACCAGCGGGCTGGGTCTCCTCATCGGGGAAGACAAGGACCGGAGTCTTCTCTAAAGAGTCGGCGACCAGGGTCGGCGACAACAGGTCGATTGGGTCGAGGACAATCTCGACCTCATCAGCCCCATCCTTGGTTGGCTGGCCCGACGGAAGGTCCACAAAGCCTGCAGCTGAAGAAGCGATTTCAACCGTGGTCGAACCGCATGCTCCTGCGACTGAGACCTCTCTCAGTCCCAAGAGCGCCGTCGCCCAGCCGAAGACTTGCTCGGTTCTTTCTCCCGTTTACGGGATCAGGAGGAGTGCAAGCCCACGGGTGCCTCTCCCCAGGTGGGAAGAGACTGGCACAACTCCCTGAAGGAGCCCAAAAAGGTGCAGCCTAGGTTGAACAGAACGAAGAAGCTTCAAGAGTCCGCAGAACAAGAAGCTTCTTCCTCAAATGCCCGCATGAGTTCCAATTGCTCGTGGAACCTGCAGCCACGGTAACGCCCACCTAGTCTCCTTGAACTTCACTGGAGAGTTCTCTTCTCCGATCTCCCCAGTTTCAAGCGTGGAAGATGGTCCTCCAGGACACTGGTGTGAAGTCAAGCAGAAAGCTGCAGGGCAGTGTCATAGCCAACGCAGGAGCAGTAGGCGCACGTGGTGGGGATCGGTCTTGTGACATTTTTTGACTGCAAGTACACCGGCAAAATCCGGGGAAAGATTTCTCTTCCATGATCGATGATGCAAAAAGGCAATCGCTAACTCGAACTGTTTTTAATTTTGGTAAAACCAAAGTTTTGAAAGCCAGGGCCTACAAAATGCATGAGCATGAGGGAGGCAACCTGGATCTTCCAGCGGAAGGGAAGATCTGGCATCATGGGGCGAAGCCGAGTTATATACCACCTGGGTGGGTGGGAGGAGCCAGCTTGAAGACCTCCGGCAAGATTTAAAGTGGAAGGGGACATGTCAAAGAGTGTGGATGAACAACATATCCACGCTCCTGTAAGTATGTTTTCATGGAAAGGGTGGTGGGTCCATGGAACAGCCTCCTGGCAGAGGTTGTAGGGGTAGATGCTGTAGGAGAATTCAAAAACGCATGGGACATGCATAAAGAAACTCTAGCAATAGGGAAGAGAGGGTAAGCCGCAGATCATTTAGGATCTGTGGTACACAAAACAAGTAGGGAAAATGAGCAGACTAGGTGGGCTAAGCGGTCCTCATCTGTCATCAAATTCTATGTTTCTGTGTTTCTGTGTTTCCATATGGAGGACAAATGAATTAGATAGAATACAAATCATCTGTGCAAACTGAGCACAGCAATAAGCACCAGCTTGACCGCCTTTAGTATTTAGGTACTAGACTTGGTACAACTGTAACAAGATGAACTTCCCTTTTTCATCAGTCGCACCCTCCAGCCCAAAAGCTATTCAAAACTGCTACTTACAGAATGCAGGAAGCAAGGAACTGGTATCATATAAAGGGACTGCAACATGCAGTGGAAGTTTACTCACCTGGTAAAGGTGATTGTTACGTGCATTCCCTTTACAGCACTCCCATGCCCTCCATGGGCATTCAGTTCCTCCAACTAGGAACACAGATTTAGATACAGAGAAAAGAAACAGAAATACCACAGTTGCATATGTGTAGTCCACACAAATAATACTCTCTCAAAACACCTCCGTGCCTCAGACAAATTATTCACATATGTTGTGATGCCATTTTAAATGCAGGTACACACCACTACAGTAAAGAAGCTTGGGAAGAATCAAAACTGAAGAGGCAGCCGGGGGGCGCTATGGAGCCTGAGCAAGAAGGTGGTTTTAGGCTGAGGCTCTGAATTTCTAATAAGAACTTTTAGAAATAAAACTGCTTTATTGGAAAATAAATACATTCTTAAAAGCAACATCATGTGCAGGAAGAGACAAAGTTCAATGATGGCCAATCCCAAAAGAGATAAGGTACAACAGGAAGGAACAAAAAGTAACAATGTTTCTATTCCTCCGGTCACCCGTTCTGGACAGGGACGCATGGAATCTGCATCGGACGACTCAAATACCGAGACACTTCACAGCATCGGTATAAAACTTAACAGACTGATATTCTTGGTAACAACCTTATCAGAAAAGTTTGATGCCCCGGGGAATCGAGTTACTACTCTAGAGACGGAGTTGCCCCGATTACACACGGAAACTGTGGAGGTCAAACAACAAGCTGCGGCTGCTCTGGGAGCTATGAACGGCCCAATCAAAGAAAATACTCACTTAAGAACCAGAATTGAGTCTCTGCAAAATCAAGCACGCTCCTCAAATATACGAATCATTGGTATGCCTGAGCGATGCGAGGGCGATCATTTGCCCATGTTTATAAAAGAATGGCTGGAGTCACAACTGGAGCAATCGCAGCAGAATGGGAGCATTAGTATCCAAAAGGCCTACAGAGGTTGTCAAGATAACCCTGAGGCTCCCAGAGCTATTGTGATGGTTTTGGATGGTCCAGGAACTAGAGATCGTATTTTAGCACTGGCAAGAAGACAACGTCCTTTGCTCCATGAAGGCCAACAAATTTCTGTTTTCCCCCGACCTGAGTTATGCGACCCACCAGAGGATGAAACGGTTCGACGGAGTGCGGGCACTCCTATGGGAAGTGGACATTGCGGATGGAATGGTCTTCCCTGCAAAACTGAGGAGTCTACACCAAGGCCAAATATTTTTATTTACCGATCCCGCTGAAGCCCAGAAATGGATCCAGCGCCATGCAGCTACCTCTCGTCATAGGGCGACATCGTCGGATCAAGATTCGGATATTGAGACTACTGAGGGCCCCTGATTAGGCCAGTACTGTAAATATTGCTCTCTTATCTCTCTCTCTCCTGTTGAGACTTTACCTAAAACTGAACCAATCTGAATGGTTAGGAGAATTAATCTCCAATTAAAAAGTTTTTGTAAAGTGAGTTTTTTGGTGTTGTGGAAAGAGGGGAGAAGGGATTTTTGAGAGTTTAGGAGAGATGTTGTCAAAGGATTCCAATAATGCGAAGTTGCGTGGAATCTTCAGATATGTAAAGCTGTTTTACACAATTAGATGTGTTGCCAACCTGTTCCTGATCCTCTACAGTATGTTGCCAATCCGTTTCTCTATAATTAAGAAATTTAAGAATTCGCTTAAATTCAAATGATAGGAAAACAATTGCAGGTATAGAAATGTTGTTGGGATTCAAGGGCTTCAGTTGTAAAGAGGAGATAAAACCTCGCAGGAGGTTATTTCAGCAAGTAAAGTGCATGGTCTCACTAATTTTCCTTTTTCGGAGACAGAAATAGGAATAATTAAATGTTATATACTTGGGATATTACTATGCCGCTCATGGGCCAATTTAAACAGCAACTTACTGGAAGTAAAAGATTTTAGTTATATGTGGTAAACCCTCTATGATGTATCGTATAGATGTAATACGATGTTACAACTGCTTGTATTAAGAGGGGTGGCGCCCTCAATGGCTATGTACTACTTATTTCGATATGTACTACATCAGGATTTGAACTGTATGTTTCATTGAAAAAATTAATAAACATAAAGTTTAAAACCAAAAAAACTGTGCAGCACCCCCTGTAGGTGTTGTGACACTACAGTGTTAGTACTGAGTAATAGCACAAGTTCCTGGTTTGGGACTAGAACTTAACTACCTTCTGATCTTCCAGTCCCAGAGCCAAGTGTGCTGCCTAGTGAGCCACTGATACTTAGACATGAAGACATATGAATTGAATTATACAGCAGTTCATATTACATTATGCAGAATTCACCTTATGTTGTTGAAATTCTCCATAAAATGCATTCTGTCTTCAAAAAAAAAAAACTGAAGAGGCAGAGGGAACACAGGATCAGATTTTGAATTTTGGAAGTCACAAGTGCATCTGCAGCCTACGAAATGGAAATAACCCAGGTAGTAAGGAGGCAGAGTGCTGGGGACATGGCCAGCAGCCAGTAAGAGCAGACGTCCCTGCACAGCACTCCTGCAAATCCAATCTTAAATTGATGGAAAGAGTGGTTTTATCAATTCAACATCTAATTACTACCAGAGACAGAGACATTACCTCTTAACCCACAGTGAAATTTTGATACAGACTGCAAAATGGGAAATCCAAAAAAGCTCACAGAAACACAAGAGTAAGGGGGAAGGAGCCATGGCAGGAGGAACAACTAACTGCATGGCAGTGGTCCTGGGGCAGAGGGGAGAAATCTGCAGGAACCCAGCAAGGGTGCCTTGCCTCAAGCAATTAGGGACATTGATAAGATGGTTGATACCCTGGAGACAAGGTTTACCTCCATGAAAGCATGAATGGATGCAGTCGCAGCAGAAACTAAACAAGAAACGACCTCAGTGAAAACATTAGCAGTGGCTGGAATCCTGTCTGGGGAACAGGCTACTTCATCTGCGGTTGGAGACTTTAGAGAACAGCACTAGGAGTTGAACTGGTGGTGCAGAGGGTTGAGATGCTGGGTGCCACACCTTTCGCCAAGTCAGCAACCCAGGTTCAGGAACTAGCCCGAGCCACCGGGGGTCAGGAGTGGAGAGAAGACTGGAGTGTCCGGAGGACTACTCTCCTCTCTCGGGGAGGGAGGGATTGCCATCCTGCTTGTCGATCTCCCTCTGGTGGTGGCCAGAGGAGATGCGAGTCGGGAGGCACGTTGCTGATGTATGCTGTCGGCGGGGGGGGCAGAGAGAAATAGTGGTGGAATATGGAGCCGACAGGCCTCCGTGATGGCTGTCCTGCGGGGATGGGGGAAAGCTGGCACCCCTTTGCCTCTGCCCTATCATGGGGGGGGAAGAGACACGTGGGGGATTGTGGGGGAAGTCGGGTAGGGAATGGGGAGCCGGAGACAGAGTCCCTCCAAGGGAGGGACCGGCGCCACCTGCCAGGCTCCCAGGAGCAAAAACAAAAATAATAGAGGAAAATTAAAAAAGAGAACAGCACTAGGGCCAATGATATCTAGCTACTAGGCTTACCTGACGCAGCTGAGGGAGCTAATCTTAACATCATATATTGTGGATCTCATTTAATAACAGATCAACCTGGACTTACAGGACTTTATCACTTAAGTATACTGTCCGATCCCTTGCAGAAACCTGCAGACAACCAACCTAGAAATGTGACGGTAGTTACCACTGGCCCCCATATTCAGGACGATATACTCCAAGTTGTAGTTGGGTGGGCCAGTTAGAAACTGGATAACAGTTACATTTGTTTCCTGACTTGAGCTTCACCACCAGCTAGTGTTGTAAAAGCTTCACCGCTGTCCAAATGGGACTTAGGATACTTGGCATCAACCATGCTATTCAACTACCAGCTCAACTGAGAGTAAATTATGCTGATGAAACATACTTGTTTTCAAATCCTCTAGAAGCAGGTAAATGGCTGGAAGCTAGTAAAAAAAAAAAAAAAAAAAGACTTTGTCCATCATCCGACATATGCTGAATCAGAAAAGGACTGAGTAAAAAATCTTTGCTTGCAAATTGTGTATTAAAAAAAGTAACAGGGAGGGGCGCTAATGAGCACTTGAAGAGTACAGACATGACTAAACCTTGCTCCGCCTCGCTGAGGTAAAAATTGTTTTAAAAAAATTGTGAAAGTGCCTGTAGCGATGGTTTATTTTGCAACTAGACCATTTGCTGAGCTGGTATGGAGGAATTTCTGATGTCGGGTGCGGGTAAAAGCCAGAGGGCAGTTAGTGAATCTATGAAGAAGAATGTGGCCTGTTCTCAAGTTGAAAGCCATCAAGTAGTTTCCCTGTCTGGGGTGGAAGTGAGCGCATTGGGGCAGGAGCTGACTGGCCAGGTTTTGGCGGCTCTGGAGCCCCGACTTTGTAAGCTTGAGACCAGAATTGATGATCGGCTGCAGGAGGTGTTGACTCAGCAGGCGGCACAGGGATCTAGATTATCAGAGGTGGAGGACCGAATCTCTTGGCTGGAGGATGAGTTGCAGGGGGTTCCAGCGCAGATCTTAGCTCTGCAGCGAGAGTTGGAGGATATGAAAGAAGCGCCTGACTACCAAGAGAATCACCACAGAAGATTAAATCTTCGTTTTCGAGGCTTGCCAGAAGGGATGGAGGGGGGTGATGTCCTGACTTTTTGTTCGGAGACCCTGCCTAAGCTACTGGGCCTAACTCCTAAGAATGGGAGAATGAAACTAGAGCGAGCAGCTGTCTCAATTTTTTCCTCCCTGCTGGAGGAGCATGTTTGATGTATAAAAAACATGGAAGGATAAATGGGGTAGGCTCTGGTAGGGAGGGGAATTGATGTGTTAGGGGGAGGGATGGCAATCGGGGGAAAGGGAGAGGGAGGAGAGATATAGCAGATCATACGGAAATGCACCATCTCTCCCCTTTATCTTGTATCAGGTTGGATCGGGGAGATTATATTGGCAGGAGAGCATAATATTTTTGTAGGGCTGAACCAATAATATATGGCGGAGTTTGCTTTGCGCGCTCAAGAAAAATTAAGCAAGTGTGGGGAGCATAATTGGAAGGCACGAACGCGCCTGGGAGGTGAATCACTCTACATCGGGCGAGTTGTGGGTCTGGATTGGAGGTTGTTGGGCACTAAGGTACATATCTTGGCAGGGGGACTGGGCACAGCTGCAAAGAGGGAGGGTTTTGGCACTTATGCAGAGTCGGCAGCTAGTGTCAGCGATAGGGTCAAGGGGATTGTTCTTTGACTCAGGGAAATGGAAGCGAAGGAGACAACTTATTTGTTGTAGAAATAAGGGGGAAGGGAATTTGGACATTTTGTTTATGGTTAAGGTTTGGGAGGGCATGTTCGCCTATATAGTTAGTAAGGACTTTTTTTTCTAGTCCTGTTCATTTTGTTGTTTCAATATTGTTGCACACAAAGTTATGGATGCTGTACTGGGGTGCTTCAGTCATTTCTGAGGGGTATTATCTGATATAAGAAGTCACAAGATTTTTGGGCTGTAGAGGGAAGGGGAGATTTGATTAGTGCTGGGGGAAGGGGGGAGTCATTTGAACATAATCCAGTTCTCTAATGATGGCCAATACACAAAACTTGAATATATGTTCCTGGAACGTCAGAGGGATAGTGACCCCAATTAAGTGAACCAGTCTCCTCACAGCACTGCGGAGACAGAGTACTCATGTAGCATTGCTACAGGAAACACATCTCACCGTGAAGGAACATGGGAAATTGGCAAGGGGTTGGGTGGGAAAATGCTTTGCAGCGTCATTTAAAGCGCATAAAAGAGGGGTTGCTGTCCTTCTGCACAGACATCTTCCCTTCCAGGTAAAGCGTGTTGTTAAAGATCAGATGGGAGGGTGATATATATTTGTGGTGGGTGAATTATGGGGGGAACAAGTTACTTTTGACTCAGTATATGCCCCAGCAGTGTTTGAGGCCTCCTTCTATGCGACTCTCCTTTCACTCATGATTAAAGAACAGTTTCCGGGCCTACTTCTAGGGGGTGATTTAAACTGCACTCTGGATCCTGTAATTGATCACTCCCAAAGAAAGGGTCGACAGCATGACACAATCCGTCAATGGCGAAGGGGGATGGTGGATCTTGGGATGGTGGATGGATGGCGGGTATATAATCCTGGTGCAAGAGAGTACACCTTTTATTCAAATCCGCATGGTACTTGGTCTCGGATTGATTATGTTTTCTTCCCAGAAGCGTGTCACGGAAGGGTGAGGGAGGTTAAGCATGGCCCAATTCATATCTCAGACCATGCTATGGTGATTCTTTCACTAGAAATGAATAGGCAGAGAGAGGGTCCACCCCCGTGGAAGTTCCCTGTTTATCTACTGGGGGACAAGAACTTTAAGGAGTATCTTCAGGATCAATGGGAGCATTATATTGTAACAAATATTAATACCCCGACTAGTAAGGCAGTTATTTGGGAAGCTGGGAAAGCTTACATGAGAGGGATGATCGTACAATATGTGGCTACAGTTAAACAGAAGCAACAGAGAAGGGAACTGGAAACTAGGGTGAAAGACTTGGCGAGGAGAGCTGCAAATGGGGAGGAGGATGTAGTTCGTGGGGAACTTAGAGCCACTAGAGAAGCACTGAATACACTGCTTAGTGGAGAGGCCAGAACTGCATGGGCATTAGGTAAAAGGAAATTGCATGAATGGGGAAATAGACCAGGACCCCTGTTGGTTAGACTGATGAAGGGCAGAAAAACGGCAACCCATATTGCAGCTATTAAAAATAGAGAAGGTGTGCTGTGTAAGTCTCCACAGTAGATAAGGGACTGTTTCCAAGCTTTTTACGAAATCCTATACAAAAAGGAGGGAGGAGCGGGGAACGGGGAAGCATTCTTGAGGAAGCTGAAATTACCTAAATTGACGAGGGAGCAAAGAGATTTACTAAATGCCCCTATTATCAGATCAGAGATCCTTGGGGCTATGCAGAAGCTTCAGAGTGGGAAGGCTAGTGGACTGGACAGATATCCGGTAGAATATTATAAATGTCTGGCGGGGCAGTTAGCTGGACCACTATGTGAAGCCTTTCAACAGATAGAGGGGAAGACTCTGAGGTTGCCAGATACGTTCTCTGAGGCAGTGATCTGTTTGATCCCCAAGGCAGGGAAGGATTTGCAGGAGTGTGCTTCTTTCCGCCTCATCTCACTTTTGAATTGTGATGCGAAGATTTTTGCAAAGGTGTTGGCGGGGCATTTGGAGGTGGTTCTTCCCGATGTAGTTCACCCAGACCAGACCGGGTTTATCAAGGGGTGTCTCTCCTATCATAATATGTGGAGACTCTTGAATGTGATATTGGGGGCAGAAAATCGGAAGGAGATTACCTGTGTCATTTCAATGGATGCTGAAAAAGCATTTGATAGGGTGGAATGGGATTACCTATTTGAGGTGCTGGCCCGGTTTGGTCTGGGTGCTACTTTTGTGGGATGGGTGTGCACGTTATATAGATCCTCTCGTGCGAAGGTGTTAGTGAATGGGGTGCTTTCTGGGAGCTTTCACCTAAGTAGAGGTACACGGCAGGGATGTCCGCTGTCTCTGCTACTGTTCGCTTTAGTGGTAGAGCCCTTGGCAATTGCCATCAGGGAGAGTGGGGATATTCAGGGAGTAAGGGGTTCCTCAGGAGAACAACATAAGCTTGTAACGTATGCAGATGATATGCTGCTGTTTATTACAGAGCTCGAGAGATCTACCCCCCTTCTGCAACTGGTAGGGATATTCGCAGTTTTTTCCGGCTATAAACTTAACATAGACAAGTCTGAAATTATGAGGCTTCCTAAATCGGCAGGATCAAATCAGGATTGGGGATTTAAAAGGGTAGCCTGTTTTTTTTTTTTTTTTTTTTTTTATATTTAGGGATCGGGGTAGGTATGTCCCTGGGGACTTTATACAGTTTAAATTATGGTCGAGCTCTGAAGATGATAGAAATGGACTTGAGGAGGTGGTCCTCCCTACTAATTTCATGGCTGGGAAGGATAAATTTAATCAAAATGAATATCCTCCCCATATTGGTGTACTTATTACAGATGTTACATGTGGGACTGACTAGGAAGGATATTAAAAGATTGGAAGGAATGTTCTCTATTTTTATCTGGAAGGGAAAGCGACCCAGAGTTGGTCTGCAACGACTCAAAATGGCTACGGAGAAAGAAGCTCTAAGTTTCCCAGACACTGAGTTGCATTATCTTGCTACTCAATTGAAGTATATAAGTGATTGGGTACATGTACTCTCAGCAGTGCGGTGGGTAGATATGGAACAGAGGGGATGCGTGGCCAGGCTATCAGCCTATCTAGAAAGAAGAGGGAAGGGAGCTTATGGAAGGAGGGAAGTTTGGAATCCACTGGTGGAAAACACTTTGAATAGTTGGAGTAGAATAAAGAAGCGAAGGGGTGTGAAGGGAGTAGATACATACTTGGTTCCAGTGGCCAGGAACCCACATTTCCTGCCAGGATGGGAGGACCCTGGTTTTTCGAGATGGGAGGTAGGAGGAATAAGGAGTCTGGAAGATCTTAATAGTGGAAGGGGGTATTGCACCTTTTCGGACCCACAGAACAGGTTAAATTTGGAAAAGGGACATAGGTTTAGATATTTCCAGGTGAGAGCATATATAACAAAACTAAAGAGAGACAGACCGGGGATAGGGGAGCTGAGAAGAATGGAAAACAATTATTCAGTCCGCTAGACTGGAATCGAAGGGTTTCATAGGGAAAGTGGTGTGGGATATTAGACAAGGGCTGCCAGACTTGACTATTAAAACCCAGAGACTTTGGAAACGGGATCCAAATATGCAGATAGGGGATCGGAACTGGCTCCAACTATTGTCGATGCATAAGGGCCTACTAATTTGTAATAGATTCCAGGAAGCATTCTTTTTTTTTTTTTTTTTTTTTAAACACAGAATATACAGACATCCGGCTGTTGTACATAAATTTCACCCAACTATATCACCCTGTTGTGGGAGGGAGACTGACACCTACCTGCACTGTTTTTGGGCATGTAGTACATTACAGCTATTTTGGAAATCAGTAGCACTGGAAATAGGCAGGATGTGGGGTAGGACAATCACACTCTCACATGTGGTATGTTTGTTTGGGGTGGAAATAGATGAAGAGGGAGACTGGCACCCTCTCCCAAGATGGGTCTGAGTGTTACTAATTTTAGCCAGACACTGCATACAAAATACTTGGGTAGCTTGTGTGGCCCCTACAGTGAGAGGCTGGCGAATGCTTGCACTGCACACTCTGGGGTTGGAGTCGCTCTCCCTTCTGTTGAAAGACAGGCTAGACCTGTTTATTAGGTAATGGGCCCCTTTCCTGGCAGATCTGTCCCAGGAAGAGAATATGGCCCTGTGGGGTGGTTTAGATATTTATGTATACAAACTATGTGGGAATGGTTCTGAAGGACTCTGAAGTAAGCACCTCGTTCTTATTAGATAAGTGACTGATTTAAGAGGTTTTAGATCTGTTTGACATACAGTATGGGGGTACACGTTCCTATGTATGTGGGAATGGGTATAAAATTCAAGACTGTAATTTGTTTTGTGAAAATCGTGAGAATGAAGTTGCTGTACCTGATTACAAATGAACCTCTGCATGGAATTTGCTATGTGTGCAAAAAAAAAAAAAAAAAAATGTTGAATAAAATTCTTTTTATACAAAACAAAAAAAAAATAACAGAACTGTCTGTTTCTAAAATGATTTATTCCACACTGACTTGAAATAACTAAAGCATGGGTCCTATGCTTCTGCTGGGGCATTTTAGATCCTGTCACGAATGGTACTGATGTTGGGCCGTATCACTATACTGTAATTTAGATGCAGATATCAATAAAAACCCTTTATTATACAATAGGGTCTTAAAATCCTGGTTCCTGAGCAGCTATCTGGCATGATTTACAACGTGTAAATTGTGCCATCACCAACAGGAAAAAGTGCCAACCTGCCAGCTCTGCCATCCATACTGTGAAATCATTGTGACACCCGAAACACAGAGAAGATGCCCAGCTCAGTCACCCCTAACTGGCGGTTAAACCGCAAGGGTACAAACACACACACGAAAAAAAAAGACCCTCACAACAGCCACAAAATGCAAATGGGGAACAAAACAATATATTTCACTTTTTTCTCTTTCCCATAACCACTTAACCAGGCTCACCTCGAAACCTTTTCATTAATGTCCAAACCAGTCCGTTGCCACAAATATCAAAAATGAAAAAAAAAATTTCTTTTTTTTCTCACCAAAAACAAGAAGGCATTGTATAATAGCAATATCCCACTCGACAGTGTGGGTGATGGTAGGATTTATCCACTCCTGATGTGGTTCACTCACTCAGCTAATGGCCTCAGGACCGAACAACACACCACGAGTGGGTAAATCCTGCCATCACCCACACCCTCTTGTGGTATATTGCTTAATTATTTCCCCCTCGGGTGGTGTAGCATGTTGGGAGAGTTAAACTGTCTAATATGGCCGCCACCTCATAGAAGGGAGTACGTTAGGGTGCAAAAGCGCAGACTGCAGTGTGTTACTAACCCAACATGCAGCTTTTCTTCTCTTCCCCCCCCCCCAACTGATCACAGGTAAGGCTAGGCACTCTTTCTTGAGTACAGGGATATTTGTTAAGGCTCAGCTTGAATAAATGACTTCCAGTGATGGCTTGGAGGTTCTACTTCTATTTTATACTGCCTCACAGTTAATCATTTTACTGTGGGTGTAGGTACTAGTGTATTGCTCCACTGAAAGTGTTACAGCTCTCTTGTTTGTGTATTGACTATAATAATTTGGATGTTAAGAAAATAATCTACAGTATTGATGCTCTTCGATTGCTTTGCTAATTCCTAAATGTTTTCACAAGGTTATTTAAACAGGACTCTCAACAGGGACTGTTCCAGTTTACTAGGCATTATCATTTTCAGTCTTTACGTGGACTCAAAGCACCACTGGTGGTGTTAATTGGTGCGGACGCACCTGGCAGATTTCTCGGATCAGTATTATCGAGACCTAGCCCATGAGCATGTGCTGCATATGATCTTTTCTTGGACTCGTTTTAATTATTTATTAATTTTTTATTTAGTATGCTGTCTTGCACCTGATCTGCTTCCGTCGGCAGCCTTGCTGCCCCAGCCCCATCACTCGCTGTCTCTGTGACTTACCTCTGACCTTGCAGTGCCCCTGGGTGTAGCAGAATGTCCTGGATTCCCTAAGTCCTGGAGCTGTTTAGCTCAGTTGCAGTCAGCAGTGCAGGGCCTGCGAGGTGAGAGGTGGCATTATGTTGCTGCGATCGGGATTTTTTTTCTCTCCCTTTGTTTCGTTCCCTTCCCCCAGGTGGTACCTCGCGGCTGGGACTGGGCGGTCCAAGCACCCCAGCCAGCGGAGTTCCACTTGCACTGCCACCTGTGGTCACCCAGGTGCAGTAAAGCGAGCCCACAGACCAGTGCGTCTTGTGGGATGCTCGATCCTCCTCCACTCAGCTGCCCCCCGCAGACTCTGGCTCACTTCAGAACCTAGGTCGCTGGTGCCACAAGCAGTAGTACTACCGCTGTGCTGGCAGGCCAGCCTTTTCTTGGGCTCTTTATGGACTATAATAACATTCAGCTGATAAAGACTCCTCATAATGTGGTAATGCCAGTTATGGAAATAATATCCAAACGTTATATTTCTGTATATTAATTATTTTGTTTTTGTATAACTCAAAGACTTTTTTACTGCGTACTGTACACTACAAAAATGAATACAAATTAAAAAAAAAAAGGGGAGGTGGAGTACTGTAAAGGAAATGCTTATATAATCACATTTACCAGGCGAGTAAACTTCCATTTCTTACCTTGGAAATTCTGTTTCCTGGAGTTCCTCATATCCTTCCATCTACTTTACTCCCTTGCTTGTATAGAGATGTGTATACAGTTCTTGGGGGTGTTTGTATTATTAGTCGACTGTAGGTTGAGTGGTGAATGGTCAGTAGTGAATTTTTTTCAGTCTGTAAAAAAATAAAAATGGTTTTATTCTGGGCAGGTTGTCATGGTGCAATGTCAACTGTAGTTTGCCTGATTAAAGTTCCTGCTACGGTAACAGACAACTGATGATTCTGGAGGAAACTGCAATTCTTAATTTGGAGAGTCCCTTCCTACCTGACGATCAACTAGTTAGGGTGTGCCTCTGCCTCAATGCATTTGCATGACTGTACTCTACTGTCACAACTCTCACGGCTGGAACAACACAGGAGATTCTGGGAAGCAGAATTTCCAAGGTAAGAAATTACTGCACCATTTTCGTACTGTGACAGATCTGTGCACCATGCTGCCTGCTTTCGTGGAGGCAGGAAGAAGACTGGCACAATCCACAGAAGGCGGAGGAGCTGGTGCCCCTGTGCTACATATCGGTTTCCTGCACTGAGGAAAGATCCTATTGGTAACTCAGCCCTGCGACCAGCATAAGAAGAAAGACCATCTAATACATTATTCAGATTTTTAGAATATAGCGTGTGAAATCTTTTCTAAACATCTGCCACAGAAAACTGTCAATATTTTCATTTCATTTATTCAGATCTAGGATTACAGCCTTTGAGTTAAAAGCTCATTTACAAAGGTTCCAGGTCAATAAAACTTGCTTGATAAGAACATTAAGGGCATAACAGTACAGGGTAAGTTGGCTTAAAGCAGCAGTAAAAGATTACAAACGATAACAATAAAACTTAAAGAGTGTGCTTCAATGAAAAGAGAAAATTAGGTAGGTAGGGAGTAAAGAAAGGTGTTCTTGGAGGTGGGATAAGGGGTCATTGTGAGGAGAACTAGTTCCCTTTTTCTGGGAGAGATTAAGTGGGAGGTGGGCAGAGGTTAGATAGAAAGTTTATTCGAAGTGGGAGGAGATGAAAAGGAGGTTTTTGAGTGTGAGGTGTTGAGAAAAAGGGGCAGAGTAGGGGTGAACCGAGCAGTGGAGGCAGGGGTGAGGGTGGAGGTGTAAGTAAAGGCGAGGTAGAAGGAGGTGAGAAGGGGGGGAACAAAGCAAGTGGGGAAAGGTGGTGAGAAGGCAGAGGAGGCTAAAGGACAGCTGCTAAGGGGAGGGCTAAAATTATTAACGAAAGGGTAGGAAGGACATAAGTGGATAAACGGAGAATATAGGGGGGTTTAGTGCTGGTAGAGTAGAGTCAAGGCGGGGGGGGGGGGGATTAAGTGCTGCTATGAACTCTTACCAGGTCAGCCACTAGCTTCCAATTATAGGGAGCAGGAGAACTTCATATGACTAGCAAGGAAAGCATGTAGTTCAGGTTTGTACGGCCCACTTTATGGTTCAGCCAGAAGATCACTCAGGAGGGAGTTTAGCCAGTTTGGGGCACAATATGCAAAAGATCGCTGACCTTGAGAAGTGCAAAAGAAAGGAACCTTGAAGGGGTTGTTATGTGATCCACGAGTAAGTCTAGTAGGTGCAGCTGGACATAGTATGGCTTGGACCCCTGAAGGGGTTAGGCCTCGGTTACCTTCTTGGCGAGGAAACACTGTTGATAACGAGTACAGTTTTTCAAGTCCAGCCAGCCCGTGAGGGAATAAAGTTCACAGGTGTGGGTTAGGCGAGGAGCTCCCAGGAGTAGTCTGCAAGCTTTATGCAATGTTAGGGCTATTCTCTTTAAGGCCATGTGGTTGGCTGAACTGTACACAATAAGGCCATAATCTATAACCGAGAAGACAGACCTATTTATGGCTAGTTTGAGGGCTTCAAAAGTGAGGCATATGACTTTCAGAATGAACTCTTAATGTTAATAGAAGTAATTACTGTACTGGATATACACATTTTAATTTTTTTTTTTTTTATTTATGTTTTTCCGCCTCCTCCCTCCAACTCCGATATCCTCAGGAGCATCCTTGAGTCATCCCTCTGCAAGCCACCTTCCCTGGTCAGTTCCTGTCACCCATGGAGCCTTGATTTACCCCCCTGGGTGGGGATGAGGTGGGGCCCCCCAACACCCCAACAATCCTGATTTCATCAGTCGAGGGGTGCCAGGAAGGTGGCTGCACACTGAGGGCAAGCTCTTGGTGCTCCATCTTAGCCGAAGGGTGTTTTCCTCCTGTTCTGTGGTGTACTGGAAGTCACGAGTACCCTAACTTCAAGGCGCGAGCGCAGATGTCCACGATGTCCTCCCCCTAGCTGCGTCGCTGAACTTGGTGGGCTCCAGATCACTACCTGGGACCAATCAAGTCCTGAGGCGCCCGACATGCCATCCCTAACCTCCGCCAGGGTTGGCAGGCCCTAAACTGCTACCCCCAAAGGCTCCCCAGAGTAGGCGAGCCGTCATGGGACGCACCAGCCTACTCTCCCCGGCCGGCCCTCTGATGACCCAAGTCCGCTCCCGAACCTGGTTTGCCGGCGTTGCAGATGGAAATCCAACTGTTGCGCCAGCGGGCCAGCTTAGAGTTTTATTTTTTGTCAGTGCTTGCCCTTAGTAACACTTTCTGATGCTGGAGGACTATTTATGTTAGTATAGTATTGTTACAAACATTTTACCAAGACTCCAATACTCTCCTGACCATGAGCTGGCCAAAACTGCAGACGATAGAACTTTTAGCACTGCCAACCCCATCCTGTGGAATTTGCTATCTCCATCTATTAGTGAGGTCCCTTCGGTGGAGGTATTCAAGGAACACTTCAAGGCCTTCCTGTTTGCACAGGCTTTTCCTGACCCAGTTTTGTAAATACTGCCCTGCTCTGACCTGCTATAACCCTGATTTTTCTTACTATTATTCTGTTATTTTTATTAGTTATCGTGTTTTTGATAATGCTTTACTTATTGAAATTTGTTTTATGTTGATTTTATGTACGGCGCTCAAAGCCTCCAGGATTAGGTGTCTTTTAATGCCTTGCTTTCCCTTTGTTATGGACTCTATACACAATTATATAGCATCAAGTCAATACATCGACTATAATACCAGGCAAAACACATATTCTAGCTTTGGTTTACCTGATAACTGCTAAAAATAGCATGGCACCACAGCCTATAGGACCTTTCTCCCAAAGGAAGCATCCACAGACACCTGTGCATCAAGTTTCATGGACGTACGACTTGAGGACCATATAGCCACTATATGTCCAAACAGGAAGCAAAGACCGTCTCTCCCCCCACCCAGCAAGAAGAAGCTACAGCCATGTGGCATGCCCCTTTAGCATTTGAGAAGCTTCCTTTCCTGCGGTCACAGGCTTCTCTAATTAAATTACAGATCAAGGGGGCTTTCTTTGATCAGAGTACTCCTTTCCCCTGCGAATGAGACACTCTTATTCTGTTTAGAAATCATGACATTATTCTCAGACAATCAGGATTGTTGAGTTCTAACATTCCTGGTACTCTTATAACTGTAAGGGGGGTTGTCTCATACAAACAGTTCAAAAATTCTGGGGCCAGACAGTCAAATACAGGTAAACGCAGGACGCAAAGGTTTGCACTACACTTGCACCTGAGCCCAACCTGTAGGTTGCTATATTCACAGTTGGGTAGTGGACCAGTGCTATCTGACTGAATATCTGCTTGTGTCAGTGAATCATTAAGTCATGCTGCACTGCCCTGATATGGACCTAGCCCACAGGGAACTGCACCCCCAGACCAGGTAGCACCCGAAGCCAGGGAATGATATTCAGCCGCAAACTGCAAATGAGCTCACTGGGCATGCAAGATAAAGGGAAACATTAAGAACACATAAGCGTGAAATATGAAAAGCAAAAAAAGCTGCTTGAGGAGAAAGTGGCAAAAAATAAGTCAAACCCTATCTTATTCTACGGCTACCCTAAACCCTCTTAATAACAGGACCAAAGCAGTGGGACCCTTAAAGTAAGAGGGTGAATAAATCACTCAGAATTATGAGATGACAGAGGTATTTACCAAATACTTTAGTAGCATTTTTCAGAGCTCAGCAGCCTCTGACAGAATACATGAGGATATGGGGTCTGGATATGCTTTACATATAAGTGAAGAGAAGGATGTGTTAAGCAAACTCCTGGCACTGAATGTATCAAAATCATTTGGACCAGATGATATTGGACCAAGATTACTTAGGGAAATGGCTTATGAGATAGCTGGCCCTTTAACTTACATATTTAATTTGTCACTAAGGAGGTGTGCGGTACCAGAGGATTGGAGACGTGCGACGGTACTCCCTATATATGAAAAAGGGTCGAGGAGTACCCCGGGAATTATAGGCCTATTAGTTTAACCAGTATTTTGGGGAAAATCATGGAAAGTTGTATTAAGGACTTTCTAAATACTCAGAGGAGTTAGAGCTAGGTGATATGCAGCAACATGGATTTACAAGTGGAAGGTCATGTGCAACACATTTTTGTTGGGGTTCTACGAGGAAGGAAGGAAATAGGAGTCTGGATAACAGTATTCCTTTTGATGTTGTGTACCTCAACTTTAAGAAGGCATCTGATGTAGTACCCCATAATAAGCTAAAAGAGAAGTTACTGGAATCTAAAATCAATAAGGAGTTGGTAAATTGGATCGAAAGGTGGATCTCAGATAAAGAGCAGAGGGTCAGAATTAATGATAGTATATCTACATCAATTAAAGTGACAAGTGGAGTACCACAGGGTTCAATTCTGGGCCCCACTGTATTTAAGTTATACATATATAAATATCTGACATCAGCAAAAAGTTGGGAGTCATGTTACAGTGTTTTTGCAGAGGATACCAAGTTGGAAGGTAGAGTAGATACCATGGCCAATAATGAGATCATGCAGTCAGACCCTGAATCACCTGGGAAGATGGGCACTAAAGTGGGACTTGACCTTCAGTATATCCAAATGTAAGGTTATGCATTTCAGCACTTCAAATCCCAGACATAAATATTATTTGTTGAATCAAATGCTTGAGGAAACATGCAGGGAAAAGGATCTGGGGATTATTATAACTAGTGACTTAAAATGGCATAGTCAGCGTTCAGAGGTATTCAGGAGGACTAACCAATTGATTAATGAAATAAACAGACATTTTGTGAGTAGGTCCATGGAATGCAGACTATCTCTTTATAATGTGTATGTAAAACTGCACTTAGACTACTGCTTCCAACTCGGGGCAGCACCGACTAAGGCAGACAGAAATAAAATCGAGAGAATACAGAGGAGAGCAACTAAATCAATAAGGAGACTGGAGGACAAAACCTATGATGAGCGTCTTAAAATTTTTCGGTTGAATACTCTTCATTGTGGACGTATCAGAGGGGACTTGTTAATGTTTAATATTGTTAATGATGAGGGTTTGATGGAAGGTACAGATTTAAAATTCAGGACACAACATAAATTTAGAAGGCACATTAAGTCAATTCAGTTCAATCATTTTAAAACCGAAAACTATATCAATTTCAGCATGCAAAGGGTGGTTAATGTTTGGAATGATCTGCTAGCTGAGGTAGAAGATGGTAATGACCGTTCCCTTCAAAGGAAGGTTGGACAGACATTTAGTGAAGAGATGTTGGCTAGAGTATTATTATTAATATGGGACAGCATTCATGGGCTCTGCCTTTTGCCGTCTCAAACAAAATCCAAATAATCTGCATGCCCACTATGTGCTCATTTGCATAGGAAGCAGCAGCCCAGTTGCGCCCATCCTGATGTCATCCCTGGTGGCCAGTGGCACTCCCACCCCCAGAACACCCGTCCCATATACAGCCGTCATTTCCCCGGTGTTTAGTGGCACTCCCAACCCCCCTCCCTTGTCCCTGTTAGTGTCCCAGATTCCCTAGTGCCCCCTCCTCTGCTCACCTGTCCCAGTACTGCTACGGTATTCCCTGGTGTCTAGTGGCAACCCCCTGCCTGCCAAGCACCCATCCCAGTAGTCACAAGTACTCCCTGATGTCTGGAGGCATCCCACCATCCTCTGTGTACCCTTTCCGGTACTTCTAAAGTATTCCCTGGTGTCTAGTGGCACCCCCTTATCTGTGATCACCCCTCCCTGTACTGCTATGGCATTCTCTGATGTCAAGTGGCACCCCTCACACACCAATCACCCATCCCAATACTTGTAAAGGACACTCAGGCATCTAGTGGCACCTCCCACCCTCCAAGCCCCAATCCAACTATGTCAAAAGTATTTCTTGGTGCTTGGTGGCATCCCCCATCCTCCAAGCATCCATCCTGGTACTTCTAAAGTATTCTCTGGTGTCTACTGGCACCCCCCCCACCCGCCAATCACCCATCCCAGTACTTTTAAAGTATTTCCTGGTGTCTGGTGGTAGCACCCACCTGCTGATCATCTATCCTGGTGACTTCGAAGATTCCCTGGTGTCTACTGGCACCCCCTCCATCTCCCATCCCACTGGCTCAAAACTGAGACAATACCTGTTGTGCAGTGGTAACCCTGCCCCTACCTCTTAACTGCCAGTCGCCAAATGGACTGACAAACATTGGTGGTTCATTGGCCTCACCCTACCTGGAACCAGGACACTACCCACCCAACCCCCCACCATCACCACCACCAACAGTGATGCTGGGGCTGTGTGGTGTGCCCAGTACAATGACTGGCACTGCCTTACTTCTCACCTCTTTGGCTGGCCACAATATGTGTTGACAGTGAGTGCACATGCATGTCAACACATGCAGTGGCCAGCCTAAGAGGTAAGAAGTGGGCTGTGCCAGTCATCATACTGGGCTCACTGCACAGCCCTAGCATCATTGGTGGTGGTGGTGGGGGGTTCTGTTGATGGTGTCCTGGGTGCAGGTGGGGTGGGTGAGGGACTACTGGTTTGGCCCATGTTACAGGGAGAGTCTCAGAATATAGACTCCACTGGTGCTGGCTCCACTGCACAGCGGCATGGTGTCTTTCAGACACCGATGGTCCCGGGTTCAGGAAAAGGACTCGAAGTTGAAGGCTGGCCGGGGAGAGAAGGGGGTTGTGTGTCCGGCGCAGTCGGACTACTAGCGAGGCTGGGGATTCAGTGGGAGTGGCGCCCAGAAGTCCTCAGGAGACATGCAGACACTGGTATCATTGCACATCATGCCTCCTTCACAAGAAAGCATCTGCAAAATAGCAGCCACCATCTATGATGCCCCGCTTCCCCTGGTCCTGATAGCATGCCATGGCACTCCTGGAAAAGTCCACTGTAACCGGCCGGCTCTGTGCCCCACCCTGGGGGCAAGTCAGGGAGGCAATGCTGGTGGACGCCTCTGCCGGCACCCTTCTTCCATCACCGTGGGGTTTGAGCTGGTGAGGTGGCCCCAACCTGGGGGGCAATCCAGGGGGTATCGTCAACGGGAGGTAAGTCCCGGGGGCCAAGGGTTGGCAGGGGCTGAGCTGTAATGCAGCACGTTGGTAAAAAGCATACTACATTTAAAAAAAAATAATAATAAAAAACTAATATAGATTCCACCCCAAAAACGGGTGTAAACTCGGATAGCATGAGCAAAAAACCATTAACGCCCGCACTAACCTTTGAATATCTGGCTCCTTAAGTCTTAAGTTCAGTTGGCATACTGTAGTTCATATCTTACACAGGGATTTCACTACTTTTCTGCAAACTAAAACATTTTGATTTTAAAGAAAATCATTTTTTTAAAAACAGAATCTTCACCAAGTTTTATAATATGCTTTTATATGTGCAGTAACTGTGTCGCTTACGGTTCAGTGAATTTCTTCTTAAGTCCTTTGTATGTCAGAACTGCCTAGCTTTGCTTCACAGTTCTCTCACCCACAGAACTTGAGAATGCACTCTTATAGATCTGGCTGGAAGGCCTCTTATGTATATAACAGTGTCACCTCATACATTCTGAAGACAGGATAACTGTGAACCAATGAAGAACATTTCTGTCGTCCTAAGGATGCAAGAGGCGACACTCTTATCCTCGGGAGTCGCTCCAACAGTTTCATATGTTATTAATTATCGCATCATTTATTTATTTGTTTTTTAATTACCTTTTTTCCCTTAAAAATGCTGACTTTATTTTTATTTAAAATGTGGTAACCGGGCAACTCTGAGGACATAATATGCCCATTTTCATGGAGGACCCGGACAAATAAATCACAAGCATAAAATATTTACAATAAATACATACAAGAAGCAAAATACTAAGACAACACATACTAGCATTAACTATTTAATACAATGACACTTGGAACGCAAGACAAAATTGTTTCAGATTCTGGTTAAATGAAAAAGAAGACCTTATTTGATGTAATGTAGTTGGAGTAAATTCCAGTCTTTTGAAGTTTTATAGACAAATGAGTGCTGAGCTGAGAATGACTTGTAAAGCAGTAATCTTAGAAAAAAATGCAGACACAGACAGAGTTGTACATCTAGAGCTTTCAAGTGCAATCAAATCGTTAATAGATAACTGCACATTACCACTGATTGAGCAAGCGGCCAGCAAGAAGCCTGTTAATACAGCATAGCATATGAGACACTCTTATAGAAACAAGAGTGTCTCATGGGCAACTGAAGGAAGCACTGTACTTGGTCGAGAGCATCACGTGACACTCCTGGTATCTATAATAACCTTACAAGACAGTAACTGTATATATAAACATGAGTGTCTCATGCGCAGGTACCCTAGAATGAGACACATCTGGGGGGAATATTTACTATATTAATCACTCTTGATCAAGAATATTTTAATACATCCTCTGACACCACTTTTACGGTTGTTTGAGTAGCCTCACTAACATTCTTATAGTATTAGAATCTGTTATACTTTACAAATGCATCTGAGACCAAACCATAAGCGTGGTCACCAAGGATGTATTAACATACAACTCTGATCCATCTGGATTTGCCTTGCAATATGCGCTTAAACGGAACTTGCTCATCAGCCCCTTTCATTTCAATGGCCTCCTTGATCAATTATGTGTCGATAAATGTGCATGCTTTTAACATACTGTGCATTTGATATTTTACTGTTTGATCGATATTGTATTTAGCAGCTCTCTGTATGCATCAAGTCTGTCATAAGCCTTGTATACCTGCTATTTCTGGTCTTTTTATTTGGAATTTATCAGTTAGCTAGTGTTCAAAAACTGTTTCTCAATTTTCCTATATTATGTAAATTGCCTCTTTACCTAATGTATGTCATCTCTCCTGAATCAAAACACCAAAATGTGCTCACTTGGGTGGTGGTGCTCTCGAATTTCACACAGTAACATTCCTTCCAGGGTTCAGGCACTCACCAGCCTTGTAGAAATGCACCCCAACACTTAGAATAAGTTAAAGCGTTTTACCTCAAAGAGTTTAAAAGACTGACCACAAAGGTCCACGCACGCCTGATGTGTTTTGGATTTCTTTGAATTCCTTTATCAACTTTTGATAAATGATTCAAAAAATCAGCTATGTCAGAAAGTGTGTATGGATCTTTCTGGTCAGTCTTTCAAACTCTTTTGCAATAAAATGCTTTAACTTATTTCAAGTGTTGGAGTGCATTTCTACAAGGCTGTTGAGTGCCCGAACCCTGGAATAAATGTTATCTGTCCAAACCAGGACCTCTCTGTAAATAAGCTTTGCTCAAACAAACTTTCCTAGTAAAATAAATATAAATACAAATCTGGATAAAGTGGGTGAAGATATTGTACCTCCTTTGGACTTGCCCTGCCAATGAAGAATGTGACTTGCACAATAATTCAGCCCTGTAGAGATGATACTTTAGGATCTGTTGTACAGCCAAGGTTTGAAAAAGTCATTCCCGGTCATGTTCTGGATTTGGACAGAAAAACAGTAATACCACTTCCTGACTGTTGTGGAATGCAGAGTATACTCTGGGAATGAAAGCCATCAGTGTTTGCAGCACCACTTTGTCTGGAAAGGTGGCACAATATGGGTCTCTGCAGTACAGGGCTACCAGCCCGCTCATCTTGCGATGGTGCCCACACTCATATCTACAGCATCTGTAAGAATAGCCCAGTTAGGCTGGCAGACCAAAAGCATGATCATCTCAACACTCCTATGTAACCCCATTTAACCCACTTTATCCATGCCTGTGTATACTTCCCCTGCAACAAAAACGTTATTTTTTCCACACAGTAAGTATGATTAACTATCATTCTCCAGTTGCTTAAAATCCCATTTTGCTGGACTATGCAAGGTCAGCGGTCCGTTGTATACTGTGCCCCTCTCTGGCTAAACTCAATCAGAGAAGACTTCCATAAGGAAACTAAGCTTGGACCATTTAAAACAAAACTTTGGGCACTAGTAGCAAATGCCAGTGACTGTGACTGCATAACCCAGCTCAAGGCCAGCCCCTACTCCAGGCCTTAGCTTTTGGCTTTAGTTCTTTCCTCTCCCCCCATTCCCCTTCTGCCCCCTCCTTCACCTTCTGCCCTTGCTTTCCCTGCCCCCTACTGGACCTTTGTGACATTCACCCCTTTCTCACCCTCCTCGGCTTCCCTCCCCCTCCCATTCCCGCCCCTTTTCCCACATCTGTCTTTCCCCTTTCATTTTCCCCTCTCCCTTTCCCGATACCCCTCCCTCCCCTCCTAGCATCTCCTCCTACCCTCCTAGTATCTCCCTGACCCCTCCCTCATCCTTCTCGCCCTCCTTTCCTCTGCCATACCTCCCTTCCACTTGCCCCACCCCACCCCCTTCTCTGCCCCCTTCCTCCGTCTTTTGCCTCGGCCAGTCCCCCTTCCCTAACTCTCTAACTACCTGCCTTCCCTAACACTTCTCCTACTCACTGCAGGGGTTTTCCCCCTACTGGCTCACTGACAACAGACCTGTTGTACTCCAGCAGCTCTGGCTGGTCCCCCCCTCTCCTCTCAGCGTATTAGAGAATATGGACCTGTACTTATCAGTCACTTTCTTTGTTAAACATTGGGACTATTTTTTCCCTGAATCTTGTAATCTCTGTACTGGATCATTCTGCTATTTTGTTATTTGTACTGCATTTATCCTCACCTGTATTTCTGATTAGGTACTTGCCTTCTACTTGTTGTGTTTATGTCTACAACGTGGAGCCTCTGGCTCAAAGGTCATCCGATTTCTTCAAATAAATAAATAAGTCCCCCAGCACTGAAGATAGACACTTTTATACAGTTTTTGTTACTACTATATTGATACCCAAAAGATACTTAGTCTGTGAGTCTTTAACAGTATCTGAGCGTAAGGACAGTAAATGCAGAATAGGTGTCATCCACAGATAAGGGAAAAATTAATTCTGAAGGGTTTGTTCTGGCTCACTGAGCAACTGTGGAATCGTTGGACAGTTCAAAGCATACAAGTGTGCAAAGCTGCCCACTCCCTGAAATGCCTCCAGCGTGCAACCATACTTGATGAGCCTCTTCTAAGTTGCACTGCTGGAGGAACAAAGTAACGCATTAACGGCGCCGATAAAGTGGGATCAGTAAAATACTGAGGGGGCTCTGTCGTAGATGTGGAAGCTGCATGCTTGACATTCACATTCTCCATCTTCTGCAGAAAGTCTTCAGACTTCAGCGATGCCTCCTTGTGGCCTGCTTGAAACCTTAGCAGATGGGATAGGACCTCAGGTCATGCGATAGTTCCAGGCAGTGACTACACAACCTGTGAGTACTGACATGAAATCTTAGTGCCACACTGATAGAGATGAAAAACGGGCAACTTCTATGACAAACCAACAACTGCATAAAATAACATTAGTAAGTTAGCAAAATAATTAATTAGTACAATTCAATGGTAAAAATCAATGAAGGAGTTTCCTCGGTCCAACAAATGTTTCAATGGCAGGAGACAAGAAACAGAGAATGTATGGGCCCACCCACATTACATTGGTGCCACTGATGTACATTATTGTGGGCAGCCCTACTAAGCAAAAGTTTCCAAGTGGTCTTGGCATCGACAGCTTTCAGTTCAAAATGTATGGCTCTATGGAGGGAGCTGTCCTCAAAGATTTGCTATGACTGGTGATGTACTACACTGGGAGGGGGTGGAGGGGTAGTCACCCCTGAGAATGTGGGGCAATTCAAACCGACAATCCAGATATTTGGGCTAGTGCCTGCTTGGGAGGGGGGGGGTTGTATGTGTGGTGATATGTAGAGCTGCACGTGGTAAACCCGTCACAGAGCACCCCGATCCTGTAGCATCTGCCCTGATGTCCAATGGTCTCCCTCAAGCACACACTGACCTGTTTGTTTGACTAGTCCCTGGTGTCTAGTGGTCCCTTCTCCTATTCCTTGACCCAGCTAGTGCTGCCCCTGCCCCAATTTAGACCTTCTCTGGTGTCTAGTTGTTTCCTCCTCCATTGCCAGCCAACCCAATCAGTGGATTGCTTCCAACACGAAAGAAGTATACAGCACACATCCAAAATGCAAAAGTAAATCTTTATTAAAGCCACATACATGAGAAAGTTACCCTGGCACTTCAAGGGCACACTGCCTCTTCATCAGGGAGTAGAGTCACAAAAATCACATCACACTTAAATACACTCAATGAGAACGGTCGATGTAACATTTAAAGGGATATAAGTGTATCACAATATAAAGTTAAAAAGTCTGTAAATTCTCATGATAATTTAGACAAAAGAGTTTATAAACACCCTGCAAAATTCATTATGGCACATTGCAAAACAAAAAATTCATAAATACAACAATTTGTATTTTGGGCTACCAAGTACTCAAAAGGGGCTAGTGTGATCTGCCAAAATGTTAGTCAACAAAAGTGGAATTCCACAGATTAGCTACATACTGCACAAGTACCAAGAAAAGGGGATGGTATAGAAAAAACAGAAAAAGGGGGAGGGAACAAAGTGGAAAAGAAAAAGATAGGAACAGAAATGGAGAAATGTAGATGAGTAGCAAATCAGAAAACAAATAATATTACTATAAGGGTGGACACTGTCCCCAATCTGTGGACTGCCCAGCTCACAGCCTCCGTTGTGGTTGCAGGCATAGGGTTACTGCCTGCTGTCCTATGACTGTTTCTCCATGCACCAACTATGCTCTGGGACCCTCCTCACAAAGGCTGCAAGGGTATGAGCAACCTCCCATCCTGAATCCTCAACATTTGCAAATGACTTTGCAGGCACCTGGGAATTCTTTGCAACACCACTGAATATGATGTGAATGAAGGAGTCACAATTGTTTTGCAAATGCTAAGTCGGCACAAAGCCCACTTAGCTCCCATAAAATACTTATGGCATCAAGAACTCAGTTTCTTCTACTGCAGTATATTCTAGAAAATGTATTTGCCCTACTGCCCACTTCTTTCCTCCTGCTCACTCTGTGCAGCTGCCCCTCATGCACGCCTACTCCACTGGGCATCCCCGGACCAGATCCTCCCGCTACTTCGGATCCTCCCAGGGCCTGCCCCTATGTGGTGAGGCCTGGTTATCAGGACTACGTACCACCTCCCACCTCCCACCTCAACAACAATCTTTAATTCCAGGGGCAAGCACAAGAATGGGCCTCAGGGTTTCATCCGTGTTGATGTTGGTGGGCACGGCGGACATTCATCTCAGTGAATTTTTTCTCCCGCTACTTAAGTCCTCCCACCACCCAAGTATGTGTGATGGGTCACCAAAGCACTGCCCTTTGAGTTGGGGATAGCTATTGTCCTGTGAAGACCCATGATAGCAATGCCATCCCAACCTTGCTATAGGAGGTGCTGCAGTAGCAGGCAATCCTGCTCCCTCCCATCTGGAGTCATGTGCCTCACTGGCCCAGATGTAGACATCATGATGAAAACTTAATCCTGGGTTCTCTAGGTGGTACTGCAATGCAAACCAGTCAGCACCACAGGGCCAGGCATGGAAGTCAGAACTAAAACTTAACCCCATCTCCCGGGTGGTACTACAATACACAACTAGTCAGCATCACTGGACCAGGCCCACGTCCTTGGATTCATCAAATTGCAGCACTTTGCATCATTTAGTATTATGCAGCAGAAAACACTGTGTAGCCAATCAGTGTACACAGAGCTACTTTCCCATTATTCAGTCATATTGGACAGTGGATGGAGCAATGAGACTGTATGCTAATGCCAGCAGTCTGACTGATCATCAAAACTGTCAACATTCCATCACTGACCTTCACTGAGGAAAAATGGCAGGAGAAACCTCATTTCATTGAGCTTTTTAGTGTACTAAGTAGACAGCTAACGAGTGACAAATATACCTATATGTGTGTGTGTGTGTATGTAATAGATAACCAACTCTTAGGTGTGCGGCCGCGCTCTGATATACGCACACCTTGGTGTGCATTGTTACGGACGAGGCTGCAATCCGGGTGCGTCAACCACCCAAGGCGTATCAGAGCATGACAATACACCTAAGAGTGGGTTATCTATCTTATAAAAGGGCAAAATTGTTTTGGAGGGGGGTGAAAGTGCAGATGTACGGTCGAGCTCTGATATACGCACGGTCATGTGATATGTTTTATACAATCAGAACATTTGATTTGGATTTGTCCATTTTATATATATATATATATATATATATATATATATACATACATATATATATATATACACACACACATACACACACACACAGACACACACATCCATGTACACAAGTCTGTAATTCACGGTAATTTCCAGAATCTGCATTTCCTGCATTCATTAAATGAAATTCACTTAGTAAGAGATTTTTGTTAGTCTGCGTCTATTTGTGTGTACTAAAGGTAATGCTTTGGCAATGAGTTTTTATTTTCTCTCTCACGCACGGTGTTTTCTACAGTGTAAGAGCCATTATGGCACAGTGAGCAGTGTTAATGGGGAAATACCTGTTCTCGGATGTCAATAAACACCTCGACCTGCAGCCTCAGTATTTACTGGCACCCCAGTACAGTTATTTCCCCACAAACCCAGCTCACTATACCATTATTGCTTAATTATACTGAAAAAGTGCCTCCCTCAGCCAATCAGAATGCAGAGCTACTGTACCGTTATTCCGTCATAACTGGACAGTAGGCTCTACAATAGGACTGTATGCCAATCCCTGCTTTTTAATTGGCTTACACCTACAAACTGCTCCTTAATGTCAACATTCTGACACTAAGTGGCACAGTACAAAACTGGCATCATGAACCACATTTTAACTTCTCTAAACATTTCTTCTAATTAGTTTTTTCCAATAAAAATGTCTTTTTTTATTATACTAGCCTGGTGGGTGTTAAAAGGAAATGCCTACATGCCAAAAAAGTGAAGTGGCTGCTGCAGTAATGCCCAATTAGGGCTTATATCATTAAAACTAATTTTCTATTTACCTGCTGATTCCAGAGTTTACTCCTGAAGACTCACGCCATGCATAAAGTCCAAAGAGCCGCCCACAGCCATCTCGTGCATCCAGGCAGCTTCCACCGTGTGGGTTATGCTAATGAGGGCTCCCAGCTAATGGCAGAGAGTTGGTAACCCTCATTAGCATAACCGGCAGGCGGAAGCTGCCTGGGAGAGTGTGACAGCCATGGGCGGCTCTCCAGACATGATGGACAGCGCGGGTCTTTAAAAGTAAACTCTTGATACAGCAGGTAAATAAAAAATTAGTTTTATTGGTAAAAGCCACATTGGGCGTTTCTGCAGCAGCCGCTTCACTTTCTCAGCATGTAGGAGTTTCCCTTTAATAATAACCGTATCTGGGACTCCATAAACAGACCTCAGCTTTTGGTCACTGAGTTTATGTTATCCAAAGTAAGGTTATTACCTCATAAACCCCACCAGGACACCATTATGATATTATCGCTATACAGTGTATGGGATTGTGTATGGATTTCTATACACATAATTCTCTTGTTATGGTACAGTTCAAAGGTCACAAAAAGTTATTATGGTATCGCTGTGACGTCATAACAATACCGTAACAACTTTTCAACCTTGACCTGCCACCTCATTGGCTGAAGACACAGCTGAAAGCAAAAAAATTCAGGAAGAATGGTGGCACCATTTAGCGAGTGCCAAGCAGTGAACAGAGACAGTTTGGACACGGATAGCCACAGACAGCTCTGTGTTAAACTGAACTCCATTACTTTTTCTTTCCTTTTAAAACTAAAGCACAGTGTTGCCACAGACCACTGTGGGTGCGAGTGATGGATTCTCAGCACTGTTGCGGTCCAAGTCACACTCAAGTGCCAGAGCAAGTGGGAGCAGGACAACTTAAATGAAGGTACACCCTTATTTAGAGGACTTTCTCTCTCTCTCTCTCTCTCTGTACCACACACTATATAAAATAGTGGATGGGTGACCATCCACAACTAAAGCTGTGTTTCCATCTCGGGACGTGGATGACATCAGAGAGACCTCTCAAGCGTTGCACTTGAGGTCTGTATGATGTCACCAATTCCCTTGATGGAAACACAGCCTTGTTGTGGATGGTCACCCATTCACTATTCTAAGTACTGTGTATCTTCACTTATAAATCCATTACAAAATGTGTTTACTGTACTTCAGTTCCTGACTGTATATTCTGTTAGATCTGGATAAGTGACATCCTTGTAAGAAGAGCTTCTTGTTTGAATATCTGTGAGAGCACAACCTAAAGTCCAAGGCTTTTCTGTTTTTTTTTGTTTGTTTTGTTTTGAACACTTACTGATTCCTCTTACACAAGAAACCCTGTAAGCTGATTTTACAGTCTGGAGAAGTGCAGTGCCGGTGTTTCAAATTTCAAAACAATCTTTTGGTTCCATCAGCCCAACGGCACTGAGGGTTGAGGCGCTGGACGCCGCGCCACGCCAGCAACCCAAGTTTGGGAACGAGTTCAGGTGCCGAGGGTCGGCAGAGGAAGGAGAGGATCGAGCATCCGCTGGACAGCTCTCCTCTCCTCTCCTCTCCCTTGGGAGGGATCCGGGACTCTCTGGAGCAGCAGTGACCTCTAGTGGTACAGACTGTAGATGGAGCAAAGAAGGGGAGGAACAAGGTGGATGTCGACGGCTCCTCCGTCCAGATGTCATTGCACGTCCTAGTTCTTGGGGAGACATAAACAGGAAAAACCTCTCTATGCCTGATAGGTGATGGCTCCACACAGTACCCACTGCCACTCATCCAATACCGGGCCTCTGCCTATCCGCCGGCCTGACCAATGCTCTAGATTCTAGATACACTCCTTGGTAATATAGAAACAATGAAACGATAAGAGGCAGAAAAGACCAAAAGGCAAAAGCCGGCCCAGTGGTGCTGAGGGTTGATGCACTGGACGCCACACTTCGCACCACGCCGGCAACCTGGGTTGTTGGGCGTTGACGGTGGGAGGGGGAGCAGCAGGACTGAGCTGCCGTGAGGTGGCTCTTCTCTCCCAGGGAGGGATGTGGGGTTTCCCCCCAGCCCTTGGCTGCCACCCGGTGGAGGATGGATGGTAGTGGCAGGCCACTGGGAGCCCGGTGATTGCCAGGGTGGGGCGGAAGGGGCCAGAACCAGCGCCAAAGAGCGCATGTGCGCAGCAGGAAGAAAAATGGGGCAGAAAAACGAAAAAATCTACATTAAAAAAAAAAAAAAAAGACCAAAAGGCCCATGCAGTCTAGTCCTGCCTTACCTACTTCCAGCCTAGCGTATCACTGGCAGGCTTCATCAAAGGCCCCCTTTAGCAGCTCAGTCTGTTTAGTAGCTTTATCCCGCTCTCGCCTCTCCTGCTCCCACTGCTATAGTGTAGATGCTGCATGTGCGGTTGGCATGGGTGAGACGGTGGTCACCTATAATAAGGTGGTATCCAAGGTGCTCAATGCCATCGCACTGGTCCATATACGACCCAGATCTTCTCACTTGAGATCTCGTTGGTTTGATGGGGATCGCAAAGTGATGAAGATCAGGGGTCGGAAGTTGGAGCTTTGCTGGCAAAGGACCTGTTCGGAGGACAAAATGGCCTTGCATACTCAATTAAGAGTACCAAAGGGCAATCAACAGTAAGAAGGCAGAGTTCCTGTCCAGGGAGATTGCTGCAGAGAAGAACAGACTATCTCAGTTTTTTTTTTTTGGACTGTGGACAGGCTTTTACATCCAGTCTGTCCACAGCCAAAAACAGCTTTTCAATCGCTTTATGCGAGGAGGTTGCTCCGTTCTTCTCTGACAGGATGCCCTCTGTCCAATCAGGGATCCCGTCAGTGAGGCAAATTTTGCCTCACAGTGGTCGACCTGGGGTGAGCAGATGCGCTCCATCTGTCTGGGGTGAGTTTATACCAGTGGAGGTGGCTGAGGTCAGTGAGGTGATCTCGAAGCTCAAACACACATATTGTGAAATGGACCCAGCCCCGACTCGTTTTTTTGATGAGATGTGTTGGCCTGGTGTTCACTAGGATTGTTTGATGTCGGAGGGGGTATTTCTGGAGGCCTTGAAAGAGGCTCTGGTGAGGACCCTCCTGAAGAAGCCATCTCTCGAACCTGATGGCCTGGCGAATTACCGTCCGATATCCAACCTGCCATTTTTAGGTAAGGTTGTTGACAAAGTAGTGGCAAAACAGCTTAAGGAGCACCTCTTGTCGTTTAATATCTATGAGCCATTCCCAGTCTGGTTTCAGGGCCAGACACAGCACCGAAACAGCACTAGTCAGGGTGCAAAATTACCTCCTCAGGATTAGAGATAGAGGAGACAGGTCAATTACTGTACTCCTCAACCTCTCATCAGCATTTGATACCATGGATCACATTGTGCTTCTTGATCACCTTCAAGAGTACTGTGGACTCACCGACACTGTCATCAACTGGTTTGAGCCACATCTCTCTAGCAGGAAGCAGCGGGTGGTGATGGGGAACTTCTCCTCCCCAAAGCTCCTGCCATGTGGAGTACCGCAGAACTCGATCTTGTCACTGATGTTATTCACGGTGTACATGCTGCCCCTGGGAAAGCTCATTAGGCATAACAGTGTGGGTTTTCACTGCTACACAGATGATACCCAACTGTATATGTCCTTTGCCCCTGGAACACACAATACTGTGGAAGTGATTAACAATTGCCTGGCTGAGATCAATGATTAGATGTCCTCCAACTGGTTGTGACTGAACCCCGACAAGATGAAGGTCCTGGTGATTGAGCAAGGTCACGGGCATGATGGGCGTGCCTCCGGAGTCGTGACTGGATTTTTTTCTGGGATCTGCTCAATCGATGACCTTCCCTAGGGTGTGGGATCTTGGCATTATCCTGGATGACAGACTATTTGAATCTCAGGTGTCATCTGTGGTCCAAAGTGGTTCTTACTACTTGAGGAATATCGCCAGAATTAAACCCCTAGTTCCTCCTGAAGATCTGCTGTCACTGGTAAATGCCTGTCTCACATCTAGGCTGGACTACTGTAATGCCCTATACTTCAGGGTCACTAGAGGGACCCTCCGCCTGCTGCAGTTGGTGCAGAACACAGTGGCTAGGTTGCTGACAGGCCTGCCTATATCGAGTCATGTGATCCCAGTCCTGCAGGCTCTGCACTGGCTACCTGTCAGGTGGAGGATTATCTTCAAGGTGGGCTTGCTCACCTACAAGGCCCTATATGGACTGGGCCCTGGCTATCTGGCTGATCTCCTAACACCTGCCACCTCAGTTCACTCCCAACGCTCCTCGACCAGGGGCCTCCTTGCTGTTCCCAGGGCCAGACTGAAAACTTCTGGTGACCGTGCCTTTAGTGTCACTGGACCGGCCCCTCTGGAAATCCTTTCCAGCTTGCGTGAGGGATGCCCAAATGGTCGAGAGCTTTAAAAAGGGTCTAAAGGTTCATCTGTTTTGCCTGGCCTTCACCAATGAAGGTGACTGACCAGCTCTAGTTTGCATTTTAATCATTTTTAGAATTGTATTTATTATTTTCAATTACTCATGCATGTTACATGTGATGCATTTCGTTTTAAACCTACCTGTGTTATGTGAGGCGCCCAGAGCCCAAGGGATTGGGCACCATATAAATAAATCTTGCCTTGCCTATAAATCCTTTATATCTGTCTCAGTCCAACATGAATCCCTGAATCGTCTTTGTCTCGACTATTTTCCTTGCCAAACTTTCCACTTGTCCGCCACCCTTTCCATAAAGAAGTACTTTCTCACATATTTCCTGAACTTACCTGTTGCCAATTTGTATCCATGTCCCCTGGTGTAAGTCTCCTTGCTGCACTTGAACAAGCAAGCATTAATCACCGACAGAGGAGGGCTCTACCGGTGGATTAATGCCCGCTGGGGGGGGGGGGCGTTGTTGCAGGAGGCCGAAGGGTTTCAACCCCCAGCGGGCATCTAAATCACTGTGAGAGCCGCACGCTGGAGGTGATTCTGCCTGTAACACGGACAAGGTCTAGGCCCCTACCTCTCTCCCTATGTGTGTCCTGTATTCCTGCGGCACAGTCTCGCTGCTCGCTGGCTCCATCCCCGCTTCTTCGCTAACCCCCGGCGGCACAGCGCCATCTGCGATCCAGTGGCTGTCGTGCCACTGTAGGAGCAACACGGCATTATGAGACGATAATGCTGTTGGGCTCTGAATGCAAGAAGAGCAACACGGCATTATGAGAAATAATGCCGTGTTGGGCCTATGAACGCGCTTTCCATAACAACAGCAACACGGGCATTATCAAGCTCACAATGCCGAGGTTGCTCCTGCACCACGTGACGCCTGCCGCGCCTATCGCGGGGCGCCCTGGCACGGCTCTCCATAATGCCGTGTTACAATTGTTTATAATACACCCTTATAATCCGGCTGAGGCACTGACAAGAGCACTGCACTTGACTTGTAAGAAATATTCAGAGTGAGGCACTGAAAGGAGCACTGCACTTGATCTGTAATCTTCCCAGTGAGGCACTGAAAGGAGCACTGCACTTGATCCGTAAGTAATTTTCCCAGTGAGACACTGAAAGGAGTACTGCACTTGACCTGTAAGTAAATTTACATAGATACATAGACAGTGTCGGCAGATAAGGGCCTATGGCCCACCCAGTCTGCCCATTTGAGCTTGTAAGTTCAGTTTATGTTTTCCTAGAAGTCTGTTGCCCCTTACCCCTGACCTCCAGAATTCCTTTATGTCTATCCCATGCATTCTTAAATCCTGTGATTGTTTCAGCCCCCACCACTTCCTCTGGCAGGGTGTTCCACTTGTCCACCACCCGTTCTGTGAATAAATTCTTCCTCATGTTTCCTCTGAATCGTCCTCCCTCCAGCTTCATCCCATGCCCTCTAGTCCTGGAACATCTTTTTCGCTTAAAAATAGTGTATTCCTGCACCCTGTTGCTCCCTGTAAGATACTTGCATGTCTCTATCATATCCCCTCTCTCCCTCCTCTCCTCCAGGGAGTACATGTTCAGTTCCTTCAACCTGTCTTCATAGGACTTGTGATGCAATCCATGCACCATCTTTGTTGCCCTCCTCTGAACCTTCTCTACCCTGTCTATGTCCTTACGTGAGTATGGTCTCCAGAACTGTACACTGTACTCCAGGTGAGGCCTCACTAGTGTCTTGTATAGCGGAATTATGACCTCCCTTTTCCTGCTGGCGATGCCCCTGCCTATACATTCCGGCATCCTATTTGCTTTACCTGCTGCTTTGTCACACTGTTTCCCTACCTTGAGGTCATCAGAGATGATAACCCCAAGATCCCTTTCCTGCTTGGTGCATGCTATATCCTCACCCCCCAACTTTTCCCAGTGAAGTACTGAGAGGAGCACTGCACTTGACCTGTAAGTAATTTTCCCAGCGAGGCACTAAAAGGAGCATTGCATTTAACCTGCAAGTCATTTTTCCAGTAGAAGTGGCATTTAAATACTGGTTCCAGTTGTGTTATGGTTCCATGCAGGCTTTTTCATGACAACAGTGGGGGTTTCTGATGTACACTCTGGTGGCAGTACCAGTTTCGAAACTGCATGATGTAGTCTATTTTCCTCTCAACCACAGAATACTATACAGTAGAACCCTGATGCATTGTGCTGACAGTGTAAGACATTTACTTCGACAAAAGATATATCATACAGTTCTAAAATGGTACTTACCACCTTTTCGTAGATTAGGGACACCCTCTGGGATAACTAACACGATTGTACACATGAAACAGTGAAAGAATTGGAGTCGGTATTTTAAAAAATCAGTTTCTATTGGGAAAAACAATTTTCTGGTTAAGCGCTGTTCTTTAAATAAGCAATAAGACACGACGCGCTGAACTATACTCTCCTGCTGAGGGGCACAGTGAGGCCCAATTCCACAGGTGAAGGGCCTTACTACCCTTGGAAGCGCAGTTCTGTCCAAACACCACCCAGCTGAAAGTGTCATATTTCACTTAGAAAATTAGTTTGAGTTCAAAATAAGAGGCAGATTTTTTTTTTTTTTTTTTTAAGTTTTAAAAACATAGCTTTAAAAGTAAGTTCAGTTTGCAAAACAGTCCTTCCACTTCGGTCACTTAGTGGTAGTTTTAAAGCATGTGAGTGGTGTGTGATTGATTAGTTCAGTTGTGTGCCCGCTAATTCAGTGTTTGCAATTCTTATCATGGTACATGTGCAGCTGCCTGACCTAGACTAAAAGAGTGAGCCCGAGTGCAAGTGATGATGGCTGGGAACAAGCAGGCATAAAAGCAAGTTGCATCTTTTAAACAATGGAAAATAAGCATTGCAGGAATGAGGTAGCAAGTGCAGGAATTTCCTGACAGAAGGAGCGTTCAAGGAAGCGGGTGGGTGCAGCCACAAATGGAGTAGAAATTCTAGTTGTTTTTTTTTTTCTTAAACATGTTCATTTGGCAGCGGTATAGTAAAAGTGAGCAGGGAGTTAGTGGGGGAGGTTGCAGGTGAGCGATTGTGAGCGAGCAGGTGTGTGGAAGCAGACAGGAAGCACAGAAAAAAGTGATGGCTAATTTAAAAAATGACAATTCAGGCCAGCTTTGTGTCACTGAGCAAGGGGGAATTCCTCTGCTGGCAACACAGGTTTGCACCCAGAGCCCAGAAAGTCACAAGTGGAAGCTGGTAGGGAGGGAGGGAGGGAGGGATTCAGAGCGTCCATTGTATGCTTATTTCCTGCTGGGTGGGTGGCAGAACTCACCTTCGACAGCGGCTCCAGGTGCCGGCTTTGCTGAGGAGCTCTTGGCAGTGTGGGTGACCACACACTGCCGAGTGTCTGTGCCCCAGCATGCTGCTGTGGTGACACGCATGTGACTGGTGGGTGGCAGGGCTAGAAATAATTTTTTGTGGATGGCTGTCCAAGGGACAGGTGCAGTATTTATTTTGACTGTCCCACAGAATTTGTACCTGTCCTGTTGATTTTTGTTTACTAATTCTACATTTCTGTTTCTAAATACAAGCTAACAAGAACTAGTTCGCCCCCTGGGTGGCACTGTGCCTTGAAAAGGGCTTAATAATTGACGGTGCTTATTGTAAGGTACCTTAAAAAGGGCTACTAAATATTACCCACTGGCTGGTACATAGCCTTGAAAAGGACATAACAAGTGTGCCCACAGTTCACTGCCCTGATAAAGGCTTTCAGTTTTCTCTCCCCACACCCCACCCTGCTCAGTAGTAGCCCAAACAAGGGCCCTTAAAACTCCCTTCTGCTCTGCCCAAAGACGACAATCAGCTTCCTCTGCTCCTGTATTACTATACAAACTGGACACAAAGTCTCTGACAAGGGCTTTTAATCAGCATCTCCATCTCCTGTCTCTGGAGCCCTTCTGCTATGGGGTTTTATGTGGTTGCCTCAGTCTCTAAAGCTCATCCCCTAATCTCTAAATACAGAGTCTTTCTCTCTTTCTGCCTTGGCTGTCTGTCCTGAAAAGTGCTTTCAGATATGGTTTTATAGCCCTTAAAATGGCTAGGCCCCTTTCAGTTAGTAGACAGCCCTGAAAAGGGTTTTTAATTTGCATCCCCAAAACTCTGCTGCCTGGGAACAGCAGCAAGTCTTGGGCTGCTACAGCAAGCACCGCATGCAAAGAAATGAGGTATGCGGTGCAGAAAGTAAAAGGCAGGCAGGCAACTGCACATGCACAATGACAAGGAACACATGCACAGTCTAGTCCTACAGTACTGTTCTCCTTTCTTCTGCTTGCCAAATGTGCCACATTCACAGAAGAGCCCACCATGGGATGTTGGGTTGAACGGACATCTCTCAACATGTGACACCATGATGTTGGGATGTCCATAGCCCAACCGTACAGGTGGCAGCATCTCCTGATTCCTAGTGCCCGCTAATGCATTTTCACTTGGTAAAATGAAAACAGCTGTCCCTGGGGAAAATTGGGTGTCTGGGACTGGCAGACAGGTGGTTATTTTGACCCCTGGTGGGTGGGGCCCCCTAATAAGGAAAGGATGCACTGGGCACCCTAGGTGATGGCTTCCTCCTATGCTACCAGCAGCCCCCAAAGTGGGCTGGCCCTTCTGCCTCCAGCCATCCAAAGCACAACAAGGCACCACCTTCCTGATGACAGGAGGGTCCCCCAAAGAAAAGAATACGTTAGAGCTACCGAAGGGAGGTACAGGAGGCCTGGTGGAAGGGTCCAGTAGTGCAAGTGAGTCTGACAGGCAGCAGGGGTATGCCTTGTGGAGAGCCTGAAAGAGTAGGTGTCCAGGGCAGTAGGAGCACAAAAAAATTTTTCTGACAATTCTACACAGAGCACAGATATTTTAAGTAAAGGGGCAGGCTTCCAATGGATCTTTTCTTTACTTTATTTCTCAGGGCGGTGTTGTCACATACACATATGGTTAGAATGCCATCAAGCAGTCAGGTGCAAGCAGTTTCCCAACCTACTTCCTAAATGTTACTATCATAACTCACCCCTCCCTTCTGGTCTCAAGCGACTACAAGTAAGCATTAAGCCACGATGAAGGCGGCATCTAATGCTGGATTAATGCAAGGTTGGGAGGGTTATGGCCCAAGGCTGAAGGCGAACAACCACCCAACCATGCATTAATTGCATTAGATGCCACCGCTGGAGTGGCTTAATGCGCTTGTAACATGGGCCGCGCGACGATAGCGTCCAGAAGCCTGCCTCTTGTGCGTTGAACAACATAACACAGGGAGTCAGAGCCGTGAGGAAACATTTTTACTGCACTTTGAAATCTTGTTAGAAACGAGCATTAACATGCTGATGCGGTGAACATAATCAGTACGTCTAAGTAAAGAACATAGTGCGGCTCACATCCCAGTCCGGAAAATCTGCCCATCTGGGCAGGTATTTGCTTCATACCAGGCGCTGGAGGTCTCCGGTGCACTGCTCGCTCGCCGCGGTGTGCAATCGCACCCAAATTTACATGGAACCCGGGTCACTTCCCCTTGCCGCTGCAGAGTCGCCCAACGCCGGGCGCCTGCATCTCCGCTGCGTGCGGTCTCTATCTCTCCTGCTGTACGCCTTGGTTCTTGTCCTCCCCGCTTCCGTGCGCCTAGCTGGTCTCCCTCTCGCTGTTTTGCCCTCTAACACTCGCTCCCACCTGTGCCCAGTGCTGCTAACCTAGCTGTCTGGCTCACATTGGTACTACCATTTTGGACACGGCATCTATCGTGGATTAATACCCGCTCCAAGTTAGACCCCATAATGCTGTTTGACCAATCGCGGGTGCCCATTCCAGCATTCAGATTACTGCCATGTTACAAGTTCAGCTTATTCAACCTTTCCTCGTAACTCCTTCCCTGCAAACAATGTATTGTTTTGATGTCCCTCTGTACTGTTTCCAGTAGGTCTCGTCTTCCTTTAATATTGAGGAGAAAGAGCTGTACATAGGGCACGGTCTGTGGTAATAAGGTAGGTAAGGAGAAATGGGCAGACTGGATGGGCCAAGTGGTCTGTATTCAGTGACAGATCTAGGGGTTGGCGAAGGGGACGGCTGCAACCCCGGAACTAACTTGCTTGCTGCATTTCACTTTGTTGAAGTCCGATTTATTGATTGTACAAAAGTTTATATTCAAAACTATACATTACATTTGTATTTTCTGTAAAAATGTACTGAAAAGTATAACAGCAGCTAATATAAAGGATTAAAACAACATTACAAATTACATATCATGTATGCACACCCTCATCACCCCACACACACACATTGTAAAATCCTGGATCCACCACTGTCTGTATCTCCTATCAAAGTATATGTTTCTATATGAGAGTTTGAAAACTGCATGCAGTATTCTTTCTAGGTGTGGTCTTACCAGGGATCTCTAGAGGGGTAGAAGCAGCTCTAATCTCCTACTGCCGACACCACTACCAGTGCAGCACAGCATCCTATTTGCCTTAGCATACAACTTATTTCACAGTGCTACTGTCTTAAGATCCTTGCTAATGATTACCCCCTCGGTCCTTTCTTCCACTGCTTGGTCCACTCTGACATTTCCTACCCAATACTCTGTTTTGTTTTGGCTTGTTTCTAACAATATGCAGAACCTTACAATTATTTGCACTGAAATTGAGCTGCCAGACCCTGGACCATTTTCCCCTGCCTCTTCAGGTCCCTCTTCTCATTATCCAGATCCTCTCCTCCATGTCCACCCTGCCACATATTTTTGTGTCATCTGCAAATAAGCTTATATTTTCTTGTATGCCCTATCCCATGTCGCAGATGACCACACTGAAATGCACAGGTGTTAGAACACACCCCTGCTGCACACTGCTCGCTACCTCGCTGATTTGGAAGTATGACCCACTTACCACCACTTTCTATTATTTATTATTTTTTGCACCTCCCGCGCCCCTCGGCCGGCCACTCCTTCAGGTCACCATTGCACCCCCAGCCTGCCGAGCCATCCCCTCATTGTCATCCACTGTCGCCCCAACCTTGTGTCATACCACAGTTGACACAGCATATCCCTTTGCCGGTGGTGCCCCCTCCTGGGGCCCACAAGAGGGGAGATCGGGTCCAAATCCATGCCAGGCACACAATGGGGGATTGGCCAGAAAGGCTACTGGCAGGGACTGCGTGGCGTGAGGGGACCCGGGCAGCCATCATCCAGTCGGCCAAGCGGGTGATTTTCCAGTTTTCTCCCTCTGTCCGTCTCCCCCCCTCCACATTGCGGCCACACACACGTGACATACGAACATATGAAATTTGCCAGCAGATAAAGGCCTAGAGGTCTATCAAGTCTGCTCGAATGTGCAGCTAGTACCCCTTATTCTGCAACTGCCCTGGTAGACCAGAAGTCTGAACCTGAAGACCTGAAGTCCAGGTAGACATCCTGGGAAGGTCGTACGGCAGCATGTGATCATCCGCACTGCCAAGTGTGCCTCCAGTGGGGAACACCAGGAGCCACTCAAGAAGCCAGTGTGCCGAGCGATCCTCCATCGCTCAGCACCACGGAGCCAGCACTACCACCACCTTTCTGTGTCCTCTTCCTGAGTGAAGTACTTATGCAATTTGACAAGCACTCCCCATTCCCAGGTTCCTCAACTTTTTCACAAGCCTTTTGTGTGGTACCGAAGGCCTTGCTGAAGTCCAGGTAGATGACATCAACAGCCTGACTTGTGTCAAATGCCTGCGACACAGAGCTGAAGAAGTAAATAAAGTTCATCTGGCATGACTTCCCTTTTACAAAGCCGTGCTGCCTTTTATCATGTAAGTTGTTAGCCTTAAGGAATTCCAATAATATGTTCACCGACTACAGACTCAAGCAACTTCCCCTATTTCTAAATATAGATATTTTGAAATATGTTACAGGGAAAAATAGACCCACATTCCCTCCAGCTAAAGTCTGAAGAAAAAAAAAATCTAGATCGCATATATTAACAAAAAAAAGCCCCTCTGCAGTTAGGTGGTTCTAAATAAAGAATTCTCTTCAACAACAGGAAATAACTCCTACAGAAAAGGGCAGACTTACAAACTCTCACCAACTCCTGTATGCAGCTGACAACGGTCTTTTGTTACACACACACACACACACACTACGTGGAAGATCTCTTCATTTTCAGAACAAGTGCTTGCTCTTTCAAAAACAACAGCTTTCTGCTTATTGCACTTCTGTCAAATGACAGAATCCACACCCCACATTAATAAGTGGTAAAAGAGGTGGCTCCTAATGTTTCTCCTTAAGAAGAGAAGAGTATCACAGCTAAATAAAATGTGTAATCAATCAACAAGGGGTACCTTTTGACGGTTCGTGATTAGTACTATTTTTTACCATACCATGTAGAGAATAATTAGTTCTTACTCTAAATACAAAATGAGCCCATGGACTTTATCCACCATCTTTTTGTTTATGTAAACTGCAAGAGAAGCCGTATGAGGAGAGACTAAAGGAGCTCAATATGTATACCCTTGAGGAAAGAAGGGAGAGGGGGGACATGATAGAAACTTTTAAGTACCTCAGTGGAATCAACAAAGTCCAAGAGGGTAGCATCTTTCAGAAAAAGAGACTTGCAAGAACAAGGGGACACAATTTAAAGATACAAGGAGGGCGGTTCAGGGGCAATGTGAGGAAGTATTATTTCACAGAGAGGGTAGTGGATGCATGGAACAGCCTTCCTGAGGAGGTTGTGGGGTCTAAAACTGTGGGAGAATTCAAGAATGCATGGGACAGACATAAGGCAATTCTTGTGGGGGGTAGGAAGAAATAGGCTGTTGGTTAACTAGGATCTGCGGCCTATCCTGTAGGTAGGGAAATGGGCAGACTAGATGGGCCTAGCGGTCCTTATCTGCCGTCAAAGTCTATGTTTCTATGTTAACCCCTAGATGGCGCTATCCCAACGGCTACTACCCCTGCCTGTTTGACTCCGAACAGGTTGAGGGGTCTAGGTCCTATGGCGGATGCCTCCACCCAGAGGTCAGGGTTTGTAGTGGTTAGACTAGCTTGATCACAGCCCTCTGGGACACTGAGACCCCCTTTTATTCCCTCTAGTGGCTCACACAGTACACCGGAGTTACAGCCCCAATACCCCACATATACACACTGTTCACTCATATAGATACCACTTACCCTCGAGACTGATTCTGTAGCACTTCTCTGACGACCCCCTGTAAAATAAGGTTAAACAACATACACAGCAAAACACAATACTGTTTCCATAAGTACCAACACCAAAGACAGTATATAGTATAACAACAACAAATCAGATTTATTTAAGGGGTAGTAACACGGGAGGGGGAAATCAGGTTAATTGGTGGCATTAAATCACAGTACTATGCACACATACAGGGTCTGAAAAGTCACACTCTGGGTACCCAGGTTGGGGGCTAGCCAGGTCCGTTGCCTGGGGTTGGCCGGCAGGTGCAGATGGATAGGGCCCTGCAGAAGAAAATATATGCACAACACCCAATTGTAATCCAGAGCCAGAGGGCTTAGTCCATGTAACAGTGAAATAACAAGAATTAGATGACACACTTGTGATTGAAAACAAGCTGCAGGGGAATACCCTGATTTGTACTCGCAACACCCAAGCTGAGGATTGGATGGAGAATGTCCCTCTGGATTGCCAGAAGAGCAGGGCATGAGAACAAGGTCCTTGTGACTGGACCCCACTGCAGTTGACAGCAAACGGATGTAGTCCAAATTAAACTGGGATTTACTTCCAGCTTCAGCACACAATTCACTGTACAGGGGATTTGAAATAGCGATTCCCCACAAGCACTATGCACATTTATATGTAAAAGGAAAGTACTATACAAGGAAGGCTGCTCCTTGATCCCGATCGCAATTACTGCAAGATACCCAGAAGCACACTATATAGCAGCTTCAGTTCCTGACAGACCGAGCACGATTCAGCAATTTCTCCAGTCTTCTACAGGGCGAGCCTGGTTTCCACACTTCTAGTGCTTCTTTCTCCTCACAACTCGGATTCAGTCCAAACTGGCACTCACAAAGGCTGTAGACCGAAACTCTGGGCCTCACACGCACTTCCAGAAACTATATACCGCAGAAGCACACAGCTCCTTCTCTCTTCACTGCCACAACTGATCTGATCTTTCCAGTCACAGAGCAGGGCATTTCCTTTAGCTCCACACTATTCTGTTGGCTGATTCAGCTGTCACTCACAGTAAGACGCCCTCTGTTGGTAGAAAAAGGTGCCAAGGTCAAAACTACATTTCCCAGAGTCACTGCCCATACAATCCCCTTGTGGCTGGCTCAAATTAAGAGTCCAGGTTCCAATTCATCCACAGGCTCCATTTTAGGGCTCCCTTAACCCAACTGGCCCAGCACAGCAGTTTAGGTCCAAAATGGAGAGGTAACACACACAGAGTCCCAGCTGCAATAAAGGCAGGTTAGACAAACTACAATTTTGCTAATGCTTTAAAAGATTACAGGTAAACAGTTACAGCTTTCAGATGGACTCCCTTTGCACCTTCAGCGACTGCAAAATGGAGCGATTATTCTGCAGCTCAGGCAGGAATCGAGCATTAAATACACAGTCCCCTCCATACAAACTAATTAAGTCTGCAAGCAGACAGCTCTTAAAGAGACAGTACGTGGAGGCTCAAATAGCACTCACTTGCAACCACAGTTAAGCAGCTCAGACGCCGACCACCACCCAGGCTTGGAGCATTCAGGCAAGCTCCTGGAAAACTTTGGGAACCCCATTTGCAGGGGGTTACCCCTTCTAGGCCTGGAAAAACTTGGCGTCCGCATCAAGTAAGTACCCCCCATAAGTTTCAATACAACCATATATATTTACATCGGTATCACATTAGGCTTATACATGTAATTATCAGTCAACATATCACCTTACCAGAAACACATTTCTGAAACTTTTCAGTACATCACTTTTTCACAGTATTATACACACATTGTACCATAACTCAGGTTATTACTTCCTGCACATGAAACCTGAAGAGAGAGGGCCCTTCCCTATCAGCTACCTTGGGGCTGGACGGGGCAGGGGCACCATACCTAGAGGGCAACACAAGTAACTTGGAGTTAGCACTGATGTTCAGTTTGGGCAATGAGCTCGGGGACACATACACTCCTTTATGGACAACACTGAGAGGCAAGTCCACAGGCCTCCCAAGGAAATCATAACTGAGGTGAACCACAGGCTTTACAGTTCGACCAGTCTTTCTAGGGGGAACTGTTACAGTCTCTGCACTCTGAGCCTCATTTTCAGCCTCACTTGTCAGGGGAGTCTTCATTGGGGTAGAGAGGCTAGAACTTGGGGCACTTTCAGCTCCAGGAGTTACAATCTCTGAGTCCACAACACTTGGCTCACATGGAGAGCTTTCGGACACTGGCAGTGGACCGTCAGGGCACTCAAAATACTCTTCTTGTTCTGGTATATCACCAGTCTGTTCCAGCCCATCATTTTCCTTCTCTGAAAGCTCAAACAGTTCAACCATACACAATGATTCCATATCATCTGACTTGATGCTTTGCACTTCACTTTCTGGGAGCATTGGCTCCAGGGACAAAGCTGGGGGCTTAGACAGTCTGGAAGGCCCAGCTTCATCTCCAGGACTGACTAGGGGATTGCCCCAAAACAACTGACTCAGTTCGTAAGAAGGGCAGTATTCAAAGCCACACTCACTTTCCTCTGACATAGACTGACAGTCATGCTCAACTGGGATTTGTGGAGGGGAACACTTTAACTCAGCTTCTGTAGGGGCAGACTTTGATTTTTTCTTAGCAGCAGCTCTAGTCACTGGTCCAGAGGGGGCATTTTCTGGGGGCTCAGACTCAATCAAGATTTGTCCAATGGGCAGTAAATGATTTCTATGCATTGTTTTAACATCTTTTGAATTATTCTCAGGCCTTACTTTGTACACAGGCAGATCATCTAGTCTGCCCACTACAATGTGAGGGAGATGGTGCCATCTGTCAGCAATCTTACATTTGCCATGCAGTCCCAGATTTCTTAGCAATACCCGATCTCCCTCCTGGAGTTCCTGTGCTTTCACCTTTTTATCATACCTTTCTTTGTTGGCCAGATTTCTTTTGGCAGCCATGGTTTGAGCCAGTTGGTACACATGATTTAGCTAGGCCTTTAACTTTTGCACATACTGTACATAGTTGTCAGCTCGAACCCCATCAGGAGAAACTCCAAAACATACATCTACTGGCAGTCGAGCTTCTCTTCCGAACATCAGGCAGTAGGGGGAGAACCCAGTGGCATCACTTTTGGTGCAGTTGTAGGCATGTACCAGGGTGCTAATTTGTTGGCTCCATCTAGGCTTGTCCTTTGGGTGGAGGGTGCCTAGCATATCTGCTGTCCTCCATGGCTAACCGTCTTCTTGTGAATGGCTCTCCTGCACTTGCTCACACAGTAAAATCAACTGATCACCCGAAATTGCTTGCATAGTAAAACAGCTGTTCGCATGATCAGCTGTTTTACTATGTGGGCAAGTGCAGGAGCACCATTCACAAGAAGATGGTTAGCCATGGAGGACAGCAGATTGTGTGGGTCATCTTCTCACACCAGCGGGCTTGCTTAAGTTTAAGAAATTTGGGTGCTGGGGGTAGAAGAGTGGGACTTGGGTGCTGCTGCATGGGATCCGTTTAACTAAATAAATGGCATGAGGAAGCAGCACTTGACCATGGAAGCGGGTGAGTTGTCCCGTCACCTATCGTGGTATTTTTTCTATTGCTACTAAAATTGTGGGTGCTGGGGGTGGTGGAAGTAGGCTCATTACAGAGGGTGGGAGGATGGGGGGTTGTTTTTATGCAACTGGGCCGAGGACGTGGGGAGCTGTTTTTCTCCTTTTGTTTTTTTTTTTTATTTCCCAAATAAGAACAGGCAAGAATAGTGCTACTATTTGTTAATTGGATCCGAATAACAAACAGTGCATTATTTGTGGTATTCAGGAAGTACTATTTACTACTTGCACACCCCTAATATATTCTCAGTGACAATTATCACCTTATTATCATGAAACATGGCTATCATGACATTCTTAGTTAAAACACAGAACTGAGAAACAGGAGATCCCAGTATTTGTTTTTTAAGATTTAGTTTTTCCCCCTTTGTCCCCACTCAGACAGTTAAGTTCAAAATGACTGCATTGTTGGTCCTGCCCACAGTGCAAGCAGCTGCCATGCCACGAACTGTAGGCAGGGCTGTATTAACACTGTCATTTGGTTTTCATACCTGAAAGCAAAGGGTGTCCCTCCTTCAGGATTCCAGGCTTTGATCCCACCACAGCCAGGGGCTCCATGTGTGACCTTGAGCAAGGCAGGTGAGCATTTTGTGCTCCGCCAGTCTCCACAGCTCAATCACTGGGTAAAGGTAAGATCCCGGATAACAGTTAGATGTTATATTTCAACTAGGGTACCCTGAGCAAATACATCAGTAAACAATAATTTGCTGGACAGCAGACGTATGTGGTGTCTTTAACAGAATGACTGCTATAAACCATTTTGATAACATTTTTCTAAAATGTATTCTTTATGCCCTCTTCCCAATAGTGCTGCCCCTATCAGCCACGACTTCCTATCCCAATCCCTGGGCCTCTCTGGCACCTCCGACATTACCCCCTGGTTTAACCCGAGGTGAGGCATTCAAAGCCTGGCCGCAGCCTGAACGGTGTTGACTGTTCCGAGGAAAGTCTCCCTGGTGTGTTTATTGGGGGGGGGGCATCCAAGGTAGGGCCCGAGAGTGCTGGCATCACCCTGTTGCACTGAGGTATTTTTCTGCATTTGTCCCCATCCTCAGTACACCAGCGTGCATAGGGGGACTCCAAGCACGTGCAGGCATAGCATGCCTCCGCAGAGCCCTGCTACAGTCCTGCCTACCACAGTAACTCCGCTGCACTGCCACCTGGGGTAACCCAGGTAGCAGTATAGTGGTGGGGGCAATGACCATCCCTCCCCAGAGAAGAAGAGGAGCAGATGGGATGCTCACCTTCCCCTGCCCCCGCTGCAGTACCCCAGACTCGTTCAAGAACCTAGGTCCCCTGCAGCAGTGCCACCATCACTCCAACAGACTGGCTGGAAATATCCTTTTTTTTTTTTATTTATAATGGAGCTGGTAGAATAAAGGGGAGTGACTTTTACTCCAGCACCTTCCGCACCATTTGAATGACAATTCAAATGCACCCCAGCCACCCATGTTAAAACTGCTAGCTGTGACTTGGGTAACGTTTTCATTTCACAACTCATAAGCTTCCTTATTCTTTCTTTAGTTTTAACTTTCCACTTGTCCTCTTAACCTGGTGGGCTAGGCTCTCTTGTGAAATCTGGTCCACATGCCCTGGATTTTAAACCTAGTGAAGCAGTCAGTGCTGGCAACCAACTACCCACTGCACATATGCTGTCACAGACTTACCTCTTCCAGGCTGCATAGGCTAGAATAAGAGGAGACCAGAGCTATCCCAGACCCAGAAAGATGGTCAAGGGACCCGGGGGCTCCTGGTGCTGCAACCGGGTGAGGTGAGCACTGAGGAATCATTCTCCCAAGTGTCACACTCACCATCGTTTCCCTCATTTTGCACCCCATCTCCACACCACTGTGCATGGCCAGAGACTAATGACCATTATGACCAATCAGAAGCAGAGTGAACCTGTCTCATTCACCACACTCTGACTGGTAGTCACCAGCATGGACTGGACTATGATGACACTGCTTCCTATGTCAGTCATCTGCGTTTGTGTTGCTGGCAGGATTTAACCTCATGTGGAGATGTGTAAACTTGCCCGTCTGACTACATCCCAAACTTCCCTTTTCAATCATCTTTAATATCTATTGCACAAGACGGGACTCATGGCTGTGATGCATCACAGAGGTGACACATAAAATCAGCGGGGGTGCATTTTGTTCAAAATGCACTCAGTCATGGCTGAGAGCAACATTTAATGTGTTGGGACAGTCAAAAACACTGACATAATCAGGGTTGGCTGTAGGTCAGACATCCCTGGACCTGGAGGGCCCTAAGCTGATGAATGCACCTTTAAGCAGAGGTTAAAATGTTTTTGCACAGTGAGGTGACAGAGTAAGAGTGGTTGGATGACTCTGGGTCTGTGGCCAGCGGTGGCTCCTAAGTGCCTAAATACTAGAACGGGGCCAGTAATAATTTGTGAATACTCTGTCTTTATTTAAAGGACAATTAATTTACATAGATCAGTCACCAACTATGTTATGAAAACCAAGCCCAGTATCTTAACATATACACAAGACCACAGATTTACAGTGATTAAAGTAACGATTTACAGTGATTAAAGTAATGAAATTACAATTTTCAAAACTTGATATTCCAGGAACTGCACCAGTGACTATGTCTAACTTCTGGCTTTTACCAGAATTCTACTGTCATTCTTTTAGCATGTGTATAAATAATCAAAATAAAAGAAGGCTTAATATACGCAGCATTAAATGAACCAAACTGAAAACAGGACAGTACAGGAATCAATTGTAAGAAAATACAAGTTTTCTAGATTTCCTAATCTGGTATAAAATGCCAAATTCTATGAAATTCTGTGTTTTTATCAGTGTGCAGGCAGTCCAGATTCTGGAATTGTACTGGGTTTTCAGGTAAAAAAATTAAAAAACAGTGGCCTTGCACATATAGTATGTTAAGCAGAGAAAGAAACCAGGACTGACTAGATAATCTAGCAGTCAGGGCATGCACCTTCCTCTTGTGGGACCTCGGGTTCATGTCCTGGGCCTGTGATCTCAATCAGGGAGGTATAAGCTAGAGCAGCTGTCCCATGGATATTAGTGGCTAGTCTGTATAACCAAATACAGCATAAATGCATCAGTACTACATCAGCCATTGCACTATTACAGATATTAGTCATCCCCGAAGGGAGACAAATGGCAAAAGGGGCATAACCGGCTGTGCCAGCCTCGTGGAGTACTGCACTGAGATCCTGCCTGGTGTTCCAGGAACAGCTGCAGGTGGGGATTCAGTTCCCATCACTGCACACATCCATTCTACAACCATAATCTACTGGCTAGAACACAACTTATTGTGGTGATCCACTGCAGTGTGGAGCTGGAATGGTAAATCAGACAGAAATTTAGCTCTAACCCAAAAGGTATGCTAATGTAGGTAGTCTGACAAGTTTGGCTGCACAAACTCTCCACAAGCCCCAGGGATGCTCACTCCTTCTGGGGAATGTTCCCTGCACTCCCTATGGAACACTGCCCCTTGTTGGCCCACAGGGATAGGGAGCCATTCTGAAAGGAACCGTTATTACTCCCACCTCTATCCTGGATATCAGGGTTTCAGAGAAGTCCTCTGGAGGGAGGGCACAGAGAGGCTGACACTAGGCTCCACCCCTGATGTCCACCAAGTTACTGAGCCTGAAGAAATGCCCTGCAATGACAACTGAGCTGGCTCTCTCCCCCTAGATCGTGAGCAAGATGAGTGGATTTGGACTGGCCCAACAGGATTCTTGGAAATTTCCAAGTGGGCCCCCACCCCACCCACTGCTGTGTACCTGGCCACCTTCCAAGCTGGAAATCTTTGCATTTATCATCTATTTTCTAATTAAATTGAGCGTTCTGGTCACTGCAAGTAAATGTGAGATGCAAACTCTGGCTGGATTGCATTTGTTTTACTTGAATACATCTGTTGATGATGTTGTATTTAAGTACTATTCCTGCATATTGCATGGTGTATTTTTGTAATGTGGTTGCATTTGTATCCATCATGTTGTTTCATCTTGTAGCTGCTTTGTAAATGTGGCTCTGGGTCGTTCCTGAAAAGGGGCCTTTGGCTCAGTGTACTTACCCAGTAAACAAAGTAAGTAACTAACTAAATAAATAAATAAATATACTCCGAACCAGTGTACAAAATTTAAGAGGAATACTGATTAGTGTCACCCCTGGGTCCTCGACAATGTACGTCTAGGTATGTCTAGGGCACACACTCTCTCCATCCTCCAAATCCACCAAACACACAAAATAAAGAGTGTCCCTTACTCTTTTTCCCAGCAGTGACTGACAATTTATTTATTTATTTATTTATAAGCACATCGGCATTACAACCCTTTGAGTCATAGACTTGTTTCCAAAGGCTCCATATCATGATACAAAGAGAAAAATACAGATAGTAACAAAAATTGAGGGAACAGGTAATACATATGCTGGAGAACACTGAATGCAATTAACAGGGTGACAGTGTCATCCAGCAGATGAACTTCAGTTCTGTACAAATAGTTGCTGGGCAGTTGTTGTCCATCAGCGGAATGAGCTGTAGTCCTATACAATCAGTAGCTAGGCAGTTGCTAACGTACAAGCACAGTAACTTCTTATGAGGTACAAAGTCTGATGTCTCAGGAGAAACATAGTTAAGGCTGGCTAGGCTCCGGCCCCTGAAGAGAGGCACCTAGAGGCCTAGGGTGGTTTTGGAAAAGGACACTCACAGTTGCAGGTGTACAAAATGTGATTCTTGAGTGCGACCTTGAAAGGCCCTATTTTGGTGAGAGAGGTGATGGCGGGTGGGGAGGGCACTGTACCAGGAAGATGCTCTGAAGGGGAAGGATCTTTGTGCTAGTGCAGTCCTGACCCTAGGGATCTGCAATGTAGTCTTGGAGGCACCAGGGGTGTAGCCAGAAAATACAGGTTACTCACCTGTAACAGGAGTACTAGCAATGGTATATGTAGTTCATCCACACTGTCTGGCGGGTATCCTTGCCGCTTTAAATCTTGCCGGAAGGTCTTCAAGCTGGCTCCTCCCACCCACCCGGGTAGTAAAACTCTCAGCTCCGCCCCATGACGCTAGATCTGGCCCGCTGGAAGCTCAGGTTGTGTGTCGAAGCCGGGGAGGTCGGGTGGGTCGTGTGGATGAACAACATGTACCATTCCTAGAACTCCTGTTACAGGTGAGTAACCTGTATTTCTAGGGACATGGATATGTTGTTCATCCACACTTATTGGCAGACTCCTAGCAGTTCTCCGGGAGGAGGGAGGCAAGGCGCACACCCCCTACTTAGGGAATAAAGACTGGAGAACCGAGGCCCCAAAACCAGCCTCCCGGCGTGACTCAAGGTCGATGTGGTAATGGGTAATAAAGGTGTGTGCTGACTTCCAGGTAGCAGCCCTGCAGATTTCCTGGATAGGAACGTCCCTGGAAGCAGCCACCAATGCAGCAGTATGACGGGTAGCATGAGCTCTTATCCCTCTGGGAGGCTCCATGCCCGCCAACTTATAGCAGAGATCTATGCAGGAGGTGACCCACCTGCTTATCGTCCGCTTGGCTGCAGGTCTGCCAGGTGCGGCTTCAGCGTAGGTGACAAACAGCTGGCGAACCTCTCCCCGAATTTCAGCCGTGCGCTCCTTATAATAAGCGAGCGCCCTTCTAGGGTCCAAAGTATGAAGCCTGTATTCGGCCTCCGAGGTGTGATTGGGGTAGAACACCGGCAGAGTCAACACCTGGTTAAGGTGAAACTCCGACACCACCTTCGGAAGGAATTTCGGTTGGGGGCGCAGGACAACCTTGTCCCTGTGGAAGACCAGGTAAGGAGACTCAATGCAGAGCGCCTGGAGTTCTCCCATCCTTCTGGCTGACGTGATAGCCACCAAGAAGGCAGTCTTCCACGACAGGTGAGAGAGTTCACACCTGTGCATTGGTTCGAATGGCTTGCCCATGAGCTTTGCCAGTATCAGCAGTAAATCCCACGGAGGTGGAGGTTCTCGCACCAGAGGGGAAATGTGATCAAGGCCTTTGAAAAAGCGCCAGACCACCTTCTCCTGCGCCACCGACTGCTCCCCGGCCCGCGCCCGCTAAGCAGAGATGGCTGCCAGGTGCACCTTTAGGGTCGTCGACCTAAGCCCTTGACTAGAAAGGGACCATAAATAGTCCAAAATGCTTGCCAAGGAACAGGAGGAAGGGTCCAAGCCCTTAACCTGATACCAAATGGAAAACCTCTTCCATTTGAAGGCATAGCATTTCCTGGTAGACTCCTTACGGGACGCTCAACAACATTGAGGACCTCGTCGGAAAGACCCAAGGCCTGGAACTCTAGCCACTCAGGAACCAGGCCGTCAGGTGCAGGGATTGAAGGTCCGGATGGAACACCTTCCCTGATTGACTGAGAGCAGGTCCGGGCGAGCTGGAAGCTGCCTCGAGCCTGTAGCTGAGGCTGAGGAGATCTGGTACCAGAACTGGCGGGCCAGTCTGGGGCTATCAGAATCACCTGCGCCTTGTCCCTCCTTGTCTTGAGAAGCACCTTGTGAATCAAGGGAAATGGGGAAAGGGTAAAGAGGCCCGGGGTCCACAGCCTCGAGAAGGCATCCCCCTGCAGCGAGCCCTGCTGAGGGGGGGCGGGCATGAAACAGCCTCAGCTTCGCATTCTCCCTGGAGGCAAACAGGTCCACCTGAGGTGGGCCCCAGTGGGAGAACAGATCTTGTACTACCTCCAGCAGGAGAGACCACTCGTGAGATGCAGCCCCTATCCGGCTCAGGGCATCGGCCAGGGTGTTGGAGGCTCCTGCCACATGAATGGCTAGGAGATCCGCCTCCAGGCTGCGCACGAGTGACCAAATGCGGAGAGCTTCCTTGCATAGAAGCATGGAGCGTGTCCCGCCCTGGCAGTTCAGGTAGTACATGGTCGTGGTATTGTCCGTCTGGACTTGGACCACTTGACCCCGGAGAAACGGAGCAAAGGTGGTAAGAGCTAGGCGGACCGCTCGGAGCTCCAGCAGGTTGATGTGGCATCGGGACTCCCGCAGGGACCAGAGGCCGTGCACTCTGTGTTCCCCCAGATGGGCACCCCAACCCATCAGAGAGGCATCGGTCGATAGAGAGACCGTCGGCTCGGGGCGGACAAACGGGATGCCCTCCTGCAGATGGGATGGAACGGTCCACCAATGGAGAGCATTCCACATCTCCTGGGTCACTGTCACTAGCTGGTCCAATGGATCGCAGCATTGTGACCACCGGCTGGCCAGTCCCCACTGAAGGGGGCGCATGTGCCAGCGTGCCCAATGGACCACGCTGGTACAGGCTGCCATGAGACCCAGGAGGCGCAGGAAGTCTCGGCAGGGGCGCGATTGCCCAACCAGAAATGATTGGGCAAAGGAGGTAAGAACCTCGGCCCTGTCCGCCGGGAGCCGTGCTCTGGCTCGAAGAGAGTCGAGCTCTGCCCCGATGAACAGGATCACCTGCTTGCTCGAGTTCAGACTTGGCCTCGCTGATGAGAAGGCCGACTTGAGAGCAAACCTGAGGGCCAGATCTCTGGACCGCCCCCCTCCTGCCTGAGGGGCTGCTATCAGCCAATCGTCCAGGTAAGGGTACACCGACCCCTCGCGCCAAGAGAGGTGTCACCACTGCCATGCATTTGGTGAAGACCCTGGGAGCTGGAGATAAGCCGAAGGGCATGGCTTGGAACTCGAAGAGGGATCCTTCCGCTCGAAAGCGGAGGAATCTCCGATGTGACGGATGGATAGGGACATGAAAGAACGCATCCTGTAGGTCCAGAGAGCAGAACCATACGCCGTGTTCCAGAAATGGTATTATCTGCGCCAGAGTGACCATTCTGAAGGTCCGAGACCTTAGGAACTTGTTCAGGTTATGTAGGTCGAGAATGGGGCACCAGCCCCCTTCCGTTTCGGAACCAGGAAATACCTGGACACGAACCCCGGGTCTAAAGGGGGGTCCTCTACCTCCGTCATCACCTCCTTTTGGAGGAGGAGAGCGATGTCGGCTCGATGAGCCGCCAGTGAGACTGCGGACCCCGAGGCCCCCCGAGGTGCGGCGGCTCTGAAGGGCAGGGCCTGCTCGAATTCTAGAGGTAGGCCTTTTCCACCACCTCCAGTACCCACCTGTCCGTGGTAACAGTGGACCAGGCTGAAAGGAAGTGTCTGAGCCGTCCCCCCAGGGGGAACCAGGGGTGAGGTGACAGAGATGGGGGCGACACCCCTCAGCCCGTCACTGGGCAGGCTTGGAGGAGGGACCGGCTGTGGGACCTCCTGGTCTTTACCTCCCTGCTTCCTGTTGGAGGAAGCCGACGGCTTGGGTTTGGGATACCAAGCTCGAGCCTGCTGGCCCTGACGTTGCTGGGCCGGGCACGCCGCGGGCGCAGAAGGACGAAAGGGCTTAGGCTGTGGCTTGTGGCCTTTGTCCTTCTGAGCGGAAGAGACCGAGTCCAAGGTAGCATTGGACTTCTCAATCCTCTGCAGGTGACCTTCCACCCCAGGGCCGAAGCGGTCAGTCCCCAAAAAGGGAATATCCGCCAACTTGTGCTGGGTATCCGAGGTAAAGGTGGATATCCTCAGCCAAGCCCAACGACGCATGGCCACTGCGGCCGCCACAGACCTGGCACATTAGTCCCCGATGTCTAACGCAGTCTGGAGCTGCTGTTTGGCCACTGCCCTGCCTTGGTCCCGCACCTGCCTGACTGTAGTCTGCAGACCTGCGGGAAGATGAGGGACAACCTCATCCAGGGAGCCCAACAGGGCATGAGAAAAATGTGCCATGAGGATGGCCGAACTGGCCTGATGAAGGCCGACAGAGGACGCAGCATAGACTTTTCACCCGGCATAATCAAATTTCTTGGATTCCTTGTCGGGAGGTTTGTCCACATCCCTGGCCCCCGCATGCCGGAAAACGCTGTTGGTGACCAACCCCCGCCGAGGGGTGTTCAAAAACAGGACAGGGAATCGGGACCGTGATACTTCCTGGCCAACCTGGCCAAGGCGCAGGGCAGGAAGCAGGACTGCCAAAGTTCCAAGGCCGACTCCACTATGGCTTCGCCACCGGAAAGGCCTCCAGGAGAATCCTCGGTCCAGAATCTCCATGAGGGGATACCTAGCCTGCTTAGGAACGGGTTCGAGCCATCCCGTGGACTCGAGATGAGTCGAAGCAACCCTAAGAAGGACTAAGGGCTATCGCCCACTGACTGCCCTTCCCGAGGACTCCAAGTCCATGCGCTTGGAGAAGAGGGAGGAACTCATCATCGGACTCTGAAGAGTCCTCAAAGAGCTGCTAGGCCTGAGCCACCCTCCACCTGCCGAGGTTTATCGGGAGTGAGGGTGACAGACAGCCTATGGGCAAACCCAAGGCCGACTCGAGAATTTTTGGTCGGAGCCCCAACTAATGGCTGTGGAGGCGGAGGTTCCACCAGAATCGGTGGGCAGTTGGAATTGGCCAACAACCGGCCTGAGAACAGGCTCCTCGACTACAACGAGGGGTTGTTTCGGCTGCTCCGGTGACAGCCACTTAATGGCCGGGGAAGACGACTGGGTCGGCTTATTCCCGGTCAAAAGGAGCTGTTGCCACATGAGTTCCTCGTACTTCCAACGCAACTTGCACCGAAGCCTCCCCTCGTCCGAGGAAGAGTGGTGGCGCCGCTTGCCGCGGTGCCAAGACCGAGACCGCCTATGGCGGCGGAATCGGTTGGACCGCGAGGATGTCCGAGACTGAGTCTTGACTAGGCCGAGGAAGGTGAGGAGAAGTGTAGGAAATCGGCACTCCCCTCGGCTCGGACGATCCCACCGAAGGCTCCGGAACCGGAGGCACAGACGAGCCGACGGGATCCTCAACTCCCACCGGGGGAACCGGGGAGAGGGGATTCTCAGTTTCTCCAGCCGACAACCCGTCTAACGGGTCGAGAAAAATCTCGACCTCGTCGACGAAGTCTCGGTCAACTGGCCTGACGGGGACACCGTGAAGCCAGTGGCCGGAGCTGAGGGGTCGACCAAGTCGACCTCGACAAGGGAGGGGATCTTTCCGGCCCCAAGAGCGCCGATGGAGAGACTTACTTTTGCTCTTTTGACCTGGAAAAGGTCCCGAAAGTTGGACCTCACCTTCGTCGAGAGGGTCAGACAAAGCTCCTTAAAAGAAGCCGAGTACGAGGCACCGAGAGAGAGGGACAAATGCCGCAGCTGAGGTAGAAGCGCCCGCCGCCTCCTTCGAGGGCTATCATCTGCTCGAGCTGATCCGCCGAGATGCCCGCCGCGCGACACCGCCAATCGGCCTCTTACATTTCACCGTGGAATTCTTTCTCGGGCGCCCAGTTGTAATCGGGCAGCACGGTCTTCAAGGACGAAGGTTAAAATACAGGTTACTCACCTGTAACAGGAGTTCTAGAATGGTATATGTTGTTCATCCACACTCATTGGCAGGTATCCTTGCCGCTTTAAATCTTGCCGGAAGGTCTTCAAGCTTGCTCCTCCCACCCACCCGGTGGTATAACTCGGCTCCGCCCATGACGCCAGATCTGGCCCGCTGGAAGCTCAGGTTGTGCGTCAAGCCGGGAGGTCAGAATGTAGGATGAACAACATACCATTCCTAGAACTCCTGTTACGGGTCAGTAACCTGTATTTCTAGGGACATGGATATGTTGTTCATCCACACTCATTGGCAGACTCCTAGCAGTTCTCCGGGAGGAGGGAGGCAAGACGCACACCCCAATACTTACTTGGGAAAGAGAGACTGAGAACCGAGGCCCCAAAACCAGCATCCCGGCGTGACTCAAGGTCGATGTGGTAATGGGTAATGAAGGTGTTTGCTGACTTCAGGTAGCAGCCCTGCAGATTTCCTGGATAGGGACGCCCTGGAAGCAGCCATCGCAGCAGCAGTATGGCGGTAGAATGAGCTCTTATCCTCTGGGAGGCTCCATGCCCGCCAACTTATAGCAGAGATCTATGCAGGAGGTGACCCACCTGCTTATCGTCCGCTTGGCTGCAGGTCTGCCAGATGCGGCTTCAGCGTAGGTGACAAACAGCTGGTGAACCTCTCCCTGACTTCAGCCGTAGCTCTTTGTAATAGGCGAGCGCCTTCTAGGGTCCAGAGTATAGAGCCTATATCTGCCTCCGAGGTGTGATTGGGGTAGAACACCGCAGAGTCAACACCTGGTTAAGGTGAAACTCCGACACCACCTTCGGAAGGAATTTCGGTGGGGCGCAGGACAACCTTGTCCCTGTGGAAGACCAGGTAAGGAGACTCGATGGAAAGCGCCTGGAGCTCTCCCATCCTTCTGGCTGACGGATAGCCACCAAGAAGGCGGTCTTCCACGACAGGTGAGAGAGAGCACACCTGCATAGGTTCGAATGGCTTGCCCATGAGCTTTGCCAGTACCAGCAGTAGATCCCACGGAGGTGGGGGTTCCCGACTGGAGGGAAATGTGATCAAGGCCTTGAAAAGCGCCAGACCACCTTCTCCTGCGCCATCGACTGCTTCCCGGCCCGCGCCTGCAAGCAGAGATGGCTGCCAGGTGCACCCTTAGGGTCGCCGACCTAAGCCCTTGACTAGAAAGGGACCATAAATAGTCCAAGATGCTTGCCAAGGAACAGGAGGAAGGGTCCAAGTCTTGTTCTGACACCAAATGGAAAACCTTTTCCATTTGAAGGCATAGCATTTTCTGGTCGACTTCACGGGACGCCTCAACTACATTGAGGACCTCGTCGGAAAGACCCAAGGCCTGGAACTCTAGCCACTCAGGAACCAGGCCGTCAGGTGCAGGGATTGAAGGTCCGGATGGAACACCTTCCCTGATTGACTGAGAGCAGGTCCGGCGAGCTGGAAGCTGCCGCGGAGTCCTGGAGCTGAGACTGAGGAGATCTGGTACCAGAACTGGCGAGGCCAGTCTGGGGCTATCAGAATCACCTGCGCCCTTGTCCCTCCTCGCCTTGGAGAAGCACCTTGTGGATCAAGAGAAATGGGGAAAGGCGAAAGAGGCCCGGGGTCCACTGCCTCGAGAAGGCATCCCCTGCAGCGAGCCCTGCTGAGGGGGCGGCATGGAACAGTCTCAGCTCGCTGCCTCCTGGAGGCAAACAGGTCCACCTGAGGTGTGCCCCAATGGGAGAACAGATGCTGTACTACCTCCGCAGGAGAGACCACTGGGGATGCAGCCCTATCCGGCTCAGGGCATCGGCCAGGGTGTTGAGGCTCCTGCCACATGAATGGCTAGGAGATCCGCCCAGGCTGTGCGACGAGTGACCAAATGCGGAGAGCTCTTGCATAGAAGCATGGAGCGCGCCCCGCCCTGGCGGTTTAGATAGTACATGGTCGTGGTATTGTCCGCCTGACTCGGACCACTTGACCCCGGAGGAACGGAGCAAAGGCGGTGAGAGCTAGGCGGACCGCCGAGCTCCAGCAGGTTGATGTGCATCGGACTCCTCATGGGGACCAGAGGCCATGAGCCCGGTGTTCCCCAGATGGGCACCCCAACCCATCAGAGAGGCATCGGTCGATAGAGAGACCGCCGGCTCGGGCGGACGAACGGGATGCCCTCCTGCAAATGATCTGGAACGGTCCACCACTGGAGAGCTGCTCCACATCCCCTGTGTCACCGACACAAGCTGGTCCAAAGGATCGCAGCGTGCAGACCACTGGCTGGCCAGTCCCCACTGAAGGGACGATGTTCCAGCGGCCCAACGGACCACGCTGGTGCAGGCCGCCATGAGACCCAGGAGGCGCAGGAAGTCCCGGCAGGGCGAATTGCCCAACCAGAAATGATCGGGCAAAGGAGGAAAGAACCTCGCCCCTGTCCGCTGGAGCCGCGCCTGGCTCGAAGAGAGTCGAGCTGCGCCCGATGAATAGAATCACCTGCTTGCTCGAGTCTCGACTTGGCCTCGCTGATAAGGAGGCCCAGTTGAGAGCAGACCTGAGGGCCAGATCTCTGACCACCCGCCTCCTTCCTGGAGGGAGCTGCTATCAGCCAGTCGTCCAGGTAAGGGTACACCCGACCTCGGCGCCAAGAGGAATGCTGTCACCACTGCCATGCATTTGGTGAAGACCCTGAGCTGGAGACAAGCCAAGGGCATGGCTTGAACTCAGAGAGGATCCTTCCGCTGGAAGCGAAGGAATCTCTGGTGAGACGGACGGATAGGGACGTGAAAAACGCTGCCCTGCAAGTCCAGAGAGCAGAACCACACGCTGCTCCAAGGATGGTATTATCTGAGCCAGAGTGACCATCCTGAAGGTTCGAGACCTTAGGAACTTGTTTAGGTCGTAGGTCGAGAATGGGGCGCCAGCCCCCGTCTGCTTCGAACCAGGAAGTACCTGGACACAAACCCTGGGTCTGAAGGAGGGTCCACCACCTCTTATCACCTCCTTCTGGAGGAGAGGATGTCGGCTCGACGAGCCGCCAGTGAGGCTGGGGATCCCGGAGCCCCCCGAGGGGCGTCGGCTCTGAAGGGTGGTGCCTGCTCGAATTCCAGAGGCAGGCCTCTTCCCACCACCTCCAAGACCCACCTGTCCGTGGTAACAGCGGACCAGGCGGAACGGAAGTGCCGGAGCCGTCCCCCCACGGGGGGACCCAGGGGTAAGGTGACGGGAATGGGGGCGACACCCCTCAGCCCGTCACTGGGCAGGCTTGGAGGAGGGACCGGCCGAGGGACCTCCTGGGCCCTTTCCTCCCTGCCTCCTGTTAGAGGAAGCCGGCGGCTTGGGTTTGGGATGCCAAGGCCGAGCCTGCTGGCCCTGACGCGTTGGCCGGGCGCTACTGGGGCACAGAAGGACGAAAGGGCTTAGGCTGTGGTTTGGCGGCCTTGTCCTTCTGAGCGGAAGAGACCGAGTCCAAGGTAGCATTGACTTCTCGATCCTCTGCAGGTGACCTTCCACCCCAGGGGTCAAGAGGTCAGTCCCCAAAAGGGAACATCCGCCAACTTGTGCTGGGTATCCGAAGTAAAGGTGGATATCCTCAGCCAAGCCCGCCGACGCATAGCCACTGCGGCCGCCACCGATCTGGCACATGAGTCCCCTATATCCAAAGCAGTCTGGAGCTGCTGTTTGGCCACTGCCCTGGTCCCGCACCTGCTTAACCGTAGTCTGCAGATCGGCGGGAAGATGAGGGATGACCTCATCCAGGGAGCCCAACAGGGCATGAGAAAAATGTGCCATGAGGACGGCCGAACTGGCCTGACGAAGGCCGAGAGAGGACGCAGCGTAGACTTTTCGCCCGACATAGTCCAATTTCTTGACTCTTGTCAGGAGGTTTGTCCACATCCTCTGCTAGCCGGGCGCTACCGGAAAACGCTGTCGGTAACCAACCCCTCAGCAGAGGGTGTTCCAAAACCGACAAGGAACCGTAGGGACCGTGATACTTCCTGGCCATCCTGGCCAAGGCGAGGGCAGGAAGCAGGGCGCTGCCAAAGCTCCAGTGCCGACCCACTATGGCCTCGCCACCGGAAAGGCCTCCGCCGGAGAATCCCTCGTCCAGAATCTCCGTGAGGGGATACCGGCCCGCTTTGAAACGGGTTCGAGCTCCATCCCGTGGACTCCGAGATGAGCCAAGCAGTCCTAGGAAGGACGACGGGCTATCGCCCATTGACTGACCTCCTGAAGACTCCAAGTCCAGTCGCTTGAGAAAGAGGAGGAATCATCTTCGACCTCGAAGAGTCCTCAAGAGCTGCCTCTGGCCTGAGCCACCCTTCACCTGCCGAGGTCGGTCGGGAGTGAGGGTAACTGACAGCCGATGGGGTAGACCCTTAGCCGACCGAGAATCCTTGGTCGGAGCCCCAATTGGTGGCTGTGGAGGCGGAGGTTCCACCGGAATCGGTGGAGCAGCTGGTTTTGGCCGAACAACCGGCCTGGGTATAGGCTCCTCGGATAAGTCGAGGGGTTGTGTCGGCCGCCCGTGACAGCCACTTAATGGCCGGGGAAGGCGACGGGGTCGGCTTACTCCCGGCCAGGAGGAGCTGTTGCAACATAAGGTCCTCGTACCGTCGACGTAATTTACGCCGAAGCCTCCCCTCGTCCGAGGAGGAGGACGAGGACGAGCGGCAACGCCGCTTACCGCGGTGCCGAGACCGAGACCGCCTATGACGGTGGGATCGGCTGGACCGCGAAGAGGTCCGAGACCGAGACCGAGAGTCCCGGAATTTCCGAGGTCGGTGCGGGGAGGTGTCGGCCGGAACCGGCACTCCCTTCGGCTCGGATGGTCCATCCGAGGGCTCCGGAACCGGAGGCACAGGCGAGCCCACGGATCCTCAACCTCCCGGGGAACCGGGAGAGGGGAATTCGCTGCTAAAGGCGACAGCCCGATCCAATGGGTCGAGAAAATCTCGACTTATCAGGTGGGAGTCTCGGTCAACTGACCTGACGGGACACCGTGAGGCCAGTGGCCGGCCGAGCGGTCGACCGCCGACGGTCGACGACCGGGAGAGGACCTTCCTGCTCCCAAGAGCGCCGATGGAGGGATTCTACCTTGTCCTCTTTTTGACCGAGAATAAGGTCCAGCAGACGAGGCCCTTCTCCTTAGTGGAGAGGGACAGACAAAGCTCCTTAAAGAAGCCGTAGGAAGAACCCAGAGAGCGGGATAAATGCCCGCCGAAGATACGTCCGTCCGCCTCCTCTTGAGGCGATCATCCGCTTAGCTGGATCCCGAAACCGCGGCCATGACACCGCCAACCGGCCTCCTTGACTTCACCGAGGGAACGCTCGGACGGCCCAGTTGCAATCGGGCAGCACGGTCTTCGAGGACGTAGGCCGAGAAAGATGAGCACAGGTCGCAAGCCTGCGGGTCGTGCTCAAGGCCTAAGCAGTAGACACACGTGGAGTGTGGATCCGTCCGAGACATCTTCTGCCCGCATGGGCATCTCCGAAATCCGGGAGTCGATTTGTCCATCGCAGCCGCGAGGGATCGAAGACTGAAGTCTTTTTCGCAAAATTTATTTTTAAATCCGCAAACGGAGAAATAGGAACCAGTCTCAAACGCAGAGCGTTAAGGAGGGAACCTGAGCTTCCAAGCGGTAAGGAAGATCTGGCGTCATGGGGCGGAGCCGAGAGTTATACCACCCGGGTGGGTGGGAGGAGCAAGCTTGAAGACCTTCCGGCAAGATTTAAAGCGGCAAGGATACCTGCCAATGAGTGTGGATGAACAACATATCCATGTCCCTAGAAAGGAGAAGAGCACAAGTCGCAGGCCTGCAGTGTGCTCAAGGCCCAGGCAGTAGACGACGTGGAGTGCGGATCCGCCCCTAGACATCTTCTGTCCGCAAGGGCACCTCCGAAAACTGGAGTCGATTTGTCCATCGCAGCTAGCGAGGAGAAGAAGACCAAGTCTTTTAGCAAAAACTTTTGATTTCTGAACTTTAAGAATTAGAACCAGTCTTAAACGCAGCGCTGCTAAGGAGGAAACCTGAGCTTCCAAGCGGTAAGGAAGATCTGGCGCCATGGGGCGGAGCCGAGTTTTACCACCCGGTGGGTGGGAGGAGCCAGCTTGAAGACGCTCCGCAAGATTTAAGTGGCAAGGAACCTGCCAATAGTGTGGATGAACAACATATCCATGTCCTAGAACCTGTATTTCTAGGGACATGGATATGTTGATTCATCCACACTTCTGGCAGACTCCTAGCAGTTCTCCGGGAGGAGGGAGGCAAGGACCACACCCCCTACTTAAGGAATAGAGACTGGAGAACCAAGGCCCCAAAACCAGCATCCCGGCGTGACTCAAGGTCGATGTGGTAATGGGTGATGAAGGTGTGTGCTGACTTCCAAGTAGCAGCCCTGCAGATTTTCTGGATAGGGACATCCCTGGAAGCAGCAGTACGGCGGGTAGAATGAGCTCTTATCCCTCTGGGAGGCTCCATGCCCGCCAACTTATAGCAGAGATCTATGCAGGAGGTGACCCACCTGCCTACCGTCCGCTTGGCTGCAGGTCTGCCAGGTGCGGCTTCAGCATAGGTGTCAAACAGCTGGCGAACCTCTCCCCGAATTTCAGCCATGCGCTCCTTATAGTAAGTGAACGCCCTTCTAGGGTCCAGAGTATGGAGCCTATATTCGGCCTCCGAGGTGTGATTGGGGTAGAACACCGGCAGAGTCAACACCTGGTTAAGGTGAAACTCTGACACCACCTTCGGAAGGAATTTCGGGTGGGGGCGCAGGACAACCTTGTCCCTGTGGAAGACCAGGTAAGGAGACTCGATGCAGAGCGCCTGGAGCTCTCCCATCCTTCTGGCTGACGTGACAGCCACCAAGAAGGCGGTCTTCCACGACAGGTGAGGGAGTTCACACCTGTGCATTGGTTTGAATGGCTTGCCCATGAGCTTTGCCAGTACCAGCAGTAGATCCCATGGAGGTGGAGGTTCTCGCACTGGAGGGGAAATGTGATCAAGGCCTTTGAAAAAGCACCAGACCACCTTCTCCTGCGCCACCGACTGCTTCCCGGCCTGCGCCCGGTAAGCAGAGATGGCTGCCAGGTGCACCTTAAGGGTCGTCGACCTAAGCCCTTGCTGAGAAAGGGACCACAGGTAGTCCAATATGCTCGCCAAGGAACAGGAGGAAAGGTCCAGGCCCTTGCCCTGACACCAAATGGAAAATCTTTTCCATTTGAAGGCATAGTATTTTCTGGTCGACTCCTTACGGGACACCTCAACTACGTTGAGGACCTCGTCGGAAAGACCCAAGGCCTGGAACTCTAGCCGCTCAGGAACCAGGCCGTCAGGTGCAGGGATTGAAGGTCCAGATGGAATACCTTCCCCTGATTGACTGAGAGCAGGTTCGGGCGAGCAGGAAGCTGCCTCGGGAGCCTGGAGCTGAGGCTGAGGAGATCTGGGTACCAGAACTGGCGGGGCCAGTCTGGGGCTATCAGAATCACCTGCACCTTGTCCCTCCTTGCTTTGAGCAGCTCCTTGTGCATCAAGGGGAACGGGGGAAAGGCGTAGAAGAGGCCCGGGGTCCACGGCCTCGAGAAGGCATCCCCCTGCAGCGATCCCTGCTGAGGGGGGGCATGGAACAGCCTCAGCTTCGCATTCTCCCTGGAGGCAAACAGGTCCACCTGAGGTGTGCCCCAATGGGAGAATAGATCTTGTACTACCTCCGGCAGGAGAGACCACTCTGGGGACGCAGCCCCTATCTGGCTTAGGCATCGCCAGGGTGTTGGAGGCTCCTGCCACATGAATGGCTAGGAGATCCACCTCAGGCTGCACTCGAGTGACCAGATGCGGAGAGCTTCCTTGCATAGAAGCATGGAGCGCGTCCCGCCCAGGCGGTTTAGACAGTACATGGTTGTGGTGTTGTCCATCTGGACCCGGACCACTTGACCCCGAAGAAACGGAGCAAAGGCGGTGAGAGCTAGGCGGACCGCTCCAGAGGCAGGCCCTTTCCTACCACTTCCAACAGCCACCGGTCTGTGGTAATAGCAGACCAGGCGGAAAGGAAGAACCGGAGCTGTCCCCCTACGGGGGGAACCTGGGGTGAGGTGACGAGGTTGGGGGCGACACCCCTCAACCCGTCACTGTGCAGGCTTGGAGGAGGGACCACCTGGGCCTTTACCTCCCTGCTTCCTGGAGGAGGAAGCCTCGGACTTGGGTTTGGGATGCCAAAAGCGAGCCTGCTGGCCCTGGTGTTGCTGGGCCGGACGTGCCGGGGGCGCAGACGGAGGAAAGGGATTGGGTTGTGGTCTGCGGCCCTTGTCCCTCTGAGCGGATGAGACCGAGTCCAAGGTGGCATTGGACTTTTCGATCCTCTGGAGGTGGCCTTCCACTCCAGGGCCGAAGAGTTCGGTCCCCAGGAAGGGGACATCTGCCAATTTGTAATGGGTATCCGCTGTGAAGGTGGATATCCTCAGCCATGCCCGACGGCGCATAGCCACTGCGGCCGCGACTGACCTGGCGCATGAATCTCCAATGTCCAGAGCAGTCTGAAGTTGCTGCTTGGCCACTGCCCTGCCCTGGTCCCGCACCTGCCTAACCGTAGTCTGCAGGTCAGCCGGGAGATGAGGGACTACCTCGTCCAGGGAGCCCAACAAGGAACGGGAGAAATGTGCCATCAGCACAGCCGAGCTTGCCTGACGAAGGCCAAGGGAGGACGCAGCGTGACTTTTCGCCCGGCATAGTCCAATTTCTTGGACCTTTGTCGAGGTTTGTCCACGCCCCAGCGCTTGGCACGCCGGAAAACGCTGTCGGTAACTAACCCTGGCTGAGGGATGTTCCGAGAACCGACAGGGAACCAGTAGGGACCGCATACTTCCTGGCCGTCCTGGCCGAAGGCGCAGGGCAGGAAGTGGCGCGCTGCCAGAGCTCCAAGGCCGGGCCCACAATGGCCTCAGCCACAGGAAAGGCCTCCATAGGGGAATCCCCTCGGTCCAATATCTCTGTGAGGGGATATTTGGCCCATTTGGATACGGGCTCGAGCTGCATCCCGGTGGACTCCGAGATGAGCCCGAGTAAACCCAGGAAGGACGAAGGGCTATCGTCCAGCGACTGACCTCCAGAGGACTCCAAGTCCACTCGCTTGGAGAAAAGGGAGGAATCGTCGTCGGACTCAGAAGAGTCCGCAAAGAGCTGCCTCGGGCCTGAGCCACCCTCCACCAGCCGAGGGCGATTGGGAGTGAGGGTGACCGACAGCCTATGGGGCAGACCCTGAGCTGACCGAGAGTTCTTGGTCAGAGCCCCAAACAGCGGCTGTGGAGGCGGAGGTTCCACCGGAATCGGTGGGGCAGCTGGTTTTGGCCGAACAACCGGCCTGGGAACAGGCTCCTCGGGTAAAACAGGGGTTGTTTCGGCCGCTCCAGTGACAGCCACTTAATGGCCAGGGAAGGCGACAGCGTCGGCTTGTTCCCGGTCAGAAGGAGCTGTTGCCACATGAGGGCCTCGTATCGTCGATGTAACTTGCATCAAGCCTCCTCATCTGAGGAGGGAGGACGAGGACGAGCGGCGGCGCCACTTACTGCGGGTGCCGGACCGGGACCGCCTATGACGGGCGGGATCGGCTGGACCGCGAAGAAGTCAGAGACCGAGAACCTCGGCCTTTCCGAGGACGGTGCAGGGAGGGGACGGGTGAATCGGCTCCTCCCTCGGCTCGGAGGGAACACCCAAGGGCTCCGAATCGAAGGCACTGGCAAGCCCGCTGATCCTCAACTCCCCACCGGGGAACCGGGAGAGGGATTTTAAGCCAGCCGGTCGACAACCCGCTCCAGTGGGTCGAGAAAGATCTCGATCATGCTGGACGGGAGTCTCGGTCAACTGACCTGACAGGGACACCGTGAGACCAGTGGCCGGTCGAACGATCGGATCAAGTCGATGGCCAACAACTGGGAGAGGGACCTTTCCCGCTCCCAAGAGCGTCGACGGAGGGACTTACCCTTGTCTTTCTTCTTGGACCGAGAAGAAGGTCCAGCAGACGTTGGTCCCTCTCCTCTAGTGGAGAGGGACAGACAAAGCTCCTTAAAGGAAGCTGTGTAAGAGGAACCCAGGGAGAGCGGGATAAATGCCGCGGTCGAGGAAGATGCGGCCCGCGCCGCCTCCTCTTCGAGGGCGATCATCTGCTCTAGCTGATCCGCCGAGCCCGCTGGCCAAGAGAAACCGCCGACCAGGCCTCTTTAGACTTTACCGAGGAAAAGTCTTTCTCATGGCGCCCCAGTTGTAAAAGGGCATCACGGTCTTCGAGGACGTAGGCTGAGAAGGAAGAGCACAGGTCGCAAGCCTGCGGGTCGTGCTGAAGGCCTAAACAGTAGACACACGTGGAGTGCGGATCCGTCCGAGACATCTTCTGCCCGCAAGGGCACCGCCGAAAACCGGGAGTCGATTTGTCCATTGCAGCCGTGAGGGATAGAAGACTGAAGTCTATAATGCAAAACACTTTTAAATTCGGAAAACCGAAGAATTAGGAACCAGTCTTATACGCAGAGTGTTAAGGAGGGAACCTGAGCTTCCAAGCGGTAAGGAAGATCTGGCGCCATGGGGGCGGGCCGAGAGTTTTACCACCGGGAGGGTGGGTGGGAGGAGCCAGCTTGAAGACCTTCCGGCAAGATTTAAGCGGCAAGGATACCTGCCAGACAGTGTGGATGAACAACATATCCATGTCCCTAGAATTTCCGTTTTGTACACAGTCTCCAACAGTTGCGCCCCCCCCAATTAAAAAATGTAAACATCCTCTCCAAATGGTACCCCCTTCCAAACAAGTCAGATTGTTGTCAGATGATTCCTCTAATCTCTAAAGAGGTTATACATGTATCTGTCTCCTAAACAGAAGTTTAAACAGAGACACACCCTCAGTGGCCTAAACTAACCCAAATACTACAGATTAGAATTAAAATGTTAACAGAAAGGCATATGGTTTGTGACAGGCACTCAACAAAACTGTACACAAATGTGTACAGTGAGTATGCCTGCCTACACCCTTGGAAGGCACTGCGAGTGGCAACAGTAGAGGTAGCAGGGAGAAGGGACGTGGAGACCCCAGGGGGGAGCTTACCCAGTTGTATTTTTTTCGCAAAGGAGGCAGGACTCATTTTGAAGTCTCTCCTCAAATGTGAGTATGTTGGTTAAGGAATAAAGGGTGCAGGTATGTGTCCCTTTATCAGCTCTGGACAGGAGCTGGCATGCCTCGTTAATGGAAATTTGGATTTTGTTTAGAGCAGTGGTGTCGGCTGCTGCATATACTGTGAGTCCGTAGTCCACTAGCGACAGTACAAAGGAGGTGACTGCCAGGCGGAGGGCTTTTGGGTGGCAGGCAGTCTTTATGTCTGTATAACAGGACAATGCATGCATTGGTGGCTGATGTGAGAGTGAAATGAAAGGGTAGAGTCAAAAGTCAATTACTTTACAGTCAATGAAAGGATCATCTATTTTTTTCCCCTGCCAATTCATGTAGCGCTATTCTTCCTGCCAATCACAACCACTGCCCCTTCAGTAGTAATTTTTTTATTCAGCATGCAATCCCAGAGGCTCTGGGTACTGCACAACACAGCAAGAACATGAAATACAAATAACAAATAGCTTACAATAAAGTTAGTTGCCAAAAAATATAAAATATTAGCTCTGCAGGCAGGATACATTAAATACTAAAGCCAGTGGAGATTTAAAGTTGCTGCTTGATGCACTTGATGGTCTGCAATATCCCCACTTGATAGGTCTTGCTTATAAAGCCCTGAGGACGTGTGGATTGTACCCACACATGCCATAGGGCCTGGAATGCCAAGCTTACAGCAGATATACCATATGAGAAGTGGCTTGGAGTTATTGTCCCTTCAATTAAATGCTCTCAGATCCCGTACTGGCGCGAATTTATTTGGAAGGGCCATGTACATTTTTTTAATATGCCCAACAAATTAGTCAAGTACTTACCACCATCCTACGGTAACTGCTGGCATCAGTGTGGGGAAAAATGTGCTAATTTTGCTCACATTATTTGGTACTGACCTGTCTTGTCTGTCTGTTTTTGGAAGGAGGTGGCTACTAGCTTGAAAGAGCTATTAAGAGAAGAGATTGACCTCTCCACACAATTAATTTTACTATATATAGCTTTAGATGGCTCCTCCCCTCCTATTAAAAGCAAGTTTTATATACTTATAATATATATATATATATATATATATATATATATATATATATATATATATATATATATATCTAGCAGCGGCAAAGAAGGCCATCACCCTCCGGTGGTTTAATTTTGTTGAACGACTAATTGCTCACATCATGGTCGTACGTCTAGTTTTGAACTATCCTGGAGACCATTGGCATTTTATATTTCTTTAGTGGACCCTGCTTTCATTCCCTGGTCACCTAGACCAATAGTATTGATTTCTATTGTCCTAGCTACTTTTATCTGCAGTGAAGATACGTAGAAGTTTGATTTACTTAAACTGCCTATGTTTGTATGCTATGTGTTACAAAGTCTCATATATGTTATGCCATGTATGTTTTATTTTCTCTGTACACGTAAATAAAGACTAAAAAAAAATAAAATGAAACCAGTGAAGATTAAATGAAATGCTTGTCTAAACAGGTGGGTCTTTAGGCCCCTCTTAAAGGCCTCCACCGAAGCGGACTCCTTCCAGAGACCTGGGAAGCAAGTTCCACAGGGCTGGACTGGCTACCTCAAGCATGCAGTTGCCTGGTGTCTTCAGTCTGGCCCTGAGAACAACACAACCACCCAGTGCTCCCAGGTCGCCCCTGGAAACAGGCACTTGTGCCTAATGGGCCTTACCCATTTACCAAAAGACTGAAAAAAAAAAAAAAAAACTGCTAGGAGGCACCCCTCTGAGAATCGGAGAGGGTGAGATGTACAGGAAGAAGACAGGAGCTCAATCAGATAACCCAGGCACAGTCCATATAGGGCTTTATAGGTCAGCAAACCGACCCTAAAGGAGGTTTGCCACTTCACTGGCAGCTAGTGCAGATCATGAAGGACTGGAGTCACATGACATGACCTCGGAAGGCCTGCCAGTAACCCGACAACTGCGTTCTGCACTATCTGTAGAAGTTGTAGGATCCCGCCACCTACCCCCGATACAGAGCATTACAGTAGTGAAGCCTGGCAGTCACAAAGGCATGCACCAGTGACGGCAGGTCTTCTGGTGGCATCAAGACTTTTATCCGGGAGATGTTATAAAGATGATAAAAGCCATTCCGGACTATGGATGACATCTGAGCCTCCAATATCAGTCTTTCATCCAGAATGACACCCGGATTCTTCATCTTGTTAGAGGCCACCAGACTGAAGGATCCAAAAAACAAACCAGTCCTCTCCACTGTTGCCCCCACAACCTGCCATTGACCAGGCTCAATCACTAGTACCTCTGTCCTGTCCAGGTTGAGCCGTAGCCAGGTAGAGAACACCCAGTCCTGGGTCTCAACCAGGCATAAATTAAGCACATCGACCGCACCAACAGTCCAGCGTACAAATCACAGGTACAATTGGGTATCATCTGCACAGCAGCGAAAACCCAAGTCGTTCCATCTGATGACGTCACCCAGGGTATGTATACAGCAAACAGCATAGGTGAAAGAATTGAACCCTGTGGTACACAACAGAGAAGGGGCTCTGGGAGAGGGGGGAACATTTTCTCATCACCACCCTCTGCATCCTGCCCATGAGGAAGGACTCAAACCAGCCAATGACCCTGCCAGTGAGTCCACAACAACCTATCGTCTACTGTATCAAATGCTGATGAGAGATGGAGTAGAAAGAGAATTGATTGCTCCCCTCTGTCTCTAGCCCTGAGGAGGTCTATATGCACCCTAACCAAAACAGTCTCAGTACTATGTCTGGATCTAAATCCGGACTGGAGTGGCTCACAAATGTTATAGTCTTTGAGGTGGGACTCGAGCTAGAAAGCCACTATTTTCTCAAAAACCTTTCCTAAAAATGGAAGGCTAGAGACTGGTCTAAACTTTGCCAAGCAGTCAGAGTTCAAAAATGTTGTTTTTAGGAGAAGTCTCACAAGTCCATCTTTCAATGCGCCTTGGAAAAGACTCCTCTGAAAGGGAGCACTTAACTATCTTGGCAAACACTGGACCCAGAAATCTGAATCAACTCATTAGGAAGTGCATCAGAGACAAGTACAGCGCACAGTAAGTGGGCTGCAGCTCCGAAATCCCACACACCCCTCCTCCTCCAAAACCAGCCTGAACTCACACCAGACGGGGAAGTGCTCCCTGAGATGACCCGCCAAACACTGTTGGGCCGCACCGGCCCGACTGAAGTTATCCCAGACCTGATGGAAGACACCCTGTCGGAGAAGAACTAAGCAAACTCTTTGTACCATGCGGATGAAAATACCGCCACTGGTTGGAGACAGGCAGGATGTAACAGCTTGTCCTCCATCTGGAACAGTTGAGCAGGTCTGTTCCTTCCTGTCGCAATCTCTCCAGACAGGAATACTGCCTTCTTATGGGAGACTGCCCTCTGATTATCACCATAGTGAGTTCTCAGAACCTATCTGTCCCCATTAGCCCTAAATTTCTTCCAACAACAGTCTAATCCAAGAGCCAAAGCCTTCATCTTCCTAAGATCCCTGTCACACCACAGGGATCTCAAGTGAGAAGACCTGGGTCATACAAGAACTGAATGGAGGGCCAAGGTAACAGCCTTATTACAGGCTATCACTGCTTCCTCAGATCCAGTCCCACACGCAACCATCTCACCCAAAAGGTGCAATGCCGCCTGGAGTCCTGCTGGGGATAACCCCTTTAAAGGGTGACAGCAGACCATCTGCACATGGGAAGGATAGCTGGGGAGGAGGGGGCCCAATGAGAACTTCATGGAGCAATGATCCAACCAACTGACTGGATCAATCTCGAGATTATTTATATCAAGCCCCAGTGAGAATACAAGGTCCAAGGCATGACTGTGTTGGTGGGTCGCATCACTAACCACTTGAGTGTGACCTAATGAGGACACTAACTAGAGGAAATCTTGACCAAATTGTGAGAGTTCATCGTCGATTCAGGCACTGAAGTCACCCCGAATTAACCATCTGAGCAACTCCAAAACCTTCTCAGTGACGAAGTCCATGATTTCCTGTAGGAAAACCCTTTCTTGCCCTGGAGGCTGGTACACAAGAAGGATCCTACAACCTACACCCGGACTGCCACAGGCGACCATGCATTTAAGCGACAAATTACCCCACCCCACCCCCAGTGCACCAGGAAGTTTAACTCAGACTTAAAACAGATGGCCAGTACACAAGAACAATACCCTGGAGATCCTGAACTAAAAAGAAGCTATACCACGCTGGTATGTAAATACAGGTTACTCACCTGTAACAGGAGTTCTAGGAATGGTATATGTTGTTCATCCACACTTATTGGCAGGTATCCTTGCCGCTTTAAATCTTGCCGGAAGGTCTTCAAGCTGGCTCCTCCCACCCACCCGGGTGGTATAACTCTCGGCTCCGCCCCATGACGCCAGATCTGGCCCGCTGGAAGCTCAGGTTGTCGCGTCCAAGCCGAGAGGTCGGGTGGTGTGGGATGAACAACATATACCATTCCTAGAACTCCCAGCTACAGGTGAGTAACCTGTATTTCTAGGACATGGATATGTTGTTCATCCACACTTATTGGCAGACTCCTAGCAGTTCTCCAGGAGGAGGGAGGCAAGACGCACACCCCAATACTTACTTGGGAAAGAGAGACTGGAGAACCGAGGCCCCAAAACCAGCATCCCGGCGTGACTCAAGGTCGATGTGGTAATGGGTAATGAAGGTGTTTGCTGACTTCCAGGTAGCAGCCCTGCAGATTTCCTGGATAGGGACGTCCCTGGAAGCAGCCACTGATGCAGCAGTATGGCGGGTAGAATGAGCTCTTATCCTCTGGGAGGCTCCATGCCCGTCAACTTATAGGAGATCTATGCAGGAGGTGACCCACCTGCTTATCGTCCGCTTGCTGCAGGTCTGCCAGATGCGGCTTCAGCGTAGGTGACAAACAGCTGGCGCAACCTCTCCCGAATTTCAGCCGTGCGCTCTTTGTAATAGGCGGCGCCCTTCTAGGGTCCAAAGTATGGAGCCTATGTTCAGCCTCGAGTGTGATTGGGTAGAACACCGGCAGAGTCAACACCTGGTTAAGGTGAAACTCCGACACCACCTTCGGAAGGAATTTCGGTTGGGGGCGCAGGACAACCTTGTCCCTGTGGAAGACCAGGTAAGGAGACTCGATGGAAAGCGCCTGGAGCTCTCCCATCCTTCTGGCTGACGTGATAGCCACCAAGAGGCGGTCTTCCACGACAGGTGAGAGAGCACACCTGTGCATAGGTTCGATGGCTTGCCCATGAGCTTTGCCAGTACCAGCAGTAGATCCCACGGAGGTGGAGGTTCCTCGCACGGAGGGAAATGTGATCAAGGCCTTGAAAAGCACCAGACCACCTTCCTCCTGGCGCTAACGACTGCTTCCCGGCCCACGCCCGTAAGCAGAGATGGCTGCCAGGTGCACCCTTAGGTTGTCGACCTAAGCCCTTGATTAGAAAGGGACCATAAATAGTCCAAGATGCTTGCCAAGGAACAGGAGGAAGGGTCCAAGCCCTGTTCTCTGACACCAAATGGAAAACCTTTTCCATTTGAAGGCATAGCATTTTCTGGTCGACTTACAGGACGCCTCAACTACATTGAGGACCTCGTCGGAAAGACCCAAGGCCTGGAACTCTAGCCGCGCCAGGAACCAGGCCAGGTGCAGGGATTGAAGGTCCGGATGGAACACCTTCCCTGATTGACTGAGAGCAGGTCCGGGTGAGCTGGAAGCTGCCTGAGTCCTGGAGCTGAGACTGAGGAGATCTGGGTACCAGAACTGGCGAGGCCAGTCTGGGGCTATCAGAATCACCTGCGCCTTGTCCCTCCCTCGCCTTGAGAAGCACCTTGTGGATCAAGGGAAATGGGGAAAGGCGAAGAGGCCCGGGGTCCACTGCCTCGAGAAGGCATCCCCTGCAGCGAGCCCTGCTGAGGGGGCGGGCATGGAACAGTCTCAGCCTGCGTTCTCCTGGAGGCAAACAGGTCCACCTGAGGTGTGCCCCAAAGGGAGAACAGATGCTGTACTACCTCCGCAGGAGAGACCACTGTGGATGCAGCCCCTATCCGCCCAGGGCATCGGCCAGGGTGTTGGAGGCTCCTGCCACATGAATGGCTAGGAGATCCGCCTCCAGGCTGCGCACGAGTGACCAAATGCGGAGAGCCTTGCATAGAAGCATGGAGCGTCCCGCCCCTGGCAGTTTAGATAGTACATGGTCGTGGTGTTGTCCGCCTGACTCGGACCATTTGACCGGAGGAACGGAGCAAAGGCGGTGAGAGCAGTGGACCGCCTCAGAGCCCAGCAGGTTGATGTGGCATCGACTCCCTGGGACCAGAGGTCGGGCCCGGTGTTCCCCAGATGGGCACCCCAACCCATCAGAGAGGCATTGGTCGATAGAGAGACCGTCGGCTCGGGAGCGATGAACGGGATGCCCTCCTGCACATGACCTGGAACGATCCACCACTGGAGAGCGTTCCACATCCCCTGTGTCACGGACACAAGCTGGTCCAAAGGATCGCAGCGTTGTGACCACTGGCTGGCCAGTCCCCATTGAAGGGGACGATGTTCCAGCGGGCCCAACGGACCACGCTGGTGCAGGCCGCCATGAGACCCAGGAGGCGCAGGAAGTCCCGGGAGGAGCAATTGCCCAACCAGAAATGATTGGGCAAAGGAGGAAAGAACTCGGCCCTGTCCGCCGGGAGCCGCGGGCCTGGCTCAAGAGAGTCGAGCTGCCCCGATGAACAGAATCACCTGCTTCGGCTCGAAGTTCACTTGGCCTCATTGATAAGGAGTCGCCTAGAGAGCAGACCTGGAGGGCCAGATCTCTGGACCACTCCACCTCCTGCCTGGAGGGAGCTGCTATCAGCCAGTCGCCCAGGTAAGGGTACACCGGACCCTCGGCGCCAGAGAATGCTGTCACCACTGCCATGCATTTGGTGAAGACCCTGGGGCTGGAGACAAGCCAAGGGCATGGCTTGAACTCGAAAAGGGATCCCTCTGCTCGAAGCGAAGGAATCTCTGGTGAGACGGACGGATAGGGACGTGAAAAAACGCGGCCCTGCAAATCCAGAGAGCAGAACCACATGCCGCTGCCCAAGGATGGTATTATCTGAGCCAGAGGACCATCCTGAAGGTTCGAGACCTTAGGAACTTGTTTAGGTCGTGGTAGGTCGAGAATGGGGCGCCAGTCCCCGTCCATTTCGGAACCAGGAAGTACCTGGACACAAACCCTGGTCTGAAGGAGGGTCCTCCACCTCTTTATCACCTCCTTCTGGAGGAGGAGAGCGCTGTCGGCTCGACGAGCCGCCAGCGAGGCTGGGGACCCCGAAGCCCCCCGAGGGGCGACGGCTCTGAAGGGCGGTGCCTGCTCGAATTCTAGAGGCAGGCCTCTTCCCATCACCTCCAAAACCCACCTGTCCGTGGTAACAGCGGACCAGGCGGAACGGAAGTGCCGGAGCCGTCCCCCCACGGGGGGACCCAGGGGTAAGGTGACGGGGATGGGGGCGACACCCCTCAGCCCGCTCACTGGGCAGGCTTGGAGGATGGACCGGCCGAGGGACCTCCTGGGCCTTTTCCTCCCTGCCTCCTGTTAGAGGAAGCCGGCGGCTTGGGTTTGGGATGCCAAGGCCGAGCCTGCTGGCCCTGACGTTGCTGGGCCGGGCGCGCCGGGGGCGCAGAAGGACGAAAGGGCTTAGGCTGTGGTTTGCGGCCTTTGTCCTTCTGAGCGGAAGAGACCCGAGTCCAAGGTAGCATTGGACTTCTCGATCCTCTGCAGGTGACCTTCCACCCCAGGGTCGAAGAGGTCAGTCCCCAAAAGGGAATATCCGCCAACTTGTGCTGGGTATATCGGGCAAAGGTGGATATCCTCAGCCAAGCCCAGCCGACGATAGCCACTCGCGGCCGCCACCGACCGGCACATGAGTCCCCAATATCCAAAGCAGTCTGGAGCTGCTGTTTGGCCACTGTCCTGCCCTGGTCCCGCACCTGCTTGACCGTAGTCTGCTGATCCGCGGGAGATGAGGAATAACTCATCCAGGAGCCCAACAGGGCATGAGAAAATGTGCCATGAGAGACGGCCGAACTGGCCTGACGAGCGAGAGAGGACGAGCATAGACTTTTGCCTGACATAATCCAATTTCTTGGATTCCTTTGTCGGAGGTTTGTCCACATCCCTGGCGCGGCACGCCGGAAAACGCTGTCGGTAACCAACCCTCAGCAGAGGGTGCTCCAAAACCGGACAGGGAACTGGTAGGGACCGATACTTTCCTGGCCATCCTGGCCAAGGCGAGGACAGGAAGCAGGGCGCTGCCAAAGCTCCAGGGCTCGACCCACTATGGCCTCGGCAACTGAAAAGCTCCGCCGGAGAACTCGGTCCAGAATCTCCGTGAGGGGATACCTGGCCTGCTTGGAACGGGTTCAGCTCATCCCGTGGATTCCGAGATGAGCCGAGCAGTCCTAAGAAGGACGACGGGCTATCGTCCATAGACTGTCCTCCTGAGGACTCCAAGTCAAGTCGCTGGAGAAAAGGGAGGAATTATCCTCTGACTCGGAGGAGTCCTCAAGAGCTGCTCTGGCCTGAGCCACCCCTCAACCTGCCGAGGTCGGTCGGGAGTGAGGGTAACCGACAGCCGACGGGGTAGACCCTAGCCGATCGAGAATCCCTGGTCGGAGCCCCAAACAGGGCTGTGGAGGGCGGAGGTTCCACCGAATCGTGGAGCAGCTGGTTTTGGCCGAACAACCGCCTGGGTACAGGCTCCTCGGTAAGTCGAGGTTGTGTCGGCATGCCCGTGACAGCCACTTAATGGCCGGGGAAGGTGACCGCGCCGGCTTACTCCCGGTCAGAAGCTGTTGCCACATGAGGTCCTCGTATCCGACGAATCTCACGCCGAAGCCTCCCCTCGTCCGAGGAGGAGGACGAGGACGAGCGGCGATGCCGCTTACCACGGTGCCGAGACCGAGACCGCCTATGACGGCGGGATCGGCTGGACCGCGAAGAGGTCCAAGACCGAGACCGAGAGCCTCGGCTCTTCCAAGGTCGGTGCGGGGAAGTGTCGGCAGGAACCGGCACTCCCTTTGGCTTGGAGGGTTCATCCGAGGGCTCTGGAACCAGAGGCACAGGCAAGCCCACGGGATCCTCAACTCCCTCCGGGGGAACCGGGGAGAGAGGAATCTCGGCTTCTATGGGCGACAGCCCGTCTAACGGGTCGAGAAAAATCTTGACTTCATCGACAGGAGTCTCAGTCAACTGACCTGACGGGGGCACCATGAGACCAGTAGCCGAAGCCGAGCGGTCGACCGAAGTAGATCGTCGACGACTCGGGAGAGGGACCTTCCCGCCTCCCAAGAGCGCCGACGGAGGGATTTACCCTTGTCCCTCTTTTGGACTGAGAAAAGGTCCAGCAGACGCTGGCCCTTCTCCCTAGTGGAGAGGGACAGACAAAGCTCCTTAAATGAAGCTGTGTAGGAAGAACCCAGAGAGAGCGGATAAATGCTGCGCGAGAAGATACGGCCAGCGCCGCCTCCTCTTGAGCGATCATCTGCTCTAGCTGATCTGTCGAAACCGGGCTGCCATGGACACCACTGGACCGGCTCTTAGACTTCATCGAGGGAAACGCTTCGGACGTGCCCAGTTGCAATCGGGCAGCATAGTCTTCGAGGACGAGGGTCGAAGGAAGAGCACAGGTCGCAGTCCCGCGGGTCGTGCTCAAGGCCTAAACAGTAGACACACGGAGTGTGGATCCGTCCGAGACATCTTCGACGCAGGGCATCTCCGAAACCGAGTCGATTTGTCCATCGCAGCCGTAGGATCGAAGACCAAGTCTTTTAGCAAAAACTTTCAAATTCAGAAACAGAAGAAATAGGAACCAGTCGCAAACGCAGAGCGTTAAGGAGGGAACCTGAGCTTCCAAGCGGTAAGGAAGATCTGGCGTCATGGGGCGGAGCTGAGAGTTATACCACCCGGGTGGGTGGGAGGAGCCAGCTTGAAGACCTTCCGGCAAGATTTAAAGCGGCAAGGATACCTGCCAATAAGTGTGGATGAACAACATATCCATGTCCCTAGAATCAGCAAAATAACTTCTCTACAGGGTTTTAAGGGACGTGGGTACCCCATAACCATTACATACCAGCAGGGTACAGATTCTTTCTAGTCCAGGATCTCCAGGGTATTTTTTCTGTGTGTGTGTGTGTGTGTGTGTGTGTGTGTGTGTGTGTGTGTGTATGCATACAGAATCCCAGACTGCAAAACAACAGGAAAGCAGACCAGCTTTCTGCCATGGAAGGACAACAACTGACCACCTCTAGAAACATAGAACATAGAATCTGACAGCAGACAAGAGCCCCTTGGCCCACCCAGTCTGCCCATTTTCCCTACCTCCATACTCACCGCAGATCCTACTTGATCTACAGCTCTTTCTCTCCCCCCTTCCTTTCCACTAAGATTTCTTTGTGTTTGTCCCATGCATTCTTGAACCCCACCACTCTTTTTGCCCCTACCACTTCCACTGGAAGACTGTTCCTGGCATCCACCAATCTTTCTATGAAGTAGTATTTCCTCACATCTCTCTTGAATCTACCCCCTTCCAGCTTCATAGCAAATGTCAGCGTGGCTCAGTTGGTAGCACATCCGCCTCCGCCCAGAAGGTTGTGGGGTTCTCGCCCCACAATCGACTGGATCAGACTTGGCGCGGCACCCCGGCGCAGTATTAGGGGCCTGCTGTACTGTTGGGGTGTGCCGTTCTTCAGATGAGACGTTAAAACAGAGGTCCCTTCTACCCATCCTGGTGCTGTCCTGGTGAGGTCCAGGTGGAAGTAAAAGAACCCAAGGCATTCTTCGCAAAGAGTAGGGGACATTACCAGTGTCCTGGCCAATATTCCCCTTTCCATAAAAACAGTTCATGCAATTGTCCAGGCTGTGTATGGGTGCTGATGTGAGATATGGCCCCCACTACACATTCAGTCACTTCAATACCAATCTAGCATTGCTTGTAAAGCGCTTTGGGATACATTGTGTATGAAAAGTGCTATATAAATGCTGATTATTCTTCTCCTCTTATTCTTCAGCATCTTTTTTTATGAAATATACTTCTCTCCTGTACTTTATTAACCCCTGTGAGGTATTTAAAGGTCTTCATCATATCCACTCTCTCCCTGCTGTCTTCCAGGGTGTACATATTGAGGTCCTTTAGTCTCTCATCGTAGGGCTTTTGATGCAGACCCTGTACCATTTTAGTAGCCCTCTGGACTGCCTCCACTCTGTGTCCTTCCGGAGATGTGGTCTCCAGAACTGGACACAGTACTCAAGGTGGGGTCTTACTAGCAATCTATACAGGGGCAACATCACATCCCTCTTTCTGCTGGCAATACCCCTTCTTGTGCACCCCAGTATCACACTAGTTCTCCCTACTGCTTTGTCGTACTACTTGGAAACCCTCAGGTCATCTGATAGGATTACCCCTTACGTCTCTTTCCTGCTTGGTTGTCATCAATACCATTCCACCCATTATGTACTCTTCTCCCAGGGTTCTGTGCCCCAAGTGCAGTCTTTTGCACTTTTTCACACTGAAAACAGTTCACACCAAGTCCAAGTTTGAGTCGGCTAGGATTAAGTGCAGCAGCGGAAGGTGATCAGTTTCTTCCAGAATGGGAAGTACTATAAAGGGATATATATCACAACTACAACTTCACTTCTTTTCCCCTTCATTGCAATTGAAAAAAACAAAGTAATAGGAAAATTGGGGGGGAAAGTATAGTAAAGAAACCAAAAAATAGGATAAAAAGAAAAGAACTAGAACTACATAAGGCTAGGAAATACAAAAAAAGTGTTAACTGAGACTTCAATGCATTGTTTGGGGGGGGGGGGCACTGCACGTCAGTACAGAGAGTATTCTAACGCACCACTAGCTTCAAGTACCATTTCTAATATGAACTTATTGTTTTGCCCACCATATACATTAAAGGTGTTGCAGTTGTTTTTATTACTAACCTGTCTGCAAGACATACAGATTACCCAAAGACAGTCTTAGAAAGGAAATGGCTGTCATGGAATGCCAAGGATATAAATGGCATTCAAGAATATCTGCACTTCATAACTAGTGACCATTCTCAGTACTGCAGTACACGTTGACAACGCCCCAAAGCAGGGGCATCTCTGATCACACCCAGTTGGACAAATGCTTCTTCCATCATTCAAGGCTACTTACAGCAAGTCTAACCAATAACACTTACATATAAGCTGGGTAACACCTGTATGTTAAGGTTGAGTTAGCATGCGTTTAAAAAAATCGGGGGTTTATTTGCTTATATCTCGGCAATCTTAGCCCCTAGGACTACAATAGTTGGTGTGCATAGTCTCTGTAACAGGGTAATGTTTTGGCAAGTTTATCTCAGCATGTGCATAAGACAATGCATGTGCTTGGCAAGACACGACAAAAAAAACAAGGTAAAAACAGTCATGAACACGACCGAAAAATACAAAATAAGGGGGAAAAAAAACTTTTTTTCTTTGCTTCATGAGTTACTTGGGGAATTGTAAAATCTAATGTGAAATATCAACAAAGTCATGCATGAACAAACTGTTTAAAGCCGCGAAACACAAAAAATCAGTCAAGAACATGACAAAAAAAATAAATAAAAACATACAGAGCTGGCCTGGCAGCGCAGAGAGCTGAGGAGCTGGATGCCTTACTGCACGCCATGCCGGCAACCAGCGTTCTGGAATGGACTCGGGTCGTCGGGAAGCCGGCACAGGAAGGGGGGAGCAGAACTAAGCAGCCAGAAGGCAGCTCTCCTTTCCTGGGGTGGTTGCCGTCAGCGTAGGCGGAGGGGTCAACACATAGTGGGAGGGCACCTTGAAACACTGCATGCGCGTGCCTCCACATGCACATGCACGTCCAATGTACGGGGACGGGTAACAGGAAGAAAACATGAAAAACACTACAAAATACATATGGAAAAAAAATAAAAACATGCATTTTGCACAATCAGTCATACATGAGCAAAATATAAGGAAAGGTAAGATTTGTGTCCTGATTAGACCCTGTGAGTCTTGCTTCGCAGAAGGCCGGAAGGACCCTGTGCCACACAAGTTAGGACTCGTTCCTCTGGTTTGAGCAGCCCTGTGCAACTGTTTCAACTTTACTTTCTCAAAAAGTAACGAAATCCATTGCAAAAAAACCACAGTATGTTAATGCATTCATTATGGTTACAGAGCCTTAAAAGGAGGGAAATAAGGCATTAGGGTTCTTCAATCCTAATGCCCGCCTCCCTCCACTACCCTCATGTCTCAAGGCTACGCTAGAGGTCCGGGAATATGTCCCATGGGACTGCTGCTTCAAGCTACAGGTCTAGGGCCCTGAATAAAGAAAGTTACATCTCATTTCATGCTTCGGGTAGGGACCATGCTGCTCTGTAGGAAGAAAATTATGACTGATCTCCATCCTCAGGTAGGGAACACACAGACGCCAAGTCATGACTTTTCTTTCTGCAGTACTTGTGAAAAGCAGGAGATGAGTCATAATATTCCTCACACAGGGCCCCAGACCTAAACCTTGAAGCAGCAGACTAGTCAGACACGGCCACTGATCTGTAGGTTGGCTTTCAGTCACAACCGTACAGGCTGGGGGAGGGAGGTGGGCACTAAGGGTGAAAGCACCTCAGCTGGGAAGGGCTGGCAGCAGGTTCCAGTGCACAGTGACCCTTGTGGGTCAGAGAGCTCATCTCCTTCCGCAGGGGGTCATGCTGCATCACCGAGTCTGTAGGGCATGGCCAGTAACAGGGAGAAAGAGAGCTGAAGGGGAAAAAATAAGAGGGCAGAAAACCCCTGCCATCTGTATAACGGCATAAACCGACTGAACAGGGTATATCCCAAATATATAGGGTATATCCCTGTGGCAGCAGCTGGGGTGGGGGATAACAAGCAATATGGAAGACAAATTACACATTTATATTTCTGCAACACCAGTGGAGATAAAATCACAAGATAAAATAAAGGGATTTGCAGTGACATGGCATGAGCTAAACCATTTACTTTCATGTGTGAGGTGGCAGGACAGTAACTCCCAAGTGGCTAAGTCACAAGTGAACTATACAGTCCTATCTCACCATAAATGAAAATAAATGGCTTTTTCATGACATGCTATTGCATAATTTATACAGTGTATGTGAACTGCTTTCAAATAAATTATTAAAACTAAAAAAGTGCAACATGTAAATTGTGCACCTCGATTCAACAGCAAGCATAAGAAGACGACCTACAAAAACAAACATACAGCAATGGAAATTAAATGCATATCAAAAATAAATGGTATCTAGCAAGTGAGAATACATTTCTGAGCATGCTCGGTGACCAACATGATGTAAGCAATAAGACAACAGGATGCGCATGGAACATATTTTACCGCACAGCCAGGGGCGTAATAAGCCATGAGACCACAATAACCAAAGACCCAGATCTGCTGTCCCCATTTTACAAGCATAAATTAGATATACAATGGTCAGACTCAAAATATGTAGTTAAGCTCTGCCTTATGTGAGTTATGGTCCTGCCCATTCACATGTGAATATGAACTGTTCATTTTGATTACATCACACATAAAGACAGACAGACCTGTATTTAAAAAATAGATGATACAATCCTAGCAATCTGATTGTCCGACAGCATCATCTCACTGTCCAGAGAGTTCAGAATTAAATGACTGTTTACACATCACAAGTCAATTTAGGACCCATCTTATAAGTGGAAGAGCACCCTTTGAGCTGGCAGGGCATGCCGATACATGGGAGTTCTCGGAAATGCCTCAAGCCTAAACACACCTGAGGCGGCTGTACATCAGAGTGCACCAGGATGCAGCGAAGGGTGGTATTCCTTACATATATATATTTTGTTTTTACATACCATACACATTATACATATTTTATTTTTACATGCCATATATAACAGTCACACCACACACACTTTCTAATTCATACTGATATTATGAGACCCCAGAAAGCAGATTCTGATTGAAGGTGTTGTGTTCTCCAGAGGGACACAGGTTATGAAGTCCTTCATTAAGTTTTTTTTTTTGTTTCTGAAGGATACCGTATAGCTCTTATATAATGCAGTACTTCGACGAGCCACATACTTTTTAAAATGTGCAGAAACATCCCTAATTCCTGTCATTAACTTAAGCATTCCTAAAGTCAAGTATGTTTTCCATAAGGCAGCAAGCATGTTACACACCAGCAGTAAAGTGGCAATTACTGTTCTCACATCTTACAGGTTACTGTTTCAATCTCTATTAATACCTCTCAATGAAATATACTTACCTCCAACATGTCAGAATAGCTAGTTACAAACTTGAATGGAGTTACTGTACAGCAGAATAGTATGTAGCTTCAGTTCAAGGGTAGGTGCAATACAAGACATTTATACCACCTAAGTAAACTGCAAATTATGTCTGAAGTGGGTTTTATTAGCTGCAAGACCCCCCCTCCTCTTCCTTCCCCACATATGCTGCTAAATAAAGTCTTAAAATCATTGTGATTAATCACGAACTGAACTCACGCACACAATGGTGATGCATCCAGTCGACATTTAGCTTTAGTATCTTTGCAACTGAGGCTTGGTCTCTCCTGTGAATTACTGTACATTAACAGATACATCAGCATGAAGTACTGAGGAGTCCACTTCCCACTCGCCCTCCCACCAGCATATAATAATGAATGTATGAAGAAGAGCGGATACCACCACCCAAAAAATGACAGAGATGAATAAGGGAAAGCTGGAGCTGCAAAAAGCAAGTTAAATTCCTATAACTTTCAGTTATGCCATCTCAATGTATTACTCAGTGAATGGTATTAAGCAAACGACGCAATAATAGCCTGCTGAGCTCCTTTGTTCAAAATATACTACCAACAAATAAATTGCATTATAGTGTGAAAAGGTAACTAACTGCCAGTCTAAACTTCAAATAATTCCCTAAATTCCCTACACAAAAAACAGTGAGCCATTCTAAGAACCTGAGAAGCTGGTGGAACAGCCTGGACTGAACAACCGTTTTGAGTTTTCTTTTTTTTTTTTGCAAAATCCTGCTTTTCACCTTAGCCAGTATAAAAGTAGGTTACTCAAATAAGTGTGCTTGCACTTGATCATTAGTCAGGTAAGCAACAGCTAAACAAAAGGCTAATTCAACCCACCACGGAGAGTGTGGGAGGGCCAAGGGAAGGAGTCTCTCCATGTAATCAACAAGCAGCAGTGAAAGAAGAGTCCCTTTAGATAACCTTCCTCTTGCCTCCTGATAAATCAGACCTCCAAGCAGCTTACATTAGAGTTCCTGACTACAGAAGCATGATCTCCAGTTCCTTAAATACGGTTACTTTTTTTAACTGTAGATTACTGAAGTTTCCTATTATATAACAAATACAGACATGTAAACAGAGAAACATGCAGCAAGTAAACAACAGAGAGATGTACAGATTCACTACTTCCATCCTGTGTTAAAGGAGAAATGAAATTCACCAAGATGTCCAATGTATATCCAGGAAGCAGCTGTGTGAATGCTTTAGAGGCCTAGGAAATAAGATTCTGGACCCAGAGGCCACCATGGGGGAGGCTGACCTGGATATTGTGGCCATTACCGAGTCATGCTACACTGAAAATCTAAGACTGGGACATGGCCATACCAAGCTATTCTTTGTTCGGGAAGGGAGGTGCTTTATGTGAGGTAGGACATAAAAGCGATGGGAATATGGGGCTGGGGGGGGGAGGCAGAGGTACTGTGGGTCACCCTAAGTACAGGGAACGGAGCCTCTATTCAGACTGGTATGATCTACAGACCTCCAGTACAGGGGAAGCAGTTAGATTAGGTACTGGTGGCCAGCCCGTCGGCGCAGGAGCAGGGTGCCTGACTGCAACGCTGACAACCCAGGTTCGGGAACAGACTTGGGACATCGCAGGACCAGCCGGGGGAGAAGGACTGAGCGTCCTTTGGACTGCTCTCCTTCTCCGGGGGTAGAATGTTCACACCATGCCCCCTGGCGGAGGCTGGGGAACCTCCATGCCAGCACCACTTAGGTTGGGGGAGGAGCAGACGCTTAACGTCATTGCACATCCCCGCCCCCAACCAGCACGCAAAAAAATGTGGCTCCAAGACGAATGATGCCGGTGCCAGCCTCCACTCTGCAGTCAGGACCCCTCTCCGCCCTGACAGAAAAACCCGCCGGGAAGCCGGCGGCCCCACCTTGGGCAGGTGACCTGGGGTGAGGGCTGGAGGAGGGGGTTAGCTGACAAATGAAGATATGGCAGGGACAGCGCCAGATGTCAGTCGGGCCCCCCCCCCAAAAAAAAAAAGATAAGGTACTGGTGGAAGCCATTGGGAAGATGGCAGAAAAGGGGGCGGTGCTGTTGGTGGAGCGCCTCAATCTGCCACATGTAGACTGGATCCTCCTAGCTGCAATTTCAGCTGGAAGCAGAGACCTGCTGCACTCCCTGCAGAGGGTATTCCTCAGGCAACTAGACAGTGAACCCACTCACGATGGGGCAATGCTCGACCTGGTACTCACTAAAGGAGACAGTGTTGCAGATGTTAAGGTGGGAGGCCAGCTGGGGACCAGCAATCTTGTATAGTGTAATTCAATATAGGAACGGCTGCCAAATTCAAACCACACATGGGCGAGGGTCCTGGACTTCAGAAGGGCACAGTTTAAAAAGATGAGTGAATGCCTCAGGGATGACCTGGCAAAGGGGGATGACCAGGGTGGGGTGGAGAAACAGTTGGCAGAGTGTAAAAGGGCCATAGTGAAGGAAATGAACATCTGTGTCAAGTAAGTGAGCAAGAGGGGAAAAGAGACCACTATGATTCTTGAAAGAGGTGTCAGAAAAGATAAACTCTAAAAGGGTAGCATTCAGAAGGTATAAGGAGATGCAGAAGGAAGAGGACAGGGAGGTGTATCAGGGGAAACAGAGAGAAGCAGGAGAAGCAGGAAAAGCAGTAAGGAGCAAATTGAAGAGGGAATAGTCCAGGCAGTAACAAAAGGGGACAGACATCTTTTAGGTAGGTAAGCTAAAAGAGGAAGACCAGAGATGGGATTGTGAGGTTAAAAAGGGAAGGGGGGGGGAGGGATGTGCAGAGGACTAGGAAAAGGCAGACACCCTGAACAAATACTTTTTGTTCAGTGTTGACAGAGGAAGGAGAGGGGAGGGGTCACAAAAAAGTAACAAGAACATTAGAGGGAGGTACACACTGGTCCATTTTCAGAGGAGAGTGTCCCGAAGGAACTCACTAATCTGAAAGACGTCAAAGCAATGGGGCCAGACAGGGTACACACAAGGGTACTGTAGGAGCTCAGGGAGGCACTGGCTGCACCTCTGGTGAACCTACTTAGCAGCTCACTTGAAACTTGAGTAGTTCTGGAGGACTGGAGGAGGAGGGCAGATGTAGTCCAATTTCATAAAAGTGGTAGCAGGAAAGAGGCTGGCAATTATAGGCCAGTCATCCTGACATCAGTGGTGGGAAAGTTAATGGAATCACCGCTGAATGAAAGGATTGAGGAGTATCTTGAATCCAGTAGGTTATAACACCGAAGGCAGCATGGTTTCATGGTGGGGGGAGGGGGAGTCATGTCAAATGGATCTGATACATTTCTTTGACTGGGTGACCAAGAAACAAGATTAGGGTGGATCACTGGACGTAGCCTACCAAGATTTCAGCAAGGCTTTCAACACTGTTCCACACAGGAGACTAGTAAGCAAGCTGGGTAGCTTAGGAATGGGTCCAAAGGTGGTAAACTGTGTAAGAAATAGGTTAGGGGACAGGTGGCAGATGGTGCTGATAAACGGAGTTCACTCTGAGGAGGGAAGGTGACACTGCAGAGAAGCTGGAAGGGAAGGTCTGTTTCTTTGCAGATGACACCAAAATCTGCAATAAATGGACACCGGTGGGGGTGCTTGAAAGGATAAGCGTGACCTGAGTAAACCTAAGGAATGGTCAAGGGTATAGCAGCTGGGCTTTAATGCGAAAAAGTGCACAGTATACCCTTGGGGCACAGAAACTCTGGGGTGGAGTACAAACTGGGAGGGGTGGTACTGACAACCACCAAACAGTAAAAAGACATGGGGGTAATCATATCTGATTACCTTAAGGTGGCCAGGCAGTGCAACAAGGCAGCTGGGAGGGCCAGTGGGATGCTGGGGTACACAGGAAGGGGATTACCAGCAGAAAGAGGGAGGTGGTGTTACCACTGTATAGATCGTTGGTAAGACCCCACCTAGAGTACTGTGACCAGTTCTGCAAATCAAATCTCAGAAAGGACACAGCCTATTAGACAGAGTGGAGGTAGTCCAGAAGAGGACAACTGAAATGGTGCAGGGTATGCACCAGAAGCCCTACAAGGAGAGACTTAAGGACCTAAACATGTATACCCTGGAAGAGAGGAGGGAGGAGGGATATGATAGAGTCCGTCAAGTAACTACCTCGCAGGGATAAATAAGGTACAGGAGGGAAGTATTTTTCAGGACAAAAAAGGTACTCATGTATAAGATGATATGATATTAAATGAAGAGGGGTAGATTCAGGAGAAATGTGAGGAAGCACTTCTTCATAGAAACAGTGGTGGATTCCTGGAACAGTCTTCCAGTGGAAATGGTGGTGGGGCCAAAACAGCAGTCGGGTTCAAGAATGCATGGGACAGGCATAAAGGAATCTTAGGGAAAAAGAAGAGGGGTGAGAGAATGGGCCAGAGATCGGGAAGGATGTGCGGTGATACTGTAGGCAGGGAAAAATGGGCAGACTAGGTGGGTCAAAGTGGTCCTTATCTGCTGGAAAATTCTGTGTTTCTATGTAAGGCATGGCAGCTGGTATAGTTCAAATTTTTTTACCTAACTTCTGAATAAGCCTCTCCTGCACTGCGACATACTGGTCAAGGAAGAACTGAACTAGCCAAAGGGAACTATTATGGAGGAAAGAGTGCTGAAGGGGCTACTGGGGTTGAAAATGGACAAGTCACCGGGCACAGATGGAGTGCACCCCCTGGTGCTAAATGAATTGGTTTGGGCATGTCCGAGTCAATGGCAGACTTGTTTATCTGTTCCCTGGATATGGTAAATGTCCCAGATGACTGAAAGGCTGCAGACATTATCCCCCCTCCCCCATAAGAGAGGAGATGGAGGGGACCCAGGGCACTACAAGACTGTAAGCCTGACATCCATCCTGAGTAGGATGTTCAAGTTTATAGTGAAAGTGCAGCTGGTGGAATTCCTGGAGATAAAAGGGCTCCAGGACCTAAGGCAGCATGGGTTTGTGAGATGTAAATCTTGTCAGACAAACCTTGTTGAATTCTTCAATGGGGTTTCACAGGAACTGGACAAGGGTAGAGCCCTTGATGTCTTGTACTTAGGACTTCAGTAGGGCTTTTATCTTTTATACAGTTTTTCTCCATGGGTGGGGGGGGCGGTTCTCTGCCCATCTCCACCTCCTCTCACCCAGCACCTGACACACCAGACCACCATGCCCGACAGCCCCTCAGGGCCCCGAGGCGCATCTTCCCCCACCCAGTGACACACATCCAGATGGGGCAGGGTGATCAGTCGGCAGTGCGGGGGTGGAGGCAGGCGGGCAGGGCTTCATATAGCCCACACCATGTCAGGACGTGTGCGTGGAGGCGTGCATGCTCTGCGGGATTGTGGCCCCTCCCTTCAAGTCACTCATGCCTGCACCACCACAGGGCCTCCACCCAGTGGCAGTCAAGGGCAGAATCAGCTGGCTACCCCTTCCCCAGGAGAAGAGAGCAGTCCCTGGGATGCTGGACCCACTCCCACCCCACCAACCCCCGGCAACCCATGGCTGTTCCCAAACACGGGTCACCAACATGGCAGGAGGTAAGGCAATCAATGCCTCAGTCCTCCATGCCACTGGACTGGCCTTCAGTAAGGCTTTTGATTCCATGCCTCACAGTCAGTTGGTAAGAAACTGAGGGATGTAGGTGTAGGTGACACAGTCATTAGGTGGGTGGGCAGCTGGCCCGGTAGCGCAAGGGCGGCCCTACAGCTTGCTACATTAGTGATCCTCATTTGGGAATAGGCAAAGGCTGCTGGGGGCTGGCCAAAGGAGCAAGGATTTAACATCCCAAGGACTGCTCTCTTTCGGGGGCTTCTTATCCTCTGTGTGACTGCTAACTGGTGGAATCAAGTCAGCAGCACAGTTGAGGAACACCAGAAGGAAGGGGTTGCCACCAGATGGCCATCATATAAGCATGCCAATGCACACATGTGTGCCCCCCCTCCATTGAACACTGGCACCCCGGGCAGAAAATCAGAAGGGAAGGAAGAAAATGCACACCCTTCCAATGTGGGCACTCGTACGACCAACAGGGCTGGCCACCCACCGTGCTGTGCGCCTGGGTAAGTGGTGGATATCCTGCAAGTCCATGACAGGGCTTGGGGGGTTGCTGCTGGATGAGACTCGATGAGAAAAAGCGCGATAGAAAAAATAAAAACTAGGTGGGTGGGTAACTGACTCGGGGACAGGATTCAGAGTGTGGTCATTAATGGTGTAGGTCAGGAGTCAGGGAAATGAGGAGCATGCCGCAGAGGTCAGTCCTGAGCCTGGTGCTCTTCAATGGGTTCATACGTGACATCGTGGAAGGCATCCAGGGCAAGAGGTCACTGTCTGCTGATGATGCAAGAATATGCAGCAAGGTGGACAATGAGGAAGGCATCCAGGAACTGAAGGAAGATCTTGCCAAGTTGCAGAAATGGTCTGGGGTCTAGCAGTTAAGAATCAACAATAAAAAGTGCAAGGTCATGCACTTGGGAAGAAAAAAAAACTAGGACTGAATACTGGATGGCAGGAGTGCCCTTGGAACAAAAAACGGAAAAGAGAGACCTTGAAGTCAATCAGCGACAAACTAAAGAACTCAGCACAATGTAACAAGGCATACAGTAAGGCAAACAAACTGCTTAGATGCATAGGAATGGCCTTCTCGACCAGAAGAAACGAAGTAATCCTACCATCGTACCACTCACAGGTCAGTCCACGCTTGGGAGTACTGCGCCCAGTTCTGAAATCCACATCAGAAGAGTGACAGGGTCCACCTGGAAGTCACTTAAAGAAGAATGACTACGATGATCCATGGCCAGCAGGGAAGAAAATCTGATGAGGAAAGGGTAGAGGACCTCATTATCAGGAGATTAGAAGGGGGGGATGACTGAAATCTTTACATAACAGGAATCAGAGTGCCAGGGGCTATTCAGACTCAAGGACAGAAACTTTATTTGGGGGGGAGGGACACAACCTGAAGCTGGAGGGGAGTCAATTTAGAAGGGACATAAAGAAGTACTTCTTCATAAAAAAGAGTGGTGGACAGATAGAATCAACTGTCACAGGGGCAAGGTAATGTGGTGATAGTAAATGCATTCAAACATATTTGAAACAGACATATTGGTCTGGTGGAGGAAGGGAGACAGAGGATACCAATGGATGAGGGACCAAAGGACAGAGAAAGGTATAACTGGATACAGTCTGGCCACTCATCACTGAGATATGTTTATGCTACTACAATGGCCCCATCTAGAGCAAAAAATAGAACAAAAATGGCTAAAACAGATTCATGGGGTGGTACACAATCAGAACCCTAGGTACCTTGTAGACAAAATGTCATATGTGACATATAGACATAGCCATAATCTTAGAGGTAATGGGGGAAATAAATGTGTTATACCTAAATTACATAACAGATTTGGTGTCATGACCTTCGGAACATAAGTTGTTGAGCTGTGGGCCCCAATTGATGAAGAGAAAAAGCAAATCCAACAAACAAAACATTTTATGAAAGTTATTGGTTATGACTTAACAATGAAATGCATGTGTAATGGCTGAAGTGTTTACACACTGATGGACTGATTAACATGTGCATGAGTGCAGAGAAGCTTCCTTAACCTCAGGAAAACAGTGACACTTTAAAGTTTTTAGATAATATATGTATTTTGTCTTTAGTCTCGACTTCAACCTGAGTGAGTGTAATTATGTGGTGAATGATGAATCGAATTTAATAACGGTTCAATTATTGCTGCTATGATGTATGTAGCATAAATTTGATTTTTGTGCAATGTGTAAAATTTTATATGTAAATTTTACAGGTCCATCTTGAAAAAGGGTCCTTGACCCAATGATGTTTAACATTGCTACCTGTATAAAAGTAAACTTTTTACTACTACTACTACTACTACAATAATAGACGGTCTCTTGGACTGAAGAAATTGAATGGGTCTATGACCTTTGTCTGTACTGTTTATATTTCTATGTTAAACACACCCAGGGAAGAAGGAGACTATTCATCCATCACGTTTCTCCCTTCCTTCCACCATTTCTGTGGGAATACTGTCGCCCCTTTTTCTTGAAAGTTCCTGTCAAGTCTGAGTACGATGCTAGTTGCAGTATCAGCTGACACTTGCTGCTCTTGCTCTTGAACTCTAGTCCGTATTCACTGCTTTTTCTGTGATGTAGTTCTTCCCAACAGTTCCCTAAATACTTTTTTTTTTTATTAATAATTTATTGAAAACAATTTTAATACATCATAACAGACAACAGAATGAACACATGCCAATCAGATATACTTGGTGTCATAGTAAGCTTAAAAGTTGACCAGTGAATAATGATATGGAAGGGGGACATACAAAGAGCATACCCCGTGACATATTAAAACCCACTCCCTTGATAGTACCCCAATAACCAAACTGTCACAAAGCACCCATAAGGGGCAGTTTCAAATTATACCCCCCTCTGCAGATAACAGTTCCTCAAATTATAGAGTAGAACAAAAACAATACCCAACCCAACAAATATCCTGACAGGAATAGGCAACCCGATAATGATAATAATGTATAGCAATATGAAAACTACGAACACAAACAACGGAGAACGGGCATTGTTGTCTACGAAATCTCCTTCCTCTCAGTGACATGGAGAGTCCTCTTGTCTTCTCATTTTTGTACATTTAGAAGAGCTACATTTGGGCATTATCCCTTTCACATATTTAAATACTGTTATATCACCCAAATCTCCAACTTTTTCAAGGAGAACAGCTCCAGTTTCATAGAAACACAGAATTTGCCAGCAGATAAGAACCATGTGGCCTACTTAGTCTGCCCATTTCTCTCTTCCTATAGTATCACCGCAGATCCTACTTAATCTCAGGCTCATTCACCCACCCAGCCACCCCCTTCCTTCTCCATAAGATTCCTTTATGCCTACCTCATGCATTCTTGAATGCCACCACTGTTTTCACCTCTACCACCTCCACCAGAAGTCTGTTCCAGGAATCTGCCACTCTTTCTATGAAGAAGTACTTCCTTGCATCTCTCCTGAGTCTACCCTCCACCAGCTTATCATGCCTCCTTGTCCTTGAGCACTTTTTTCTGAAAAATATTTCCCTCCTGTACCTGTACCGCAGAGACGGGGAATGGAGTCACTATTCACACTGGAGTGATCTACAGACCTGCAGCACAGGGAGAGGAATCAGATAAGGGACTGGTGGAAGTCACTGGCAAGATGATAGAAAATGAGGAGGTGCTGCTGGTGGTGGATTTCAACCTGCCAGACACAGATTGAAGCCTCCCAGCAGCAGTTTCAGCTAGAAGCGGGGACATCCTGGACTCTCTTCAGGGGGCATTCCTCAGGCAACTAGTCAGTGAACCCACTCATGATGGGGCAATACTGGATCTAGTACTCATTAAAAAAGGACAGTGTTGCATGCGTCAAAGTGGGAGGCCACCTGGGAACCAGTGATCACCGTACTGGTGTCATTCAATATAAGGAAAGCTGTGGAATCAAACCACACAAGGCGAGGTCCTGGACTTCAGGAGGGCAGATTTCATAAAGGTGAATGCCTCAGGGATGACCTGGCGGGGGGGCAGGGTGTGCTCTGACTTGTTTTGTTGATGTATGCCATATACAGTAGCACCCAATATTTAGAATCCCATTTATAGTTTGTGAATGAGCAAGAGTGAGCGTTAATACTGGATAAAGTTTGTAAATGGAGAAGTATGGCTTTCATTTAGCTCCCCATCATTTACCTGCACATTGGCTGGGGACCACACTTTAATTAAGCCAATTTTAGGCTAGGGACTCAGCTGACGGATGGTCTACTTCAACGTTGGTAGCTGGGTGACTATACAGCAGGGCTTTGAGGTGAATACCAAGAGACTCCCATTCCTTTAGAAATCAAAATAGTAAGTTGCCAATCCAGGCTGGAAAAAATATGTTTATTGTCACATTTACCATTGGGGGTGTCAAGAGTGTGCTCTGGCTTGTTTGTGGCAGGGGGGATGCCCGGGTGTGGTGGAGGAACAGTGCATGAAGATAAAAGGGAGCATAGAAAAGGCAACAAACTGCTGCATCAAACAAGTGAGCAAAGGCAAGAAGAAAAAGAGACTGATATGGTTCTCAAAAGAGGTGGCTGAAAAGGTAAATGCTAAAAAGGGCAGCATTCAGAAAGTATAAGGAGACGTAGGAGGATAGGGAGATGTATCAGGGGAAACAGAGGGAAGCAGTGAAAGCATTAAGGAGCGCAAAGGTGCAAACTGAAGAGGGAATAGCCCAGGAGGTAATGAAAGGGTATGTAAGTGAAAAGAGGACGACCAGGGGTGCACTGGGGGTGGGGGTGGGGGGCACTGTGCAGAGGAGAACCAGGGAATGGTAGACATCCTGAACAAATACTTCTGCTCAGTGCTCACAGAGGAAAGAGAAGGGGAGGAGGCCACCAAAAAAGTAACAAAAGCTTTGGAGGGAGAGAGGTGGACACTAGTCCTTATTTGGAGGTGAGAGTACTGAAGGGACTTGCTAATCTGAAGGTGGACAAAGAAATGGGGACACATGGGGTACATCCAAGGGTATTGAGAGAGCTCAGGGAAATGCTGGCTGCACCTCTGACAGTTCTATTTAACAACTCACGGGAAACAGGAGTGGTTCCGGAGGACTAGAAGAGGGCTGATATAGTCTCACTACACAAAAATGGTAGCAGGGAGGAGACTGGTAATTAAAGGCCAGTCAAGATTGACATCAGTGGTGGGAAAGTTAATGGAATCCCTGCTGAAAAAATGATTGTGGAATATCTTGAGTCCAGTGGGTTACAAGACCAGAGACAGCATGGTTTCATGGGGAGAGGTCATGTCAAACAAATCTGATAGACATCTTTCACTGGGTGACAAAGGATTTAGATCAGAGCAGAGCAGAGCAGAGCAGTGGACATGGCCTACCTATATTCCAGTAAAGCTTTTGACATCATTCCACACAGGAGACTAGTAAGCAAGCTGGGTAGCTTAGGAGTGGGTCCAAAGGTAGTAAACTGGATAAGAAATTGATCAGGGGATAGGCAACAGATGGTGATGGTAAATGGAGTTCACCCCAAGGGAAGGAGGGTGACCAGTGGGGTGCCTCAGGGATCAGTGTTGGGACTGGTGTTCTTTAATGTCCCTGTAAGTGGCACTGCAAAGGAGCTGGAAGGGAAGGTCTGCCTCTTTGCAGATGACACCAAAATTTACAATTGGGGAGTGATCAAGGGTATGGCAGCTGGGTTTCAATGCGAAAAAGTGCAAAATAATGCACTTAGGGCACAGAAACCCAGGGGCACAGTACAAAATGGGTTGAGTGGTACTGACGACCACCAGGCAAGAAAGAGACCTGTGTAATCATATCGGATTACCTAAACGTGGTCAAGCAGTGCGACAAGGCAGTAGGGAGGCTCCTCATGAATGTATGCTGCCTCAGGTCTTGTAACCTATTGGATTCAAGATATTCCACAATCCTTTCCTTAAGCAGTGACTCCATTAATTTTCCCATCGCCTATGTCAGACTGGCAGGCCTATAACTGCCAGCCTCTGCCCTTCTGGAACTTCTGTGAAGTGGGACTACATCTGTCCTCCTCCAGTCCTCCAGAACCACTCATGTTTCCAATGAGCTATAAAAAAGGACTGTCAGAGGTGCAGCCAGTACCTCTACTGAGCTCCCTCAATACCCTTGGATGCATCCCATCTGGCCCCACTGCTTTTGCCCACTTTCAGATTAGCGATTCCCTTCAGCACACTTTCTTCAGAAAACGGTCTAGTGTCCAGCTCTCTCTAATGCTCCTCTTACTCTCCCTTCCCCCGTGAACACTGAACAAATGTATTTGTTCAGGATGTCTGCCTTTCCTGATCTCCCTCTGCACAGTTCACACCTCCCTTTTAAATCTCATCTTTTCTCCTTGTGCTTACATACCTAAAAAAATGTCTCGTCCCCCTTTATCATTCCCTAGGTTATTCTCTCTCTCGTTTGCACCTCAGTGCTCCTGACTACTCTCCCTGCTTCCTTCAGTCTCCCCGATACACCTCCCTATCCTCCTTCCTCGGTTTCCTTACAAACCTTGTAACTGCGTCAGTTGGTCTTCACAATCGATGTTTTCCAAACCTCCAACAACCTTGGTCACTCGGCTCTGCACCCTCTCAATCCTGTCAAAATCCTTCTTCAGACTATGACAACCAGAACTGTATGCTAGATGCAAAGATGTTGGCTCTGACCAGTGACCTGCACCGAGGCGTTACACTATCTCTTAATCTGATTGTGACGTTTCTCGTGAAGAGCACCATCATTGTATTGATTTTACTGGCTTTCCTAACTGCTGCCCCACACTACCCCAACCCCCACTCCAATTTAAAGTCGTCACTGATCATTAACTCTAGCTCCAGCTCCTGCCGAGTTCAGCAATCTCTGTTATTTAGGAAGTATATTTTTTTAAATAATTACCAATAAGAATTTTTAATGCAGGGTTTTAAATAATTGATTAGCGGTTTTTTTCTTGGAACAATACTAACTGTACAGAAAGTATTTATATAGGTTTTCTAGAAGTGTTATGTTTGTTAAACACATTGAGGCAAGTGCTATGCATTTTCACAATGTTTCAACACTTTTATGAGCAAAACGCTAATCAATTTTTAGAGTTAAATAAAACCCTGTAATGCTTGGATAACTAGGCTGTAATTCTGCATTACAACCAGGCAGTTGTAACCACAAGCTGTTAGTCAAGCTCGCTGTAGTAATAGCACGTGCAGCAGTCCCAGAACTGTCACCTATTTAAAACAAAGTTAAAAAAATAATCATTTTGCTGTTTGTCAATGTTCATGAGTTCATCTAGTAAAACAAACAAGTTTAAAGCATTTTTCTTGTTTTTATTTGTTCCAAGCTAAACACCTAAACTAATCGGTTATTAAAAATGCTCGCTAGTAATTATTTAACAAACAAACAAAAAAAAAAGACATGGTTGTAATGCAAAATTTTATGCACACCTTCGGTGTGGGATGCTTTTATAAACCCCTCAAGCTTCACTCTTGGTGTTTATGTAGCATCTCACACCGAGGGTGTGTATAAAATTCTGGTTACACACACCAACCCACATATTATTCTTTATATACAGTGGTCCCTTGTTATAAAGAACAGCTCTGGAGCCATCAATTTTGCTCATTATAATAACCGGCTCCGCCTTTTTCCCATAGGGAAACTGTGGCGTAATTTGGCGTTATAAAGGAGCGTTTATAACGGCAAACACGTGCACGGTTTTCCTCACTTAGCGCATGCGCCCACCACAGTCCACCACTTCCTGACCATGCCGCTTGCTCTCTTGGAGAAAAGTCAACTGCCGTCCAACACAGTAACTTGGAAGTAAGTTATATTATTTTTTTAAGAAGTCTGGGCAAATTCAACAGTAAGGGGGACAAATGGACATCTTTTAAGATTTTAAACCCACATGCATGGTCACCAAAGGAAAATGGAGAGTGGCACCCCTCGGCCAGAACCTCTGTTTTATATAATTGCTGAGGCAAAAAAATAAGCCAGCAATTATAAAATAAAAAAAGCAATTAAGTGTATAAACTCAAAGTTTACACACCCCCTGGGGTTAGATGTTGATAAACCCCGAGCTTCGCTTCCTCAGGGTTTATGTAGCATCGAACCCCTCGAGAGTGTAAACTTTGTTGCACACCCAACTCCATACTTTATTCCTATATATAATGAGGTTCAGATAGATGAAATTGCTGAAAATAACAGGAAAAAAAAAAAAAAAAAAGTACTGTACTTCTGCCAGTCCTTCTCAGTGTATGTGACAGTTTCTGTGCAGGCACTGCCATTCTGCAGTGGACACCCCAATTTCATTTACTCCTAGTCCCCAAGACACTGATTTTTTCCATCTCCACAGTTCTCTTCGACTCACTGTTCTTCCGCAGATGCTCCTTCCCCGACCAAATGTGACAATCCCCCTCACTCTGCCGTAGTCTCCAACAGGAAAGCCCCCATCCCCCTCCTTGGGGCTGCAAGGCTGTGACTAAGTCACCCAGCAGGTAACTGCCTAGCTGTAACTGTCGGGTAAAGCAAAATCATAATGCAGGTGTTTCCTTGTAGGAGGGCAGCAGCCAAGGCCAACAGGATGCTGGGATGCATCGCTAGGGGGATCACCTCCAGAAGGAGGGAAGTGATACTCCCTCTGTATAACTACTTGGTGAGGCCGCACCTTGAGTACTGCGTGCAGTTTTGGAGGCCACACTTAAGAGGACATTAACCTCCTGGAGAGGGTCCAGAGGAGGGCAACCAAAATTATTTGGGGCTTGGGGACAGGACCTTATGAGGAGAGGCTCAAGAGCTAAATATGTACACATTGGAAGAGAGAAGGGACGGGGGACATGATAGAGGTCTGCAGGTACATGAAGAGGGTAAATAGGGAGGAACAGTCAGGGTGCTTCAAAGGAAGGAGGAGGGGCCACTAGAGGGCATAAGTGGAAGCTGGAGGGAGATTCAGGGAGAAAGGAGGAGGTTCTACTTCACTGAGAGGGTGGTGGAGCCATGGAATGCACTGCCTAGGGGCTGGTGGAGGCAGAGACAGTGGAGGGTTCAAGAGGGGTGGGACAGGTACAGGGAAGGGTTCTGGAAGCAAAATCCAGCGCAGCAAGATATCCGGAACTGGGAAGGGAAGCCAGAGAAGGCGAGGGCAGCAAGGTCAGCACCCAGGGTGGGGGCTGACCAAGCAGAGCAGACACGAAAGACCATTAGGCCTATTCTGCTGGCATTTTAGTATGTTTCAAACAGCACCGCCATAGTGGGCAGGTCAGCACCCTTTCTAATACGCTGTGTTGCAAACTGGCTTTTAAATTAGGCTTACCACTGCCGTATCACAGCCACACCTAACAGTTTTAACTCAGTCCATATCTGTATTAAATACAGCAGCTCAATTAAAACATAATACAGGAGTGCCTGAGCGTTGTGTGTCGGACCTTTACGGTGACTGAGTGGAGCAGGGCTGCTTCCTGGGGGACTCAGAGTATTTGCAAACTCTATAAGTGATTGGAGTGTTGGAAGTCAGAGAAGAGAGTCCACTCGCAACCAGTTCCCTCACTCTGCCCACATGCCAAGCAGTTTCTGATGTCCGCAGTGACAGATGCCATTATAGTTCACAAAAAGGTTGAAAACAGCAGTCAGTCAATTACCCGCGACTAACTAAAGCTGCAGTATAACCAAGCAGTTGAGCAGGTGATAATGGGGTCCAAACGTCCCATTCATTATAACTGGGATTTGTTATAATGAGGGACGTTATAGCGAGAGACCATTGTAATTACTGGTTAACAATGTTAACGCACCGATTTTCAGAACTTTCAAACTCCATAATACACAAATGATAATACACTTATGCATTATCACACCCATGTATTATCGAGTTTGCCATGTGCACACTCCAATCTAGCTGGAAAAAAAAATTCTTTAATGTTTTCTGTGTGCTGCTCTCTCCGCTCCATACATACTGTCCCATAGTTGTGGATTTAAACTGGTATATAGTAATACAACAACAGTTCTTCATGACTGAATGATCCAAATGAATGTACACCTATGTTCACTTTTTCCCTTCATGAGCAGCTACTCTGTTTACAAGCTCCATGAAGCTCTCTTGTATACAAGCTCTGCTGTACCTTTTGACAAGATAAAAAAAAAAGTTGTAGTTAAAAATATTCAAATACCATGGGTTGGCCATTCGGCTCAGCGGTTGGATTTCCGCTTGCAACACCGGTGACCCGGGTTTGGGAACAGATTCGGGATGCTGGAGGGCCGGCCAGGGAGAGAAGGCTCAAGCGTCGGATGACTGCTTAACTTCTCTCTAGGGGAGGGCGGGGAGGTGACCCGGCGCTTGCTGACTCCTGGCACAGGCCGAGGGTACGGTAATGTGCTGGGTCCTGCTGACTAATGGGGAGTTAACGTCGGCGTATGCCTTGACGTTAGTGGCACACCATGCCCCTGGGAAACAAATGGAAAAGAGCTCCATGATCGACCAGATGACGGTCGCTGGCTCCCGCTGCCACTGGACCCTAAGCAGTCCAAAGACCACCTCAGCAGCACCCAGGCCAAGAAAGAGTGTGCTGGCCTGCCCCTGGCACCTTCTCCCTCGTCGGAGGAGGGGACCCATCCGCGAAGGGTATGCCGGGTTACCCGGGTGGGCCACATGTGGGGTGGTGGTAGCTGCATCAGGCAGGTGGCAGCGAGGGCACAGGCAGTCAAGGAGAGGCAGGCCCACAGCCAGGAGGAGCAAAAGAAAAAAAAATTTTCTAATACCAATTTCAAATTAACCTTTTTTGGTGTTTTGGCAATATAACACAAAACAGACTTCACAAAACTAGTTCAAAGCTATATACACCAGATAAGACACCGTGTGTACAAAGAGTACAAGCTTTTTTGGAGGGACTAACGATACCAGGGCTATTGGAAGAACAGGGGAGGTTATTGCTAACCCCTATTATGGAATCGGAGGTGACAGCAGAAATCTCAAGCCTGAAAGCGGGTAAATGCCCGGGTTCAGACAGGTTACCATCAGAGTTTTATAAGACATTTAGAAGGATGGTACTCCCAGGCCTTTTGGGCCTATACAAAGCTGCGCTTAATGAGGATGAGCAAATACCCCCCTCATGGGATACGGCTGTGATCTCGGTGCTCCCCAAACTGGGAAAGGACCTTACTAAATGCTCCTCGATGACCAATTTCCTTACTAAACACGGACTATAACAACATTTTCACGTCCATCTTAGCTAAAAGAATACAACAATACCTCCCTGGTCTCATTGGTATGGACCAGGCCGGCTTTGTCCCAGACGTCAAGCTCAGGATAACCTGAGAAGAACATCTCATGTTATAGATCAGATTAACTATACAAGGACCCCCTCCGTCCTTATGAGTCTAGATGCCGAAAAGGCATTTCATAAAGTCTCTTGGGCCTTTCTAGGCCAGGTCCTTTCCCGGTTTGGTTTTCCTCAGCAATTCGTGAGGGCTCTGTTTAAAATATGCCAGTCCTCCTCGGCTTTTATACATGCGAATGGTCATGTTTCAGAAGCAGCCCATTAAGGAAGAGGAACGAGACAGGGATGCCCTCTCTCGCCACTGCTATTCGCTCTTTATACAGAGCCCCTGGCCCAGAGTATAAGACAGAATGGGGGGTTAAAGGAATTTCAATGGGGGTGAAGAGCAGAAATTAGCTGTATATGCCGATGATGTCCTACTGTATTTGTCTCAGACCCAGATAGTTCACTACCAGAGGTGTTTGGACAGATAGAGGCGTATGCCTCACTTTCAGGCTTTATATTGAACAGGAGTAAGACTGAGGTCCTTGTTTTTTTTTGGTTTTTTTTTACACCCCATCTGTTGAAATTAAGCAGAGATACCCAATGAAATAGGAATGGAAACTATCAAGTACTTGGGAATCAAGATCAGTAAAAACACAGCCAACCTATTCAAATTGAATTATCCCCCACTAGTGCAACAATTAAAGGTAGATTTCAGAAGATGGACATTGCTCCCCCTAACTCTGCATGCAAGAAATCAAGCATTAAAAATGAATGCCTTGCCCAGGCTGCTTTATTTATTTCAATGTGTCCCTTGTGTTGTTTCCCAGAGGGATCTTGAATTCTGGCAAAAGATGTTTATAAGCTTTTTGTGGGGAGCAATGCGACCAAGGGTTAAAAAAAAAAACAAATTTTTATTTCTCCCCAAAAACAAAAGGGGTCTGGCTTTTCCCCACTTGCAGGGATACTGGATAGTGTCCCAAATGAGGATTGCATTATTGTGGGGCAACCAGGTGTACACATCCCACTGGAAAAAGCTTGACCTGGCGGAGTTTAGAGAGGTCCCCCTACAGGCGGCCCTTTTTGCAGAGGGGAGGTTACAGGGAACTGCGACTTCTTCAGGGACGGCAGCGGTCTTAGAGGGTTGGAGAAGGGGCATTAGTAGAGGTAATACCAAAAGACAATTATGGAAATACACATGGTGGGCCTTTGACCCCAATTTTGCACCAGCAAAACTGGATAACTGGTTCTTAAGAAAGGCAAGAAAAGGATTTCAAGCACCATATCAGCTTTTTCATGGCTCCTCCCTGATGTCCTTCGAGATGATACAGTTAAAATTTGGTTTAGCCCCACAAGACAGATTAAGATATTACCAGTTAAGGGACTATATAAATGATCAGCTGGGCAAAGGAAATGAGGTGAGGGATTGAGGGGGGGAATCTACCGTTCCAACAGATTTGGATTACCTACTAACGCAAAGCACATAATCACTATGTTATATAGGAATTTTTAAATGACCTTAGTATCTCCTCACAGTATATCAAGGAAAGATGGGAGAGGGACATGAACATATCTATTACAGACTGACAATGGTCCCAGGTGTGGAGGAGCACTTGGGGTACCACGTCCTCCCCACTGTGGAAGGAATTTGTCTGGAAGGTGAGGACCTCTTTTTTTCCTGGTTCCTGTACAGCTGGGTCATTCTATTCTGGGGATAGGCTCAGAGTGTTGGAGGCAATGTGGAGAGGGTAGTGCATCCCAGGCACATATCTTTTGGGCTTGCCCGGAGATTGTCTCATTCTGGGAGGGTGTCAGGCGACACATTTCTAGAATATTTGAAGTCCAGACACCTTTGGGACCTGAATATATGGTGTTAGGTACTGTCCCACAAGAAATAAAAGGGAGAGAGACAAGGTATTTGTGGTCAATACTTGTAATTGCTGCTTTGAAATCTATTACCAAGAGGTGGCGAGAGAGAGGCAGCCCAGATCTGAGGTAATGGGCCAAATTAACAGAAAATATAATGGAAATGGAGAAAATCACCTTTTCTCTCATGCAACTAAACCAGGAACACCAGAATAGATGGACAAGATGGTGTCTATATGAGGGAAAGAAGGATGGCAGACCCATTAGAGAGATGAGACCGGAAATCTTGACCCCAAAAGAATGAACAGAAGTAATGAAATAAGCCTGGAGGGAACAAGAGAGGAACAGTGGTTAGAGGTGGAGGGAAAACTTGACCATGTGAAGGGGAGTGGTTTCCCCACAAAAACCTGGTGCTTTTGCAAGACTGTGAGGATGTTGGAGAGTTATGTAAAGTAATAACCTGGTAATTAGTTATTGTTAATGGTTACTAGTGAAAAAAGAAAGATGTACCCAGATCTTTTAACATTATAATACTGAGAGAGGAATGATGAGATATAATTTGTTTATGGATTTCTAGCTTGTCATCCTACCTAAAGATGTATCAACTGTGTAAAACATATGTACACTGGGATGTGCTTGGAAACTGTGAACTATAATAAAACAAGTATAAAAAAAAAAAGTTCAGTGTCTCTGGTTTCTTTTCTACTTTCTCTTTTTAAAACATCTGAAAATGTAGTAATAAAAAAAAAATTAAATATTGGGAGTGGTGTTAAAATGTAACAACTCATAGCAACCATGCACACAATACATCATTATTTTTATTTCTTACCTAGATGCATTAATGCACCACATTGCTTTCTTCAGCTTTGAAGTTCATCTGCCATTTATCTGCACACTTCATGAGCATGTCTAGGTCCTCCACTGTCATTAAAAAGCTAGTGGATCGGATTGGTGGTTTTACATTCACAAATCCTCTGGCCACATAAGAACTAACCTATGCCGCATGTTCAGGTGCCGTTTCAAGTATACTCAATGTTTTTTCCTTTATTTTTGAAGTTTTGCATGTAGTCCATGGACAGATATGCAGCTCGCCATCAGATGCCGAGAAACCAGAAATTAAGTTTTTTTTTTGGGGAGTCAGAGGTACTAGGCAGAGTAGAACCTTGATTATTCGAGCTGCTTGGTAGACATTGGATTGGATAATTGGGAGTTCATAAGATCGAGGTTCCCTATCTGCCTTGATATCAGCACTGCTACAAGCTCATCTCCCAGTAAACTGTGCTAGTATCAGCAGTAGCTTCTGTCCCATTTGCACACTGACTGTAATTACAATCCTGAACTACTGTGTAATAGTGCCTCTGTTGTGACTGTGACCACATGTAGGGTACTGTACTAAAAAAGTGCCTCTGTCATCCGTGAGACCATGTGTAGTGTCAGGGAGCTTTTTGCATACCTGGGTTTTGTGGCTGTAGAAGTAAAGGTTGAGGTCGGGGCACCAGGTAGAGGTCGTTACAGGTTTTCATTTTTTTCCCGTGATTTCTTGCTGATCACTAAAACAACTACAACGGCAAACTAGAAGCAAACCAGAACTGCCAGAAATGTGTATCGACATGCACTACGATTGCTTTGTTTCTCCTCTAAATTAGAAAACTACAGTATTCTTTCAGGGAAGCAGTACAATGAAGGTTGGCTGTAGATCACAGTTCAGGATGACGTGCAGTGCAAGCGTACACTGAACCAGCTGCTTGTTACACAGTGAACCATACTCAACATAGATCACTTCAATCAGTTGCATGACGCTCAACAAACCATGCTCTACAACACTAACTCACCCTCAATCTGCACATATTTGTGTACACTGTGTTAGAGAACTACAGGCGACAAGGTCAGGGTTTGTTAAATAGGGAGGGCTGGATGACATCTATTACGAGGCACTCATGTCATAATTCATTAGAGTCAGGACTTAACAGTGATTTCCAGCGAGTACCAACAGTTGCTGTCAGCTGCAGCCTTCACTCAGTTGCCGGCAGCTTCCCCCCACTACATCAGTTCCTTCCCGTCTGTCCCATGTGTGCAACAGGCATGTGACCAATCAGCAGCTGGCTCCACGTGCTCTGAAAATCTCCCGACATTCACCGAGACAAACAGAAAACACTGCTGAAATGGAATTTCGATTAGTTATAAATTTAGGCATGGATAATTCAATACTCGCAAAAACATTTAAACTAAGCTAATTTAGTAACACCAGTCAGCACAGTGTGGCTAGTTTAACTGGGTACACTAGCTCTTTAACTTCAAGGCACAATTTGTTTTAAAATGTTGCTCAGAGGAATCGCAACTCAAAATAAAAACTGATCAGTGACCAGTCAGTTATGAGGAGCAACTTTAAAAACTGGTTATTTTTAGCATTATCATATCAAAACTCATGGTACTGGTTATGCATTAATAAATAATTTGATTTTTGAGTCAACTTTCAATTTACTTTGCCTGTCTTTTTCTGTTTGCTATAGAAGAAGTCGGTCTGTTTCAGTTTACACTGCATGAACTCCTTTTACTTTTAATTATCTTGACTGCAAATAGCAGGGCACAAATTTTCCTGTTTTGTTTTTTTTATTTGTTTTTATTTCAAAATTAAATCACTGTGCAAAGCTACTGCAGGGCACAGAAACTTCCCACGTTTTGTCCTTATCACCACAGACTAGAAGGACACACAGTCCCCCCCACCCCAAACTACATCATCTTCCTGCTGCCCAACCAAGCAGCACTGGCCTAACTGACGCAGCTCAATTTTAATTTATTTATTTAAAGGTTCTACCAGGAAGGCATGCTGAGCAGACTACTGCTCGATTCCAGATGTGTCCTGGGGGTGAGGGGTAGGGGAGAGTACAATGAGCTGAGGCAAAATGGACACACATTGAGTTCAAGTCCAAAAGTGAAATACAGAGTGCATACAAATACAATACAAGATGCAATGTAGCAGCAGGTAGTTGTGTAAGGCATTTGGCAGTCAGAAATACAGCGAGTACCTGGCTTAAACTGTTGCAGAAGAAGGGGGCTTCTTCAGGCACCTCAGCCAGGCAGTATCAGTCTTCACAACATCTTCGCTCTGTTGTGCAGCTCAACAGTCACAGATTGGACTCGCCGATCAGTGAAGCAAACTACGCCATTAGCACAGACTCTGGCATGTTCACTTGCGTGCAGCCTCTAAATCAATTACACCCTGAGAGGTGGAGTGTGATGACTGGGTAAGGGAAGATGGGCTAAGAGAGACTTGATTGCAATTGATTCATTACAGTGGGTGGGTGGGGGCACTTGGGGCTGGAACTGGATGTGCAAACAGGCAGTAGGCAAAAAATAAAACCCCCACACCTGCCATTTTAAATACAGCCCAGCAACACTATCAGTAACAGCTAATCAAAGCTGAAACTGACTCGCAAGTGCCAGTTTTGCACCACAAACTGAAATGTGAACCTTCTTATTTTATGCCTTGAACTTCCTGCTGAGATGCAAATACCTTTCTACTTTATCAGCAAACTTAGCAACCCACCTGCTGGTGTTCACCTACAGATCACTTCTAAATTTATTGAACAATGCTGACTCCAGTACAAAACCCTGTAGAACTCTAGTGGTCACTTGTTTCCATGTAGCTAGATTACCATTTATTATACAATGGGGTCTGAGAAATACAAGTTTCTCACCTGTAACAGGAGTTCTAGGAGTGGTATATGTTGTTCATCCACACTGTCTGGTAGATACCTTGCCGCATTAAGATGGGCTGGAAGGTCTTCAAGCTGACTCCTCCCACCCACCCGGGTGGTAAAACCCTTGGCTCCACCCCATGATGCCAGATCTAGCCCGCAAGAAGTCAGGTTGTGCGCGGAAGCCGGGGAGGTCAGGTGGGTCCGTGTGGATGAACAACATATACCACTCCTAAAACACCTGTTACAGGTGAGTAACCTGTATTTCTAGGGACGTGGATATGTTGTTCGATCCACACTGTCTGGCAGACTCCTAGCAGTTCTCTGGGAGGAGGGAGGCAAGGCACACATACCCTACTTAGGGAACAGGGACTGGAGAACTGAGGTCCCAAAACCAGCATCCCGGTGTGAATCAAGTTCGATGTGGTAATGGGAAATGAAGGTGTGTGCTGACATCCAGGTAGCAGCCCTGCAGATTTCCTGGATAGGGACATCCCTAGAAGCAGCCACCAAAGCAGCGTTATGGCGGGTGGAATGAGCTCTTAGCCATACGGGAGGCTCCTTGCCCGCCAACCTATAGCAGAGATCAATGCAGGAAGTGATCCACCTGCCAATTGTCCACTTGGCTGCAGGTTTGCCAGGTGTGGCTTCAGTGTAGGTGACAAACAGCTGGCGAATCTCTCCCCGAACTTCCGCCATACGCTCTTCATAGTAGGCGAGTGCTCTTCTCAGGTCCAAAGTATGGAGCCTGTACTCAGCCTTCAAAGTGTGATTCAGGTAGAACACTAGCCGAGTCAGCACCTGATTCAGGTGAAACTCCGACACCACCTTCGGAAGAAATTTCGGGTGGGGACGGAGGATGACCTTGTCCCTGTGGAAGACCAGGTAGGAAAATTTGATGGAAAGCGCCTGGAGCTCCCCATTCCTTCTGGCTGACATGATAGCCACCAAGAAGGTGGTCTTCCACGACAGGTGAGAGATGTCACACCTGTGTATCGGTTCAAATGGCTTGCCCATGAGCTTAGCCAATACCAGCAGTAAGTCCCATGGAGGCAGAGGTTCACGCATTAGAGGGGATATGTGATCTAGGCCCCTGAAAAAGTGCCAGACCACCTTCTCCTGTACCACCGACTGCTTGCCAGTCCGTGCCCTGTAAGCAGAGATGGCTGCCAGGTGCACCTTAAGGGTCGTCGACTAAAGCCCTTGCTGGGAAAGGGACCACAGGTAGTCCAAAATGCTACCTAACGGGCAGGACAAGGGGTCCAACCCCTTGCCCTGATACCAAATGGAGAATCATTTAAAGGCATAACATTTTCTGGTCGACTCAAGGACGCTGAGGATCTCGCTGGAAATACCCAAGGTCTGGAACTCTGGCCGCTTGGGAATCAGGCCGTCAGGTGCAGGGATTGAAGGTCCGGATAGAGTACCTTCCCCTTGTTGATGGAGAGCAGGTCCGGGCGCGCTGGAAGCTGCCTCGGGAGCCTGGAGCTGAGGCTGAGGAGATCTGGATACCAGAACTGGCAAGGCCTGTCTGGGGCTACGAGGATCACCTGTGCCTTGTCCCTCCTCACCTTGAGGAGCACTTTGTGGATCAAGGGAAATGGAGGGAAGGTGAAAAAGAGGTCTGGGGTCCAAGGCCTCGAGAAGACATCCCCCTGCAGCGAGCCCTTCTGAGGGGAGGCGGGCATGATACAGCCTCAGCATGGCGTTCTCCCTGGAGGCGAACAAGTCCACCTGAGGTGTGCCCCAGTGGGAGAACAGGTCTTGTACTACCTCCAGCAGGAGAGACCACTAGTGAGATGCATCACCTATCTGGCTGAGGGCATCGGCCAGACTGTTCGAGGCTCCTACCACATGAATGGCTAAAAGATTCGATTACAGGCTGAGCATGAGAGACCAAATGCGAAGGGCCTCATTGCACAGAGGCAAGGAGTGCGTCCCGCCCTGTTGGTTGAGATAGTACATGGTTGTGGTGTTGCTTGTCTGGACCTGGACCACCTGACACCGAAGGATCGGAGCGAAGGCAGTCAGGGCTAGCCAGACCGCTCTGCGCTGAGGAGACCAGAGTCCGTGGTCTCTGTGCTCCCCAGATGGGCACCCCAACCCATCAGAGAGGTGTCAGTCGTCAAGATGACTATCTATTCAGGCAGACAAATGAGATTCCCTCCTGCAGATGAGCTGGGACGAGCCACCATTGCAGGCTGTCCCACATCTCCTGGGTCATGGAGACTGGCTGGTCTAGGTGACCTGAGCGCTGAGACCACTGGTGGGCCAGCCCCACTGCAGGGCACATGTAAGCCAGGGGCTAATGGACCCACGCTGGTGCAAACCACCATGTAGACACAGAGGCGCAGAAGTCCCGGGCAGGCGCAACTGCCCAACCAGAAATGACTGGGCAAAGGAGGAAGGACCTCGGCCTTGTCCGCCGGCAACCGGCTCTGGCTCGGAGAGTCAAGCTCTGTCTCGATGAACTGAATCACCTGCGAAGGCACAAGTTCCAACTTGGCCTCACTGTTGAGAAGGTCAAGTTAAAAGCAAACCCGAAGGGCCAGATCTCCAGACCACTCCAGCTCCAACCTGGAGGGGGATGCTATCAGCCAAATCGTCCAGGTAAGGGTAGACCCGGACTCCTTGGCACCGCAGGAATGCTGCCACCACTGCCATGCATTTGTTGAAGGCTCTGGAAGCTGATGAAAGACTGAAGGGCATGGCCTGGAACTCATAGAGGGTTCCCTCTGCTCGAAAGCGGAGGAACCGCTGATGAGGTGGACAGATTAGGATGTGAAAGAATGCGTCCTGAAGGTCCAGGAAGCAGAACCACATGCGCTGTTCCAGGGATGGTATGATCTGAGCCAGAGTCACCTTCCGGAAGTTGCGCAGCCTTAGGAACTTGTTCTGGTCATGCAGATCAAGAATGGGGCTCAAGCCCCTCGTCCGTTTTGGAACCAGGAAGTAACTGGACACAAACCCTGGACAAGGAGGATCATCCACCACATTGCTGACTACCTCCTTGCGGAGGAGCAGAACTATGTCACCTTGGAGAGCTGACAGGGAGGCTACGGATCCGGTGGCCCTCCGTGGGGCATGGGCTCAAAAGGGAGGGACCTGCTTGAATTCCAGAGGAAGGCCCCTGCCGACCACCTCCAGCACCCAGTGGTCCGTGGTGATAGCGGACCAGGCAGAAAGGAAGTGGCTGAGCCGGTCGCCCACGGGGGGACACAGGGGTGGCGAGATGGGGTTGGGGGTAGCACCCCACAACCCGCCACTGGGCAGGCTTGGAGGAGGATGAGGAACCGGCCGAGGGGCCGCCCAGGCCCTTCCCCCCCAGGCTTCCTGACCAAGGAAGCGATGGACTTGGCTTTAGGGTGCCAAGCATGAGCCTGCTGGTGCTGCTGGGTGGACCTTGCTGCAGGAGTGGAGGGACGATCTGCCTTACACTGCTGATGGTGACCTTTGTCCCTATGAGCTGATGCCACCGAGTGTAAGGTGGCACTGGATTTCTCAATGCACTGGAGATGACCCTTCACCCTGGGCCCGAACAGGTCGGTGCCTAGAAAGGGGACATCTGCCAGCTTGTGTTGGGTGTCTGCCGTAAAGATCGAGATCAGCAATCAAGCCCTGCGGCTACAACTGACCGGGCACAGGAGTCTCTGATGTCCAGACCTGCTTGACCGTGGTCTGAAGGTCGTCCGGGAGATGAGGGAGCACCTCATCCAGGGAGCCCAACAGGGTGTGAGAGAAATGTGCCATCAGAACGGCCGAGCTAGCCTGGCGGAGACCCAAAGAGGCGGCAGAGTACACTTTCCTCCCAGAATAGTCCAGCTTTTTGAACTCCTTATCGAGGGGCTTGTCCACACCTCTTGTGTTGCCTGAGCACCTGAAAACAGAATTGGCCACCAACCCCTCGGCCGAGGGGTGCTCTGAGAAGCTGGAGAGGAAGCCGGTAGGGACTGCATACTTGTGGGCCATCATGGCTGAAGGCACAGGGCAGGAGGCCGGGCACTCCCAGAGCTCTAGAGCCGGACCTACAATGGCCTCAGCCACAGGGAAGGCCTCTGTGGGGGAATCCCCTTTGTCCAGAATCTCCGTAAGGGGATATCTGACCTGTTTTTGCACAGGTTCGAGCGGCATCCCGGTGGACTCAGAGATGAATCGAAGAATACCCAGGAACGAGGTGGGGCTCTCGTCCACAGACAGACCCCTGAAGATTCCAGGTCGACTGGATGGGAATCCAACGAGGAGTCCTTGGACTATGAAGAGTTCGCGTACAGCTGTTGACCGCCTGAGCCACTCTCCATACACCGAGGATGATCGGGGATGAGAGTGACAAACAACCGATGGGGCAAACCTTGAGCCGACCGAGAATCCTTGGTTGGCACCCCAATCTTCAGTTGTGGAGGCAGTGGTTCCACCACAATGGGTGGAGCAGCTGGTTTTTGGCTGAGCAGTCGGTGGCAAAACCGGATCTTCGACTGAGGAACCAGGGGCGGGAGATGGCTTCGGCTGTTCAGGCGACAGCCACTTAATAGCTGGTGTGGAAGCCATCACCGGCTTGCTGCCAACCAAAATAAGTTGCTGCCACATGAGGTCCTCATAGTGCTGAAGCAACCTGTGCCGGAGCCTCTCCTTGGCTGAGGAGGATGAGCGGCGGCACCGCTTTCCGTGGTGTTGGGACCACGACTGCCAACATCGGTGGAACCTGCCTGAAGTGGAGGAGGAGGACAGAGACCTCAACCATCGGTGGTGCCGGCGGCGGGCCAAAGAAGGAGTGTGGGAAACCCGCTGCCCCTCCGGTTCAGGGTCCTTGACCTGGGACATCGGCTCAGTAGGCTGAGGCAAGTCCTCAGAGGGCACCAGGAGCACCGGTGTCCAAGAAAGCGAGTTGTCGGCCTCCTCGGCTGACAACCTATCGGTGGGCTCGAGAAAAATTTTGGCCTTGTCGACAGGAATCTTGGCCAGCTGGTCTGATGGGGGCTCCATGAAACCAGCGGCCCAGGCTGCAACCTCGACCAAAGCCGAGAGGCGATGATACCGGGGAGAGAGAGAGATCTCTCCCACTCCCAAGAACCTCGACGCTGGGACTTACTTTTCTTTTGATCCTTCTTCTTGGACCGAGAGGTATGAGACCCAGAAGGACCCTCTCCTTTAGTCAAGAGGGACTGGCAGAGCTCCTGAAAGGAAGCCGTGTAGGAAGAGCCCAAATGGAGCGGGATAAAGGCCAAAGCTGAGGAGAGCTCACCACGGCCTGGGCCACTTCCTCCTTGAGGACCGTGAGTTGTCCTAGCTGTTCAAGTTGTTCCACAGAGCCTGCCACCGTGGACACCATCCAATGGGCCTACTTCGACTTGACTGGCGGGGATTGTTTCTCCAGTCGCCCCAGCTGAAGTCAGGCAGTGTGGTCCTCGAGCACTGATGGAGAGAAGGACAGACAGAGATTGCAAGCCTGTGGATTGGGTCATGTCAGAGACAGTAAACGGACGTGGCGTGTGGGTCAGTGCGAGACATCTTCTGCATGCTAGGGCACTGATGGAACCCAGGAACGGACTTGTCTTCCATCGCAGCCGCAAAGGGAAGGTGAAGAAGACCGAATTCGAGCGAGTCAGAGTAAGTTTTGGGAAAAAAAATCAGAAGATTTAAGATCAAGGCCTACAAAACATGAGAGTGGTAAGGAAGATCTGGTGTCACGGGGCAGAGCCGAGGGTTTTACCACCCAGGTGGGTGGGAGGAGCCAGCTTGAAGACCTTCCGGACCATCTTAAAGCAGCAAGGTACCTGCCAGAGTGGATCGAACAACATATCCACGTCCCTAGAATTAATGTTTCTGACTGGCTGACTGGCACGTTAGTGTATGGGTAACTCCTACGACAACCCATGCGAAAAGTGCCAGTCACCTGTGGTACCAACAAAATTCCCTCCACCTGATCTGAAAAAAATTTTAAAACAATTTTGCTGCCATTATTTCTCCCACTAAACCGGTCACTTCTTACCTCACGTCATTAAAAAATGGTGCATTACACAATACCTACATTTATTCAACAACTAACAGTTGCTCACTCTCTAGCTAACCACTCAAACCAACCTCATCTCGCTGTCGCGCTCCCGATCGAGCTCCATTAATGCCTCGATTTTCTAGACTTCCATCACACTTCTGTAACAGTCACGCTGAATACCACCGCTGCTCCTTCATGGTCTCTCTCATGCTTCACCTTCCCTAGCACCACAACTCACCGGCTCTCAGCACTAACAAAAATGTCATTAAAGAAAATTAAACAGTTCAGGAGGGACAAGACACACACACACACAAAAATTAAATCCCAAAATGGAACTCACACAGACTTGAGGAGGAGATGGTGAGAAAACATCTACAATCATAATATACCCAGCAACAATGGACAATTTAGGAATATAGAAATCTAGATTTTGTTGGCATAAAAGGACATTTAGGCCCATCCAGTTTTGTCCCTGCCTATTCCATCACCACTGATCCTAGCTGGTCACAGCACAGGTGTCACTCCCTCTCCCCATTCCTCTACTTAATATGCCCCTGTGACTATCCCACGCATGCTTGAAGCTCCCCACAGTCTTTGCCCCCACTACCTCCTCTGGCAGGCTGTTCCAGCCATCCTCCTCCCTCTCTGTGAAGAAGTATTTCTGCACATCTCTCCTAAACTTCTCCTTCTTATCTTCATTGCATGCCCCCTTGTTCTACTTACTTCCTTCTTCTGAAACAGACCCTCCCTTTGCACCTTGTTCACTTCTGTGAGGTACCTGTAGGTTTCAATCATGCCCCTGCTTGCTCTTGTCTCTTCCAGGGAGTAGATGTTGAGTTCCAGCAGCCTTTCCTCGTATGGCTTCTCATGCAACCCCCTCACCATTTTGACTGCCCTCCTCTGTACCGCCTCCACTCTATCAATGTCCTTGTGGAGGTGCAGCCTCCAGAACTGGCCACAGTACCCCAGGTGGGGGCACACCAGTGAGCAATACAACAGCAGCACCACCTCCCTCCTCCTGCTAGAAGTCCTTCTCCCATTGCACCCCAGCATCCTGTTAGCCTTTCCCACTGCTCTGTTACATTGCCTAGCTACCCTAACATCATCAGATATGATGACCCCTAGGTCTCTTTCTTGCTTGGTGACTGTAAGCTCCACTCCTTCCAACTTATACATAGCCCCTGGGTTCCACAGCCCTGCATAACCTTGCACTTTTTGGCACTGAATCCCAACTGCCACCCCCAGACCATTCCTCTCATTTCTTCAGATCACTCTGCATTCTCTCCACCCCTTCCCGAGTGTCAACCCTATTGCAAATTTGTGTATTATCTGCAAAATACTACGGAAGAATATTTGCATTAAAAAAAATGTAAAAACATCTAAAATAGAACACATTTAATTTTCTTTTACATTTATCCTTATTATCCCATTGTATAATCACAATAATCCACTCCAGGGTATGGGTTATGGTGGGATTTACACACTTTTGGAGTGGCCAGCGGGCTCGTGACACACAACACTAGGCATGGGTAAATCCCACCATAACCCACATCCTATCATGGATTATTGCTGAAGTAACCTTTATTTCCCAAGTACAGAATGTTATTTTAGGAGTCACAAACTCAAAAAATGCTTGTGATAGTGCAGTAATCTTTTTCCAATAAAGTATAAACAGTAGAACTAATTTCCTGGTCACACACGCATACACACTCCCTCATTACTGTAGGGACAACAGCAATATCTGGTTTCAGTTTCACAACGATTCCATCACCTAACAGAAGACAGTGTAGTTCAGTACCTGAAGCACATAACTGTGAACCAGAAGATGAAATAATTCCTAAGTGTGTGTGTGTGGGGGGCACTGTTGAGCACACCTACCGATCAGATGCATCTAAGAGCTGCTCTGCACATTGAGGAACTAAATGTCAACTTTTTATTTAAACTTTTTCTCGTTGCTGCACAAAACCCAAGTACTCCGGCGCATAAGGTCGAAGTCCAGCACATGCCTTAAGAGAGAGTTGACCCACCGTGGAAGGCTCTGCAAGCATCAATGAAGGCGACTGATATCAAAATGGACTCTATTTTGCAACGCTTTGCTGAGCAAGACGCAAAACTGGAGGTCGCTACTAAAATGGCAGCATTGGATGAAAATCTAGCCTCACAAGCCCTGACGACCACGAGTAAGATTGTTCAGGAGAACTCTCAGCTGCAGTATAGGTTGGAGGTTCTGGAAAACGCACAATGGGCCTCCAACCCGCATGTTGTAGGACTGCTCAAAGCATGTGAGGGAAGAGGATCTACTGGGATTTATTATAAACTGGCTACCGGGAGAACTAAATCTATCTCTGTACCGAAGCTCCTTCTGCAAAGCGTACAGGACCTCTCCATGTGGGGCGGGCCCCAGACATGATTAACCTCAGGTGACAACAGGGTCGATGATTCGCAACCTCCTGCTGCAAGCCGCATGCTCGGCGGGCTCTGTAAATTACAACTGAGTGACCATTCACCTGTTCCAGGACTTGTCCTATGCGACTAGAACTCGCTGCAAAAAGTTTGGTGCAGTTCGGGCACGTCTTAAGACCTTGGGAGTAGCACACTCCCTTTTGATGCCAGCACGTCTCCGGATTCAATACGGAGGACATACCTTTCAATTTTCTGACCCAATGAAGGCAGGGGAAAAAACCGGAGGCCATAGCTCGTGAATTTGAAGCTGCTGGGTCCAAGCATGATTCTGCTTCAGAAGAAGAAACCTGAAGTAGAACTCTTGCGCAAGTACTTTGTTTCTCTATGTTCTACAGGCAGAAGGGCTTTAAATGAACTATGAGTCCTTGTTCTGAACTTGAATACATACTATTTAAATACTGAATTTACCTTCCTAGTTCATTTACATTTTCTGTCTGAGTCTTTAAAGTTTTAAGACGAGCATTGATTGTTAAGCACAAGCTAAAACTGATGTGTAGTAGCTGTCTCACAGATGTTTAAAATGCTAAGGTTCAGAAACAAAAGGAAATAAAATAAATAAATAAATGTTTGGTTCGGGGGTCATATCAACATTAATGTTGAGTCTAATCATTTTCGGGACACTATTACATTTAGACCACCCAAAGTCATGTGGGGTGCAGCACATTCTGATCAGTTTGGGGGAATTTATTATATAATGGGATTCCCCCAACTCCTTACACCCGTCTGTATAGGCTGCGTTATACTGAATACATTGGATGTATTGTATGATGTAAAATGTGAACCCTTGCAGAGGTTTACATGTAAGTAATTGCAATTTAATTTTCAAAAAGCAATAAACATAAAGTTAAAAAAAAAATTCCTAAGTGTTCCCTCTATTCAGCAGCAGCAGCAATTCCAACAGCTTAATCTGGTTCACGGTCAGTTGGCTTTCATCTGTATACCCCTCCCCTGGGTCGTGCCTGAAAATAGGCAGGATTTGTCTAGTGCACTTACCCGGTCAACAAAAACTAAAAAAAAAAAAAAATATTCCTAAAACTACAGTATATGCTTGCTACTGTAACAGTCATGCTAACACCCACTTTTATACTGCAATCCCAATCCCTAACACCTCCAGGAAAGGGGGGGCATACATTTTGCAGCCATTTCCCAGTAGGGATAGTGTCTGAAAAATCCACTGACGCAACAGAATTTTCCACTGGTCCAACTGGTGTAAATACTGAAATGTTATCTTCTCCAAGACCAGTTAGTAGAACTAATTAAAGGCAAACGGTGGTGACCTGATATAAAAGTCGGCCTGCATCTGGCCATTGGGATGGTACTAATTTTAGACCCCACACCTACTATATATTTTTTTTCAATACCAGGCTAGTAAATGATTTCAAAGATGTGACAGTGCTCAGGCAGTCAGGTTTGCTGTCATTAAAGCGATTCACCGATATTACCCCCTGCCACTGCATGAATGATGACTTACCCCCACAGGAGTCTGTGCATGTAAAGATGCCCCCAAAGAATGCAGCCTTTAAAAACTTATGCTACTCGTAAAATTGTATAAACCGGGTCCGATGGACTTCTTGGTTTTTAGTTTGCTGCCGGCTCCACCCCCGCGCTCACTGGCATGATGACGAGATGCCAGTGAGTGTGAAGCCTTCATTATACTGAATGGGTGGCAGCTTTTGAATAGATTTTTATTAGCATAATGGACACTTGCTAATGAAACGTGGGCACCAGTTGACTACCAAGGCCCTTGGTAGTCAACCTAAAAATCTGTTCAAAAGCTGCCGCAAATTCAGTATAATGGGGCACGCCCCCGCGCTCTCACTGGCATCTCGTCATCACGCCAGTGAGCGCGGGGTCGGAGCCGGCAGCAGACTAAAAACTGGGAAGTTCATCAGACCCGGTTTATGCAATTTTACGAGTGGCATAACTTTTTAAAGGCTGCATTCTTTGGGGGCATCTTTACATGCACAGACTCCTGTGGGGGTAAGTCACTGTTTATGCAGTGGCGGGGGGGATTCAAGGCATGTTGGTGATTCTCTTTAAATACCATCACAGTATCATGCATTTCTAGTGTTAACCGTAAGGTGTAGCACTATTCATTTTATATAAACTTTTCTCCAGAGGCAGATAATCCACCCTGTGCTGGAGTTATTTCTATGCGTACAAGCTATTGGGAAATGAAAAGTAACGTACTATATACCTTCCTAAACACTAAACATACAGCACCCACTAAGTTTAATCATATTATTCTTTCAATTAAAAATATGCCACGCATTTTGGCCATTTGCTCTGCGTTTTGAAGGCCAGGGCTACAATATTTTAGTACTGACAGGTTGTGAGGCATGGCCAACATGAAGTTTAAAGCTTCTAACTCATTTTTACTGTTACCTGCACTTCAAAGAAGAAAAGCTGCCAGTGATGTGACCATCACGCTGGAGACTGTGGTTTACATGCGAGTATCCTAAATCCCACACTAAGGTTGGCTGAGGACTGGGGGGATTGCTCAGCTCCCGTGGAGGGCAGGGTGAAGCTACCTTGCATTTGTGCACCTCCTGCTGGCTAATCACGAAGCAGCACTGGCTGGGAAGGCAGCCACTTCCCGCTCTCCCAGCAAGGGTGCAGCCATGGTGACTCAGATCGTTGCAGTGGGGGGAGAGGGGACTAATGGTGAAAATCAATTGAAATATATATATATATATATATATATATATATATAAATAAAGCTACCAACTCGTTTTATTTCAGTCTGAACTCCAAGACGAACTTGATTTTGTGGCTATTGTTTCAGAAGTCTCACTGTCACTTTAGCTCTAAACTTAACGCGGGTTGTGCAGCTCAGGCTTTGTAGCTAATGAAACCCAGCAACAGAGCAGCTGCCTGAAGGAGTGCCAAACTGCGTCTGGCATCCATCTATCTTCCAGTCATCTAGACTCACCCCCCTCCCCCTCATCACACAAAAGCAGCCGCTGAGCTCCCAACAGCCAATCCAACATGCTAGTCTTTGTCTCATCTAGCCTGTTCAGTAGTTTTAAACAATTTATTTTCATGTGCATCATACCTTATAGAGCCAATTATTTAAGAAAAAAAAAAGAAAGAAATGGAAGAATAAAGAAAAATGAAAAAAAAGTTTCTACTATCCTTTCTGTCTAAGCTAGACTATCATTAAACCAGTTTTTGGCTGAAACTGTGTATTTAGGGGTTTTCCAGTGAGACACTCTGGTGCCTGCAGTACTCAGACAGGGAGGCAAGTCTGCTATACACGACTTTAAATGCTGTCATGGTTGTTAAACAAGATCTTGTAGGACTAACCACCAAGGTTAAAGTTTTCTTTTACACTAGTGTTGGATGAAAGTCAAAACGGTTGGTAATCTTCCACACTAAGCAGCTGAGTGGCTTTAAGCAACACATCCAGGTGATATTGAGTGTGTTTGATCAGGTCAGACTAACACTGGGACTTTGCCCTTTTTGCTACCTACCTAAACAAAGTAACTCAACTTCACATTATCTTAAATGTTCAGCTTATCAAAGGGATACTGCCAGTCAGGGCTTCAGTCACATTCTGGTAGCATCGGACCTCCCAAAAAAGGTCAACACTTCTAAAATTAAGGGAGATTAAGGGGAGAAGTATCCAACTCCCCCAAAACAGTATTTTGATAGCAATATTTTTTATTAGCATCCAAATATCTGGGCCGCCTCAATGGCCCAACTGCAACACATTGTGCTGCCATGTGCATGACCTGGGTTCGGGAACAGACTTGGTGCGTCGTGGGTCAGGCCAGGCCGAGACAGCTGTCGCACATCAGTCTCAGCTGGGGAGAACTGGTGGTGAGTTCTCCCACCACCACAACCCCTGCAGCTGAGCCATGGAACTTGCTCCTGCTGCAGTAGAGACACCGTGTGTGAGTGACACCGACACACGCACTGATCCATGCCTGATAACTGAGTATATCCCTGCAGACAGGAAACCGGGGTTTATAAATTTATATGGAAAATAATGTACCAAATATCTGCCTTGTGTGATCCCAAATATCAAACTGTTGCTACCTGCGGCCGGGGTCGAGTGCATCGTTGAGGTGTGGAATGGCACTCGACTCCTGCGGAGAGTGCACGCAGCCCAGTCTTCATGATTCTCCTGCATAAGTGAAGGCAGTCGTTCACCAGCACCACCACCACCACCCCAACCAGAAGAAGAGTACAATCATGGTGACCCTAATCACTGAAATGGGGACCACTTTCAAGATTTGCTTGTTGGTTTTGGCCCCTGCACAATTTGGGCCCTGTTCAGGGGCGTAGTTATAGGGGGATGGAGGGGTAGTGCTCCCCAAAATTTCATCATTGCAGTCTTTGAATAACTTACTGTAAAATCCTCTTATGGTTGTGCCCCCAACTATTACACCAAAGTTACTCCCTGCCTGGTTTCATTAATTACCTCCTGCACCCCTATACTCCAGACCCCCCTGCTCACCAGAGAATTATGTGAGAGTTCTATAAGCATGTTTAAAATCGTCAGGGGATGGAGCATTTGCAGTGGTGGCTGCCAGGATGTGGAACTATCTGCCATTCCACCTTCAGCAGATCTCATCAGTGGAGGCCTACAAAAAAGCCTTGGAAACATATTTGTTCTCTGTGTTACTTCGTCAGGGGGACGGAGGAAATAAACATACAACAGTCTGTTTTTATGAACATTTTATACAGCACCCTGAGCCTCATGGACGCATCGTGATACAAGTAAGAATTGACTGACTGAAATGGAGGAAAAAATGGGTGAAGACAAGACATCTCTCAGAATATGGATTTCCATATTTTAGGACTGTGCAAGTATTCTGATTTTCATGAAAATGGAATGACTTCCACTCCCAAAATGTAATGTAACCACTGCTGCAAACCCTTTAGGTTTCAAACTGTTTCTAGTTTAAAGCACATTTTTATGATTACACACCTTATATAGAATTTAACACAGCTGGCTGCTAATTTTTGATGGCACAAGTGAAAAATAGGCTACTGGTGTAATCTACCAAAATGTGTTTTGTTTACGGTCCTTAGTCTTTTTTATGGCAATCTCCCCGAATGTTAAACATTTTCTCAAATAATCCCATCACTCTTACCAGTAACAGCAGATCTCTGAAAGAATCTCCTCCACAGAGCCACAACCATTGGAAATGTAAGCTGTCGGCATCAAGACTCCTCAGAAACTTTTGTTTAGCTGGGGATACCCATGCTGACATATGCCAGGGCAGTCTATCTTGCCTCCTCAGTTTCCCACCAGAGATGAGCTCGGAGTTGTAATATACGGACAGGAACAGGAGACCGGAACCATGACAAGTCCAATAGGATAGACGCTACTTCTGGAAAGAAACAGCCCATTTGAAAGGGTGCGGAAAAGGAGAAGAGCAAACATGCAGGAATGGCTAAGTCTGCCAGAGAATGCCACCTGAAATACTAAAGGGGTAGGTGAGAAGGTGAGCTGTGGCTCTCTGGAAGAGACTCTCTGGAACACCTACTATTACTAGTAACAAAACTAACTTCTTCAAGGGCATCTCCCTTCACAGAAACACCGCAGGAATGATTTCCAAGCAGGACATAAACTGTAGAGTGGGGGCAAGGACACACAGGGGGGTGGGTAAGACCCATTACCAGTAAGCTCCTTAAAGTGCATTCGGTAACGAAAAGAAATACAGGATGCAAACCATTTGGAAAGTTGCTACTTCAATAAAGAACACCTATCTTCCTGGGGGCAAATGCAACGAAAAGCTTCAAGGACTTGCTTCAGTCCTTTGCGCAGTCCAAATAGAAGCATAAAGTCCTGTGGATATTGAGTGAATGTAGGATGACATCTCCAGCACTGTGAAGGGAAAGAAGAAAAAAAAAAAAAAGAAAAACACAGGAAGATGGACAGTTTGGTTCAGTGTGAACTCAAAAACTACTTTAGGAAGAAACCTAGGATGCGTACGTAATGAAACCCGATCCAAATGCAGCACAAGGTAAGGAGGGTCCACAACCAAACGCTGCAGCTTGGAAACCATTTGAGGTGAGGTAACTGACACCAGAAAAATAGTTTTCCCAAAAAGGAAGCACATCTCAAAAGTAGCAGCAGGTTTGCAAGTAGCCTGTGTAAGAGGCTCCAGAACCATGTTAAGGTCCCACCCATTACTGGCCTACAGACGAGGGGACGCAGGTGTAGGAGCCCTTTGAGGAACTTGCTGTATACCTCTAGTTAGAATACAGTCTGCCTCCTATGAGGGCTTTAAAGACAGAAATCGCTGACAGGTGCACTTTCACTAGGAGTACTGGGTACTGGAGGTCACAGTCCAACAGGGAAAGAAGGTAGTCCAAGGCAGGTCACACTGGACACTAAATCAGGTCCACGAGAGATACTGAAACATTTCCATTTCAGGGAATACAGGTGCCATGTAGATGGCTTACGAGCTGCTAGTAGAACATCTGAAACTGCCTGGGAGACCCTGAAGTGAGCCAGTGCCAAGCCTTCATGAGCCAGACATGATGCAGCAGGGAATAAGGGTTTAAGTGCACCAGACTGCCCCTGTCCTGCGATAGCAGATGCTCCCCGTAGACTGAGCAGGACAAGGCATTCTACTGTAATCTGCCAGAGCAGAGGGAACCACATTTTCAGGGCCAGAAGGGCCAACAGTATCAGTGTGGCCCCCTCAAACCAAAGCTTGAACAATACTCATTAAATAAGAGGGACTGGAGGACAGGCATACAGAACCCACCCTTCCAAGGGACGTACAATGCCAAAAACTCCAGGTACTGGAGTGGACAGAAACACAACAGTTTTGTGTTGTGTGGGCATTCGTAACAACTCCAAGAGGCAAAGAGGCCACCGACCACATTATCCAGGAGTTCCCACTCGTGAGAAGGAACAACTGACCTGCTGAGATAGTTTGCCAAGATATTCAGACAGCCAGGCAGCAGCAGGGTAATGAAGTGTGTGGCTTGTGCCACTCACATCAGCATGGCTTCTCAGCAGTGGGGGTAGGAGTGTGTATATCCAGTCTGTTGCGGAAATGCATGACACAAACAATGTCCATCTGAACCATCAAAGTAAATCCCAACCCCAGAACAGCCTTCATCTTCAGAATGTTGAAGTTGAGTGTGTGTGTTCAGGGGGACCACATACTCAGGGTCTGGAGTGCACCCAGATGGGCCCCCCAACCCATCCCAGAGGCATCAGTGATGAAGTCCTCCCGAGGGGAGAGATGATAAAAATGCACCCCAGAAGTAGATGGGAGTGGTCTTGCCAACCACAAACACTCTGTATAAGGGGTCCATGACTAGAAGAGGTGATGCAGGGACTGGAAAGCCTGGGTGCACTGGAAGCAGCCACTGGGGAAAGTGCATGTAAGCAAGACTTGGAAATGGTTACAATGGCAGCAGTCATGAGGCCCAGGAGCCAAGGCATGGACCTTGCCATGACCCGGGCTCTAGAAGCGACCACCACCATCTGGGCTATCAAAGTGTCAGCAAGGGAGACCAGAAGAAAAGCCCAGCCAGAGTCATATCCAAGACAGTGGCAACTGCAAGGTTAGAACAGATTTGGGTTTGTTGACTAGGAGACTGGGGTTAGTCAAACAACATCAAGTCCCATACAACGTCTGCAGAATCTCAGCACTGGACAGCACTTTGAGGAGCCAATCACCCAGGTAAGAGAAAACATACAGGACTCCTCGACCCAAGGCTGTGGCCATTACTGTTAAGCACTTGTTAAAGACTTGCAGTCCAGAAGATAAGGCAAAGAGCAAGACATGAAATTAGTACTGCTAGCCCTTCAAATGGTTTAGCAGAGAGAGTAGGGACTAGAAAAAGACCATGCTAAAAATGTTTGTACACAATGTATTTGTTCAGCCCTTTTAGTTTCAGGATGGGGCACAGTCACTCATTTTCGCTGGGACTAGGAAATATGTTAAACAGGGCTTCAGTTTGGCCATAAGCACAGGCTGAATGGCCCATTTGTCCAAGAGAGTAAGGACTTCCTTCTGTCAAAAGGACTGATCAGTGGATTCAAGATGGCCACCGACATGTGAGCACCATCCAGCCTGAACTTCCAGCCTGCTAGCCAAATTTGCACCCATCTATGTGAATCTAGAACCATCCTGGTTCCCAAAAGAAAGAAAGAAAGAGGTCAAATTTACTCACAGTAAGCTAGGGGAGTCAAAGGAGCAGGAGAAGCATGATCTCTCCAGCTTCCATGACGGATGGCGGGGTTTCTTACTCTTGTGCTTCCTACCATAGTGGGCAGGGCCCTCCCTGAAGGGCTTGAGCACCAAACGCATAAAATGGAATTTACCTGTGAAGAATGCTCCGATGCTGGCCCCAGCTGGAAGCAGAGCCGAGGCCAACAAGGTGCCCTCTGTGGCCTTAGCCGCCACTTTCTCCTAGCTGTGCTGCAGATCCCAACACAGCAAAGACTGCCTTGCACCCACCTTTGGCCCACAATTTTGGGTCTCAACTGGCCAGCCAGCTGAGGAGAAGGTGAGCCTTCCTGTTTTTGAATGAGGACGGAACATATTTTGACAGAGGCTGCAACCAGCAATGTCACGTATGGCTCCATCCACGACATCTTCTGCTGAAACGTGATGCACTGTTTGAAGCTAGTTGCGGGCTTCACTTCCTTATGATCTATGCCGATGCTCCGAGGTTGACAGCGGGACCTGAAGTACACTAAATGGTTTAGAAAAGTTAGTAAGTTTGCCAAATGGCACACTTACTAGGCATCACACTGTCTTGAGCTGCAAAGGAAGAGACCAAACTCTTCCAGTGGAAAGGAAGATCTGACATCATGGGGCAGAGCCAAAGGATATACTACCGGGTGGTGGGAGGAGCTTTGCTAAAAGATGTTCTGGTGCATCATCTCTGGAGGAAGAACTGCCAACGTGTGGATACATGAACCATATTCACACCCCTAGAATGTAAAATGTGGAGATGGGGCATGCAGTGGGGCTGGGGAGACAGAGTTATAGGATGCACATGTAACCCTGGCATCGTCTATCCAAGGGCTACTACCCCTGCCTTGTCGGCCCATAAACAAGGTTGAGGGCCTGGGTCCCTATTACTTATATTAATACTGGTTCTTTCCATAGATAACATTATTGCACAGTGCTTCCACCCAGAGTACACCTTTCAGTGGGTTAGAATAAAACCTGGTACAACGCCCTGGGATGTTGAACCCACCACAATAATACAATATCACCCCACACATGACCCAAACAACCAAAACCCCACATTTTAACATTCTAAAAATTAAAAGTTCACTCTAATAATATAGCTCATGACACAAGATTTATGCAAAAACAATTTATTTACAAAGGGAAGGGTTAGGAGAGGGTGAATTGGAACTAGAGGTTAAGTATTTACATGGATTGGCTTTTGAATTGGCATTTTAGACTGGAATCAGGATAATCATTTTTGCATTTTTAAACCCAGACATTAATCACAGTGGCCACCCACCAACCTTCTGATTGTTCAGATATTATTTGCCCTATCTATCTAGCTGCATAAACGGTTGACACACTTCCCACACTGGTACCAGTCCCAGAATATTACAGAACCCCATAATTCTGTACCATAACCTTGGGTACCCAGTACTAAGTTGTTAAGGTGCAGGCCTGTTAAAGTTGTAACTGAGGTGGCCGGCGGTGCAGCTGGTTGGGGCCAAGAGAAAACAGATTGGCTTTATTCTTTATTCCTGGGACACATTCTGACTGTAACCTTGCGAGACAATTATAACACTCCTTTAACTTGGTTAGCTTGGGACTTTAGATACTAAACTTGGCAAAACCTGAAAAAAATATTTAGTGTTTCTTTTTCTTTGGCAGAGGAGGCTCTGCCTACTCACGGTTTGAAGTCATCATTGATGTAGAGAAGTTGTAGCTGAGGTGCAAGCAGGAGCTATGGCTGACCCCCTATCTACCAGGCTCCTGCAGCTTACAGACTGGAAACTCTCAGCTTTGGATGGTTGCCCCTTCTTTTCTGGGCTTACAGTCACATCAAGTACAGACCAGGCCGTGACTGGGGCCGGCACGCTTCAGACTCCCATATCTAGGCTATGCCTCTCAGGGGGAAGTGCATATGGCAGCAGGGAAGCACATATGGCAGTGTATAGCTGGCACACTACCAGGCTGACTCCCAGGCCGATTTGGAAAACACAGTCTCACATTCAGCACCTTTATATTTAAACACATGTTAACTGCTTCAAGTGGTCACAATCCCTTTAATCACATGCCAGTGTTGCCAGCATGGTACTTTTAGCTTTCAGATCACAGACATCTCACAGTTGGGAACTCTCTCCCCCCTAAGCTGGGACAGACCCAGATTTGCATAGTCCTTGCAAAGACAGATTCTCTTTTCTCTCCCAGATCTCAGACGGAGCTTAAGGCATGGCTCCCAACCACTTTAAGCTTTACTTGTTAGCAGCTGGTTTACTGTAGCATTCTCACAAGCTCTTTTCGTCTTCTCTCCAGACAGATCACAATTTCACAGACCCCTTGGCTATGCTGGCAGCTGCAGCTCCAAAATTGGGCATTTACTGTCCTCATCGGCACTGTCAGGAAATGCTCCGCATGCACAGGGTACCCCCCCCTTGCAGTCCTGTAGGCACTTTCAGTCATATTTCAGGCACTCTCAGACACTGGACCATTCTGTGGTCACTTGTAACAGGTGTCCACCCAGTTGGGTGAAAACAGAACTTGAGTACCTCTTGGCTTTCTGGGCTTCTTGGCCCCAAACGGGTCTCCAAATAACTTGAACTTGTAAGCAGAAGTTTATTCACGCAGAACCTTTTCAGGGAGCTTTCATTATCTAAGGGTTCAGGCTCCATCAGCACTCTCACTGCTGAGGCAGAACATTTCATGCAACTCTCTCACAGCTGAAGATGCATCAGGTTTTCACCACATTTTCCCCAAAGCGTGGAAAGGCAAATGCTAGCCCTGGGGAACAATGACTGGCAACCCCAGGCCAGTGACTCTCATTTCTGCTAGCCAGCTGTCTTCTGGCACAGGCAGAGCCCCCTCCCTGCAGAGGGCTCCCACTGAATACACTAGGCCCATTCTCTTAGTAGAGGGCCACAACCCGCCTCTGTGTGGAGGGGTTCACATCGAACTGAACTCAGCCTGCACAGCCCTGGGTTTGGGAGCTCTCTGTGGCTCCTGATTGGCCGAATCCACTTGCCTGTCCCAAAAATGAATATTCATGAAGCTTCTTTGATGCCTGATAGGCTCCCTGTTCTGGCACCTAAATTAGGTCCTGGATTTTCCCCCTCAAGTCCTTGGCACAGTCTCATGAATCTCTGGCAAAGTCCCAAGAGGCTCCACAGTAAATTCTGGCTTTCCGACTGGTTGGCTGGCTGCAATTATGGCTGCTTTTAATTACAGTTCCTATACAGTCCAACAAAGTCCCAACATTAAAGTCCTGGTGCAGCCAGCAACAACATTTTAGATAAATCATTGCCCCACAGTCTAATAGCCCCATTAGTGTCCTCTAAAACGCTGGCCTTACCAAACATTTATATGCAGTCTCTTGCCTGTCACTAGCGCAATATTTTTGGTCCCTTTGCTAGGACTGACTTGCTTATGAATATTAATGCCTGCCTCATTATATTCATGAGTGGGAAACACAGTGTGAATGGCACGCTTTATTTACAAAGAATGGAGGCTTCTCCAAGGCCCGCTTTGGTCACCAGTCCCCACCTAGCCTGACCTGAGGCTGGGACCACCAAGAGCCCTTGTGGAACCTAGCCTTGATCAGAAAAAGGGCATGCCTCTGCACATGTGCAAGCTGCCGTCTGGTTGTGAAGTATCTAGGGAAGAAGCCGGCAGCTCCACTAAGCTCCCAAGGCCCACTGTGGGCTAAAAATAAATGCAGGGGCTGTCTGGAGGCGCAGGGCACGATGAGGACTCGGGCCAGGCAGCAGTGCACCTTTGGGGAGAAACCTGAGGCACCAGGAGGCAGTTGGAAGACAATCTGGCTATTAAGGTAAGCCCCCATTTCGGGGGGGGGGAGACACTTTACACACAGGGTATTGGGCAGCAGTGTTCCTGGGAGTTCTCGGGGACATGCCTTGTTTGCAGGCATAATACTGGACAGCCGAGGGCAGAGGCGTGCCAGCTGAGGCAGGAGATCAGTGTACTGCTGTGGGAGGGGAATCTGTTGGGTATGGATAGGAAGGGCCAAGGGGCCACAGGGCCTGGAGGCAGGCATGGGGGAAGAGAACTGCAGGGAGCCAAAGTGTGGAGGCCCACAAAGGGGAGAAGGGAGCAGGAGGTCCCAAGGGTCCATCTCCCCAGCAGGAAAGAAGACCCAGGGTAGGGGTAAAACACAGAAACATAGAAATTGTGCAGGGTCTGCACCAGAGACCCTATGAGGAGACAGTAGACTAAAGGACCTCAATATGTACACCCTGAAAGAAAGGAGGGAAAGAGGGGATATGATAGAGACTTTTAAATACCTCATGGGTATACATAAGGTACAGGAAGGTAGTATTTTTTTCAGAAAAAAAAACTATGCTCAAGAACAAGGAGGCACGTTATGAAGCTGGAGGGGGTAGACACAGGGGAAATGTGAGGAAATACTTCTTCACAGAAAGAGTAGGGGATGCCTGGAACAGCCTCTCAGCAGAGGTGGTGGGGGACAAAAACTGTAATGGGATTTAAGAATGCGTAGGATAGGCATAAGGGAACCTTAGAGAGTGGGGAAGAGAGGGCTAAGCCGGAGACCAAATAGGGTCTGTGGTATTATAGTAGGTAGGGAAAATGGACAGACTAGGTGGACTAAATACAGGTTACTCACCTGTAACAGGAGTTCTAGGAATGGTATATGTTGTTCATCCACACTCATTGGCAGGTATCCTTGCCGCTTTAAATCTTGCCGGAAGGTCTTCAAGCTTGCTCCTCCCACCCACCCGGGTGGTATAACTCTCGGCTCCGCCCCATGACGCCAGATCTGGCCCGCTGGAAGCTCAGGTTGTGCGTCGAAGCCGGGGAGGTCGGGTGGGTGTGTGGATGAACAACATATACCATTCCTAGAACTCCTGTTACAGGTGAGTAACCTGTATTTCTAGGGACATGGATATGTTGTTCATCCACACTCATTGGCAGACTCCTAGCAGTTCTCCGCGGGAGGAGGCAGGCAGCACACCCCAATACTTACTTGGGAAAGAGAGACTGGAGAACCGAGGCCCCAAAACCAGCATCCCGCGTGACTCAAGGTCGATGTGGTAGTGGGTAATGAAGGTGTTTGCTGACTTCAGGTAGCAGCCCTGCAGATTTCTGGATAGGGACATCCCTGGAAGCAGCCACGCTGCAGCAGTATGGCGGGTAGAATGAGCTCTTATCCCTCTGGGAGGCTCCATGCCCGCCAACTTATAGCAGAGATCTATGCAGGAGGTTACCCACCTGCTTATCGTCCGCTTGGCTGCAGGTCTGCCAGATGCGGCTTCAGCGTAGGGTGACAAACAGCTGGCGAACCTCTCCCAATTTCAGCCGTGCGCTCCTTATAATAAGCGGCGCCCTTCTAGAGGTCCAGAGTATGGAGCCTATATCGACCTCCGAGGTGTGATTGGGGTAGAACACCGGCAGAGTCAACACCTGGTTAAGGTGAAACTCCGACACCACCTTCGGAAGGAATTTCGGTGGGGCGCAGGACAACTCTTGTCCCTGTGGAAGACCAGGTAAGGAGACCGATGGAAAGCGCCTGGAGCCTCCCATCCTTCTGGCTGACGTGGATAGCCACCAAGAAGGCGGTCTTCCACGACAGGTGAGAGAGAGCACACCTGTGCATAGGTTCAATGGCTTGCCCATGAGCTTTGCCAGTACCAGCAGTAGATCCCAGGAGGTGGGGTTCCCGACTGGAGGGGAAATGTGATCAAGGCCTTTGGAAAGCGCCAGACCACCTTCTCCTGCGCCACCGACTGCTTCCCGGCCCGCCCGTAAGCAGAGATGGCTGCCAGGTGCACCCTTAGGTCGACGACCTAAGCCCCTTGACTAGAAAGGGACCATAAATAGTCCAAGATGCTTGCCAAGGAACAGGAGGAAGGATCCAAGCCCTTGCCCTGACACCAAATGGAAAACCTTTTCCATTTGAAGGCATAGCATTTTCTGGTCGACTCACCGGACGCCTCAACTACATTGAGGACCTCGCTGGAAAGACCCAAGGCCTGGAACTCTAGCGCTCAGGAACCAGGCCGTCAGGTGCAGGGATTGAAGGTCCGGATGGAACACCTTCCCTGATTGACTGAGAGCAGGTCCGGCGAGCTGGAAGCTGCCCTGAGTCCTGGAGCTGAGACTGAGGAGATCTGGGTACCAGAACTGGCGAGGCCAGTCTGGGGCTATCAGAATCACCTGCGCCTTGTCCCTCCTCGCCTTGAGAAGCACCTTGTGGATCAAGGAAATGGGGAAAGGGCAAAAGAGGCCCGGGGTCCATTGCCTCAGAAGGCATCCCCTGCAGCGAGCCCCTGCTGAGGGGCGGGCATGGAACAGACTCAGCTCGCGCTCTCCTGAGGCAAACAGGTCCACCTGAGGTGTGCCCCAAAGGGAGAACAGATGCTGTACTGCCTCCGGCAGGAGAGACCACTCGTGGGATGCAGCCCCTATCCGGCTCAGGGCATCGGCCAGGGTGTTGGAGGCTCCTGCCACGTGAATGGCTGGAGATCCCTGCCAGGCTGCGCACGTGACCAAATGGGAGCTTCCTTGCATAGAAGCATGGAGCGTCCCGCCCTGGCGGTTTAGATAGTACATGTCGTGGTATTGTCCGTCTGGACTCGGACCACTTGACCCGGAGGAGCGGAGCAAAGGCGGTGAGAGCTAGGCGGACCGCCGGAGCTCCAGCAGGTTGATGTGGCATCGGGACTCCCAGCGGGACCAGAGGCCATGAGGCAGTGTTCCCCAGATGGGCACCCCAACCCATCAGAGAGGCATCGGTCGACAGAGACCCGTCGGCTCGGGCGGACGAGCGGATGCCCTCCTGCAAATGATCTGGAACGGTCCACCACTGGAGAGCGTTCCACATCCCCTGTGTCACCGACTCAAGCTGGTCCAAGGGATCGCAGCGTTGTGACCACTGGCTGGCCAGTCCCCACTGAAGGGGACGCATGTTCCAGCGGGCCCAACGGACCACGCTGGTGCAGGCCGCCATGAGACCCAGGAGGCGCAGGAAGTCCCGGGCAGGGCGCAATTGCCCAACCAGAAATGATCGGGCAAAGGAGGAAAGAACCTCGGCCCTGTCCGCCGGGAGCCGCGCTCTGGCTCGAAGAGAGTCGAGCTGCGCCCCGATGAATAGAATCACCTGCTTCGGCTCGAGTTCGACTTGGCCTCTTGATAAGGAGGCCCAGTTGAGAGCAGACCTGGAGGCCAGATCTCTGGACCACTCCGCCTCCTTCCTGGAGAGCTGCTATCAGCCAGTCGTCCAGGTAAGGGTACACCGGACCCCTCGGCGCCGCAGAATGCTCACCACTGCCATGCATTTGGTGAAGACCCTGGGAGCTGGAGACAAGCCGAAGGGCATGGCTTGGAACTCGAAGAGGATCCTTCCGCTCGGAAGCGAAGGAATCTCTGGTGAGACGGACGGATAGGGACGTGAAAAAACGCGTCCTGCAAGTCCAGAGAGCAGAACCACACGCCGCGTTCCAAGGATGGTATTATCTGAGCCAGAGTGACCATCCTGAAGGTTCGAGACCTTAGGAACTTGTTTAGGTCGTGTAGGTCGAGAATGGGGCGCCAGCCCCCCGTCCGTTTCGGAACCAGGAAGTACCTGGACACAAACCCTGGGTCTGAAGGAGGGTCCACCACCTCTCTTACCACCTCCTTCTGGAGGAGGCGATGTCGGCTCGACGAGCCGCCAGTGAGCTGGGGATCCCGAAGCCCCGAGGCGGCAGCTCTGAAGGTGGTGCCTGCTCGAATTCCAGAGGCAGGCCTCTTCCCACCACCTCCAAGACCCACCTGTCCGTGGTAACAGCGGACCAGGCGGAACGGAAGTGCCGGAGCCGTCCCCCAACGGGGGGACCCAGGGGTAAGGTGACGGGAATGGGGGCGACACCCCTCAGCCCGTCACTGGGCAGGCTTGGAGGAGAGACCGGCCGAGGGACCTCCTGGGCCTTGTCCTCCCTGCCTCCTGTTAGAGGAAGCCGGCGGCTTGGGTTTGGGATGCCAAGGCCGAGCCTGCTGGCCCTGACGTTGCTGGGCCGGGCGCCCCGGGGGCACAGAAGGACGAAAGGGCTTAGGCTGTGGTTTGAGGCCTTTGTCCTTCTGGGCGGAAGGAGACCGAGTCCAAGGTGGCATTGGACTTCTCGATCCTCTGCAGGTGACCTTCCACCCCAGGGCGAAGAGGTCAGTCCCAAAAGGGAACATCCGCCAACTTGTGCTGGTATCCGGTAAAGGTGGATATCCTCAGCCAAACCCGGCTTGACGCACTCCCACTGCGCCGCCACCGATCTGGCATGAGTCCCCTATATCCAAAGCAGTCTGGAGCTGCTGTTTGGCCACTGCCCTGCCCTGGTCCCGCACCTGCTTAACCGTAGTCTGCAGATCGGCGGGAAGATGAGGATGACCTCATCCAGGAGCCCAACAGGGCATGAGAAAAATGTGCCATGAGGACGGCCGAACTGGCCTGACGAAGGCCGAGAGAGCAGCGTAGACTTTTAGCCCGACATAGTCAATTTCTTGGACTCCTTGTCAGGAGGTTTGTCCACATCCCTGGCGTGCTGCCCGGCGGCGCGAGCAGCTGTCGGTAACCAACCCCTCAGCAGAGGGTGTTCCAAAAACGGACAAGGAACGGGGGACCGATACTTCTGGCCATCCTGGCCAAGGCGCAGGGCAGGAAGCAGGGCGCACAAAGCTCCAGTGCCGGACCCACTATGGCCTCGGCCACCGGAAAGGCCTCCGTCGGAGAATCCTCGGTCCAGAATCTCCGTGAGGGGATACCTGGCCCGTTTGGAAGCGGGTTCGAGCTCCATCCGGTAGACTCGAGATGAGCCGAAGCAGTCCTAGGAAGAACGGACGGGCTGATCGTCCATTGACTGACCTCCTGAAGACTCCAAGTCCAGTCGCTTGGAGAAAAGGAGGAATCATCTTCGGACTGGAAGAGTCCTCGAAAACTGCCTCTGGCCTGAGCCACCCTTCACCTGCCGAGTCGGTCGGGAGTGAGGGTAACTGACAACCGATGGGGTAGACCCTTAGCCGACCGAGAATCCTTGGTCGAGCCCCAATTGGTGGCTGTGGAGGCGGAGTTCCACGGAATCGGTGGAGCAGCTGGTTTGGCCGAACAACCGGCCTGGGTATGAGCTCCTCGGATAAGTCGAGGTTGTGTGCCCGTTCGGTGACAACCCTTAATGGCGGGGAAGGCGTGAGGTCGGCTTATTCCCGGCCAGGAGAAACTGTTGCAACATAAGGTCTCGTACCGTCGGCGTAATTCCCGAAACCTCCTCATCGAGGAGGAGGACGAGGACGAGCGGCGACGCCGCTTACTGCTGGTGCGAGACCGAGACCGCCATGACGGTGGGATCAGCTGGACGCGAAGAGGTCGAGACCGAGACCGAGAGTCCGGAATTTCCGAGGTCGGTGCGGGGAGGTGTCGGCGGAACCGCACTCCCGGCTCGGATGGTCCATCCGAGGCTCGAACCGGAGGCACAAGGCGAGCCACAGGATCCTCCAACTCCTCCGGGGAACCGGGGAGAGAGATCTCGGCTGCTAAAAGGCGACAGCCCGTCCAATGGGTCGAAAAATCTCGACTTCATCGGTGGAGTCTCGGTCAACTGACCTGGCAGGGACACCGTGAGGCCAGTGGTCGGCCGAGCGGTCGACCTGGCCGACTGGTCGACGGCCCGGGAGAGGACCTTCCGCTCCCAAGAGCGCCACGAGGGATTCTACCCTGTCCCTCTTTTTGGACCGAGAATAAGGTCCAGCAGGCGCAGGCCTTCTCCTTTAGTGGAGAGGACAGACAAAGCTCCTTAAAGAAGCCGTGTGGGAAGAACCCAGAGAGGCGGGATAAATGCGCGGCCGAGGAAGATCTGACCAGCGCCGCCTCCTCTTGAGGCGACCATCCGCTCGAGCTGATCCGCGGAGCCGCACGCCCGCGGACACACGCCAACGGGCCTCCTTGGACTTCACCGGAGGGAACGCTCGACGGGCCCAGTTGCAATCGGGCAGCACGTCTTCGAGGGACGAAGGTCGAGAAAGATGAGCACAGGTCGCTACCTGCGGGTCGTGCTCAAGGCCTAAGCAGTAGACACCGTGGAGTGTGGATCCGTCCGAGACATCTTCTGCCCATGGGCATCTCGAGAAGTGGGGAGTGATTTGTCCATCGCGGCGCGAGGATAGAAGACTGAAGTCTTTTTACAAAATTATTTTAAATCATGAAGCGGAGAAATAGGAACCAGTCTCAAGCGCGGGCGTTAAGGAGGAACCTGAGCTTCCAAGCGGTAAGGAAGATCTGGCGTCATGGGGCGGAGCCGAGAGTTATACCACCCGGGTGGGTGGGAGGAGCAAGCTTGAAGACCTTCCGGCAAGATTTAAAGCGGCAAGGATACCTGCCAATGAGTGTGGATGAACAACATATCCATGTCCCTAGAAGTGGTCCTTATCTGCCATCAATTTCTGTTTCTCTAGGGAGAAAGATGTCCTTGAAGATGATCAGGTATTGTGATGACAGAAGGGGCACAGGGTCCATCTTGTCCATCCCTCCTGCTGGCCAGCAGTGAACACACCAATCTGAGTATGGACACCCACCCAAGCTTAATAGCAGGACGCTACCCTACTCATGATCTCATGTGTAACCCTCAATGCCATTCTCAGTATGGAATACATCTGGTCCTGCTTTGAAAGCATAAATAGGGCTGGCTTTCCCATCCTCACTGGGTAGGCTATGTAATATGTTAACCACACCATGTGTGAAACAGTGCTTTCGATGCTTCCCTTACCTTGTCCCTCTTTGGTTTGAGTGCATGGCCTTTAAATCTGCTTGCACTCAGCAGCTCAAACATATGTGCATACTCTACTCTGTTCATCTCCATTAGTATTCAGAGTACCATACCACTTACACGTTCAGCCCCCCTCTCTCTAGCTTGAATAAGCTGTGTTTCATCTTACTAGCTCTTGCTTCCTAAGCTGCTAATCAGCTTGGTGGCCCTGTGCTGGACTCTCGTGATCTTCAATGTCCCTTCTGTACAGCAGTAACCAGAACTATATTCAGTACTCCAGGTGTGATCTAAACATGGTCTTATACAGGGAAATGATCACCTCCCCTTGACCTGCTCCCAGCCCTTTCCTAGTGCATCCCAACACTGCATTCGCCTCTTTTCTGTGGCAGCATATTGCCTGCCTGGCTTCAGCTTATGAGCTGTGATTTCCACTGCCGCACCTTACAGAGAGTGTATGTGCAATTCGATTCTTGCCTCCAAGTGTAGTTAGTGCCCTGCACTTCCCCATGTTTATTTTAAACTAACCCCATTATTTATTTAGTTTTATTATCCAGGTAAGCACACTAGGCAGTACATGCCTATTATCAGGTATGACCCTAAAATGCAGTGGTTTTCTGGACATCGGTCTGGCTCAGTAGCACAGGATTCTCCTTGGAGTTAGAAGGTTGTGGATTCTAGTACCACATAAGAACCTGGCTTTCTACCCAGAGTGGACACTGTGAGGCAGTACTGGGTGTGTATCTCTTCTGGATGTACTGTGATGTCTTTCTAATAAGATGCTGAACCAATGTCTTACTGCCCATTCCAGATAACTGTGAAGGTGAACTTAAAGATCTCATGGCACTAAAAGGAGTAGGTGTGACCTAAGTATCCTAAATAACATTCCATCTTCCCAATAAAACTGGTTCTGTATTGTCTAAGTAGTAAAGACAGAGGAAAGCACTGCGTCCAAGACAAAGGAGTCGCTGCTGAACCAGAAGAGTCAGTCCTAAATGAAAGTCCAGTGAAGCAACTGTAGCACTACAGGAAACAAAACAAGTATCACTTCAAGGCAAATTTATTGTTGACTGCCATTTATTATGAGGCCAAAGACCATGGAAAACACAGACAAGAGCCTCCAGTACTACCACTGCTGCACTGTTCTGTAGTGTCCAAGACTGTCACTCAGCAGAACAATGATTAAAACCTAGTAACATTCACTATAATGATGAGTAGATTGAAAATATTTAGATTGGAGCAATGAAGAATTGGGGGGTCTTCTGTCACCATACAGGATTATGAAGATGACCAACTGAGAATGGATTTGAGCCCATGACCATGTGTACACAACAGAAGATGGTATAACCAGCCATTACAATGACAACTTTTAGGGGAAAAAGAAAAAGTTTTCACCCAGAGGGTGGCTGCAATCTGGAATGGACTGCCCAAGGAGGTGGTGGGGGCAAAATATTTGGCTGTTTTAAAAAGGCTTTGGAAGGGATACAGGATAATAGACAATATGACAACCTACTACCACTGAGTGGAAGTGGGGAGGAATAGTGTAGATGAGTAGTCATAGCCACCTTCTACTCACATCAACGTAGTATGTTTGGGCATAAGGGTAACTAAATTCAATCCAAAGTCTACCAAATATTGCATTAATTCACCATATTTGAGCTCTGTTTTTGCATTACTAATTTACTATTTGTTTTTTTCCTTAGTCTAGATAGCTCAAACCCCACGAAACAGAAAAGAAATAAAAAGAAAGAGGAAGTGGTGTGCTGAAGCTGGCTCCCATCTACTCGCTTGAGCCAGTAGTTATTACTCTAAATCTGCTTTACCAGCTTGTGTTAGAGGTAGTTACCTCCCCCTTCAAAGAAGCTATTAGCAACAGCTGGCATTTTAAGAAAAAAAATCTGGCTTTTTAGGTTCTTGTCTTACGTCATCATGCATGCTGATGCTCACAGCCACAGTCACTGTCACTGTCACTGTCCCCAAAGTCAAGATGTTGCCATTGACTGCAGTTTTCTACTGCATCATTCAGCTTCTTGACAGCCTGCATAAACTCAGGCATAAGCCCGACTACCGATCAGCGCTACACCAGTTTGGCACAAAGTGCCATTCTGTTGTTGCTGTGTGCTAGAGGAGAGGGAGGACTCAGTCAGACTCAGGGGTGTCGTACTTACCAATAAGTGCGGCTGAGCAGCAGTGGCGCTACGCTGCCTTTTGGTTACGAATTATAAGGAACCGACCAGGTTGGTCCAGTTGGTCATTTGGCCCTTCCCCAATCCTGGTGGTGAGTCCTTGGCTCATCATGGCGGGGACCACTGTGTGGGTCTGTCAGAATCCAACTTCAGAGAGAGAGAAGGAGGTTAGAGCAAGGACCGGCAGACAGAACTTAGCAGAGAGGACAGTTTACAACCACAGTATGAATCAACTAGGCGAGATAGGCCAGTTAGCCTGGGGATTCTACCTTGGAATGTTGTATGCTTTCATTCTGCACCAATGTGTTGGGGGAGAGGGTTTGAATAAATGCTAATGTAGTGAAAACATAATCATGTCACACAAATAAATACAGGCTACTGTTTACATTCTTCCGAGTACATCTGATAATACCTCACTGATCTAATTGCTGCTTGGGCTCTGGGCTGTAATTCTTAATGAATTCTCAAGAGTAACTTGCCAGTTTATAAAGGAAAGATATGCCTTACATTTAAGTTTGTATCGGCAAAAGTCATTCTGGAAGTGAAGGGATCATATTCTGGCCTTGCAAGGTGGCCAGCTGATACCTTCCACTTCCTGGTCAACTAACAAGGCCCTTGGTAGTTGACCGGTGCCCTTGATTAATCATCAAATGGCCATTATTATATATAAAAACATTCTTAAAACTGCCTCCCTAGCCAGCCCAGTGGTGCTGGACACCTTGCCTTGTGCCACGCCGGTAACCCAGGTTTGGGAACAGACTCGGGTCGTCAGGGAGCCAGCACAGGGGGAAGGGTCAGAGCAGGACTGAGCAGCCGGAAGGCAGCTCTCCTCTCCGGGGGGTGGTCACCGCCCCCTCCCTGTAGTCCCACTGCCACCAGGTGGAAGCCCAGTGGTTGACGCAGGCGGCGGGGGCAACACGTTGTGGGTGGGTACCTTGAGATGTGGCGTACGTACGCCTCCATGTGTGTGTCTGAGGTAGGAGACTGGGTTACGGAGAGAAAAATGGAAAAACCACCATACAATTACATATAGAAGAACAAAAACTGCCCCTTCCCCCCATAGACTTTAATGAAGCACACCCCAACACTCTCCCTGGGACCATGTCATTACATGCCCGAGCATGGGGACAGATCTGAGGCGGATCAATTGACCAAAGTAGAAGGGATCGGCTGGCTACCTCGGCAGGGCCAAATATGATCCCTTCCGCTTCCAGAATGACAACTCAGAATATTATAAAAGTTACAGAGATGGACTTTCACTGACATAAGCAGCAAAAAATGTTAAGCCATATAATAAGCCTGGCAAATCACTAAAAATTTCAATATTAAACTGTACACAGTTTGAGTTAGCATTGCACTTGACAGAATTGATGGCATTGCTTATCCATCCCTATTGCTAAAATGGATATATTATTTCTGTAGAGGCATATGGGGAATAAAGGCAGAAAGCCACAATGAGGGAATGGTGGTGGTGGTGGTGGTGGTGGGGGGGGAGGGCACATAGGGCCTGGGGTGGTGGTGGGTTGTTCATTTGCAAGCACTTCACTGAAGAGGAGCTCTTGGTGCTCTAAAAAACAAGTTAAGCAAAACCCTTCTGGTGTGACTAAATACCAATATAGGTTTCTTCAGTGCATTTTTTTCTGATGTGCATAATCAGACATAGAAAGGTCAGAGTCTAACTCGAAAGTCTGATGAAAAAAAAAAAGGGCTGTTATTCTGCAGCATGCAGATGTAGCTGAAAGCAAATGAGTGCAGCTCAACACTCGCCAATGTAATTCGATACCTGCTTTAGCGATCTCTTCAGCTCTTGGCTTAGGAGAGAAAAGTGTGTGCTCGCTGCCCACCCCAAGGAAGGAGGAAGTGAAAAAATGAGTGTGGCAGCCTCCTCCTCTCCTGCAGTACAAGTTTACACATGGTCTTCTGCTAGCAGTAAACTGCTGCTTTTAGTAGACCTTGTTTGTTTCTATTAACCAGGTAAGGCCACTGAATACAAGTACTCATTTTCAGGAACGACCCCAGTGCAAACACAAAAAGGGTCAGCAGAAAAACACTGGTAGGCCTTTTTAGTCTGCTCTATTTTCCCTGCCTATCATTACACCCTGGACTCTATTCAATCACAGCTGAACCTCCCCCTCCTCCCTTTCCTCTATTATGCCCATGCGCCTATCCCACGCGTGCTTGAAGCTCCCTACTGTGTTTGCCCCACCACCTCTTCTGGCAAGCTGTTCCATGCATCCACCACCCTTTCTGTGAAGACGTATTTCCTCACATCCCTCCTAAACTTACCCCCTTCAAGTTTCATAGCATGCCTGCTCCTCCTCCTGTGAAAGAGATTCCACTCTTGCACTTGGTTCACACCATTAGGTAATTCTAGGTCTCAATCGTGCCCCTCTCACTCATGTTTTTCAGGAGTACATGTTAGCTCCTGCATCCTCTCTTTGTATGGTTCTTGTGCAACCCTGCACCATTTTGGTAGCCCTCCTCTGGGCTGCTTCCACCCTTACAATGTCCTTGTGGAAGTGAGGCTTTCAGAACTGGACACAGTACTCCAGATGGGGTCTCACTAGTGAGCACTAAAGGGGCAACACCACCTCCCTTCTCCTGCTAGAAATCCCCTCCCTGTGTAACCGAACATCCGGCTAGCCTTGCCTACTGACTTGTCGCACTGCCCTGCCACATTGAGATCATCAGCTATGATTACCCCAAGGTTCCTCTCCTGCTTGGTGACTATAAATACCTCCCCCGATCTTATACACAGCTCCCATGTTCCCCTGCCCCAGGTGCATGACTTTGCACTTTTTGGCACTGAAACCCAGCTGCCACCCCCTAGACCACTCCTCTAGTTTCCCCAGATTCCTTTGCATTCTCTCCACCCCTCCTGGGTGTCCACCCTGTTACAAATTTTTGTGTCATCTGCAGAGAGACACACATTCCCCTCCAGTTCCTCAGCAATGTCACTTATGAAGACATTGAAAAGGACAGGACCCAGTACTGATCCTTGTGGTACTCCACTGGTCACTCTCCTCGCCCCCGCGTGTCTGCCATTTGCCATCACCCTCTGCCTACTATCTTTCAACCAGTTAGATACCCATCCCCCCCCCAGGTTGCTAAGTTTCTTAATCAGCCTCCTGTGTGGTACAGTGTCAAAGGCCTTACTGATGTCCAGATAGGCCACATCCACTGCCCTCTCCTGATCCGCCTCCCTTGTTCCCCAATCAAAAAACCTATGGGATTTGTTTGACATGACCACCCCCTTGTGAAGCCATGCTGCCGGTGGTCCTGCAGCCCATTTGCCTCCAGGTACATCATCAATCTCTCCTTCAGCAGGGTTTCCACTAATTTCCCCACCACTGGTATGAGACTGACTGCTCTGTAATTGCTAGCCTCCTGCTTGCTGCTGCTCCTTGTGCAGAGGGACCACATCGACTCTCCTCCAGTCCCCTGGAACTACCCCCGTCTCCAATGAGGTACGAAATAGTATTGCAAGGGAGTGGCTAGCACTGTGTTCAGTTATTTTAGTAACCTTGGATGGATCCCGTCTGGCCCTATTGCCTTGTTTTCCTTTAGGGTTTCCAATCCCCATGGGACTCTTTCTTCCGAAAATGGAGTTGTGTCCACTCCTCCCAGAGCCTGCTGATATACATTGATCCGTCCCCTCCCACCTCTACTGTGAAGACAAAGCACAAGCACTCATTTAAAAATACAGCTTTTTCTTGATCTTCTTCTGCACAGTCCCCCCCCCCCCACTCTCCTGATATTCACTATCCCTCCCTTGCCTTCCTCTTTGCTTGTATATCTGAGAACAGTCACATCCCCTTTTTTGACCTCCTGGGTGATCCTGTCTTTCCTATGAGCCTTGTTGCCCTCACCTCCTCCTTGTCTCCTTTTGTTTATCTAGATATACCTCCCTGTCCCCCTCTGTTTGGATCTCCTTTTATCTCCTAAATGCTGTTTTTTCTCCCTTACTGCCTTAGCCACATCTTTAGAGAACGATAGTGGCCTCGTCCTCCTCTTACCCTTGCTTGTTTCCTTCAAGAAGCTTGCCATTGCCTTTGTTTTTCCTCTCTTATCCTTTTCCACTGTGACTCCACTCCTCCCTGGCCATTTCCCCTTCAAGGTATTTACTAAGGCAGGGTTTCTCAAACAGTAAGGCCAGCCTCCTTGGGTAGGCCTCAACCAGTTCCAGCAAAGGCCCAGTCAAGCCTGCAATGTACTGTCTCAAAAACAGCAGTGCAGGTGACAGTGAACATTTTTAACCTATAACTTTTTATTCCATTTAAGATCACCCCTTTTCTCCTGTCTTGTAAAATGCTCTATGTTCAACAGGTTGAGTCTACTTTAGTATTTAAGACTTGACATAATTAAACAGGAGTGTTCCTTTTAACACAGCTAGTCCCAGGTTTTTATCAGTATTCCCAGCTGTCTCTGAACACCCATTGTCCCTCAAGATCAGGGAGCAGAGTTTGCTGCAGGCTAGTTTACCAGCAACATGAAAAGTGATGTTAAATGATAGGTGTTCAAAAAAGCTGAGAATAGTGCTGAAGACCTGGGCATAGACATTTTAAAAGGTGTTCCCATTTTATTATTTCTAATCTCAAAAAATTCTGAAGCTGAGAGATAAATAGTGGCTCTTACAAGACCAGAGAAAATGGTGATCTAAAATGGAATAAAAGGAATAGGTCCGATGTTCTTACGGTAACCTGCTCTGCTGCTTTACATGTTGAGTAGCTGGTGGCTGGTATGAAGAGACTTGGAAAACCAAATGTAAACAGCCACAGGTGAATAAACTCTGGCATTTATTCAATGTCATTTCACATTCTTTCTTGTGTACAGGGCAAAGTACTGTACGGTGTTTTTCTATGTGGAGGCCTGACGTTTTCCAGTGAATTAGGGGAGGCCTGAGATTTTTTTACATATCATGGGGGATGCTCACTATGACAATGTCTGAGAACTAATCATTCTCCCATTTCTTTACAATCTGCTCTCCTGAAGTTCAAGACCATTGTCCATGTGTGGTTTTCTCTTGCCCAATCCATATGCCAAACCACACTGTACAATAATCGCTTGTGCCCAGGGAGCTACCTACTGTGACGCCTGCAATGTTTGTAAGCACCAGATCCAGCACTGCCCCTTTGCTAGGAGGTTCTGTAACCAGCTGCATAAGAAATGCCCCTTGTATGGAGTCTAGGATGGCCCTGCTTCTAGTTGTAGCTGTGGCCAGAGTGCTTCAGTCTACATCAGACAGATTAAAGTCCCCCATAATCATTACCTCCCCTTTGCTTGCCATTCTGCCAGTGGCCTCCTCCAAAACCTTGTCTAACTCCTCCCCCTGTGTTGGTAGTCTGCACACCACCCCTACGTGGATAAAGGTCACATACCCAGCCTCTAAGCCAACCCAAAGAACCTCCACTCCTTCCTTATTCCTGATGTGTCCTTGTAACTCCGTGGCCTTTATACCCTCCCTCACATATGAAACAACTCCCTCTTTCCTCCCTGTCCTATCCTTTTGAAACATGGTTTAACCTGGAATGGCCACATCCCAGGTGTGGTTGTCAGTGTACCATGATTCTGTTCTGGCCGCCAGATCCAGGTCTGCCTCCGCAATGGTAACCTCAAGGTCAAGAATTTTATTTTCTAGGATCCTTCTATTAGCACACATGGCTCTCCAATCCTTTTGTCCTTCTCTGTCCCTACTTTGCCCTCCATCCCTGAGTCCATCCTTCACCCTTCTCTTGTCCCTAGTACTGTTCTGCCCTTTTTTAATTGCCACCTGTCCAACCTTCTTAATTCTTCTCTCAGTTTTACAACCACCCCAACCCTTCCCCCCTTGTCCCCAAGCCCCGCTACCTAAGGGAAATGTATTTCCTTTGGGCTTCACCTCTCTGCTGCTCCTTTTTCTGGGGGGGGTGCATTCACTGCCTCTCTTTATTTCTGCTTCTCCCTTGGCTAGTTTAAATGCCAGTCAAAGCAGCATTTAAACCTTCCATCCAGGACTGCCAGTTCCCTTCTGGATGGATGGAGGCCATCTCCTTTGTACAGGCCTTCATCTCTCCCAGGTAGAACCCCAGTCCTCAATGTAGCCAAATCCTTCCCCCCTGCACCATGCCTTCAACTAGTCATTGAAGACCCTAGTGCAATTTTCTGTATATCACACAGGTAGCACCACAGTGAAGGCCACCATGCAAGCTATCTGCTCCAGGCCCTCCGTAGTTCCCTAAATCTATCCTGCACCACCCCTCTGGGTCCCATGGCAGATCATTAGTCCCCAGATGGACAATGATATGCAGCTCTGCCTCCTGCCTCACTGCCCTAGTGGTCCTTAGGATCCACTCCCCATCCCTCCATGGCGAAATGCCCAATAGGCACCTCACCTCCCTCTTTGTCTCTCGTCCTGTTCCAACATACCATACCATACCATACCATACCAGACTTTGCTTCCTATTCCACTGGGGTGTGCTGCTTCCCAGCTTGGAGCCTCCCCTCTGGAGGACCCTCACATCCTCCCTTGCCACTACCACAGGTGCAACCTCTTGACAGTCCTGTCCTGCCAGAGTGGTGAAAGAGTTGTGTAGTGGCAACGACTGAAGAATGTGTTCCCATATCCTCACCTCCACCCTCCCTGAGCCCAGCACAGTCCAGCCAGCCCTCCTTCTTGGCACCCTCAGAGGCAATGGTGGTGGACTTGGTGGCTTCTTGGTGGGGGAAGCAGTCTCCCAAATCATAGACAGCTTGGCCCAGAGTCTAGTGACTTCCACTCTCAGCTCAGAGGGGTGCACGCTGATGGGGCAACACCTTAGTTTCCAAGAGGTCTCCCTGAAGACTGCCACTCCACAGCCACTGCACTGGGCTGCTCTCATCATTCCCAATACTACACTCCCAATGACTTGAGAAAGAACTTATGCCCTTACCCCAGATAGGGTGTTTCTAGATTTCCTTTTTTTTTTTTTTTGCTTGGTTTACCTCTTGTTGCTATATCCTAGATAGGGTTCTAATTAACTTTCCCCTTATGCTTTAATACGACTTTACTAGCGTTCCCCTTTTGTTTAGCCTAACCCTTTATGACCTGACCCTAGATAGGGTTTTTAAGTTTCCCTTTTGTCTCTCCTTGTTTATCTTTACCCTAGATAGTGTGTTCTATCAATACCCTCTTTAACAGGTGTTTACCCTAACCCTTTGTGACCTGACCTTAGATGGGGTTTTTAAGTTTCCCTTTTGTCTCTCCTTGTTTATCTTTACCCTAGATAGTGTGTTCTATCAATACCCTCTTTAACAGGTGTTTACCCTAACCCTTTGTGACCTGACCTTAGATGGGGTTTTTAAGTTTCCCTTTTGTCTCCTCTGTTTACCTTTACTCTAGATAGGGTGTTCTATCAGTATCCTCACTATAGGTGATTTCACTGCCTATATTCTTTAGCACAGATGGCAACAAGTATGCAAGTAGTCTATCTTACCTTATCAGACTGGCAGAGTTTCCTGCGTGCCTGCTGTCACCTGTGGATGTCAGCCAATGCCTAAGATGCCAATCTTGAAACCTGTTCTGCTCCTGTTCTATCCGCATGTTCTGTCATACAAACATGAATAGGACATGTTAGGAGTGTCTTTCTTTATAGTCCCACCAACCACTCACTCCCTCTTGGCTGACGATTAGTCCCACTCCCTCCTGGCTGATGATGGATCCTTATCTGTCACATGACTACCACCTGCTTCCTTTGACCTGCTCCAAACATAGAGCAAAATTTAACACCAAAATACTCAGGTAAGTTAGAAAAGCACTGCTAAGCTTGGTTTGAAATTCTCTGCAACAGTTAAGCCTGATGTTATTTAATTTGCTCCAGCCCTGCCAGCAGTTTGGTTTCTACTGCTATACCCCGAGTTCAGCAATCAGTTTAAAGTTAGGTCCAGTGTCCACCCACCTCCTGCAGTTCCCCTACCCACTCAGGAACTCCCTTTTGCCAGTCCAACAGATTTTACAACCCCAGCAGCGCTCTGTATAGTGTTTAGTAGTCCCTGTTCACAGCAAACTGTGTAGCTCCGTCTCCCCATCTCCGAGTCCCACCTTACTCCTACTTGCTCCTGAACTCTGGACTGCAACCACAGAGCTCTGCAAATCCTTTTCAGCCCCTGCTCACAGCAAGCAGTTAAGCTGCATTAGTCTCCTGGCCTCCATATGGCTCCTCCTTTTTGCACAAAATACCTTAATGTTTGCACCCAGGTATGTACCCACCTATCTAATTGATTTTTGTACGATGTTCCTTGATGTTTGAATCCAGTATGTACTGTTATCTATAACTAACCCTGGGTCACTCCTGAAAATTTGACTTTTTTCCAGTAGGCCTACATGGTCAACAAAAACAATAAATAAATAAGTTTTTCCCCCTGTGTTTATGCCCCTTCATTCTCCTACTTGCCCCCATAAAATCCAATACAAAATATATGCTGATAAAATAATCTGTCATCTGTTTTGATATTGTAAGCCACCCCTCATGGTGTTGGCTTACTATCCCGTATGCTCTTCTCTTTTGGTTAGGTCCCTTTAATGGGCATTTCCATGTTCTGCCTTCAGGGGGTGTTTCTGTTCTGCCCGGGTTTAAAAAAGGGGTTTCTGGGAGGAAAAGGGGAGCTGACAGCCTAGGCATAGGGCAAGTTGGGCTGGGACTTCAAACCCCCTGGCCCAGAAGCTACCAACTGTTTTCTTAGCATCGAGTACTACATGGTTTCAATTCCAATAGGGAGGGTGGTAGGAGTATGATGACTGTTGGGAACTGGGATCCTGGTAAGATCATCAGCTGGGTGGACAGCAGCCTGGAGGTAAGCCCAACATTTTCTAGGTTTGGGAGTCCTGGTGCCCATGAGAAAGGCATGGCAGTGAGGCTGCCATGACTATGGCAGGGCCCTTTGTAGGTGGCAGCTCCGAGGTGGCCAATTTCACCGTGCGGCATGCTGCCAGAGAAAGTCTGGGTGAATTGCATTTTTGGCATCTTATTTTATTGGGCCTGCCTTGCCCATGTCTGGGTCAGGTCCCGTGTTAGGCCCACTAAAGAAATGCAAGGAAAGAGTAACTGCAAGGAAGGATCCGAGTTGTACATGCTATGGTTATCCCAGCATCCTGTCCCTGTTTGGAAGAGGGCTACAATTTGGTTGGTTTTCTGGCAAGGTGTTTAAGGCAGCCATGGTGTGTTAAAGACCGCATCCCCGGTTTGGGTTACTTCGGGGTGGGGAGTAAGGCACTCCCCCAAGTACTGGATATAGGTCATGCTTTGTGCCCTCTAAGGTTTTGAGCTGTTCTTCAGCTCATAGTTATTTGCGTGGAGTCTGCGCCTGGTCTATTGTTTAGGCCTGTTCTAAACATCGTTTATCAGCCTGGTACTGCTTGTACCTCCCATATATGCCCTCTGGCCAGTCTTGTTTCTCGGCCCCATGGAGCTGAGCACTCTATTTATTTAATTTTGAACAGAAACAGAATTGAATTTCTTTATGGTTCTTTTACTTTGATATGCTGGGATTATTTAAATGAACTAATCATATTCCTCCTCTAAAGACAAGTTCAGCCTCCGACCACCTTGGCCATGCCGTAAGGTGCAACTGCTGGTAAGCTACAGCCTGTTTGGAGAGAAGACAATCTGCACGATGTTAAATGAGAACTGCAGTTCAGGTAAGGTCTTGTTTTCTTTCTTGAGCCACGGCCTTATGCCTGGAAAGGTTCCAGTTTGTACCCCTCCCATAGTACCATCAGGACCCTTAGACATAAAAGGGGGGGGCGAAGGGAAGTTACAATATGTATATCAGTGTGCTGTATTGATGAGTGCTTGAAAATGGGCTCCTTAATTGTGGCTTGTGTAATAATTTTCACAACTAATAATTGTTCTAAGTGCCTTTATTAAAATACAGAACAACACTGTTTTGGTCTTAAAATTATTGTATTTAACCATTTGTTATCTTGATGTCCCCGGACTTCAGTTTTAAGGTTACTCTGCAGATGAATATGTAACGAAAGCCCTATTTGGAATGCAGTGTCATATGTTCCCATGACAAGTGGTTTGTGTCCTGATTTGGGCTTTCCAAAAGGTGGTAACCCTAGTTCAGTCTCTTTTGATTTGGTCTGTCTGTCATGCACTGATGGTCTCTACTGATGTACTTGGGATGTCCAGACACCGCTGTAGCCAAAGTGGAGGTTGATACAGAATAGCAAAACCCACAGACAGCCCTTCTCCAGGATCAACAATAACTTTCCACACTACTCTGGGTGCTCCAACAACGGCAATGGGCTCCGTTAACGACAGTTCAGCAAATTGTACCACAAATAGGTCTCAGGCCCAGAAATACACAGAAGTTTGATAGGGGCCCCAGTCAAACTTTCCACTGAACTTCCAAGAGAAGCTGCAATGCCCCAGCCACCTGGTTAGCAGGTGCTTGGATGTAGGTGTGAAGACAGCTGGGCAGCAGGATACCATTTGCTCTGTTTTGACAGCAGGTCTGCAACATCCAAGGCACACAAACAGAAAAACATTTCTTTAGCGGGGTGCTGATGCCTGGCAGGATTAGGGTCCTCTGAGTAAGGCTGCATAAATGGAGCTGAAGAAGTGACTCTAGAGAGAGAAACCAGGTGACTCTGGTTCCAAGAATCCATTCTGGCTTGAAGCACTAGTACAAAGATATGACAACAGTGCTCTGGAGAAATCCTGGCACAAACGGTCTCTAGCCGAGATGGACCAGCTATACCAGCAGAAATCCCTCAAAGCAAAATGTCCACAGTTTGTCCCTGGGTGGACTTCTTCTAGATTGGGGTCATATGCAAAAATTAGTGGTCTACAAGCAAAGTCTGATAATGAAGAAGAGTCCTGAGGTGAAACTGTGTGTGCAGCAATGCCCAGACAGTCCTCACACAGATCTGTAGAACAGAGCTGGCACCAATTTTTTGCAGGTTGCAGCACCCCTTGTCACTTGCAAGTACCTGTGTACCCAGAGTACAGGGTACAACAAAGTCCAATAGCCAATCACATGCCAAATTCTGGACAAGTAGCCCCATGTGTAGTGAACTTCCTTTTTTCACCCTGCTACCATTTCCATGGGGTGCGCAGGAGGCAGACAATAGTCTCAGGGTTGACTCCTGTGTTTAGGAGTATAGATGGTATAGTCTTACAGGGGGCCATCCCCCTGACATTTGTACAATTCCGAGGCCTGGTACTGAAACCCCATCTCTGGAGGCGGAGCTTGAATGGTGACTATAAATGTCCCTGCAGGAATGCGCAGCTCTGCTCAGCCAACCTGACTGTACAATGAACAAGAGAGGACTGCTTACAACTTCTCCCTTGGTGTGGCCCTCATTCTGTGTGATGGAGGAGAAAGCCCTGCCTGCCCTACTGCCCAGCAGTCCTGTACAGCCTGGGCGCTGGGTGCAGGGTGCTTCTTCCATTCTTCTCTGATTCCATCAAAGCAGGTAAAGCAGCTTCCTGCTAGGTTTCTGTTCTGACTCTACAGGAGCCATTCCTTATCGTCGCCGCCTTGTTCATTGCACTGTTGGTCCCGGGGGTAAAACAGGGCCTCTTTTGTTGGTCAAATTACAGATTTTTTTTTTCCATAAACATTTTATTTATTTTAAGCAGAGATAAGACATCACAGAGAAAGCGTTACACGGTATGAATGCAGGTTACAAATATCTCATTACAAACAAAGTGGAATTTTTCTCTGCTAGCCCCCTAAATCCTACAAAACCTAGAAACCCTAGAAACGCCCACCCCTACCCCCCATCTATCCTCTGTTCCTCCCCATGAGGCACACAAATCAATTTATAACCAAACAGGGTGAGTTCAAGAATCACACTGAAAAGCAAGTATAGAACAGGGCCCATATCTTGTCAAAAAGGGGTAATTGATTATGCAGGATAGCTATCATTTTCTCAACCCTTAGAAAAGCAAGAAGCTCTGTTAGCCATTCGGAGTAAGAAAGTCGTACTTTGTCTTTCCAGTGGCGAAGAACTAACTTTTTGACTATAACTGAGATCAATGCCATGTGATATTTTCTATTTCTAACCGGAAAGCAGCCATTTCCCCTATCAGACAGACCTCGGGTCTGAACATGTCTTCCAGCCCCAATAGGGGATCTAGTTTATTCTTGATTTTTAACCATAGGGGAGCAACTTTAGGGCACTCCCAAAAAATGTGTAGGAGGTCCCCTGCATCTGCATCACATCTATAACATTTAGGATCTTTTAACAAGTTCAGATCAGTCAGTTTCTGGGGGGAATAGTAAATATTGTGCAATACTTTAAATTGTATAAACCTCAGTTGGTCATGTCTAATGTACCTGTGACATGCTTGCCAAATCCCAGTCCAATCTAAGGTAATATTAGGAAAGACAGCAGCCCAGTAAGAACAAGGGGCAAGAAAATACAGATTTAACCTGTACCACACTGCATACAATCTCTGATCCCATGTAAGGCAACTTGGGGTAGACCTTAGCTCCCAGTGGGCTGCATGCTTTTAGTTTAACTTCTGCACAGCTCATTTACATATTCACTGTCACGCTATATACAGCTGGCTTCCTTTTGCAGTAGCAAGGTGCATGGCTGAATTATACACTGTACCCACAGCAGGAATAACACAGCACAGGGCTGGACACTAACATGGTAAAATGGCATGGAAAAACACCAACATTTATTTATAGAAGCATGTGCCACACTTGAAGTAGTGGAAAATGCAGCCGCCACACTCCCAGATATGGACCCAGTTCAGTCAACATCACATACAGCATTATCTGGCATAAATCACATTTGGCAATAATCACAGATTCTGTACATTTTCCTTATTCCATCTGGTCAAGGGTTCAAATCCGATTAACAGCTTTAAATACTTTACATACATTTGTAGATTAAACACTCTGTCTAGAGCCCTTTACTGTTCTGTGTATCCCCCACTTATTTAAGGTGACAGTGCAGGATAATGCAATTACATTTAGTGCCCCATATGGCAACATTTCAGTGACTGAGAGATAAGGCTATGCCTGGCTCCACAGAAAAAAAGAGCAGTGATGCATAGGGTTTAGGGACCAAAGAGAGATGTACCCTCCTGGAACACACTTACTCAAAAAAATTAGGTAAAGGGGGGGTCTCATTATGCAGCTGAGCTGAAAGCATCTTGCCTTCTGAGGTTTTGACTGAAGGCACTCTATCCACGGCAATCCACACCCAAAAACAACTTTTTTTGGGAGACAATTACCCACTAACCTGTAGCAGCAGAAGTGAGGAGTATGATGGAGGTGGAATCTGATGATCTCATCTTGCCTAAAAAGTACAAATTGTTGGCATCACTAGGCAACCCAAACAACGCAGCTCTCATGATGGCCAACCTCCATTTTGAAACAGAGATGAGGCTCATCAGGAGGGAACTCTTTGAGATCGAGAGCTTCATGGGCCCAATCACAAGACAGCTGGCAAGAGTGAATAAAGTCCTGTCAGTAGTAAAAACATCAATGGAAGGGTTAGGTGCACGAGTCATTGATGCTGAGGACAGAATCGTGAGACTGGAGGACTGGGTGGCCCTGATGGAATGAAGACTGAATGATGCTCAAAAAGATATCTGACTACTCTGGGACAAGCTTGATGATCAAGAAACCCATAACCTCCACAGTAACGTATGGATCTTTGGTTTGCCAAAAAAAAAGGAAAGGCAAGGCATGGCGGACTTTCTACAGAGAATGCTCCCTCAGCTAATAGACTACAATAGGGACAGTCCAGTAGAAACTGATTGGGTCCACTGGATACCATCAGGCCCCCAACCTGCAAACCAAAATGCCTGCCCCAGACCAGTCATTTTCTGGCTCCTGAGATAGCAGGATAGGGAGTGTATCCTACTAAAAGTACACACAAAAAAAGAACTGTACTGGCAAGGAGCGAGACTCTCCCTGCAGCTCGATTTCCCATAGAAAGTCATTGACAAGCACAAATCTTTTGATAGAATCAGAGATCTTGTAAGGGAAAAGGGACTAAAATGTTCATTGGGTCCTCTGGCTACTCTGCAACTTATGATTGGTGAAACGATGCAGGCATTTTCATGACTGAAGAAAGTCCAGTAATTCATCCTGAATGCTACAGAGGGCCTGGTACTGAAGATGCCTGTGGGAGGAGGACAAATAGTTGAGCCAAATCCAAAGTGGCCCACAGCACCCAGTAGAGTGACAGGCAGCGGAGTGATAGCTGGAGCTTGATTTCCCAAAGAAAGTCATTGACAAGCAGAAGTGCCAGAGAAGCAACAGGAGATGAAGAGGAGCAGATGTAGCTGGGATGCAAGCCAGAAGTAAACAAGCAAACAACATTTATTTATGTGTGGTTCATAACTCAGTGCTTATGTAACATATATAGTGGAATGATGTAGATGGTTGTTGGATACAGAGGTCAGCATTAAGAGGACAATGTTTACTAGGTAGTAGTATAGAATGATTTATGCTTAGGTACTTGAATGCTTAAATTGAGTCGTTTGATAATATTTGATGGTTTTGGCCTTTCTGTGTATCCCACCTGTAGGAAGAAGGCTTGGTTTAGAATTATGAAAGCCCCAAAAAGAATATAATATCAACGATTGATCTGTAACTGAATGCTGAAGAAGTCATGCCTGAAACACCTAATAATGATAGGAATAGAAGACCACCTCCTCCAACTCTGGAGAGTGTGACCAGTAGCACTCAGGAGAGGAAAAACCCCCTTGCGGGGAAACCTCTGAGGACCCATGGCTACTGACCTGCCCATCCGTCTGGGCATACTAAAGGAGAGACATCCTAATTAAACTAAATTAATCAGCTAAATCTGAATTCTAATTTGTAGAATTTTAATCCAGATTAACGAAGTTTAAGAAAGAACTGAATTGTAAATGTCCAGTGAAGTAATTTCCTCCTAATAAAGTCCGAGCCCAAGAATCCATGTACAATTCAAAATGATGGATAGCGGATATATGAAGAACCTTCTTCCAGATTTCAATGATAGAGGGCATAATCCAGGGATGTATAATGGTGGAGATGAAGCTGATGACTGACGAGTTCAGTACAGGAGACCAGATGCAGATAGTTACATCCAAACTTGACGTCAACGAGGCAGGATAAATAGAAGTAGTACGACTTCCTGATTTCTAATAGAAGGCTTGTATAGTATGTGTAATGAGAGAAGTCTTGCAGCCAGGCTACCGACTGATGAATCCAATTCTGATAAGTGAACTATAGCCTTAGGAATTGATATGAAGGCAACGACTGTAGAGCTGAGCTGGAATAACGGCAAGCTGTAGAGGATACTCAGAGACACTGGTGCGAGGTATGAAGCATTTAAGTAGTAGAATATGGTGAGCCCAAAAAGTAAGCAATTCAGTTGGACTGCTAATCCGAAGTGAGAGGTAGTAGGAGCAGGGATTGCACCCCCCGAAGGCAGATGAGAAGGAACAGGACGTGGCAATCAGCCCCTGAAGAAAGTGCAGCTAAACTGATAGCTGGTGCGGTATGAGAAAGGCAGCTGATTCCAGTATGTGAAGCTCAGCCAGACCCAGGAATGTCTGCTGGCAGAAATCAAGTGTGGAAGATAGTCCCTCGATGAGATGCACAGCAATCAATCAACTGTAGAGGGACGAGAGGCAAGTAGCTCTAGGTAACACGGATGCAGCTATACCTACGAGGGTCAGCTAATAAATTAAGAGCGGCATAGAGCCTCCATGAGACGCATCCTGAATCATCTTGGAGCACAGTAGTATTGCAGCTGTAAGGCAGACTTAGAGAATGTAATGATGCTGAGGACCGATGTATCCAGATCAAGGAAGGCAGGGAATCGCATGGAAGACTGAGGCAGAGATATGGCAAACTGGACGAGAGGAATAACATCCGAACTGCAGGTAGTCAATGTCTGAGGCAACAATAACTTGATGAAACTTGAATAGTCGAGCATAAAAGTCCCAGATGGAGAGAACGGAAAGGTGCAGTCAATGGAGTAGCGTCACAGGGTCCAAGAAGCGGTAAAACACAACCAGGATAAGGAAGTTCTTCAAGAGAAGCTCAACTAAGCATCTCGGAAAGGTGAAGCATCAGTAATGTCATACAGAAGCGGCAGGGCAAGCATCCAAGAACAGATGATCGAAGAAATGGCCAGATGCGAATCCAAGGGAAGGAGCTTCCAGCTGGCTGAACCAGCAGCAGGTAAGCGTTTAGTAGCATGTGTGAAACTCCAGGCCCCAAGCAGGGTGAGGCAGAAGAAGGGCAGAAGTAGGTAAACCTCCCAGCCCGATGGGTGAAGGCAGGTCATAGAAGCAGATGAGTAGTAGGTAAACCTCCCAGCCCGACGGGCGAAGGCAGTTTATAGAAGCAGGCAATTAGTATGGAAACCTCCCAGCCTGATGGGTGAAAGCAGATCATAAAGCAGATGAGTATAGTACAGTAACATATAGGAACAGAGGACCTCCGGGCCTGTAGGGGCACAGGTCTGATGAAATGCGATAGTTGAATGTCGAACTGCATGCAATGCAGAGGGTCATGTCCTGGTAGACAGGGATCTCAGCAAATAAGGAAACATAGGTTAGATGAATGCCAGCTCAGGAGAAGCGCAGTAGATTATAATGGCAAGTTAGTCGTGAGGACCTCCAAGTCCTGGGAGGGCAAAGCAGGTAATACGAGCAAGTAAGATAAAGAAGTGAACCTGTACATAAGTTGTAGTAGCAAGCATGCTGCACGATGCAGATGTAGTAGCAGGGAAGAAGGGCAAAGCGTCCAAAGAATAGAAGATTGAGTGCGGTGGTTCGAAGATTCAGGAGTAAGTCCATGGTCATGCTGAACGTTGAAATGAGCAGTGAGTGCTCAGGCCATGCAAGGCTGGTGCAGAACGAGTGCAGCAGAATCCCAGAGGCCGAAGCCGTGGGATAGCAGTAGGCATAAAGTGATGGTTTGCGCAGGCGAGAAGCAATGGTTGCGTATGCAAGTGTAGACGTCATGCAGGTCAGCAAGCAATAGTAATTAGTGGACTTACACGGAGGTCAGTAGAACGAAGGATGGCGTAGGCATGTGTGGATGAAGGCAGGAACAAGTAATCAGGGACTAATCAATTTGCAGAGCATGAAAGCAGCTATGGCACAGTAGATTGCAGGGCGTTATTGAAAAGTGCTAACTGCCACCTGGCAGCTGTAAAAGGCAACGCAGAAGACACAGTGCTATCCTAAAGAAAACAGATCCAATACCGAGTGCTAGTAACAGTTGGAAGGATTCCAATGTGGTAGAATGTCAGTAGTAGTACAATAAGTATCATAACATCCCATAGCCCAGTAAGAGGAGTTGGAAAACAACCCAGTGAGCTGGAAGCTCAGCTGAAGTACAGTGTCATCTAGCGAAGAAAAGTAGAATACCCATGCGGTGATGGCCCTCAATAAAATGGAAATGAGAGAGTAATGCTGCAGTTGGATATACAAATACTGTGCTATGCAGGGAACAGTCTGATTCCTGTGTAAAGTTAGATCTGGAAAGCATCCCAGCCAGGGAGCAAGGACTCGCGGTTAGAAATTCCACCAGAGGGCGAGTCTGTAAGCTAGGAAGCAGAGCAAGCAAATTAGCAGATGGGGTCGATTCCATTCGAGTCGGACATGGCTGACAAGTGAGGAGCCGTGAATACAAACCAGGAAGTAGTAGTGCCGGAGCCGATCAGTAGTTTGTCACAGTGAGTAATACCAGAACCCTGCACTGCACAAACACACTCAAGCTGTCTCTAGCTATGGGTATGGAAATGCTTACAGTTCAATGGAGTTTGGAAGAATGAGCTAGGCAGCACCTAGAAGCACAGAACGAGTTGCGGTAGAGGTCATTTGAGTTAAGCAGGAAGCAGCTTGATGGGGGTAAGTGAGGTTGATCTGGCAGCGGCAGCTGGAGCAGGAGGAGAATCCAGATGCATAGGTTGTTGTGCACAGGAGCAGGTAGTCGGCGCAGTGGCGAGATAAAGAAACCCCCAGGCTAATCGGAGGCAAGAACGAAGTGGCAACAAACTACGCATGGAGCTGGGCTGCCTGAAAGGGGAGGCAACGACACCAGGGCTGAAAACATGAGAAAAGGAAGCAAATAGAGCAAACAGTAGTAGTCAGAATGGACCCAGACCCCAAAAGAACAAACAAAAGAGAACAAACCAAATGGGGGGGACGAGGAAACGCAGGAGAAAGGGAAAGGAAGAAAATGGCAGCAGGCATAACAGAGCTAGATCCCAAAACAAACAAATAAGGAAGCAAATGAGCGGAGAATGAGGAAAAACAAATGGCAGGACAGGCGGGTAAGGAAAGGCAGCCACTGACCAGCGACTACACAAACAGTGGTGCGACTCTCTGCTAAGCAGAGCGGAGTCAGCTGCTTTAATAAATAGGCTGTGGGGAGGAGCTCTTCCCCACATAATCCTGGGCTAATCCTTCAATTATTAAACACTATTCCAGGCTGATCATAGCGTTGTACAATCATAAATAAAAACATAAATAAATATATCAAATCTTATTCTTAAAACAATAGCACAAACAGCAGGGCCTCAAATATCAAAAAAATGCCAAATTAAAAAGATGTGACTTTAAGGCAGATTTAAAGGCCTCAATGGATGGGCACTCTCTTATCTGGCGAGGTAGAGAATTCCACAGGGTCAGGGCTGCAAAAGCAAATGATTTCGCTCCCGATGTAGTCAGGCGAACCCTGAGAATCTCTAGCAATCCCTCATCAGTGGACAAAGGGGGTAGTAGGGACCAAGGAGGTCTTACAGGTACTGCAGTCCCTGTCCATGTAGGGCCTTATAGGTAAGTAATCTGACCTTGAAGGTGATCCTCCACCTCACTGGTAGCCAGTGCAGGCTGTGGAGCACAGATGTGACATGGCAAGATCTTAACAAGCCAGTCAGCAATCTGGCTGCTGCATTCTGCACCAGTTGCAGGCACGATGGTCCACCCCTGGTAGCCCGAGGTACAGGGCATTGCAGTAATCAAGACTAGAGGTCACAAAAGCATGGACCAACATTGGAAGGTCATCAGGAGGGACCAGGTGTTTTATCCGGGCGATGTTCCTCAGATGATAAAAAGAGGTTTTGACAACGGCCATCAACTGAGGCTTCAGAGTCACCTCTTCATCAAACACAACACCCAGATTCTGCACCGAGTAAGAGGTTAACAGCTGGTCACCTCCCAGCCAAAGTCCAGATGGTTTCCCAGCCATCCACCCCTCTACCTGATGAACTGGGTCCACAACCAACACCTCAGTCTTATCCGGATTTAACCGAAGCCAGTTGGCACACATCCAGTCCTGGATCTCAGAAAGGTAGTTATTAAAGACCGAGATAGCATCATTATGCGCGGGTACAAAGGACATGTACAGCTGAGTATCATCTACATAGCAGTGAAAACTCAGCCTGTACTGCCTAATAATGTCTCCCAATGGCAGCACATACACCACAAACAACATGAGTGAAAGCACCAAGCCCTGCGGCACCACACAAAGAAGAAGGTGAGGGGCCGAGGAAAAAAAATGACTCCACTCTCTGTGTTCTGCCTGTGAGGAAAGATTGAAATCATCTGAGGACTGTACCAGACAGTCCGCAGAATAGTCGCAGGCACTCTAGCACTAACCCATGGTCCACGGTGTCAAATGCTACAGTGAGATCAAGGAGGACCAAGATGAAAAGACTCCTCCGATCTCTCGCTATTAGAAAATCATTAAGCACCTGAACTAACACCGTCTCAGTACTATTCCTCTTCCAAAACCCAGACTAGAGTGGATCATAGATATCATGGGTGGTAAGATGCTCCTCAAGCTGCAACATGACTGCCTTCTCAATAACCTTGCCCACAAAAGGCAGGCTAGAGACAGGCCTGTAGTGTGCGAGCCAGTCGGGGTCAAGAGAAGATTTCTTTAGAAGGGGGTGGACCACTGCCTCCTTCAGAGTGTCTGGAAACACCCCAGTCTCTAACGAACACCTGACAATTGTCGCAAGGACCAGTCCAATTACCTCACACACCCCACCAGAAGGTGTGTTGGACCTGGGTCCAAACTACAGTAAGTAGGTTGCAAACTCTGGATTATCTTCACAACATCCCCGATCGCCAACCAATCAAAGTTGGACCAGGCTGACTGGGTGGCTGCAATCTCCCACCGATTACAGCTCTGCCCATTTGAGCGAGCTATGCTGATCTCCGACCTGATGCCACCAACCTTATCCATGCAAAATCAAGCGAACTCATCACACTTCAAATGTGAAAAGGCTCCCTGATTCTGGAGACAGGCTGGATTGCACAGCCTGTCCACAATATGGAAGAGCTGAGCCAGTAGATTTCTCACAGCCGCAATCTCCCTGGACAGGAACTCTGCCTTCTTATGGGAGACCACGGATTGATAGTCCCTATAATGGAACATCAATCTAAGTTTGTCATTGATCAGGCCAGATTTCCGCTAGCATCGGTCCAACCTTCCTCCCACTCTCCTCATCTCCCTCAAGGGCCCATCAAATCATGGTGACCGAGGGCGAAGGGTAAGGGGGCAAACTCGTACAGGAGCTATGGAATCCAGTGCAGCCATGACTGCCTTATTATAGGCTAGAAGAAGCTCCTCTGGATCCAAGCTCACACTCAAACTCCCCGATAGGTCCAGGTCCTCCATAAGACCATCAGGGGTCAAATCCCGCAAAGGGCGGTACCGGACCATCTCCGTAGGGGCAGGTCTATTGGGGGGGGGGGCTCAAAACTGAACCCTATAATGTGATGATCAGACCATCTGACAGGTTCCACCACCAGAAGACTGAAGGGACAAAAGCACTGGACATTTAGGTTCATGGACTTAAATGTTTCAAAACAGACTGAAATGACTGACTGGACTGGGACTCAAACTGTCATTTTCTATATGGACAAGTCTTCTTTTCATCCACCAGGTACTACTTTAATTTCTTCACTATACATTGGAGACATGTGTGGGAGACAGAAAGGGAGGAAACTTGAGGAATTTTTATTGGAAACCACTAAAACTGTGAAGTGGTCTGTGGTAGGGAGGGGTTCATGAGCCATTGATGGCACAGGAATCTAATGTGGTGGTCTACATCGCAGCTGTTGGGAGGAGGATAACCTGACAGCTCGAGCAGGTGAGCGGCTCAACACAGATATATTTTTTTCCCCACTTGAGGCAGAATGTAGTTTGTGTAGAGCAGCATAATTATCAGATGGGAAGGGGGGAGCTAGCTGATGGTGCAGACATTCAATGTGGTTTGAAGTGTGGGATGGCGGGATTGTGACTTGATAGCTTGAGATACAGAGTGGTTCAGCAGGGGCATAATTCTTTGTTTTACCTCTCTCTGTCTCTCTCCTACTGGAGGTAGATCATTTCAGGTTGAGCAGCTTGAAGAAAAGGCATGGGGAAGTAACCAAGGCACTGTATCATCCTTGGTGGTGGCAACTGAGGAATTGAGGCACTCTTGGGCACTGTAGGGCTGAGAAGTAATGACATAAGAGGGACAGTGATGAGGGAGATGAAAATCCAAGTGTACAATCGCTTCCATAGGCTCATCCAGATTACCATGCTCGCAGTGGCTAGAAAGGAGGGGTAGTGCATTAGGACTGCAGGCAAGTGCCTGATAAAAAATGCACCTCTGCATAAAAGAACACAGTCAATGTAGTCGGCAAGCCTGCTTATTTGAGGTTGAGGATGGGCGATATACTTAGGAGGAGTGTGTCAGGAGTGCTTCTCAAGTGATAGAGAGGGCAGGAATACGGGGATTCACCACAGACCATGCTAACAGGGATGCTATGGGGGGGGGTATGGACAATAGCACACTGACAAGTTGCACAGCTATATACTGTATTGCACTAAGGTAAAACACTCCGCATGTCACATCAAAGGGCAATGGATGGTTTGAAGCTCATCTCAGGAGGTGCTGAAGTGGCCTCCATGGGGTGCTACCTTGTATCCAGCAGCCCTAATAGTGCCACCATAGGAGGTTGGGAGGTGCAAACCCAGGGCTGACCACATAAGTTAGTAATTAGATCTTAACCATTGCCAGTATTGCAGATTTTCCTCCAACCCCACCAACTACCAGCATGATGGAAGAGGAAGACGATCCTAGGGGCCTACTGCATAATGTAAGCCAGCATTCATTTTATCTAATTTATGTTTAATATTGCTTGTTAATTATTGTTCATGTTTACCTACATCCATTGTATATTTTGCATGAATTCCTAATTTGAGGTATGTTTATTCAGAAGCTGTTGAAACACAACTGATCCAGTGTTACCAAGAGTGCAGGGTGGTGAGAATGAACTCTAAAGAGGCACATGAGCTGGTTCTGAAGACCTACCTGCAATATATGTGAGTAAATCTCTGTTTTCTGATTTAGCCTGTACTCCACGGGAGCAAATTTCTTCTGTGTCAGCTCCGGATGGGATGGGAGATTTCTTTGATGAAGTAAATGTAAGCTATGTATTCAAGAAAAAAGCACAATAAACTATAAATTAAAAAAATAGGTAAATGGCTATCTCAGTGGTTTCCCCCAAACCATCCACGCATTCACTGGGAGTCATAGAGAACCTAAAAAAGTCACTGACAACAGTGACTTACTATCCTTTCTCTGGGGTACAAACCAACTGTTCCAATACTCCACCCATTATTCATGTGGCCACTTCTTTATCTAGGCCAGATGTCCCTTTGCCAGCACAGGAACTGTTTGCTACACCTCCGTCACACAGGAATACAGGACAAGTGGATCAGATGCCATCAGGAGACACTGCCTGAGGGTGAGTCCCCAATGGGCCCTTGCTGTCCCCAATCTGAGACTCCCACAGGGCCCTAAGCCTCTAGAGACTCCCACTGGAGGGAGCCAGTGCCAACTGACCCAGGGACCCTGTCACCATCCCTAGCCCCACAGGCCCCCTCGGGTGGTTGCAGATGGAAGAGCACACACTTTAGACTGGAACTGAGCAGAAGACTACTTTTGGTGGACAAAAGCCCTTATTAATATGCCCCTAGTGGGTGGGAAATATTGGCCAGGATTCCTCCGGGCCTATGGGCAACCAAGGTGCAAATCTAGGCACCCAGACATAAGCTCACCAAGCATAAACACATTGCATAAACATGAAAGCAGGATTCACCTCGTTAACATTCCAAAACACATGGCACAAACACATTTAGCAAACACATTTTATAACTTTAGGCAGAGCTACTATTAACCGTACAAGTACATTTTATTCATCTGGCAACTCATACTCATACTCATACTGGTTATATCAGAAAACATCCAAACAGTAAAACACACATGATCATGAAATGGCCTTCATAATCCGGCTGTGGTGACAATCTGATTGCACACATAAAGCAGCACAGACATGTAGCATGGAACCAGACCCGGAGAAGAGCCTTGGGTAATGAGATGAGGAGAGAGGGTGGGGAGTAGGGCTGCTATTTACACATTTAGAATATGTTGGCCCTGTATCAGGTACTAGACAAGTAATGTATGGCCCAGTATCTGTAACTTTGCCTTGGATTATGAGGGTGGAGGAGACTAGAAGGCTATGGGACCCTTATAGCATATTTCCAAATTTTATGTGCATTGGCCTGACAACCCTAATAATTTATTTCTGACCTTTGTAGGATTTGAGTTTTGTGTGGTAGTAACCCTAATAAGCATTAACATAATTTTTGCCATAAATGTCCTTACTTTTTAAGAATTTACTGTGGCACTGGTACCTTCTTTTACATATGGTCTTTGAGACCCTCCACAAAACAGGAAGTCAGTCCTATTATACTTTTCACAGGACCCTTTCTGGCCTGTGAAAAGCCAAAAACACTTCTGCAAGGGGGACACTGCAATCCTTCTGTAGGCTATTACATAATATGATACCCTGGTGCAACAGAACATGGGACCATTTGTGTCTTCCAATTGAAAGCTCGTAGTCCAGATGAGGTCTACCCCCCCTCAGGTGGCAGAATGCCTTACACCGAACTACAAAGCCATGTATCAATCCAGTCACGGACATTGAATCCCAGTCTTGTGTGTCCAGCTTGAGCAGGGAGCACTCCGTTTACTTGTGCATCTTGGTACATGCCCTTTGTGGTGCATGGCAAGGCCAATGTATCTAGTTGTACCTCTCCCTCACAGATAGTAAAATACAATCTTTAAGTATTTCTTTAGTTATACTACATTAAACTTTTTGATGGTGAGTAATTAAAAACCTTCACACTATCAAGCAGAATGTCAGGGGTTGAATCAGGCAATGAGAGCATTTTTAGATGGGTTGAATATCCCTACACTAAATAATGAGCATAGAATAGCACTTGGGGCAGCAATTACAGTGGCAGAGGTGCACAGGGCAATAGGATGTTTCAAGAGGGGTAAGGCAGTGGACCCAGATGATTTGGGGGCAGAATATTATAAAGAATTGAGAGGAAAATTGGATACACCCTAAAGAGATTTAATGGAGAAGGCAAGTGGGGAAGGGGGCTACCCAAGACCTGCTGTGAAGCAAATATTTGTGTTATTCCTAAGCCAGGTAAAGATCCCGTGGAGTGCTTATCTACACCGCCCGAGATTGGATCGTAGGGGTGGGGGAGTTGCAGTCTGCTTTAAGACAGAATTGGGTCTCACTAGTGTTCCAGTTGAGGAGACCAGATCTTTCGAATGTGTTGTAGTGGCAGGTGGGGGCTATAGAGTGGCTCTCATCTACCATCCACCCGGGGATGAGAAGCCATTCCTTAAGGAAGTGGCGGACTTCGTCGTTGACCTGGTATTGGAGTCTCCCAGGTTGATGGTGCTGGGCGACTTCAATGCCTGGATCGACGAATGAACTCTCGCATTTTGGACAGCACTTCCTCCAATTGATGAATTCATTGGGCCTCTCACAGGTTGTTACCTCTGCCACTCATAAATGCGGCCATTCCCTTGATCTGGTTTTCCTCCTGGGGATGGAAGCCTCCGGTGTGGGGGTGGAACCTGTCAGATGGTCTGATCATCACACTGTGAGATTCAATTTCAGCACCCCATGCGTAGACCCTGTGGAGATGGTCAAAGTACCGCCCGCTACGGGATGTGACTCCCGATAGTCTATTCTGTGCTTGACCTATCAGAATTTCCGATGACGAGCATGGATCCTGAGGCCTTGGTTGTGGCCTATACTAAGGCCATTACCAATGCCCTGGATTCTATTGCTCCCATCCGTGTGCATCCTCTCTCCCTTCGCCCCCAGTCCCCATGGTTCAATGGGGACTTGAGGGAGATGCGCCAACCTGGACGCAGGTTAGAGAGGTGTTGGTGGAAATCCGGCTTAGATGTCGACCACCTTAGACTGTTAGAGCATTATAAACTCTACCAGTCAGCAATGGCCCATAAGAAGGCAATATTCCTGTCCGGGGAAATTGCTGCTGCTCAGAACCGACCGGCTCAGCTCTTTCGAACCGTAGACAGATTGTGCAACCCAGCCTGTCTGCAGGTTCGTAGAGCTTTTTCACAATTTCAGTACGAGGAGCTCGCTTGGTTCTTTGCAGATAAGGTGAAAGACATCAGGGTGGAGACCTGCATGACACTCTCTGTGGAAACGGCCGTGGACCTGGCCCCGGTCACATGCCCTCTCTTTTCCTGGAGTTTCTTCAAGAGGCCGGAAATCGAGGATGTTATGAGGATCCTCCGTGGTATGCGCACTACATCCTGTAGTTTAGATCCGGGCCTCACAGCCTTGGTTATGGGTTGTGGGGAGATTATCTTCCCGGTTCTGACGAGGATAGTCTGGTGCTCCTTAGACTCTGGTGAATATCCTTGCTCCCTGAAGGAGGCAGTGGTGACACCAGTGTTGAAGAAGGCTTCTTTGGACCCTGACTTCCTCGGTAACTACCGGCCTATCTCAAATCTTCCCTTTGTTGGGAAGGTAATTGAGAAAGTAGTGGCTACCCAGTTAGACAATCACTTGACCATCCATAGCATATATGATCCCCTTCAATCGGGTTTTCAAAAGAGGCACAGCACCGAGACTGCGCTGGTTCGGGTGCTCAATGATCTCCTGATGGCGAGAGACCAGAAAAAATGGTCCATTTTGGTCCTTTTGGACCTGTCATCAGCATTCGACACTGCAGACCATGGGGTTCTGCTTGAGCACCTGAGAATCATCTGTGGGCATTCAGGTTTAGTCCTCAGATGGTTTACATCTTTTCTCACCGGTAGAACTCAGAGGGTGGTATCAGGAGTGTTTTCTTCCAATCCTGTCTCTCTGTCATGTGGGGTGCCTCAGGGCTCTGTGCTGTCTCCCATGTTGTTTGCGGTGTACATGCTTCCCTTCGGAGACATTGTAAGACGGTATGGGCTGGAATTTCATTGTTATGCCGATGATACTCAGCTCTACCTGTCTTTTGCACCTGACCAGAATAGGGCACTCTCGGTGTTTAATAGTTGCCTCGGTGAAATCCAAGGTTGGATGAGGTCCAGCTGGTTGAAGTTAAATCCCGGGAAGACAGAGGTGATGGTTGTGAATCCTGGTCACCAGATAGGAGGGTGGGGGATGAACCATCCCTCAGGTTTATTCCTGGGGGTGTGGAGCTCCCCACCTCTGAACGGGTGCGGAACCTAGGGGTGATTCTTGACGATCGGCTGACACTACGTGATCAAGTGTCGGCCATCGTTAAAGTTTCCTTTTACCATCTTAGGAACATCGCTAGGATCAAGCACCTTGTTCCATCTGGGGACCTACCTATGCTGATCCACGCCTTTGTGACCTCGCGTCTGGACTACTGCAACTCCCTTTACTTAGGGTTTCCTGGGGTTGATATCCACTGCTTGCAGCTGGTGCAGAACTCTGCAGCCCAGTTGTTAACTGGGACTTCTCATTTTTCTCATGTTACACCGGTGCTGCGGAATCTGCACTTGCTGCCGGTTCAGTGGTGGATCACCTTTAAAGTTGGTCTGTTGACCTACAAAGCCCTGCATGGTTTGGGCCCTGACTACCTGAAAGAGCTCCTGGTTCCCTATCTCCAGGAGCGACCGCTCCGCTCAGCCGGCGAGGGGTTGCTGGAGATTCTGAGAGTTATTTTGAAATCATTGGGTGCCCGGGCCTTTGCGTTTGTGACTCCGACCCTCTGGAACTCTCTACCACGTCGGATTAGAGAGTGTGCGACAGTTGGGGGTTTTAAACAAGCCTTAAAAATCCTTCTTATGGATTAAGGCTTATGGGGAAGAGACTGACTGATTTGGTTTGATTTTATTATTGTCTCATGCTGTTTGATGTAATGTATTAATAATTTTTATTGTAATTTGTATTGTAATGTTTTATTATGATGTGATCCTATAACTTGTTCTGCGCTTTGATTTTTTGAAAAGCGCATTAAAAATAAAGAATATTATTATTATTATTATTATTACAGACCAATCTCCTTATTAAATTGTGACTGTAAGATCCTGACAAAGGTATTGGCCCTCCAGCTAGAAAAGATACTACCACTAATAGTCCACTCAGACCAAACAGGCTTCTTGCAGGGCAGGTTGTCCTACCACAATATGAGGAGATGGCTGAATGTAATTTGGTGGAGATCTCGACATCCTGGGTGGGCTTGTGTCCTGTCCATGGATGCCGAGAAAGCATTCGACAGAACAGAATGGAACTATATGTTGGAGGTTCTAGCACAATTTGGCCTGCGGACAAGTATATTCAAATGGTGGGATCTTTCTACCAGGCGCCAACAGTGAGGGTCCTGGTGAATGGCCAGCTATCGGAGGAATTCCGGCTTGGGAGGAATACCAGGCAGGGGTGCCCCCTCTCCCCCCTTCTGTTTGCAATAGCAATAGAACCACTAGCTATTAGAATATGAGAAGATCCTCGGGGGGAAGGAAGGCACCAAAGTAACCTGGCACAGTTGTCTGAATTAATGGGTTTGAATCAGGTACTCTGCAGCTCAAGGAATGAATGTAAACTGTCTTAAAGTATGAAGGATACAGCCATGCAAAGAGAAGAGCAAGCAAAGGGTACTCACAGCATTACTGTAATCAAGTCAAGGCTTTCCACTCACATGCCTTCATGACCCTGGTGCAGTGGAGTGGGAACAAGATTGGAAAAAATGGCAGGCAACTCTGTGGCAGCCTCCTTTGCTGAATTGAACCAGTCTATATCAACCTCAGTGATAAGTAGCATCTTGGCAGGATACACTATTCAGAACAGAATCCCTGCAGCCTGCAGCTTAAACTTGATTCTCTGACCTCAGGGGTTGCCATCCAGATCTCAGCCTGTTCTTGGACTACTGTTTGTCACAGACGCACTCTGCAGGTCAGGCCCTCTGCTCCCACAGTGCCAACCTCAGAGCACAATAGTGTGAACGGGTAACAGACAGGGTAACCCTCCTGTCTGCTTTTGGGACCGAATCATCATTAGTCTCAAGTTCTGGGGGGATTCAAACTGTGAACCTTATGTTAGTACACCCAATTACAGCCTCAGACATGTACCCTCTTACAGCCTCAGATATGTAGCCTGCTCCCTGGGAAGTAACCTTTTGCTCAGATACACTACTGGGTGATCTTTCCCTTGGTTGGCTGTCTGACTCAGTACTGCCCAATACCTACGTCTGAGGTGTCAGTCTTGACTATAAAGAGTCTGCTATAATCAGGACTTGTCAACAAAGGAGCACTGCACAGTGCCTCCTTCAGTCTGGTAAAGGCTTTTTCACAGGCTGGTTCCCAGGTAACTTTCTTAAGCATCTTTTTCTTTACCAGGTCAGATAGGGGAGCAGCCAGGGCACTGTAATTGGGTACAAATTTCCTATAGTACCCTGCTGTCCCTAGAAAATTCCTGACCTGCTTCTACATTTCTGGTCTGGGCCATTCCTTGATCACCTCTATTTTTACTTGGTTGGGACGGAGCTGTCCCCAGCCTACAACATGCCCGAGGTATGCCACTTCAGCCATGGCTACCTGGCACTTTTCAGCTTTGACAGTGAGCCCGGCCCTCTGTATCCTACCTAGCACTTCCCTAAGGTGGGACAGGTGTTTCCCCAGCTGGCACTAAAGATGGCAATGTCATCCAGGTATGCCATGGCATACTCTTCAGCACCATTTAACACCTGGTTCACCAACCTGGAAAGTGACTGGGGCATTCTTCATTCCAAAGGCATTACTTTAAATTCAAATAAGCCTATCAGAGTGATGAAGGACAACCTCTGGTGTCAGCGTGGCTCAGTTGGTAGCACATCCGCCTCTGGACCAGAAGGTCGTGGGTTCTCGTCCCACACTGGGATTGGACTTGCACCTAAAAATCGCTGGCATCCGAGTGCAGTATTGGGGGGTGCTGTACTGCTGGGGTGTGCCGTCCTTTGGATGAGACGTTAAACCGAGGTCCCTTCTACCCATCCTGGTGTTGTCCTGGTGGGTGTCCAGGTGGAAGTAAAAGAACCCAGAGCACTTTTCGCAAAGAGTAGGGAACATTCCGGTGTCCTGGCCAACATTCCCCTTCCCATAAACCGGTTCATGCAATTATCCAGGCTGTGTGTTGGTGATGATGTGCGATATGGCCGCCACCACATTCAGTCACTTCACTACCAGTCTAGCATTGCTTGTAAAGCGCTTTGGATGTATGAAAAGCGCTATATAAATACTAATTCTTCTTCTTCTTCTTCTTCTTCTTCTTCTTCTCTCCCTAGCTCTGTCAGTTAACTCTACCTGCCAGTACCCCTTTGTCAGGTCAATAGTCATAAGGTAGTTCACCCCTCCCAACTCGTCCTTGAGTTCATCCATCCAGGGCATTGGGTGGGCGTCTGACTTTGTGACTGCATTCAGTCCACGATAGTCCACACAGAAATGAGTAGAGCCATCTGGCTTGGGCACAAGGACTACTGGTGATGCACAGGAGTTGTGGGATTTCTGGATTACCCCTAAATCCAGCATTTCCTCCACCTCCCTCCTTTTGGACAGCCCCTGAAACACGATATGCTGTCCGCCGTATGGGTGTCTGTGTCCCTGTCTCTACAATGTGCATCGCTAAGGGAGTTAGTCCAGGCTTGGCACTAAACAGTGGGGCAAAGTCTGCTAAAACCTCCCTTACTTCCTGGATCTTGTCCGGGGCCAGCTGGGGTGACAATGTAACTGCCTCCACAGAGGACTCCCACTTGCTTTCTTCTAGCATGTCCAAAAGGGGGTCTCCTTCGTCCATCCCCTCCCCAGGACTACATACTGCAAACACAATGTCATGCACATATGAAATACATGCAAGGCCTCAAACAGCAAGCTAGGTCAGGCTTACAGAGCAAAAAGCTGTCTAACTCCAGCTGCCCATCTTGCTCTAGCCAGGGGAGTCCTCCTACCCATGCTTTGCTACGGACTAATCACCTTTGCCCACATTGCAAAAAGTAGTCTAGTAAAGTGGGACTCAGCATACAACAACATATGCCATTTGGCTCCTCAGCCCCACCTCCTCACCGCTGTGAGCTTTACACCGGCAGGTAGCTCCACGGAAACTCACGCTTTTATGTCGTGGGCAACTCTCATTGACAATATCAGAACTGCCACCCCTCAAAACCTTGCTGAGACCCTTGTTCTTGCTACACCCTCCTACAGCCTGTGATCCAGCGGCTCCCATGCCCTTCTGGTACCTAAAACCCGCACACAAATGGGTGACTGAGCCTTCGCTGCGTGTGCGCCCAGGGTTTGGAACTCTCTTCCAACTAGCACTCGCTTCTCTCCCTCGCACCAGAGCTTTAAAGCCTCCCTCTGGGGTTTTCTCAAAGCGGCTGCCACCTGTCTCTGCACTAGACAAACTCTCTCAGCCTGAGATGCCCCAGCTAACTGAGATGCTACCTAAACATTACGATGTGGGCAGAGCACAACTGTGCTCATATTCCTCCTGTTCTCACAGCATATATAAAAATGGACCATTTAGGCCCACCAGCAAAACAGGGTGAGCACTATAACTGTGCACTCCTTTCTCTCGCACTGGGCCCACTCTATCCCAGCTGTGACTCCTCCTTATTCTAACTGCTAGCCTTACAACTTGCTGCCTGGAGCAATGAATTCACCCTGCACTTCTTCCTACTGACTGCAATGTTTAATACTGTATTGTAATACCAGTTTTTGGTATTGTTGCCTTACAATGTCCCTGTGTTTTGGTCACTTTATATTAACTCTTCACTACTATTTGCCTGATGAAATCTGATGCGTGTAAAGTCCCTGTTGTGCTAATTCTATGTAATGTAATCCTTCACTTGTATTTGCCTGATGTTCATGTATGTACCTTGTAATGTACTTTGTAATCTCCCGGGTCGCACCTGAAAATAGGCCCTTGGCTGTCTAGTGTGCTTACCAGGTTAACAAAAGCAAATAAATAAATAAATCCCTGTTAGCAATGGCTTCATTATGTTGACATGATACATTCTTTCTGTATGTCTTCTGTCAGGTAACTCTATGATATAGTTCACGTCATTTACCTTTCGACTACTTTGTACAGTCCTGCCCACTCAGCCTGCAGCTTGTCTTTCCAGACCGGGATAAGGACCATAACTTCCTGACCCACTGTGTACGAGTGAGCTCTGGCTCTGCGGTCGTACCACACTTTTTGTTTCTGTTGGGCAGCTGCCAGGTTGCTCTGGGCTGTCCCCATAAGCTCCTTCAGCCTTTCCCTAAACCTAAGGACGTAATCCACTATGGGAGTTACCTGGGTGATGTGCTTGCCTTCCCAGTCCTCCCAGATCAAGTCTAGGGGCCCATGTACCTGGCATCCATATAAGAGCTTGAAGGGGGAAAATCCTGTCGACTCTTGGGGCACCTCCCTGTATGCAAACAACAGGTGGGAAAGGTATTTCTCCCAGTCCCTCCCATGCTGTTCAGCAAACGCTTGGAGCATTGACTTCAGGGTACCATTAAATCTTTCCACAAGCCCATTGGCTTGCGGGTGATAAGGCATTGTGCATCTCTGCACCACCCCATACTTCTCCCAGAAACATTTCATCAGGTCTGACATGAAGGAACCCCCTCGATTAGTGATAACCTCCTGCGGAAACCCAACACGGGAGAAAATCCCAAGTAAGGCATCTGCCATTTTGTCTGTCCTCAGTGAGGATAGGGCAACTGCCTCTGGCTACCGGGTGGCATAATCCACCACAGTCAGGATGAACCTCTTACTGGAGGAGCTGGGGGTATTTAAAGGCCTCACAATATCCATTCCCACCATCTGGAATGGCTCCTCCACTATGGCAATGGAATTAGGGCAGCTTGGGTTTTCTTACCCACCTTCCCTATTTCTTGGCACCGGTGACAAGACCTGCAATACTCCTTCACCTGCTGGGTGAAGTTGGGCCAATAGAAATTCTGGGCCAACCACTGCATAGTGCGCATGATTCCCAGATGACCAGACAAGGGAATACCGTATGCAATCTTGAACAACTGCTCACAGTACCCCTGGGGAACGACAAGCTGCCTGCCTATTACCCCTCCCTCTGTCTTAGCATCCTGAGTATACATCAGTCCATTTTTCCAATAAACTTTATGTTTTCCATCACCTCCCTGTGCTCCGTCAGAGTCTGCCCAAGCCCTCAGCTTCTCTAGACTAGGGTCACTTTTCTGAGCAGTTGCAAACTCCCAAGGCATAGGACAGGTCCCCGTCAGTATCTAAACTAGAGTCTTTAGCTCTAACATCAGGGCACTCAGGATCACTGTCATCCCTAACCCTCTGACAATAGGTCATCCCTCCTTCTTTGGAGTAACCCTTGTAGCTGTTTGGTTAATTGCTACTGGGGAAATTTCTACCCCCTTTTCATTAGTCTCCATATCAGAAGACACAGGCTGGGGAACCAGCCTCCCACTGGTTTCCACAGTGACTTCTATGGGGTCCAGGGAACTACAATTTCCCCTTCCCACTTGGCTATGAATAACTGCTCACACCATCCCTTGTTTGAGATTGTTGACAAGGATGATGTCAACTGCTAACGTTTTGGCTACAGCCACCTGTTGCACAGTTCCCCCTGTTTCACCCCAGTCTAGGAGAACACTAGTGAGGGGCAATGTTGTCTTCTCCCAAGTGAACCCTTGTACAGTTACACATTTATTGGGTATAAGCTGACCAGGCTCTACCAGATCCCCTTTTACCAACACCAGGGATGCCCCTGTGTCTCTTAACCCTTGTGTCTGTACACCATTCACAGTGACTAGGTGCATGTGTTCCCTCATGTTCACAGGCATGCTTCCAGGGACAGACAAACAACCTACTTCTTTCCTAGCCCTATTTTGCGTATTGCTCATCTTTTTGGGACACTGTCTGGCAATATGTCCAGTTTCTCTGCAAACCCAACATTCATTTCTTTTCTCAGAAAAATGTTTTCTTTGAAACCTGAGGCTAACTGGTTTCGGTGGAGGCAGTGAGGGTTTTAGCTTCCCTGAAGGCATGCTTTTCCCTTTCTGCACTGCCACGCCCGCCCCATTCACTCTCAGAGCAGGTCTGCTCTTGGCATAGTGGTCCGAGAGGTCAGCAGCCTCTTGCACTGTTTTGGGATCTTGGTCCTCCAGCGAGGCTTTCAGCTCTACTGGGCATGCCCAAAAAAATTGTTCTAACAATATAGCATTTTCAATTTTATCTACAGATTTTGCTTCAATTCCTTCCCACCAACATTTTAAACACTGACGTTGTTTCGTGGCTAGCTCCTCGTAGCTCATGTCAGGACTTCTCCTGAGCTTATGGAATTTAGCTCTGCATGCTTCTGCAGTTAAATCAAACTTTTTTAAAAGTGCTGCTTTAACTTTGCTGTAATCATTACTGTCCTCATTTTCCATTTAACCGAATGCATCCTAAGCTTTCCTGGTAAGTAGCAGGGATAGCTGGAAGTTCCAGGACCCTCTAGGAATCTTTGACTGAATACAAACTTTTTCAAAGGAATTTAAAAAGGCATCCATATACTCCCCTTCTTTAAATTTAGTTATCTATTTGGAATTTAATTTGCAACCCAGTCCTGTAGTTCCAGTTAAAGCCAAGCCATTTACCTGCTCTGGTGCTGGTGGTTGGAGTCGTAGCTTCTCTGGTTCATGTCGCCTCTGGCGCTCATGCTCTTCACGGTCAGCCTCTCACTGTTCATGCTCTGCTTCTTGCTGTTCTCATTCCCTCTTCTTCTCTGCAGCTCACTGCTCTCGCTTCTCTTCCCTCTGGAACTCCAGCTCCGTCCTACGCAACTCCATCTGCAGGCTGATGGCTTCTGGCTCCAGAATGCTGGTGACCTTCCCCCACTGCTGTGGCCCTTGCCTTGCACTGGCCCTGCTGTCCTCCTCACCCGATCTGGACACTGCACTAGCCGCTGGCCCCTCCATGCCCAAGGCTTGGTCCTTTACAGTCACATTCTGTGACTCAACACTCTAGGCATCAGCGGCCATCAGAGCATCCATGAGGTTCTGTTTGGTGGCTCTCCCTTCGTACAGGACTCCTCTCTCCTTGCACAACTGCTTCAGGTAGTCTGCAGTGTGCTCACTGTAGTTGGAAGCCATCTTCTTCCCTAACTATGGCTACTCTAACTTGCACATTGAAAAAAAATAAAACAGGTAGGAACTTCGACTGAAAATTATATTGCTCTGTTTTCTCTTTTAAAAATAAATCACTGCCTTATTTTGCAAGTGAGTTGTACAGTATTAAGCTGACACATTGAACAGTTAAAGTTTGTGTTATCAAATTTATTGCACCGCTGCCAACCAAATCTGTCACAAAGGCACTCCGTAGGTCAGGCCCTCTGCTCCCACAGTGCCAACCTCAGAGCATAATAGTGTGAATGGGAAAGAGACAGGGTAACCCTCCTGTCTGCTTTTGGGTCTGAATCACCTTTAGTCTCAAGTTCTGCAGGGATTCAAACTGTGAACCTTATGCTAGCATACCCAATTACAGGCTCAGATATGTACCCTCTTCGAGACTGCAGAACAATCTTTCATCAGGGGCACCAAGCCAGGTCTCCAAAATGAACCCTTAAAACTCTATAACAGACCTTAGGTATATTCTTACCTTTTACTCAAGCTCAGTAACACCATCAAGCCATTGAACAGTTGTCAGACTTAACCATCTATACATCACGTGCAAAAAGGAACTGACAGACACCCAGGCAGTCTTTCAAAGAAAAGGTCATTAATTAAAGATGATAAAAATATGAAAAATGTTAACACAGAACAATATATCAAAGAGCTCACAATCACACAAAAGAACAAGGGAAAAGTACAAAACAAAAACTCCTCCCACAATACATTTAGACCTTTGCTGTCTAAGGTATTACCTTTGGAAGTGCTTAAGTTAGATCAGAGAACTGTTTTCTCTCGGAGTCCCAAAATAATATGACCCACATTTCAGACACAAGTACCTGTTTAAACTCGGTGTCTCCACACCCCTTCTGTGAGTCATCTAGCTCCTTCTTTTAGAATATAAAATTACAAACATGATTTCCCACCAGGAGGTATGTTAAATAATGTGAACATCAGCAAAAACCCATTTCCGAAATTATGAGTCTTTGATCAACCAGTTCCTTTGAGGTTTATAACCCTGCAGTCCATCACCCAGGTGTGAGATAGCCAACAGGAATCGGCTAAACGACATCCTTTCCTAATGTAATAAAATTCGTATTTAAAGTTCTAACTTTAAAAGCAGCAGCAGGTGATGAGGGCCATAAACTGTCTCTCTAGAAGGATGTTCCAATTAACTACTTCCTTCTGGTCTGTTTAATTACAGCCCGGTTTTCAACTACAGACACTTAATAGTTACAGGCCAAATTCCTCACACTCTGAAATGTCATACACAGACCATGTATCTATAATACCAATATCATAAAATAATCATAACCAGCTGGCCAAGTGTCACACTGTTTACTGTCAGAGGTTACACCTCCCCCCCTCCAGACTGCCCAGCCAATCATAAGCATGGCCAGAAGAGGCACATGGAATTTGAATTTGCGGCTGTCCTGCTCCGTTAAAAACTCTGTGGCTCTTCTATTTGTTGTGACATTCTCTGACCTCAGTGGTCATAAAAGGAGCCCTCTAGCCAACTTCAGATGCTCTCCCCCTGACCAATCACTGTCCAGATCTTGGCCATTTCCTGGATTACTGCTCACTGTCAGTGGTTACCCTGCCCCCTCCAGACCACCCAGCCAGTCATAAATGTACCCAGAAGAGGCACCCAGAATTTGAATTTGTGGTGGTCCTGCTCTGTTAAATGCTTGGTGGCTCACCCAGCCCAGTGGCATGGAGGGCTGAGGCACTGGATGCCTTACTTCCTGCAACGCCCTGTGACCTGGGGTCAGGAATGGACCAGAGTTGCTGGAATATGGACACAGCACAAGTGTTGTGTTGGCTTAGCCAAGACCACAAGGATCCACAATAGTCTCTAATTTTTTTATTTCACACTGTGCTTGAAGTAAAGTAGACACAGGACAGCTGCTGTAGTGGCTCAGCTGAAACCTCAAGGACTCACAGCAGTTCCTATTTTTTTATTTCACACTGCACTTGCAGTGAAGTACAGACACAGCACAAGTGTTGTAGTGGCTCAGCCGAGACTTCAAGGACCCAGAGCACTCCCTAATTGTTTTTTATTTCACACTGTGCTTGCAGTGAAGTATGAACACAGCACTGGGGGTTGACTGGCAGAAGGAGGACCGAGCATCCAGAGATGGCTCTCCCCCTTCATGGAGGGGGACTAGCATGTGCTGCTGCTTGACTGCCACCCAGTAGAGACTGGGTGGCATGGCAGATGGCTACCTCTCTAAGGGCCAGGCACAGGCAGTCAAGTACCTGCAGCATCTTCATATTGCACATCCATGCCATTACATGCTTACCTACCTTGGTGCAGGGACTAGAAGACGGGAAAGAACAGGGGGCTGTGCACAGAGGAAGTGCTGCTCACCCACCTCAACCCATGCTATAAATCCATGCCCTGCCAATCAGATCCAGACTCTGGGGTTGGAGAGAACAGACCACCCTCTCCCAGCCCCACCACAGGGGGGTAAGTTATGGAGAAGCAAGACAGGTAAGGCATGTACAGAGATGTTGGCATATCAAGGGGGGGTAGTAGGAGCTGAGGAACCAGCCAGTACACTGGAATGCAGAAACAGCTCTATGCGGGAAAAAAGCTTGGTAGCTCTTCTATTTTTTTGGGATATTCTCTGACTTCAGGATTCGCAACAAGAGCCCCCTAGCCAACTGCAGAGGCTCTCCCCTCGCGGATTACTGCTCAGATCTGAGCCTGTTCCCAGACTGGTGTTCACTGTCAGCAGGTACCTGACCCCTCCAGACTGCCAAGCCAATCATAAATGCTGCCAGAAGAGGCACACAGAATTTGAATCTGTGGTTGTCCCCTTCCATTAAATGCTTGGAAGCACTCCAATTCTTTTGGACAATCTCTGACCTTGGGGGCCGGAACAACACCTCTCTAGCCAAGTCCAGAGGCTCTACCACCCCACCAGTTGCTTTCCACATCTCGGCCTGCTCCTGGGCTGCTGGTCACTGTTGGCGGTTACCTTGCACCCTCCTGACTGCACAGCGAATTGTAAACACAGCTAGAAGGGTGCATGGAATTTGAATTTGCAGCTGACCCACTCCATTAAAAGCTGGGTGATGCTTCTATTTTTTGGGACATTCTGTGATCTCAAGGCCTCAAGAAGAGCCCTCTATCCAACTCCAGACCCACCCCCCCACCAATCACCATCCAGCAGATCTCGGCCTATTTCTGGACTGCTGCTCATTGTCGGCAGTTATCCCTTCCCCCTCCAGATCACCCAGCCAATCAGAGATGTGGCCAGTTCTCTTGTCAAAAGGCTGATATTCCAAATGGCTCTCCATGCTGTGGCCCTCTGTGTGAAGGACTGGCGCAAAGGACATCACAGGAGTCTGCCAGAGTCAGCCAGAAGAGGCAGCCAGACTTCGGAATGTGTCAACACTGGTAAAACTGCATATAAATCACAGTTGCCTTGTCTGTTTGAACCTACTTAAGCTAGGTCCTAGCAACACCCTATCTGGGTGAGCACTACAAATTAACTTAGCAGCCTGTTTGTGCTGAAGTGATGCTTACTGCTACTACTGCTACTTCCTGTTCAGTTCAGAAATCTGTGGTAAGGTTGATGCTTACTGATTCGCCCTATCTGGGGGGTGCACTAATAGTTAATTTACTAGGCTGTTTGTGTAGTAGTTACTTGTAGTGATACTTAACACTACCACTGCTAGTTCCAGTTTAATTAGCAGACTGTGCTAAGGATGATGTTTACTGCCTCAACCCATCTGGGTGAGCACTGATAGTTAATTTAGTAGGCTGTTTTGAAGTGATACTTGTTACTACTGCGCTGATTCCAGTTTAATTTAGTGGTCTGTGTGAAGTTGATGATTACTGCTTCATCTTATCTAGGTGAGCACCAATAGTTAATTAAGTAGTCTGTTTTGAAGTGGTATTCACTGCTACTACTTGCATCAGCTTATTTTAAAATACTGTACTAAAGTTGAAGCTTATTGCTACACCCTATCTGAGTAATGACTACACGTTCAATTAGGCATCTGTTTCAGTGCTAAAGTTGTTACCTATGGTATGAGGTGTAGGGTACAGAGGCAGTCAGTTATAGTGGTTGTGGGGTGCTGTTCTCTAGGGATATGCTCTGGAGGAGGGGCACTGCCCCACCTGCAGGACCATGGCAGAGCTTCATGTTCAGCTGGTGGCAGCAAGGGTAGAAATATCTCAGCTGTATCATCATCTCAACTGGAGCCCATCCCCCAACTCCCCCAGAGGCCCACAGGTTCGGGGGTGGAGCGTGGTGGAGAGGGGGATGGGGAGGGGAGGCAGGGTTAACCACAAGGTGGTTCTCCAGCCCAGCACCATCCAGATGGCAAACTGCTTTGCACGCCTAGAGGAAACTCAGTTACCTGACCCCACTTGGGAAGGGGACTCTGAGTCAGTCAGAGGAAAAGGGCAGGAAAGTGTGATGGCACCCAAGGGGACGATCATGAGCAAGGCTACTAGGAGAGTCATAGTGGTTAGGGACTCAGTGATTATGGGTGAGGAAAGGGTGGAGGGAGGAGGGTTGGAAGGGAGGGGTATGGTCAGGTGCCTTCCTAGTGCGTCTGCCATCTGGGATTTGGAGAAGATAGGGAGGATGGTGAAAAGGGAGTGAGAGGAATTGGGGGAGCTGGTACATCTGGATACCAATGATCTGGCAAACTTGTCAGTGGAGATGGTGAAGCAGGACTTTCGTAGACTGAGAGACAAATTGGTGGCACACTCAGCCTCAATGGCCTTTTCTGAGGTTCTCCCTGTGTTGGGCAGGGACAGGAAGGATAGAATTGGGAGGGATGAGCTAGAGAAGTTTAATGGGTGGCTTAAAGGATGGTGTTTGGAAAAAGGATACCACTTTGTGTGGGACATAAGAACATAAGATGACAACAGATGGGGACCTTGTGATCCATCTAGTCTGCCCGTGAATCTTACCCCCGCCCCTATAGGTTGCTTGTTTTGCTTTTACCGTAGTGTCGGTCTCATGTGTGTTTAAATTCATTCACTGTCTTTGCTGTAACCGCCTCTGGGACAGGAGGCTCTTCAAGGGTGATGGACTCCACCGGACTACAGAAGGGGCCTGTGTGCTTGGGCAGAAGTTTGAAATCTATGTAAGCCCCCCAAATGGGCTTACCTGTGGAGCTGTGGTTCTGTGTCTCCCCGCGGTGCTGGTTGCATCCGTGACTCTGGGGGGGACTTGCATCTTGCGGACCCCCTTTGCAGCTTGTGGCTCCAGCTGCTTGACTCCAGTGTCTTGGCCTCTTGCAGGTGGGCCAAGCACCAAGCTGTGAGTCCCCACCTCTGGGATGGTTGTTCCATGCCTCTGAGCTCATTGGTGTCCTATGCCTGGTCGTTCTGGCTCAGCTGGGCTTAAGATGCAGGGAACTAAATAAATAATGCAAATAGTTTTTGGCAGTCTGCACTACTGCACATGCACAGGCACTGACTCCAGGAAATTTAAAGGAGCAACTGCCCCAGTTAGGGGGAAGTGGTTCAGTGCCTGCTGGCACTGTTTGGGGCAATGTGTGAATAATTATTTTGGGACTGCATGTCTCATGGGGCATTGGGGACTGGGACTACATGTAGCATGGGGCATTGGGGGACATAGTGGTTCTGGTGCCCATGGGCTGGTCCAGGATTGGACGTCAGGGTTTTTGGTGGCTATTGGGGAAGGGGAATAAAAGGCAGAGCAGCACGGGAAAAAGAGAGATTTGGAGAGATCACCAGGAGAAGAGAGAGAGAGAAAGAGAGTGTGATCTGAACAGAGATGATTGCCCGCTCGGCCATTGAGGATGGGGTTTGTTTTTTCAATTAGTGCAGCAGTGCAGCATTGAGAGATGGGACATGTTGATGGCTGCTTAATTCTGGAGCCCCATTCCCTGGAGCTGTTTGGGGACTTGTTCCCCCTGAAGAGGAGCACTGCTGTGGTTCCTTGTAGTGAAAAGGCTGTGAGACCTGCAGCAAGGGGGTGGGCTGAGATGCTGCTAGCCTGATGATCACTGCTGAGTGGGACCCCCAAAAGAATTTGCATTTGGTGAGTGCTGAGTTGGAAAAAAGAGGAGGAGAGATGAAACCTAAGAGGTGAGGGGTCTTGACACTGCCCTGGTCAAAAGACTATATGCTCGGAGGGCATGGTGAGATTTTAAGTAAGGTGTCCCAGTGGGTCCGGGGGTCATGGGATAGCCCCTGGTCCCATATGGCCCCAAATCTGAGGCTGCCCATTTTCTGAGAGGAGGAGCGGATGAAGAGAGTGGCCGTGGGCAGGGTCGACCATCTCCCTGGAAGCCCATGCTCCTCGCTGGAGATTGAGAGAGAAAGAGGAGAAAGAAAAACTGTAGCTGACTGTTTTATAGACCTGACTCAGCCCTAAACATGCTGTCTGTGTTGGACTGTGGCTGCTAGCCTGAAAGGTAGCTGCCAGGACTAAACCCTCCATTTGTGACTTCAACGGTCCAGAGTATTTCACTAGCTTCCGATGTGACCGCCACGATCCTAAACACCTATTAGTTTCTGATGTGACCCCATCAGTCCTGAGCAACTTGTTGTGTATTACTGATCCATGGAGTGATTGTTCCTGTTCAGATTAACTATTCATTAAATGGGATCCCCTGTTTCCGCAGTTTGGAGTGTTTGCCTTATTTATTTGGATGAACTGTTTTGCTGCTAACAAGATGTTGCCTCCACAGTCCAGCTCCTAATGTGTGTGTTCCAAAGTGGAATCCAAGTGGATCAAGCCTCAGAAGACCCTCGAGGAAGATGGCGCAGAGATCTGCCTGGTGAAGACTGCCTCCAAAGGCCTAAATGGTGAAGATGGCAAGGCCAGGCAGATGAAGACCAGTATCTCATCTCTCTAGGTTGACCAGCTCTGCATCTAGAAGTCCAAGGGCAACCCAGTTTCATCAGATCTGGTAAGACAGACCAACCAGGTATGTGAACTCCTTCTTCTGCTGTATAGTGCCCCTCACCGGACTTTACCACCATCATATCCCTAGACACGGGATGGGAGGCTTACATCTATCACACATTTAAACTGATTGTGGAGAGACTGGGCTAGGGGAATCAAGGCATCAGGTGAGAGGAAGTGGATCCTAGCTAGGACTCCCCCAAATCCAGGGTCTTTTAGCAGCTCAGTGGGTATAAAGAGGGATGAGGTCAAATCTGGGCTAGGAGAGGTGACATTAGAGAGGGAGAACACAGAATGTGCAAACAACAGAAAAACAAGAGGCTAAGAGAACATGAAAAGCACAGGGATCACAGACAGGGGAATAGCAAAGTGGGTTCAGGGGTCAGATGGAAGTGGGTATACCTTAACACCATGAGCCTTGGTAATAAAATCAGTGAGCTCCAGGTGCTGATGGCAGACACTCAGGTGGGCTTTGCGGTCATCATAGAAATGTGGGCTTCAGATAGTAATGACTGAGATCTGATGGTCCCTGGGTACTCAGTGCTCAGGAGGATAGAGGAAAAGGTAGAGGGGGTGGATTAGCCCTCTGTGGCAGGGATGGCATTAAGGTGGTGGAAGATGGGTACATCAGGGGTTATAATGGGGAGTCAGAGTCACTGTGGGGGCAACTCACAACAGCCTCAGGTAAGAAATTACAGTTGGGAGTGACATATAGGCCTCCAGGACAAGGGGAAGAGAGGGACAGAGAGCTCGCAGAAGAACTTGAAGGGGGGGTGGTGGCAAAGGAGGAAGTAGTGGTAGTAGTTCACCGGACATGCCAGATATTGATCGGGGTGCTCCAGTGGACAGCAGCACCAGAAGTCAGGCCTTGCTGGATGCACTCCAGAACTGTCTCTTGGTACAGCTAGTTAAAGAACCCACCAGGCAGACTGTCATTCTCAATGTGGTGCTTATCAACTCAGAGGCAATAGGTGCTGTGAGAGTAGGGGAGTCTCTAGGGAACAGTAACCATAACTCCATTTTGTTCAGACTGGCCCTTGGGACTGGAAAATCCCAACTGAGAACTGAAGTCCTTGATTTTAGGATGGCAAACATCTGCATGCTGAAGGAACTGGTCAGGGAAAAGTTACCTGGGGTAACAACATAGGTGGGGATGGAGGAGATGGGGTTTATGAAGGGATCTATTCTCAAGGCATCTAAATCATGCATGAGATCGATAATTAAAAGGATCAAGATTAAAAAATCATTATGGTTCTTGGCAAGAGTCAGAGAAGCAATGAGGACCAAGAAGAAAGCCTTCTACAAGTACAAAGAAAAGCAGGGAAGGAAGACTGGGGAGAATACTTACTGAGAAATAAGGAAGCAAACAGGGTGGTTAAGGAGGCAAAAGCAGACACGGAGCTGCGTATTGCAGAAGGGGTCAAGGCAGTGAAAAACATTTCTTCTGATATATTAGGGAAGGAAGAAAGAGAGAGAGAGAGAAAGAAAGAAAGAAAGAAAGAAAGAAAGAAAGAAAGAAAGAAAGAAAGAAAGAAAGAAAGAAAGAGGATCATTAGGCTATCAGAGGGAGTGGGGTGATAGAGAAGGATGGGTAAAGGCTGCTGTCCTTAATTATTATTTTTCTTAAGTTTTCACCAGGCAGGAAGGCAGGCCTTTGCCTGAGAGTGGCATCAAAGTGACCACTAAGGGAGTCACAGAGATGAGGCAGCTGGTATTTACAAACAAAAGGGTCCAGAAAGGGTTGGCAACCATAAAGACAGATAACACCCCAGGATTAGATGGGTTGCATCCAAGGACACTCAGGGAACTGGCAGTGGAACTGGCTGAATCCCTGGTAGAACTATTCAACAGCTCACTATGGACAGGGTCATTCCAAAGGACTGGAGGGTGGTGGATGTTGTTCCACTCCATAAGGGGACAAGGAACAGGTGGGGAACTATAGACCTGTCAGTTTTACCTCTATAGTAGGGAAGATGGTGGCGTCATCGGTCAAGAGGACCTTGTGGACTACCTGGAGAGCAATGGTCTCCAGGATAATAAACAGCATGGGTTTGTGGAAGATAGGCCTTGTCAGACTAACCTGACAGTTTTCTTTGATTGGTTGACAAGCGAATTGGACAGGGGCCACACCATGGATTTCCCCTTCTTTGGTTTGAGCAAGGCTTTCAACTTGGTGCCTCACAGATGCTTACTGAAGAAGATGGAGGATCTGGGTGTGGCTAATGGCATAGTAAACTGGATAGGTAACTGGCTTAAGGGGAGGCAGCAGAGGGTATGGTCAACAGGACCAAAGCAGAGGAGAGGTCCACCTGTGGAACACAGACCATTTCGTATCTCCAAGTGAAACCATACATATATGGAGAACAACCAGTAGCATCCTGCTCCTTACCAGTAAACCCCCTTACTTCTAGAGCTGCTGATTGCCTGCATAAAGGACACTCCTTGGATCATATCATAGGACGTGCATATAAGGCTATTCAAGAGATGGCAGTGGAAACCACACTGCCCACTCAGCAAAGATGGAACAGTGAGTTAGATACAACACATAATTTAGAAGTGGAACAGGTTTGCCACTATGGCTTATAGGATAACCTCCTCAACCTATTGAGAGAATTCTCCTGGAAGTGTCATTACAGATTTTTCACATCTCCTGATGTGGTGGCTAAATATGCAGGTGAGGGGATGGTGGTGTGCTGGAGGGGCTGCAGTCACCCCATGGCAGATACAACACACATTTCCTGGGTATGCCCCAAAATACAACACTTTTGGCAAACAGTTATACACGAGATGGGGGCCACCTTTGACTGTCAGGGTGCACTCACCCCCTCACTAATAATGCTCTCTATACCTCCAGAGGGAAAAGAGTTGAACATGGCCACCCTACGCCTCATTCTTATATTGGTTTTGGCAGCAAAAAGAAACATAACTTGGCTGTGGCACATGAAAAATATACCAGCCAGGGAGATGTGGAGATCCATAATGGTGGCTCTGTGTATCGTGGATCAGTTGACATATATCTATATGGACAAACACCCCTGTTTGGAAACAATTTGGAGGAAGTGGGTATTCTACCAATTAGAAAACTACACAGATTTTTGTACCATAGGGGCATACCCTCCACTTAGGTAAAAGCGGGACTGCTACTCTCCTCTCTTTCTTACTTCTACTCTCCTTATTACTCTGTTATATCTGTCTGTCACTAATCTAAGTTTTGTATCTCCAAATTAAATTTTCTCCATAGCAGGTTAAATCGATAAGAGGACAGCTATTAAAACTAACCAGATGCTTTAGAAAATGTTTTAAAGCAAGCAGTGACTCCCATGTTATGAATTAATGTTGAAGACCTTCAGTAAATGTATTGTAACAAATAAAAATTGCACAATGTATTAGTTTATAGGTCTTATCACCTATACAGATATGTAAAGTGTAGCATGTATTCTGTTGTCTTTGGTTTTATGTTAAAATAAAAATACAGTTTAAAAAAAAAAAAGCAGAAAAGAGGGAGGTCATGAGCAGGGTACCACAGGAATCTGTCATGGGCCTGGTCCTCTTGAATATGTTCATCAGCTACATTACAAAAGGAATCCGGGAAAGGTTATGTCTCTTCACAGATGACACTAAGCTTTGTGGGAGGGTGGATAGTGATGAGTGCATTGGGGAAATGCAGACTGACTTATACAAGCTTGAGAGGTGGTCTAACGTGGCAGTCGAAATTCAATGCCAAAAGTGCAAGTTAATGCACCTAGGAAATAAGAATCCCAGGACAGTGTACAGGATGAGTGCGGTGAGACTTAGCTCTATGGCTGAGGAATGGAACCTTGGAGTTATCACAGTGACACCATCAAACAATCGAGCCAGTGCAACAAGGCCTTTGGTGAGGTAAGTAGGATGCTGGGGTGTATCAGGAGGGGTATTGATAGCAGGAGAAAAGAGATCTTTAGTGAGGCCACACCTGGCATACTGCACCCAGTTCTGGAGCCCTCACCTCAGGAAAGATAGGGACAGGCTGGAGACGGTGCAGCGCAGGGTAACAAAGATGATTCAGAGCCAACAGGGCAGGTCTTATGAGGAGCACCTTAAGGCACTGAATATGTGCTCACTAGAGACCAGAAGGGAGAGGGGAGATATGATAGACACCTTCAAGTTCCTAAAAGGAATCAAAAAGATGAACTCTGAGGAACTATTTCCCTTGAGTAATAGGTTGAGGTCATGAGGGCATGAGTGGAAACCGACAGGAGGGAAGTTCAGGAGGGACACTAGAAAGTATTATTTTACAGAAAAGGTAGTGGAGCCGTGGAATGGTCTACCAACCAAAGTGGTGGGTGCTAAAACTGTTAATGGTTTGAAGTACGGTAGGGACAGAATGAAGGATATAGTGGTGACTCGGGGCGACAGAAACTGGAAGGAGAGTAAGGGAGAGGAGCAGAAGGCTAGGAGGACCCTGGAGGGATAGTTGGTCCCAGGGTTAGATAGGGAACTCAGACAGACTGGATGGACCATTGGTCTTTTTCTGCCGTCATTGTCTATGTTTCTGTGTTTCTATGACTTAATGCCTTTGCATTCATTTTGTAGGGCACATATTTGCAGGCTCATATTATTAAAGATGGAAAAGTGTGTCCCATCTCACTGCAGCTCACCGAGCTCCCGAGAATTATTCTACACGTGTACTTTCTCCAAAATGTTTAGTAGGCACAATATAATGGGCCGGGGCCCTTCAGTGGCCTGCCTACCCTATCTACCACAACAACCTCAACTCTGCACAGTAACCTGCTCACCTCAATTATATAAAATATGTACTTGACACTGTTCTTCCAATCTGGGCACTTGCATGTCTGCTTATGTGCACCAGCCTCCTGGGTCCTTTTGTAACCAGGCAGAAACACTAACTATTGCCAACTCCCTATCTGGGTCATCCATTTCTTAGCATTTGTGACCAGTGTTTTGATACTTTTTTTTATTTACTGAATCACTAATTTATTGCTCGTTGCCGAACTGAGATTCCTTTGAACTCGAGTTACAGATACCTTTAGCCTGTATAAGGTGCTGACTGGCTTATTTGCTCCCAATACTGCTGCCAATTAGACACAGCTCCTAGTTATAGTCTTACTTAACAACCATACTCTAGCTTGTATTATTTGCTGCCTGATTTAGTTGCTGTCCCCTTAGGCTCAGCTCATAGTTATAGACTTATCAACCCTACTTTAGCTGGTATTATTTACTGCCTAGATTAGCTGTTACTGCTGCCTCAATAGTCACAGACCTTATCAAGCCTGCTCTTATTGTTATTGTTAGGTTTGCTGCCTGTTTTACTCACACTGTTTGCTTATAACTCTGCCTGAGCCTGGTTTGCCCAAGTTGATTAGCTGTTGCAATTGTTTTCACTGTCAAGGTATTTGCTATTGTTTTACCTAGGTAAAGTCATCTGCCTTTTACTACACCTCACTGTGCTCCATATCTTTCATGTTTATCTCACTCCTCTCTCTCTCCCCTCTCAGACCTATTCCCATGCCTTCCCCTCGCTTCCCTTTCCCTCTCTAGTTCAGCTGTCCTCCCCCTCCCTTGCCCAACCTTATCCTTCCCTCTCCACTCCCCTCACTCCTATCCTTGAATTCCCCCTACCCTACCGCTGCCATACATCTGCAGCTCTTCTAGACCCCCTCTGTAAATCTTGAATTTCTCCACCGCACCTTATTCTCCCTTCCACTGTCCTCCTTCCTCCTTCTCCCCCTCACTCTATGGGGCAGAAGTCCCACTCCAGTCTCCTTCTCCTATTCAGTTTCCTCCCCCTTGCCAGAAATGTTGACCCCAACCCTTGCTCCCCTTCTCCCACCTCTCCCCTCACTCTCCCTAAAGGCCTCAGCATTTTCCACAATAATGGTAGGATCCTCCTTCCTAAGCTTGACTCCCTTAAAATCTGGATCTCTCAACACTCTCCTGGCCTCCTATGCATCTCCAAATCATGGCTCTCCCCCAGGGTATCTGAGTCCATTCTGACTACCTAATTACCTCGTCTTCTATCAGGACCGTGGCAAGCATGGTGGTGGAGTTGCCTTATATGCAAACCTATCCTGTTCTATTACTTTTAGAGAAACTGTCCCTACCTCTCATGAGTTTCTTCTTGTCAAGCTTTACCTCCCTTTCACCCTCCCTATTTTTGTTGGTGTTTTCTGTGCCACTTCTAAAAATCTCTCCCTCCTCCCTGGTAAACTCTCTCTCTCATCTATCATGTTCCCATGCTGCATCCAGTGAGCTCATCCTCCTCAGGGACTGCATCACAAACTGGCTTTCCCCTGTCTCCATGCCCACCCTCCACAGGACTGAGTCCCTAAACCTTCAGCAATCATCAAACCCACCTGGCTCAATCCTCACTCTTCAAATCACTCCCTCCTGAACTGCATGCTCTCCTCCCACTCCCACTGTATCACTGCAACAAGCATTCTACCAGATGCCTTCTGTGACAACTGTATAACCTACTGCATCAGGAGAGTGAGGCTCACTCAATCCGCCACTAAATTCATTTGGTACAGGTCACTCAGATCACTTGACATAAATGTCCTCCTAAACAACTTTGCCGCCTCCAACTAGTTCCCTATCTATTCTGCTCCATACATTGACACTGCCCTATCCTTCTTCCATGCCATATTTAACCACACCCTGCTTAGAAAAGCCAGGGTAACATACTCCCACCACCACTGAATCTCACCTGCTCTCCTAGGCCTGTGCAAGTCCTGGGACCAAGCCTGGGCATGCTATAAATCCTCCAATTCCCTGTCAGATCTACTGTCCTACAGGTCCTTTAGGAACTCCTGCATGAAGGCTGTCCACACAGTGAAGGCCCACTACTTCAAATCAAACCTCCAGTCTAACCTTAACTCCTCCTCAAAATTCTGGAAAATCGTCCACTCCCTCTTTGAACCCCCAGCCCAGTCTGCTTCTCCTGTTCTCCTAGTGGATGGCTCACTGGTCTCCTATCCAAACTCAGTTACTGCTCATTTTAATGAACTCTTCACCACCTGTGCTCTACCTTTATTTCCCCTGCTGCCTCTCCCCTACCTCATTTACCTGAAGGCTTCCAATTCCTTCCGGTTGTCTATGAGGAAGTCTTTCTCACCCTTACCTCACTTAACCCTTCCAAGCCCAGCCCTGATGGATTGGATCCTAAACTTCTACACATCTCAGTTCTGGCCTGTGTCTCTCCTCTTGCTCACGTTCTGAACCTCTATTTCTTCCTCAGTGCTGTCCCTCAAGCCTGTAAGGTCACAAAGGTTCTGTCCCTGCACAAATGAGGTGACCCCTCCTCCCCCCTGGCAACTTTTGACTGATCTTTCCTTCCTTCACTTGCAAAGCTTCAGGAGACCATTGTCTACCCTAGGCTTTCTGACTTCCTTAAGCTTTGATTTTCTCTCCCTCTTCCAGTCTGATTTTAGGAAGCACCACTCCAACATCTCCTCCTTGCTGCGAGTAACTGATTCTGTCCTTACTGGGATGGATCAGGGACAAAACACTGCAGCCATATTCATTGATCTGGTCAAAGCTTTTGACTCTGTGTCACACCCTCTCCTCCTTGACAAGCTGAGCTCTGCTGGCCTCTCAGTCCCTGAAGTTGACTGGTTTCATTCATACCTCACGGGCCATCAACAGTCAATACAGGTGGAAGGTGTCCTGTCTCCTTCCATCCCAATCCTAGCAGGGATCCCACAGGGGCTCCATCCTGGGTCCCATGCTCTTCTTTATTTACTCAAACAACCTCCCCTCTGCATGTGACTCTTCACGTAACCACAAGTATGCAGATGATATGGCCATTTCCACCTCTGGCCCTTCAGTTTCAGCTGTGGAAGATCCACTCCAGCATAACTTCTACAATGTACTGAACTGGTTCCAAGCCTACCAACTCAGGGTCAACACCAAGAAGATTGTGTCTATGACCTTCAGCACCTGCCAGAAATTAGTCAGGCTTTGGCCCTTCCCTGTTTTTTCCACACTGGAGGGCACCCTTCTGGAGGTTGTCCCTGCCTTCAAGTATCTTGCTGTGTGGCTTGATAACAAGCTTGAATTCTCTGCCCACAGCAACACCATCCATGCCAAACTTCACAATAAATTTGGTTCCCTATACTGCAGTAAAGACTGTCTCTCTCCCTAGACCCGCTGACAATTGGTAATCAAAATGCTCCTCCCAGTCTTTGACTGTGCAGATGTGGTCTATGACATTGCCCCCTCTTCCTCCCTTGCCAGACTGGACACCCTCTGCAACACCTTCTTCCATTTCACTACCAACTCTCCCTCCATACTCATCATTAATCCCTCTATTCCTCCCTCTCCATCCTCTCTCTCCTGTTTCATTGCAAGTCTCACTGTGCATCATTCAAGTTCAAGTTCAAGTTTATTGCAGTAAAATACTCCATTGAGCAAGCTCATTCACAAGAAGGTCCTGGTACACATACACAGGCATACGGACACAACATACCGGTATCATTTTAATAAAAAATTCAAGTCAAGTGCTTACAGAATGCAGTAATAGTAAGTCATGAATGGATGCAACCATTTATGGCAGAATTCAGGACTAAACATTGGCTTCATGATCAGCTGATCTAGGTGCATTCAAATAGTATAGTGTGTAGGGATGGAAGTAAAAGCACAGTGGGCAGGTAGAGTAGAGGATAAAAGACATGGGAAAGACTGGGGGTTAGGAGGATAGGGGAGAAGTAGGAGTAGTGCAGGAGACAATAGGCAAGGTAAGCAAATCTTGGTGTCAATAGCAGAGGCACTTTTTTTTTATCTTATGTACTATGATCCGAGAAGGCCAAACATAAACATAAATCATTAAAGGAATAATGCCTGACAGGGTGGGTGTTATGCTGGGATAACATCCCACCTAGGGTGGTTGGGCCAGAGGCCACCAGCCGAGGACATCCAACACCGAGAAGGGATGTTTTCCCAGCATAACACCCACACTGGGGCATTATTCCTATTATACAATGTCTTGTTGTTTTATGCATAATTAAAAAAATAATTTGAAAGAATGTTTTTGTTAGTGTGTAAAAATATTTTTGCTTCTTAAGATAAGATGTGATGACACTAATGGGGGCAATCGGCAGGGATGTTATGCCAGGATAACATCCCTGCTGTGGTGGGCAACTGATCAATTAGAAGCCAGGATTCTTTCTTGCCATTGTATAATCATTGTTAAACACTGGTTTGGTTCCTTCCCATCCTACCTTTCCTCACTTATATCACCTGTCTCCTCCTCTTCTTACTCTCTCTCTGTACCAGGCACTCCTGTATCTTCTCCATTACTCACCTTGACTCCTCTGTTGGACAAGCAGCTTTCTCCTATCACCTCTCTTCCCTCCTGAACCTGCTCCCCTCTCACTTCCACCTCTCTCCTTCACTCCCTGCCTTTAGACATCAGTTAAGGCATCTTCCTGTACCCTCCTGTCCCTGTCAATGCCCCTCTTAACCTTCTGTCCTCTCTCCCCCCAATCAAGGCTACTTGTGACCATGCCTGAGGTCTGTTCTGGACCCTACTGGCACTGTCAACTACCCTGACTGGTACTGCACCCTCATGTCATCCTTTCATATTTGTCTGCATATCATTGCATTAATCCATGCTGTTAATTTTTTGCCTGTTCACCACATTATTCTGTTCTGCTGCCTATGTAACTACATTCTATGTTTTGAATTTTATTGTCTCAGTACTCCCTTCCTACTCCCCTGGTTCACACCTCGAAATGAGCCTCGACTCAGTGTGCCTTTCCTGGTTACCAATTTTTAAATTAAATAAAATTGGGGCGAGGCACTGTGCGGATTGCTCTGTGGGCCCTTTTGTATACTGTAAGACTGCCCATGAGGAGATGGACCTCCCACATCAGTCAGTAATTATTGCACAAAGTGCAGCATGTCAAACCTTTTACTTTTTTTCAAGGATCCTCACAATAACTAAGTTTTTGTGATAGCTACATACCTCTTGATTTATTTTATTTATTTATTTGATTATTCAGAAACGACCTTTGAGCAAGAGCTATTTTACAAAGGTTCCAGGTCATGAAACACAATACAATAGTACAGACATAGAATCACACCAGATACACCAGACTTAATTACAGCAAACAGCTTCAATTGGCAGCAAACAAAAATTGAAAGCAGATTTTAACAGCTATGTTCCTTGTAAACAAGCTTGTCAAGGGGAGAAGCCAGTAAATTTTAAGGAGCAGCCTCGTACAAAAGGCCTTGTCATTAGAAAAGGAGGGTGGGGTGGAAAACAAGAGAAAACAGTAAGTGATAGAGAAAGGCAGGGGTTCCAGCACTAGCAGGTATGAGACACAAGCAGTTGACTACAAGAAGTTAATGGGAGGAGGGCAGACCTGAGAGAAGAGAGAATCAGGATGAGGGGGATCAGGGAACAATGGTAGTATGGAGGTGTCCATGGGGTGGGGAGAAGAAGGAGAGCCCTGATGGGGTGGCTTGGTACAGGGAGGGCAAGGGTTTAGGGAGGAGTCCGAGTGAGGAAACAGAGTAGTTCACACAGAAAGGGGGGTCAAGGAGCAACAGAGGGAGTGCCTATATGTGGTGGCTTGGTACAGGAAGGTTGTGGGTTTACCAAAGAGTCTGAGTAAGGAAACAGAGTAGTTCACGCAGAAAGGGGGTCAAGGAGCAACAGAGGGAAGACAATGATTCTCCATCCTGCTATCAAGCTTCATTACCCTTCTGTAAAGTGCCACCATCTCTGGCTCTTCCATGACCTGCCAGTCACGGAGGGAACTAATCCTGGCTTCTTTGTCACCAACTCTGCATGTTAAATCTGCTATGGCCAGCTTCAAGGTTTTTATTTCCATAGAATGGTCCAGGGTGGCTTCTTTAATGGAGCTGAGCTCCTTAGAAAACCACTCCAGTGTCTAAGTCCACTGGGTGAGGATGGGAGTGGGGTAAGCAAAGAGTCATCCAGTTTATGTCTCTTAGGAGCTTGCAGTTGCTCGGGCAGAGGTGGCGGGGTGCTTGTCAATTCCATATCAGCTGCTTCATTGCTCATAGTTTTGCTAAAGTTAGTATGGTTCTCCAAATAGAGGTTGAATTATGCTCCCAGACATAACACCCAGCTACTGTAAACAAAAGAAAAGAAAGAATGTTTAGTGTATTTAGATGTTAATTTTAAGTAGTTTTTTTACATGGGTCCCACTGAGCTCTAGATGGTGCATCTGCACTAGCCCAGCAGCATCATTTGACTCGAGCTGAACTGAATATTTAAAGGGACAGCAATAATTTGATTGAACAGGCTCACATTAATGTCTATTTCAAGGCAAACAAAGTGAGCAAAACTGGATTCACAATTATTAAGGATGTAACTTTATCACAGAGGTCATGAAGATCACTGAAATTGTAAAGTCATGAGCCTCCAGGAATCTTCCTGTCTTGCTGATTTCAAGGTTTGTACATGAGTAGATATGATTTATACATGCATGAGTCATGCGATGTGCTCCTCTTCCACATTCCTACACCCTTGAAAAAGAAATGCGCGGTTACACAGTGCAAGTGTTGTCATCCACAAGCCTCCAAGTGCCATATTCCTGCTTAGAAGGTGTGGTGAAGGGCACAGATCATCATGGTAACTTAAAAGCTGTTTGAGCAGAGTATGGGATCCCAATGATCACGTTGTGTGTGATCATTCTGACATTGACTGAAAGACAGTCATGGTCAGAGGTACAACAGAGGTGTAACTTTGAAGGCAACTGTTTGACTGTACAGACTGCCTCTAGGTCAATACTTGGGGTGGGGATCCTCATGTAGAGAGGCACAAAATTAAAATTAAGGCTGCCATGCCTTCGGTTTGCAGTTAGGGGAACCTCAGGCCTCAGACCCAAAAAGTAAAAAGTATAAAAAAAGTAAGTGACTTTATTTAAAAGGCCAGATTAAATTTGAAAATTGTAATGATCTTCAATCAACAGGAAAACAGGAAAGCTTTCTGGGACTGCTTGTTTACTTTTGACAGAAACCACAAATACTGAAAGGAAGTTATTTTTATATAAACTCTATGCTGCATTTTATTATTTTGTTTTAGGGGGACTGTGCATGTATTGAAAAGCTAGCCTGATTTTAAATGTTTGTTAGGTCAGTATTTATTTGGGGGGGTTAAAAACAATTGTGTTAAAGAACTGAATGAATCTCAAGGGTAAAACCTTTGTGCTAGGTTGCTGAAACTTTGGGGTGAGACATTGATGAACAGGTACAGTGTTGTGCTAAGAAACAGGATACAGCAGCAGCATCTGCAGCAGCAGAAAGAGGCATGTTTAGGATGCTTAAAGAACAAACTCTGGTCAGAGCCAACATGGCTGCTGTGCTGCCTTAAGAACACCGGAGGGGATCTTAACGGCATTCACAAACAAATGGAGCCTGACTATTGCCCAGCTTGTTCAGGTTCTGAACAACAGGATTATGAAAGGAATCACAGGCTAGTCTGGGTACTAGAGTGGATAAGGAATCACTATAAATCAGGATGTTTGAACAGCATAAGTTATTCATCCATGTGTATGAAGCAGGTGTGGACATGAAGGACCTAGAGTCCCTTCTGACCTTAAATTGCAATGTTACTCACACTGCCTCTTGGGGCAGACATGAAGGACCTAGAGTCCCTTCTGACCTTAAATTGCAATGCTACTCACACTGCCTCTAGAGGTGGACATGAAGGACAGAGAGTGTCCCTTCTGACCTTAAATTGCTATGTTACTCACAGTGCCTCTTAGGGGTGGACATGGCGGACCTAGAGTATTTTATGACCTTAAATTGCAATGTTTCTCACACTGCCTCTAGAGGTGAACATGAAGGACCTAGAGTCCCTTCTGACCTTAAGTGCTATGTTACACAGCCTCTTTACAGCTGAACTGTCAAGTCACTGCTGTCTTCCCTTGGACTTCCCAACACGCTGGAAAGGTTGAAAGCAGAGGAAAGAGGACTGTCAGGTTTTAGTGTACTGCATCTCAAGTGACTGTCCCTGTCAGTTAATTGCACTGAATGGTTACACAAAGAGTGAGCAAAAAAGCTCCACTCAGCTTGCCCTGGCTAACTTCCATATCCCACCAGCAAGGAGAGATCCCGAGGTGACACTGCCGCTGATATCTGTATTTCATAAGAATCATAGGAATCATAGGAAGAATACAGTTCAAGAGGCAAACCTTTTTGGAACTTGCCACCAATTTACAGGTGGAAATAATATTTCAGATTACCCATACGGTTATCCAATTTATTTTTAAATGTTAGCATGGTATCACTCATTACAATATCAGATGGTAGATTATTCCATGAACTAGTTACTCTCTGAGAAAACCAAGAGTTTCATTTTTCAGCCTTGTTTGTGTCTGCTTTTAATTTATACTTATGGGATCTTGTATTACTACCATTGGTTGGTTTAACTAGACCAACTGTTACTAATAAGGCTTCATTGTGTACTGCTTTATATGTCAGACATAAGTCTCCTCTTAAATATCTGTAATGTTTTGAATAAAAGACCTAATTTTTTAGTGTCTTTGAGTAGTCAAGTTCCTATAATTACTTATTCTTTTGGTAAATTTTCTTTGTATTCCTTCAATTTGTTTTTGACATCCTATTTTTGAGGGGCCTGAAAGGGGCACAATATTCCAAATTAGGTCTAATAAGGCTGGTAAGCAATGGCATCAGTATTTCAAGTTCTCTACTTTTATATTTCTCAGTATGCTTCCCGTAAGTTTATTGCTCTTATTGACCATACATCTGGTATGTTCCTTGAATTCAAGTTTATTAGAAACTAGTATACCAAGGTCCTTTTCACATTCTGTTTCATTTATAGCTAAATTATTGATTTTATATTGATACTGAAGATTTCTTTTTCCCAGATACATAACCTTGCATTTTGGTATATTAAACTGCATTCCATTATACTTTTCCAGGATACTAAAGAGTTTAGTGCTGACTGCAATTGGCATGCTGACTGTAAATTGTTAATAATTCTTCCCAATTTACAGTCGTCAGCATATTTAGTAATCCATCCATAAGCTAGAGACAACATGGATGCTATAATAATGTTGAATAATGTTGGACCCAGGACAGAGCCCTGGGGACCTCCACTTGTGACTGTACCACTGGTGGATTTGAAACCTCTTATAGAAACACGCTGAGTCCTATTTTCCAACCAGGATATTATCTAATTTATGATACGAGGATGTATTTGAAGCTTAATTAAGTGGCTGATCAGTATTTTATGAGACATGGTATCACAAGCTTTGGTATAGTCTAAAAAGATAATATCGACTGGTAGGCCCTTATCCAGAGATGCACTGACAGGTTAAAAAAATTGCAACTGATTGGTTAGGCATGATCTGCCAACCATGCTGTGTACTATCTAAATGTCCATTGCTCTCGAGGTACTGAGTTATATGTTTCTGAATTAGTTTTTCAAGTAGTAGCCTAGGACAGAGGTCAGACTAATTGATTTGTAATTCTGGACATTATTTTTATTACCTCCCTTATGTATTGGGGTTATGAAAGCCCTTTTCCAGTCATCTGGAATTTTACCTTCTGATAGTGATAAATTAAATATCAGTGCCAAGGGACCCGATAATTCAGATGCCACATTTCTTTAAAATACCAGTGCTATACCATCTGGTCCAGGTGCACCATTTCATTTAGAGCTATTTGTAACATTAATAACATCTGATGCATTAGTGATCAATGGCATATTATCATCTGTTGTTTTAACACAATGAATTATTTCTTCGGTCTGATATACACTAAGGAAGTATTCAAGTTTTTGAGCAGTCTCTATTTCTTCTACTATAACCTCATTATTCACAAGAAGTGGTCCAACTTCAGTTAAATTTATTATCAGAAACCTGTGTTGCTAGTTGTAGCTCCATGTTTGTTTGTTTTTTTGTATGATTTATTAGAAGTTTAGTTTTTTAAACCATTTTCCTATATCTTTCCTTAGCTTGGCTAGTCTGTTTGTGCTTGCATTTATAGTATAGCTTTCTCTTTTTGTTAACGCATTTTTTATAGTTTTATTCCACCAGAGCAGAATTCTTTTACTATTTATATATTTAATATGATCTGGAACCCAACATTGTATACAATGATTAATAATAGATTTTAATTTGACCCAAGTTTGGTCCAGGCTGAGGTCTACCAATTGTTCCTGACAATGCAAGCTTTGCAGGAATTTCTTTATTTCATAATAATTTGCTCTGTAATAATCTTTAACTTTGGATTTTCCTCTATTTTATTTATTTATTTAGTTTTTGTTGACCGGGTAAGTGCACTAGACAAATCCTGCCTATTTTCAGGCATGACCTGGGGAAGGGGGATACAGATGAATGCCAACTGACCTTGAACCAGATTAAGCTGTTGGTGGTATTTTTAGTGAATGAGGTAAATTTGGCCTGGACACCAGGGAAATTCCCCTACTCTTTTTTCGATAAGTGCCATGGGATCTTTAACATTCACCTGAACTACCACCAATCCAGGCAGATGGGACCTCGGTTTAATGTCTCAACCAAAAGAGGCTTTATGACATGAATTTGGTGTAGTTTTTAGATTGGTGAGCACCATATCATGGTCACTATATCCAAGTGGTGGAAGAAGTTTAGGGTCATTAATATTATCTTCAAAATTTGTGAAAATTAGATTGAGTATATTTACCCCTCTTGTAGCTACTTTTGCACTCTGAATTAAGTCATTTTCAGCCATTATATCAATAAATTTGTTGTCAAGGTGACTTTTGCCTTCCATAGTCTCCCAGTTAATTCCAGGTAGATTAAAATCCCCCATAAGTACATAGTAATCATTTATCTCCATTGCTTCAATTTCTGTCAAGAAGTTATTATTTTGTTCTTCTTCTAGGTTGGGTGACCTATATCCTAAACCAATAGTAAGTGGATGATGTTTAGTGCAAAGCATAGCCCAGATAAGTTCGTTATCACTGTTTTCATAATTCTTACAGAAAATCTGATTAACAAGTAAATAATTAACACAATAAAGGGCTACACCTCCTCCCTTTTTGTTGTTTCTGTGCTTCTTTATACAGGTGTAACCAGGAATATCCATACCCTAGTATTGGTTGGTGTGCCATGTTTCAGCAACACCACATATATCTATTGAATAATCAATGAGAGTTGTGTTGGGTCCTCCCTGGCTCTACTGTATCAAACTGTGCATTTGCCATTTGTTCTATTCCTCTGGGTTATTCACTGGCCTCTCCTATCCCCTTTTGAAAACTGATTGACGTACTCTACAACCTCTATCCTGCAAAGCCTTGTTGCCTGTTAAACTCTGCTTACTGCCTGCCTCCTTGATACTGTGTTTTATCTTCCTCCCACTGGCTAGGTAAATGTCCCCTGATGTTGCTGCATTGACTGTGCTTATAACTGTTGCCTTTACTTATACCTGCTCTTACTGTTTGTCTGTTGTACCTGAATGTGCCACTGTAATCTCCTGGGTCGCACCTGAAAATAGGCACTTGGTTGTCTAGTGTGCTTACCTGGTAAACAAAAGCAAATAAATAAAATAAATAAATTCTGCCATCGTAAATGTAGTCATAATAATATCATAATTCCTACCAGGTGCAGCACCTCTGTCATAAACAACAAAGTTTCCATTAGCAAGTCTCAACACTGAACTCTACATGATATGTACTTTGATGTGTTTATGGATTTAAAGTCACCTACAGCTACCATGTGTTAACATTAATTGCATGAGGAAATATATACAAAGTTCCAAATTTTAATGAAGCAAAAATCTGCATTCCCTCATAAAACTCCAATGCATAAAAAGTACAAATAATGTAACAACTAAGACATTGTTCATGTTATTTGAAAGAGTGTATATATGCTATTTAAATTTTTCAATAAAAGATTAACTAAATAATCTCTCTGCTATTTTAAATCCACTGTTGTAAACTGATATATCACTTTAAAATAAACTGAACTGATATAAATCAACTGTACCATGTAATAGAATGTAATCAAGAAACACACCAGGGCAGAAATAAACCGGGAGATGAATTCTTCCAAATGGGGCAGCAGAGATCATAACATTGTCGTCTTCCCCAAATCCACTTAATTCATATGCACCTTCAGTGTTTTTGCCCTTGTCAGGCTCATGTGCCAACCTACATTGTAAACTCTGTGTCCAGTTGTGTGCTGACCTTTTTTGTCCAGTCTGTGTTTCAACCTTTGCTTCCAGTCTGAGTGTCAACCTTTGAGTCTAGTCTAGATGCTTTGGTGTGCTTCATGATTACATTCTAGGAAATGGTGCAGTTGATTTATATCAGTTCAATGTATTTTAAAGTGATAGACAAGTTTACAACAGTGTGTTTAAAATGAATCCAGTGGAGATGAGCAGTGAGTGCCTCTGCCCTACTGCCCACCAGCATTCACATCGAAGCTCTGCCAGCAAGCCAGCCAGCTGCTCAGTCTCTCTCTTGAGACTACTGAATCACCTGCATCTTTAACTCCCTGTTCATGCTGCCATGCAAAAGTCCAAGTGCTTGCATCAATGCATAAACATCAGCAATCCCCATCCACAATTCCTTCATTATGGTTGGCAGTGTACAAACCAACCCAATGGCCGGTGTGATGGTCACGTTGCAGTTAGCTGCTGTTGGCCTCTCCTCACATTCAAGTGGCAAATTGGAAAATGCAAGCACTACTGCCATCGGCTCTTCCATGAACCACCAAAGTAGATTACAGTTATCTACAGAGAGAAAGATAAGTCTGAGCGTGTTGTAAAGTGTTCAAATAAAAGCAGAACTGTCTTGCAGAGTTGCAAACATTGGACCCAGTGACTCCAAAGGCAAGAACAACTCTGCAGAAGTCGAGCCAACAGGCTGCTATGCTGCTTTGGCATTCATGAACAGAAGCCTGATGTGTTGGAGGGCAGGCAGAAGAGTGGGCACCAAGAAAATAGTGTGGCAGTGGGGGGGGTGGCAGTACTGAATGGAGACAGTGGTGTGCTTCCAGTAGCGGAGTGACTGTTCTCCAAGTCCAAAATGTTGTGCTTTGTTTAGAATCTGGTGACATGTTTCCAGAGTCCCCTTCTTTCTCTTTGTAATAGCAAGACAGCATGCATAGCTCCGCAGCTGTAAAAAGAGTGTAAACTCCAGCTGCGGTAGAAAGTAATAGGTAGCCAGTCCTGAAGCAGAACATCAGTGTAACAGTGGTGCTACACCACTGCTTACAACACCCATGACCCGGGTTTGTAAGCAAGCTGGGGTGCCAGCTGGAGTGCATTACAGTGTCATCCACCTGCGTAACCACAGGTGGCAGCGCACTTGGAGCAGCTGATGGATGTGCCTGTGCTCCATACGTTTGTATGCAATGAGCTTGTGAACACACACACACACACACACACACACACACACACATATATCAGCATCTCTGGAGATAGTGAAAGAAGATAGCAGAAAAATGGCCGGCACATGGGGCAGCATGGGTGGTATGAAAGACTGACCACCAACAAGCCCCACGTCAGCGATGTGGCCATCTCAAGAACTGGTTCTTGTGCTGCAGCAGATGGGGCCTCACCATGGGGGTTGAGCCACTGGGTAGATACAGGAGGTAGCTGGTAAGTCCGTAAAAAAACAGGTGACTGGGGGGGTCAGTCTCGAAGAAGGGCACAGCTGGACAGAAGGAGGATCAATAGAGAAACTAAATAAAAAAATAGGTGGCCAAGTCCAATCTGTTGGCAGTGTGTGCAAAGCTGATAGTGATCCAAATTTGTGAATGAGCTTGACTCAACACATCCATAGTAGGAGGATAGCTGGTACCACTGCAACACTACTACCTGAGTGACTCCATGGGTGGCAGTGCAGTGGCTATACATCATGGAGGGGAAACCTGACTGGTCTCTGCTCTGTAGCTGATGTCCAAGGGGGTGGGAATGGGGACAAAGTGACTCCCTGTCTTGAGTAGGATGATCCAGGGTACCGTCATCATGCCCTGACCCCAGTAACCATTCTCTCCTCCTCTTCACCCCAATAAACTCTGGAGTCTGGAGGTAGAATGTGGTGTGGCTATACCAGATTCCAGCCATCACATGGTGGGAGGGGTATGTTGCCCTGCCAATGTGCTTGAAATGGAAGAAGAGCTAAATGGCAATGACTCAGGGTGCGGGGCTGAGTTATCTCCTTTTTATGGCTGCATGGCAATATCACTATGCTGACGTATTGCTGTGAGTAGGGGATTGAGGACTGACGGGATTGTGAGAGTTTGGTTTTCCACTTAATAGTTTGGTTGGCCTGCATAACTCATATTACTCCTCTGTTTTCTCCATTTACCACAGTGGTGTGTGTGTGCCTGCAACACTGCCTGCAGTAGATAGCACTATTTCCAGAGCCCCTGTAATAACTGTGCCTGTTAAAAGAGCTTAAGGCAGTAATGGCTGTAATTCCTATTGAAACACATTTATCATTTTAAGGGCATATAAGATAAATAGCTTTGGAACTGCTAACATCCATAAACAATGCAGGGTTTTATTTAACTTTAAAAACTGATTAGTGTTTTGCCATAAAAGTGCTAAATCTTTGTAAAAATGCATAGCTCTTGCCTCACTGTGTTTAACAAACACAGCACTTCTAAAAAATCTGTATAAATGCTTTTTGTACAGTTAGTACCGTCCCAAGAAAAAAACTGCTAATCAATTATTTAAAACCCTGCAATGAAAAGTTGATTTCCTTTCAATGGCACTTCTTTCCCTGCACTCGGGAACTGCATTCTAATGTGCATTCCAGTCTCTGCTTCAGCTTGATTCAACATTACAAGATTTTGTCTTTAAAGAGATTGCTCCTATTACGTACTTATAATTTTTTTATTGCTGCCTATTTACCTGATTATGTGATATATGTGTTGATTTCCTGCGAAATGTGTCTTTAAAACAAATATATTTATAATTATGTAGATAATTAAGTTGTATGCCTTTTCTAGTTTTTTATTGCTTCCATATCCCCCTGTTCTCAGATTACATTGCAACATATTTGAGTCTTAAGCTTTGATTATCCTGGTCATTACTATTCAGCCTTCTTGTGTGCTTTTAAATACATAGAGGTTGTTGTTGCTGCTGTGCACATGGATGGCTTCCATCTCCCCCTCCTTTCAGATTACCTTGCAACACAGTTGAGTCTTAACCTTTGATTAACCGGTTGTTAATCTTCAGCCTTCTGGTGTGCTTTTAAATACATAGATGTTATTGTTGCTGCTGTTCACATGTATGATATATGTATGTTCTTATACCGTTCTCTTTGGGGTGTCCCTGAAAAATGGACTGTACTGTCTCAGTGGGCCTACCCAGTTACCAAAATTCAATAAATAAATAAAGGACTCTAGGACCATCATGTCCAAGACCTCACTGTTTAACAGGAGGTATTGTAAGTCTCAGGAGGTATCTGCATTCCAAAAGAAACTTGTTACTTTACTTTAAATTAACTGAAGAAAAGTTAATCCCTCCTGATACAGGAAAGTGTGTGGATTAAAATTTTATAAAACCAGGCACACATTTCACCTGGGGTTTGAGCAGTCAGCCTTGGCTTGATGCAGGGGACTGATGACTGAGCTTCAACTATCCAGGAGTCCAGAGCATACCACTTTTATTGAGAGGGCTGGGTGTGGGCACAGGAAATAGTGAGAGGCAAACACAGGTGAGGGTCTGTGGCAGCCAGGTGTGAGAGGCATACTGGTTAAGACATGGGTGTGGGATTTGTGACACAAACACAGAGCAGTCAGAGGCGTGTGTATCTACTACTATTATTATAGCTAGGCAGTCACCAGGAGCCAAACCCCCAGTGCCACTCCCCACCCCCAACACTGAGTGCCCAGTTCCAGGGTAGGATGGTAAACTAAAATGAAAAGTAAGTAGCCACTTACTGCTCAGCCCTGGTGCCACCAAACTCCCTCATTTCTGGCACCAAGTGCCCAGCCCTGCAGTCAGACAGTACATGAAGAAAAGTAAGCAGACAATGACAGTAAACCCTCGGTGCTGTCAACCCTCCATTCTGAAACTAGGTGCCCAGCCCCCAGGTCCAAGAGTCAAGGAAAAAAGTAAACAGACAATGGGAGCCCAACTCCAGTGATGTTTTAGAAAGAAACGTTAGTTGTTTTTTTGCCCTATTATAGCATTGCTCCCTGCTGTTCATTGTACTACTGCACTTTTGTGTGCTTGCCACTCATACATCAAATAAAAAGCAGCTTTATTCTATAGTCAGCAGTAAAACGTAACCAGCTTCATAAAAAAAGACATGTGAATTCATAGGATGAATACTAAAAACAACAAAAGTGCAGTAGTGCAATGAATAGCAGGGAGCAATGCTATGCCAGACTGGGGCAAAAACAACTAAAGTTTCACTCCAGAAGCAGAGCTTCATCAGAGTTAGTAACTTAATGCAGAAGTACCCTTATATTATCCCGCACTAGAGCTGAATAGCACATATATGAACAGCATTGTCAATAACAGCGCGGTTCATTCTGTGCTATGTAGAACAGCGGCAGGAACAAATGCCACAAGTAAAGGCAGCAACATTGGCTGGCCCAGTGGCGCTGATGGCTGAGGCACTGGATGCCTTACCTCATGCTACACCAGCGACCCAGGTTCGGGAATAACGTTGGGTCATCAGGGAGCCGGCATGGGGGGAGGGAGTGGGATTGAGCAACCATAAGGTAGCTCTCCCCTCCTGGGGTGGTTGCCCACACCCACCTCATAGTTCTGCTCCCACCGGGTGGAGGTCCAGTGGGAAGCATAGGTGGGATGGAGCAGTGGCAATAGCAGGGGTGGGGCTGAAGGGCCCAAGCCAGTGGTACCCAACATGCACCTCCACACATGTGCACATATGTGTCTGGTGGGGCACTGGGTCAGGGAGAAAAATGGGGTAAAAATCCTAAAATAAATATGGAAAAAAATGGCAGTGCCACTGGTAGCAGTCACAAAGCACACTGACAACCACTACCAGTCCAAACATTTATTTTACTGGGGGGCTCCTCCCCCCAAACCCCCCACCCCTGAACTAGAATAATCAACTATGAGTCAGAGTTGGATTACAGGAGAAAAATAAAATTTCAGAGACCAGGATTACAACCCTGGTGTCCACCACCGTTGGCAGAGAGGACTGAGACATGGAGCAGCTCAGCCAGCCTTCTCGATTCCCCAGCCCTTGTTTTCTTCCTAGTACCATGGACAGTGACTTTGGTAGCGCTTAATGCACAGCACTGTTTAATCCCTGTCACTGTCCATGACACACCATTCGGACAGCGCTGTTTTTCCTTGCGCTATATTTGTAGCACTATTGTAACTGGTTACCATATTGGCCACCACCAGTGATGTGTACAAATTAAAAATTTAAAACAATGAAAGTGATGCATCCTCACGATATGAGGAGGCACTTACAAAATTACAACCAGCAATTAAGATAATGAAAAGTATAATATCAAACCTGGTATAAACTACCCACAAGGCATATTTTCACAGTTGGTTAGTGCATGTAATTAAAAAAAGCTTTACATTTAAACTACAATATCAGGAAATATAAATGATATGGCAATCCATTTTGTGGATGTTGGAGTGAAGCACTAAGGATATAAAATGTACATGTATTCATTTATATATCCCTTCTCTTGAGAGGCGTTTTCTTTAGGACTGTGGAACCAATGAACTCTGCAGTACAATGATTCCAAATGTCAGGAATCTATTCTTAAAAAAACAGATAAAAGCAGGGCATTATTATATCAGATGCTCAGCCATTATGGATGTATATACCTTGGGGGGCTCGCTATAGCCCAGGTGTGAAAGTGTGCTTTGAACTTGTGCACTTTCTGTAAGATTTCTATAGACAATCGTTATCTCCAGTATAAAAAGATGGCATACCGTACTTTGCAATAGAAGTGTTTTTTTTTGTTTTGTTTTTTTTTTATATTATGATTATGGCTAAATGAGCATCTGATATAACAATGTCCTGCATTTTATTGTTTTTTAGAATACATGCTTGACATTTGTATTTTGTATCACAGAATTCATTGGATCCACAGTGCTAGAGAAAATGTCTCTCAAGAGAAGGAAAATATATGGATGAACACCTGAACATTTTCTATCCTTAGTGCTTCACCCCAACATGTGTAAAATGGACAGCTATATAAATTTATATTTACTGATATTGTGGTTTATATGTAAAGCTTTTTTTAATAATTGTATCTACTAACCAAATGTTGAAAATATGCCTTGTGGGTAGTTAATACCAGGTTTGATGTTGTACTTTTCATTACCTTTATCGCCAGTTGTAACTTTATGAGCCTCCTCATAGCCTGAGGATGTGTCACATTAGTAACAGGCTGATAATGCCTCTTTCATATATGACACTGTATGCCATATTACAAGTAATATGAAAAAGTTTAAATAGAACCTTTAACAACAAAAAACTGTACTACTTCCTGATATCATGAACATTCACTAAAATCATTTTGCAGCCCTATTGGCTCTGACTAGAGTTTGTTTGTTAGGTTGCTCTATGTGGGCTGCACATGTGACTTTTTGTGATACTTAGAATTGTTGTCACATATACTGTATATTAATCAGTGTATTTTTCCCTCTGGCAGACCTCTTCTTCTTTTTTTTTTTGTTGTTAGATTTTTGAACATATTTTTTGTTCCATTGCCAGTGCTGGCGGCAGATTTACCTGCCTAGCTGGCCCCTCTGGCTGGGGGTCATCATCGAGCTCAGCACTGGGAAATTTTCCCTAGTTTCCCTCTTTGTCCCCCCTTCCCCCCGAGGATGCCAGCATGAAGGAATAACATCTAGGCTGGCAATGTGCTAACACATGTTACCAAAATGGTTACCCGGTTACCAAAGATATGTCCCAGCCAAGTGCCTAATGTCATCCTCCCCCTCCCAACACCACTATCCTTGCATTGCCACCTGGGCATTCAGAGGTGGTAGTGTCAGAGTGGCATGACAACCCTCCCTCCCCAAGAAGAGAAGAGCATCCCCCTGGGCACTCAATCCTCCTCCTGCCGGCCAGTCTCCAATGACCCAGGCCCCTTCCCAAAACTGAGGTCACTAGCATCAGGAGTGGTAGCGCTACCACTGCACCAACAGACAGGCTTGGTAAACTTCTTCTTATACATCCCAGATTATATGGGTGGTCCTGGACCTTGAATGCCAGTATAGCGTACAGATACAGCTTCAAAAGAAGTTGATTTTGTAACTCTCTACATGAATCCCTTGTCCCCTAATCCACAACATAAAAGCTGACCATCTCTTGGATTGAAGACCAGGTAACTTTTTGGCATTGAGTTGTATCATTAAGTAGCAGAAAGAGAGAGAGAGAGATTTTCAACAACATTAACATGACACAGAAACATACAAAGAAAAAATTGATTTTTTGGATATTTTTATTGTTGAATTATGTCCATTTTATTTCTGAATGTGCCGCCAAACACTGACATGTAGTTTGCTATGCAGCTTAAAGTTTTTCACATTTAAAATACACTTGTGCTTACATTTTTGAAGATATAAACTGAATCTCAATAACAAATTACACTAATGACACAAATGGAGGCAACTGTAGCAAAGGCACCTGTCAGAAATGCGTCTGCCAAATATGACAAATCAAAGGTTTCTAAAATGAGCACCAAAGAATTCTGTGCTTAGTATGCCCGTAATGTTTTCCGTGTGAGAGATGAAAAACTCTTCTGCTCCTGCACATACAACGTGCCTGTTGATTTCAAGAAAGGCCAGCTGTGACAAACATTTGAGTAGTACAGTTTGTGTAAAGAAATCTTAAAGTTTAGAGAAAAGCAAGTCACAAAGTGCAAAAGGGCACAAACAAACACTGAAAGAACTTTTTAGAAATTCAACTAAGGAACAGTTACATAGATGAACAGAATTTTACAAATTAACAGAGGCTTTTACAGATGCAAATATTCCACTGCACAGTCTTGAAAATAACTCCCTAAAATCTTATCTAGAAAATGGTTAAAATACATTGGGATAATTCCCATAGCCCATCAGCTAAAACAATTGTATCTACCAAAAGTGTTTGAGGGACACTAGTCAGAACCTCAGGGGCTAACTATACAAAGGTTAGCACCAGAACTAATGGGGTTTGCACCAGCGATATCTAGATTTGTGGCTTGCATTAAGGGGGCCATATTCTGAAGCCCCTATAACGCACACTAAACCCGCTAGCACCCAAACACAAACATAACATCATGCCCATGCAAATGCAGGGGTCCCCTCCTGCATATAGGCACAGTGACATGTTCAATGGTTTATGATGGTAGTAAATGACACACAAATTGGCACTATTTACTGCTGCTGAAAACCACCTCTAAACCAGGAGTTAAGCCTATGCCCCAACCCCACCAATGGCAGGATGGCTGTACTGCAGTTGCCCACCCCTGATAGAGGTCTCAGGATCTGGTGTCTAGTGGGCACCCTCAACACCCATCCCTTATAATGTAAAATATCTCTGGTGTTCTAGTGGCACCCCCAATCACCAATCCTGTGTTCCTGAGACATCTCCCTTGTGACTAGTGGCTTCCCCATCCCCCAATCACCCATCCCATGTTCTTTAAACATCTCCCTGGTATCTAGTGGCCCCCAATCCCTGAATACCCATCCCATGTATTACAAAAATATCCCTGGCAGCTAACAACATCCCTCACCCCCCCAATCACCCATCCCGTGTGTTCCTAAGACATCTCTCTAGTATCTAGTGGCACCCATCATCCCCAATCACCTGTTTCATGATCATTAGACATGTCCCTGGTGTCTAGTGGCTCCCCCACCTCCCCAAATGTGATCCCATGATCAGGATCTCCCTGGTGTCTAGTGGTACCCCACCCCCTGATCAGCTGTCCCATGTTCCTTAGACATCTTCCTTGTGTCTAGTGGCACCCCCCACTCCCTGGGGTGCCTGTGAATGATGATACAGCATGCCATGGTATCTAGTGGTGCAGCCACCCCCCAAATGCTCATCACCATAGATACCTGGTGGGCAGTGGCTGGCAATCTGCCCCACTTGTCCCATGTGCTCCCAGAACATGACCCATCTGACACCCCCTTACCAGGGTGTCTGAGGGTGTGATTGGAAATGTGGAATCCTGATATGGCAGCTGGCACAGCCCTCATCTCACCTCTTCAGCCAGCCACCATATGAACCGACACTGAGCATGCATACTGTGTGTTTGCTGAAGAGGGTTTCCAGTGCTATCTGGTTGATATCTTTCAATCCACCTCTCCTACCAATTCCAAATACAAAAAATACTGCTTTTTTGGGGTATCATAATTAATTATTAAACTATCAATTGAATACATTATGATTTAGCTAATCCACAAAACCAACTGTCTCCTATGTTGAGCCCTCCCATATACACAGAACATAATCTATGTTTCAGTGCCATTTTTGGATGTTATTAAAGAAGGGGTAGATGTGTTGATTGTGTACCACCCCTTCCTCCAACTATCCTAGAAAAAGGTTGGCATAGAAGGGGGCAAAGTAGTTCCTATGGCTGTGTGGAGTAATCTTAGTCCCTTAGGTATTTTTATTTTGTGTGCCTCAATTTCTACTTAATACTCAGTTTACTTATCTCATTTATCTTTTATCTCTGAGTCTGTCTTCAAACCCCTTTAAGTCTGGTGAATGCTTCTGTGAAAGTTACATTTCCTTCGTTTTCTCCCAGTCTTTCCTCATCAATCATTAATCAGGATGTGAATGCATTCTGCTGAAATGCAAGTTTGCTTTTGGTTTAAAGTTCTCTTTTGTAAAGCTTGATGGTGTCTTATTAAGGCCTGTATGACCCCAAGTCCATGTCTCTTGCACTCCTGAATGTACTGGGTTTGTGCAATTCAGCTCCAAATGGAAAATGCTGAAAGAGGATGCACTAGAGCATGCTGCAACAACTGATGAACAAGTATTTGTCAATGCTGGATGTTTGCTTGCTGATATTAGCATTGGACATGCAGGAGTTAGACAGATACAGAATAGGAACGGCAGTGAAGTATTGAACTCATGCCAATCCCACCTCCACCCTGCAGAGATGGTCAGGTATTGGGGTGTGCCTTTGGGTAATCACCCATAATGCTCATGGCATTTCAACTCATCCCATCCTGTAGACACCGACAAGTGTTGAGGTGTGCCTTGGGGTGTTCTACTTCACAGCCACCCCAATTTCATAAGGGCATACACTGAAATGGGTGCAGTATAGGTGAATGGGGTGAAGTCTGGGGCCGAAGAACCCAAGGCACACCTTGATGCTTGTCATTGGCCCTCAGGGGTGGGGGTGGGGTGGAATGGCATGAGACTACAGCCGGCAGTCCAAAGGCACCCCTGATGCCTGTCAGTCTGCACAGGGTGGAACATTATGGTTAGAAACTCTAATGCCCCAGGCTTTTGTTGGTATTTGCACTACATACTTTCAACATGGCCTTTTTGTGACCCCCACCTCAGAAAGCATTTGGGACCTCTGCTCATGAACAGTGGCACTGTGATTTTGTTAATGTGTCCCAAACTTCGATTTTTCACAACAACTGTGCCACTCTGTGCCAGATGTGCGAAAACACAGATCAGGCAGGCTGTGAAGAATGACAGCTGTACCATTCATAGGGAGGTGTGAAGAGATGACAATGTTGAAAATCTGGAGTGAAAATATTAAAAATACTTGAACGTCCAAGCATATGTGGAAACTGCGCAACGCATGCTTGTAACACAGTCATTTAGTGGAATTATTTCACCAAATTTTCAACATAGACATTTTGTGACTTCTGCTCATGAACACTGTCATATGATTTTCTTAATCTGGCCTAAACATTGATTTCCCACAGCAACTGCGCCATTGTGCACCAGATGTGCAAACACACATTTTGGGCAAGATGAGAAAAATTACAGCTGTACTGTTCATATGAAGGTGTGCAAAATGGGCAATGTTGAAAATTTTGAGTGGAAAAATTTAAAGTTATGAGTGTGCGTGGAAACTGCGCAATGCACGCTTGTAACATAGTCATTTTATGGACTTTTGTCACTGAATTTTCAACATAGGCATTTTAGGACCTCTGCTCATGAACAGTGTCACTGTGATTTTCTTAATCTGTGCCAAACACTGATTTCCCACAGCAACCATGCTATTCTGCGCTGGAAGTGCGAAAGGCAAGGATGTAAAAAACTACAGCTGTACTGTTCATGAGGAGGTGTGGAAAAATGCCAATGTTGAAACTCTGGAGTGAAAATATTACAAATTTATGAACGCACTAACGTGCATGGAAACTGCGCAATGCACGCTTGTAACACAGTCATTTTTTGGAATTTTTTCACCAAATTTGCAACATAGGCTTTTTGAGAGCCCACCTCATGAAGAGTAACATCATCATTTGGTTAATCATCCCAAAAGGTGATTCCATGCAGTGACCGTGAAATCACCTTTCAGGACTAAATAATGCCATGACAGTGACTGAATTCATGAGGAGGGGTCCCAAGAACCCCATGTTGAAAATTTGGTGCCAAAATGGAAAAAAATGGCCAAGATATCCACATAAATTGAAAAAAAAATATTTATGCCATTATACAGCTTACCAGCATTTCTTCAGTTCATAGTGGCTTTGAATCAATCAATCAATCAATCAATCAATCAAAATCTTTATTTAATCAGGCTGAACATCATTGAGCACAGCTCATTTACAAGATGGACCTGGTGGTCAAAAGTGCAAGTGTTATTACATTGACAAGGGTATCATAAACAGTAATACAATGACAGGGGTAACAAAAAACAGTAATACAATGACATAAGTGCTAGTATATAACAATATACATATGTACAAGGCATTAACACTTTTAATCTGGGAGACAGTAGGCAGTTGGCACATCAGAGTTAATATGTAGATTATAGGACCTAGCAGGCATTTTGAGGTGAATCTTGGGACTGGGAACTGGAGTTTTCAGCATATAGAAACACGAGCAGAAAGGAAATTGGGTAGGGCCGTGAATGGAGGCCTTGTGAAGCAGTTGCAGAGTTCTGGGAATAGGGTGGTGAATAATCTTTTGAAGGATATTAAGGGTGGGAGGTTATTTAGCTTCATGTTTTTTGGTTTTTTGAAGAGTGCAGACGTGTTCCCGGTTCACCAAAGATCGTCGTGCTGGGCTCCAGAGGTAAGTGTGGAGTGAGGGGGGTGTGGGGAGGTGAGGTGCGTAGAGGGTGGCTGCAGGTTGGGGGATGGGGCAAGAGACTAAATGAGGACCTTTTTACAGAATTTAAAAAAAAGATGCAGTGGGACTTTTGGCACACTGGGGTGGGCTCCTAGTGTGCCCACCTGGATGTTTGTTTGGGGGTGGAGCCGGCCAGGGGTTAGGCGCCCCGCTGTCATATAGTGTGCTAGAGAGTGCATGAGCACACTGGGGTGGGCTCCCAGCGTGCTACCTGGGTGTTTGTTGGGGGGACTGGAGCCCGACAGAGATTAGGGCACCCTGTTGGTATACAGTGTACTTGGGGGAGGGTGCATAAGCTGAAGAGTTGGGCACCTTGGCTCTACAACAAATGGGGGAACTCATCATGGTAATGGGGATTGGGCCTACCCCATCAGCAAATGAACTGGGAAGGGGCATGCTGACAGGGGGATTGGGCACCCCCATCAGCTTTAACAGGGACTGGGAGAGGTGGGCGGCAGCTGCCCGTCGGCTTCGTGGGGACTGTGAGAAGCCAATGGAGAAGCCATCACCATGTTTATTGAAAGGGGACAGCAGACAATGCAGCTGTAATTGGTTGCTGCAGACAGAGACCATCCCTCAAACACAGCTGATTGTTCAGTGATGAGGCACTCCCTGATTGCAGCGATCAATTTCTTTGAGCATAGTGGCATGTTCATTAACTGCTGTCATTGACAGTATGCTCCTCTATTGGCATGGCAGAGACCAGCCCCAAAATGGACTGCTGCCATTCACCACAACACTGCAGTGCCTCCACAACCCGCTACTGAAGGAAGCTGACGCAATGTGTTTCTTGCGCGTGCGCGCAAACAAACACAAAAAGCACAAAGGTGGTGCACAAACACAGGCCAGCAGCGAGAGACGTCAAATACATTTATTGGTTCCACCAGGATAATCCAAATAATTCACACTAAACAGTACAGGGAGGGGGATTAACAGCCCTGATGTTTTGCACATGGATGTATTTCGACAGTTGGATAGTTAGTGAGTATTTTTCACAGCTCTTAAAGTGGACAGGAAGTTCACATTTCTTTTAAATTTATTGTTAGGTGGGTTACATTTGTTGCCATTGAAATTGTCGCCATGTTTATAATTTGTTACCCCATTTATAAAACTGTAAAAAGATTTTTCCTGCTTATACTGTATTTGTGTTCTGCATTTGCTTCCTTGTTGGTCTAGTGCAAAATGTTCAAAAGAACATTCCGCAGTGTTGTCATAGCTTCTCACCACATTTCAATTAGTGTGTCATTTCATCATACTATTCATATCCTTATGTCATTTGTAAAGACAAATGTTTTCCCAGTGTTTCTGAAAACTAAATAGAAAGCGAGTGACATAAAGCGCCACAATTTGAGCCACTTTATTTCTTATGCCTCCGGAAATTCAATACCCCTGAACTTATACCTTTACAACTCCTGAAAATGATGCTGTTTTCTTGAAACATGGATCCCCACAAATCCTTCCAAATTTTGCTACCAACTCCATCCTAAAATTTCCATTCCTACCTCACCAGAATCTTCTTTCCACTACTACCCTCTTGAATTTTGCAATATCCTGAAACTGGCACACCTGCATCCTTCCTAATTTTGCCCCCCACATGCCTCCATAATTTTGTGCCTCCTTCACTCCACCCTTGCCTTGCATCCCCTAGCTTCTGATTTTGTACCCCAACACCCTCCAAAATTTGTTCCCTCAGCTCTTCCCAAATATTGTGCCCCTTCCTGCACTAAATTTTCACCTTTGCACCCTTCCACAAACTTTTGTCACATACCTTTCCAAAAAAGTGAGCCTCATCACCCTTCCTGAATCTCAAAATGTATGCATCTGCACCCTCTGAAATATGTGCCCCATACACCCATCAAAATTTGCACCTCTTCACCCCCCAAACTGCACACTCCTGCACCCATCCCAACATGTTTGCACCCTAACCCTCTTAAAATCTGTGTCTCACACCCCTCTGGAAATAGCTAGTGTTCATACAAAGCATTAATTCAGACCTTGTTGCCTTTAATCTTCCAGTTCCTCAAGGTTCAATCATTGGTCTTCTGGTGGTCTTCTTTTTATGTTAATGACCTCCCAATGCACAGTGGGAGGTGTCATCCACATATGTCTACAAATGACACAATACTCTACTACAGCGCAACAACAATGTCTAAGGTTGATTGAGTAGTCCAATATGACTTCAGCACTATCTCGTCCTGGTTCATCAACAACTGTCTGATCTTGAATGCAACCAAAACCAAGTCTATGATGTTTGGATCACAGAACTTGCTAACTTGTTCAGCTGATACACTTGCACTCATAACATTAGATGGCAACTTCATTCAGCAACTCAGCATATTTATATATCTAGGAATCTGGCTTGATGCATCTCTTACATAAAGTAGGCATACTGATCACATCTTAACAACCATAGGGCTCAAGCTCAACTTTCTCTACAGGTCTATACAGTACCTTAGTGCTGGCATGAGGAAGCAAGCAGTTACCCACTTCCTGCTCCCTTCCATCGACATATACTGCTGTGCAAACTAAACCTCTCTGCTGCCCTGGATCATTTGTACAGCAAGATGTGCAGGTTTATCCTCTCCTATGGATGGTCTACAGATCATTGTCTGCAGTATGACCAGCTTAACTGGACAAGTCCCTCAAGTATTACTACCACTGACTCTCTTTGTTGTATAACTGTGCACAAGGAACAGCCCTCAATTACCCCCTAGCCCTCCTCACACAGTTTAGCAGTCTCCACTTACTCTGTTCAACAGCAGTACTTACCATCTCAATTCCTAGGATGAAGCATGGATTTGGTAAAAATGCCTTTGCATTTGCCACAGCAGACACCTGGAACAAACTACCTCTCAAACTAAGGAATGCGCCTAGCTTGCAAGTGTTTAAATCCAGTCTTTCCCGGCACATTGGGACTCCCTGTATTTGTTTGGCCCAGAATCCCCATCTCCCTGACCATAATCATGTTGCATAACAATGCTCATGCTCTTTGTTTGCAGTGACCCCACTGTTAACTAGCTTTGATTACTGTTTGGATGTACTTGCCTTTAACGTTTGTGTGTTTTTTACTGTATATTTTAGGTTGCATGTAACTATTCCTGCTGGACTATGGTAGAGATAAAGTGGGAAAGAACAGGAGCATTAAAAAGAGAGGTGGGAAGGAGGGAGGGCAAAAAGGAAAAAAGGGGGGGCAACAAGCAAAGTGGAAATCAAATCTGGAATGCTAGAAGTCTAGGAAATAAGTAGTCTGGGATAGTGGTGATCACTGGAGCGGTCGTGCTTCTCCAAAAAGGTATAAGTACTTTGTAGATGGTGGAGAGCACTCAGCCCTGCCTTAGTAGCATCAAAGAAGTAAAATCTCTGATGAAGCCCGAGTAGTCAGGCAAAACGTAAGCCTTCCTGATTCACGCTGTATGTGATGCTACTGAGAGTAAATAAGCTGTAAAATCACTTTCTGTGTGAGAATGCTTCTTTGATGCTACTATGACAGGGGTGAGTGCTCTCCACCATCTACAAAGTCTAAGAAATAAGATTCTAGACCTAGAGGCCATCATGGCAGAGGCTGACCTGGATATTATTGCCATTACTGAGGCATGGTGCACTGAAAACCATGACTGGGACATGGCCATACTGGGCTATACTCTGTTCAGGAAGGACCAGATGGGAATGAAAGGAAGAAGAGTGGTGCTTTATGGGGGAAAGCATAAAAGCCACAGGGAATACAGGGGGAGGCAGAGGTACTATGGGTCTCCTTAGAGAAGGGGAATGAAGCCACTGTGTGTACTGGAGTGATCTACAGACCTCCAGCACAGAGAGGACTTAGATAAAGTACTGGTTGAAGCCACTGGCAAGATGGCAGAAAAGGGAGAGGTGCTGCTGGTGGGGGACTTCAACCTGCCAGATGTGAACTGGAGTCTCCCAGCAGTGACTTTGGCTAGAACATCCTGGACTCTCTGCAGAGGGCATTCCTCAGGCAACTAGTCAGTGAACCCACTCATGATGGGACAATATTGGACCTGGTACTCACTAACAGGGACAGTGTTGCAGATGTCAAGGTGGGAGGCCACTTAGGGACCAGTGATCACCGTACGGTGTGGTTCAGTATAATGATGGCTGCAGAATCAAACCACACAAGGAGGGTCCTTGACTTTAGGAGGGAAGATTTTAAAAAGATGGGTGAATACCTAAGGGATTACCTAGCAGGGGTGAGTGGTCTGGGTGGGGTGGAGGAACAGTGGGCAAAGCTAAAAGAGAGCATAGTAAAGGCAACAAACCTCTGCATCAAATAAGTGAGCAAAAGCAAGAGGAAAAAGAGACTGCTGTGGTTCTCAAAAGAGATGACTAAAAAGGTAAAAGCTAAAAGGGTAGCATTCAAAAGGTATAAGGAGACACAGAAGGAGGAAGACATGGAGGTGTATTGGGGAAAACAGAGGGAAGCAGGGAAAGCAGTAAGGAGCACAAAGGCACAAACTGAAGAGAGAATAGCCCAGGAGGTGACAAAAGGGGATAAGAGATTTTTTAGATATTTAAGTGAAAAGAGAAAGACCACAGGTGGGATTGTACAGTTAAAAAGGAAAGGGGGGAGGCTGTGCAGAGGGTGACCAGGAAAAGGTAGACATCATGAGCAAATACTTTTGTTCACAGAGGATGGAGAAGGGGAGGGACCACAAAAAAGTAACAAAGGCTTTGGAGGGAGTGAGGTGGACACTAGTCCTTTTGTGGAGGCGAGAGTCCTGAAGGGACTTACTAATCTAAAGGTGCGCAAAGTAATGGGGCCAGATGGGGTGCATCCAAGGGTAATAAGGGAGTTCAGAAAAACACTGACTGCACCTGTGATGGTTTTATTTAACAGTTCACTGAAAACAGGAGTGGTTCTGGAGGACTGGAGGGGGTGGATGTAGTCCTACTACACAAAAGTGATAGCAGGGAGGAGGCTGGCAATTATGGGCCAGTCAGCCTGACTTCAGTGGTGGGAAAGTTATTGGAATCACTGTTGAAGAAAAGAATTGTGGAATATCTTGAATCCAGTGAGTTACAAGACCCGAGGCAGCATGGTTTCACAGGGGGAGGTCATGTCAAACAAATCTGATAGATTTCTTTGACTGGGTGACCAAAGAACTAGATCAGGGTTGAGCAGTGGATGTGGCCTACCTAGATTTCAGTTAGGCGTTCAACACCGTTCCACATAAGAGACTAGTGAGCAAGCTGAGTAGCTTAGGAGTGGGTCCAAAGGTGGTAAACTGGATAAGAAATTGGCTAGCTGATAGGCGATGGAGGGTGCTGGTAAATGGAGTTCACTCCAAGGAAGGAGTGTGACCAGCGGGGTGCCCCAGGGATCAGTGCTGGCCTGGGACTTGTTCTCTTTAATGTCTTTATAGTGACATTGCGGAGGAGCTAGAAGGGAAGGTCTGCCTCTTTGTGGATGACACCAAAAAATGCAATAGGGTGGAAACTTCAGGAGTAAGTGGAAAGGATGAGCAGAGACCAGAGAAAACCAGAGGAGTGGTAAAGGGTGTAGCAGCTGGGTTTCAGTGTGAAAAGTGCAAAATAATGCACTTAGGGCACAGAAACCCAGGGGCAGAGTAAAAAATGGGTGATGTAGTATTGACAACTACCAAGCAAGAAAGAGACCTGGGGCAATCATATTGGATGACCTAAAGGTGGCCAGGCAGTATGACGAGGTAGTAGGCAGGGATGGGATGCTGGGGTGCATAGGGAGGGGTATCACCAGTGGAATGAGGGAGGTAGTGTGGCCTCTGTTTAGTTCGCTGGTAAGACCCCACCTAGAGTATTGTTTCCAGTTCTGGAGACCACATCTCCAGAAGGACATAGGCAGAGTGAAGGCGGTCCAGAAGAAGGTAATTATAATGGTGCAGGATCTGCATCAAATGCCCTAACAAGAGAGACCAAAGGACCTCACTATGTACATCTTGGAACAGAGGAGGGAGAGGGGAGATATGATAGAGACCTTTAAATACCTCATAGGGGTAAATAGGGTATAAGAGGGGAGTATTTTTCAGAACAAAAGGTCCTCAAGAGCCGGCCTGGTGGCGCTGAGGGTTGAGGTGCTGGATGCCACACCTCACACCACGCTGGCACTCTGGGTTTGGGAATGACCTCGGGTCACTGGCATGCCAGCCTGGGGGAGCAGGATTGAACTGTGGTTCTCCTCTCCCAGGAGGGAGTCTCCACTGCAGTCACCTGCCATCATCAAGCGCTGGTGGTGGCACAGGCAGTGGGAGGCGACTGGTAGGGTGGTACATCCTGCAGTGCATATTGTCGTGTGCCTCCGTGTACACACTAGCACCAGAGGGCGGCGTGGGCGAGGGGATGAAAATCATGGGAAAAAACTCCATAAATACATAATAGAAAAAAAAGAAAAGGTGCTCAAGAAGAAGGGGACATGCTATGAAGCTGGAAGGGGGTGTAGATTCAGGAGAGATGTGAGGAACTTCTTCTTCACAGAAAGAGTGGTGGATTCCTGGAACAGCCTTCCAGTGGAGGTGGTGGGGGAGAAACAGTGGTGACATTTAAAAATGCATGGGATGAGCACAAAGGAATCATAGTGGAAAGGAAGGGGAAGGGAGAAAGAGCTGTAGATCAGGCACAGTCTGACGTAATAGTGTAGGTACGGAGAAATGGACAGACTGGATGGGCCAAGTGGTTCCTTATCTGCTATCAAATTCTATGTTTCTATGTAACCTGCTGACTGCTGCTACCCTCCCTGGGACCTTCATAAAAATGAGATGCTGCAGATCATGGGGATATCCCAGTTGGAGTAATTTCAAAGAAGTAAATAAATAGAAGAAATCAAGGGAGGTGAGCAGAGCAGTTAGGGCAGCCAAAGCTTCGAGGGAGCTTAGGCTGGCACAAGATATCAGAGAAGAGGAAAAGGATTTCTTCAGGTATATAAGGGAGAGAAGGAACTGCAAAGATCAGATTGTAATGATTAGGAAGGATGGAGGGTGGGCAGAGAAGGGGGTAGACCAGGCAGAAGAGCTCAGTAACTACTTCTGTTCCATGTTTACCAGGGAGAAGCATGGGTCATGCCACAGGGGATGGGGGGTGGGTGGACATGGGGGGCAGGGTTAACGGATAGGAAAATCCTGGTGAGCAGGGTGCTGGAAGGCCTAAAGGCCCTGTGGGTGGATAAGGTGCCTGACCCAGATGACATACACCGCAGGGTTCTGAAGGAGTTGGCAGAAGTCCTGGCAGACCCACTAGTAGACCTGTTCATCATCTCTCTGGGAACTGGATGTGTACCCCGGGACTGGAGATTGGTGCATGTGGTACCCCTCCACTAAAGTGGACCCAAGGATGAACCAGGCAATTGTAGACTGGTCAGCTTTACATTTATTGTAGTGAAGCTAATGGAGACTATCCTTAAGGAAAGGCTGGTAACCTTTCTGGAAGAGAATGGTCTCCAGGACAACAGGCAACATGGGTTTTTCTCTGGCAGATCCTGTCCAACCAACCTGGTTGACTTTTATGACTGGGTAACCAGGGCACTCGACACGGGCCAACTGGTGGATGTCCTGTATCTGGACTCCAGCAAGGCCTTTGATTCAGTGCCACATGGAAGGCTAATTAGCAAGCTGAGATACCAAGGAGCAGGGGAGAAAATGGTGGATTGGGTCAGGAACTGGCTACAGGACAGGCAACAGAGGGTAGCTTGGGGGACTCTCAACTCCAAGAGCTGTAACCAGTGGAGTACCATGAGGCTCGGCACTGGTCCCAGTGTTGTTTGGCATTTTTATCGCCGACTTCTCAAGTGGGATTACAAACAAGATCAGCCTTTTTTCGGAGGACACCAAGATCGGTGCAGTGGTGGATGACACAGAAGGGTGGCAGGGACTACAGGATGATCTGGCTATGCTTGTGCACTGGTGAGACACACGGCAAATGGGGTTCAATGCAAAGAAGTGCAAAGTCATGCATTTGGGAGCAAGGAACCCAAGGAACTGTTCTCAGCTAGGGGGGAACAGTTAGCCACTACAGAAGAGGAGAAAGATCTGGGGGTGATAATAACAGGGCAAATTAATCACTCAGCACACTGCAGGAAAGTGGCAGCTAAAGCTAATAAGATGCTGGGGTTTATTGCCAGAGGAATCACCTCCAGAAGAGGGGAGGTAATCCTGCCACTGTACAGGTCATTGGTGAGGCCGCACCTTGAATTACTTAAAGAAGGATGTTAAATTGCTGGAGGGGTCCAAAGCAGAGCAACTAGGATGATCCTAGGACTGGAGGACAAACCCCATGAGAAGAGGCAGAGGGAGCTCAAAATGTACTCCCTGAAAGAAAGGAGGGATAGAGGAGACATGATTGAAACCTTTAAATATACGAAAGGCTTAAACGGGACTAGTCAAGAGGGAATATTTAGGTTAAACGATGGGAGGGACATTGGTGGGGCACAGTCTGAGAATGGAGGGTGGAAGATTCAGGAGGGAAATGAGAAGGCACTATTTCACAAAAAGGGTAGTGACAAAGTGGAATGCACTGCCCAAAGAGGTGGTATTCTTAAAGTCAGTAGGCAGTTTTAAGAGGGGATGGGACAGGGTAAGGGAAGGTCACCATGGGGTAACGGGGGTGTCAGCAAGCACCAGCAACATGAATTCGGATATGCCGGTAAGGGGAGAAGGGGCAGCTGCATTGTAAGGGACTGTGAGCTGCACAATCAAGCAAACTTGATACACCATCTGGTCTGTATCTGCTGGCAGTTTCATATGTTTGTATGTTCATAAATAAATAATGTGTGTTCTGCACCCCTCCGATAAAGTGTGTCCTGCACCCCTCCGATAATGTGTGTCCTACACCCTTCAGATAATGCATGCTCCTGTGCCCTTTAGAAAAAGGTGTGCCTAACTCCTCCTGAAACTGTGCAACCACACAAATTGTATCTCTTCCCAAAATGTGTGCCCTGTGCCCTTCCCAAAGTGTGTGGCCCAACATCTCTCCTGAAATTGCAGAACTGCAGTTTTGGTAGTGGTGCAGAGGTGCACATTTTTTAAAAGGGAGGGGCATTAAGTTCAGGAAGGGTACGGGATGTAAATTTCTGGAAGGTGAAGGGCACACATTCTGAGAGGAGAATGAGCATAAATTTCAAAAATATTGCAAAAGTGCCAATTTGGGATGAGATGGGCACCATTTGTGGAAGGAATGGAAGGGTGAAACATTTAGATGGGTGCAGGGCACATAATTAGGGAGGAGTGTAAAATAAGGGAGCAGTTTGTTTAAATGATTTCAGGGGTACTGTAAGCAGTTTTTTTTTAAATGGCCTAGGGATAGTGTTAAGAGATAACATATTCATTGTAGTGTGGTGAGCAGCCAGACATGCAGTGATATCACTGCGCAGTGTTCTTCTGAACATTTTCCGGTACAACAAGGAAGGAAATGCACATAAAGAATAATGTTTGAACAACCATATGCAAGAAGGCTATGTTTCCATTAAGGGTTGAGATGACATCATAAACCTCAAGAACAAAGCTCAAGAAGTCTCTATGATGTCATCTCAGCCCGAGATGGAAATGTTATTCATTTATTTATTTATTCAAAATTTTGGTAACTAGGAGAGGCACTCTTCTGAATGGTTGCCCATACATTATTTTGTATAGCATAGATCTGTTTCAGTTCATTTACTTTCTTTCTGTCTTGAACTGTTGTCAAATAAAACAGAAAACAGAGCAAACAGGATAAAATTTAAACATTTATAAAATGGCAAGAAATAATCTAACAATTTCATTGGTTAACAAATGTAACTGAAAATCCATCAAAATCCTATAATGCACACCCTGTCGTGGATTATATGTGATTTAAATGATAGCTATTGTACATGAGCAGGCAACATTTCTAGTAGTTCACCTGTTAGCAAACAGTTAAGCGGTTTCAGTCTTGCTGATAACTTTGTTATGAGGAACCTGCGGTGCAGATAAGCATTAAGAATTTTAATAGATGCAAGATGCCATTGCATTGTACCACAGTACTGACATAGCTGCTGTGGTATGCACGACAGCATTCTGCTAGCACTACTGTGGTACAGCAGCATCTGGAAGTGCAAGAATTTCCACACACAAAAACAATGATCCATACTACAGCACAATGTTAGTACAAGCAGAAAGAGCAGCCATCTAACAACAGGCACGAGGCAGTATGGTCTAGTGGTTAGAGCGAGGGCTTGGGCTTGGGGACCAGAAAATTACACGGTCAAACCTCACTAGAGCCAAATATTTACTGTATGACCTTGGGTGTGTCACTTAATCTCCCAGTGCTCCAGACAACCCAGCTGCAAAATATGTAGGAACAGGAAACCAGTGGAAACAAGACACTACATCTCAGCTGGGCTATCCTGGGCAAAGTCAAATAGTTAAACCTCTTACTTTGCACATTGATAGCTTCGCCCCTGTTCAACAGATCTGCACAAACTTTTGCGTACACTGTCGGGGGCAAAGAATCTTGACGTGCCAAGTTTCATTGCAGTCAGATGTGCAGATTTCGAGATCTGTATAGAACATTTTTAGGAAAAATCGGGAGGGGGGTGCTGTTTTTTTGTCATCGCCTAGCATCCAGACAGTTTGGAATTTTGGTCTGAAATTTTCAGGGTAGAAACAGCTTGCCCCAGAATGGTGCTATTTGTTGACATGGTGAAAAAATATTTATCCATTCCCAAGTTATAAGGATTTGAAATTTTGTTTCTGAGCATGCTCGGTCAGGTCTTTTTGATAGATGTTTGATATCCTTATAACTCGGAAACAGATTAATAATAAGTTTGGCTGATTCCTCTTACCTCATAGTCAAGCTCATGACTGCTTTAGTTAATAGTGTTTCTGGGGGTGACAAACATGAGCAGATCTAGAACATTTTTCAAAGGAGTAGCACTTTCTCAGAAAAATGTAAAATGTTCCCCTTTACAGCTCAGATTAGGCTATAACAACTATTGTTTGCTGGCCTAAGAGGGTAGCAGGTGCTAAGTAGTTACACAGATCTGCTAGTGGTGGCAAAGGTATGGATGATAACGGTGCTGCGGTGGCTAGAACAGAAACCACCTGATCCAGGGCAGCAGCAGCAGTTAACCCAGCAACTATGGAAGTTGCTGTTTATTGCCTTGCACCAACATTAAATAAGGATGTAACACAAGCATTTACTTTACGTCTTTACTTCAGACAACTTTATTCTGATAACCTTTACTGGAATGAATGCAACAGGAAGTTCAGAAACCAGACAAACAGAATACTAGAGCTCCCCCTACTGGTTCTCACTCCAATTGTAGTATTCTACATATCTGCAATACCCTTCAGATGTCATTGCCTCTGTTCCCTGTGGAAAGACATAGGGCGCAGTCCAGTGGCATGCTGCTGGCATCCACGCACCCGTGGGTATTTCACATCAGTCCCAACCAGGGAAGTAGCCTTCCTTTTTAGGCTCAGATGTCTCCTTCCACTTATTCAGGAAGGCCTGTAATCAGGTCTGCAAGTCATTCCAGATGTCGGGATTTTGCAAGAGGCCCATATAGGGAACAAATGGCACAGTGCACACCTCACAAGGGGCCAGATAGGGTATCTACTCCTGGCTGCTGACAAACCCCACAGAAGGCCTGTATCACCACACCAGTTTCCAAAGGCAAAAATCACAGACCTTTCAGGTCATCATAATACAGTATAATCTCTGTAAAAGTGAAAGTCTCTTGGTTGCAACAGAGGGACTGTTACAACTGGTAAAAGTCTGAAATAAAGCAAAATGTTCTTTCTAATATTTCTAGTGCCAACATCTCTGCTATTGCTCTCCTCTCTCAGTCAAGCCTGGGTTGGAAACTGCTGAAAATATGTGCTTGTTTCTGTGTCCACACCCTCATGACCAACTATAGTACATTAAAGAAAGGCTGATCACTCCTTCTCATGTGCAGAGAGCTCTGTGCAGAATATGCCTTTCACACCTCTAGTGTGCAAACTTTCAAACCTGCAATCTTCTGTATGACACCAGTTTTGTTGCTCTTCTCCAAGATTCTGATGAGGCAGTTTCCCTCAGGCAAAAAATTCTATTCCAAATTCTAGTCACACACAGCAGGCCACAAGTAAGTGTTCATACAACCATTTTAGTTGTTTCCTTGTGGTGCTTTGCAGGCTTTCTCCCTCAGTCATTTGCGCGTAAGTGAAGGATTAAGGACCCTACTGTAGGCATTACAGGAATGCCATACTATGGTATTAGCATACCACTATGCCATATTGGGGTGTATGGGAGGGGTCTGCAATTTACAAAATTAGAATGCATATTATGGGGGGGGGGCAGACCCCCCCATGTAACCAAAAAGAAAACGTCATCTTTTTTGTTAAGAATGGGGGGGCATCCGCCCCCACATCCAACAATTTTTTTTTTTTTTTGAAGTGAGCAATGTGTCAATTTATTTACTCTGTGATTGCAACTGGTATCACAGTAGTGTAACACAGCACATGTAACAACTGACTGACAGTACTGCGGATTGTTTGCATACTATTACACTACTGAACTAAGAGGGTTCTTAGTCTTCCACGTATGCCACCATTTGATTGACTCCCCAAGGTGCCAGTCATCCACTTGATCCAAACTGCATGCGGATTTGATTGTGTCTCCATTATGCAATTCTGTACACGCATTGGTTGTCTAAGCCATGGCACAAAAGCATAACATCAGGCTTACAGGACTTGCTGCCCTTTGGGCAGATGGCCCTGGGCTCACTGATGTAAGTTTGGTGTTTTACCCCAAGGGGATTCCTCTTTAGGCATTACCTAGAGGTGTGACCATATGGGATAAATATACTGTAGAGTGGTATGGGGCAACTGGCATTCGTGCCGGGCATTCACTCCTCCCTGGTGGTAGGGGACCTTAATAACATTTTAATTCAACTGAATTTATTTAACCAGGAAGTGGTCTGGGTGGGTAATACCACTTTTAGGCCATGCCTGACAAGTAAAACAGGGACATAACAAGCATCTGATTACAAGTTATACATAAATTCTGTACCTGACCACAACTATGATCGGTAAGAATATTGGTTACCTCTAACAGTCCTCGATCACACCTTGATTCTACCGGCAGATCACATCTTGCTTTACCTGTATATACCTAATTTGTGTGCTTCACTGCACAATTTTCTATGTCTGTACTTTACCTGATTTGTGCACATCAAGCAGAATTATTCCCTGCTACTGACAATATGCCTGAATGTGCTGACATTTATTGTGCATTCTCTGGTAGTTATGTCTGAAATTGTAGAAATGAATTACATCTTTGCCTATCTTTGTGATGTCTTTTTCTCATTGTAACCTCCCAGGTTGTGCCGGAAAAAAAGAAAATTTCTTTTGGCTAGGGCACTTACCTGGTAAAAAATTTACATATATATATATACACACACACACACATGCAAAAGAGGAAACAGCAACAGTCTACAAGCTGACTGGGCACTTCAGAGATTTATGGTGACTGAATCAAAAGCTTCATTTCACAAACGTTCCCTGGTTACCTTTTGACATCAGTGCCTTCCTTTAGTATCCCAGCTTTTCTGGTGGTCACATTCAGCAAATGCAACCAGCACACACCACACTTTATTATTCATTGGATCTGACGCAAATATCACTTGGGGCCCTTTTTATAGCGGCCTCTCCTGCACACTCTATCAGGTGGGTAGCTGCATAACAGCAGTGCTAGTTGCAGTGCCTTCTGTTGGTAGGCTACAACTCAGCATCTAACAACCATCACACTTCACACACTTACTTCCACCCTCCCCACCTCCACCTCCAGTTGCATGGCTCATGTTCTTAGTTCTACCTCCTGCCAGCTTACGAAGGCAGGAAAAAAAACACGCACCGGGTCAGAATGCCGTCGCAGCAATAGCGTCGGCATTATAATGAAACAGACCTGTGCACTTTCCGAAGTTGGACCCCCGAGTTGGAATCTTTAGTGGGGGTCTGGTGGCGCAGCCCCTGTAATGGGGTGTGTGGGGTCGTAGCCCCCCAAAGAACAATAAATAACAAGCAATCGTGCAATGCGATTGTGCCAAACAGCATTCTGCCGTGCAACATAATGACCCCAAGCCCCCCCAGATCAGGCCTTTCCTGTGCTGTCCCATCTGAGGATTAACCTGAGATTGGACCAGACAGAAAACCCGCAGCACACTTCAGATCTAGGGCCTATTATGTCACCATTGGGCCTGGTACTTCCCCTAGCCAGTCGTAGCCAGCATCACAAGATGGATCTCTCTGGAGCTCTCTTTCCCAGTTCCTGCCAAGGAACCTTATACCCTAGGACCATACCAAATGCAGATCCAGGCCCCATAAAGATTAAGAAGGATGTGCACAACTAACAGCCCCAGTTTTGGAGGGGGTGTTGCACTTATTTCTAGCTCCAACCTCCTAGGCGTATTCCTACTGCGCCTCTTCGCCACTCCCACTTCTACACTGCTGTGTCTTGCTGTGTTTTAGTAGATGTCTAACAGTCATCATGGACCAAGGTATTCAGATATTGTTCCATTGTGTTCAGGAACCCTCTTTGACCTTTCAGGTTATCTATAGCTAAAAAAGGTCTTGTCTTGTATTCCAAATTAATCGCAACTCTAGAACCTTGAATATTAACAGTTCACACTCGAGAAAGGAACAGAATTTAGTTTTATATAACACATTTTGTACACACTATATTCCAAAGTGCTTTACAAGTGAGAAACGGCTGCACCAGCCAGTGAAAGCTAACCCTGGGAGGTCAAGTGAGATTGTGGGAAGCTAAGAAAAACTCAGGAAGGTTAAGCACAGAGAGGGAAAAAAGAGAGGAGGGGGTTAAAGAGAAAAAATAAGCACCAGGAGTTTAAGTGACATGCTCAGGATCACAAAGTGAAACAGTGGCAGTAGTGAGATACAAACCTGGGTCTCCGGGTTCACAGCCCTTCACCCTAGCCATTAGGCAGCACAGCCTCTCTAACAGTAGTTCAGCTCTAGTCATTCTAAATATCCAAACTGTGTGGACGACTAGAGTTGAGAAGAGTCTCTGCCACAGTGGAAACAAGGTCTTATGGCTGCACTTAATTTGACCTAATTCTGCAACCAAGCCCAGTAACAGACATTCTTTACACTGTGGTTTCTATGTGCTTTATATATCATTTCCAGCAAGGGTGCTGCTGCTTTATTTTTGTCAGCGCTCACCAAGGAACAGAAACACACAGCAGTGTAGTATAGTACAGTGCACAATAGATCCTCAGCTGTAATGTTTCTCTCTTTAAAATATGTTTGGGAGTATTCAGCAGCTTCATGACTTGCTGCCGTTGACCTTTACAGGTTTTCGTTTTGCTCATCCATCTCTGTGCCACTCCATGCAATGACAGTTGCAGCCAGTGTAAAGTAGCACTATATAGCTGGATGCGTATCTCACTGGAAATCTCATTAAAATAAATGAAAAATTCAGAGTAGTATATCTAGACTTCTGCAATAAGGATGAATGCATTCAGAGCCTGACAGGGGTGGCTAATACGGGGGGGGGCAACTAGGCCATGGCCCTCTCACTTTTAGGGGGCACACATGTGTTTGGCCCCTCCACTTTTTTGGGGGTGCCAGTTTTCTTTTTTAAATACATTTATGGACTGTGCAGCAGCATCTGTTCTAATTTAGTACATGGCTGCAGAACAGGCAGGCCCGTATGGACGACCCCCCCCCCCAAGACAGAATGACTTCCACTTTGCCCAGAAGTTTTTTTTTTGTAAAGTAATGAATCCGGGGAACTGACTCTTTACTGGGGCACTCTTTACCAGAGGTCGCCGGAGCACACCGGGGCAGTTCTAGGGACTGACAGCATCGGTGCTTATCGTAGGCTAGCTCATGTGCAGTGCCGTGGAGAGACAATGCTGGGCTTCACACTTGCCACCCCTTAGATTGCGCTTGGAGAGATAACTGGCCGAAGTTTAGTCCACCTGCCTCAGATTGCATTACGCTCACAACTGATGATTGGTCTTCGGTAGGAGTGCATCTCAACCCTACCTGTGGTGCCAAAAATCAATGTTTAAGACCAGGAATACAAAGGAAGGTAGGTAGTAAAAGTAAAAGAAAAACATGAGGACTGTCCTTCTGCTACACTGACCACCATGACGCCATATATTTGAGGTTAGATTTTGGTTTTGGCTCATTGTGCAACTTGCTTATTTTTGCCAATTGTCATGGCTCAAATTAAAGTAAAAAATGAGAACAGTCTGCTCCTTCCAGGTTGCTATACTGACCACATATTTGTGGTTAGACTTTTTGGCTGTGGCTCAGGCTTACTTTTTTTCACCAGTGTGGCTCAATGTAATGGGTGTCAGTCATCACAGGAGGAGTGTCAGTGTATTTAGTATGTGATACCTGACTGAATAGGACTTTTTTTTTCATCCATAGATTATAACACCAGCTGTATGCAGCAAACAACAGGAAAAAAATGGTGCTTAACGAAGAAAACTAAGTGACAATCCCCAACATGAAAAATAAAAAAGCACATTAATAATTGTACTCATCAACTGATAGTGAAACATTGCTCTTTTTTTGGAGTCTAAGGGGGAAGGGGGGTCCCCATATCTCCAAGAGATGGACAGCCCAGGCACTGTTGGTTGCATTCTAGACAAAATGGATTTGGCTTGTTAACTGCTCACTTACAAGGTGTAACCTCATAACAGTGCATGTCATGATGCACAAATCTGCAGCGTGTGTGTTAGGTCTGAGAAACCTGATGGGTCCACTTTGTGTATTTTAGGGACGTGGAGAAGCATAGTGAATGTTGGCTTTGGGAGGGTCCTGTACATGGTGGGGGGGGGGGCAGATGGTGAAGTGACCTTTCCCCTTGCTCCCAAACCTGGCTCCACTACAGCCGGTGAGGTGGTGGTTTTAGTACTAGTAGCAGTGGTAATGGTATTAACAGTAGAAAAGGTGGTAGTATAACTATTATTATAAGCAGTACTAGTAGTAGTGGTAGTAGTGAAACGCATCCCAGCAGAGAAACTGAACATAGTCACAGACATGGGTTTGGGGTGGGGGTAGGGGGTGTAGAGTTGATTGACATGGATAATGAAGTTCATAAAATTTGGGGCTGTGTGTGTGTGTGTGTGTGTGTGTGACTGTGATGGCTGAGAGTTTAGGGACACTGTTTGAGAGGTCTGGGAACCCTGAGGTGCCCCATTGTGTGTAGTGGGGGTAATGGAGGTGCTCAGAGTCCATCTGTATTAAATGGGGGGCTCTGTGTATTTGGGGGAAAAAAGGGGACTGATCCACATGGGTGTAGTGTGTGCTAGCTTGTGGGGCTTCTGTGCAGTGGACGAGGCACAGTGTGTGCATTTTAGACTGGGGTGTCCTGTGTGTTGGGGGACAGTGGGTGAATGATACAGAGGGTCACAGAGTGTGATAGCTTGGGGGCTTCTGTGCAGGCATCGAAGTTAAGTTTTCCAACCACTAGCCTTTTTGTCAGGATGTGGTGTGATTAAGTGGTGACAGTGTTCTGGGATATCATTATGCTTGATTTGAGGAGGGATGCCATGAGTGGTGCCGGTCGGCTGTGATGTCAGGACGCTTGATGTGCATCACTGGTGCTGCTGCATCCTGACATCAGGGTACAATATCACTACTCACGAACACCACCAATCATGTATCCGGACATTATGGTTGACCAGCACCACACATGTCCTACTCAAGGTAATAAATTTAGTCTGATAAATCGAGAATAAATTCTAGTCGGGACAGAAGTTATTTTAATGAAATGAACACCATGTGACATCAAAAAGCCACAATATTGCTGCAAAAATAGAACAATTTTCTGGGGGCCTAGGCAGGCCACAGACCCTTGGCCCTGTTAATGACATTTTTGGAGGGCATCTCCACATTAATGCCACTTGAACGGCCCCAGGAGCCTGATAAATCCATCTATCAAGGCAACTACGTATATGAATCGGACTGGTCCGATTTATGTTTATGTTTATGTTTATTGGAGATTCGGAAATACCTTTGAATCAAAGACTCCTTTACAAAGGTTTCACGTCACAAATACTACAAATAGAGAAAGACAGGTTACATATCAGTACAGCAGTACATAGTCAGGTAGTTACAGTAGCATTTGTGAGACTAGCAGAGAAAACTAGGGCAAGTTAGCGTAAACATACAAAACAAATGGCACATATGTGCAGGGCTAGACTAGTGGGACACAGATAGTGGCAGGGATATGAGGGGGAATCCGGCCGCAGTCTATGCCGGTCGGTATAGTGTAAGATAATTCAGAGGCAATCACAGTGGTTTGAAGACTGTAGGAGGGCTCTGAGGGCGATTTTGTATGGTCCAAGTCTGTTCTCTTTTGCAAGTGGAGTGGGCAGACTGTTCATCCAGGACAGGGCTCTGTAGCTGAAGGACCTCTGGTATAGGGAAGTATGGCAATGGGGGACAGAGAGGAGGTGCTTACCATAGCTACGAGTGTGCTTGAGTGTCAAGGCCGGTCTTATTAGTGGAATGAGTCCTGTTGGACAGAGGCCTAGGGCAATTTTTTTTTGCCATGAGGCATGTGTGGAACCTAATCCTGCTGTCAAGGTTCAGCCAGTTGGTATCATTGCATAGAGTGCATGTGTGAGTTAGTGGGTCACAGCCCAAGGTGAGGCGACAGGCTTTATTTAGGGAGACACGTAGTCTGCTGAGGGCCAATGAGTTTGCTGTCCCATAGATGACTAGGCCATAATCTAGCAGGGAGAGGACAGAGGAGGAGACAGCTAGCTTCAATGCGTTTGGGGTAAAGCAGTGTTTGAGGTGATACAGAAGCCTGAGCCACACATTGAGGGCAGTAGATAGGAGGTGGATATGTTGGTGGAAAGTGAGTGCAGGATCAAGTGTTAAGCCTAGATATCTGAAGGAGTCCACTTGTTCAAGGGGGGTCAGGTTGGCAGTTCTTACTTGAGGACAAAGTTCCTTTCTAGTATTGACTGGGTGGGAAAAGTACATAACCTTAGTCTTGGAATAGTTCAGGACAAGATGATGGGAGGCGAACCATTTTTCAGCGGAACTAAAGGCGGACTGGAGGGAGAGGTGGAGTTGTAAAGAGTCAGAGTTGGATGAATAGAGTACAGCATCATCCGCATAGAGGAGAAGGTTCCCTGAACAGGTACTGGGGAGGGAATTTAGAAAGAGGCTGAACAGTAATGGTCCGAGGACAGACCCTTTCGGGACACCCGAGAGGACAGGTAGCCTACTAGAAACGGTGTCTCCGATTTTGACCTGCTGAGAGCGGTTAGACAGGTAGTCAGAGAACCAGCCAAGGGCATCCTGAAAGAATCCAGTGCTGGTCAGAGCGGATAGCAGGAGCGGATGGTTCACGGTGTCGAACGCCTTAGTGAGATCTATGAAGACAGCCCCTGTGATTTGTCCTCTGTCTAAAGCGGAGTGGATGTGTGAGGTGAGTTCCAGGAGGGCAGTGGTGGTACTATGGCCCTTCCAGAGGCCATGTTGCTGTGTACTAAGCAGGTTGTATTTGTTCAGGTGGTCCGTTAGCTGGTCAGAGACTATCCAGTCTCTTTCTAAATTCCCTTCAGTACCTGGCTATGTATTGTTCAGAAGAGACCGAGGTGCAAAAAGGGGGGGAGGAGTGGCCCTGTATGTTAATGAAAATATCAAAGCTACAGAAATTCAGAATACACATAAGGAGCCAGAAGAACTGTGGGTCACCCTGGAAACAGGAAATGGGACAGCCATAAGAACTGGGGTTGTCTACAGGCCCCCAGACCAGAGGGAGGACATAGACACATTACTGTTAGAAGATATACAAAACATGACAGCTAAAGGGAGGTTCTGATAATGGGAGACTTCAACATGCCAGATACAGATTGGTCAATACCAGCAGGAACATCTGCCAGAACTAGACTCATAGTGGATTCCTGCAGGGGGGCCTCAAACAACTGGTACAGCAACCCACAAGAGACAGGGCTATCCTAGATCTAGTACTGACTAACAAAGAAGGGATCACAGATCTCCAGGTAGAAGGCCACCTGGGGGCCAGTGACCATCACATGGTATGGTTCAATTTGGCTACTACATCTAAATCATCCCATTCCAAGGCAAAAATATGGGACTTCAGAGGAGCTGACTTTGATAAGATGGCCAACAGAGTTAAGCTAGCCCTGGCAAAAAGAAACACAGGTGAGGGGGTACAGGCAAAGTGGGCAAGCATTAAGGATGCAATACTTGAAGCAACATCCCATTGTGTTAGACAGAAAAGGAAGTGCAAAAGAAGAAGGAAACCACTTGGTTCTCAAATACAGTAGCAGAAAAGGTCAGAGCCAAAAGGCTGGCCTTCAGAAAATATAAGGAACACAGCGGGATGAAGATAGGGGGCATACCAAACTGCCCAAGGGAAGCAGGTAAGGCAGTAAGGCAGGCAAAGTCCCAAACTGAGGAAACACTGTCACGAACAGTAAAGAAGGTGACAAGACTTTCTATAGATACATTAGTGAAAGGAGAAAGTCCAGAGGGGTATTGCTAAGCTTAATGGAGAAAAGGGAGCATGTGAGGAGGAGGACCTGTAAAGGCATCTATCCTAAATAGATACTTTGCTCAGTATTTACTGAAGAGAAGGTAGGGCAGGCCCACAGCTCAGCATCATGGACACAGGGGGAGGGAGGTGAGCACTACTCCTTCACAAAAGAAAGGGTCCTACAAGAGCTTGCTAAGCTCAGGGTGGATAAGGCAATGGGACCTGATGGCATACATCCCAGGGTACTTAAGGAGCTAAAGGAGGAACTAGCAGAGCCATTAGCAGAATTGTTTAGTGAGTCTCTGAGCACAGGAGAGGTCCCAGAAGACTGGAGAAGGGCTCATGTGATCCCACTCCACAAGAGTGGTAGCAGGAGGAGGCGGGGAACTACAGACCGTCAGTCTTACCTCAGTAGTGGGCAAGATTATGGAAGCACTCCTTAAGAAAGGATAGTGCAACACCTGGAATCCATAGGGCACAGGATCCAAGACAGCATGGGTTTACAAAGGAAGGTCCTGTCAAACTAATCTCATAGGTTTCTTTGACTGGGTAACCAGAGTGGTGGACCAAGGGGAGCAGTTGATGTCGCCTACCTTGACTTCAGCAAAGCTTTTGACACTGTTCCACATAGAAGATTGATAAATAAGCTAGGTAGGCTCGGGTGGGTCAGAAGTTGGTCAACTGGGTGGCAAACTGGTTGACTGGCAGAAAACAGAGAGTGGTGGTAAATGGTATACAGTCAGAAGAGATGCAAGTCACAAGTGGGGTAACTCAGGGATCAGTCCTGGGGCCAGTCCTATTCAACATCTTCATTAGTGACCTCAGTAGATGGACTAGAGGGTAAGGCTTGTCTGTTTGCAGATGACACCAAGATCTGCAACAGAGTAGATGATCCAGATGGGGTGGGCAGAATGAGAAGAGATCTGGATAAACTAGCAGAATGGTCAGAAGAGTGGCAACTGGATTTAATGCAAAGAAGTGCAAAATCATGCACATAGGGAAGAGAAACCCTGAAGCCACTTATAGGCTGGGAGGAGTTGCTAGCAGTCACAAAGGAAGAAAGAGACTTTGGGCATCATCATCACTGATGACCTGAAATCATCCAAGCAGACCTCTAAAGCAGTAGGTAAAGGCTAGGGGGTGTTAGGGTGTATTAGTAGGGTATCACAAGTCGAAGAGGGAGGTAATAATCCTCTGTACAAGACATTGGTTAGGCCCCATCTGAGTACTGCGTGCAGTATTGGAGGCCACACCTTCACAAGGACATTAACCAAATTGAGGCAGTCCAGAGAGGGCAACCAAAATGGTGCAGGGACTGCATCAGAAGACATATGAGGACAGATTAACGGAGCTCAATATGTATACCCTTGAGCAAAGGAGGGAGAGAGGTGATATGATCGAGACATTTAAACACCTTAAGGGCATAAACAAGGTGAAAGAGTCTAACATGTTTAAATATAAGAAAAATAGCAGGACAAGAGGACACAGCATGAGATTAGAGGGAGGCCGATTAAGGGGGAATGTGAGGAAATTATTTTTCACAGAAAGGGTGGTAGGTGCATGGAATGGCTTACCACAAGAAGTGGTGGCTATGAATACAGTGCAGGGCTTCAAACAGGCATGGGATAGGCATAAGGGAGCAATACAAATGACTATGAATAGATAGGTCACTGACATAGCAAAGGCCGATGGCACATTTATAAGGTAGAAAAAGAAATGGGCAGACTGGATGGGCCTTGCGGTCCTTATCTGCCGTCAACTTCTATGTTTCTATGTTTCTATATCCTCTCAAGGGCCTTGGATAGGGGTGGGAGAATGGAGATAGGTCAGTAGTTGTTAGTGAGGACACAGTCCCCACTTTTAAATATCGGCGTGATGTGGGCAGATTTCCAGCGGAAGGGGAATTTCCCTTGGGATAAGGAGCTGTTTAGTATATGGGTGAGGGGGTCGAGCACCTCAGTGAGAGAGAGTCGAAGTAGTTTCAGGTCTAAGGTGTCACTGTTATACCGGGAGTGACTTAGTGCCCTTCTGAGATAAGGCCCAGCGCCCCTGGGGAGAGATGCTGAGCAGGCGAAAGGGTGGGGTTGATGGAGGGGGGGGGGTGTCTGGGGTGGGTCAAAGAAGTTAGGGTGAGAATCAAGCTGAGGTTGGAGAAGGCATCATTGAAGGCATTGAAACATAGAAACATAGAATTTGACGGCAGATAAGGACCGCTTGGCCCACCCAGTCTGCCCATTTCCCTACCTAATGGATAAGCTGCAGATCCTAGTTAACCAGCAGCCTACTTCTTTCTACCCCGGCCCCCTAGAATTGCCTTATGGCTGTCCCATGCATGCTTGAATTCAGTCACTGTTTTTGACTCCACAATCTCCTCCGGAAGGCCGTTCCATGCATCCACAACCCTCTCTGTGAAAAAATACTTCCTTACATTACCTCTGAGCCACCCCCCCTCTATCTTCAAATAGAGGCCATAAATTCATTGGCCATATGGGCTGGATCAGAGGTAAGGCACTCTGCAACCCTAATCTGGCTAGGGGTGGCGTTGGGAGCTTTTCCACACAGGTCTTTGATATTGTCCCAGAACTTTCGTCCTGAGGCCCAGGAGTTGGTGAGGGAGGTCTTGTAGTACTCGGCTTTTGCTTTGCGCAGGGACCAAGTACATTTGTTCCTAGCTTCTCTATAGTTCTGTCTGTCAGCTGGCAGGCCAGTCTCGTTGGAGAGGTGCCATAGGGAGTCTCTGGTCCGCATGAGGTCCAGGAGATGTTCAGCGATCCACGGCACTGGGTTACCTTTGGCCACTCTTTTAGTGATAGGGGCAAATTTGTCACAGATGGTGTTGAAGGCTAGGATGAAGAGGTTAAGGGCTCAGACAGTGTCAGTGGTTTTCGTGACGAAGGACCAGTCCATAGACCCGAGATAGATTTTGAGTTGTGCAAGTTTTCCTGGGCCAAGTTTGCGCTGTTAGATTAATCGGGGGGGCGGGATTTGGGTGACTTGCACGTCCAGGAGCAGAGTACCGGGGAGTGGTCACCAAGGGCATTTGGGAGTACAGTAGTACTAGCGATTTTTGTAGGGCAGTTGGTGAATACCAAGTCCAGTAGGGAGGAGGACCCAGTGCGCTGGTTCAGTTTGGTAGGGGATGTGACGACCTGCGTAAGGTCCTGGGCAGTAGCAGCGTCTAAAAATGGTGCGGCAGCTTTGTCAAGCCAGTTAATATTAAAGTCCCCTAGTACGATTTTCTCAGCTTGTGGTGGAAGAGTGGTCAGGTAGGACAGAACGGAGTGGAAGGCCATCTTCTGTTCCCTGGGAGGGATATAGACCGTGGTGATGAGGAGGGAGGGGGGGATTTAGATGTTCCCAGAGTGATTTTTATAGTGAGGGCCTGTGGACCAGGATGCAGTTGGGGGGTGGGGAGTAGCTGTCCACGTAGGACCTCTTTAGTATATACGGCGCTACCCCCCCACACGTTTACCCTTACAATCTGCCCGGTATAGGTTGTACCCTGTGAGATTTAATGACGAGTCAGGAGCCAGGTTTCAGTAAGCGCAATGATATCTGGCTGGTGCTGGCAGACCCAGCCCTGGAAGGAGTCCCATTTTTTTAGAAGGCTGCAGACATTAAGGGTGGCAATACATAGTCCGCTGGTTGGGGGGTGGGCAGGTGCAGTAGTTGCGGCAGGGCCAGGGTTAGGGTGCACATTACCTAATGTGAGCAGGAGGAGGAGAAGGAAGGAAGAACCTGCGGATTGGGTGCCATTTCGAGGCCTTGTGAGGTCATAAGCTACCGCCCGGGGGCCTTTAGGAGTGGGGAATGTGGGGATAGGGAGGCTGGCAAGTAAGGGTGTGGCCAGTAGTAGGGAACAAGGTGAGGAGATAGGAGGTAAAGGTTGGAGTCGCGGATGGTAAGGTTGGCGGTGGTTGTGGGGGTAACAGAGGGTGCTACTTGTAGGGTGTTGAGAGTGGGGGAGGAAAGCTGAAGAGAGTGTAGCAGGATAAGTGCAACCAGTACAAAAGGAGTAGGAGGCTGTGGATTCCTGGTTTGAGGAGGACTCAGGAGTTGAGGTTAGGGGTGACTGCCAGTCAGGCAGCCATAGGGGGTATAGAAGCGGCGTGTAGCCCAGGAGGGTGGAAGGGGGAGTTGCTTGATGGGGTAGCTGGACATAAAGCAGGAGTAGAGTTAGCATAGCAGCCAGAACGTGAATCATTGCCATAGGAAACCTGCAATAGGTGAGGTGATGCAGCATATGCCCCTAGTGGCTAAGTAGTATAAGCTGCAGATGGAGAAATGGGCTGATTGGTTACTGAAGCCTATAAAAGGGAGTGCTCACCAAGGGTGGTGGTGGGGGCGGTGGGGAGTTGACGCTTGCATCGGCGGGGCCTTCACAAGCTCTCGGGAATCCTAACTGCGCGGAGCTCAGCATGCCTTACAGTCCTTCCTCCACGTACCTGTATGCTGTTCTGGGGGTTGGGGGAGGGTTCTCCCGAGACCCTCACGACCTCCGAAGTGGGTCCCTTATGCCTCAAAGAAGCAGTGGCCTGAGGAGAAAGGAGAGAGGTAGACGAATTAAGTACTTTTGTGGATTTGGGGGCTGGGGTACAGGGAGCTGAGTGGCGTGTTCTCGCCTCGAATTGCAGATTGCAGCTAGTGTTCCATCTCTAGGCAAGCTCTACACTGTTTCTTTCTGAATTTAACTTTAATTTAACTCGAAACTTGAAGCAGTTAAAACTAAGCAGTAAAGCTCTCGGTCTCACTCTGAATGCAGCAGTTCAATTTAAGCACACTGTTTCCTTCTGAATTTAACTCAAAACTTAAGGCAGTTTATGTATGCAGTAAAGCTCTCAGTCACAATATGCAGCAGTTAGATTAAAGTACACTGTTTCTTAAAGTAAAGCTCTCTACTATCACTTTGTATGGGTTTTTACATTAAGGTGCAGCATAGTCGCTACTGTAGAGAGCTGTTTTCGGCAGACTACACAAGGAAAAAAACTGTCTTCACATCTGTGCCGACAGGTAAATGCAGTGCTAAAATTTAAAAATGGTGCCTTCAAGCTCTCGGGAATCCTAACTGCACGGAGCTCAGCACGCCTTACAGTCCTTCCTCCGCGTACCTGTATGCTGTTCTGGGGGGGAGGGTTCTCCCGAGACCCTCACGACCTCCGAAGTGGGTCCCTTGCACCTCGAAGAAGCAGTGGCCAGTATGCTGTTCTGGGGGGTGGGGGAGGGTTCTCCCGAGACCCTCACAACCTCCGAAGTGGGTCCCTTGTGCCTCAAAGAAGCAGTGGCCATATAGTTACTATGTCATACATAATTTATACACCCCTCAACTACATCATCGATGCCAACCTGCCAATCTACATTGTCCTCCAAAATTAACACTGCCACGCATCAACAAACCCACCTGTCCACCACCTCGTGCATACACCTGACCCCAAACAAACAAATCATTATACTCCTTTCACCACACAGAGAACCATCACAAAAACACATGGAAAGTGCCCCCCAAAAAAATAAAACAAAGCTCAGTTCACATGCCCGACTACTGCTACAAGCACAAACTAAACTCTGGAATACAAAAAAGTAGCACAACACCCCAACCACAATAACTTTGAACTAGAATTAAACAAAATTCTAACCCTGTTAAAAGAAGACAAAGAATCACTTCTGGACCCTGGCACAGAGACCAAGGCTTACTAAAATGAATTGGAACACCCACCGGAACCCAGTACAAGCACTGCTACACTAGTTAACAAGGCTGCCATACAAAAATTCATCGAGGCAGGGAAAAAACCCAGCACAGTGCACAAAACTCTGGCCAACTTAAACATGTTCAGCAGCCACCTGACAGAAACACTTAACATCACAACCCCACTACAACACATACCTCCATCAGAACTGGACAAGTACTTCTCCCACTACTTTATGCATTGTGAGAAATGATACAGCATGCCCTATGAACCCCTCACAATACCAGCCACCTTTAAGAGTATCAAAAGTTAGCTGAAGCTCCCCAGCCCCGGAAGCCTGACCACCCGATTAGGCTTTTCGCAATAAAAAACAAAAATTAAGTGCCTTCACTTACTTGATGTTACACTCATAAACTCTGCCAGCAGGGAACATGGCAGGCACTGCGTGGTGCCATCTCATGTTAGAGTGCAGTGCCACACTGCTCGTTTGTATGCTTCAATATGAGTGAGCAGTGTGGTGCCCCACTCTAATACGAGATGGCACCACACAGCGCCCACCTGTTGCCTGCTAGTGGAGTTTACGAGCATAACAAGGAGTAAGTGCAGGCACTTAATTTTTGTTATTTATTGTGAAAAGTCTAATTAGGTGGTCAGGCTTTGGGGGGTGGGAAGTTTCAGCAAACTGGAGTGCTCCTTTAAAGTCCAAGTAATACCCAGCATCACTATCTACCTCACCAGCCTTCAAGACAACAAGACAAGTATTAGTTTGTTTGCAAACAGAAAAACCTGAAATGTACAGGCAAAGGCAAAGGCAACAAACCTCAAGCAGCATTCGAGCTAACTGATTCCCTGATAAACAAACTGTACCAGTGCAAACAACTTGGGCCACACATACACACACACACACACACACACACCAGAGTCTCCTTAACACAATGTGGCTTATAGTAAGCGTATACTTTGGGTAAAAGGTACTACAGAAATGAGAGCCATCAGTTCAATGTTCGGTGAATAGCGAAATGCTTGTGTGTACTTGTAAAACTTTTGGCCTTTCTCTATTCCCACCCTTGGTAGACAAGCTGGGTAGCGTGTAGGGAATAGAAGGCCCAGCACCAAGGGTGAGCAGAGTGCCAGAGGAGGCTAGGGAGGATGGTGGGTGTTTGGAAACATGCTAAACATGGGCTGCTGGGAGGGGCTGGAATTTATTTGGGATGTTGGAGGAGCTATTCCCCCACATTGAACCACAGGCTTTAGCCCTCCCATTCAATGTCTGGTGAATAGCAAAACGCTTGGGTATACCTGTAAAACTTTTGGCCTTTCTCTAGTCCCACCCTTGGTAGATAAGCCGGGTAGTGTGTAGGGAATAGAAGGCCCAAAAATATTAACTCCTCCAACTCATGGAGAGTGTCGCCAGTAACATATAGGAGAGGAAAAATCCCTGTGGCGGAAACCTCTGAGGACCCATGATTACTGACCTGCCCATCCTCTGGGCAAGTTAAGAAGAGATGATCCAATCATTGTGACTGATTTCTGTTTCTTTCTTTTAACCAGGAGAGACACACCAAGCTGAAATCTTGTTACCAGGTGCGACCTGGGAGCACAAGGAAGTGGCTTGCCCAGGGTCACATAGTATGCAAGTGGGGGCTGTAGGATTCAAACCTAGGTCTCCAGGTTTGCAGCTCAGAGCCTTAAAACACTGCACTATACTGCCTCCTTTCTGGTTTAACACTGACTGATTTGAAGGCTGGCAAAATTCATCTTCCACGTCTCTTGATAATCTGTGAAGAAATGCTATTATTGACTGTTGAAGAAGCTGTTCCAAGTTAAAAAGAAAGCCTTGGAAAGATATAACTGTTGAGACTAAGTCGACGTGGAGTTTTAGTGAGTTCCAGGAATCTTTTAAGCTAACATGAGTGTTTGGTTAACGTGGTCACGAGATGATAGGAAAGATCTGAGCATATGTGGAAACTATGGGTTGGTTAAATATGTTATTGGATGTCGGATGGAATAGGTCTGGTAATAAGTTATTAAATTTCTGTATGAAATCTATACATTTTGAGGAAGGAGCGACAGGGTATTAAAATACTTCTGGAATTTTGGAATCTTGAAGAACATTAGCTGAGGAGGATAATGGAAAAGAATTCTCCAAGACGCAGGGATCCATTGAGGCTAGAAGATGGCAGAGGTACCATGATATTCAAATGGAACTGGCTTCAGTGAGTGCAGAATATATTGTGATGAAACATCTATAGGGAGACGATGAGGAGTTCAGGAACTTATCTGTGTCAGTCTTCACCATTCATTCCTAGTGGGTTCTGACCAGAAGAGCAGGACCCTGTGGGAGCATTTTTTTTTTGTAAAGGGGAAGGAGTTGGTGCCGTGGGCAGCACCGCCCTCAAGGCCAACACAATGCATGGTGCTCACAGGTTGGCCAGTAACCAATGCCGACTTCTCCTCCAGTTTTGCTTCTCCCACTGTCGAGTGAGCATGACCTCATGAAGTGAATATTTTTTGGGTACTGCGACATCGGGCCTAGTCCTTTGAACCATCTCCGCTGTCCTACTTCTGCAGGAGCTATTGTGTTCTAGGCGCCATCCACTCTTGTAAGATCTTTCCTTATTTTTCTTCAGTGCCAAGATCCTTTTGCTGTTTTATTATTGTTTTTCCGTCCGATCATGTCTCGTCCCGGGGACAAGAAAAAGAAATCTTCAAAGGTAGCCCCTGATATGGCAGTGTCTCTGTAGCTGGCTTTATTCCATCTCGGACCAGCACAATCTCGTCTCTTGGGCTAGGGGCCACCCTTCTGGACCCACACGGCCCCAGTCACCTAGCAGGTAAGAAACCCCTTCAGGGCTCAGTCCTAAACATTTCACAATGGTTGAACGGACAATGACTGCCAGGGTGTTGGTTCGCCTGTTCGGTCCCCGAGCCCCGGCAGAGGTCGTTTTCTTCCTTAGAGGCGTTTGGACTCTTGACCTCTTCCTTCCCCTCCCCTTCTCTTGGGACACTCTGGTCCTATGAGGCCTCTAACCTGGGAACAGTTTAGAGCCATGGCTGCCCATTTCCCAGCCTATGTTAGATCCATGGATGAGCAGGTGTTTCACCACTCTCCTCTTGGGCAGCCAGACTCTGACTTCCCAGACTCGACGGCTTCCTCGTCTTCCTCATGTGAGGAAGAGGATCCTTCTGTCCACCTATCCTCAGACACTGACCAGACCACCTATCAGTGTTTCCTTTTGAGGTTGGTCAATGAGTTCCACATATCAAGATTAGCAAGACGCAATCCTGAGCTGGCGATGCATGCTTTTTTAAGCGAGTACAGTGCACGCAACCTGGTGGTACCCATCTGGCCCTCCCCTTTTGGGAGGCAATGTACCATGCTTGGCAGTCTCCATCAGTCCCCTCCCCAGCCCCGATGGACTACTAGTGCAAGTATTGTGCACCCCAGGGATCTCCGGGAGACCTACCTCACCCCTCTTCAGGCATGATGCTCATAGACACTCCCTCTGGGCATAGAAGCCCTCTGGGCATAGAAGCCCAAGACATGACCAGCCCCCAGATGCAGACTCCGTAGAGTTTGACTCCTGGGGGAGGAGAGTATTTTCCTCAGTGCATCTCTCTCTCTCTCTATCGCAGTGCATCAGGCCCATCATGCTGCCTACAACAGGCACTTATGGTCTTTGCTAGGACAAATCCTAGCATCCATGCCTGATACGGAGACAGCCAGACAAGCCGTTGCCCTCTCTGCACATGGCCTGGAGCTTGTGAGGCATCCAGCAAGGACATCGTATGATGCCAATGAGGCGGCGTCCAGGCTAGCAGGGACAGCAATCTGTGTCAGGCAGACGGTATGGCTTCATCTATCTGATTATCACCCATGGCCCAGCGAAGGGTGATTGCCTCCTCTTTCCGTGGAACCCACCTTTTTTTCCTGCAGGGTGAAGCGGGAACTTCAGGGGTGACTTTCTTCTCCCAGCCAGAGGGAGACCCCACCTCACCTTGACCAGTCCCAGGCCTAACTAGATCTGTGAGGGTTCCCTCCTTCCGTGTCTCCCCCACAGGAGGCTGAGGGACATTCTTCCCTCAGGGAGGTACCAGGTCCCCTTCGGGGGCCTGGTGATCGCCCACCAGTGATGAATGGTGAAGATTGACACAGGTAAGATACGAAAATTATGTACCAACCGTAATTCTTGATCTTTCTGTGTATCTTCACCATTCATCACTGCTTTCCACCCTTCTTCCCCTCTTGGGCCTCAGTCTCTGGGCAGTGCCTCGTCCCTGCTTGCTTCTCCCCCAGTTGAGGCCAATTGTGGGCTTGGCCCTGCTGGTACCTCTGAGCTCTCTGCTCCTTTTGATGAAAGCGACAGAGGTTCACTGTTGGGGGAGGACAAGTAGGGGCGCTTGTCCCTTCTTATGAGGGCTCACCTGGGCCCTGCCTTATATTCCTGATGAGGACCCCTCCTCCAGCTTGATCTGGACCTTCTAGGGTTCACTTCGACAACTCTGGTCTCTCGACCCTTGGGATCCTCCTCGGGTCTATTGCTGTTGGGAGTGCCCTGGTGACCCCTAGAACCCTTCCTTTTAGGAGCTGTGACTCCTTTTCCTCCACTGCTGGTTCCAACTAACTTTTTCCAATGCAGGGTCCCCCTCTGGATTGTAAGTTTATGCCTTAAGGGTGGTTCTTCTTCTGGCACCCCTTTTTCCCCCTTCTGTTTCAGAGGGTGCATAATCTTTAGTTCCTCTGTGGGAGAAATCCTTCTACAGTGGGACCCTGCAGAGGCGTGAGTCCTGTCCCCACCCCAGGATGTTTTTAAAGACAGGCATGGGAGACACTTACCCCCCCATTTCCACATCCTTGGGCTGGAGGAGAGGGCACCCTCAAGTCTGGTGTCCTGACTTGCCTCTGCCTCCTGGGCTATTGCCCAGTTAGCCTCCCCCTCAGTTTTCCTCAAACCTGGGGGTATTGCCTCCAGATCCACTTCAGCAGAGATATAAAAAAGCTTGGATGTGGCCTAAGATAGAGGTGCCCTTCTTTCCAGAGCCCCAGAGAGTCCCCTGGACCTCTGCAGGGGTGACTCAGTGTCTCTTTTTCCTCTCTCCCTTACCTTTCTTCTTTCAAATCCTTTTACTCTCCCTCCCTTATTCTGTCCCTCCCTTGCCTGCTCAGAGGTTTGGGGTCCTCATCCCAGACCCCTAGGTTCACTCTTCTGCCCTCTTGACTGGCTTTATCTCTTCTTCTGTTTATATCCTTTCCTTTTCCTATCTCTTGGGCTCCCTTGCCCCGCCCTCCTTCTTTCTCTTTTCCTAACTTCACTCTCCAGCATGCAGAAGTGGGATGGAGGAGGAGTCAGCATCGGTTACTGGCCAACTCTCGAGCGCCACACAGCGCGTCAGCCTCGAGGGTAGTGCCGCCCATGGCACTTACTCCTCCCCCTTTATAAAAAATAAATAAATGCTCCCGCGGAGTCCTGCTCCTCTGGTCAGAACCCAGCAGTGATGAATGGTGAAGATACACAGAAAGATCAAGAATTACGGTAGGTACATCATTTTCATTTCTTGATGATCTGAGAAGTAAGCTTATCAGTCCAAATGATAAGTTCATGGTTTGATGGTTTAGTGAGGAATGCGAGAACATGTTTCAAACAAGCAAGGGGCCCTGGGGAATTGGTGTATATGGAAAGAGGACTGCTTTAGCATACTGTAGCATATGCATCTTGGTGACCAGAGTTAGAGCTGCCAACACAATGATGCTGACCTGCTGGTGAAGTTTGAGAGTTCGATGCATGAAAGGGAAGGGGGCATGAGTGAGGAGACTGAAGGATGTAGACAATGAAAAAGGTCTGCAACTGGAATCAAGATAATGGACCAACTTTAGCATAGCCCAGAATATGAAAACAATGTGGTTTAACATTAAGACAGAGAACCCAAGCCAGCCTTAGATAGTCCGTATAATTGAAGGGATGAAGACCTCTCTTGTTGAAATGTCCATTACAGTTTGACTGGCAGAAAAATTGAGACTGACTAAGGCTGCTGAAGAGGGAAGCAATAAAAGGACTGCAAAATTGGAATTGAGATAGTGAATCAGCTGCTTCATTTAGCATAGCCTGGAATAGGAAAAACACTGAGGTGTAACTCCAGATCGGTTTCAGATGGTCCATACGATCTGATGGGATGAAGCCCTCCCTTGTTGAATTGTTCCTTACAGGCTGATTGACAGAAAATAGAGACTGACTGGAGGAATCCATAGAAACATAGAAGCTGATGACAGATAAGGACCGCCAGGCCCATCTAGTCTACCCATTTTTTTTCCTACCTGGTTGTTGCTGCCACCTGTCCCTATTCTGAACATTGGCCTATTTTATGCTAACTCATTTGTATTATTCCCTTGTGCCTACCTCATGCTGTCTTGAATTCCTTTACTGTTCTGTAACATTCCTGCACAGAGGTGGCATTTTCCTATTAAATGATCTCATGAGGAGACACTGATGGAATTCCTATGGAGATGCCACACCAGAGGCCAGGAAGCAGCAGTCCAGGATTATTCAAAATTAACAGGATAGCCATGTGGTACAGATGCACTGATGTATGCCAGTGTGGAACTGAAGAAGGGTCTTTGAAGTAGTCTGGACAGTTGGTCAATTAAGATAAATGGGCTCAGTTATTTATATTAGATTTAGAGCAGTTGGGATGTGAAAGGCACGGTGTAGATCAGGAACCAAAGATGTCCAAATCAGGAAGTAGGATTTGAATGATTGACCTAGAGGAATTATCTGGATTGCACAAATCAGAATGTCTCATTTTGGGCAAGAACATCTAGTCAAAAAGGCCATCAGTAGAATAAAATCATGTGATGGTGATGAGAGGTAGCCTGGCTTCAATAAATTCTATATCCAATGTCATGTTGAGGACTTTGAAGAATGTCACTGGACTGAGATATTCTTTTGAGCAGGGAAACTGCTAGCTCCTGGAACAACTGGATAAGAGCCGGGATGCAGCCATGAGGAGAATTCCAGCTGGGGATCAGAAAGGTCAGTGGACACATGAATGACTGCTGGATGGTGGCAGACAATGAGAAGGCCCAAAAAGCACTGCAAAGGGCAGTGGTCCATTGCAAAGGCCAGATGAACTGACCAGCAGTCCACCCCAAATGTATCACAGAGACACCAAAGGCAAGTGACTGGGAAATGAATTGAATGCAGGGGCCAGGCAGCTTGACAGCCAGGTGCTGAGGACATAACAGGTGATGACAGCTAGTGCACAGGGGAAGATAGTCAAGGAAGGATGTTGATGATGTGATACTTGGGCTGACTGAGGACTGAGAAGCAGAGAAATCAATGATGAGGCATTTCACACCAGAAGGCCATCCAGTGCGACATATATTGGAGTAAGCGAGAAGCAGGAAATGACTGAGCTGAAACTGATGCAGGTGGAAATCCCTTGTACGTTCTGCGCAGGGCTGATGGTCAATAGTAGGACACCATGCTACAGAATACAGAGCATGACATTGCAGGGAAACAATGACAAGGAACACTGAAAGGAGAAAGAGGAGCTGGGGGACCAGAGGCGAGAGGAGCATGGCTGGTAGACCACTGTATGCTGAAGATGAAAAGACAAAGGTGGGCGAAGGTGAAGCCAGGAAGTGAGCTTCGATATCCACCCGAAGGGATGACAAGGAGGAAACTGAGGAGGTGAGGTGAGCTATGACATCCAGGATCATAGATGAAGGAGCAAGATCTGGTGGAGCGACAGCCAATTCAGACTATGGCTCCAAATAGGAGGAAACATAGACACCTTGAAGGAAGCATGGGATTGTATCTATGGGTAGAAGTCAGAAATGGAGATGGCAGACAACTGGCATAGACTGGAACTTGGTATGAACTGGAACAGGATTAGACAGGCACCAGTCTCTGGTAGACGGTGTGATGCTTGGCCAGCAGGTTATGATTATTGTATGATATTTGTAAAATAAAAATATAGTATGTGATTGTCTCACATAAGACAGCCTGTGCTTCCATGGGCCCCCCCCACCCCGGTTTCAGTGAAGCTACAGGATATGTAAACTGAGCAGAGGATGTGTGAAATTGACCAGTAAAGGGGAAATCTAGAGTTTCCTGTCTGTTCTTAATCAAGGCTCTGGCCATCTGCCAGAGGATAAGCCTAATAAACCTTTATGATTTCCTAGAGGAACCTATTGATAACAGCAATGTGTTAAAATGTCATAATACCCTTTGATCTCCTTGGGAAAACAGGAACCAGCCACCAGTTCAAAGGAAAGGCTCGATTAAAGACTGTCATAATTTAGGAAATGTCTTTTTTCTTCTGAAGTCACATTATTTAAAATACCTCCTGATATGAAATCATTTTTTGTAATTTTATATTCTAAAAGGAGGAGCTAGATGACTCACAGAAGGGGTGTGGAGACATAGAGTTTAAATTGAACATTGTGTCTGAAATGTTGCTATACTATTTTGGGACTCTAGAGAGACACAGCTCTCTGATCTAACTTTAAAATGCACTTCCAGAGGTAATACCTTAGGTAGCAAACATCTAAATATAGTGTGGTAGGAGTTTGCTTTGTAATTTTCCCTTGCTCTTTTATGTGATTGTGAGCTCTTTGATATATTGTTCTGTGTTTACATTTTTCATATTTTTATCATCTTTTAGTAAAGTACATTTTCTTAATATACTGCCTGGGTGTGTCTTCCAAATTCTTTTTGCATGTGATGTATACGTAGTTAAATCTGACAGCTGTTTGAAATGCTTGATGGTGTTACTAAACTGGGAAAAGGTAAGAATATACCTTAGGTCTCTTATAGAGCTAAAAGGGGTCATTTTGGAAGGCTTGCTGGGTGCCCCTGGTGAAAGATTGTACCGCAATCCCCAAAGAGGGTACATATCTGAGCCTGTTCATTGGGTATGCTAGCATAAGGTTCACTGTTTGAATTCCCCCCCCCAAAAAACTTGAGACTAAAGGTGAATCAGACCCAAAAGCAGACAGGAGGGTTATCCTGTCTGTTACCTGTCCACACTATTGTGCTCTGAGGTTGGCACTGTGGGAGCAGAGGGCCTGACCTGCTGAGTGCGTTTGTGACAGATTTGGTTGGCAGTGGTGCGAAAGTATTGGTAACACAAGCTTTAACTGTTCAGTGTGTCAGCTTAATACTGTACAGCTCACTTGCAAAAGAAGGCAGTGATTTTTTTAAAAGGAAACAGAACTGTATAATTTTGCTTACAGTCAAAGTTCCTATCTGTTTTTTTTTTTCAAAGTGCAAGTTAGAGTAGCCATAGTTAGGGAAGAAAATGGCTGCCAGCTACAGTGAGCACACTGCAGACTACCTGAAGCAGTTGTGCAAGGAGAGAGGAGTCCTGCATGAGGAGAGAGCCACCAAGCAGAACCTCGTGGATGCCCTGATGGCAGCAGATGCCCAGAGCATCCAGTCACAGACTGTGACTGTAAAGGGCCAAATCTTGGGTGTGGAGGGGCCAGCAGCCAGTGCAAGTGAGGAGCCACAGCAGCAGGGGAAGGTTACCAGCATTCTGGAGCCAGAAGCAATCAGGCTACAGACTAAGTTGCGCAGAATGCAGCTGGAGTTCCAGAGGGAGGCTGAATGAGAACAGTGAGAGGTGGAGCGAGAATGGTGAGAAGCTGACCGTGAAGAGTGTGCGCGCCAGTGAGCCGCAGAGGAGAAGAGGGAGCAAGAACAGTGAGAAGCTGAACATGAACAGCGAGAGGCAGACCGTGAAGAGTGTGCATGCCAGAGGTGACATGAACTGGAGAAGCTATGACTCCAACCACCAGCACTAGAGCAGGTAAGTGGTTTGGGTTTAACCGGACCTACAGGACTGGGTTACAAATTAAATTCCAAATTGATAGCTGAATTTAAAGAGGGTGAGGATATGGATGCCTTTTTAAATTCCTTTGAAAAAGTTTGTATTCAGGCAAAGATTCCTAGAGGGTCCTGAAGCTTCCAGCTATCCTTGCTACTCATCAGGAAAGCTTGGGATGCATTGGGTCAAATGCACAATGAGGACAGTAATGATTACAGCAAACTTAAAGCTGCACTTTTAAAAAAGTTTGATTTAACTGCAGAAGCATACAGAGCTAAATTCCGTAAGCTCAGGAGAAGCCCTGACATGAGCTATGAGGAGCTGGCCACAAAACAACATCAGTTTTTAAAACGTTGGTGGGAAGGAATTGAAGCAAACTCTGTAGATAAAATTGAAAATGCTATATTGTTAGAGCAGTTTTTTAGGGCATGCCCAGCAGAGCTGAAAACCTGGCTGGAGGACCGAGATCCCAAAACAGTTCAAGAAGCTGCTGAATTCTCGGACTGCTATACCAAGAGCAGACCTGCTCCGAGAGTGAATGTGATGGGCATGGCAGCGCAGAAAGGGAAAAACGCACATTCAGGGCAGCTAAAACTCTCACTGCCTCCTCCAAAACCAGTTAGCCCCAGGTTTCAAAGAAAAGATTCTTCTGAGAAACGAAATGCATGTTGGGTTTGCAAAGAAACTGGCCATATTGCCAGACAATGTCCCAAAAGGATGAGCAATACGCAAAATGGGGTTAGGAAAGAAGTGGCTTGTTTGTGTGTCCCTGGAAGCATGCCTGTGAACATGAGGGAACAATTGCACCCAGTCACTGTGAATGGTGTACAGACACAAAGGTTAAGGGACACAGGGGCTTTCCTGATGCTGGTAAAAGGGGATCTGGTAGAGCCTGGTCAGCTTATACCCAATAAATTTGTAGCTATACAAGGGTTCACTGGTGAGGAGAAAACATTGCCACTCACTAGTGTTCTCCTAGACTAGGGTGAAACAGAGGGAACTGTGCAACAGGTGGCTGAAGCCAAAACGTTAGCAGTTGATGTCATCCTTGGCAACAATCTCAAACAGGGGATGGTGTCTGAAGTTACCCGTAGCCATGCGGGAAGGGGAAATTTTAGTTCCCCAGACCCCACAGAAGCCATTGTGGAAACCACTGGGAGGTTGGCTCCCCAGCTTGTGTCCCCTGATATGGAGACTAGTGAAAGGGGGTAGAAATTTCTGCAGGAGCAGTTAACCAAACAGCTACGGAGGGTTACTCTGAAGAAGGAGGGGTGACCCATTGTCAGAGGGTTAGGGATGACAGTGATCTGGAGTGCCCTGATGCTAGAGCTAGGGATCCTAGTTTAGAAACCGAAGGGGATCTGTCCCATGCCTCGGGAATGTGTAAGGAGTTTGCAACTGCTCAGAAAAGTGACCCCAGTCTAGAGAAGCTGAGGGTTTGGGCAGATGCTGATGGAGCACAAGGAGGTGATGGAAAACATAAGGTTTACTGGGAAAATGGACTGATGTATACTCAGGCTGTAAACACAGAGGGAGAGGTGATAGGCAGACAGCTTGTCGTTCCCCAGGGATTCCATAAGCAGTTGCTCAAGATTGCACACGATATTCCCATGTCTGTTCATCTGGGAATCGTGTGATCTACACAGCGTTTGGCCCAGAATTTCTAATGGCCCAACTTCACCCAGCAGGTGAAGGAATATTGCAGGTCTTGTCACCGGTACCAAGAAATAGGGAAGGCAGGTAAGAAAACCCAAGCCGCCCTAATTCCATTGCCCATAGTGGAAGAGCCATTCCAGAGGGTGGTAATGGATATTTTGGGGCCTTTAAATACCCCCAGTTCCTCCAGGAAGAGGTTCAGCCTGACTGTGGTGGATTATGCCACCTGGTATCCAGAGGTAGTCGCCCTATCCTCACTGAGGACAGACAAAGAGGCGGATGCCTTCACTTTGGATTTTCTCCCATGTTGGATTTCTGCAGGAGGTAATCACCGATTGAGGGGGTTCCTTCATTTCAGACCTGATGAAATGTTTGTAGAAGAAGTGTGGGGTGTTTCAGAGGTACAAGACACCTTATCACCCGCAAGCCAATGGGCTTGTGGAAAGATTTAATGGTAACCTAAAGTCAATGCTCCAAGCGTTTGCTGAACAGCATGAGAGGGACTGGGAGAAATACCTTCCTCACCTGTTGTTTGCATACAGGGAGGTGCCCCAAGAATTGACAGTGTTTTCCTCCCTTCGAGCTCTTTTATGGATGCCAAGTATGTGAGCCCCTAGACTTTATCCGTGAGGACTGGGAAGGCAAGCACGCCACCCAGGGAACTCCCACAGTGGATTACCTCCTTAGGTTTAGGGAAAGGCTGAAGGAGCTTATGGGAACAGCCCAGAGCCATCTGGCAGCTACCCAACAGAAACAAAAAGTGTGGTACAACCGCAGAGCCAGAGCTCGCTCGTACACGGTGGGTCAGGAAGTCATGGTCCTTATCCCGGTCCAGAAAGACAAGCTGCAGGCTAAGTGGGCAGGACCATACAAAGTAGTTAGAAAGGTAAATGACATGAACTATATGACAGAGTTACCTGACAGAGGACATACAGAAAGAATGTACCATGTCAACATGATGAAGCCATATGCTAATAGGGCTGACACGGTGTTTGCAGTATGTAGTCCTGGGGAGGGGATGGATGAAGGAGACACCCTTCTGGACTTGCTGGAAGAAAGCAAGTGGGAGTCCTCTGTGGAGGCAGTTAAATTGTCACCCCAGCTGGCCCCAGACAAGATCCAGGAAGTAAGGGAGGTTTTAGCAGACTTTGCCCCACTGTTTAGCACCATGATGTGGAGACAGGGACACAGATGCCCATCCGGCGGACAGCATACTGGGTGTCAGAGGCTGTCCAAAAGGACATTAGGAAGGAGGTGGAGGAAATGCTGGATTTAGGGGTAATCCAGAGATCCCACAGCCCCTGGGCCTCACCCATAGTCCTTGTGCCCAAGCCAGATGGCTGTACTCGTTTCTGTGTGGACAATCATGGATTGAATGCAGTCACAAAGTCAGACACCCACCTGATGCCCCGGATGGATGAACTGCTGGACAAGTTGGGAGGGGTGACCTACCTTACGACTACTGACCTGACAAAGGGGTATTGGCAGGTAGAGTTAACTGACAGAGCTAGGGAGAGGTCGTTCTTCATCACTCTGATAGGCTTATTTGAATTTAAATCAGACAATTGGTAAACCAGCTAGGAGACCCGGCACCGGCTAAGGCTATATAGGCTATAATGATAGCTTCAAAGTCTTCATTATAGAGTAGCATGAAATAAGGCAATGAATGAACTCACTCCAGGACTGTGGTTGATGTTTCAACAAATAATCCTTTATTCCAAACGAAGTAAAATCAAGTGAAACACAGCATTTGTATATTGGTACATCACTGCTCACACTCACTTCCTGGATACTACTCCCACTACGTCACCAAGCACCTGACATGTTTCACTCTATCTCGAGCTTTCTCAAAGGTGTAATAGGTGAAGCACAATACCTGTATAAAACCCTTGACAATTAAAGTGACAAGCACACCCAAAATCTGTAACATTCAATGTAGTATTAAAAACAGCAGTATCATACTTATGTTCTGAGGATGATTTATACATCTCCCATTATTATTATATGCAATAATTTGTCTGTGCTAACACACTTAATATAACTACTGGCACTAGACTTAATTGCAAACCTGCTTTAGAAAGAGAGAATCAGAGATTGCACCATTTTTCTATCTTTTGATGGGACTCCAGTGCAAATCTGAAAAAAAGAAAAGATAAAGATAGAACAATTATATTTAAAAACATAATGTACAATATAAACAAAATTTCTATATACGATGTTCTCATTACTTCTTCAAAAATGGTTTTAACTCAAATCTTCCATTTAGTCCTTTCCCTTCCATGCCTTTGAAGGCCACAATCCAGTATTGTTCTCGTTTTAATAAAAGATTTTCATAATCACCCCCTCTTCTACTCATCACTGTTTTTTCTAAACCAATGAATGTAAAGCAATGTTTCTCTTTATCCTTAATTTTTATAATGTGTGTTGCTAAGGCATTTTTTTATGTCACCATTCTCAATAGCTCTATTATGTTCTCCTATGCGAATTTTAAAGGCACTTTTTGTTTTGCCTACATAAAATGTGCTGCATTTGCAGACCGCTAAATATACCAGGCCTTTAGTCATACATGTCATAAAGCCCCTTACAGGGTGCATTTTACCTGTGAGAGGATGGGTGAAAACTTTACTATTAATCACTTGTGGACAAAATGTACAGTTGCCACATTTGTGGCTACCATAATCTGCTTGTGTCAGCCACATTTTTGGTTTAAAATCTAGTGGCTGTACTGATTGCACTAAATGGTCTTGTAAACTCTGTCCCCTTCTATAAACTATTTTAGGACCTTCTCCGGACAGATTTTTTAAACCAGGGTCCTGACATGCAGTGTGCCAAAGTTTTTTTTAACTATATTAGCAATATCTCTAGACTGTGCATTGTATGTGCTTGTAAAGCATGTCTGGATATCCTGTTTCTCCATTCCTTTCTTTTTCTTTTAACAAATTCTCTCTCAGGATATTCTTTACTTCTGCCCTTGCTTTTTATACAAAATTCTTTGCATACCCTCTAGTCAGCAATCTTTGTTCTAAAGCATCTGCACTTTTCTCGCATAAATCTTGTGTACCACAATTTCTTTTAGTTCTTATAAATTGTCCTTTTGGTATAGCCTTAATGACATGACTTGGATGGCTACTACTAGCTTGTAATAAGGTATTTCTGTCGGTCAATTTCCTGTATAAATCTGTTGTCAATCCACCTATGTTATCTTTCTTTATTTTTAAATCCAAAAAGCTAATTTCCTTTTTGCTCCAGGAAATGCTGAACTTTAGATTGGGGTTGCTCCCTTCCAAGAATCTAACAAAATCAGCAAGTTCTGACTGTTCCTTTCCAGATGACAAAAATGTCATCAATAATGCGCCTCCAAATATTAATTTTGTTCTAAACTGGGTTATTCTGGTCTCTTATTGTCTCCATTTCCCATTTTCCCATATAGAGGTTCGCAAAATTGGGAGCAAAACTGGCACCCATGGCCACATCTTTTCATTGCAGGAAAAAATCTTCTTTATAAAAAAGGCATTACATTTTAACGCCAAGTTGGTAAGATTCACTAATACCTCAGTTGGTGGGTCTAAAACCTCTCTACAATTCAAATAAAATTCCATTGCTCTCAAGCCATCATCATGAGGGATGTTGGTGTACAGTGCATTCACTTCCAAGGTTACTAACAGGCTTTCTCCCTCAATGGCAATATCATTGATTATATTCAGCATATCTTTTGTATCTTTAATATATGAAGGGAGCTTTTTTACCAAAGGTGCTATATTATGATCTATGAATTTTGCGATTGGTTCTGTAACACTTTGATTGCTAGACACTATTTGTCTGCCCAGTGGCTTTTCTAGAGTTTTGTGAATTTTAGGAAAACAAGAAAAACTGACTGTAATAAGGTGAGCTACCTGAAGATATTCCACAATTTTTTTTATCCAGCAAGCCTTTATACAATACAGTATCCAAATATCTATCTATCTCTGTTTTTAATGCTTTTGTATGATCACTTTTTAATTTCTCATAATGTTCTGTATTGTCTAACTGTCTCTTAATTTCCAAATCGTAATCACTGCTATTTTGTATTACAATCACCCCACCTTTGTCTGCTGGTTTTATCGTAATGTCTCTATTTTCTACCAGCTTTTTTAACACCATATGTTCATTCTTACTCAAGTTGTGAAAGAATTTGGGATTTTCCTCATTTTCCAAAATGTCCAAATCCAATTCACAGCTTTTGATGAAGGTTAATAAAGCTGGAGTCATGTTGGAACAAAAGGTGGAAGGTATTTTAAATGGATATTGTTCTCCCATATCATGCTGTTGAGACTCACCTCCTTTCTCTTCCAGGTTTGTCATCTCATCGATATCAGAATTTCCTTGTTGGTTGAAAAAAGACATCAGACTTAAATTTCTGCCCATTTTATGAATGTCTATTATAGTTCCAAACTTGTCAAACTTCCATGAAGGTACAAAAGATAATCCTTTATTCAGTAGTGTCATTTTGTATTCCAACAGGTTGTAATCCGATAGGTTCACCACGTTTAATATGGGGTTCTCCCCTGTCTCCTGCATCTCTGCCAAGCTCTCCCTGTTTCTTCCTCTTTCTTCAACCCCTCTTAGTACCCCCTTGTTTTCTTCTTTTCCTGGGATCCAGCATGTTTGGCGCTGACTGCACCAGGGCATTTGCCATTGTGAAAGGGGAAGGGGTAACACGTTTGCTACTTTTCCTCCTCCTCTTCTTCTCCTAAAAAACTATCAGTATCTTTATTTATTTCTGGCAAAAGATTGTACCACAATCCCTGAAGAGGGTGCATATCTGAGCCTGTTCATTGAGTATGCTAGCATAAGGTTCACATTTTGAATTCCCCCAAGAACTTGAGACTAAAAATGATTCAGACCCAAAAGCAGATAGGAGGGTTACCTTGTCTACTATCTGTTCATACTATTGCTCTCTGAGGTTGGCACTGTGGGAGCAGAGGGCTTGACCTGTTGAGTGTGTTTGTGATGGACGGTGCTCTCACCATCACTCAAAAACCTCAGGAGGTATAATTTAGATATGGAGGTTGATGGACTGCTGAAATAAATGACTGATATGATTGACAGATATGAATGACTGAAATTAATACTAATATGACTGACTGATGAGATTCACAAATATGATTGACTGAGATGAGAGATGGAGATGATTAACTAAGATGATTGAATGATATGATTGACTGACAGAAACAGACTCCCATCCCGGGAGGACCAGGCGGATCCACCTCACTCAGTACCTAATAAGGTAGAGTTTGGAACAGAGGCCATCAGACTGCTGAAAGGAATTACTGATAGGACTGACTGAAATGGACTCCCATCCCCAGAAGACTGGGAGAATCCACCTTCACTCGATACCTCACACAGTAGAGTTAGGGACGGAGGCTGTCAGATTGTTGATAGGAATGACTGGCATGATGCGACTAATAGGATATGATATGACTGACTGAAACAGACTCCCATCTCCAGTAGACCAGGCAAGCCCACCTTCACTCAATACCTCAGAAGGTAGAGTTAGGGATGGAGGCCATGAGACTACTAGTATGGGCTGAGCAAGGAAAGAGCAGCTAAGAGTTGCTGTAATAGAGAATAAGCACGGTGGGGTTATGTTGAGAAAAGAGGGGAGCAGGGAAAGGAGGAAGAAGAAGAAGAACAGGAAGGGAGGACAAAAGATACACAGGTAGATAAGAGCACAAGTAAACAGCAAATGTACATGGAAGAAGAATAAAATTGGGGGTACTGAGAGAAGATGAACACAGTGCCATAAATGTTGGTCTATGGGGTTGTAAATAACCTGCAGTTTAAAGTGGTGAACAAATGCAGCAGTGAAATTAAAGTGGAAGGCAGTAATAAATTAGGTCCCTTAAATAATTACGAGTAGTCTAACAAGAAGAATCCTAGTAGTACAAGCTGGACCAAAAGTGTTAATGAGCCAGAGTGCAGTACTAATGGTACAAGTGGCACAATTAAATTTGCTAGCAGTAGCAGGTGAAAATGAGCAGTGCAAAGCACAAAGAGATTTATGTTAAATTCATAAATATTGACTGAAAATTGTTCACCCTATAGAGGCATCCTGAGAGTTGGAGAGGTCGTGGAATGCATATGGATATGAAAGGCAGCTTAGCTCTACAGGGCTGGACAATTGGAGGTAATGAGCTGTAGCACGTAACTGAAGGTGCTAGAGGTATTGGACAATTAAACTTGCCAATTAAAGGGCAAGTCAGGTTGTCCCAGGCCCCTCCCAGAAATCAAGGTAGGAAGCCTGGGGCTGGGGGGGGAGAGGAGCCAGTGACATCACAAGGTGGGGTGGGGACAAGGGAGGACATCATATGACAAGGAGCCCAGGGGCCTGGGGGATTGGCCAGGGGGAGGGGCCAACAGAGGTCCTGTTGGGGGTCCTAATGGGTTATTTAAGGGCAGCTCACAGGTAGCTAGCCCTCTTTTGCTCGGATTTTTTACAGTTTCAGCACATTGATTGGCAAACAAGGTAAGGCACAATCTGTTTAACTAGGCCACTACAGGCCATGTGGTGGTAGCATGTCTAAGCCCTGTGGAAATTGCATGGTTTTTAAAAGGGCCAGCCATGCAGATACACGATTGGTTTTAAGACGTATGTTAGCAACTGCTGTGGTTTTGTTGCTTTAAGGAATTGTTTTTCAGTATTTGTGTGAGAAAGAATGTAGCAACTGCTGTGGTTTTGTTACTTAATCCAGCCAGAGGCTAGAGCATGGGCTGGCTGCAGGCTGTAGGGGCCAGTTTTAATCTAGAATGGAATTTTTGTGGGTAAAGGTATTTATTTCTAAGATTTGTTTAAACAAAAAGATACACTTTAAGGTTAGCCACTGCTTGCTAGCTGTTGTTAAAAAAAAAAAGGCGATTTAAGAATTTATGGTTTGCTGATTAATATGTTAAAGCAGGCATTGCAGACAGACAAATTGCAGGCTGGTTTGGTGAAAGTTTTTTGTCTTGGCCTGCTGGCCGCATGGCCAACCGCATGGAATTTAGGGCCTAGTACTCTGGTTCAGGCAGCCAGCAGAGTCCTTTTGTAAGGGAGTTTTGCTACAGCAAGGGAGAGCCAGTTTTTAATACAGAATGAAATTTTCATGGTTTAAGGTATTTATTTCAAGGATTTGTAAAAAAGAAAAGATATGCAGGAAGACTGGCCACCGCTTGCTAGCTGTTGTTAGAAAGACAAGTGATATAAGAATTTATGTTTTGCTGATTAATAGGTTAAAGCAGGCATTGGAGACAGACAAATTACAGGTGGGTTTGCTGAGAGGTTTTGTCTTGCCTGGTGGAGACTAGAAAGTAGATTATTTAAAGGATTAATAAAGATAAAAAGGAGAATATAGGCTTTGGGGCCTGCTGTCCACATGGCACGCCAGGCCCAGTAAAGTATATATGGCATTTGACTGAGTTTAACAACAATAATGTTTATTTTCAGCATTTTAAAAGATTCACAATAACAGACATTTAAAAAAAAGATAACATTTGTGGGTATTTAGGATGAGCAGTTAGGAGCTGGGGAAGTATACTCAAGCTTGTAGTGACTTATTAGTTGGTTACTGCTGGTTGAAAATGGAGCATTCCTTTTTCATTGAGTTTGGGAAGGCATTCTTGGTATGCTGGACGCTAGCAGGGTTTTAAATATTTGATTAGCAGCTTTTTTCTTGGGGCTGTACTAACTGTACAGAAAGTATTTATATAGAGTTTCTAGAAGTGCTGTGTTTGTTAAACACAGTGAGGCAAGAGCTATGCATTTTCACAAAGATTTAGCACTTTTATGAGTAAAACGCTAATCAGTTTTTAGAGTTAAATAAATCCCTGTGCTAGCATTTTAAATGGAATGGTGTTTTAGTAGCATTTACGTTTTAAAAAGGTGCTCATGCTAGGCATTTGCTTGGCATTTTGCATTGAAGCTGAGTAGTGGGATTGTTTGTAGAGGTTGATGCTGTTTTAGGATGGGACTTTAGTGTGGTGATTCTAGTGTGGGGACAGTCGGTGAAGCATGTCTTGCCCAGTTTATGTTTTGAATGCAGCTGCAGGATTTATTTTGGAATTTGTAGCGGCTCCCTCTTGTTATTTCTCTATGTGCCTGTGGTTCCACTGGAAGATGGGCAGGTGGGGTGATGGGTCCATAGGCCTCTCCCATGCCTGTCAGGAGCTTTAGTACCAGTTTTAATTGGGCCAGCACAAGGGTAGAAGTCCTAGTACCTGGGGGGGGGGCTTCAGGTCAAATCTTTGTCACATGCAGGTAGTTTGTGAGCTCTGGACCGTCTGGGCTGGGGGTTTTAGGCATCAGTCACATGGAAAGGCCCTGAGCTGGTGGCCTAGGCTCTGTGTGCCATGGGGAAAGCTTTGGGGGGGCTGATAACTGGTTGTGGACAACTCCCAGCATGGGGCAAGCCCGGCTATGGCTGGAGGCATAGCACTGGGGTGAGTAGTGGACAACCCCCAATGTGAGGTGAGCCTGGCTGTGGCTGGAGGCATAACGCCAGGGCAGGCCAGCAGAGAGAGGACCGGTAGGACAGAGTTTGACATGTTCTCTTATTTCCACACATAGTAATTTTACAGAGATGGCGCCCAAGCAAAAACAGATGACCAGCAAAAGGATGATGGAGGAGGCCACTAAGTTGATGGGACAGATGTCAGAGCTCATGGCAGTGGCAAAACAGAAAGAGGAGGAGGAGGAGATGCAGTGGAAATGGAAGGAGCGGGATGAACGGGTGGGGAAAGGGCAACCAGCAAAGAAGCCCAGAGGAGGGAGGGCCAACCCCGAGCCAGCAGTAGTTCCACGGCCAGAGCCAGAGCCAGATAACGGAAGCCCAGATGGGGATAAGGACATGGTGGATATCTCCAAAGATGGCAACCTCAAGGAGTACTTAAAGGAGCTGCTGGGGGACATGGGGGAGGTAAGTATAGACAAAATGGAGAAAGTGCTCCAGGACATATGAGGAAAGAAGGGCCGGGGGGATGATGGAGGCTCAAGCCGGGGGCCAGAAATACGATGGCCCCCTGGGACTCACATTGGGTGACCACGTGTCAGCCTCACTGAAGGAGCGGATATGGAAAGGGTAGTTTGTGGACATATTTGGATTGGTGGATGAGGATACTGCCAAGAAGTATGAGAAGAAGGAGTTGGTGGGAAAGTCTGAGATGGCCATGGCGCTCGCAGTTGTGGGACACAAGGCAGAGGAGGCAAAATGGAAAGGGAAAACCTTTGATAATTGGCAAGTGGGGTTCATGGTATATAGCACCATAGTCCTGAAAAAGAGGTTGGAACTGGCCATCCCACTACTGACCTACATGGCGACCATCAGGGACGCATACAAGGCCAAAGTTGGGTTTCGGATGGCTCAAATACAATGAGGCCTTCCGGAGGTGCATGGCAGCAAGGGGAGACTTGAGGTGGGACAGTAACCATTCCAATTTGTGGGTGAAGACATGTCCATGTCAAGCCAGGGGACTCCAACTGGGGGAGGCGGACCACGCTGGCCACAGGTGCAAAAACCTGTTGTGGGTTCAACAAGGCATCCTGCAACTGGGCACACTGTAAATTCAAGCACATTTGCTCCAGTTGTGGGGGAGTGCACCCATTGACAATCTGCAGGCAAGGGGGAGAGGGGAGGACAGTGGAGCGGCCATCAACAGGACCTCCCCTTTCAAGAGAGTGGGGGGGAGGCTCCAACAGAGGTGGGGGGCACAATAGGGGAGGCCTTGGGCCACCTATGGTTATTAGACAGGAGCAGGAAAGGGGGGTGGTGGGGGTACTCACTGGCCGCACCCCCATTGTATGGGAGGCAGTGGAGGCATGGACCCAGGAGTACTCAGACAGGGGACAGGCAAGAACCTCCGAGTGGGTTTCAAATAGGTTTCTCCCTGGGTTTCCATGGGCCATGAAAAGGGATGTGGGCCAAGAACCGGGGGTCGGTGAGTGGAAAGGAAGGGGTGATCAGGGAAAAAATAGCAAAAGAGATAAGGGCAGGGTGGGTGGAAGGGCCGCTAGCGGTGCCACTGTGCCCCGAATTCCGGGTATCCCCTTGGGGGTGGTCCCCAAGAAGCAGGCAGGTGAATACAGGCTGATTCACCATTTGTCGTACCCAGAAGGGCAATCTGTGAACAACAGCATTTCAGACCACCTGCTGTGAGCAGTATCCTATGCCTTGTTAGAACAGGCAGGAGAGCTGGTCAGGGCAATAAAGGGGGCCTGGTTGGTGAAAACGGACAAAGAGTCTGTGTTCCAACTGTTGCCAGTCTGCCCGGCCGACTGGGACCTGCTGGGGTTCCAGTTCGAGGGGGACTTATACATTGACAAGGCTATGCCCATGGGCTGCTTGGTGGCCTGCTTGACTTTTGAGGCTTTCAGCTCATGGGTCCAGTGGGCGTTTGGGGAGAAATATGGCCACAAAAGGGTCATGCACTACCTGGATGACTTTCTGATCATCAGGGGGAGCCCCGTGGAGATGCAGGGCATGCTGAGGGACTTCATGGCAACGTGCAAATGGATTGGTATCCCGTTGGTACAGGGGAAGACTGAGGGGTCTGTGTGTAAGCTGGAGTTCCTGGGGATTGAGAGAGAGACACAGAACAAGGTTATTTCCGGCTGCCAGGTGACAAAGTAGCCAGGGTGCAGGGGCTACTGGCACAAGTAATAGGGAGGCTGAGGGTGCCGCTGGTACAGGTACAGCAGATGCTGGGGCACCTTAAATTTGCATGCAAGGCAATCAGCCCAGGGAGGGCATTTACAAGAAGGCTTGGAAGGGTGACCAGGAAGGCGGAGAAGCCGCACCACTGGGTGGACATCTCAAAGGGTGTTCAAGAAGACCTCAAGGTTTGGGAGGAATTCCTAGACCTGTATAACAGGGTAACATTCTGGCAGGCAGAATGGGAGCACAACATGGACCTAGAGCTATACACCGACGCCTCAGTGGCACTCAGGATGGGAGCATATTTTAAAGGGGAATGGATGGAGGAGGTCTGGCCAAGCCAATGGGGGGAGAAAGGCCTCTTGAGAGACATCACTTTTTGGGAAATATTCCCAATTTGGGCAGCTATAAAGATTTGGGGAGAGTAGATGAGGGGAAAACAGATCATGCTGTGATGCGACAATAAAGGGGTGGTGGAGGTCATCAACAGGCAGGGTGGGAACACAGAGTCAGTGGGCTGAGTAATGAGGAGGTTGGTACTGTTGGAGCTGAAGCTGAATGTGTAATTCAAAACACAGCATATTCCAGGGATCAAGAACAAATTGGCTGACAGTCTTTCCCGCTTACAGCTTGACAGGAGATTGGAGGTCCACTGCAAGGGCACTGTACCAGGGCTCCTGGGCAACCAGGACCGTGAGGGCATACGAAGGGGCTTGGACCAGCTTCCAGGAGTTCAGAACTAGACAGGGGTGGGACAGGACAAAACCAGTCTGGGACGAGCAGGTCAAGAGGTTCGTGGTAGAAAAATGGGAATCAGGGATAGCACCCGATAGTGGTTCAAGTAACGGGAGTGAGCTCGGTAGGTCTGGACAGAGGGTGGCCAGATGCCACGGTGGACAGGACAGTCAAGAGGATGCTCGCTGGATGGCAGAGGGGACAGGGGAGCACGGAGGATGGCAGTCACCTGATCGGGGGCCAGTTGTTGGACAAGGTGTTGGGGGCCACATGGAGCGTGTGCAGCTCAGCCCAGGAGGCCCACCTTTTCAGGGCGGTCTTCACAGTAATGGCAGTTGGGGCATTTTGGGTGGGGGAGGTGGTGGCCCCTCGAAAAGGTGCACCCAAACTCTCATTACGACATGAAAGGGTATGGGTAGAGGGGGATGCCATTTCCATCAGGTTGGCCAGGTCAAAAATGGACCAGGATGCGTGGAGGACCACAGTGATCCTGCACTGGAAGCCCGGGGCACCAAGTTGTGTGGTGGCTGCAGGGGAGGAGTATGAGAAACACAGGAGCAGTGTCGGAAGGGCGATGTTCCGGCATGGGGACGGAACACCAGTCACGGCATTCCAGGTGGGGCTGTAATGAGGAAGAAGTTAGCTTTTATAGGAGAAGAACCAGGTGAATTCACCCCGCACTCTTTCAGGATTGGGGCAGCCTCAGAAGTGGCAAAAAAGGGGACACAGTGAAGGAACTGAAGGGAATCGGATGCTGGAGGTCAGACAGTTACAAACAGTATGTCAGGTGCTAACGAATGACTCACACTATTTTCTTTTGTTCCCATGGCAGGTACCAGACAGAAGGTGTGGATCATGGGGCATTCATTTGTGTACCAGGCAGAACGGGTTGCAGCCACCATGGGCAGAGGGACCCATCTGCACCCATAGTCAAATTGCACCCGAGTACAATGGAAAGGCATCAGGGGTATGAAATGGGCCCAGGTGTTGCCTCTCCTGCAGGATGTGAAGGGTCAATGGGGCAGGCCAGATTGCACAGTGGTACATTTAGGTGGCAACGACCTGGGAGGGATACCATGGGGGAGTTAGGGAAAAAAATGTTGGGGAATTTTTTAAGCCATTCGAGGATGGTGGCCGGGTGTGACCATCTGCTGGTCTGAGATCATGTCTAGAAGGGTATGGAGGGGAGCCAAGGACATCAAGCTTATAGAAAAGGTCAGGAAGCAGCTCAACAGAAGAGGGTGATAGCAGTCATAGAGATGGGAGGTGCACATCCAGCACAAGGACATAACGTACAAGCAGGCGGTGATCTACAGATCAGATGGGGTGCACCTGACTGAGTTCAGGATGTATTTATTCCTAAGGCCGATTAGTGAGCTAGTGGGGAGGACAGCCCAAAGAGGCCTGAGGTTTTAACCCACAAGGGGGGGAGCCCTGCCATCCAAGTGCAAGCGGGAGGCAGGGCAATGGAAGAAATAAAGGGGGGCTAGGAGGTAGGGGAGGGGTAGGACCACAGGCTTGGGGCAAGGAGCCCAGGCATGGATTAAAAGGGGGAGGGGGAATAGGTCTGGGTGCCAGATACAGGGTGTCCGGGCCTGGAAGGGGAGGCCTGGGTTCAACAGGGAACCGGCCTGGTTCTGGTGATGGAGGAGGGGGCTGAATTCAGTGTCTGGACCCGGAAGAACGGAAGGAAGATAACAACCAGGAGGAAGATGAGGCCAGAAGGAGAAGAATGTGGAAGACTAAATTATGTTATGATAAATGTATGTGATCGGACATGACAATTGAACTGTAGCTGGATGGATTGTGCCAATAGTAATTAATAAATATGTTTGCCAATGAGCATCCAAAGATTTAAAAATGGTGTGTTTGTGGTTCATTTCTGGGGGGAGGGGGTCAAGGAACAATTAAACTTGCCAATTAAAGGGCAAGCCAGGTTGTCCCAGGCCCCTCCCAGAAATCATGGTAGGAAGCCTGGGGCTGGAGGGTGGGAAGGGGGAGGAGCCAGTGACATCACAAGGCAGGAGTGGGGACAAGGGTGGGCATCATATGACAAGGAGCCCAGGGGCCTGGGGGATTGGCCAGGAGGAGGGACCAACAGGGGTCCTGATTGGGGTCCTAATGGGTTATTTAAGGGAAGCTCACAGGCAGCTAGCCCTCTTTTGCTGGGATTTTCTCACCCACCCACCCTGTAAGGAGGGGGCATGGGGGGGACAGGTTTTGGCACATAGTTTGGAGCGGGCAAGAATGGTTGGTGCCCAAGGGGCCCTGGGTCATGGAGGCCATATGTATGTAGCTGTGAAGAGGCAGCTGAGGGCCGGGGGCTAGGTGGAGCCCCACCGGGGGGCATGGTGTGCCCAAAGACAAAAGGTACAACAAGGAGCACATGAGAAGGTGCTAGTGGAGGAGAAGAGATAAAAGGGGGAGAAGAAATAAAAGGGGGGCTAGAGGTTGGGGTAGGGCGTAGGACCACGGGCTGGGGGCAAGGAGTCCAGGCATGGATTGAAAGGGGAAGGGGGAATAGGTCTGGGTGCTGGCTATAGAGTGTCTGGGCCTGGCAGGGGAGGCCCACGTTCAACAGGGAACTGGCCTGGTTCTGGTGATGCAGGAGGGGGCTGAATTCAGTGTCGAGACCCAGCAGAATGGAAGGAAGATATCAACCAGGAGGAAGATGAGGCCAGAAGGAGAAGAATGTGGAAGACTAAATTATGTTATGATAAATGTACGTGATTGGACATGACAATTGAACTGTGGATGGATGGATTGTGCCAATAGTAATTAATAAATATGTTTGCCAACGAGCATCCAAAGATTTCAAAATGGTGTGTTCGTGGTTCATTTCTGGTGGGGAGGATTCAAGGGACAATAGATTTTGCTTGTGGCATTAGGCAAACTTAGTAGAAAAGGTCATAAGGTGTTATGCTCAGAAACATTGATCACCACATGGAGGCAGCTGGAGAGTTGGAGTGCTGGAGGAAGGCAGATGCATATAGAAATCAGCTGAGTGCTATGGGGACTCACACAACCTGGAAGCACTGTGCATGATGGGGGGGGGTTGAAGGGAGTAAAAGTTGCCCAAAAGAAAACCAAAACAAGCAAGGACAAAGCACAGGACTGAGGCAGGGGAAAAGAAATCGGAGGAAGGAGCTGGAAGGGAACAGAGGAAAGAGGGAAGGCAAGGCAAATTTTATTTTTAAGGCTCCCAATCCTGGAGGCTCTGGGTGCTGTACACAGTATAACAAAGTACATACAAATACTCTTAAAAGTAGCAGAAGATAAAATCAATACTTAGTAATTACAATTAACTATAATAAAATCAGGGTTGGAGCATGTTCTTCAGGGTATACCATTACCGCAGCAACTCCGGCACAGCGAAGACCATCACAGCGACAAGAATATGGGAAAACCCGCCCATCACTGTGATGGTCTGTGTTGTGATCGGGACTGCATCGCTGGGTGTTGGCCCCCCCAGTCCAACTCTGACTCGGAGTTAGAATCCTAGAAACTTGGGGTGTGTGGGGGGCACAGCCCTTCACAAGGGGGGGTTGGGGGCGCAGCCGCCCGATTGTGTGCGCAGACATCCCCACGGCTACAATGCCAACAGTCGGCATTGCAGCCGTCGCTGTAGGGTCTGTTGGTGCTAGCGCTGTCTAAGCGCTATAGGTAAACCGTTATTCAGTAGGAAGAAACAGGGAGAACAGAGCACGGAAAATGGGATGGGCGTGGGGGCAACAAACATCATTCAAGCAGACAGAGAATGGAGGAAATCAGCGAGAGAAAGCGGGGGAGGGACAAATGGAGAAAACGAGAATAACAACAAAATCAAGTAGAGGAACAGCAGCAAAAAGTAGGAAAGACAAGGAGGCTCAGCCACACAAGTCATGCAGGAGCTCAGAGTACCTCCATGTTTGGAAATATGCTAAGCGCGGGCTGCTGGGAGAAGCTGGAGTTTATTTGGGATACGGAAGGAGCTATTCCCCCACACTGAACCATGAGCTTTAGCCCTCCCAGTTGGGAGATACTGAAGTAAGAATGGATGAAAATAACCAACATGCCCACTTAATACAAGCAAGACACAAATGAAAACAAGGCCTGGGTCCAATCCAAAAGAAACATGAGAACTGAAACCAAGGGCATACAGAGTAGACAATGATCCAGAAGGGTGCCCTGTGACAAACTATGAAATATACCACAGCCACCGACCACATCAAACACATCATCCTGATGCCCCTTTCTTTCTGGCAATCAACAGCAACACCAAGCCAGCAATGCCACAGACATGGTATAAGAACCAACCGGTGGGTGTCAACAAACTGTGTTACATAGTAAAAACTATGGTTGCAAACTCGGGCATTCAGACAGACAAATGACTTACAAACCATTCCGTAAGAAAATATTTGGTTCAAAAAATGTTGGACAGTGGCATAGCACCTACAGAGATTATACAAATATCAGGCCATAAACAGGAACAAAGTCTGAATGAATACTCAAAGATAAATAAAACTAAACAGCAGCAAAACAGCACCCTGCTAAGTGGGCAAACCATCCCACACAGCAACCCACAGCAAATGTTGGAAGCCCTCAGCACAATACCTGCCAATCACAGAGAACTGTTGGGAACCTGCATAAGCAGCCCTACCGTCAACGCAAAAAACATGACATTCAATATAATACAAGATAAGCACAAGCAACAACCCCCCACTCAAAATACCAAAATAACTACCCCCAATCACAACCATAACCCTCACCCACTAACACTTCACATCTCTAAAACCTGAAATACTACCCCCCAAAAAGAACAATTACTTAACATGGCTTTCTTCTTTTCTTATCGTTCACACAGGGCATAAATATGACACTACACCAAGGAAAAGATCCATGGTGCTCGACTCAGACACAGACTCTGATTAGCAAGTAAGTACCACATAAACAAAAATGTCCTCAGCAAAACCCACAAGTAAGCAAAAATACTGATCCCCACAGATATGGAAAAAAAGGGAACAAACCTACACACAATCATTATATTACAGTACAGTACACTACAACAGAAACTAAGATAAAGTACAGAAGCCACCACTGTAAACCAAAAACTTCCACTTGGAAGCCACCGGAAGTCAAAAAACATCTAACATCACACCATTTACCCAACAGCAAACCATTGCAACAAGAAAAACAAAATCATTAGAACTGAAGAACAGAAAACATTAGCAATAATCTCTTCTTCCATCAGAACACAAAGGGAAAGCATGTAAAACCATTTCAAATACATATTTCTCTTTTTCTTCTCTTCACATGTCCTGAAGCTAAGGGGGAAAAAAGGCAAATTTTCAACAGAGTGGCACCAAGAAATGGAACTCCAGAAACATGAAATAGAAACTCCCTGTAGAAAATACAAAGAATACATTTTTCTCCCCAGAGAGAGACAAACTCTGATCAGAGCCAATATGGCTGTGGAGAGTTTTTGGGATGCTTTAACCCATTATTTCTAATGAATTTGCACAATACAGATCTGCTGAGAGGCAGTTTCTATGTGGTCTTCCTTTTATACATTTTTACAATGTGTTTTCCTAGAATATGCCTGCTGATTGCTATATATTTAGCCTGGATAGTTCACAGAAGACATGGCATCTTATTTTCAGTGGGGCTCTACATCTACACAATATTATGCTGCATTGCGTAAAATCAGAACACACTGAAAACAATATTTCACATCTTGACTAGGCTACCCTGAATACATTATATATATATGCAGTATATATATACACATATATTATTACATTATAAAAGTGGTAAAATCATGACCCCACTGAAACAAGATATTGCATCTAATCTGGGACATCCTGAGTAAATGCAGTGCAAAAATGTGTAAAATGAAGATCCCTATGACAATGAGATGTAGCATCTCTCCTGCGATATCCAGGATACAAAATATAGGATAAGAAATATTTAAAGGAAATCTACTATAAACTGAACTTCATTGTGTTCACTGACATAAACAAACAGTTTTATTTATTGTTTTATAACATATTAGATTGCAGTATTTATTTTAAATGTTGTGGACTTGAGGATGGTGTGTACAGTGTGTGTGTGTGTGTGTGTGTGTGTGTGTGTTCTGTAGCTCAATATATTTTTCCCCCAACAGGCACAGTGAAAAAATGCCTGCTGATTGCTATATATTTAGCTTGGATAGTTCACAGAAGACCTGGCATATGTCTGAGACAGTACTTATCAGATTGTGTCTTAAGAGGTTAAAAAAACTGTGTAAATCTTTTTAGATTGCTGGAAAAGGGTGACATGTATGAGGTATAAATATTTCTTGAAAGACAATACCTGCTCAACTGAAGCTAGTAACAAGAAAATGTTTAAATGCTAAGTATATAAATGTGCAAGTTGTTGAATTTCAAAGGGGGTAAACAAATCTCCAGTTTAATAGGCAACCAACATTTAACAAGCTGTTTCGGTTTCCTAATGGCCATCTGAAAAGCAGCTTGGAGTGCTGTCTACAACATTATAAACAGAAAGAAGGAAGTATTTTATTTCAACTGGCATAGTGATTTATAGTTGTGGAAGGATACATTGAAAACTCCAAAAATGTGTTCCACGATCTTCCATTTTTCCAGCTACAGATAGCAAGATGACTGTAGGCTCCGCCCACAGCCATAAAAAGGATGAACCTAGAAAGGAAAAATATCCAAACTAAATAACATTGTCAAAATCTAACCAAACATTATCAGCAGCATTTCATCATATTTACCACACATTTCAAACAAAAATTGACAAACTAACACATTTCACAGACAATTACCTTATCAACTAACATTTACTAACAGTCTTGTAGATACAGTAGATAAATTTATCAAAAGAAACCTGTAAAAAGAGTTACATTGTTTTCAAGTTGTTCAATAAAACGTTTATGCACTTTCTTATCATATAGTCAATGACTCCAAGAAGCAGAAATCCATGGGAAAATCCATATATAAGTCCCAAAGCAAAAAAAACAAACTCAAGACACAATATATCCACAAATCCATGACATAATCCAGGGAGGTCAACTGTGCCATAAAAAATTTAAAACAAAAAAATAGCTCCAATATGTTGACGACTCTTTATGTCACAATCCAAAAGAATCTTCAAGACATCTGGAAAAAAACTCCATCACTTCCACGGAACACAAAAACTCCAACAATGCCCACATTGAAGATTCAGGCCGCTGAAGATCTCTACTCGGACTGGAGAATCCTAGCAATTCTGACAAGTACGAGACACTTCTCCACCTGAAGACTCCCATAAACTACACTGCTGAAGAAATCCCTAAAGACTTCCGGGAAATCCACCGCTGAAGACATCCAAATACCTCGAATAAACCAGAAAACATCCCCAACAATCAATGGTCCTCCTCCCAGCTGATCGACTCTTCCAATGCTGCCAAATCTTTGCTTAAATCACCTCCTCCAGTCTTCCAAACATCCATGGCCTCCACCAACACTCTGGTACAGTACTCCACTTCCCAACATCCACAACATGCTCCTCCATAACGAACACAGGCCTTCTCCATTGCAACCAAACTCAGCATGCGGAACCCACCAAGAACAGCTCCAAGAACCTCCTCCAATGATGCCACCAGTCTGACTGAACACAGATTGTGCCATTATGTCTGCCATGTCCCCTACACATTAAGCCACTCCCACCAACCAATCACAGCAATTTTCCCATAGTCAACCAGCCAATAGGCACACACTTATGTCACCCATTCACAAAGACACCCAATCACAACTCAACATTCTCTCACCATTGAAAACCCATACAAGCATTCTGGCCCTGTGGCATGGAGGGCTGAAACATCATGCCTTACTTCCTGCCATGCCGGCGAATCATGTTCATGGTGCGAGTAGGCTGCCAGGGGTCAGCTGAGAAGGGAGAGGATCGAGCATCGGAAGGACAGTTCTTCTCTCCCGGGGGGGGGATGGAGTCCGCTGCTTGCCTGATCCCTAGGGGTGGCTGGGGGTGGTTGTGGGGCAGACACCCAGCGTGCTGCATATGGAAGCATGCACAGCTTGGCCATTGGTGTCACTGCATGCCGCCGCACTCAGGGGACAGGCAAAAAGGAGAAAAAATAATGTAGGCCGGCAGGATGAAGCCAGACCCTTGCAGACTCTGCACCTGGCTAGCTGGCATCTCACTAGTGTAAGAGGTAAGTCCAGTGGATGTCGGGGTGACGGGGCTGGGGGGGCCGGATGGCAGGCGCCAGGCAGCAGGAGCATAAAGAAAGAAAGAAAAAAAAGAAAACCCATACAAGCAACCACGGAACTTTAAAAAAACTCGAACAACAAAGAGTCCAGCAAACTACAAGAAATAAAAGAAAAAAAACACATAAAAAAATAGACAACAAACAGCAATGGCATAAATTGAATATGCGATAGGGGGCCTTGCAAGATAAATGATTAATTTTTATGAGTCCATAGTGAACTCAGAACCATCACTCATGGCTTCACTTCACTCTGCCACTCTTGAGGTCACCTGAGTTCACTGTGGACTCGTAAAAATAAATCCTTTATCTGGCAGCCCCCCATTGCATATGCCTTATATACCCACAGTAGATATATCATTACTTATCACTTGCTGCCATTGGAACTCTTTATTGGGTGAACATGTGGTACATGTATTTTTTTATTAAACATATCATCTCAGCTACCTGGAGGCTCAGACTCATCCACTCACAGACCCCACCCCCTCTGTCCTTCAGCCTATCTGACATAGTGACAGCTCTCTCACAGGATCAGTGCTATTTGCTGTTGGGACAGGAAGCCAAGGAGGACCCTCTATTTCATCCATCCACAATGCTCATGATTTCTTCTGTCATTGTGTATGTGCCCCTCCCCCATAGGTACCAACACGTTAACACCCTATGTGTGAGTGCTTGATGACTAGCCCAAGCAGAGCTCCCAGGCATCTCGTCCCACCCAGTGACAGGAGACTCAGGCTGTGCATTTGCTCTGTTAGGCCAATTTCATGCTAAGCCAAGCTCCATCACCCACCCTGGTGGAGGAGCGCATCATCTGAGATACTTCCTCAGCCTCCCAATGGCCCTTGGGATGCGAACCCAGACCTAATGATGAGCAGCAGCATTGCCTCTTGAGCCATGGGACTAGCCCAACAATGGCATATACATTTTGAATATGACTATCATAAACATACAGTACAGTGCATCTTGTACTATAAATGACATGGTAACATTTTACATTGTGTCAGTATACATATGATTACACATTTATGACACAGAAACATAGGAAACGCTGGCTGGAACAGAGTCCATCGGGCTATCATATTCATCTCCTGCCATTCAGACAGCTGCTGTCTTTAATATCATGTGAAATGCCTGTAGCAAATGTTAAATGATAATATTTATTTACAGTTTATTTTATACAAATTGATTTTAGGGACTTCGGCACTATGGCACACAAGTTCATACCACAATGCAATGCAATACAATTTTCTATAGCATCTTTTATACAAAATGTGCTTCAAAACACTTCACAGGTTTAGCAAACAAACAACAGGATGAATCATTAATGGCACAATGAGGAAGGTGCATACTTACTGTAGATCAGGAGATGACAAGATGGTGATGCTATGGCCCGGTGGCGCTGAGGGTTGAGGCACTGGACGCCACACCTCACGTCACACCGGCGACCTGGGCTCGGGAGCGAGCCCAGGCCATCATGGGTCGGCGGGGGAGAGAGAGGATTGAACTTCCATAGGACTGCTCTCCTCTCTCGGGGAGGGATCCAGGGCAAGCCCAGCACAGCAGCAGCCCCCCGGTAGAGACCGGCGGCACTGCAACGCCAATGGGCTCACGAGTGTCGGGTAGACGTTGGCAGCTGCCTTCCGGACGTGGGTGGGAGCATTCATGTTGTAGGCCGGGTGGCATTGCACATCCAACATTGAGGGTGTAAACAAGAAAATACCCTCTGCCTCAGATAGGCGACGGCCCTGTCACGGCCCTCGCCACACTCCCAATGCTGGTTCCCCATCACTGCCCCTGCAGTCTCCCCAGGTTGCTGCCTCCTCCTGTCCTGGGGAGCCATGATGAATTGAAGATGTAGGGGAACACAGCGGGTGGTAGAGCGAGCAGGCGAGCACAGTGGCCCGAGAGAGTTCTGAGACGGAGAGGCTAGAAAAATAGTTGAAAAAAAAAAAGATGATGATGATGATGCTAAGAGTTTGTTTATTTTAAAGGTAAGAAACTGTCCTTTCCATTACCTTTGTAATTGCAGCTCTAAAGAGTGCTATGGCTGCAAAACAAATCATGCTGGTGGTCACGTTGGCCATGGTGGCCTCACTGGAGAAACACTGTCTTAGTTGTGGTCTTCACTGTCCCTCTGTGATATGTCCCAGAGGGATGGAGAGAGCATGCTGTAGTGGAGTCTAAGAACAGGTTGATCAGTAGTGGTACAGGAGGGTGGTCCTGACTGGAGAAGAGTTGTAGAGGATGGTAGAGCAGCAGGGAGGCTATATGAAGGAGTCACAGGGATACCATACCATCTTTATTTATATTGTGATATTCTAAGTATGCTGTCCTGATGCATATGTCTGTTACAGCACATGACAGAGTGTGTGGTTGATAGAGCATATAAGCATGCTTCGGGGTATTGTTATGCAAGAGGTGTATCTGAGTGCATTTAAACACCCAGAAGCATACATATATTCCTCAAAGACACTGCACCCCGGAGTATGTTACTGCAATTGTAAAATGACTTTTTGTTGCCAGGTCTGGTGGCACCACTTGGTGTTACACTACACCACCACAAGGGAGAGCTGGGATAGAGTCCTGGTCCTGACTTCCCCACCCTGGAACAGAGGGATCTAGAGCACAATAAAGAGTCACCACATACTGTCCCCAATGGGGGGAATCTGTGTGTACTGCTGCTTGTGTACATCCTATGGCAGGGAGTGGTGTGACATTGGCATCATGGGTAACCATACAATGTCAGCCAACCCTATGGAAATGATGACATCCCTGGCACCCATTAGTACTTGTTGGGGAGATGGGAGAGTTCACTAGGGGCAACATTCCTGCCTATAACTGAATGACAGCATGTCTGCCCATCCACCTCAGGAGTCACCTCCGCTGTCTTAGGTGTTCTCCGAGTGGTTGGAGAGTACTCGGCAGCCAAAAGGGCCCACCATGTGAAGTCATGCCCCAGAGCCCCAGGGAGGTCAGCAGGGTCCTGGACTGGAGTGAAGCCAGGGCAAGTAGCATGGGAGAGAGGAAAACTGAAGTATAGCCTAAAGAGAAAAGTGCTAGGAGAGAAGTTATGCCATGCAAGGGCATCGGAACTTTACAAAAAGTGGAGGAACTGAGGTGGAAAAGGACATCTAGGGCTTATAATGGCAGTCTGAAATTTTAAATAGCAGTTAATGCATGAAAGGCTTAATGGACACGTGTGTTCTATAGTTGGTGGGGGTCGTACCAGCCCCCCCCCCCCCAGCCTTATGGTTCTGGGACCTGTGCCATGACCAGGGGTGATAAAGTGTAAATTTTTAAAAAAACATGACTTCTTGCCTCTGGCCTGCTGGGTGTATAGCACTGCATTGCCACCCACAGATGTCTAACCTTCACTTGATGAGTGACTCTCACCTAAACTTTCTTAATCTATTTATTATAATCAATTTTTGTTGTATTTTGGGGTATTTTTTCCATCTCAATCTTATTCTGTAAATTCTACCCCCCCCCCACTTCTTTGTATATATGACTGCAAGGTTCCAAATCGATGCTCTCTCCCTTTACCTAATGTGTCTGTGTGAGAATGATCCCACTCCCAAATTCTTAATGTGGCAGGCCAAAATGTTCCCTGTCAATGTCAGGACAGGCCAGACGAATCTGGAAGGAGAGGCAGGAAGCTTATGCAGTCACCAAGATGCAAGAGGTTTATTTATCAGGAACAATAAAAACAGGATAACAGTTTGCCCAAACACTACAGGGTAACAAAAATAACCAAAGGAACAATACGAATAGGACCAACAATTGGTCAAACCCAGAACAGGGGGATTAACCCCTTTTAGTCCAAGTCCTGCATGCACTCGGCCGAGATGATAAAACAACTGAAGAACCAAGCTTTGGCTTCCCTGTGCGTCGGCTGATCAGCAGGTGGGTATTGACCCCATCAAGAGCTTGTCACAAACAGGTCATAACAGGGCATTCCCTGGATGAACAACACACAAAGAGGAACACTGTTAGCTGGACAAGGAGGAAGGAGGTGATCCTCTGTGGCTCCAGACAAGAAGCTGAAGACTTCTGGATGGCCAGTGGTTCTCTGGGCGATCTGCAGTAATGACCACTGGCAGGTCCCTGGCACCCAGGTGACCTCTCACCAAGACTGCTGGTGGTACAATCTTCGGGTGGCCTCTATGGAGCAACAGGGGCATGCACACACTTATGGATGGATGACAAAATAAGAAAAGGGCAAGCACGACGTTAACTGTGGTCCCTCAAGCTTGAGCTGGAGCGGCTCCTAAGCTGACTCATTACTGGATACCTCACTAGCGGCTCTCTACCACTTACCATCGCAAAACTGATGCTGGAACACTTGTGGTGGGACTTTGACACAGGCTGATGTCACTGGAGGTGGTTCTGCTGCAGATGGTGGATGGGCCGGGGACATCCCTGGGTTAGCGTTAGGCTCTGACGAAGCTGGTTGGGGCAACAAGGCGAAGCTGAGTATCCAGTACACCAAGGCGCAGTTGAATAACACCATGCAGTAGCAAGAAAACAATTCAGTTTTTGGCAGACAGTTTAGTTCTTGTAGAAAATACGGTCTCTAGGGGGCGCTAGGCCGGCAACAGCACAATTCGGTTTGGGTGATGCTCGAACAACCTTTACCATGGGCAACCTAGGGCCGCCAAACAATTTTCCTCCCCAAAAGGATGGTGCACCCGTAAAGTTTTTCTGCTTGGGCTATTTTTGTGGAGCTCACCCCCCTTTTCTGATGGTCATGACCATCCCTGTGGCAGGGCCTACGGGGCTCCCTGTCCTGATCCCTCTTCCCCCATGCATATCAATGATGGCCTACCATGTGGAGACCTTGCTCAGCCTGCCCTCTCTTTCATATACATGAGGGCTTGGGCCCTTGTGTTTAGCCTCTCTTTTTCAGGGGATGGTTATGAGCCTTTGCCTCTGGCCCTGCCCCGGCACAAATGGCACCATGGCAAAACAAAAGGGCTGGCCAACCCACCTCTCTCTCTCTCTGTCTCTCTCTCTCTCCCCCCTCCTGGGGCCTTTCCCACACGGTGCCCCTCTAGCACCAGCAGTGCTTTAAATTGGTAATTTGGGCTTATGGCCCATGTTTCCCCTGTTGCTGCTTCCCCCTGTCCTAAAGAGTCCACTGCGCCTCCTCTCTCTCCCACTATGGTGCTGGCCCTTTAAGAATATTGTTGGGCACTCTGCCCTTTAAGTACTTTTCTTGGGCCCTTGGCCCCTTTAATTTCCCTTTCCTTTTCTCTCCCCAACCCCTGATGCCTGCAACCTGAGCACAAATCAAAAACTGAGCGCTTGCCCACTCACCACCATGGCCCAGGATGTCTCCATCGCTGGGGAGGGACGGCAAAATAGCCAGGAAGCCGCACTCCCACCCAGTTCTCCCTCTACTGCTTTGGCTGCTGGGCACGGAACTAGAGGTCCGGGATGTGGTTTCTGCCCAGACCTATTTGTAGGGGGAACCACTCAGTCCGGCCGGCAGATGCTTCCCCCCATGCCACTCAGGGCTCTGGGGAAAGGTGACTGTTTGCGTCAGGGAGCCACGCTCCCACCCGACCGACCCTGCCACTGCTGCTGCCACATGCCAGAATGCCGACCGGAGGGGAGCAACACCAGAGAAGCCATGGACTGCCTGCAGGTACTCTTTCTTTCATCCGTGCTCCTTGCGTCCTCCACCCTCCATCCTGTACCACCAACTACTCCTGTTGACCACTCCCTGGCCCTTTTGTAGGGCAAGGGAGTTCCTGGCTCCTTGCCAGGGGATTGGGCAAGATAGCCCTGCAGGGAGGGTTTCCTGCTTACAATCCCCCTTTCCAGTGCCAAACGGCTCGAAACTGGACAAAGGGACTGGGAGGGGTCAGTGGGACTGCAGGCAAGGAGTGGGGATGGAATGGAGGCGAACCAGGGAGGAAAAAAAAAAACAAAAACAGAAAGAAGAAAATCTCCACATCGGGGAGAGGGTCTCCTTTTTCTGACACAGCTATCCTCTAACTTCGGGGTACTACAATTCGCCCACTCCCTTAAACATACATGTCCCCATGTATGGGGGTCAGTTATTATTTTGAGTTTTAAAACACAAACATTTCAGTACTATAACCTATTTACTTAGTCTACTTTAAATCATTAGTTCCTAACTGGTCAACTAACATTTTTAACCTACCACCACAATGAACCAAGAAAAGGGATGGACAGCCTTAAGATGCTTTTCAGGAGTGGTTCCTGCCTCTCCTTGTCAACTTGTCCATCTGTCGTGACAGGGACTGGGCAGGGCTTTAGATGCATTCGGTGCACTAGCTTTTGTGTTCTGTCCAAGGCTTGGAGTTGGTAGCTATGCATTCTGGGGAAAGGTTTGTCCACGATGACATACGGGTTTGGTTCCCACCTTGAAGATGACTTTTTATCACTCCTGGATCTCACCAGCACTCGCTCCCTATGGGTAAGGGTGTTTCCTGATCATCGGCGGCGTCCGATTCTTCCACCTCTTCTTGGTCGATACATGCTCTTTTACTGACCAGTGATTTAGGCTGTGCTGGAGGAGGTGTCTCTTCTTCCTTTCTGTGGCGTGGTTCTACTGCCAGGGCTGACATTTGGATGGGGGTGCGGCCTGCATCCTCTGCCAACTGACATTGGTTACAGTGGCCCGAACTGGATCTGGTTCTTGGTTTGGTTTGGTTTGGTCTTCGGTGCCGGACAAACTCCAGGTGCCTCAGGACTCAGATGCTGGCTGGTTGGCTTATTTAGCACTACTGGGGTGTTGAGCCCGGGGGTCCTGGCAATTTCTGAGGGCGCGCAGTGGTTAGTTGGGTGCACTCCTCTTTCCATGAGGATAGCTGTAGCTCCTCCAAGTGTTGACCGAGCTCCTCCTTCTTTTGTGTTTCGATGAGTAGTGCACAGCTCAGTTTTTCGGTCATAGCATCGTAGCTTTAGGTAACTGTGGTGCACCTGGCTGCTGCCTCTTTCTGGCAGAGAACTTGCTCTGCCTGTTCCTTAATCTTTTGATCCTGCCATTGGAGGCTCTTCTTGAGGTCCTTAAATTCTTTCCACAGCTCGGTGTTCTGCTTGGAGTATTGTGCAACCCACTGTATAAGCTCCTGGTACCAGACCTCCCTTTGGGCATTCCACTCTGGAACCTGCTGACACACCTCACAGATGGCGGCACTCACCATGTATACAGGTTCCTCCACTCGGGCATCGGGAATTCTGGATGGACCTCCTGAAGGTGCCACGACAGCATGGTTGTGTTGCTTGATTCTCTCCATCTCACTCCTAATGTCCTCATACAGCTGGTGCCGAGCTCATTCGATTTCACTGCTCCTGGGGTCACTCCACTCACATGGTTGGTGAACAGACCTCACGGTTTCTTTGCCTGGGGGCATGGTACTGCCCTGCTCCACCCATCGATCCATGCATCTTCGCCCTGGCTTCTCCTCTTCCTTCTGGGCAGGCATGGATGCGGTCCAATCTGAGGCTGGGCCCCTTGCCTCATTTCTGCAATGAGTGCCACCAGCTCCTGCATTTGGCACACCACACAGGCCAGCTCCTCTTGCATAGCACGGCGGGGATCCCACTTTATATATTCTCTTGCAGACATCTTGGTGTGGGTAGCTTCAAGCTTTGGACTCCTTGATGTTTCTTACCCTGCTCACTGTGTCAGGTTGTGAAGACTGGACTCAATTGGGTGGTTCATCTCTTCTGGTCAAGGAGAGGCAGGCACAACAATTCCAGGTACAAACAGATAGCTTTTATTGGTCGCAACCACTGGCTCCACTGGAAAATAATGGGTTAGGTGATTGTCATGCACAAAACAGTGTTTAGAAGTAGATGGCAATTATACAGGTCTAAAAGGAGTAAATGTAGGGGTAAACAGTCATACATATACAGTACTATCAATATGCAATGTACCTCTAACAGGGCCACCTAGTGCCCTACGTCTGCAGACGTCAATAATAATAATCTTTCAATACCCAACCACCTTGGCCAAGGATAATTAGACAGCACCAGTTAAGTCCGACAGTCCAGTTGGAGGAACAGTCTTTTCAGTGCGAAGCAGGGGTTGGCTAGCTAGCTGGAAGAGTTGGTACAGTATCTTAGTGACCGATCAGTCTTGTTGGCTGCAGGCGGGCTGAGGATTACAAGATGGAGATGAAGGTGAAGGAGGTGAAGAGGATGGGGGCTGGTGCAGAGCTGAAGATGCAGGTGATGATAGGATGGAGGATGGTCGAGGTGATGTCCTTTGGTGGTGATGGCGGGTCCTCTGGAAGGCTCCTGATGAGTTGCTGCCCAGCTGGGGAAGGGAGCTATGGCCACCTCAAAAAAGCAAAACAAAAACGGGGCAATTTCCTATTTGCGTACAGTGGAAGGAACCTCACTATCGTGAGCCAGGGCGGCTCCTGAGCTGACTACACTGGGGGGAACTGACTACCACTACACTGGCTAATGCAGTCTTTCATTGTCTTCGGGGGGTTGCTGATAGGCTGGGTGGGAGGCACTAGATGCTTGGCCTGTGAAAGTTGGATGACCCCTGAACTCAGGAGTGCAGGCAGTTGCAGTCTTCATAGGGCAATGAATTGGGTGGTGGGACTACCACAGTTGGGCAGTCCATCTACTCCCCCATGGCAACAGCTCAGACTGGGACAGGAGAGAGAACTGACATGGCTCAATGCAGTTGGTGATGGAGCAGGCAGTTCAAGCCCCTTTCAGGACAGTTCAGGAACTGACTGGTCAAGGTGCAGGGCAGGCAAGTTCATCCCCGACGTGGATAGATGGCTTTGCCGGGTGCAGAGCAGGCAGTTCAGGCCCTGTTGTGAATGGTTTAGTTAGTTGGGGTCAATAATGTCCCAGGGTGCAACCCAGGAAGACACCAAACACAGCCAGTACACAGTAATCACTATTTCTGTACCAGGGATTGGGTTTGTCTCTGGCTAGAGTCCGGGTGGCAGGCAGCAAGGCATAGGCCTGACTGTTCCTTCAGTCTGAGAGCACACCAGCTACTGCAAGCAGTCCAGGGGAATGGGAGTGGCAGGTAGGGGGTATTTGGGGCCGCAGTGAAGAGGCTGGGGCCTTTGGGGGGGCCTCCTTGTGGAATGGGACGCTAGCCCTTTAGATCTCTCCAGGGGACACCTTTCTTCTCCCTCAGCAGGCCCAGTGGGGCGGGGGATCTATTTAGGCCTGGCTCCCACCCTTTCCAAATGTATGCATGGGGGACTGGGCTGTACAGTGGGCCCTGGCTTTGCTCCACCCCTAATAACTATTCCCCTTTTGGCTGCTCAGATCAACCCCTCTTGCTGCCTCTTCTTTTGTGGGGTGCCATTCTGGCACCAAGCCTAGACTCTGGGGCTCATGCCATGTGGTGCCCCTTGTTTCCTCTTAGTGGGTGCTCTACCCACTTACTCTTCCTTCTTCCCCTGTCCTCTGGTGCCCCTGTCCCTTCCTAAGCACCCCTGGTGCGAAGTGATGGAGATAATTTTTGTTGGGCATACAGCCCACTCACCACCTGGCCCAGGTCCTATAAAGTGGAGGAGTGTGAAGGAGATTATCCATGGTGAGGGCCAAGGAGCCCCGCTCCCACCGGGCATCTTGCCTTCACCTGTGTGCAGGTGCGAGGTGGAACCTTCGAGTTTCGGGCTTAAGTTCCACCCGGACTCACTTTGCGGCTGCACTCAGCAGTCCGATGGTTCCAACCCTTCCTCACTGTCTCGGGCACAGCACAGACTCCAGCGCTCAGCAGGAGACCACAGCCATGCTAGTTCTACATGCACTTGGGGGGAAACAATGGGGAACAGGAGTCACTCATCGCCACCAGCAAATCCATGGACTCTGCCTCGGTCAGGGTGGGGCTCCTCTGTGATGGCGGGATGTGGCCCAGTATGGCCGAACCGCTGGCCACCAGCCCAGTGGGAAACTTTGGGGTGGCGGGAGGGAGACAAAAACCCTGCGACCGTGCGACAGAACCAGGAAGCCAGAAGGGACAGCAAATGGGAGCCTCCCACCAATGGAGGGCACGAGAACAGCCCAAATAAACAGATGCAAAACAGGGATGCAGGCTGCAGGCAAAATGCCAGATGAACTGCAGTGGCAGCCCAGGGTAGGGGCACTCCAAACACCCCAGAAAATACCTTCCCAACCACCCTTCCTCCCTCCCCCCAACAACTACTGCACACCCAGGGAACAGACAAAGAAAGGGGCCGATTATTTAGATTAGGGGACACATAGTGCCCCGGTTTTTGAATTCAGCGGATTATGGTACGTGGTCCTCCAAACGGCGGCAGTTAGCCACGCCCCCATTCAAACATCAGTTCTCCCCCCCCAAACACACCTCTATGCAATCTGCCAAATCGGATATCTCCACGCCCATTAAATGTATTTATTTATTTATTATGGTTCGAACGCGTTATTTAACTGACTTAATTGCAAAAGCAGTCATTAAAACAGAGTTTTCTCCGTGCAAACCAACTACAACCTCTGGGAAAGTAGTGGGACAGCATCACTGCCAAGGCTCTGATGCAAAGGAAAGGGCTATATTCGTAGATATGGTTTGAAAGCATTATTGAACTGCACTGGTACCCCCCACATTTTGTTTTAGATGGCTTTAGTAGTTTGCGATAGCCTTATGTCTGTAAGCCCGCCCGGTCCAGGAATATATTATTTTGAGCACTGCAAATTATGCTGTCACTAGTAAAATAAATTAATAATTACACATTTCGTTTTAGATGGCTTTAGTACAGTGACGGAGGAAGAGAAAGATGGGCCCCAGTACAGGTTGTAATTTTGGGCCCCAACCCCCACCCTGGTGCCTGAACCCCCACATTTTTTTTTTACCTGTTTACGGTTATGTACCTTTCACCCACCTCCCTCACATATCAAAGAATATATGGTGGTGACTGTCAGTATTGATTCCGATAAGCTGATTTTAATCCCCTGACCTCCCCCGGCCCCAGGCAGGTGGCAGCAGGCCCGGCTGCAGCACATAAACAATTACATGTGGCCGCCGAGGCCCCAGCCATGCTGCGAACCTGCGAAGACAAGTCACAATCACAGCTTGACGATAACAACTTAAGTGCTGGGGACCAGGTCAGCCAGGGCAGGCAGTCAACCAGCCAGCCAGACAGAAGAAGCAGACAGACTTACTTGACTCAGTCTCCGGAGACACAGGCAGCAGCACCCCCCCGCCGTAGTACACAACAAACAGACAAGTGTATGTAAAAAAAAAAAAAGAAAAAAAAGGAGGACAGACTGTGGTAGCGAATTAGCGATGCTGTTGTTGCTGTGTGTGAAGCTGGAGTCGGAGGATCAGGAGGAAGGAATAGATGCTAACTTGCATTTGCAGCCACCGCAAGTTGCTTGTTCTTGCCCTGCCCTTCCCTTCCCTGACCCTTATTGCTTGTCTGCAGCAGCAGTCTCTTCTGCTTTCTACTTTTTTCTGTCTCCCGTCCCCGGACCTGGCCGAGCCACCGAGGCGACGAGTTCTTCTCCAGGCTCTGCTACTAACTCGAGTGAGTCGGTCTGTCTAACTTCTCCGGACCGGTCTCCTCTGGTGCATCCTGTTTAACTCCCGCAACTCTGTAGTCTGGTCAGTGCTGCCATCTGCAGTCGGGGGGTGGTGGCAGCAAGCACGGCAGGCTTGTGAGTTAGCTGAGTGAGTGGAGTAGTCAGCGTCAAAAAAGACAGTCACAGACTGAAAATTTAGTCAACAACGCGAGTCGCGATCTGATAGCTGCTGAACAAATCCTTGATTTTTACAATCGGCCCCTACGTGTGTCGGGCCCCTGTGCCACTGCACCAGCTGCACCGGCTATTCCTCCGCCCCTGCTTTAGTATTTTGTGATAGCCTTATGTTTGTTCTGTGGGGGTGCTCTGCCCCCCACACCCCCCGGGTCCAGGAATATATAGTTTTCAACGCAGCAAGCCACCACCATGTTCACAAACAATATTACCCGCCTGTGCCAAGGGGGTGCCCAATCCCCCTTGGCATCATGTGCCCCCAAAAACAGTTTTTTTTTGCCCTGTCGGCTTCATTCCCCCCAGTGTACTTTGCCGATGGGGGAGCCCACTCCACGTCGGTATAAGTTCCCCCCAAACATTGGGTTTGTGCCGAGGGGGTGCCCAATCCCCATCGGCTACAACCCCCCCAAAAAAAACACTTTGGTGGCACGCTGGGAGCCCACCTCAGCATGCCAAATGCCCCTGTAAAAAAAAAAAAGTCCCACAATGTTTTTTTTTTTCCTGTAAAGACGAAAACGGTCCCTCACAGTCTATCCTGCTCCCTCCCCGAACCTGCACCCACCCTCTGCGCACCCTGTCTCCCCACACCCTTCTCACCCCATACTTACCTCCGGAGCCCGGCGCGACAATCTTCAGTGGACCGGTAACACGTCTGCACTCTTCAAAGCCGACCGCGAACTGAGGAAATGCCGGTAAGCTGTATAATGGCATAAATAGGGTTTTTTTCAACTTTGGTGCATATCTCAGGCATTTTGGGGAATTTTGGCACCAAACTTTCAACATGGAGTTATTGGGCCCCCTCCTCATGAATTCAGCCACTGTCATGGTGTTATTCGGTCTCGAAAGGTGACTGCACAGAATCACCTTTCAGGACTGATTAATGAAACGCCAGTGCCAGTGTTCATGAGGTGGGCTCTCAAAAAGTCTATGTTGCAAATTTGGTGGAAAAAATCCAAAATGACTGTTTTATGAGTTGCGTTACGCAGTTGCTATGCACTATCGTAACTTCATGAATTTCCAATATTTTTAACCAGATTTTCAACATTGCCATTTTTCTGCACCTCCTTATGAACAATATAGCTGTCATTTTCACATCCTTTCCAAATGTGTTTCGCACTTCTGGCGAGAATCAGCGGTCGCTGTGGGAAATTAGTGTTCGGACACATTAAGAATATCACAGTGACACTGTTCATGAGCAGAGGTCCTAGAATGCCTATGTTGAAAATTTTGTGACGAAAGTCCATAAAATGAGTGTGTTCTGTGTCGTTGCATATTCCACACGCTTTAACTTTGCAAATTTGCAAAATTTCCTCCAGATTTTCAACATTGGCATTTTCCACACCTTATTATGAACAGTACAGCTGTCATTTTTCATCCTAGCTGATGTGTTTTGTACTTCCGGCGCGGGAATAAGCGTGCCTTCCTTGTGGGAAATCAGTGTTTGGGACACATTAAGAAAATCACAGTGACCCTGTTCATGAGCAGAGGTCCTAAAATGCCTATGTTGAAAATTTGGTGATGAAAGTCCATAAAATGACTGTGTTATGCGCATGCGTTGCGCAGTTTCCACATATGCTCGGAAGTGCAAGCATTTTTACTATTCCCACTACAGATTTTCAACATTGCCATCTCTTCACACCTCAGTATGGATGGTACAGCTGTCATTCTTCATATCCTGCCCGATCTGTGTTTTCGTACATGTGGCACAGAATGGCACGGTCGCTGTTGGAACTCAAAGTTCGGGACACATTGACAAAATCACACTGCCACGCTTCATGAAAAGAGGTCCCAAATGCTTTCATGAGGTGAGGTCACAAAAAGGCCATGTTGAAAATTTGTAGTGCAAATATTAACAAACGCCCGGGGAGTTAGGGTTTCTAACCATAACGTCCCACCCTGTACGGACTGACAGGCATCGAGGTGTGCCTTTGGATTGTCGACTTTACTGCTCATACCATCCCATCCCCACCCAGTGACAGGCCTCAAGGTGTACCTTGGACTCTTCGGCCCCAGAGTTCACCCCATTCTCTTAGCCCAAATTCTCAGCCGTGCCTCCATTTTTGTAACCCCCATCCAGGTATGCCGTTTCTATCTTGACAGCTCTACCTGGTGGGCTGGGTTCGGGGAGGAATATGTCACTCGGCACATTGGCTAGGTTTGGCTACTCTGCAACAGGGGCACCCAAGTAACTCCAGACAAAAGAAGCAATAACTGTAACATCCAATACCAGAAGTGGGATTCTAAAGTGTGGCTTTTATTCACATCCAACAGAATAAACAAAGCATAGATGGACCCCCACGGGGCTACACTGCTGGTAATGCAGATTTATGGAGATCAGAACACATCCTATTCACTTTAGCCCTCAGACTCTAAAACACACTGGGCACACAGCCCGAACTTGTACGCTGCTCTGGGTTTTCCCTGGCTCCGCTCCCTTGCCAGCCACTTGGACACGTTCCATTTAGCATGGAAACATTTACTGGTGGCTCCCTAAACCACCTATGAGCACTTCTGCTCCATAAGAGAATTTTCCTCATCAATCCCATGTATGGGTACTTTCCTCAGGCACTGGCCAAGTACCTGAGAGAAAGCAGCAGGTGTCCCAAAGTAAATCCGTAGAGGTGAATTTGGTTACTACTCATGGGGGGTCTCCCACCTCTCGCTCCCATAATTCATACCCGGCCATTTCTCTGGACTGTAACACCTCATCCTTTAAAACACTTTGCTATGTAGATTCTCTTTAAATGTATTCACATTTAGTCTACTGTCTTTACATCCCATTTGTGCTGAACTTGAACATACTTAATAAGTGGTTGTGTCCATTACTCTAGACCCCCCACAGATTTAAGCAGTCTAATCCCCACATCTTCCAAACTGTACTTGGCTGTCTTTTCCTGACCCCAAAGTAACAGTCACTTTAGTTTCATCTTGATTCTCGTGACAACACACTGGCCCTTTAGCAGAGTGAACTCACCCATTGGTTGCAGGTGCCCCACAGGAGTTTTCTCCTCAAAGAAATCTCATCCAGAACTTCTGGTGCCTCAGCACGAACTTAACTCAGGCAGCTTCTTTTTCCCTAGTTGGACCAGGGATGTTGCCCCAGGAAACAGGCTGATTCCTTCCCCCCCATCCCCACAGGGATGGGGTCCTGAACCACTAAAAGTGGTCTCTACCACTTCAATGTGCACTTGTTGTGTTCCTCTTCAGGTGAGAACACACACCTATACCAAAATAATAGCTCTTTGACAGAGCTTAGAGCTATGAGGGTCTGCTTACAGCAGAGCACCTCTTCTACAGACTGCCACAGACTCTACTTAACTCTCTTCAAATTCCCCAACATTCTACTCTAACCTCCAACTGCAACATTCCAGTGTGGCTTATGTAGCAGCGACAGTTCTAAAATGATGTCATCCCTCAGTCTCAGCTGAGACTGAGAACAGAGTGAGACAGTGTGAAATCCATTTAACTGAAGTTTCACAAGCTGCCTTCCCTGCCTACCACTAGGTCTTACTGGGATTCTAGTAACCCCGGTAACAGGGGGGTTACACTCACCCTGGGCCAGGAGAATGACTGTCCACAGTCATTAGTTACCCGATCTAGGCCATCCTACCCTATGTTCTACCTACGGAGAGGGGTGACCAGGCCCCCTCATACCATGTGCTAGGCACAGGCAGGCAACACTAAGGGCCCAGAGGCCATCGGCTGACGCATCAGCCTCTACTCTACCCGCTGACTATGGGTACCCAGTGGCTCTGGAAGAACTGTCCAGAGAATAGCCCTATTACAGCAGTACTGTGGCCCCTACGGCCATTCAGGACCACAGCCTGTCTATCCCCCTAGCCCTCTAGGGAAACCTGTCTGCCTCTTACTTAAAATTTCCCAAAATGAAACAAACAGGGGACTTCCCCAACCCTGGACACCATGCAACCACACACTAGGAGCTAATACCATACACTATGCATTACTCCCACACTCCCCCACAACCATACCTGTGGAAGAAAAAGTTACACACAGTAACAACAACAACAACAGTACTTTAAACACTACACTCTAAAGTACTACTGAGGAACTCCACTGAGTCCCTCCTACTCTTCTTGTCTTCTCTTCTATCTTCTTCAGGAACACCTGCAAGAAAAAGAAAGACAACACACACTCCTAATCTGCATACACAGTCTATCTAAACCCCTACCATCTAAACACTGGAGAATCCCAAAAAAGATTTTTTTTAGAAAAGTAGAAAAAACAGTATAAATATTAGAAAACAGCAGAAAACAATGACATTATTTACAATACACCATATTTGGGGAATGGAGTGCCCTAAAAGTCCATCTAGTGACCACAGTGCCCGAAGGCAAGTCCATTAAAGAGTCTCTCCTGGGCCGGAGCCCGGTGAATCACAGTTCTAGCAGGCCAAAGTCCCAAAGGGGAGAGTCTTTGAGGACAGTTCAAACATCTGGAGTCTGCTAGTGTAGGGTGTGTACTGCAATGTCATAAGAATAGAAAAGTCTGGACTTACCAGTCCTTTGTAGAATATCACGATACCACGCCTGGTCCTCAGCCGAAGACTCTCCCTGGCAGCATTCTTCCGATACAGCTGGGCGGACATCTTCTGGGAAACGGCAGGAGGGCACATCTGGAAACTGCTGGGCTGATGTCACCTCTGGAGATGGAACCTTGGAACAGGAACAAAAAGGAAAACAGCTGGTCTGAAGTCATCCGATACCCAGGCGATGAATTAGGATACAGCTGGGCTGGTGTCCTCTCTGGATCTGAAGTCCTCTGGTGGGCCAGTCGATGGATTCTGGAAAGCCAGTACACTGCTGAACTGATGAATGTGGGGCACCTGAGTTCTGGAATGTCCAGACTAGCAGAACAACATAGGTACGGCAACGGCTGGAGTGGCAGCACTGGCTACCACTGCTCTGCTTTCCATTTGGTAGGCATGGGCACATTTGCAGGAAGGTCTTTGCATTGTGGCCAATAGCACAATGGGTCAGGCACTTGAATTATCACCCCGTCTGGGCGCTCATAATTCACATTGTGAAAGGTTTCATGTCCCTCTCCATCCACAATTCGAACAGTGTCTATAAACAGTGTCCTGCCTCTTTTCCACTGGCTGTATTTTTCTTGAAACATTCTGTTCTTGACATGCTTGTTTGCACCAGGATGCACATATCTCATTGCTTCTTCCCAAATCCAGGATTTTCTGCTTTTTTCAACCTCCTCCTAGACTCTCCGAGGAAAGGTAGGAAAGGACATCTCATAGATTTCATTCGCTTTCCTATGAACCAGTTTTTCCTCTTTACTAGCTTTGGTCAACCTGAGACCTCTGGCCCGGCTTTGGGGTGGCCAGTCCTGGTTCTGCCAGCTACGCATTCTTAACGACACAAAAAATGGATCCCTGGCTTCTTCTTGCACAGCCAGGGCAGTGGAATCACCACTATCTTCCATGCGTTCCTCTGAGGCAAGAGCTTGAGGCTGTGTACCAGTTCCTTTTTCACAAAGCCACATAGGTTCCCCCTCTTCTTCTTCCTCACTGAGAATCTGCACCCAGGAGTGAGCAGTCATCCTAACTCCTGAGACTGTCTACTCTTCGCTGGATGCAGAGGTCGAAACCTCCCATTCAAAGGTCTCCCTCATCTCATCTTCACCTATAAGACTTGGGCTAGGCCCCTCTCTCCAAGGGTCTACTGATGCTCTTCCTGAAATGTCTCTCTGCAGTTCAGACTCTGAAACATCAGCACATTGTGAGAGCCAAATGAATCTTGGGCGCTTTAAACAAAGCATATTTCTCTAGGCACCCAGAACAGTGGGGTACCATGAAGACGTCCCTTCCAGCATTTAAGCACATCACACATACTCGCACTGGATATCCAGGAATCACCACATGAGGAGGCAGTCGTCTCCCATAGTAACATCTCTCAATGTCCCTTAACTTGTTAACTTCTGCTGCTGTCACAGCCCGGGCATGATCTGGGTAGCGGGCTGGTCCTGAAGCCATGACTGCAGAGAAAAAACAAACAACGCTCACTGTTATTTCAAGTCCCACATCACTGAAAACTCTTTCTCTTTCAAAATGGCTGCTCTGCTGCTGTGTTTACATTACTACCCCACCCTGAAATGGTGGCGGCAGCACTCCTACGCATCAACATTCTGTAATTGGGTCAAGCCACTGCTCATCTGATTTACACACTCTACTGATAACTTTATTCAGACTGCCAGATTCAGCTGGCTTTCGGTGAAATCACACAGTTTGAGCAATTATTTCTGTTGGTACTCACTGTTATCAGTAGCTGTTTGCTGCGATGGAAAAACGGCCTGCAGCCAGTCTTGGAGGCCTCTGGAAAGAAGCGGGTTGGCAGGCCTGTCGATTGTCCCTCTGAACACCACACTCACAGTCCAGATGATCGAGATGCGGGTTGAGCCCGAATTTAAACAGAAAAGTCAGTTTTTTAAACTTTTTACAGTGCTTTCAGTCACCCCGACACTCCTGGTAAGCCAGTTCGCACACTCCACTCACTCTCCCTCTCGAATGCTGTGCAGTCGCTCTAGAGCTGGCTTGGGGGCGGGACTGATTGCAGTCTCACCACTCACTCGACGCCATGCAAATGAGCCTCTTTTCCTCTCGTGCTCTTCTCCTCAAGGCGATCGTCGAGCAGGCAAATTTAAACTGCAAACCACACTTTTTTTTCAACTGTAGCTGGAGGACATACACTCAAACTGAGGGAGAAGGGAAGGATAGAGGATACATTAGAAAGCATTACTTCATACAGAGGGGGTTAACATGTGAAACAGTATCAAGACACAAAGAGGGAGGATGTGCAACTTCAACCACTCACTGTTACTGAGTGTAGTAGACATTGCTCCAGTACTAAACCACAGTGATCGGTCCACTTGAGGATGTAAATGTTCAAAGCATTTATTTTTTTCATTCTTTGGTAACCAGATGAGGCCCATTTACAGGGGTGACCCAGGATCACTGGGAGGTTAAGTGATTTGCTCAGTGTCACACAGTAAGCAAGTTAGTCTTTCTCTAAGCAATACTGCCAGCTTGATACTTTCCAAAACTGTGGGAAACAAATAATCAAACAGCTCTTGTGAGCACTGCCAAACTCTCCCAACATATCATGGGCCCTTCTGCATCACCAGGGGAGTGTAGCTTTGCACATTGTTCAGCCATTTATTCTGCATCTCTTAAAGTTAGAGACATACAACAAATATGCGTGCATTAATGAGGCTTCAGTCATGGATTTAAACATGCATATGTACTGTATGTACATATATACAGTACGTACAAACGTACGAATGAACATACATATGTACATACTATACATACATATGTACATACATACATATGTACATACATATATACAGTACATATGTACTGTACATATATACATGCATACAAATGTTTATATGTAGGTATGTGCATACATATGGACGTACATACAGTATATATGTATGTACATACATCTGTACATACTGGCACATATATATTTGCGTACATATGTAGATACTGATACATATATGAATATGTATACGTAGGTACATATACATACCTATATATTTACTGGGGAAGAAGACCAGTGGTCTGTCAATCCCACCCCCCACACACACACACACACCTGCTCAATGGAAATACACTGTAACCCCATTTTCTTCAAAGTACTTGTCTAGGCTGAGCTTTAAGGTTATTGCAGTATCAGCTGATACCACATGTTCTGGAAGTTTATTCCAACTGTTCGTCACTAATTCTGTAAAGTAGTGTAGCTTTTTTCTGATGTTTCCCTTGAATCTTTCTGTGTCTTTAATGACATTGAGTGTCGCCTTATCTATTCATCTCTGTGCATGTTGAAGAGATACAAACATATGAAGAAGCCAGCAGAGGAAGGCCATTTGGTCTATCAAGTCTGCTCATATTGCACAGTACATGTATCCACAGCTTGAGCTAATGTCCCTGTCCTCCTTCCCCACTCCTCCCATCCTCCATACACATGATCCTTACCTTCCCCTCTGCCTATCCCAGCCTGTCTTAAAGCTGCCTACTGTCTTCAAAGAGATGAAATGTTCTGGCAGTGCATTCAAAGTGTCCACCACCCCCTCTGTGAATAAGTACTTCCTGACCTCCCTCCTAAGCCTCCCACTTTCCAGCTTAAGGCTGTGCCCCCTCATGTTTTGGTTGCCACGTAGCTTAAAGAGACTCTCTTTATCAACCTTATTTATCCCTTTCAAGTACTTCAAGGTCCCAATCATGTCCCCTCTCTCTTTCCTGTCTTCCAGGGAGTACATGTTCAGTGACCTCAACCTCTCCTCATATACCTTACCCTACTGACCCACTGTCATCTTTGTAGCCCTCCTCTGGACCTTCTCCAGCAGGTTAATGTCCTTTTTGAGGTGTGGCCACCAGTACTAAACTCCATACATTTGGTACATACAAGATGCACTTGTTCTGATGGTGTTATACCTTATATGCACTTGAATACTGTAGTTATGGTTCCCCTGAGTCTTTTCTGTGCCATGGAAAACAGTCCCAGTTCTACCAGCCGGTCCTCATAGCATGTGTTTTCCAAGCTGTCAGCCAGCTTGGTTGCTCTCCTCTGTATAGTGTTTCTCATGTTAATTTCCTTCCTTAGATGTGGGGGCTAGAAGTGAACACAGTACTCACGATGGGGCCTTAACTAACATCCCAAGATCTACTTATGAAGTTTCTCTTAAAGGAAAACTACACCCAAAATTTGAAAAAAGATATGTTGTGCAGAGTACTTTAATTTGTATGTGAAGTTCTAGTGTTTCCTTCCCTCTGACTGGTATTAGGAGTTTTTCCCAAATTAGCTTGCTAGCTTTATGCTAGTTTTACGACCCCTGGGGATCTTCATACCTGATAGTGTAATTGTATTTCTTCTTCCCACAGTGCATCTTGTCTCACGTGACTGTGATGTAAGAGAGACCCAACATTCAGCACACACATGCCAAACAAACTAAATATCTTGGAAGCTTTACAAGCTGCACAAAAAATACCAGCAGCAAAGTTTTTCAGGACAGTAAAACCTTTAGGATGAGGGTGGTCACCAAGCTGAATTCTACAGATTTTAATATATAGCCATCTCTATTGTTGTGAACCGATTGTAATGCAATGCTTTCTGCTGGATTTATGGGCTCTGCTGCATCACCATTACATGAAACAAGGTGCATTGTAGGACAAAGAAATGCAATAAACCTATTTGATATGGAGATATCCAGGGGTCGTAAAACTACCCTAAAGCTAGCAGGCTAATTTAGGAAAAACTCCTAATACCAGTCAGAGGGAAGGAAACACTAGAACTTCACATACAAATTAAAACACTCTGCACAGCATATATTTTTTCAAGTTTTGGGTGTAGTTTTCCTTTAATGCATGCAATGATTTTGTTTGTCTTGCTAGCTGCTGCCTCTCACTGCTGTTGATCAGTGCTCCCGAGTCTTTTTCCTGCTTGAATTCAGTAACCTACATGCCGTTCAGGAAGTATTTTGCATTCATGTTCTTTCTACCTAAAAGCAACACCTTGCATTTCTCAGTGTTGAAATGCATGTGTCATTTTGCCGCTAATTTAATACTAAGGTTGATAAATACTAAGGTCAGTAGGAGGTGAGAAGGCATTAGTCCACTGACGGCTCCTCTACTGTTTAGTGGAAACAATTGGAAACTGCTCCATTCAGTATGTATCTGTCAAGTTTGGATTTAATGTCAAATGTATTGATTTCTGTTGGTAATTTGTTCCAGTGGTCACCTTGCCTTTGTGTGTAAAATATTGTCTTCTGCTAAAGTTAAATTTTTGACTCATTACTTGCAAAGGACGACCTCCATTAACAGATTTGTTTTGCTTAAATTCCATATTTATTTCACACATAAGATGTGGATCATTAACGATGACATTCATTAAAAGTAGGTCACCATAATTCTTGGTGTATTAAGATACATTAAGTTTAGTTGAAGTAACCTTTCTTCATAGGGTACATCTTGAAATCTTGTTGCTTTTCTTTGATTTTTTTTTTTGAGTTTGGTAATTTTTTTTTTTTTGTGGGGTACCAAAATTGACTTACATAATCTAAATGGACTTGTATAATCTAAGCATGGTCTGATGTAAGTTCTATATAATGGAAATATAATGTTCCTATTATGACTCCTGGGGCTGATATTCAGAAGTTTGCATGGCCACTAATCAGTGTTTGCCCTCGCAAATGGGACTTTGCACTGGAACCCAATGTTCAAAGGGCTCTGCTGTGCCAACAAACAGGGGTACCACCTACGCAAACCAAATGGGGGGTATGCAGATAGTGGGGTAGGGACAGGAATATCATCACAAGCTGATAATAAAGTGGATTTACATGGTGCACGAGGGTTTGCGTGGTCCTTTTTCCACTGCGCAAATACTGTCAATAAAAACCTCCTCTTATTCCGCTCAACCATAGCGGCGGCCAGAGGTAATGCAGTCAACCTTCCAGCTGGCTGCTAGGGGAGCATACCAGCCCCTGTGGTCCGTGGCATTCCCCTCCCCAATCACCAGTGCTGATGTAGAATCAATCATCCCTGTTGCTAGTGGTGACATCATGATATACAAATTCCATGGGATTCTTTTGTTCTACTAGTATTTGGAAATGTACAAGTAAAATTATGAAAAGATCATTAAAGTAACAAATAAAAGCAAACAAAATGCTTATAAAATAAATGTAGAGGCATCTAGAGGCCTATTGTGATGTTAGAAATGTTTTACTGGCAAGGCTGACAGTGTATTTCAGTGGGAAGCTGCAAACCTGTTTTCAGATTTTTATAAAGAAGCTCTGTAACACTTTCTACCATCAAAATATTATATATTCAGTAGACATATGTGATTTTTGATCATCTTTCCATGTTTTATTATAATTAGCAGGTGACATTTTCTCCATAACTGGATTTTACTTAGGAAGAGGGAAAGACAAGCTAATTATTGTTTTAAAAATTGTATAGTCATACAGATGTACCAAAATACTGCAAACATATAAAACGCCAAAGTTTGTTGCTGAAAGAAATATCTAATTCTTTTGAAAAAAGATAGAAAAATATATTTTAGTTTCTCACTGGGCTCAAATGTAGTTGGCAGTTTCTGACATCACAATACCAGCATTCTGAATAATTTTTACTAGTAGTGTGGAAACCAACTTATAGAGTATGGGGGACACTTATTCTGAATAGAATTCAGTGAGTTCCCAGCATTGTTGTACCATTGTAGTGATGTCAGGATGTTTTTGTACCATCCTGAGTATGTCACTATAATGGTACAACAAGACAGAATGCTCTCGCAATCCTGTTTCTTGACAGCATCGCCAATCTCTCGTTTCTCTTTTCTTTTTAAAGTCTTCGCTAACTAATGACAATTAGTAGTTGAATAAAATGAGTGATGCAATGGCAAAATCTGTGTTTTCCAAATTGGCAATACCAGACTGCAAAATCTTTGTCATAGAGCAATAAAACAGGTGCACACTAAAAAAAACAGAATCTGACAATCAATCTGATTAACTGCAGCTAAGGTAATTGTTATGAGCATATGAAACAATACTAAACATCAAATTATGTAGTCATGTTTCTAATCTCTCTCTCATCCTGTCACTGCTGCCTCTGAAGTGCTCTCATCCTGTCACTGCTGCCTCTGATGTGCTCTCATCACTGTCACTGTTGCCCGTACACTATAAACAACAGCGGATGGGCAACAGTGAACAACAACACTGAGTTCACCTCTCGAGGTTGTCATGACAACAGTAAATCTCTCAAAGCTTCACTCTCAAGGTTTACTTAGTTGTCATGACAACCTCTCAAAGTGAACACAGCTTTCTTGTTCACTGTTGCCCATCCATTATCCTCTATGTTTCACTGCACTAACAAATACTTTATTATAAAAGTAGAATGTAGTTACTAACACATCAAAATACAACAAATAAAATTGTCAGCTGTCTAATTATTAGAAGTAAACACCTGCTCTTTAATTGTTCTGTAACAGTGTCACCCATGTTTTTTAGCATTTGTGATGAGATAGGGCCAGATATTCAAAACTTTGCACCAGGCAAAAACCGTTTGCGCAGGTTTAGCGCGGGATTAACGCGGGTCTGCTATATTCAAAAGGCCAAATAACGCTGGCAAACTGCATTAGCGCCGGGCAAAGGTATAATGTATGCAAGGGCAAACTGACATGAATACAGGCGCAATGCTATGTTCAGTGACTAAGCGCTTCCGGCGCTAAGTGGTTTTGCACGACCTAGCGCGACAGCGCGAATGCACATTACCACCAGGAAAGCTTGTCTTAATCCTGGGCAATCAGCTTTGTGCGACACTATGGCTTTGCGCGGTGTTTGCGCAGGTTTAGCGCGGGTTTTGCTCGACCCTAACAAATAAATATGACACTTAGATAAAGCCAAACATAGAGGAAGCATGCTGCTAACTGATGGCATCACAATGATGCCATCATCTGCCACCAGTCCCAGCCATGCCAGGCAGTAAGTGGTGACCCTGCCACCTGTGGACAGCATGGCAGTATGGCCATCCAGTGTCAGTAAACATCTGCAGGTTGGGCCTCTCACTGTGTATAGTGCAGTCATCATCACTGCCCTACACACCATAGGCATTGCTGTGTCCACACATTACTGGCCCCCCTTGCTACTGTAGTTTCTGCTGTGCACTGTAGCATGCCCTACAGTGTGACAGTTGCATGCAGCACCACCACCACCTGTGCCTATGCTGTCCTGTCCCCTGGGGTATAATATGCTATGCTATGCTGTAATGTTTACATGTAGCCTGCAGCTATCATCTTGCACTGCTAGACTGACCTACAGGTGGAGCTGCGGTTGGACCTGGTCAGCCCCTGTACTTCCAGACTGACCTACAGGTGGCTCTGTGGGACCCTGCAGTAACGCTGGGCAAACTGCATGCAAATCAGGGTATAATGAGATACTAATCTGGTTGTTTACCCAGAGACTACCTAAGTAGGCTCATTTGCATGGCACTGTTGAATATGGCACATTTTAGCTCCGGGCAAACGTGTTTGCTCCAGGCTAACTGCTTAGCTCCGCACTAATGCCACGCTAATGTGTTAGCATGGCGCCAATGATACAGGGAATAGTATACAGTTTTGATCACTGTTCTTTCACATCTGCTGCTTCCTGCAGCTGTACTGAGTCCATGCATTTGCTGGCACACACATTGGCCATGTAGTTCATCTGTACCTGCCCTCACGTTGCTGTGTACTGTGTTGTTGTTGTAGGTTGCACTTCCTGGTTGCTTTATTCAGTGCTGTCTTATTCCAGGGCTATGTTTGCCCTGCACTCCCAGCCCAGTTTTCATGACCTCATTACCATGCTATATTCAGAAGCTGTTTGCCCTGGGCTATTCCTTTTGAATATAGCTTGCTCTGTGCTCCGGGCTAAGTTTGCCTGCCGGGCAGTGCTAATTTGGCCCCGGGGCAAAGTTTTGCATATCTGGCCCATAGTGTCTAGACCTAGACAGCAATCTTTTTATGTATATCATTTATTGTAATATGAATAGGTTCTGAAGTTTCTAAGCTGTTTTCCTGATAACTTTGACTACCTGGGTAAAATAGAGCAGAAGTATTTATTGAAGGTATTTGCCATTGTAAATGGATTGGTAATAGTGCCCTCTTCTGTTTTTATTGGTTCATGATATACATAAAAACCGTTTGCTGTTATTTTATTGGCTTGTCTAGCTGAGTCAAGCTCCATTTTTTTTTGCTCTCCTAATTTACTTATTACATTTGCATAGAGTTTTTTTATATAGGTCACAAGCCTCAGACGTTTTTAGTCTTAAGTGCCTTGCATATGATTTTTTTTAATTACTCATTTCACACTTTTATTTAACCATTTCACTTTTGCTCTTCTTTTATTTTTTTTTTATTTGGTATACATTTGCTGCAGACATTTAGTATTCATTGTTTAAAGAAGAGACATATCTCAGCTGTTTTGTTTTTAAATTTCTTATTCCAGTTTATTTTTTTCAGTGATTCAATAATCAATATTATATTTGCTTTATTGTCTCTCTCTCTCTCTCTCTATATATATATATATATGTATATATATATATATATATATATATATATATATATATATATATAGGTTGTCCCAGATATTTTTTTTATTTTGAGTTTTAAAGCTGACAGTGTTATAATCACTATTAGCTAATGGAGCTGCTATGTTACAATTTGTTATTTTAACATGTTCAGAGTTGAGGACTATGTTTAATATTTTGCCATCTTGGGTAGGTCTTCTGACATGCTGAGCCATGTTTACTTGTTATCTTATAGCCAACATCTTACCAACAGTGATTTACTTGCCTTAGTTTTAGCTGCATTATTATTTCAATCAGTGTCTCCCAGGTTCCTATTTCCATAGAGATTATTTCTCCTAAATCAGTGGCAGATTCTAGTTCACATAATATATCTGCATTCACACCTTCCATCAGGTCTGGGGGTCTACAGCATAATCCCAGACTTTTACTGTTGGACTTCTTACTTACTATTCTAAGCCATAATGATTCTGTATTTGAATGTTCCCTTTTCATTTTGTTTGTTTTATCTGTAGCTTTTATTTTGTCTGTTATATGTATTGCAACTCAACCCCCTCTTTTGTGGGGCTTGTCATAATAGTACAGGTTATAACCTCTGATAGTTTCCCCCCCCCAAGTGTCTTCTAGGGACCACCACATTTCTGTAATACATATAAGAGCTAACTGATTTGGTGTTATTAATCATCTAATTCCTCAGTTTTGTTGTTTAGGCGTCATGCATTACACTGTAATGGTTTTCCACTACTATTTTTATTCCTTTTCAGTTTTGTATTTTCCAGTGGTTTTCTAATCACTAAAGGCTTTGTTTAAATTAGTGACCCCGTCCCACTGCTGTATTAGTTTAAAAGTAGTTTATTTATATTTTTTTTGATAATTTTACCAAGTAAATTTTCTCCCTGCTTGTTGAGGTGCAGACCAGACCCTCTGTTGCAAATAAATTGCTATGACCGTTGAATCTGTCCTAGGTATCTTCAAATTGATGTCCTTCCTTTTTCTACCCTTATTTTTAATCTAATATTTAATTATTTTTATTGTTTGATTATTTTTTTTTTGTGCCAATGCTCATGGTATTGGTAGGATCCTGGAAATTGCTTCTGTGCATCTCTTGCTTTTTGGTTCTATGCCTAGTGAGATTAATTCATAGTAGATGTCTTTTTTGTGGTCCCTTCCAATATTATTAGCACCCCCATGAAGGGTGACAACAGTGTTTGTTCCACTATTACTTAATATGTTTGGAATTCTGATTCTGGTGTCCTCTATTTTTGTTTCAGGGAAACACATAACCATAGTAACTAATGTGTCATCTTCTCTTATGATTGTATCTGTATGCTTAATTATTGAGTCCCCAGTAATCCCCATTAGTGTTTTGTTGGTTTGCTGTGAGGTTGTCTCAGCCACAGATGATACATTTATGTTGTTATACCTTGTGTCTTCCAGAACTAGGATTTCAAATCTATTTTGCAAGGTCAGTCCCTGGCTACTGGCTGCAGCAGCTCTATGACCTTTTTTGACTTTGCTTTTTGGTTGCACTATGCACCAGCTGTTTTTAGAGGATTCATTTAGGTCCTCGCTAGCCATTTTATTTTTTATTTCTGTTCTGTTAGGGTTTACAGTTTCCCCCCTTGTCATCTCTATTCCTTGTTTTTTGTTTTCTTCCTTTTAGATTCACATTTGTTTGGGTATCAGCAATTACTTTGTTTTCTGATGCTAATGACTTGACAAAAGATTCAGTTTTGTTAATTTCCATTGCTCTTTGTAACTCCACTTTTACAGACTTTATTTCAGTAAGGAGTGCCTGATACGTCAGACATTTACTACAGATAAAACCATATCATAAGTGGGTCTTGGAGCCTACATCATACACTTATTACATTTACTGTCTGATCATTCTTTATGGAAAAGGGCTAATAGAGCAGCTGTAGGGTCCATGTTTGTGGATAGGTAAATTCTTGTAGTTAATACCTGAGCACAAGTTTTGTTGGTACCCCTTTCAGTCAAGCAATGTGCTCTGCCATTTATTTAATTGTTTTTGGTAACCGGGTAGGTGCTCTAGACATAGGAAATGCCTATTTTCAGGCATGACTCAGGAGGTTACAATAGAAGAAATACAATACAAGACAAAATAGTGGTATACAGAACCAAACTTGGGTAGTAGAATATGAAGAACTACAGGCTAACAATCAGTACAAATTTAGTTAAACATTAAAGAATAGTTTGCAAAGTTCAAATAACTTACAAAACTAGGGTAAGCAAACATTATCACCCCATCTTCCATGACTCTGTGTGCTTGCTGACGCTGGTGAGGGATTTATTTTTATTTTTTTTTATTTTATTCTTTATTAACCAGGTAAGGTCAACTGGGCACAGGTGCCTGTTTTCAGGGGTGACCTGGGAGCACTTGGGAGGTAAACTTAACTTGTTCAGTCACACTGTATGCAAGTGGAGGGTGTGGGAATCAAACCCAGGTCTGTCTGCTGGATGTACCAAGCTCATTCACAGCTCATTACTCTAACCTCTAGGCTATACTGCTGGCATTAAAAGGCAGTGTAGCAAAAGTCCTGTGCCATGGGATTTCTGGTTTCATACTGGTTGTAAAATAAAATTTAAAATAAAGTGTTGTGGCTTTACCCTCCAAGGGGTTGGGCGAGACACAATATAAAGGGATATATATCCCAGAAAACACTTATAGTGCCGAAATAAAGCTCTGCCCCAATCTGCCGGGACAGTAGTCCTCCTATCTCCCCCCCAGTGCAATAGCTTCGACAAACAGAAAGGTGGTATAATAAGAGGGATACACAGGACTTTTTTGGCTGTTTTTTTTCCTTTTTATATTTTCCACAAAAGACAATAATTTGGCACAATACACACAAAAAAAGTATAAACTATTCTCTGTGTGGAACAATATATCAAATACTTTGCTAGAATCCAGATATACAATATCCACAGGATTCTCCACAATCAATTTATTGATGACATACTCAAAACAAGCATTTGTCAATGCCGAATGTTGCTTGCTTCTATGTGCTGTTTAGGTATTTGGAAGTCATTGGAGTGCAAATATTGAAAATTTGTGAACTTACGAGCGTGCGTAGGAACTGCGCAACGCACGCTCGTAAAACAGTCATTGTTAGGAAATTTTTCACAAAATGTTCAACATAGCCATTTTAAGACCTCTGGTCATGAACAGTGTCAGTGTGATTTTGTTAATGTGTCCCATACATTGAGTTTGCACACCGACTGCGCCATTGTGCGCTACATGGGCAGAAACACATTTTGGGCAGGATGTGAAAAATGACAGCTGTACTGCTCATAAGGAGGTGTGGTAAAATGGCAATGTTGAAAATCTGGAGTGGAAATATTGAAAATTCGCAAACCTACGGACGTGCGTGGGAACAGTGCACCTTTCATTAAAACAGTCATTTTAAGGAATTCTTTCACCAAATTTTCAACATTGCCATTTTAAGATCTCTGCTCATGAACAGTGACACTGTGATTTTCTTAATGTGTCCCATACACTGAGTTCGCACACCGACTGCGCCATTGTGCGCTACATGGGTGGAAACATGTTTTCAGCAGGATGTGAAAAATGACAGCTGTACTGCTCATGAGGAGGTGTGGTAAAATGGCAATGTTGAAAATCTGGAGTGAAAATATTGAAAATATGTGAACTTACGAGCCTGCATAGGAACTGCGCAACGCACGCTCGTAAAACAGTCATTTTTAGGAATTTTTTCACCAAATTTTCAACATGGCCATTTTAAGACCTCTGCTCATGAACAGTGTTACTGTGATTTTCTTAATTTGTCCCGTACATTGATTTCACACATCGACTGCGCCATTCTGCGCTACAAGGGCGGAAATACATTTTAGGAGAGATGTGAAAAATGACAGCTATACTACTCATAAGAAGGTGTGGTAAAATGACAATGTTGAAAATCTGGAGTGAAAATATTGAAATTTCGTGAACTTACGAGCCTGCATAGGAACTGCGCAACACACGCTCGTAAAACAGTCATTTTTTGGAATTTTTGGACCAAATTTTCAACATGGGCTTTTTGGGACCTCTTCTCATGAATGATGTCACTGTCATGGCAGTATTCAGGCCTGAAGAGTGATTTCGCAGTCACCGCACAGTCACTCGCGCCGAAATCACCCTTCGCCCGGCTAACGCCATGACAGTGACATCATTCATGAGAAGGGTCCTAAAACCCACATTGAAAATTTGTGCAAAAATTCCCAAAATGCCTGAGATATGCAATAAAGTTGAACCCTCCTATCTAGCTCATTATACAGCTTACCGCATTTCCTCAGTTCGCGGTCAGCTTTGAAGAGTGCAGACGTGTTCCCGTCCACCAAGATCGTCGCGCCAGAGTCCGGAGGTAAGTATGGGGTGAGGGGGTGTGGGGAGGCTGGGTGCGCAGTGGGTGGTGCGAGTTGTGAGGGGAGTCGGAGACGGCCAGGGACAGTTTTTGTTTTACAGGTTTAAAACAAAAAAGACATCGGGGATTATTTGCCATGCTGGGGTGGGCCCAGCATGGCACAAGGATGGGTTATGCCGGACGGGATTGGGCACCTCTGCCGCCAAATAACTGACTGCCACGCTTGGGGTGGGCCTTGTGCCGCGGTACCAGCTATGAGGGGGTCGGGACGACAGCAGCTCAGCCAGCGGGATTGGGCACCCCGTCAGCTACACAGGACATGCGGGGGCTGCACGCCTGTGTGTGGGGGAGCTACGCTTATGGTGCTCCGAAGGCGTAGCTCCTTTCAACAGCATGCCACTACATTTTGAGCGTGTCATGACAGCTCCAAAATGCATGACTTACAGGGCGCGCCTGCCAGCTCACTGACTGAATTGAGGAGGAGGTGACACACCTCCGAAATCTCCGATGATGGCACTATGTTTCTTACATGCGTGCAAGCAACATAAAAACAGTGTGGTTTGTTTAAGCAATAAGCCACAGGGGTGTGGGTTATCGAGTTTACCACGGCTGGAGTGGTTTGCCCATGAGGCGCAGCCGAGTGGGTAAATCCTCGCCAGCCGTGGTAAATCCCCCGATAACCCACACCCCCGAGTGGCTTATTGCGATTATACCATTGGAAGGAAGTAAAGGATTAGAAAAATATTACAAAAGTTAAAAAAAGAAAGTTTTTTTATTGATTTTAATGTGAGGTATTCATCCTTTATAGTAAATAGTGCCCTGTTGCTAGGCAGAAGATGTGCTGTGCTGCTTCACCCCCGTCCCCTTCAGCCGCTGCACATTTTCTAACAGAGGCTCTCCCGCCTGTGTACATACAAAGCCACGTAGTGTGCTGTTTGGGTTTTTGCCTACAGTTTTGTGATGGAGAAGGCATGATATTATGTAGGAGCAGGCAGTTTGGTTGGTGCGCGTGGGAGTGCTACTATGTAGGAGCAGGCAGTTTGTGTGGTGCGTGCGGGAGCGCTACGCTAAGAGCTGCCACCTCAGGGTACAAGCTTATGGCAAGAAAAAAAGAAACAAACCCTTGAGACACGTGGAATTTATTTTTTTTATGTGGGAATGGGGAGTTTTGTTGGTAACATTGTGAAGGTGGTGTGGACATGGCGCTACGGCGGGTAGCTACTATTGGGAATGGAGCATGGTTTCTGGCATGAGTCAGGTAACAGTTTTTGTGTAATTATTTATTGCTGTGACTGGAAAAAACTGCTACTTGGTGTGTCGCTGCTACAGTCCGTGTGTTCTCTGTGAGTTGAAGGTTGCTTGACTTCGATGTGTGGAGGTGTAGTTTTGTGACGCTCGCTTAGCAGGCAAACAAGATGGCGGTTGGCCATCAGTGATTTTGGGGTCGGATGTTTTTTTTTTAAAACATGCGGCAGACTGGCACCTTTTGCGGTGATTATCAGAGGATTTACAACGGAGGTAAGGTGCCAGCCTGCCGTTTTCATTGGTCAGTGTCCGAGGTCCATGGTATAATTGGCATCATTCCACTGTTACAGAATACCAGACCTAGTTGTTGTTTTGTTAGTGTTTGACAATTTTGTTTCATATGGCTGTCTCCAATAGCTTCCTTGGTATTGATATGAAGTTCAGTGGTCCACAGTTCCCTGGTTCTGCCCTGTAGCTTTTTTAAAATATTGGTACCTCAAAGGCCATTCTTCAGGCATCAGGCACATACAAAGTTCAAATGGAGTCATTGAATATAATTGCCAATGGAACAAACAGTTACTTACCTAACTCCTTCAGGATTTTTAGACGTATTTCATCAAGCCCAAGTGCCTTATTTATGTAGCCCAGGGTGGCTTCTGCCCCCCATAGGTCTACTGGCTGATAATGAGTTAACTCCAACCTCCTGGGTACCTACTACTCAGCTCGATTGGCTGGGAGCTCCTAAGGCAGTGACCGGCATCTAGAGACTATGAGTCATGACTACTTGTGTACTCCAAGTCAATCAGTCAGTTGGCAGGAGCTGAAGAAGCTGTATGCAGACCAACCGTGGAGCTGTGAGGCTTAGTTTGGAGTTAGACCCACCATCAAATTGTAGTATTTTGGTGGGTGGCCATTTCATCATGCCCCACATGGGGTGGACACTACATGGAACTGTCAGACCAAGGACCAATTCCTTTCAATTGTAATGAGCTAAGTGAACAGCCTCTGGGGTAAAATTTAAGTGACATAAAATGCAACAGGTACCTCAGTGCCTCCCCCACCCCCACTTCCCGATGGGTAGCAGGGGAGACACCCTGTAATGGGGAGGTGCTTGATTTTGACTGAAACCCTCTGTACCATGGTGGTCATGCTTGGGAGAGAGGACAGACCTGTGGCAACTTAAATCCCCAGGGTTTGATGGCCTCTCCTTCTCACTGCCAAATTGTGTGGTGCACCACAAAGGTCCTGGAATAGCCGGGGCCACACCATGGAATTGGGGATGATTATGTAGGCTCAAAGGCCTTATAGTTGACTGTGAAATTCATGGGAGGCAGACATGCAGGAACCTAGATGTGACTACGGTGGACCCTTCTTGGGTGTCAGCAGTGAAGTAGGTACCAAGTGTAGGGAAGGTTGGAAGGATGGGTAGCCAGTAGCTTCATCCATATTCCACTGCTTGCTTTATATTATCCACACAGAATTAGATTCTGTTTCTAGTTTACCCAAGTTGATTGGGTGATTTAATATCTGCTGCTAACAGGAACTAAATTGTGCCCTTGGGTAGTGTGCAGGCCAAAGAAAATGGACTCAGATTCTGTGAGGGCACTAAGCCCTGAAGGATTTCCGCCAAAAAAGGATGCTGGATAGTGCTATATACTCCCCTCCTGTGGGATCCAAAGCAGCTATTTTTCCCCAGCTGGGATTTTATTTTTGTACAATTACTGATATGCTCATGAGCTTTTATTTTTTATTAAATGGAGATTGTTTGGACTTTGCTCAGAATTGGACATTCAGTTAATAGGTTACAAGTATTTTGTCTGCTGTCTCCCTTGATTTGCATCCTGAATTGGTCCTGAATATGTCCGAGCACCCAGAAGGTCATCTCAGACTCCGGAGGTCAAGTAGGTAAAAGTTATTTTATTTCATGTATGTCTCCCTCCCTCCCTGTAAAATGAATGATGTCTTAAAACCCCTTGGTCAGTAAAGGGTTACATTACATTTACCATTGTCAGTCATTTTTCAACTTCTTCAGGTGATAAATATTTATAGTGTCCTTTCATTCTCCATGAAATACCATTTCACTATTTGATATCACTGTAAGCATCCAGGCTTACCCAAGTTCCCACTGAAACAGTGTGAGTGATGCATGAGGAAGAGTCACCATCGTGCAGTACGCTATGGTGGAACAGCAAGTGAATGCGGAGATGGGAGCAGAGAACATTGAGGATAGCAATGGGTGAAGGGGCAGTGGCACCCATGAAAGGAAACGTGGCCGGGCACAGGGTGGGAGTTGAACCCACATGGCAAACTTCAGTGGCGGCCAAATTGCCTCCATGGTCATGGCTATACACCAGCACTACAGCAGGCGGTACGGTACAGAGTCACCGAACACACCAGCGGAGGTCAAGGCCAGGATATGGCTTGACATACAGGCCTCTGTAAATGCCGGTGGGTCAGAGGCACGGACCCTGGTGGTGATCAGGCACAAGTGGCGGAACCTGAGGGCGGTGGAGAAGCGAAAGCTAGACACTGGCAGGAGGGCATGCCTCGGCATGGGCAGTGGCTTGCCAAGCACAGACAGCAAGATGACTCCCCTGGAGTGACTGGTGGCTGAGACGCTGATGGCAGTCACCGTCCATGGAGTGGCAGAAGGGGTGAACACAATGGTAGGTAATGCAAGATGCATGCATTCAGCTAGAGCAACCCAGCTACACCACAGCCCAAGTAACTCCCTGCAATATTCCTACAGGTGATGCCAGATCCATGTGCCATGGAGCAGTGCAAAGCAGGAAACAGACACCCACAGCACCGACAATGGCAGCACCAGTGACCAATCACCAGCCAGCGGATGAAGGGGGTACATATGCACAACCAGGTGTGGGAAGGGGGGGGCAGCTGTGTTTGGCAATCTAACATGCTTCTTGCACCCTAACAGGAGCTGAGCTTGAGACCTAGGAGGATGTGGCCAGTGAGGTGGACAGTGCAACCAACCAACAGGAGGAGGACAGTGGGACTGGCAGTGACATAGCAATGGGGAAGGACATGCAGCACACAGGGGCCAGGACGAGTGGAATGGCATGCTCACACCAGCCAACATGCAGGGACCCCAAGACACGCAGGGATGCTGACAGACACCCTGGCACCACTCGCCACAGTGCAGCGGCAATGGCACACAGTGACAGCGGGGATGAGGGGCGCTCGGACCACACCCATACACAGCACCATCCACCATGGTCACAGCCCTTCATGGAGGAGCAGTACCAGCAACTGCAGCAGCTGGAGTGGGACCACCTTGAGGAACAATGGAAGAACACCACCACGGTGGAAGCACAGATAACAGTGCAGCGGAGCATGTACACAGCCATCCTCAGGTGTGCGGTCGCACTGGAGGGTATGCAAGAGATGCTGCATCACACACATGGCAGGGCTGATAAGGGTCCACCCACATGGCTGGTGGCCATGGACAGTGCCACGCAGTGTGAAGCACCAGCCTCCAAATGCTCGATGGGCCCTGGGGAGGTCAGTGACACATGCTGCCAATGGTGGACAGCAGGCCATGCCCAGGCACAGACACGTCCAAAGGGTCGCAAACACCCATGGCACTCACCGCACAGATGGGTACAGACAGCGAGGACACACAGGCACATGATGCATAGCTGGGTAACTGGTACTGCCGACGCTGGCTGGTGTCAAGGATGCACTGTGCTGCCGATGCACCCCACCAGCACGCTGGCTGGGAAGCAGGGTGTTGGCATGGCTCGCAGACCACACAGGGATGGAGGGGCTGGAGTAGCACCACCACACCACACAGCACCGTAAGGAACCTCCATGCACAGCCCCGCGGATGGCACCATGACAGGTGAGCTGACCCATGCACATGCGCACCACTGGAGCCAACCCTACCCCCGGCACCCCCCCGTACGGACACATACCCGCCCACTCATGACATGGTGCACTCAGGTATGTCCTCATCACTGTGCACTGGCAGGCTACTGCATCGAGCTGTTCAGGACCACTGCGCCATGCACCCCACAGCAGTGGCCAGGTGCCATCACCTGCATGTCCCCTGTGCCACGGCCAGTGCAATACTCACCTGCCACGTGCATGGTGCACCATCAGTGAGTGAATGTGCCCACTGCGAGCACCTGCTGGGCTGCACAGCCACCCGCTGTACCCTGGACCCAGGCAGGCACTGCCCCGGCATCATCATCCCTATCGCCACGTGGTTCATCAGGGGCATCAGCCGGCAGTGGAAAATTCACACACTTCATGATGTTGTGTGGCATGGCACACACTGTGAACACCTCACATGCCTTCACTGGACTCAGCATGAGTCTGCTGCCAGTATGGTCTAGGCATCTGAAATGCATTTTCAACTGTCCGATGGTCCTCTCCATGATAGCCCATGTCTGTCTGTGCACCGTGTTGTATGCAACCTCTGCAGGCATGGATGGTGCATGGTACAGTGTCATCAGTGTGGTCCACAGTGGATAGCCACTGTCTCCTGCATGGAGGGAGAATGAGGTGTCAGTGGCCGGCCCAGTGACATGTGCAATATGAACCCTGCATGGATGCAGCGACTCACCGAGCAGCCAGCCATTGAGAAGCCCTTTGTGAAGATATGCACCCATGCCTGAGCCATTGAGGATGTAGGTGTCATGTGATGAGCCAGGGTACCTGGTGCACACATCCGTGATGATGCCGTGTGCATCACAGACCACCTGGCAGTTAATGCTGTGGTATCCCTTTCTATTCCTGTATGCCTCCTCATGGGCAGTGGGAGTGAGGATGGCAACATGTCCCATCGATGACACTGCATACATTCGGCATGCCATGCACTGCATAGAATGCCTTCTTCGTTGCCCTGACCTCCGCAGGCATCCACAGGAAAGTGATGTGCATTCCCACATGCTATATGAGGGCATCTGTCACCCGTGCCACGGCCCTGGAGATGGAGGACTGGCTCACACCAACTGTGTCACTGGTGACATGCTGGAATTATCCTGTGGCATAGTAGCAAAGGGTGCACAGCACCTGCATTTCCACTGACATGGTGCATGATTGCCATGTCCATGGCTCCACCACCCCATGGATACACTCACACAGCATGCTGATGGTGTCCCATGATAGGCAGAATTGCTTGATGCAATGTGTGTTCCACATTGTCGAGGGGTCTATGTGGGTGTGGAACATGCGTGGTCATTGTTGCCATCCCCTCCTTCATTCTGCTAGCTCCTCCAGTAGGTGGACATGCATTAGCATGCCTGGACACAGCTCATGACTGTGATAGAGCAATCTGTGCAGCATTGCCCTTGTGTTGCCTCTGCCACTTGTACCACCATCCTGCCACTGGCCCGCCCATGCATGGGCATGGCCACACAGTGGGGGCACACCCTGCATCACATGCCACTGCCACGTGAGGTCTGTATCAGTGCATGCTGCTGGCATCATGGTGGGGCAGATGGTGGAGTGCAAGGCCATGTTCCCTTGGCACATCTTCTGTGTTGCAGAGCATGACTATGCAGATGGTGGTGGCTATGGTGCCCTGTGGGCCATCAGGGTGTTTGACAGGGTGAGTGGCATGTGCATTGGGCAGGGGGAACTGTCCATCCAGCAGTGACCTGTGTGCTCATGTGTCTCCTCCCCCTGCACAGGACCATGGTGGGATACCTGCCAGACTGGAGCTGACCCTATAGGTCCAGCCGGATGGGGTGCATGTGATTGTGCAGTCCAGGGTGGCACAGCATCAGCAGTTCCAGGAGGGCTGCCATGCTACATGATCCTGAGAGGCGCTGGGGGGGACCTGTACTATGAGGACGATGACTACAGGGCTTGGGACATATATGTCCCCTCCCCAGTAGGTATGCCTGCACGTGCCCTGTGTGTGTCAACATGTGTGTGGGACTGTTGCTGTATTAATGTGTCTCCCTTTCCCTTTCAGCATTACCATGGACCCATGAGGAGGATGGTGCTACGCCTCAGAGGGAGGCGGTCACCATCGGAGGAGCTGGGGGACGAGCTGGACAGTGGTCATTCAATGCAGATATGGCCATGGCCATGGCTGCAACAGTCTGAGGAGATGGTTGCCGGAGGACACCTGCCTTTGTAGGCCCGGATCGTGGCCAGGCATGGATGTGCAGTGGCCTTGGAGGGGTGGATTGGTGGATCCCATTCTGCATGCAGTGGACTGTTTGCAGCCCTGGGGGACTGACTGGCTGTGCATCAGGGTGTGCCTGTGGGTGTTGTGCAGGCCATGGTGGGCAGGGTACCTGTTGTCTACTGTTGTTGCCTGCAGAATGTCTGGGGACGGGTGTTGCTCAGTTGTGTTCTTGTCTGTGTGCACCCTACATGCATTAAAAGTGCCTGTTTTCCAACCCTGTGTGTTCATTGTCTCCGAGGGGGTGGGTCAGTGGGGGGGTGGCATGCATTGTTGCTTGGGGTTGACTGTCCGGGGGATCACTCTCAGGCTTATGTTTGTGTGCTGGCTGTTTTGCATCTCTCCCCTGTGGCCCATGTGCCCGGCTTGTGGGGTACACCACATGATGACGTGGACCCACTGTCAGGGGCACATCATAGACGGTGTTATGTTTAGCCTCCCGCCACTGCTGGGTTGTGCTTCTGTGGTGGCTGCCTCTGTTGTAGCTCATGCCATGTCATTTTGCTTGGCATCCTTACTGTTCTGTTCCCTTATGGGTGTTCTGGCATGCACCGGGGGGGTGTGGGGTGCAGTCAGGGATGTCCCTGTCATTCCAGGTGGGTGTGTGGCATGCAGCTCCGCTGCCACTGGTGTCATGCCAGTGTAGGCTTGCGATCATGCTGGTGTGCCATCTGCACATGGCACTGGTCTGTACACAGGTAATATCGTGTGCCAGTGTGGCCATACAGTGGTGCCTATGGGTGGCAGTTGTGCCCATGGCACAGTGCGCCTCTGCAGGTGCTGTGCCATGGGCCTTGGTGCTCCCAGTGTGCTACCACAGTGGGTGTGCTGACACATCTGTGCCTGAGTGGCTGTATGCCGCCTTGGCCTGTGCGACCTCCCTTGGGATGTTGCGCAGCATGGTACACCACCTTTTCCATCATGTATCCTGTACATCACTGTCTGCATGGTGTTCCGTTGTGCGGGCCGTCATGCATGCACATAGCGTGTGCCTACACACCTGTGTGTGCGGCCACGCCCCCATGTATCAGCATGGTGCTGTGTTGGTGTACCACTACGCACACCTGCTGCGCCCCCTCTATGCACCCATTGTGCATGCTGCTGCTGTGCAGTGGCATGTGCACTGGGGTGTCGTATCACTTCTGCACCTGCCCTATGTGTGTGTATGCACCACACATATCCATCATGCATAGGGTCCAGTGCCCTTAGGGTCAGGCAAAATGTTGCCCCTCAAAAATACATTTGTACACTATGGCTTACATGGTGTATGTACTGCCTACACCCTTGTTCGTGGCCAAAAATTGTAAAATAAAATTTAATAAACAATTCTGGCACAGTGGAGCCCATTGAGGAGACCAGAAACTGTGAAATGTTCACAGACTAAACCATGTATTCTGAAAGAATGTATCAATTACACATTTTCAGAGGTACAAGACAAAGGGACTACTGCTCATAAATAAGGGGCCTTGCCTCAAAATGTCCAAATAACAGATGACCACACACTCAAAGAATGACTTTCAAACATCAGAGATTAAATCATGGATTTTTCTCATTCACGCTATCTGATATCCATTTCTTCCTTTTTTATGTGAACACTGAGGGGAAGTATGCATTCAGGCATTCTGCCATCTGTATATCATTTGTAATAATGTCCCTGTGTCCTGATGCTTATGCGAACCAACAGAGCTTGATATTTTTCTCTTATCATTCATGTATTTGAAGAATTTATTATAAAGAAGTATAAATTCCCTTTAACAATATACAGAAACAATTTTAATAGGCTTAAGTGCCGAATCGAGTGCCAGTAATGAGAATGCTTGCACTCAAAGAAATGTAAACTGAGAGAGTACAAATGAGTGAAAATATAAATCCTATTTACCAAATATAGCTAGTGAAGAGCCTTATGACAATGTTAAAAGGAAAAGAAATGGTGAGAATAGTAGAAATGGAGACTCACTTGTCACATGCAAAATAGCCTACCTGGTGATGCTGTAGAAGGTGGTACAGTGCTGTTCAGACTTTCAAAACATAACTAGAGAGATTCCTGGTGGAGAGTATCATAGAGGGTTAATAGCATGAGTAAAGGTGGTATTTTGGCTTAAAAGTTTGGATGAGTGTCTGTATACAAACTGGTTATTACCACTGCTGTGTAGCAGGAGACATGGACAAGATGGACCCTAAGTCCATTCCATCACCACAATGCTGTATTACTTTCCAGAGAATGGGACAGACAGAGACAGGAACTTAAGGAGTGATGTATGGAGAGCAAACCATAGCTGGAAGATTTTAGATGATAAGCACAGTTAGAAGGCTGAAGGAGTGAAGCAAGTGACAATGGTGACTGTGAAGGCTGTTGAAAATAACACCATCCATGGTAAGAGCATAAAGGGTGCAGAAGGGAGCCACCCAACTTTGGAATACAATGTACAATAGTGGGTAATGTGATTTGTGGCCAATGCAAAATGCAAACATTATTGTACGTCACATCCCATTCCTGTAAGGTGGTTTGTTGAGACCGAGAAGACAGCCACCCCATATAGAAGTTTATGAAGTAATATGCCCTGGGCAATGGCCAAATGAGCTTTTGGAGTGAGACTATGGCTGACCATATATGAAAGCCCCAGCCTGGAATCTACTGATTTACATATGCTCATGACTTGTACGGAGAAGTACAGAGAGAGATTCAATGGTACTCCTAGATAACTAAATGAAGATACTGATGCTAGTTGTGTTCCATCACTGCACAGGACAGAGATAGGGGTTGGGCAATTTATTTGCATTGAAACTGAGCCAGAAAGCATCACCTGGATTTTTGAAATGTTCAGGAGGAGCCTATTAGCAGAGATCCAATTTTGTAGCTCCTGGAGGTCAGCTGACAGCTGATTATTGATGCTGGATGTACTATTTCAGCTCAGGAAGAGGATGAGGTCATCCATGTAGAGAATAGGTGTTCTATATTAAAGACACTCATGAATATCGTTTATATGGAGGGAGAAAAGGAGAGGCCCTAGACTGGAGCCTTGCGGCACACCTACCAAGGTAGGGGCAGGATATGAGAAGGGGATCCCTAGCTTGACTCATTGATACCTGTTGTTAAGATAGTTTTTGAAACAGGGTAGGGCTGAGTAGGACACTCCCAGATTACTAAGCTTGGTGCACAGTAAGTGATGATCAATGAGATCAAAAGCCTTAGTAAGGTCAATGAAGACAGTGTCAGTAAGGTTGCTTTTGTCCATTGCATCTGTTTTCAAGGTAAGCAATAGGAGGGCAGTAGTACTGCTATGATCTTTATGTAACCCTTGTGATGCAGGGAACAAGAGGTTGTAAACAAACTTAAAAGAAAGGACAAGTGCGTACCAGGACCCAGGTCATCAGTGCAGCACAGGTGGCTAGCCAATGCTATATCCAGACAAGGAATGGTGTGCACTCCAGTGAACCAAACAAACCAAAATATGTTGTTGCAGAGTGGATTTATTGCAGAGTCTAAATCAAAGAACGCTGACTAGCAACCTTGGCACTTCAACCATAGGTCATTCTCAGGGGGCACGTCAGATCAGTAAAACAGATCCACCTTTTAAAACGCCGTCTTAAAGTGCACCATACTATATTCTTAACAATATGTATATACAATATTGAAAATTCTATTTTAAAATGGTCTGTGAGGGAGAGGCATCAACAATGTCCTATCTCATTCCATTCATATATTGAACATTTGATATATTTAATTCAATAGTTCTTAGCAACAAAGCATGGAAATAAGGAAGAAGTTGTTATTTTATGCATTAGGCATTTAATACAGATGTATATATCCTACAGACCTTGCAGTTGAAAAAGCCCTGCTACATCTGTATATTGTTACCCTAATTTACGCCCAATGGCTCTTAAACACAGGGGCAGGTTAGAGAAGTTGGGAGGGGGAATGGGTCAGAAAGAGGGAGAGAAGGAATTGAGGTTCAAGAAAATATTATAACAACATGTCATAACAACAATAATAAACATTAATTGATAATAGAATTGTTTGGAATATTTTAAAAGAAAGAAGAAAAACAAAGAAAGAAGTCATATCAAGTTAGTCCATGTAGTTATTAAGTTATCAATTTGATTGAAAGGAAGAGACTCAGGAGGAAAAATGACTTTGCCATCCTGGTGGTATCAGTCAGCTTTAAAGCTTTTTAACTTAATTATCAAGAGAGTATCAATGGACCAATCGGCCAGAATCTGTAAAAAGAAAAATAGAATGAGTGGATAAACATGGAGGCTAAGGTATCGAAATGGATGTCACTTTTCGCATTGTGATCTGGGGAGTAGAGTACAGAAGCAGGGATACAATGCTTAAATAAAACTTTTAAAAGGTATGCCACCATTGCCATATTGTTTGCATCCTTACCGGTTGATCTTTCAGTGACTCTGATCAGTGTAGCGTCTCACCAGTGTGTTCTGCTTTTTTTTTGTTCAGGTGGAGGAAGGCCCCACTGTCGGTGGAATCCAGGGAATCCAGTGACCGAGGTGTATCCTTAAGCTAGTGACTGGTGGCTAGCGGTGTATCTCGAGGTACCTGAGGTGGAAGCAGGACCTGACAGAAGCAGAGAGATGCTTGGAACAGCTGAAGCACTGGGTGAAAAGCCAAAGATTGCAGCAGTAAAGCTGCTCAGTTTCTGGACGCTCACTGAGAAAATTTGGAAAATTGGACCTCAGCACTCCAGTTTGGCATTTTAACTGACTCAAATTGACTCTAAAAGAAACACTGTTTGGAAAAAAAAAAAGCTTAGATTTGGAGAATTTCAGTGTTTGTTTGTATACATTGTGTAGTGCACAGTGCATAGTGCGTAATGCGTAGTGTTTAGTGCATAGTGTGTAGAGCAGGGAGTTTTATTTTAAAATGGAATACTTCTGCGGTTTTCTAGGAGCTTTTATACATTACTACATATATACCTTATTTTAATAGTTACGGATTTTTAATTATTTGTTGTTTGGAAGTTTGCGCCATATGCAAATTTGGTGCATGTGATTACTGTGCTTAAAACACATGCACATAGACTTACTCACTCCCGCTGCATGAGTGCATCACTGATGTTTGCTGCTCACTCTTATTAATTGCCCTTTGACTTTTATGAGTATTTTTACTTTGTCTGATATACTTTCTGGTTCTGATTTTGGTCTCCAACTGTTTTCAACTGTAGTTCCTATTCTGCAGTATTTTTTCTGTTCATGTAGTACTTGGTCTCATTCATAACCCATTTAAATTTATCTGTAATCCAACTGTAAGTAATTTGTTTGAAACTGAACACTACTGAGTTTTGATTTTGCCTTTTTTTTTTTTTTTTTGCTTTAGTGGGTTTTTACATATCTACTCATAAGATAAGATAATTAACAAGCTGTCTGTTTGTTTTTTTATCTAACCAGTTATGACTTGGGAAATATTTGTCTCCTGGTTACTGGTACAGCACTGTTTTTCCTGCCAGGGGGCTAATGATGACTCTTGTGGTGCTGTGTTGAAGGCTTATGTTGTGCAAGAGCTTACGCAAGTCTGACAAGATTGACATAGTACAGATGACTTGATTATTAAATGTTGTTTAAAGTAAGTCTTGTAAACATGTATTAAGAGTTAGTTTTACCATACTACTACTACTGATATTATTGGTGTTTATCAGCACTCAGCATCAGCATCTATTAACGCTTACTTATTGGCACTTGTTTGAAAGCTTGAAAGTATTAGTGCTTGTCTTCAGAGTTTTTACTTTTGAGGGAGCATAGCATTTTTGCAGTAATAATCAGCAACAACTAGAATCTAATTCACTTTTATCTAATTATTTCTTTTGTGTATTTGTAATGTCTGTAACTGCAGCTTAAAGAGGTTTTTAACTGGGCTTTAAATTGCATTTAAATATGAAAATGACTGAATGTTAATTGAATTAACCAAACTGAATTGAATATCAGTGCTTTTGTACTCTATGTTTATCACCTGTTTCTCTCTTTTCTAGTGTTGCTTTTTGTAAAACTCCAATTAGGGATGACCCAAGGTTCCTGGCTGAAAAGGTGGCAACTGGGTATTTGTCCAAGACTTACAGACTCAAGAGCTGCTCTCTTTGTACTCAGTGAAGCTGTGCTGCATTTTAGTGTGCTGTTGATGCTGGAAATGTATTAACTGTGCTGCAGCAAGAACAGGTAGAGCCTTGTAAACATGAAAGGACCAGGCAGAATCCATAGGATTTCAATTTGTTTTGGCAGTGTAGTCCTGCAGACACTGAGCAGTTTTGCAGAGACCACTCAGTCTTTTAAAACTCATTATTGTTTTGGAAACTTGATCCACGACTTGCAAGAGTGAGATCAGGTGACCCGCAGTCACTTCCGGGTTTGGCATCTACAAAAGAGGTGCTCCATTTACAGCTGCAAACCCTCCCTGACTACATGCTGTGTGACACCTTCCCAGTGTGAGACAGATCTATCAGGGATCGCTTACAGACTCAAGAGCTGCTCTCTTTGTACTCAGCGAAGCTGTGCTGCATTTTAGTGTGCTGTTGATGCTGAAACTGTATTAATTGTGCTGCAGTGAGAACAGGTAGAGCCTTGTAAACATGAAAGGACCAGGCAGAATCCATAGGATTTTAATTTGCTTTGGCAGTGTAGTCCTGCAGACACTGGGAAGTACTACAGAGACCACTCAGTCTTTTAAAACTCATTATTGTTTTGGAAACTTGATCCACGACTCACAATAGCAAGATCAGGTGACCCGCAGACACTTCTGGGTTCGGTGGCTACAAAAGAGATGCTCCTGCGAGCAGAGCGAGCATGAACAGAATGCACAGTTATTCACTCGCTGAGGCGCATACAAAATCTGTGCATCTAGCAAAGGTTAGTGGTTTGGTGGGCAAAGGTGGGTAAGGAGAACCAGTTATAGTCCCAGTGTAACATAAAGCTAGGAACTGGGTGCTTAATCAACTACACTTCGAGAACTGTGAAGTAAGGAAAGATGGCAGATAAAATAATGACCATCGAAGGTGATGTAGGCATTAAATGTTCTAATTGTAACATGTACACTACAGTATCATCAACGAGAAGGAAATTCCACAATTAACACAATGTGGTACATGTAGGCTTATAGATAGCTTAAACCTTGAGATGGAGACATTTAAAGGTAGCCTAGCAATCATAGAGGAAAGTCAAAAACAAATGCTGCATAGGTTTAAAGAAAGAGAACTTTTTGCTACCAGAACCAGTCTAACACAGGATACAGATCCCATGAGACAGGTTTATCAAGAAATTGAAAATACTTGTAATATGGCTTCCCTATCCTCTGAAATATGTAGAACAAATATGGATTTATTAATACCAACGGCATTTAATAAATGCAAGCCAAATAAACCAGGACATAAACATAACAAAAGAGATAAAGAAGAGGAAATTTTAAATGTGGATGAACAGTGGTACTTGGTACAGAGTAACAAGGCCACTAAAAAAAAAAGAGAGAAGAGCAGAATATTATAATTTGCCATTACAAAACAGATATGAGACCTTACAAGAAGAAAATGACACCCTAACCCCTATACCAACAGTCCCTATTTATATAGAGGTACAGAAAGAAAAATGTACACAACACAAAGAACCATCACCGGTGAACATGGAGGAATGTGATTTCAGAATGAGGAAAACATCTAAACAGGTGTTGGTCATTGGGGATTCAATGATCAAATATTTGGGTAAACCAATTTGTGAGAAGGACAGAAAAAAACAGATCACTTATTAGCCTTAGTGGTTGTAAAGTATCAGATATTATAACAATGGCCACTGATTTGTTGAAACACTATGAGGAGGGAGCCTTGGTGATTGTGCATGTTGGAATAAACAATATTAAATATGACACCGTGTTCAAAATAAAACAGGATTATGTGGCCTTGTCTAATAAAATCTTGGAATTAGGCTACAATGTAGCCTTCTCTGAAATTCTTCCTACAGCCAAATATACTTCTTACCTTAATAGTAAAATTAGGGAGATTAATAACTGGATGAGGTACTGGTGTCTTAATCAAGAAATTAAATGTATCAATCATTGGGAGGAGTTTGATCAAGGCAATCTATCCTACTGCAGAGATGGATTGCACCTCAATAAAAGGGGCACAGCTAAACTAGGAAAAAGACTAAATGAATATATCAATCAGAGTTTAAACTAATAAGGGGAGGCGGTAGTGAATAATTTTATCAATCAAAATAAAGTACAGAATCTACAAACAATGACAGAAATGGAATTAAAAAAAACAAACAACAAAGAAAAATTCCACAAATGAAAGACAAACTAATGGAGGTACAAGAGACAACAACCTAAAAGTGCTTTTAATCAAAGCACAGAGCCTGAAAAATAAAATACATGAACTAGTATACATTATGATAAATAATAATATTAACATCTGCGGTATCACAGAAACATGGTACTCACATGATGATTGGAACACCTCCATTCCAGGTTATATATGTCATGATAAAAATAGAATTAACAAAAAAGGGGGTGGGATTGCCCTTTATATAAAGGACAGTCTCAAACCCATAAAAAGTAGTCCAGAAAAAGAGGTGTACAAGGCTAATGAGTTGGCATGGGCTAAAATAGCACTTAAATCAAGTAACCTTACTATTGGTCTAGGATATAGATCCTCAAATTTAAAAACAGATGAAACCATGGAATTTGTTAATGAAATAGAAAGCATGGAAATGCAGGGAGATATCATACTGATGGGGGATTTTAACTTCCTGTATATAGACTGGACAAATATGGATGGTAAAGCTATAGTTGAAAATAAATTCATAGCTATAATATTACAAAATAACCTAGAACAGAAGGTATTGGAACCTACTAGAGGTCATAATGTACTGGACTTAATTTTCACCAATCTAGAAGTCAACAAAGATAAACTTACACTACTCCCACTTCGGGATGGAAGTGACCTTATGATGGTACAAATGAATATTCAACTGCAAAAACATGTGGATTGCAAAGGAGTTACTACATTTAAAAATTATTATAAAGCTAATTATGACAAAATAAAAACATTTTAAATAACTGGGACCGGGAAACAGAATTAAAGGGACATAACATAGACAACACATGGACCATAATACACGATAAATTACAGACTTGCATACATAAATGGGTGCCTGATAGAAGAAAATATGATAAAACCAAAAAGCTTCCTGCCTGGTGGAACAAAAAAATACAAAAAAGTATTACTAAAAAGAATAATTTGTTTAAAAAATATAAAAGGAAACATTATGAGTCAAATTTACTTCGATATAAAGCTGCAGTTAAACGTTGTAAAAAAATGATGAAAAAGGCCAAACAGAAAGTTGAACACAACTTGGTAAACGAAGTAAAGGATAATAAGAAACAATTTTTTAATTACATAGGTTCATTAAGGAACAACAATAATAATATAGGCCTTTTAAAGACAGTAAATGGTGAAATTACTAATGAAAAGGACATGGCAATCCAGTTTAATCAGTACTTCCTATCCATTTATACTAATGAAATAAAACCAGCAACAGCTGAACCTGTTACCCAATAAGCTATTACATTCACAACAACTGAAGTTTTTAATACAATTAACAATATTAAAATTACGGGTCACCTGGGCCGGATGGACTTAGTCCCTTATTTCTAAAAAAATGGTTCTTGAACTAGTTGGACCAATTACTAAATTATTTAATATCTCTATGTTAGAGGGGAAAACAAAGGAATGGAATGAGGCAACTGTCATCCCTATCTTTAAAGGAGGAAATACACATAATAAAATGGATTATAGACCTATAAGATTAACTTCAGTATTTGGTAAAGTGCTTGAAAGACTTATTCAGAAACTTATTGTTGATCATGTTAAACAGGAAGGACAAATAGATCTCTTACAGCATGGTTTCTGCCAGGGGAGGTCATGTGGATGAATCTAATTAGTTTCTTCGAGCCTGGGAGTGCAGCATTGGATGCTGGGTTATCTGTGGATGTGGCTTATCTTGATTTTTCTAAGGCCTTTGATAAGTTCTCTCACAATATATTAATAGAAAAGTTAAGACTATATAAAATACACTGAAATATAATTAACTGGATTACTTCATGGTTGCATAACAGAAAGCAAATGGTTATACTAAGGGGTTATGCATCTGATTGGGGAAAGGTGACCAGTGGTGTGCCCCAGGGTTCAGTCATTGGACCTACACTTTTTAACATAATGATTCGTTCTATGCAGCCAACTTCAGACACTTGGATGTGTAAATACGCTGGCTGTAAAGTCGGAGGTATTGTTGTTGATCACAAAACTGCAGTTTTGTTCCAGACCAGCTTGGATAAATGATCAGACTGGGCTAAACAGCATAAATTGGTCTTCAACGAGGCAAAATGTAAAATCATGCACTTTGGTAAAAATAATCCATGCTTTGAATATAAATTGAATAATGCCATATTAAAGGTAATGGGCAATGAAAGGGATTTGGGCATCTATATCACACCTGACCTTAAATTTAACTACCATAGAAACATGATGCTGAAAAACTGTTATGGTATCTATCATTGTATAATGAAAAATATAAAGTCGTAGTGCAGAGGTCATCGTACCATTATATACGTCCTTGATTAGACCACATCTGGAATATTGCACACAGTTTTGTGCACCGTATACCATAGAAGGGAAACATAAAATCGAGACAGTACAGAGGAAGATTACTAAAAAATTGATCATATGAAAAATAAATCATATAGTGAAAGATTATCCTCACTGAAGCAATACTCCATGGATTATAAGAGGATAAGAGGAGATCTATGTTTGGCATATGGAGTATGTTCAGATGAAATTCTCGAATGCACACTGGGGCTTCAAAAACAAAGCACGAATGATTTAAATACAAGATCTCATAAATATATGTAACTCCCCTGTCACACTGGGTTACAAGAATCCCACTTAGATCTAGTGGCAGGCAGGGAAGGCAGTTTGTGAAACACCAGTTAAATAGATTTCACACCATCTCACTCTGTCCTCAGTCTCAGCTGAGCTGGAGGGATGACATCATATAGAATTATCGCAGCAGCATACACCACATTGGAATGTTGTAGCAGGGAGTTAGTTAGAACATTGGGAGGTTTTGAATTCAGTCTTCAGGAGAGTCTTGTGCAGTCTGTAGTGGAGGGAGGAGGTGCACTGTAGTTGGCAGTCCCTCAAAGCCCTCAGCTCTGATTAGAGCTACCTAGAGTTAGAGGGTGTGTGTTCTCACCCTAGATAGAGACACAGAAGAAATTGGTCTAGTGGTAGAGACCATTCCCCAGTTTGATCCAGTGCCCCATCCCAGGAGGGATGGGGGAAAGAGAGTCAGCAACTTCAGGGGCAATTCCCTGGCCCTGCTGAAGAGGGAAAGCTGCCTGTCATGTGTTGTTTCAAGTGCTGAGGCACAAGAAGTCTGTTTGCATTTCCTGTGAGAAGCTTATGGGCACCTGCAAGCCAGGGTGAGTCAGCTCTGAAACAGAGCCCATGTTTTCACCAAACAGTGTGTTGAGTATCTGCTACTGTGTGGTCAAGGAAGGACAGCCAAGTACAGTACCACAGTTGTGTGTGGCTTAAAATGTATCTAAACAGTGGGGGTCTACAGGGATGGACATAGCCACTTAAAGAACATTACAAGTCAGAACGCGATTTTCAAGAGGCTGTAGATTCTTAAGTGTGATATACATTTCGACACAGCATTCTACAACAGTGTGTTTCAAGAAAGGTGTTGATTCCAAATGGATGGCCAGGTATAGATTTGGGAGCAAGAGGTGGGAGACCACCCATCTGGAGTAACCAGATTTACCTCAACAGGTTCACTTTGGGCACCTATAGCTTTCTTCCGGGCACTTGGCCAGTGTTCGTGGAAAGTACCCAGATGTGGGATTAGGATGAAGATTTTCCCTTTATGGAGCCAGTATGTGCTCACAGGTGGTAGAGGGAGCCACCAACAAATGTCCATGCCTTATGGAAAGTAATCCAAGTGCTGGCTGGATGTGCCATGCCAGGGAAACTAAGAGAAGAGTACAAGTTCAGGCTGAGAGCCAGTGTGTTTCAGAACCTGAGGGTTTCAGTGTGTAAGAAGATGTGTTCTGGTCTCTGTTTATCTGCATTACCAGGAGTGTAGCCCCATGTGGGTCCATCTATGCTTTATTGTTCTGCTGTTGTTGTGAATAAAAGCCACACTCTAGAATCCCACTCCTGGTTTGGACATTACAGTTATTGCTTCCTGTGTCGGGAGTTACTTGGGTACCCATGACTAGAAATCAAACCTAGCCAAAATGCTGAGCAACAGTTTTCTCCCCGAACCCAGGAAGTCAGGTAGTGGGTTACATAATGGAGGCACTGCAAAGTGCTAATAAAAGAAAAAATAACCTTAACCCGACCCCTGGTTACATGTAAATATAAGGGAGAGGTGAATAAAACTACTAAAAGAAACCACTGGTATACACAAAGGGTTATTGAAATATGGAACAAACTCCCTAGCCATGTGGTTGAAAGTGGTAACATGGAGACATTTAAAGTCGGATTAGATATATTCATGGAATATAAACATTATTATTACCACCATTAGAAAATTAAATGGTGGCAAGTTCTCTATTGGACCTTGGTCTTTTGAACTTGTAAAGATTCTGTGTGATTATGTGTGATTAAAAATTCAGATGTCTGGCAATCAAATGCTAGAAGGCCTATCTCATCATCTGGGTGTCTGTTGTGAATTTTGCAATCATGTAAATGTCTAAGCAAAAAGATATGGTAATAAAGGAATTAAAAACCTATGGTAAAAAGGGCAGTAAAAGTGCACCCAAGGCAGCAGCCCAGGTGGATAGATTGGCTAAAGGTAGTAAAAAAAGGGAGGACTCTATTAAGATAATTCAGTTTTTGAGTCCTTCAATTAATCAATTAGAACTTAGAGGTAATAAAAAAGTAATAAAAAACATTAATCCATGTCTAACTTCTTCTCCGGTAAAGAGTGGTACGGCTGGCTCTCAATTATCACAACTTTCACAAGTATCTATGCATCCCCTCCTAAAAAAGATCAGAAGCTGGAAGGAACCAGCTAGGCCAAAATTAGTAAATGAGGAGAAGGATTAAGTAAAAAATAAGGTAAATTCCACTAACGTGACGGGCCCAGAGTTACAGCTCTCTGATTTAGATGAAATAAAGAATAAAGGTCCTATATTGATTGACCAGGAACAAATTGTGCCTAATAAATATGAAAATCAATGTACTTGTAACTGTAACTGTGTTAATAACAGCAAAATAAATAATAATGTGAATCATACAGTAGCAGAAGATGAAAATGTAATATCACCTCCAAGAGCTGTGTTAACTCCAGAGGATATTAATTTGGTTGTTCCTGTAGTTGAATAGAACTGTAATCAGGGTTCATTTTTAAATGACTATGAGTCATGTTTAACTCTGTATGTAAAACAACATAATTTGCCCCCGATTAGATCAATTAGAGAATGGTAAACTCTTCTTTTTGGATTCAAATCATAAATCAAATATTGATGAGGTAAATCTAGATATGAACAAGGATAAACAAAATTTAGAAGTGAATAAAGAAATCGTTGTACTGGCTAAACAAATTCATGAAGTTAGATAAGAGGTTAATTTTGGAAATACATAGCTTTTGGAGTTGGTAGTCCTCTTTGGGGACTTTATTGATTTTTATGTGAATGATGAAAATAACTGTGGGAATGCAGAACAAATGAAGGACCAAAGTGGAAATGGTTTAAAACATAAAGAGAATTGTGTAGTTCCTAGGTCAACAGAATAGGTTAAAATCAAATCAAATCAAGGGTGATGGGAAAGGAAAGACACCTGATGGGGGAAAAATAAAAATATCCCTAAAATCAATTACAGAAGAGGTGGCTAATAAGGATATTAAGGAAACTGAACAGTTGGTCTCTGAATTAAATCTGAGGAAGAAACAAATTAAGGAATATTGTTTTGGTAAAGAAAAAAAGGATAAGCCTATGATCACAAAATCAAAAGTAGCAAACCAACACAAAAGTATTCAAATGGACTAGAAAAAGAAAGGACAAAGCCGAGTAGTAAGGGGAAAAAAAATAAGTACTCTGAGAAGGTTGAAAAAATTTTAGATAGTCAGGGAAGAAATAATAAAGTAGGAAAAAGAAAAGAAGAGGTGAGAAAGGAAAAAAAGATCTTAAACCAGGGAGGGGAAAAAGGAATACCTAATTTCAACTGGAGATATTTTACCTACTCTATTTTTGAATGGACTGCCAAAATCCAGAAATGAAAATAATTTTATACTAAAATTAGCAACATATAATTTGTTAAAGGGAGTACTGAAAAGTGAAATAAGTTGGCAAGATATTAAAACAACTTATCAATACAGAAACCAACCTCATAAGGGCTGGGTGTGTATTGTTGTAAAAAGTCAAGAAAAGAGGGCAAACATTCTGCACAGTAAAAATGATTTTTCAGAAATTGACATAACTTTAGACACAATAATAAGAGAAAAGTCACTGTTCGCTTCGGTGTCACTTTGCGCTTATGTTTCTATTAACGTTTCCTTTACCATTTACATTTACATTACCATGTGCACCACTGTTGGCACTTCTGTTTACGTTGCTGTTCCTGTTACTATGTCACAAGACATTACGTGGCAGGAGCGTGGGGTCCCCCGCCGCCGCATTACATTCACTATTTCTTGTCATCATTCTAAATAAGAAGGGAAATTAGAGGCAAAAATCTCCATTTAATTCATCAGTTAGGGTTGTTCCACAGTGACAAAGTGAGGAAATTCAGTGTTAGAGTTGAACCCCCTTGAACCCCCACAGCCCACCCCCAACCATCATCGTGGTGCACCATGGGGTCATCGGTCTAACTCTCACCCCATTTCCTACACCTCTGATTCTTTACACATGTGATGGGGTGTGAGTTAGAGCCGACAACCCCATGGTGCACCACGATGCCGGTTAGGGGGTGGGCTGTGGGGGTGTCCAAGAGGGGATTTCAACCCTAACACCGAATTTCCTCATTTTTGTCGCTGTGGAATAACTCTAACTGATACATTAAACTGATTTTTTTCTCTAATATATATATATATATATATATATATATATATATATATATATATATATTATGGTAGCACGGTAGTTGAGGGTTAGGGTTGAGGGTTGAGGAGCCATTTCTATGTTAAACCCCAAAATTTGCACCTTAATAACTTTGCAACCGTTTGATGGATTTGCCTGAAATTTGGAATACATGATCAAGAACCATAGGCCTTGGGATCTGCCAAGTTTGTACTGGTCGGATATACGGCTATGGAGTTATTAAGCGTGATCTGTGCGCGCGTTTACGCTTTTTCTGGAATTCTATGGTCGTGCCTACAGGTCATACGGTTTGTGCGACTGGCCCAAATCTTCAGGAACGTATGCCAGGGTCCCTGATGTGCTTTTGAAGATTTGGTGAAAAATATTAAATGGTTCAAAAGTTATTCAAAAACAGTTTCCCATTATAAGTCAATGGGAAAAGTTAACAAAAGTTCGACAGTGTCGCAAATGCATTTTACTTTCGCAAATGGGCCTGTTACTTTCGAAACCGCCATTTTGTTTTCAGTTGGTGATCAGAAAATGGTTGGCATTTAAATTTGAGACCCTCTAGCAAGTAATTCTTTTGTATTCACCTAGTGGGCCGGGGATGCTTGCCATGTCTTTATTTTTGTGTTCTAAACACCACAGAAATATGTTTTTCAAATTTCTGAGAAAAGTACTTTTGCAAATTACTTTCGTGCTCACGAAAGTGTCGAACTTCGTGCGAAAGCTTTCGCAAATTTCGACAGTAGTTTTCCATCTGTGGGAAAGTGACAGTGATTCTTTGGCACTGCGCTGCAAAAGAACCGTTGGGAGTTTTGGGCTGAAATTTGGAGGGAACGGAGCTAACATCTCACAGATGTGCCTTTCAGTGGTTTGGTGAAAAAATATTACATGATGGCAAAGTTACAACACTCCAAAGTTGATGCTTTTTCCCATAGGATAACATTACGGGGCCCAATGCATTACAGAAATCCTTTTGATCCGTGCTGCAAAATAACAGTTTGGTCTTTTTTGCTGAAATTTGGAGGGAAGACAGCCAAGAGCCCACAGATGTGCCTTTCAGTGGTTTGGTGAAAAAATATTACAGGGAGGCAAAGTTATGGCTCTCCGAACTTCTCTTTTTTTCCCATAGGATAACATTACGGCATTCGCTGTGCCTTCAGGGCCCGTATCTCGGAAACGGTGCGAGATACAGACTTTTCGTCGGAAAAATTCTTAGCCCCCCAATGGGGTCTAAGTACTAAATTAGCCAGGACAGTTGTAAATAATATGACTTTAAAATTTTTTTTCTACGTCATATGGTTCCTGAGATATAACATATTTAGTATTCCAAGTTCTCATTTTGTGTGCCGATACTTATTATTATGCATACATTATTTGTACTCACTGTCTTTCTCTATGCAGGTTTTGGGGAAAACCAGCCTGTGCACTACATTACTGTTACTGTTGCCCTTTCCGCTTGCGATTCACGTATCTGTTTCAATTACCGTTGGCGTCTGCACCACCATATGCGTTATCCTTTACGTTTTCATTTGCGCTTACGTTCTGTTATTTTTGCCATTTCTGTGTACAGTACTTGTTTATCTTTCTGTTTCACTTTATGTCACCATGCCCATTGACATTTCTGTTTGCAGGCACCATGTTACTCTGTGACAACAGATCACGTGGCAGACCGTTCCGGGGTACGCCACCATGTGCGTTACCCTTTCTGTTCTCATTTGTGCTTGTGTTACCATGTGGGCCACTGTTAGCATTTCTGTTTGCATTGCTGTCCCTGTTAGTATGCCACAGGGCCCCGCACTCCCACCACTGTATTACATTCACTATTTCTTGTTGTCATTCTCAAAAAGAAGGGCAATTAGAGGCAAAAAACTCAATTTAATGCATTAGTCAGGGTTGTTCCACAGTGACAAAAGTGAGGAAAGATTTGCTGTTAGGGTTGAAAACCCCTTGACCCCCCCCCCACCCCACAACCGGCACTGGGGTGTGCATTGGGATCATGGGTCCCAACCCGCCTCCCACCGCTGCATTACATTCACTATTTCTCGTTATCATTCTCAAAAGACGGCAATTAGAGGCAAAAACTCCATTTAATGCATTAGTTAGGGTTGTTCACAGCGACAAAAGTGAGGAAATTCACTGTTAGGTTGAAAACCGCTTGACCCCCTGCCCACCCCCAACTGGCACTGGGGTCTGCATTGGGATTGTGGGTCCTAACCTGCGCTCCTGCCACTGCATTACATTCACTATTTCTCGTCATCATTCTCAAAAGAAGGGCAATTAGAGGCAAAAACTCCATTTAATGCATTAGTTAGGGTTGTTCCACAGCGACGAGAAAGTGAGGAAATTAGCTGTTAGGTTGAAAACCCCCTTGGACCCCATACCCCGAACCAGCCGCACGGGGGTGTGTATTGGGATCGTGGGTCCTAACTCTCACCTCATTCTCCTATACTTGTTGTTTAAGAAACCAGCTCAGCGCTTACATTAATGTTACTGTTGCCCTTTCTGCTTGCAGTTCATCCTGTTTAACTTTCCGTTGATGTCTGTGCTACCATGTGTGTTATCCTTTGCTTTCATTTTCACTATGCTTTCTGTTATTTTTTGCCATTTGTGTCTACCGTACTGTTTCTCTTTCTGTTTCACTTTGCGTCACCATGCCCATTGATATTTCCATTGACAGGCACCATGTTACTATGTGACAAGACATCACGTGGTACAACGTTCCCGTCTACTCCATCGTGTTTGTTACCCTTTCTGTTCTCATTCGTGGTTGTGTTACCTTGTGCGCTACTGTTAGTGCTTCTGTTTGCATTGCTGTTCCTGTTAGTATGCCATAAGACATCAGTGGTGGGAGTGCGGGGCTCCTGGCACTGCATTACATTCACTATTTCTCATTATCATTCTCAAAATTAAGGGAAATTAGAGGCTAAAAACTCTGTTTAATGCATTAGTTAGGGTTGTTCCACAGTGACAAAAGTGAGGAAATCTGCTGTCACGGTTGAAAACCACCCTTTGACCCCCGCGCCCACCCCCCCAACTGACATTGGGGTGCGCATTGGGATCGTGGGTTCTAACTCTCACCTCATTCTCCTATACTTTTGCTGCTTTACACACGTGATGGGGTTAGGAGTATGTCTAATGACAACCAATGTGCATCCCGGTCTTAAACCTTGTTCAGTAAATGGTTTACCTCATCATGTATGTCAATAAAAGAGTAACATAAGGCTGTTAGGATGTTTGGAGGAATTACAAACCTCCATTTAACACATCACATGGCAGAATCGTTGTTATCTGTGTCACTTGTGCGTTGCCATTTACGCTCTACATTTTCACTTCTGTTACTATATGTGCCACTATTTGGTGCTTCTGTTTGCATTGCTGTTGGTGTTAGTATGACACAAGACATCACCAGCAGGGTCAGGTAGGCAGTGGAGCAGCCAATGTCAGACAAAGTTAGGTAGTATATTGTAATTGTGTGTAGATGACCACACAGATGTATTTGTAAACTGAAGCATCACTGTATACCCTCAGCTTGTATATGTACAATTGTGTTCTTATTTGATCTACTGTTTGCTTTCCGGTCACCCTGAAAAGGGATGTCCGGGGACTGGGCTATACGGTTATTTAAATTCAATTAACAATAATGCATGATGCAAGGTTATGTTAATGGTCTGTTAATCACCTTTAAGGGGTGTACTGTGGCACGAGGTGTAGCCGAGTGGCATATGTCCGATAGGGTGATTAACTGACTATTATCATTGCCATCAGTAATGCCTTATTGCTATTATAATAAAAAATTTTAAAATTGTTTAAAAGCTTGTTCAGGAAATGGTTAACCTCTGTATGTATGTAAATAAAAGATTTACAGAAGTCTGTTAGAATGTCTGCAGCCGGTCAGAAAGCTCAGTTTCTGAGACCCTTTTTATAATTAATTAATAAGGCATGACAAGGGGTTATGTTAATGGTCTGTTAATCAGGGGTGTGCGGTGGGACGAGGTATCAGTGGCACATGTCTCTACAGGGTGATTGACTGACCATTAACACAATTTTGGGAGTGACTTATTGCTATAATAATGAAAACATGTTTTAAACAGTTTTAAACCTTGTTCAGTATATCGTTAACCTCTTCATGTATGGTAATAAAAGATTAACATAAGGTTGTTAGGATGTTTGTAGCCAATGGAAACGTCCATTTTGTCAGACTCTGAAGTACACATAGCAGTGACTGAATGGTACATTTATAGTCACAGCTGTGACCTGTTGAGTGTGATGTGTGGCACTTTGGTATAGTAATAATGACTGCATAGGCACAGGAAAAGTAAGTACATTGCTGAGTTTTTTACACTGTTAGAAATTCTGTCAAATGTGACATGCAATGTCCCACATTGTTGCATATGCTGTGATACTGACTATATGTCATAGGTACCAAACAAATTGATGGAGGTATAGTTGTAGCAGTATTAGTTAACATTGATTTGTATGCTTAAGTCATAGACACTTATTTTTATGTCATAATGGTATTTAAAGTAAGGAGTCGACACAGGTGGTTATGGTTTGAAAAAAATTTATTGTCAATTTGTCAAATGGAGAAAAGGTCCAATCAAAAATGAAATTTAGTTAGCAGAAGCAGTCTCACAATACAATCTTTGTATGTGTGCAATCATTGCTTGTCATATATGTAAATGTGTAAGAATAATAAGAACTGTATAATATGGATTGGAGTAAGTGTGTGATATTATAGGAAACTAATCAGGTGTTGTGTGTTTCTAGTTATTTTTCAGTACTCACTACTCTTTACGTGAGGAAGTAGTTTCTGACATTCGACCTGGAATTCTAATAGTCAGGCTGAAGCTGTGGCACTTCATTATATATTTACTATTGAATGTGAATGCAGTTTGTAAAAAAATGTGACTTTTTTAAAAATGGTTGTATGTTGTAATTATGTGTAGTGCATTACTTGTGTGGTATGTTAATAAGGCAATGTCAGTAGGCTGTGAAGTGTGATTACACACATGATAGACAAGTGTTTTGTTGTAATTGTGTGACTGCTAATGTGGATGTTCCTGGGGTGGGCGAAAAACCATATGCTGACTGTCTAAGTAGTACAATATACAAAACATTTTAGTTTTGTGACATTTGATTGGTATTATTTAATAATATGTCACTGACTAGGCGCAAATGGAAAATTCCCACCCGACCCCTCAATTGAGGCGATCATAAATATTGTCAGGAACAGGTATGCAGTTTGTTGTGATCAGTAACAGTGTCTGATTTACAATTGTCAATATTTTTTACATACGTTAGAATTACTTATGTGACAAGTTTAAAAGAAATTATATTTTTACATGAACAAATGACATATTATCAATTCTTACATTGGCTTCTATGTAAATTCTTAACTTGTAAATACTAAAACTGTGTATGGAATGCATTTTTTAACAAACTTATGGTTAATTAAATGTAGTTACTATAGTGCTGAATAATATGTAAAACATTCACTTGTACTTTAGTGCTACACTAGTATTTTTAGTACAGGTATCAAACTAGTTATTAACAATGTACACCTGAATACAAATGTTTATATTATGTACAAGTAATTGCAAACACATGTAAAAGTCAGTAAATGAGATTCTGCAATTGATTCTTATTTACAGTTGTGTAATTCAGCTTCTTGCATTATCAATAAAGGTAGTTATTTTTACATATATAATACTAGTATTATGCATGAAAGCATGATAGTTCTACACTGTTGCATGGTGACCGAATGATGTTCTCTATATGTCAAGAGTCAATAGACAAATTGAAGTGTTGATAGACAACTTGTGACAGAGTGGAATGTTTGCTGAATGTTAGTGTAGCTCAGTTATTTACGATAATAATTGAGAAGTTCTCTTGTTTGCAAAGAGTAAGAGGTTATAAGTCATATCAATTTGTTGTTATATATGAGTTGATACATGGATGCTTAAAGATATGTACAGAGGAGGAGAGCAGTAAGTCCTCAGTTCTTAGATGTACAATCTTTGATACATATGTAATCATGGTTTCTCTAGTGACTGTGAATATTGTTGGCACCGATTGAAGCCACTACAACAACTTTCATGTAGTCACTGATCCACACAAGATCTTACATGTTACACTGTATGGAATGTCTCTGTCAGAATTGCATTTTGTTGAAATTGTGTGGTTTGTTTAGAGTCGTACATTATACAACATTGTAATGAGGTATGAATGTTTTTGGACAAAGTAGTCATGTTTTAAAATGGAATATGTTTTGTCCTATTCTTCTGAAATATGAAGGTTATCATAATTGTTCAATATTAGAAGATCAAATGGGGTTGGTAGACAACTTGAGACAGAGTGGAATGTTTGTTGAATGTTAGTAGTTGTTAGTTATTTATGATGATAACGAGAACTTCTCTTGTTTGCAAAGAGTAACAGTTTATAACTCATATAAATTTGTTGTTATGCATGAGTTGATACATGGATAATTAAAGATATGTACAGAGGAGGAGAGCAGTAAGGTTTCAGTTTTAGATGTACAATCTTTGATAGACATGTAATCATGGTTTCTAGTGACTGTGAGAATATTATTGGTGCCGATTGAAGCCACTACAACAATTTTCATGTAGTCACTGATCCACACAAGATCTTACATGTTACAGTGTATGTAATGTCTCTGTTACAATACCATTTTGTTGCAATTGTATGGTTTATTTACAGTTGTACATTATACAACATTGTAATGAGGCATGAATGTTTTTTGGACAAAGTAGTCATTTTTAAATGCAACATGTTTTGTCCTATTCTTCTGAAATGTGAAGGTTGTCATAATTCTTCAATATTAGAAGATATGCATTTTTCAAGTGTCGTGGCAGTCTCTGTTTAAACTGCTTTAGAGTCGCCACACTCTAACCATCCAGTTCTGCACCTTAGTAACGAGGTGTAATGCCCAGAATGCATGAATTGACCATGGTGATAGATTATACCGTGAGTGTCAAACACTGATTGGTTGAAGACTCATTCTACTAGCTGTGTAATCTGTGATAGGAGTATCAACTCTGAGCCTGTTGGGCCAAATCTTAGCAACATAAGCAACAGATATTGAGATGAACTCCTGAGACGTATGGACTGAGTGCATCTGCCTCCACCTTCCACAGGCATGACTATATTCAGCATTGGTGAATAGCTGTCGAAATTTGACACTTTTGGTTTGAGGGACAAGAGAGTAATCCACAGCATGTCTTGTGTGGTTTCACGCCGTGAATTGCCACATGAAACACATACATATTTTGTAACATATGTTACGTGAAGTACTGCCGCATTGGTGTGCCGCTTTCATCCAGGTTGTTTATGACAGCCATCATAAACTCCAGTGGTGTCTTGCTGTATGTCTGCAGCAAACGTATTTTCATCCAGAATATGTAGCTAACACCCGTCATAGTGGTGTTAGTGACTGTACATTGTTAGAGTGGTCAGAAGTCATGTTGATAACTGCTTCTACAGCGCTTGATAGGGGATTGTCTTGTGAAGCAGATATTGCCTGCACAAACTGTGGCATGTGTAGAAAACTTGCATAGCTGAGTTAGCATAACAGTTTACTCTACTGCTGTTGTCAAAGACTGGTACAGCAGCTACGCCAACTGATTTCGATGAATTGTTGGTTGTGAATGTTTACTTGTTGGGCCTTTTGCTGCACTCTTTTGTTGAATCACTTTGGAAGCTTGCTGCTGTTTGTTGCTACCTCTAGCTGTGACTGAATTCGTGAGAGACAGATATGTAGGCAGTGGTATTTAAGACATTGTGGATGATGTAGAGTACGAACCTGTTGTACTCAAGAATAGATCGCTTGTCAGCTTGTATTTTCTGAGGTGCTATACTAATGATGTGCATCCAGAAAGGCTACGACACGTGAAAGTGTGACGTGAGCTCATGCCATCCTTGAAAATGTCTGTACCTATGTCACCATTGCTGAATCCAAACTCAATCCCTGAGATTTGTGAATGGAGACAGTATATGCAACACATAATGGGAACCGCTTGTTTACATAGACATCCTGACAACCTGGAATTTAACACAGGTTCGATCTATGTGTACAGACTGCTGCATGTTGTCAAGTGCACTACAAGTGTCTCAATATATGTCTTGGACATTGTAGACAAAGTCAATGATGTTTCCATTGCACCGCTTACTCATACCTTGTTCTACATCTAGATTACTGCGCAGCATGATACGTGGCATTCTTACAAACTGTGAGAATAGCTTCTAGGCCAGTTGTTCATGAAACATTTGACTTCAGTTCACTTAGTCGCTCAGTCCTCTTTGCTACTAGCTTTCAACTATGAATAACGCTTATCAACTGTATCATTGCATGCAGAGTTAGAATCTCTTGGTTTTTCTCTGCAGCATTAGATTGTTGAATTCAGTGTATTTCTTTAGTCGTGGCATAAGACACACTATGTGTCTGCCAGTAGAGTATATATTGCTGAAGACATTACATGCTGTTTCTATGCATGTACTATGTACTGTGATTTTTCGATCATTTAACATACAAACATGTTCTGGTGATAGAGAACCTGTACGAGCTTCATCTGAAAAGTGATTTGTAAGCTAGATCACCATCTTTGGCGACGTTTTCAGACAACTCAACATAGGTAAATAATTCTATATGTTATAGCCTGCAATGCAACTGAGGATGTCTTAGCTTGCTTGGCAGTCAGAGTTGTAAATATATGCTCTGTATTGACTGGCAGTGTTGTAAAGGTCCCCAACACAAGTATATTTTGCCACCAAATGGCACTCCATCGTCAGTACCTAAGATCTGCTGTAGACATAGATGAATACAGGAAAGATGACATTGAGACCATGCTGATTTCGTCAACGTATTAGTAACTGCATCTTTTGTGAACATGGAACGGAGCTGAGATGCAACTCAAATGACAGTTTACTTATACTCTCCAGTTCTCCCATGTTCGACTGGCAACATAAAAAGACGGTGTAATGTTATCCACCAATGTTGTATGCTGTTAGTCCTGTGGGAGCAGTTAGCAGCAACAGACATTGAAGAGCCTGTCACACTGTGATTTCTGCAGTGATGGCTTCAATCAGGAAACTCTTCCTGTGCTAGCTGAACCACTAACAAACATTAGTAGTGGCTTGTAGTGAGTGCAGTCACATTGTTTGTTTCATGTAGTATGCCATGTGACAGCTCAACTACTTGAGAGTGAACTGTATGCTGCAGCTGATGGTCTTTCTCTTGTCAGCTGGGTTGACCATAGTGTGTGCCATGTTGCATGGCTGTCTCAATTTCTGACATTAACACTTCGGGGCATTTAAGGGCAGAGGGTCACTTGAACACCTTGTCCTTCTGGATCAAGGTTGTCTTGTGAACTAACTGGAGTGTCTTCCTGAAGTTTCTTCTCTGCCTTCTCAAGCTGTTCTTTTCTCAGCTTTTGTCTTTGTATATATGTCTATGAGCAGTCAGTTTGGAAATTTTAAGTGAGATTGAACTGGTCTTCGAATGTGTCAGAGTCACCTTTAATTCAGACCCACCTCCAGGGTCTGAATAGGAATAGAGAGCAAAGTGTAATGTCTGTGCTCTGATGCCTAGATGCAGTTTGCAGGATCTATGTCATGGCTTGTGTCTCTTCATGAGACACTATTCTAGTCCATTGACCTTGTAACTAATGTGCGGTGCTAGTCAGCGCTGCACCTGTCTTGTAGTCATACCACTTAGCCACCCTCAAACAGACACATATCATTCATGTCGTTGCTGTTCTACGCGGTAGTATGTGTCTATCAGGTTCTTTCAAGATATGTTTTGAAGAAGGTGTATTGACAGCTGAGCTCCCCACCGGCATGAGGAATCAGTACACGCCTGCTTTCTTGTAGTTTACACTGAGAAACATACAGCGTCAGATTTCCCGCACAGATGTGTACCCATTAATCAGTCACTGGCTTCAGTTGCCACATTCTCTGTGTGAAAGAGTCTCAAACCCAATGACCACAGCTGAGATGTCAGGCTCTTTGCTTGAAGTGGCAATATCTTCCCAAAGATCTTGCAGCTAGTTCTGTTCATGCTAGGTTATGTACGGCGACGTAATCAACCAGGGCCAGTGAGTTATCAGCCACAAACCGAACATCTATGTTTGCTTGCCACATTAGGAGAAGAGTTGGGTTGTAGCCATTGATGTACACCTCTTTTCATCTCTGGGATCCAGATACCCTCTGGTTGATTTTGCCTCAAGTGGTGTTGCATTGTTGAGAAAAGGTCATTCATGGCACCATTCTGACAAACTCATCTAGAAAATCCAAAGCAACATCGTGTACCAATTAAATTTTGTTCTTTACTACTTGCCGGCAATATTTGTGCAATATGTCACTGGAACTTTTGTACCAACTTCCATAGTAGGACTGTCATACTTGTCTGGAATGTGACAAGTGATATATTTTTTGATGAATGATAGCACTTCTGCTGCTTCATGTTCACCAATGCATGGCGCATCCTTGATCCACAATAACATATGGATATGAGGGGCACCTCGTGCTTGATATTTTGTCCTCCAAAAGTAATGTTCCACAATACCTAGAGGAGGATTGTCCTTTGACAAGGTGAAAGTGAGAATGTCATGAACCGCTTAGTGAAAATGTCTTGTGACAGACAGGATCAAGTGAACACATTTCTCTGACAGTCATGGCGAGATGCCTTCAACATCAGAATTTGCCCACTTCAACAGTTCAATGAGTTCGCCCCAGGCATATTCAGCACAACTAAGGTGACAAACCATGTGGTTGCACCATACTCGTAGCATTGTCATTACTCGGAAAGTTCGTGATACCAATATTATTCTTTAGTGCCACTGAGACTTGAAAGTATGGAAGACAGATTCACTTGCACATTTTCATCTTTCTGCTTTAATTTCTAGAAATTGAGCAGCTGTTATTCCATCTAGTGGACTTGTTAGATGAATGGTATGTGCTATAGACACAGACAGAATGCTAAGTTCACTTCCCAGAGGAGATGGAACAGGTACTGTATGTTATGTCTGAATTTGCTATCTTGTTGAGGACATGTTAGTGCAGTACTAGCACCCTGTACTTGCATTTTCATCTAGGCGTCCGCCTGACCCTTTTGAAATAGGTCTGGGAACAGTGTGCTTTAGTGTTGCCTCCCAAATGCTGACAGGCTCACCTTCCACCTGCTTCATTTGATAGAGATCAATGTTGTCTCCTAATGGATCTGCCATGTAGTGGGTGAATTGTGTACTGTTCATACATTATTGTCACTTGTCTGTGTACTGACTTTCTCAATGATTGGCTTATTTTTTCTAATAGATCATGTTGCATAGAGAGATTGGCCATCTGATCTATGTCAAGGTCTATATAAAGGAATTGTTACTTTTAAATAAGCAAGAGCAAGCTTTACCTTTTGCACATTGACAACATCTTTGCAGATGACCTTGGCCTTTGTAGGCACACCATTTACAAGAATTACCAAGCTTATTTTCAGTTGATATTGCTTGAACATTTTCCTGTAGAGGAAGTGGTAGATACATCACAGAACCTTTTAGATCTAACAAGCTCTTTCTGTGGAATGTTCCGTGTCTTGTGTTCAGACGAATCGCTTGGAATGGTTTCATTGTCTGGAATTAGAATACGCTCAAACATATTCTAATGTTGAAATCTCACTGGTGTAACATCTGTTTCATGTTGTTTAGCATTGACCTTGATGGCAAAGTGTTACACTTCAGTTTTGAAAACTGTGTTTGCATAGCACAATGGTGTCTTTGTAAGTGAAAGTCAGATTTCAGCAGCAAGAATGTTGCCAGCGGAACCACATGTCATTGTATGGTGACAAGGTTTCTAGGTTGACTGTGACTGTTTGTTTGCAGCACAAACGGTTGCATGACACACATACAGAATCAAACTTGAGACTTTGCAACCTCAAACTTAGCAATTTCCTTCCCGCATTGTTTCAGAATGTCATTTTCAACACTGAAACAGATTTTTCTACAGAAGTGTTAGACTGAAAATTAGTTGTTTCTGGTACAGAAGTAATGTGTGCAGTTTTAGGAAAGTGATGGCACCCTGCATGTCACCTGACTGCAATAAGTCATTTAAACAAGTGTACTGATTGCTTAGCTCAGTTGTACTATATACTCTGTAGACAAAGTTTCGTGATGCCTGTTTGATGCACTGTAAGTTATCCTGCATGTTGTGAAAAATACTATCACAGAACACCACCATCGAGACATGCAAGTGAGTGACCCATGAGTCCAGTATGTAGTGGATTTCACAATGGTCAATTTTGTAAACAGTTTATGTCTCTTTGCATCTGTTATTCTTAATAAGTTAACAAAGTGTTCTAGTTTTTGAAATGACGATTGCCCACGGTTGCAGGTATCATCACATGACCATGTCAGGCAGTGCCGTTTATTGAAGAGTGTGGTTGGATCACAGTCATTATCAGTATCCAATTGATTGTCATCAGAGATACTGAGGACATTTTTTAGTTTGCCGGACTCATCAATACTGAATGTCTGTTCTTTTGTTAAGTAATGATAAGACTCTTCCCAGAAATATGCTTCTGAGTGCTGTGTGTGCAGCCACTGTCCTGTGAAATATGACAGAAGTTGTCAACAGTCACCGCGATACCTGTTGAAGCCTTTTTTAATGGCATATACAAGTTTCCTGGAATTGTTCAAGCTCATGACACATCTTACGTCACAACCGTTGTAGCATGCTCGTAAGCTCTGTTGACAAAAGTTTGTAATTTAAGACGAAATTCATCAGGAGAAAGGTGCTTCTTGCTCTTTTTATGGTGTGTTGTAGCACAGCAGTGATAAGTCTTTTCTCGATTTAGCTTTACTTGCTAGTGATCGAAATACTTTTCTTCTGAGTTGTAAATCACTGTTTTGAGTTTCCGTGTTGTTTTGAGCGTTTCTTGATGGTTACACTCAAAATAGTTGTGTTTCAGCTCAGAGATCAACACAACATTTGTGATGGTATACATGTTTTCTTTTCTGTTAAGGAATTTTGTTTGGTTGTGCAGTGACTTGATGTAGGGATCACTGTTGCAGTAAAGCTCTGTCAATGTTCATTTTTTGGTGTGCCTTTACTGTTTCGTTTGTTGCCCTTATACAACAGTGTAGTACTATTATACCGCTCTCGTTTTGAGACACATCTATGTCTATATTTAGTTGGCATATTTTGCTATTATGGTTGACAGTGACAGTAAGCAATCTTACAGAAGTATCAGGCACCTGTATGAGAGAGGAAAAAAGTTTTAGAATAGGCTTCAAAATGTATTATAACAGTGTGTATTGATAGAATTGTACGTTAAGTATGTTAACAATTTGGTAAACACATAACCAAACAATAGTTTTGATGAATGTGCATCAAGCTAGCCAAGTACGTAATATCAGAAGTTTGTGCATTCTCATATTTCTAGTCCACATTTAAAAGATTTTTTTCATATAGGTACTTATGATTAGGATAGGTGTACTTTTTTACGTGGACTAAAATGTGTTTTCACCATGTAGCGGTCATGGCATAGTCAGTATGCTAATTTACTATATGGTAGACTCAAAACTTGAGAGTGATAGTGTTCATTACCAAATCTGTAACAATTAGTATGTTTACAATTAGAGCTTAACATGCCATTATTATTGTTGTGTGACTGCGGTTTACTACAGTTGCTATATGCTTGCATGTTAACGTAAATTTCAGTATCGCTAAGTTTTAATATTATCAACATTGTGTTTTTTAGTCCTGTGTATCACTATTGGAGCTGTTATTTTTAACAACATGGAAAATGTTTTTCTGCACATGTACTGTGCAATGCCGCAGTTGATTGACTAAATAACTGTATGGGGAGAGTCACAAAATTACAGTGCCTGTAGTTTATGAGCAGGAGTCATTTAAATGAATATGTTTAAAAATTGGTGGAGAATTCCTTGAAACTTTTCTGATTTACAAGCTTGTGCAGTTCAGATGTACACTTGTAAAGCTTGTGTAATAATACAATTTTTCAGTTGAGAATTTACAATTTTGCTTTTACACACAACCTTATGAATAGTACTAATTGCATTTTCACATCTTGACAAAATTGTGTTTCTGGTTATGTGATGCTTTTGGGTCAGATGATGAGAAATTACTATATGGTACACATGTATAACAATCAGAGTGACACTGTTATGAGGAGAGGTCTTAAATGGCTATGTTTAGATTTTGTGTGAAAATTACAACAACTGTTTCACAAGTTCATGCTTGCACAGTTGTTATGCACGCTGAACATTGTAAATGTTACATATCTGAAGTGTACTGAGTTTGAAGCAGCTATGCAGCACATAATGTATTTATAATTGAAAATTTAGCTATTTTCCCATTAAATCTGGAAACAGGCAATAGACAGTCTTGGAAAATTGGGCTGCGGAGCATGGAACCGCCAAGAAAAAAATACTTTCGCATTCGAAAGTGTCGCAAATCTACTTTCATGCATTCGACAATATGGTCAGTACTGTCAACCGACACTTTTTGCAAATTTTACTGTCGTATATTTAAGTGTTGCAATGTACTTTCTTGCATTCGACAGTAAAATTAATGTAACATTTGGGAGTGCCAAAACATTCATTATCGAATCAGAAAACAGTCTGTTTGACTGACAGCTACGTCTTACCAATGTAATTTAAGATTTGTCAGGGCCATTTCTGAGAACCAATCAGAGACGGACACTGAAGAAGAAGTAAACAGGAGCTATTTGCAATATTGTTGAGAGCAGTTTGAAACTGTGGTACAGTCTATCTTCAAATTATTATTTCTAGTATTAAAAAACTTATAACAACATGTAAATACTATTAATAAAAATGTTTTCTGATGTTTAATCTCATAGTGTTATTTGTTATTGTTTAGCAGGCTATATTCTTAAGAAAAATAGTTTAAAGTGAGAAATCATTTTGTACTAACTTGTACAGATACAGTTGCAAATGGAGGTAGATAGAAGGTGTACGTGGAGTTCTATGAGAAAATGGAACCAATTGTGACTTTTTTTCTGATGTTGTGATTGTTTAAAACTGTTTGCAGAAAAGGATGCATTTTCAAAATTGACAGTGGTTGCAGATTTTGCAGGAACATAGGTTAGTAATACTGAATGCATCAGTTAGATTGGTTAATGAAGCCAGAGCAGCAGGGAATGTTTTTTATTTGATTTGTGTGTTTTGTCTGAACTCAGTAAAGCTAGTTTGAAATAAGGAGGGAAAATATCAGTTTGATTTTCAGTGCTGTCTGGTCACTGCAGTGGGTGAACACTGACTTTCTTTGCAGTTTCATACAGTTCTGAGTTTTAAAACTTAGAATGGCAGAAAATAGCAAAAGGATTTTGTGGATAGTTGAAGCAGTTACATAAGACGCAGCAGCTGAGTTTGCAGTTCATAGTATTTGAGGGACCCGAAGCTCCCTAATTGCTATGTAAGATGGTTTGGTCTGGTGGCATGAGATGGGAGCATCTTATGCCAACCATGGACAGACTTTGATAACTCACTTCCTCCTGACATATCGTACACATCTTGGAGGCAATGATTTGGGCTCAAAACGCTGGGTAGATTTAGCTGCAGAGCAAATTGGACCTTGTTTCTATTATGTCTATGTTGCCTGCCTGTATTATCATTTTTTTCAGATATTACAGAGTTAGAGTCTGGCAAGCAGACATCATATGTTCTGATTGACAGAGCTCGTAGAAAAGTAAATGTACAGATAACTGCTTTTCACGCATGCATGGAATGTATACTATACTGTCACCTCAAATAAAATACTGTAATGATTGACTATTCCTACCAGATGGTGTACATTTCGCATGCTGGCAATTGCCATTTTCTGGGAGACCTTCGAGATGGAACTTTCAAAGTCCTTTAAGATTGTCAGACTGTTTTAGGAAATATTACAGTATACACAAAGGTTCTTTTCAGAACCATATTAATGTGGTAAAAAATAGATCAACTGCATGCATCACTCACATACACCATATATATGGGTTTGCTATATTAGATAGTGGGAAACACCACTAATTTACTCTGCTGCTGTCAGTTCACAATTGTATGATGTTGTTATGTCTCAACATTTAAGCAATAAGGTATGACCAGGGTTTAGATTATCTGGGTCTGTTAATCACCCCTGGGGTGTACGTGCAGAAGGTGCAGCCGAGTGCCATACTGCCCCTAGGGGTGATTAACACTATTTATGTAACTCATGTATCGCCTTATTGCTATTATAAAAACAGCTTTGAAGAAAAGTGTTAAAAGTATCCGTTATGAATGTTTTCCTGATTTACAGGGATTTTTTAATAAAATATTCTTACACCAGCAGTTTAAGAATGCTGGTTCAAAAATCAGAATGCATCATTACACACATTCAGCTGTAGAAGCAGAGGATGGAATGCTGACAGAAGCAACTGCAAAATTATGGTGACGTGCCACATGACAGCATAACATGGATTAATGTATGTTGGAACCTAACAGCCAATAAGATTGCAGCATTTCTGGAGAAGCTTAATAATTGTATATAGTTTGAGTATGTTAAATGACTGTAGCATTTAGTGTGGTTTTGCAGTATTGTAGCTGTCACAGTATGGTATGTGTACAACAACAATAAAACACAGTGGTGCTGTTCAATGTATATGTTTTTTACTGGTATGTTGTAGCGTAGAGTTATTTTGAATGCAGATATGGGTAGTACTAGTATATAGCTACCATGAATGCAATGGAATTATCATACTATTTAACTTTCAATCGGTTTGTTAGCTCTCTTCACATTTATTATATATTTCTAGGTGTCTGCACAGTTGTGCAATGTGGTTCATCTCGTTCAACATCACTTTGTTATGGTGTGAACAGTTCAGTGTAGTAGACATGGATGTGTGATTGTATCCAATGTGATGTTCGGTGCAGTAGGCCTCCACCCCTGAGACTACTGGATTGTATGCTGGTGGGACACCATAGTGTAGCAGCAGTTGTTGTTACTGTTGAGGTGGCTGAATTCTTCCTAGGTCCTGCATAATGCGTTATTGAGGTGTGTTTGCATATTGAAGGACATGTGCTCTTTAATTTAATTAATATTATATGGAAATTGCTTAAGAAATGATTTATATTGTTACATGATACTAATGTAGATATTTGTTTCTGTTTGTATTTCAGAACTAAACAATTCTAAACTGACAGAATGAGGCAGTGGACCTTGCGAGAGGTGTGTGCACTGCTTGAGGCAGTCCAGGCTAGAGGGAATCTGAAGGTTTTGATGAGGAGTACAAATTGGAAACTGGATTCGATGTGGAGGCGCATAAACAGCTATCTGTACATAGCTTTAAAAGTAAAGAATAAGAGTGTGGTACAGTTAAAGAAGAAGTGGAAGCTGTTGCAGCCAACGTTTCTACATTTTGAAACAATGTGAGGGTACCAAACAATGATACGTGCTGGTACTACCGTGATACTGAGCTTTGTAAGTTGCTGGCAAGCCAGCTGTGGGGTAGCCTTTACTCACCGTGAGTAAATCAGCACAACTTTTCTTAATAGTTGTGCATGTATTCAGAATTTGTAAAATAATTGTATACTGCATGATTAAGCAATAAGACATGAGGAGGGATTATGTCAATGTTGTGAAATCAGTGTTTATTGGTGTATCGTGGCATGAGGCACAGCCAGTACTACATGCCCCCACACAGTGATTAAGTGACCATTAATATAAACACTCAGAGGCCTTATTAGTATTATCATAGCAATATTTTGTAAATAGTGTTGAACATTGTTTTGTATGTGCTTAGTCTACATATATGTTAATCAAAGATTGACATACAGCTCACAACGTGTTTGCTACTAATCAGAAACCTGTATTTCTCACAACGCTTTAAAATAGTTAATACTATATGTAAGGATGATATGAAAAACATGTAACCTAATTCTTCCATTTATTTACTGTGCTGTTGTTCACTCACAAACCAGAGCTTGCTAAGATAGCCATGCCAGAAAATAGAACATTTATACATATATGCACTTACTACTATGGTATGTTGGAAGAGAACAATATGTTACTGTTTAGTTATTGTGATGTAGTGGTATAAAACTTGTACAAGTCTGTAATACTGTATAATAAACAATCCCTCTCCTCATGAACATGTCCCTGCTGGTCCAGTGGAAGGAAATGGCCGATCACGTGTAGTAAGTGTAATAAACCCACCACTCCTTTCGAACGTATACCTGGTGGCTCAGTGGACGAAATGCTCAATACACAGACAGACACGTATAAATGTACATATCAATAGTGTTTACGCCCATGAGTTCCTGACTATGTAGATAATGGTGTGCTGGGCCTCTGCACAGGAAATATAGAATTGTTATTATAATATGTGACCATAATGCTTGTGGTCTGTATAATTAGAAGCAATGTATGTATGTCGTGGTTGATTTACTGTTGTTGTAAGTCTTTCAAACTGTACTGTGATTCACATCTAACACTTAAATTTTTTTTTTAGTTCATGGTAGAACATCGGAGGCATCCCCCAGCTTTACATGAGGTAGTGCCAGCACAGAGTCAAGCTGTGAGGTGGTCAGTCGGAGACCAAAGTGTCATTTGATTGACTCCAACGGTAAGAGACTTATTATCGCAAATTTGTGAGGGCTGTTTACAAATAAGAACGAGGGTTTCTCATGACACAAAGGGTGGGATATTCAAATTGTGCCATTCATCTACGCAAGACATTGTGTTGTGCAAAATAGTTGCACAGCTGTGTTTTCGGGGCGACATTCAAAGGAGTTACGCTATTGAGCAACTCCTTTGAATATCACCCCCCAGCCACAGCCACTGTGTATGGTGCAGTGGAACTTGTACCACCGGAAGTTCACAGAGTGGAGCATTCAACTTGCGGTGGCATAAGTAGCATTGCGCCATGCGCAAAATTCTTTTTTTTTTAAATCTTCTTTTTATTATTCATATTTTAACTTATATACATACAGGTCATCATCTTTGAGTTTACACAATACTTTTACATCTGGCCATTCAATACACATAACTTTGAAGCAGTCTCAGATAGTTCAAACAACGAAAGTCACAGTTGTTTCGACTGGTTTGTTATCCCCAAAAGCCTAATAACTTATGTTAAAGTATTTGTCAGTAGGACATCGAACTATTTACCTTCTGGTTCTTCCCTTACCTGAGTTAGGTATTACAGACCCATAATTCCCGTTTAGTTATTATAACAGTTCCAGTTACTTCATGGGGAGGGGGACGCAGGGGAGTCCAGACCTCAGGGCCCACAGATGTAGGGAGCAGTCCCTACTTTATGGACAGCCAAAAATTTTTGGGGCTGTACTTCTCAGGGTACAAACAAAGGGTCCTTTAGCATATAATATAGCTGCCATCATGTCCATCTTTCAGGTCATTCAGATTGTGAGTCATCTTTTCCAAGTTATAAACTTGTTTAGTGATATCCCACCATTCCTGGATGGTTGGGACCACAGCAGATAGCCAATGCTTAGTAATTGCCTTTTTGGCTACTGAGAGAGTAGAGAGAAGATATCTCAGTATTAGGGTCCCTGATAGGGCTTAGGAATATGAGGAATATATACATCTCCAATGTGAGCCGTATCCCTGAGTCAATAAACTCTAGTTGAGTTTCAAGCTGCTGCATAATTGAGAGAGCTGGACAGTTCCACATTATATGTCCTGTTGGCTTTTGCTCCCCATACACCCCTCCAGCAGGCGCTATTGCACGGTGCATAGTGTTTAGTGATCGAGGGTTCTAAAATAACGAATTAATACCTTCCAGGCAAACTCTCCATTGATGTGAGCTGCTTACCTGGAGACCTGGCTGCAAGCTTTTTTCCATTCAGCAGTATTAAGTTGGTAGCCCGAGTCCCGTTCCATTGCATGCGAATTCTCTCGGTAAAAATGCCATCCTGTGGGTTCAGGGATTGGTGGTAAGAGGAGATCAGGTGATCTTGCCTTCCTGATCTATTAGTTAAGATTTGGCATTGTATTAACATTGGGTAAGTTTCAGGGTTTCGCAAGGAGGGAGGCAGGCTATCTACATAATGTCGAAGTTGCAAATATCGGTAAAAGTCTTTGTGAGGTAAATTAAATTTTGTCTGGAGCTCTGCAAAGGTCCACAGCCTCCCCTGTGTCATTATTTGTGGAAGAAATCTTAACCCAAGTGTGCTCCATGTGTCAAATCCATTATCCAAGACGTTGGGGGTGAAATCCGGGAGTGACTGGATCGGAGATATTAGGGGTAAGTAGGGTGATAGCCCATAGGACCTTTTCAAAGAGCTCCAATTCCGCAATTGAGCTGCTAACCAAGGATTAGTGGTTAGATTGACCAAGTCTTCCGGCCCCTGTTGGTACAACACCCGGAAGTACTTGACATCACTGAGGAGAAACCTTTCCATCTCTATCCAATGTGGGAGTGTTGTCCTATTTTGTCTAGCCATAACGCTAGCCATGGTTACCGCCTGTTGGTATCGTTTTAAGTCTGGAAGAGCAAGTCCCCCATCAACCCATGCAAGGGAAAGCACACTTAAATTTACTCAGGCTTTCTGCCCCGCCCACACAAAATTCCGTATTGCCTGATTGATTTCTTTAAAGGTTTTTAAAGGAACCAGTATCGGGACATTTTTGGAAGAGGTATAATGCTCTGGGGAGGGTTATCATCCTAATAAGCTCAATTCATCGTGTGAGGCTCAAGGGAATTACTGACCACATTCGGAGGTCTTGCTTTAGTTGTGTAATAAATGGCAGGTAGTTGTATTTGTGATATTCAGTCTGCCCCCGGGGTATATAAATGCCTAAATATTTTAGCTTTGTCAGGTTCCACCTACCTGGGAGGGACTCCACCATCTTCTGAGTAGGGGTGCAATTGAATGTGAGTATTTCGGTCTTAGTGAGATTAAGCTTTATCCTGATACCCTTTATCAGTCTAAGACTCGGCGAATCTGTAATAGATTGTTCCGGGTTTTGGAGATATAGTATATCTATATAAGGCAATCCTGTGCTCCCTTCCAAAATAGACTCCCTGCAGCTGAGGGAAATCTCGGATTTGTTGCGCAAGGGGTTCTATAACTGTTGCAAATAGCAATGGGGATAGTGGGCATCCTTGTCGGGTACCCCTTCCCAGTTGGAAGTATCCCGAATGGTGACCATTAACTCTCACGCAGGCCCAGGGGGAGGAGTATATGTTTTGTAGGACTTGGGTAAAGCCTGGGGGGAAGCCAAATTTATTCAAGGTAGCATACAAAAAGGGCCAGGACACCCTGTCAAAGGCCTTTTCAGCATCTAAACTGATCATTACTGCTGGTGTATTCGTTTGGCTCATTTGGCTTACCAGGTGAAGAGTGCACCTGATATTGTCGGTGGTGGTACAAGTCCTAACAAAGCCTGTTTGGTCTCTGTGTATTAAAGTGGGTAGGATTTGATCAATACGCTTGGCTAGTATAGTCATGAACAGTTTGTAATCCTGGTTTAGTACGGAAATCGGTCGGTATGAAGTGCATTCCTGAGGGTTCTTCCCTGGTTTGGGAATCACAGAGATAGTAGCATAGGACCATGATACCGGGGGTGGGTTACCCTCTAATAGTGAGTTAAACACATTGAGAAGGGCGGGAAGAATTTGGGTTTTTGTCCGTTTATAAAACTCAGCTCCGTATCCGTCAGGTCCCGGTGCCTTTTGGGATTTAGAGTTAGCTATGGCTTGGACTATTTCCGCAGCTGTAATATGTCTGATAAGGGAGTCCCTGTTTTCTTCCGTGAGAGTAGGTAGCATAAGCTTCTCTAGGTACTCAGTTAGTTTATCCAAAGATGGATTAGATTCTGGGGTGTATAAGTTTCTATAATATGTCTGAAAAGCTTCAGCAATGTCATGCGTTTTAAAGAGTGGCTGGCCTTTAACTGGGTGTCGTATGGAAATTATTGTTGAGCCCTTCTTCTGCCTGCGGGCTTGGTATGCTAGCATTCGTGTAGCTCGTGGACCTACCTCATAGAATCTCTGTTTCAAAAATGCTAGTGCTATTTCAGTCTGCTGTAGGGTGAGTTTATCTAACATTTGTTTGGTGTGCTGTATCTGGGGCAGGAGAAATACGTCTCCCTGCTGATCGCCTCTGCTATAAGAAGTGAAGGGTTTCTTCAAGGGTAGCCCTTTGTTCATCCCTTTGCCTCTTTTCTGTGCTGCAGACTTGATTATATGCCTCTCAGGACTGCTTTAATTGTGTCCCAATGGACCGAGGGGAGGTGTCAGAGACTTGGTTATCAGTCATAACCTCAGTGATCTTATCTGATATGAATTCCTGGAATTCTTTAGACTGCAGGTAACAGGGGTTTAGTCTCCATTGGGTGGTTCTAGGTTGAAGGCCTAGGTCCCAGTAGGTAATCACGGGGGCATGATCCGAGATAGAAATATCTCCCAGCTGCGCTTCACTTACATTATGGAATTTTTCAATTTGCGTATAAGCATAGTCTATACGGGAGTATGTGTTATGTACCTGAGAGTAGTAGGAATAGTTTCTAGACCGTGGATGGAACTTCCGCCAAATGTCACACCACCCCACTTCTGAAGTAAAGTTATTGAAGTACATTTGGGTTGCAGTTAATTTCTGTGGCTTCACTTTAGAAGAATCTAGGTTTGGGTTGGCAGTTAAGTTAAAGTCCCCAGCCAATATTAGGGTGCCTCTGGTAAACTGCACCACCTTGTCCAGTAGGGGTCTCAGCTGCGAGACTGTGGTGCCAGGTGGGAGGTACATATTAGCCAAGGTGACTTCTTCATTATTAAGTTTTCCCCGAGTAATTACCATTCGCCCTTCCGGGTCAGACCAAGTTAGTTCTGGGTGGTATGGTGTATGTGGTGTTATAATTATGGCAACCCCTCTACTCCGACCTCCCTTATAGGATGCACAGAACATTTGACCTTTACTTAATTTAGCTAATTTTGCATGCTCTATTGGGCTCATATGGGTTTCCTGAAGATAAACAACCTCGGCTTTATTTCTCCGAAGGTAAGCCAGTGTCCTCGATCTTTTAATGGGTGAGGCCAGGCCGTTTATGTTTAGAGAAAGTAGTTTTAATTTTGGGGAGTGCATCTTGGCCAATAGGTGGGTTTCTGGTGTACTGGATCCCCCTTCCCCCCTTGGGATCCCCTGGAGGATCGTATTTTTTGCTGTAAGAACCAGATGCAGTTCGATGACCTGTTCACACAACATTCAACAACAATAACACTACCATTCAAACCTACATGTAACCTACTACTAATTAGAGAACCATTGACTAACATGGCCATTGAAAAAAACATTGGTACTTCCATTGATCTGGGCGAGCCCAGACCTGCGATAGGGCCCAAGCTCCCTATCAGTGCGGTCCTTTTTGACTCAAGGACCTTAGGTACCAGAGTACCTATGGGGAAAGGGTAATGGAGTTTGGTGACTAGAAGCCGCGAGACAGTGCTTCCCCTGAAGTCCCTCATATAGGGGAGATGTACTTTTATGGTGGCGGGCTTAGGTCTACAAGCGACCATTATGAGTATTAACCAACCTGTATAGAATGCCCTCAGATATGGGAGAGTCCGGTATGGTTGCCCAGAAGGTGCTTCCATGTCGCTGGGGTATAATCCCATCCCAAGCGACTCATCGCTAGGCAAGAAAACGGAGGCCCGCCCCGCACCAGGAGCCAGATCAAACGGGCAGTGTCTAAAACCTGTGCTAGGTATTATCCCATGTGCAGAACTCCTCCGATTGGTCAGTATCCAGCCCAGGGGGCTCGGGAAGGCCCGAGCTTTGATGAGCCTATCGAGCAGGGCTGGCAGGACCATATAACCAGTATAGTTCCTGGTACCGGCCTGAACCTTAGGTGGCTCGGGGTCCCATCTCTGCTTCATCTCAATGCTCCACTCAGGTTATTCAATGTAGAGAGATAAACAAAAAAAAAAAAAGGGGGACACACCCCCCTCCCCATCTCCCCTTCCCAACCGTTATATTTCATAGTTTCTCCTCTGTTCCCTCAGAATTGCAGATCTGCATTCTTCTCTCTTGCATGCCTCCAGTGGCTCTGAGGTCTGCTGCGCCCCCCCCCACAACCCAAGTCTCTCTCCAGCTTCATTGCTAATTTCTACTATACCAATACCTGCACTCAGTAAGCCCCATCACCCCCCAGAGGCACCCAGTATCTTCATCTGTGGCCAGAAACATTAATTTGCAGAAGTGCCCCCTACAAGGGGCGGACCCTTGGAAGGCCTGCTGCCTCCACTCTCCGGAGATTTGTGTTAGACGCCTTTTTGAGTTGCAATCTAGGAGATCCTCAAATGGTTAACCCCCCTAAAGCTTTAAACTGTTGCGTGGGACAACCCTCCGATCCACTTCCCTCCACCTCAAATCTCAGTGTTTCAGATGATGCCACTTACCCTCCCCATCTAGAGAAGGTCCTCCCACATCCCCGAAGGCCCAGTTAGAGATCTCCTTCATCCACAAGCTGGGGGGGGGAGGCAGAGGCCAGACTGTGTTGTACATGACTTCCGCGTGGGGGAAGGAGGGAGTGGGCGAAGCAACCGCACTGTCTCCTTGCCCACGGCAAACATCAGCAGTCCATGACTCTAGGCCACTCCAGCCAACCCCTCGTTTCAGTCCCGGGTCCAACCCACAGCAGGATGCCAGCCAACTTTGCCTCCAAAACTCTCCACACCCCTGATCAACCTCCCAACAACAGGCATTCAATCCCCAGGACCTGCGTCCACAGTACGGAACCAATCCCCTCCGCTCAAGAGATCCACCCTCCCTCCGAAACAAATCAAGGATGGGTCAGGGGGCGGGCAAACCACCCAAGCCACTACCGCCTGTACCCCAATACTGCCCCCGTGATAGACGCAGAGGCCTTCCGCGGTCTTCACTCCCCCTCCCTCAGCCGAAAAGGCACACCATCCGCAATGAGCGACAGGTCGAGCCAACTCTCCCAGGCACCATGACGCTGGAGACCTACTGGACCACCATCACAACTGTGCCCCCCCCCGAGAACCCCCAAACATCCCACTCCTGGCCTGGTATTCTCTGTAGACAGCTCATACAACTCGAACAGTTCTAATATACCAAAATGCAAGGTTATGTATCTGGGAAAAGAAATCTTCAGTATCAATATAAAATCAATAATTTAGCTATAAATGAAACAGAATGTGAAAAGGACCTTGGTATACTAGTTTCTAATAAACTTGAATTCAAGGAACATACCAGATGTATGGTCAATAAGAGCAATAAACTTACGGGAAGCATACTGAGAAATATAAAAAGTAGAGAACTTGAAATACTGATGCCATTGCTTACCAGCCTTATTAGACCTAATTTGGAATATTGTGCCCCCTTTCAGGCCCCTCAAAAAATAGGATGTCAAAAACAAATTGAAGGAATACAAAGAAAATTTACCAAAAGAATAAGTAATTATAGGGAACTTGACTACTCAAAGACACTAAAAAAATTAGGTCTTTTTATTCAAAACATTACAGATATTTAAGAGGAGACTTATGTCTGACATATAAAGCAGTACACAATGAAGCCTTATTAGTAACAGTTGGTCTAGTTAAACCAACCAATGGTAGTAATACAAGATCCCATAAGTATAAATTAAAAGCAGACACAAACAAGGCTGAAAAATGAAACTCTTGGTTTTCTCAGAGAGTAACTAGTTCATGGAATAATCTACCATCTGATATTGTAATGAGTGATACCATGCTAACATTTAAAAATAAATTGGATAACCGTATGGGTAATCTGAAATATTATTTCCACCTGTAAATTGGTGGCAAGTTCCAAAAAGGTTTGCCTCTTGAACTCGTATTCCTTCCTATGATTCCTATGATTCTTATGAAATACAGATATCAGCGGCAGTGTCACCTCGGGGATCTCTCCTTGCTGGTGGGATATGGAAGTTAGCCAGGGCAAGCTGAGTGGAGCTTTTTTTGCTCACTCTTTGTGTAACCATTCAGTGCAATTAACTGACAGGGACAGTCACTTGAGATGCAGTACACTAAAACTGACAGTCCTCTTTCCTCTGCTTTCAACCTTTCCAGCGTGTTGGGAAGTCCAAGGGAAGACAGCAGTGACTTGACAGTTCAGCTGTAAAAGAGGCTGTGTAACATAGCAATTTAAGGTCAGAAGGGACTCTAGGTCCTTCATGTTCACCTCTAGAGGCAGTGTGAGAAACATTGCAATTTAAGGTCATAAAATACTCTAGGTCCGCCATGTCCACCCCTAAGAGGCACTGTGAGTAACATAGCAATTTAAGGTCAGAAGGGACACTCTCTGTCCTTCATGTCCACCTCTAGAGGCAGTGTGAGTAGCATTGCAATTTAAGGTCAGAAGGGACTCTAGGTCCTTCATGTCTGCCCCAAGAGGCAGTGTGAGTAACATTGCAATTTAAGGTCAGAAGGGACTCTAGGTCCTTCATGTCCACACCTGCTTCATACACATGGATGAATAACTTATGCTGTTCAAACATCCTGATTTATAGTGATTCCTTATCCACTCTAGTACCCAGACTAGCCTGTGATTCCTTTCATAATCCTGTTGTTCAGAACCTGAACAAGCTGGGCAATAGTCAGGCTCCATTTGTTTGTGAATGCCGTTAAGATCCCCTCCGGTGTTCTTAAGGCAGCACAGCAGCCATGTTGGCTCTGACCAGAGTTTGTTCTTTAAGCATCCTAAACATGCCTCTTTCTGCTGCTGCAGATGCTGCTGCTGTATCCTGTTTCTTAGCACAACACTGTACCTGTTCATCAATGTCTCACCCCAAAGTTTCAGCAACTTAGCACAAAGGTTTTACCCTTGAGATTCATTCAGTTCTTTAACACAATTGTTTTAACCCCCAAATAAATACTGACCTAACAAACATTTAAAATCAGGCTAGCTTTTCAATACATGCACAGTCCCCCTAAAACAAAATAATAAAATGCAGCATAGAGTTTATATAAAAATAACTTCCTTTCAGTATTTGTGGTTTCTGTCAAAAGTAAACAAGCAGTCCCAGAAAGCTTTCCTGTTTTCCTGTTGATTGAAGATCATTACAATTTTCAAATTCTAATCTGGCCCTTTTAAAATAAAGTCACTTTACTTTTTTTTATACTTTTTTACTTTTTGGGTCTGGAGGCCTGGAGGTTCCCCCAACTGCAAACCGAAGGCATGGCAGCCTTAATTTTAATTTTGTGCCCTCTCTACATGAGGATCCCCACCCCAAGTATTGACCTAGAGGCAGTCTGTACAGTCAAACAGTTGCCTTCAAAGTTACACCTCTGTTGTACCTCTGACCATGACTGTCTTTCAGTCAAATGTCAGAATGATCACACACAACGTGATCATTGGGATCCCATACTCTGCTCAAACAGCTTTCTAAGTTACGCCCCGATGATGATCTGTGCCCTTCACCACACTTCTTCTAAGCAGGAATATGGCACTTGGAGGCTTGTGGATGACAACACTTGCACTGTGTAACCGTGCCATTTCTTTTTCATGGGTGTAGGACATGTGGAAGAGGAGCACATCGCATGACTCATGCATGTATAAATCATATCTACTCATGTACAAACCTTGAAATCAGCAAGACAGGAAGATTCCTGGAGGCTCATGACTTTTACAATTTCAGTGATCTTCATGACCTCTGTGATAAAGTTACATCCTTAATAATTGTGAATCCAGTTTTGCTCACTTTTGTTTGCCTTGAAATAGACATTAATGTGAGCCTGTTCAATCAAATTATTGCTGTCCCTTTAAATATTCAGTTCAGCCGAGTCAAATGATGCTGCTGGGCTAGTGCAGATGCACCATCTAGAGCTCAGTGGGACCCATGTAAAAAAACTACTTAAAATTAACATCTAAATACACTAAACATTCTTTCTTTTCTTTTGTTTACAGTAGCTGGGTGTTATGTCTGGGAGCATAATTCAACCTCTATTTGGAGAACCATACTAACTTTAGCAAAACTATGAGCAATGAAGCAGCTGATATGGAATTGACAAGCACCCCGCCACCTCTGCCCGAGCAACTGCAAGCTCCTAAGAGACATAAACTGGATGACTCTTTGCTTACCCCACTCCCATCCTCACCCAGTGGACTTAGACACTGGAGTGGTTTTCTAAGGAGCTCAGCTCCATTAAAGAAGCCACCCTGGACCATTCTATGGAAATAAAAACCTTGAAGCTGGCCATAGCAGATTTAACATGCAGAGTTGGTGACAAAAGCCAGGATTAGTTCCCTCCGTGACTGGCAGGTCATGGAAGAGCCAGAGATGGTGGCACTTTACAGAAGGGTAATGAAGCTTGATAGCAGGATGGAGAATCATTGTCTTCCCTCTGTTGCTCCTTGACCCCCTTTCTGCGTGAACTACTCTGTTTCCTTACTCAGACTCTTTGGTAAACCCACAACCTTCCTGTACCAAGCCACCACATATAGGCACTCCCTCTGTTGCTCCTTGACCCCCCTTTCTGTGTGAACTACTCTGTTTCCTCACTGACTCCTCCCTAAACCCTTGCCCTCCCTGTACCAAGCCACCCCATCAGGGCTCTCCTTCTTCTCCCCACCCCATGGACACCTCCATACTACCATTGTTCCCTGATCCCCTCATCCTGATTCTCTTCTCTCAGGTCTGCCCTCCTCCCATTAACTTTTGTAGTCAACTGCTTGTGTCTCATACCTCTAGTGCTGGAACCTCTGCCTTTCTATCACTTACTGTTTTCTCTTGTTTTCCACCCCACCCTCCTTTTCTAATGACAAGGCCTTTTGTACGAGGCTGCTCCTTAAAATTTACTGGCTTCTCCCCTTGACAAGCTTGTTTACAAGGAACATAGCTGTTAAAATCTGCTTTCAATTTTTGTTTGCTGCCAATTGAAGCTGTTTGCTGTAATTAAGTCTGGTGTATCTGGTGTGATTCTATGTCTGTACTATTGTATTGTGTTTCATGACCTGGAACCTTTGTAAAATAGCTCTTGCTCAAAGGTCGTTTCTGAATAATCAAATAAATAAATAAAATAAATCAAGAGGTATGTAGCTATCACAAAAACTTAGTTATTGTGAGGATCCTTGAAAAAAAGTAAAGGTTTGACATGCTGCACTTTGTGCAATAATTACTGACTGATGTGGGAGGTCCATCTCCTCATGGGCAGTCTTACAGTATACAAAAGGGCCCACAGAGCAATCCGCACAGTGCCTCGCCCCAATTTTATTTAATTTAAAAATTGGTAACCAGGAAAGGCACACTGAGTCGAGGCTCATTTCCAGGTGTGAACCAGGGGAGTAGGGAAGGGGAGTACTGAGACAATAAAATTCAAAACATAGAATGTAGTTACATAGGCAGCAGAACAGAATAATGTGGTGAACAGGCAAAAAATTAACAGCATGGATTAATGCAATGATATGCAGACAAATATGAAAGGATGACATGAGGGTGCAGTACCAGTCAGGGTAGTTGACAGTGCCAGTAGGGTCCAGAACAGACCTCAGGCATGGTCACAAGTAGCCTTGATTGGGGGGAGAGAGGACAGAAGGTTAAGAGGGGCATTGACAGGGACAGGAGGGTACAGGAAGATGCCTTAACTGATGTCTAAAGGCAGGGAGTGAAGGAGAGAGGTGGAAGTGAGAGGGGAGCAGGTTCAGGAGGGAAGAGAGGTGATAGGAGAAAGCTGCTTGTCCAACAGAGGAGTCAAGGTGAGTAATGGAGAAGATACAGGAGTGCCTGGTACAGAGAGAGAGTAAGAAGAGGAGGAGACAGGTGATATAAGTGAGGAAAGGTAGGATGGGAAGGAACCAAACCAGTGTTTAACAATGATTATACAATGGCAAGAAAGAATCCTGGCTTCTAATTGATCAGTTGCCCACCACAGCAGGGATGTTATCCTGGCATAACATCCCTGCCGATTGCCCCCATTAGTGTCATCACATCTTATCTTAAGAAGCAAAAATATTTTTACACACTAACAAAAACATTCTTTCAAATTATTTTTTTAATTATGCATAAAACAACAAGACATTGTATAATAGGAATAATGCCCCCCAGTGTGGGTGTTATGCTGGGAAAACATCCCTTCTCGGGTGTTGGATGTCCTCGGCTGGTGGCCTCTGGCCCAACCACCCTAGGTGGGATGTTATCCCAGCATAACACCACCTGTCAGGCATTATTCCTTTAATGATTTATGTTTATGTTTGGCCTTCTCGGATCATAGTACATAAGATAAAAAAGTGCCTCTGCTATTGACACCAAGATTTGCTTACCTTGCCTATTGTCTCCTGCACTATTCCTACTTCTCCCTATCCTCTAACCCCCAGTCTTTCCCATGTCTTTTATCCTCTACTCTACCTGCCCACTGTGCTTTTACTTCCATCCCTACACACTATACTATTTGAATGCACCTAGATCAGCTGATCATGAAGCCAATGTTTAGTCCTGAATTCTGCCATAAATGGTTGCATCCATTCATGACTTACTATTACTGCATTCTGTAAGCACTTGACTTGAATTTTTATTAAAATGATACCGTATGTTGTGTCCGATGCCTGTGTATGTGTACCAGGACCTTCTTGTGAATGAGCTTGCTCAATGGAGTATTTTACTGCAATAAACTTGAACTTGAACTTGAATGATGCACAGTGAGACTTGCAATGAAACAGGAGAGAGAGGATGGAGAGGGAGGAATAGAGGATTAATGATGAGTATGGAGGAGAGTTGGTAGTGAAATGGAAGAAGGTGTTGCAGAGGGTGTCCAGTCTGGCAAGGGAGGAAGAGGGGCAATGTCATAGACCACATCTGCACAGTCAAAGACTGGGAGGAGCATTTTGATTACCAATTGTCAGCGGGTCTAGGGAGAGAGACAGTCTTTACTGCAGTATAGGGAACCAAATTTATTGTGAAGTTTGGCATGGATGGTGTTGCTGTGGGCAGAGAATTCAAGCTTGTTATCAAGCCACACAGCAAGATACTTGAAGGCAGGGACAACCTCCAGAAGGGTGCCCTCCAGTGTGGAAAAAACAGGGAAGGGCAAAAGCCTGACTAATTTCTGGCAGGTGCTGAAGGTCATAGACACAATCTTCTTGGTGTTGACCCTGAGTTGGTAGGCTTGGAACCAGTTCAGTACATTGTAGAAGTTATGCTGGAGTGGATCTTCCACAGCTGAAACTGAAGGGCCAGAGGTGGAAATGGCCATATCATCTGCATACTTGTGGTTACGTGAAGAGTCACATGCAGAGGGGAGGTTGTTTGAGTAAATAAAGAAGAGCATGGGACCCAGGATGGAGCCCTGTGGGATCCCTGCAGATTGGGATGGAAGGAGACAGGACACCTTCCACCTGTATTGACTGTTGATGGCCCGTGAGGTATGAATGAAACCAGTCAACTTCAGGGACTGAGAGGCCAGCAGAGCTCAGCTTGTCAAGGAGGAGAGGGTGTGACACAGAGTCAAAAGCTTTGACCAGATCAATGAATATGGCTGCAGTGTTTTGTCCCTGATCCATCCCAGTAAGGACAGAATCAGTTACTCGCAGCAAGGAGGAGATGTTGGAGTGGTGCTTCCTAAAATCAGACTGGAAGAGGGAGAGAAAATCAAAGCTTAAGGAAGTCAGAAAGCCTAGGGTAGACAATGGTCTCCTGAAGCTTTGCAAGTGAAGGAAGGAGAAAGATCAGTCAAAAGTTGCCAGGGGGGAGGAGGGGTCACCTCATTTGTGCAGGGACAGAACCTTTGTGACCTTACAGGCTTGAGGGACAGCACTGAGGAAGAAATAGAGGTTCAGAACGTGAGCAAGAGGAGAGACACAGGCCAGAACTGAGATGTGTAGAAGTTTAGGATCCAATCCATCAGGGCTGGGCTTGGAAGGGTTAAGTGAGGTAGGTGAGAAAGACTTCTCATAGACAACCGGAAGGAATTGGAAGCCTTCAGGTAAATGAGGTAGGGGAGAGGCAGCAGGGAAATAAAGGTGAGCACAGGTGGTGAAGAGTTCATTAAAATGAGCAGTAACTGAGTTTGGATAGGAGACCAGTGAGCCATCCACTAGAGAACAGGAGAAGCAGACTGGGCTGGGGTTCAAAGAGGGAGTGGACGATTTTCCAGAATTTTGAGGAGGAGTTAAGGTTAGACTGGAGGTTTGATTTGAAGTAGTGGGCCTTCACTGTGTGGACAGCCTTCATGCAGGAGTTCCTAAAGGACCTGTAGGACAGTAGATCTGACAGGGAATTGGAGGATTTATAGCATGCCCAGGCTTGGTCCCAGGACTTGCACAGGCCTAGAGAGCAGGTGAGATTCAGTGGTGGTGGAGTATGTTACCCTGGCTTTTCTAAGCAGGGTGTGGTTAAATATGGCATGGAAGAAGGATAGGCAGTGTCAATGTATGGAGCAGAATAGATAGGGAACTAGTTGGAGGCGCAAAGTTGTTTAGGAGGACATTTATGTCAAGTGATCTGAGTGACCTGTACCAAATGAATTTAGTGGCGGATTGAGTGAGCCTCACTCTCCTGATGCAGTAGGTTATACAGTTGTCACAGAAGGCATCTGGTAGAATGCTTGTTGCAGTGATACAGTGGGAGTGGGAGGAGAGCATGCAGTTCAGGAGGGAGTGATTTGAAGAGTGAGGATTGAGCCAGGTGGGTTTGATGATTAGATGCGAAAGGTTTAGGGACTCAGTCCTGTGGAGGGTGGGCATGGAGACAGGGGAAAGCCAGTTTGTGATGCAGTCCCTGAGGAGGATGAGCTCACTGGATGCAGCATGGGAACATGATAGATGAGAGAGAGAGTTTACCAGGGAGGAGGGAGAGATTTTTAGAAGTGGCACAGAAAACACCAACAAAAATAGGGAGGGTGAAAGGGAGGTAAAGCTTGACAAGAAGAAACTCATGAGAGGTAGGGACAGTTTCTCTAAAAGTAATAGAACAGGATAGGTTGTGCATATAAGGCAACTCCACCACCATGCTTGCCACGGTCCTGATAGAAGACGAGGTAATTAGGTAGTCAGAATGGACTCAGATACCCTGGGGGAGAGCCATGATTTGGAGATGCATAGGAGGCCAGGAGAGTGTTGAGAGATCCAGATTTTAAGGGAGTCAAGCTTAGGAAGGAGGATCCTACCATTATTGTGGAAAATGCTGAGGCCTTTAGGGAGAGTGAGGGAGAGGTGGGAAGGGAGCAAGGGTTGGGGTCAACATTTCTGGCAAGGGGAGGAAACTGAATAGGAGAAGGAGACTGGTGGGACTTCTGCCCCATAGAGTGAGGGGAGAAGGAGGAAGGAGGACAGTGGAAGGGAGAATAACAGGGTGGAGAAATTCAAGATTTACAGAGGGGGTCTAGAAGAGCTGCAGATGTATGGCAGCGTAGGGTAGGGGAATTCAAGGATAGGAGTGAGGGGAGTGGAGGGAGGATAAGGTTGGGCAAGGGAGGGGAGGACAGCTGAACTAGAGAGGGAAAGGGAAGCGAGGGAAGGTATGGGAATAGGTCTGAGAGGGGAGAGAGAGGAGGAGATAAACATGAAAGATATGGAGCACAGTGAGGTGTAGTAAAGGCAGATGACTTTACCTAGGTAAAACAATAGCAAATACCTTGACAGTGAAAACAATTGCAACAGCTAATCAACTTGGGCAAACCAGGCTCAGGCAGAGTTATAAGCAAACAGTGTGAGTAAAACAGGCAGCAAACCCAATAATAACAATAAGAGCAGGCTTGATAAGGTCTGTGACTATTGAGGCAGCAGTAACAGCTAATCTAGGCAGTAATAATACCAGCTAAAGTAGGGTTGATAAGTCTATAACTATGAGCTGAGCCTAAGGGACAGCAACTAAATCAGGCAGCAAATAATACAAGCTAGAGTATGGTTGTTAAGTAAGACTATAACTAGGAGCTGTGTCTAATTGGCAGCAGTATTGGGAGCAAATAAGCCAGTCAGCACCTTATACAGGCTAAAGGTATCTGTAACTCGAGTTCAAAGGAATCTCAGTTCGCAACGAGCAATAAATTAGTGATTCAGTAAATAAAAAGTATCAAAACACTGGTCACAAATGCTAGAAATGGATGACCCAGATAGGAGTTGGCAATAGTTAGTGTTTCTGCCTGGTTACAAAAGGACCCAGGAGGCTGGTGCACATAAGCAGACATGCAAGTGCCCAGATTGGAAGAACAGTGTCAAGTACATATTTTATATAATTGAGGTGAGCAGGTTACTGTGCAGAGTTGAGGTTGTTGTGGTAGATGGGGTAGGCAGGCCACTGAAGGCCCGGCCCATTATATGTGCCTACTAAACATTTTGGAGAAAGTACCCGTGTAGAATAATTCTCGGGAGCTCGGTGAGCTGCAGTGAGATGGGACACACTTTTCCATCTTTAATAATATGAGCCTGCAAATATGTGCCCTACAAAATGAATGCAAAGGCATTAAGTCATAGAAACACAGAAACATAGACAATGACGGCAGAAAAAGACCAATGGTCCATCCAGTCTGTCTGAGTTCCCTATCTAACCCTGGGACCAACTATCCCTCCAGGGTCCTCCTAGCCTTCTGCTCCTCTCCCTTACTCTCCTTCCAGTTTCTGTCGCCCCGAGTCACCACTATATCCTTCATTCTGTCCCTACCGTACTTCAAACCATTAACAGTTTTAGCACCCACCACTTTGGTTGGTAGACCATTCCACGGCTCCACTACCTTTTCTGTAAAATAATACTTTCTAGTGTCCCTCCTGAACTTCCCTCCTGTCGGTTTCCACTCATGCCCTCATGACTCAACCTATTACTCAAGGGAAATAGTTCCTCAGAGTTCATCTTTTGATTCCTTTAGGAACTTGAAGGTGTCTATCATATCTCCCTCTCCCTTCTGGTCTCTAGTGAGCACATATTCAGTGCTTAGGTGCTCCTCATAAGACCTGCCCTGTTGGCTCTGAATCATCTTTGTTACCCTCGCTGCACCGTCTCCAGCCTGTCCCTATCTTTCCTGAGGTGAGGGCTCCAGAACTGGGTGCAGTATGCAGGTGTGGCCTCACTAAAGATCTCTTTTCTCCTGCTATCAATACCCCTCCTGATACACCCCAGCATCCTACTTACCTCACCAAAGGCCTTGTTGCACTGGCTCGATTGTTTGATGGTGTCACTGTGATAACTCCAAGGTTCCATTCCTCAGCCATAGAGCTAAGTCTCACCGCACTCATCCTGTACACTGTCCTGGGATTCTTATTTCCCAGGGTGCATTAACTCTGCACTTTGGCATTGAATTTTGATCGCCACGCTAGACCACCTCAAGCTTGTATATAGCCAGTCTGCATTTCCCCAATGCACTCATCACTATCCACCCTCCCACAAAGCTTAGTGTCATCTGTGAAGAGACATAACCTTTCCCGGATTCCTTTTGTAATGTAGCTGATGAACATATTCAAGAGGACCAGGCCCATGACAGATTCCTGTGGTACCCTGCTCATGACCCTCCTCTTTTCTGCTTTTTTTTTTTAAACTGTATTTTTATTTTAACATAAAACCAAAGACAACAGAATACATGCTACACTTTACATATCTGTATAGGTGATAAGACCTATAAACTAATACATTGTGCAATTTTTATTTGTTACAATACATTTACTGAAGGTCTTCAACATTAATTCATAACATGGGGAGTCACTGCTTTCGTTTAAAACATTTCTCTAAAGCATCTGGTTAGTTTTAATAGCTGTCCCCCTTATCGTATTTAACCTGCTATGGAGAAAATTTAATTTGGAGATACAAAACTTAGATTAGTGACAGACAGATATAACAGAGTAATAAGGAGAGTAGAAGTAAGAAAGAGAGGAGAGTAGCAGTCCCGTTTTACCTAAGTGGAGGGTATGCCCCCTATGGTACAAAATCTGTGTAGTTTTCTAATTGGTAGAATACCCACTTCCTCCAAATTGTTTCCAAACAGGGGTGTTTGTCCATATAGATATATGTCAACTGATCCACGATACACAGAGCCACCATTATGGATCTCCACATCTCCCTGGCTGGTATATTTTTCATGTGCCACAGCCAAGTTATGTTTCTTTTTGCTGCCAAAACCAATATAAGAATGAGGCGTAGGGTGGCTATGTTCAACTCTTTTCCTCTGGAGGTATAGAGAGCATTATTAGTGAGGGGGTGAGTGCACCCTGACAGTCAAAGGTGGCCCCCATCTCGTGTATAACTGTTTGCCAAAAGTGTTGTATTTTGGGGCATACCCAGGAAATGTGTGTTGTATCTGCCATGGGGTGACTGCAGCCCCTCCAGCACACCACCATCCCCTCACCTGCATATTTAGCCACCACATCAGGAGATGTGAAAAATCTGTAATGACACTTCCAGGAGAATTCTCTTCAATAGGTTGAGGAGGTTATCCTATAAGCCATAGTGGCAAACCTGTTCCACTCCTCTAAATTATGTGTTGTATCTAACTCACTGTTCCATCTTTGCTGAGTGGGCAGTGTGGTTTCCACTGCCATCTCTTGAATAGCCTTATATGCACGTCCTATGATATGATCCAAGGAGTGTCCTTTTATGCAGGCAATCAGCAGCTCTAGAAGTAAGGGGGGTTTACTGGTAAGGAGCAGGATGCTACTGGTTGTTCTCCTATATATGTATGGTTTCACTTGGAGATACGGAAATGGTCTGTGTTCCACAGGTGGACCTCTCCTCTGCTTTGGTCCTGTTGACCATACCCTCTGCTGCCTCCCCTTAAGCCAGTTACCTATCCAGTTTACTATGCCATTAGCCACACCCAGATCCTCCATCTTCTTCAGTAAGCATCTGTGAGGCACCAAGTTGAAAGCCTTGCTCAAACCAAAGAAGGGGAAATCCATGGTGTGGCCCCTGTCCAATTCGCTTGTCAACCAATCAAAGAAAACTGTCAGGTTAGTCTGACAAGGCCTATCTTCCACAAACCCATGCTGTTTATTATCCTGGAGACCATTGCTCTCCAGGTAGTCCACAAGGTCCTCTTTGACCGATGACGCCACCATCTTCCCTACTATAGAGGTAAAACTGACAGGTCTATAGTTCCCCACCTGTTCCTTGTCCCCCTTTATGGAGTGGAACAACATCCACCACCCTCCAGTCCTTTGGAATGACCCTGTCCATAGTGAGCTGTTGAATAGTTCTACCAGGGATTCAGCCAGTTCCACTGCCAGTTCCCTGAGTGTCCTTGGATGCAACCCATCTAATCCTGGGGTGTTATCTGTCTTTATGGTTGCCAACCCTTTCTGGACCCTTTTGTTTGTAAATACCAGCTGCCTCATCTCTGTGACTCCCTTAGTGGTCACTTTGATGCCACTCTCAGGCAAAGGCCTGCCTTCCTGCCTGGTGAAAACTTAAGAAAAATAATAATTAAGGACAGCAGCCTTTACCCATCCTTCTCTATCACCCCACTCCCTCTGATAGCCTAATGATCCTCTTTCTTTCTTTCTTTCTTTCTTTCTTTCTTTCTTTCTTTCTTTCTTTCTTTCTTTCTTTCTTTCTCTCTCTCTCTCTTTCTTCCTTCCTAATATATCAGAAGAAATGTTTTCACTGCCTTGACCCTTCTGCAATACGCAGCTCCGTGTCTGCTTTTGCCTCCTTAACCACCCTGTTTGCTTCCTTATTTCTCAGTAAGTATTCTCCCCAGTCTTCCTTCCCTGCTTTTCTTTGTACTTGTAGAAGGCTTTCTTCTTGGTCCTCATTGCTTCTCTGACTCTTGCCAAGAACCATAATGATTTTTTAATCTTGATCCTTTTAATTATCGATCTCATGCATGATTTAGATGCCTTGAGAATAGATCCCTTCATAAACCCCATCTCTCCTCCACCCCACCTATGTTGTCTACCCCAGGTAACTTTTCCCTGACCAGTTCCTTCAGCATGCAGATGTTTGCCATCCTAAAATCAAGGACTTCAGTTCTCAGTTGGGATTTTCCAGTCCCAAGGGCCAGTCTGAACAAAATGGAGTTATGGTTACTGTTCCCTAGAGACTCCCCTACTCTCACAGCACCTATTGCCTCTGAGTTGATAAGCACCACATTGAGAATGACAGTCTGCCTGGTGGGTTCTTTAACTAGCTGTACCAAGAGACAGTTCTGGAGTGCATCCAGCAAGGCCTGACTTCTGGTGCTGCTGTCCACTGGAGCACCCGATCAATATCTGGCATGTCCGTGAACTACTACCACTACTTCCTCCTTTGCCACCACCCCCTTCAAGTTCTTCTGCAGCTCTCTGTCCTCTCTCTTCCCCTTGTCCTGAGGCTATATGTCACTCCCAACTGTAATTTCTTACCTGAGGCTGTTGTGAGTTGCCCCACAGTGACTCTGACTCCCCATTATAACCCCTGATGTACCCATCTTCCACCACCTTAATGCCATCCCTGCCACAGAGGGCTAATCCACCCCCTCTACCTTTTCCTCTATCCTCCTGAGCACTGAGTACCCAGGGACCATCAGATCTCAGTCATTACTATCTGAAGCCCACATTTCTATGATGACCGCAAAGCCCACCTGAGTGTCTGCCATCAGCACCTGGAGCTCACTGATTTTATTACCAAGGCTCATGGTGTTAAGGTATACCCACTTCCATCTGACCCCTGAACCCACTTTGCTATTCCCCTGTCTGTGATCCCTGTGCTTTTCATGTTCTCTTAGCCTCTTGTTTTTCTGTTGTTTGCACATTCTGTGTTCTCCCTCTCTAATGTCACCTCTCCTAGCCCAGATTTGACCTCATCCCTCTTTATACCCACTGAGCTGCTAAAAGACCCTGGATTTGGGGGAGTCCTAGCTAGGATCCACTTCCTCTCACCTGATGCCTTGATTCCCCTAGCCCAGTCTCTCCCACAATCAGTTTAAATGTGTGATATAGATGTAAGCCTCCCCATCCCCGTGTCTAGGGATATGATGGTGGTAAAAGTCCGGGTGAGGGGGCACTATACAGCAGAAGAAGGGAGTTCACATACCTGGTTGGTCTGTCTTACCAGATCTGATGAAACTGGGTTGCCCTTGGACTTCTAGATGCAGAGCTGGTCAACTAGAGAGAGATGAGATACTGGTCTTCATCTGCCTGGCCTTGCCATCTTCACCATTTAGGCCTTTGGAGGCAGTCTTCACCAGGCAGATCTCTCGCCATCTTCCTCGAGGGTCTTCTGAGGCTTGATCCACTTGGATTCCACTTTGGAACACACACATTAGGAGCTGGACTGTGGAGGCAACATCTTGTTAGCAGCAAAACAGTTCATCCAAATAAATAAGGCAAACACTCCAAACTGCGGAAACAGGGGATCCCATTTAATGAATAGTTAATCTGAACAGGAACAATCACTCCATGGATCAGTAATACACAACAAGTTGCTCAGGACTGATGGGGTCACATCAGAAACTAATAGGTGTTTAGGATCGTGGGGTCACATCGAAGCTAGTGAAATACTCTGGACCGTTGAAGTCACAAATGGAGGGTTTAGTCCTGGCAGCTACCTTTCAGGCTAGCAGCCACAGTCCAACACAGACAGCATGTTTAGGGCTGAGTCAGGTCTATAAAACAGTCAGCTACAGTTTTTCTTTCTCCTCTTTCTCTCTCAATCTCCAGCGAGGGCATGGGCTTCAGGGAGATGGTCGACCCTGCCCACGGCCACTCTCTTCATCCGCTCCTCCTCTCAGAAAATGGGCAGCCTCAGATTTGGGGCCATATGGGACCAGGGCTATCCATGACCCCGGACCCACTGGGACACCTACTTAAAATCTCACCATGCCCTCCGAGCATATAGTCTTTTGACCAGGGCAGTGTCAAGACCCTCACCTCTTAGGTTTCATCTCTCCTCCTCTTTTTTCCAACTCAGCACTCACCAAATGCAAATTCTTTTGGGGGTCCCACTCAGCAGTGATCATCAGGGCTAGCAGCATCTCAGCCCACCCCCTTGCTGCAGGTCTCACAGCCTTTTCACTACAAGGAACCACAGCAGTGCTCCTCTTCAGGGGGAACAAGTCCCCAAACAGCTCCAGGGAATGGGGCTCCAGAATTAAGCAGCCATCAACATGTCCCATCTCTCAATGCTGCACTGCTGCACTAATTGAAAAACAAACCCATCCTCAATGGCCGGCGGGCAATCATCTCTGTTCAGATCACACTCTCTTCTCTCTCTCTTCTCCTGGTGATCTCTCCAATCTCTCTTTTTCCGTGCTGCTCTGCCTTTATTCCCTCCCCAATAGCCACCAAAACCCTGACGTCTAATCCTGGACCAGCCCATGGGCACCAGAACCACTATGTCCCCAATGCCCCATGCTACATGTAGTCCCAGTCCCCAATGCCCCATGAGACATGCAGTCCCAAAATAATTATTCACACATTGCCCCAAACAGTGCCAGCAGGCACTGAACCACTTCCCTAACTGGGGCAGTTGCTCTTTAAATTTCCTGGAGTCAGTGCTGTGCATGTGCAGTAGTGCAGACTGCCAAAACTATTTGCATTATTTATTTAGTTCCCTGCATCTTAAGCCCAGCTGAGCCAGAACGCACCAGGCATAGGACACCAATGAGCTCAGAGGCATGGAACAACCATCCCAGAGGTGGGGACTCAAGCTTGGTGCTTGGCCCACCTGCAAGAGGCCAAGACACTGGAGTCAAGCAGCTGAGCCACAAGCTGCAAAGGGGTCCCAGATGCAAGTCCCCCAGAGTCACGGATGCAACCAGCACCGCTGGAGACAGAACCACAGCTCACAGGTAAGCCCATTTGGGGCTTACATGATTTCAAACTTCTGCCCAAGCACACAGGCCCCTTCTGTAGTCCGGTGGAGTCCATCACCTTGAAGAGCCTCCTGTCCCAGAGGCGGTTACAGCAAAGACAGTGAATGAATTTAAACACACATGAGACCGACACTACGGTAAAAGCAAACAAGCAACCTATAGGGGCGGGGTAGATTCATGGGCAGACTAGATGGATCACAAGGTCCCATCTGTTGTCATCTTATGTTCTTATGTCCCACACAAAGTGGTATCCTTTTTCCAAACACCATCCTTTAAGCCACCCATTAAACTTCTCTAGCTCATCCCTCCCAATTCTATCCTTCCTGTCCCTGCCCAACACAGGAGAACCTCAGAAAAGGCCATTGAGGCTGAGGTGCCACCAATTTGTCTCTCAGTCTACGAAAGTCCTGCTTCACCATCTCCACTGACAAGTTGCCAGATCATTGGTATCCAGATGTACCAGCTCCCAATTCCTCTCACTCCTTTTCACCATCCTCCCTATCTTCTCCAAATCCCAGATGGCAGACGACTAGAAGGCACCTGACCATACCCCTCCTTCCAACCCTCCTCCCTCCACCCTTTCCTCACCCATAATCACTGAGTCCCTAACCACTATGACTCTCCTAGTAGCCTTGCTCATGATCGTCCCCTTGGGTGCCATCACACTTTCCTGCCCTTTTCCTCTGACTGACTCAGAGTCCCCTCCCCAAGTGGGGTCAGGTAACTGAGTTTCCTCTAGGCGTGCAAAGCAGTTTGCCATCTGGATGGTGCTGGGCTGGAGAACCACCTTGTGGTTAACCCTGCCTCCCCTTCCCATCCCCCTCTCCACCACGCTCCACCCCCGAACCTGTGGGCCTCTGGGGGAGTTGGGGGATGGGCTCCAGTTGAGATGATGATACAGCTGAGATATTTCTACCCTTGCTGCCACCAGCTGAACATGAAGCTCTGCCATGGTCCTGCAGGTGGGGCAGTGCCCCTCCTCCAGAGCATATCCCTAGAGAACAGCACCCCACAACCACTATAACTGACTGCCTCTGTACCCTACACCTATACCATAGGTAACAACTTTAGCACTGAAACAGATGCCTAATTGAACGTGTAGTCATTACTCAGATAGGGTGTAGCAATAAGCTTCAACTTTAGTACAGTATTTTAAAATAAGCTGGATGCAGCAGTAGTAGCAGTGAATACCACTTCAAAACAGACTACTTAATTAACTATTGGTGCTCACCTAGATAAGATGAAGCAGTAATCATCAACTTCACACAGACCACTAAATTAAACTGGAATCAGCGGCAGTAGTAACAAGTATCACTTCAAAACAGCCTACTAAATTAACTATCAGTGCTCACCCAGATGGGTTGAGGCAGTAAACATCATCCTTAGCACAGTCTGCTAATTAAACTGGAACTAGCAGTGGTAGTGTTAAGTATCACTACAAGTAACTACTACACAAACAGCCTAGTAAATTAACTATTAGTGCACCCCCCAGATAGGGCGAATCAGTAAGCATCAACCTTACCACAGATTTCTGAACTGAACAGGAAGTAGCAGTAGTAGCAGTAAGCATCACTTCAGCACAAACAGGCTGCTAGGTTAATTTGTAGTGCTCACCCAGATAGGGTGTTGCTAGGACCTAGCTTAAGTAGGTTCAAACAGACAAGGCAATTGTGATTTTATATGCAGTTTTACCAGTGTTGACACATTCCGAGTTCCGGGCTGCCTCTTCTGGCTGACTCTCTGGCAGACTCCTGTGATGTCCTTTGCGCTCAGTCCTTCACACAGAGGGCCACAGCATGGAGAGCCATTTGGAATATCAGCCTTTTGACAAGAGAACTGGCCACATCTCTGATTGGCTGGGTGATCTGGAGGGGGAAGGGATAACTGCCGACAATGAGCAGCAGTCCAGAAATAGGCCGAGATCTGCTGGATGGTGATTGGTGGGGGGGTGGGTCTGGAGTTGGATAGAGGGCTCTTCTTGAGGCCTTGAGATCACAGAATGTCCCAAAAAATAGAAGCATCACCCAGCTTTTAATGGAGTGGGTCAGCTGCAAATTCAAATTCCATGCACCCTTCTAGCTGTGTTTACAATTCGCTGTGCAGTCAGGAGGGTGCAAGGTAACCGCCAACAGTGACCAGCAGCCCAGGAGCAGGCCGAGATGTGGAAAGCAACTGGTGGGGTGGTAGAGCCTCTGGACTTGGCTAGAGAGGTGTTGTTCCGGCCCCCAAGGTCAGAGATTGTCCAAAAGAATTGGAGTGCTTCCAAGCATTTAATGGAAGGGGACAACCACAGATTCAAATTCTGTGTGCCTCTTCTGGCAGCATTTATGATTGGCTTGGCAGTCTGGAGGGGTCAGGTACCTGCTGACAGTGAACACCAGTCTGGGAACAGGCTCAGATCTGAGCAGTAATCCGCGAGGGGAGAGCCTCTGCAGTTGGCTAGGGGGCTCTTGTTGCGAATCCTGAAGTCAGAGAATATCCCAAAAAAATAGAAGAGCTACCAAGCTTTTTTCCCGCATAGAGCTGTTTCTGCATTCCAGTGTACTGGCTGGTTCCTCAGCTCCTACTACCCCCCCTTGATATGCCAACATCTCTGTACATGCCTTACCTGTCTTGCTTCTCCATAACTTACCCCCCTGTGGTGGGGCTGGGAGAGGGTGGTCTGTTCTCTCCAACCCCAGAGTCTGGATCTGATTGGCAGGGCATGGATTTATAGCATGGGTTGAGGTGGGTGAGCAGCACTTCCTCTGTGCACAGCCCCCTGTTCTTTCCCGTCTTCTAGTCCCTGCACCAAGGTAGGTAAGCATGTAATGGCATGGATGTGCAATATGAAGATGCTGCAGGTACTTGACTGCCTGTGCCTGGCCCTTAGAGAGGTAGCCATCTGCCATGCCACCCAGTCTCTACTGGGTGGCAGTCAAGCAGCAGCACATGCTAGTCCCCCTCCATGAAGGGGGAGAGCCATCTCTGGATGCTCGGTCCTCCTTCTGCCAGTCAACCCCCAGTGCTGTGTTCATACTTCACTGCAAGCACAGTGTGAAATAAAAAACAATTAGGGAGTGCTCTGGGTCCTTGAAGTCTCGGCTGAGCCACTACAACACTTGTGCTGTGTCTGTACTTCACTGCAAGTGCAGTGTGAAATAAAAAAATAGGAACTGCTGTGAGTCCTTGAGGTTTCAGCTGAGCCACTACAGCAGCTGTCCTGTGTCTACTTTACTTCAAGCACAGTGTGAAATAAAAAAATTAGAGACTATTGTGGATCCTTGTGGTCTTGGCTAAGCCAACACAACACTTGTGCTGTGTCCATATTCCAGCAACTCTGGTCCATTCCTGACCCCAGGTCACAGGGCGTTGCAGGAAGTAAGGCATCCAGTGCCTCAGCCCTCCATGCCACTGGGCTGGGTGAGCCACCAAGCATTTAACAGAGCAGGACCACCACAAATTCAAATTCTGGGTGCCTCTTCTGGGTACATTTATGACTGGCTGGGTGGTCTGGAGGGGGCAGGGTAACCACTGACAGTGAGCAGTAATCCAGGAAATGGCCAAGATCTGGACAGTGATTGGTCAGGGGGAGAGCATCTGAAGTTGGCTAGAGGGCTCCTTTTATGACCACTGAGGTCAGAGAATGTCACAACAAATAGAAGAGCCACAGAGTTTTTAACGGAGCAGGACAGCCGCAAATTCAAATTCCATGTGCCTCTTCTGGCCATGCTTATGATTGGCTGGGCAGTCTGGAGGGGGGGAGGTGTAACCTCTGACAGTAAACAGTGTGACACTTGGCCAGCTGGTTATGATTATTTTATGATATTGGTATTATAGATACATGGTCTGTGTATGACATTTCAGAGTGTGAGGAATTTGGCCTGTAACTATTAAGTGTCTGTAGTTGAAAACCGGGCTGTAATTAAACAGACCAGAAGGAAGTAGTTAATTGGAACATCCTTCTAGAGAGACAGTTTATGGCCCTCATCACCTGCTGCTGCTTTTAAAGTTAGAACTTTAAATACGAATTTTATTACATTAGGAAAGGATGTCGTTTAGCCGATTCCTGTTGGCTATCTCACACCTGGGTGATGGACTGCAGGGTTATAAACCTCAAAGGAACTGGTTGATCAAAGACTCATAATTTCGGAAATGGGTTTTTGCTGATGTTCACATTATTTAACATACCTCCTGGTGGGAAATCATGTTTGTAATTTTATATTCTAAAAGAAGGAGCTAGATGACTCACAGAAGGGGTGTGGAGACACCGAGTTTAAACAGGTACTTGTGTCTGAAATGTGGGTCATATTATTTTGGGACTCCGAGAGAAAACAGTTCTCTGATCTAACTTAAGCACTTCCAAAGGTAATACCTTAGACAGCAAAGGTCTAAATGTATTGTGGGAGGAGTTTTTGTTTTGTACTTTTCCCTTGTTCTTTTGTGTGATTGTGAGCTCTTTGATATATTGTTCTGTGTTAACATTTTTCATATTTTTATCATCTTTAATTAATGACCTTTTCTTTGAAAGACTGCCTGGGTGTCTGTCAGTTCCTTTTTGCACGTGATGTATAGATGGTTAAGTCTGACAACTGTTCAATGGCTTGATGGTGTTACTGAGCTTGAGTAAAAAGGTAAGAATATACCTAAGGTCTGTTATAGAGTTTTAAGGGTTCATTTTGGAGACCTGGCTTGGTGCCCCTGATGAAAGATTGTTCTGCAGTCTCGAAGAGGGTACATATCTGAGCCTGTAATTGGGTATGCTAGCATAAGGTTCACAGTTTGAATCCCTGCAGAACTTGAGACTAAAGGTGATTCAGACCCAAAAGCAGACAGGAGGGTTACCCTGTCTCTTTCCCATTCACACTATTATGCTCTGAGGTTGGCACTGTGGGAGCAGAGGGCCTGACCTACGGAGTGCCTTTGTGACAGATTTGGTTGGCAGCGGTGCAATAAATTTGATAACACAAACTTTAACTGTTCAATGTGTCAGCTTAATACTGTACAACTCACTTGCAAAATAAGGCAGTGATTTATTTTTAAAAGAGAAAACAGAGCAATATAATTTTCAGTCGAAGTTCCTACCTGTTTTATTTTTTTTCAATGTGCAAGTTAGAGTAGCCATAGTTAGGGAAGAAGATGGCTTCCAACTACAGTGAGCACACTGCAGACTACCTGAAGCAGTTGTGCAAGGAGAGAGGAGTCCTGTACGAAGGGAGAGCCACCAAACAGAACCTCATGGATGCTCTGATGGCCGCTGATGCCTAGAGTGTTGAGTCACAGAATGTGACTGTAAAGGACCAAGCCTTGGGCATGGAGGGGCCAGCGGCTAGTGCAGTGTCCAGATCGGGTGAGGAGGACAGCAGGGCCAGTGCAAGGCAAGGGCCACAGCAGTGGGGGAAGGTCACCAGCATTCTGGAGCCAGAAGCCATCAGCCTGCAGATGGAGTTGCGTAGGACGGAGCTGGAGTTCCAGAGGGAAGAGAAGCGAGAGCAGTGAGCTGCAGAGAAGAAGAGGGAATGAGAACAGCAAGAAGCAGAGCATGAACAGTGAGAGGCTGACCGTGAAGAGCATGAGCGCCAGAGGCGACATGAACCAGAGAAGCTACGACTCCAACCACCAGCACCAGAGCAGGTAAATGGCTTGGCTTTAACTGGAACTACAGGACTGGGTTGCAAATTAAATTCCAAATAGATAACTAAATTTAAAGAAGGGGAGTATATGGATGCCTTTTTAAATTCCTTTGAAAAAGTTTGTATTCAGTCAAAGATTCCTAGAGGGTCCTGGAACTTCCAGCTATCCCTGCTACTTACCAGGAAAGCTTAGGATGCATTCGGTTAAATGGAAAATGAGGACAGTAATGATTACAGCAAAGTTAAAGCAGCACTTTTAAAAAAGTTTGATTTAACTGCAGAAGCATGCAGAGCTAAATTCCATAAGCTCAGGAGAAGTCCTGACATGAGCTACGAGGAGCTAGCCACGAAACAACGTCAGTGTTTAAAATGTTGGTGGGAAGGAATTGAAGCAAAATCTGTAGATAAAATTGAAAATGCTATATTGTTAGAACAATTTTTTTGGGCATGCCCAGTAGAGCTGAAAGCCTCGCTGGAGGACCAAGATCCCAAAACAGTGCAAGAGGCTGCTGACCTCTCGGACCACTATGCCAAGAGCAGACCTGCTCTGAGAGTGAATGGGGCGGGCGTGGCAGTGCAGAAAGGGAAAAGCATGCCTTCAGGGAAGCTAAAACCCTCACTGCCTCCACCGAAACCAGTTAGCCTCAGGTTTCAAAGAAAACATTTTTCTGAGAAAAGAAATGAATGTTGGGTTTGCAGAGAAACTGGACATATTGCCAGACAGTGTCCCAAAAAGATGAGCAATACGCAAAATAGGGCTAGGAAAGAAGTAGGTTGTTTGTCTGTCCCTGGAAGCATGCCTGTGAACATGAGGGAACACATGCACCTAGTCACTGTGAATGGTGTACAGACACAAGGGTTAAGAGACACAGGGGCATCCCTGGTGTTGGTAAAAGGGGATCTGGTAGAGCCTGGTCAGCTTATACCCAATAAATGTGTAACTGTACAAGGGTTCACTTGGGAGAAGACAACATTGCCCCTCACTAGTGTTCTCCTAGACTGGGGTGAAACAGGGGGAACTGTGCAACAGGTGGCTGTAGCCAAAACGTTAGCAGTTGACATCATCCTTGTCAACAATCTCAAACAAGGGATGGTGTGAGCAGTTATTCATAGCCAAGTGGGAAGGGGAAATTGTAGTTCCCTGGACCCCATAGAAGTCACTGTGGAAACCAGTGGGAGGCTGGTTCCCCAGCCTGTGTCTTCTGATATGGAGACTAATGAAAAGGGGGTAGAAATTTCCCCAGTAGCAATTAACCAAACAGCTACAAGGGTTACTCCAAAGAAGGAGGGATGACCTATTGTCAGAGGGTTAGGGATGACAGTGATCCTGAGTGCCCTGATGTTAGAGCTAAAGACTCTAGTTTAGATACTGACGGGGACCTGTCCTATGCCTTGGGAGTTTGCAACTGCTCAGAAAAGTGACCCTAGTCTAGAGAAGCTGAGGGCTTGGGCAGACTCTGACGGAGCACAGGGAGGTGATGGAAAACATAAAGTTTATTGGAAAAATGGACTGATGTATACTCAGGATGCTAAGACAGAGGGAGGGGTAATAGGCAGGCAGCTTGTCGTTCCCCAGGGGTACTGTGAGCAGTTGTTCAAGATTGCATACGGTATTCCCTTGTCTGGTCATCTGGGAATCATGCGCACTATGCAGTGGTTGGCCCAGAATTTCTATTGGCCCAACTTCACCCAGCAGGTGAAGGAGTATTGCAGGTCTTGTCACCGGTGCCAAGAAATAGGGAAGGTGGGTAAGAAAACCCAAGCTGCCCTAATTCCATTGCCATAGTGGAGGAGCCATTCCAGATGGTGGGAATGGATATTGTGAGGCCTTTAAATACCCCCAGCTCCTCCAGTAAGAGGTTCATCCTGACTGTGGTGGATTATGCCACCCGGTAGCCAGAGGCAGTTGCCCTATCCTCACTGAGGACAGACAAAATGGCAGATGCCTTACTTGGGATTTTCTCCCGTGTTGGGTTTCCGCAGGAGGTTATCACTAATCGAGGGGTTCCTTCATGTCAGACCTGATGAAATGTTTCTGGGAGAAGTATGGGGTGGTGCAGAGATGCACAATGCCTTATCACCCGCAAGCCAATGGGCTTGTGGAAAGATTTAATGGTACCCTGAAGTCAATGCTCCAAGCGTTTGCTGAACAGCATGGGAGGGACTGGGAGAAATACCTTTCCCACCTGTTGTTTGCATACAGGGAGGTGCCCCAAGAGTCGACAGGATTTTCCCCCTTCAAGCTCTTATATGGATGCCAGGTACATGGGCCCCTAGACTTGATCTGGGAGGACTGGGAAGGCAAGCACATCACCCAGGTAACTCCCATAGTGGATTACGTCCTTAGGTTTAGGGAAAGGCTGAAGGAGCTTATGGGGACAGCCCAGAGCAACCTGGCAGCTGCCCAACAGAAACAAAAAGTGTGGTACGACCGCAGAGCCAGAGCTCACTCGTACACAGTGGGTCAGGAAGTTATGGTCCTTATCCCGGTCTGGAAAGACAAGCTGCAGGCTGAGTGGGCAGGACTGTACAAAGTAGTCGAAAGGTAAATGACGTGAACTATATCATAGAGTTACCTGACAGAAGACATACAGAAAGAATGTATCATGTCAACATAATGAAGCCATTGCTAACAGGGATTTATTTATTTATTTGCTTTTGTTAACCTGGTAAGCACACTAGACAGCCAAGGGCCTATTTTCAGGTGCGACCCGGGAGATTACAAAGTACATTACAAGGTACATACATGAACATCAGGCAAATACAAGTGAAGGATTACATTACATAGAATTAGCACAACAGGGACTTTACACGCATCAGATTTCATCAGGCAAATAGTAGTGAAGAGTTAATATAAAGTGACCAAAACACAGGGACATTGTAAGGCAACAATACCAAAAACTGGTATTACAATACAGTATTAAACATTGCAGTCAGTAGGAAGAAGTGCAGGGTGAATTCATTGCTCCAGGCAGCAAGTTGTAAGGCTAGCAGTTAGAATAAGGAGGAGTCACAGCTGGGATAGAGTGGGCCCAGTGCGAGAGAAAGGAGTGCACAGTTATAGTGCTCACCCTGTTTTGCTGGTGGGCCTAAATGGTCCATTTTTATATATGCTGTGAGAACAGGAGGAATATGAGCACAGTTGTGCTCTGCCCACATCGTAATGTTTAGGTAGCATCTCAGTTAGCTGGGGCATCTCAGGCTGAGAGAGTTTGTCTAGTGCAGAGACAGGTGGCAGCCGCTTTGAGAAAACCCCAGAGGGAGGCTTTAAAGCTCTGGTGCGAGGGAGAGAAGCGAGTGCTAGTTGGAAGAGAGTTCCAAACCCTGGGCGCATACGCAGCGAAGGCTCAGTCACCCATTTGTGTGCGGGTTTTAGGTACCAGAAGGGCATGGGAGCCGCTGGATCACAGGCTGTAGGAGGGTGTAGCAAGAACAAGGGTCTCAGCAAGGTTTTGAGGGGTGGCAGTTCTGATATTGTCAATGAGAGTTGCCCACGACATAAAAGCGTGAGTTTCCGTGGAGCTACCTGCCGGTGTAAAGCTCACAGCGGTGAGGAGGTGGGGCTGAGGAGCCAAATGGCATATGTTGTTGTATGCTGAGTCCCACTTTACTAGACTACTTTTGCAATGTGGGAGGTGATTAGTCCAGAAGCAAAGCATGGGTAGGAGGACTCCCCTGGCTAGAGCAAGATGGGCAGCTGGAGTTAGACAGCTTTTTGCTCTGTAAGCCTGACCTAGCTTGCTGTTTGAGGCCTTGCATGTATTTCATATGTGCATGACATTGTGTTTGCAGTATGTAGTCCTGGGGAGGGGATGGACGAAGGAGACCCCCTTTTGGACATGCTAGAAGAAAGCAAGTGGGAGTCCTCTGTGGAGGCAGTTACATTGTCACCCCAGCTGGCCCCGGACAAGATCCAGGAAGTAAGGGAGGTTTTAGCAGACTTTGCCCCACTGTTTAGTGCCAAGCCTGGACTAACTCCCTTAGCGATGCACATTGTAGAGACAGGGACACAGACACCCATACGGCGGACAGCATATCGTGTTTCAGGGGCTGTCCAAAAGGAGGGAGGTGGAGGAAATGCTGGATTTAGGGGTAATCCAGAAATCCCACAACTCCTGTGCATCACCAGTAGTCCTTGTGCCCAAGCCAGATGGCTCTACTCATTTCTGTGTGGACTATCGTGGACTGAATGCAGTCACAAAGTCAGACGCCCACCCAATGCCCTGGATGGATGAACTCAAGGACGAGTTGGGAGGGGTGAACTACCTTATGACTATTGACCTGACAAAGGGGTACTGGCAGGTAGAGTTAACTGACAGAGCTAGGGAGAGAAGAAGAAGAAGAAGAAGAAGAAGAAGAAGAATTAGTATTTATATAGCTTTTCATACATCCAAAGCGCTTTACAAGCAATGCTAGACTGGTAGTGAAGTGACTGAATGTGTGGTGGCGGCCATATCGCACATCATCACCAACACACAGCCTGGATAATTGCATGAACCGGTTTATGGGAAGGGGAATGTTGGCCAGGACACCGGGAATGTTCCCTACTCTTTGCGAAAAGTGCTCTGGGTTCTTTTACTTCCACCTGGACACCCACCAGGACAACACCAGGATGGGTAGAAGGGACCTCGGTTTAACGTCTCATCCAAAGGACGGCACACCCCAGCAGTACAGCACCCCCCAATACTGCACTCGGATGCCAGCGATTTTTAGGTGCAAGTCCAATCCCAGTGTGGGACGAGAACCCACGACCTTCTGGTCCAGAGGCGGATGTGCTACCAACTGAGCCACGCTGACACCAGAGGTTGTCCTTCATCACTCTGATAGGCTTATTTGAATTTAAAGTAATGCCTTTGGAATGAAGAATGCCCCAGTCACTTTCCAGGTTGGTGAACCAGGTGTTAAATGGTGCTGAAGAGTATGCCATGGCATACCTGGATGACATTGCCATCTTTAGTGCCAGCTGGGGAAACACCTGTCCCACCTTAGGGAAGTGCTAGGTAGGATACAGAGGGCCGGGCTCACTGTCAAAGCTGAAAAGTGCCAGGTAGCCATGGCTGAAGTGGCATACCTCGGGCATGTTGTAGGCTGGGGACAGCTCCGTCCCAACCAAGTAAAAATAGAGGTGATCAAGGAATGGCCCAGACCAGAAATGTAGAAGCAGGTCAGGAATTTTCTAGGGACAGCAGGGTACTATAGGAAATTTGTACCCAATTACAGTGCCCTGGCTGCTCCCCTATCTGACCTGGTAAAGAAAAAGATGCTTAAGAAAGTTACCTGGGAACCAGCCTGTGAAAAAGCCTTTACCAGACTGAAGGAGGCACTGTGCAGTGCTCCTTTGTTGACAAGTCCTGATTATAGCAGACTCTTTATAGTCAAGACTGACACCTCAGACGTAGGTATTGGGCAGTACTGAGTCAGACAGCCAACCAAGGGAAAGATCACCCAGTAGTGTATCTGAGCAAAAGGTTACTTCCCAGGGAGAGCAGGCTACATATCTGAGGCTGTAAGAGGGTACATGTCTGAGGCTGTAATTGGGTGTACTAACATAAGGTTCACAGTTTGAATCCCCCCCCAGAACTTGAGACTAATGATGATTCGGTCCCAAAAGCAGACAGGAGGGTTACCCTGTCTGTTACCCGTTCACACTATTGTGCTCTGAGGTTGGCACTGTGGGAGCAGAGGGCCTGACCTGCAGAGTGCGTCTGTGACAAACAGTAGTCCAAGAACAGGCTGAGATCTGGATGGCAACCCCTGAGGTCAGAGAATCAAGTTTAAGCTGCAGGCTGCAGGGATTCTGTTCTGAATAGTGTATCCTGCCAAGATGCTACTTATCACTGAGGTTGATATAGACTGGTTCAATTCAGCAAAGGAGGCTGCCACAGAGTTGCCTGCCATTTTTTCCAATCTTGTTCCCACTCCACTGCACCAGGGTCATGAAGGCATGTGAGTGGAAAGCCTTGACTTGATTACAGTAATGCTGTGAGTACCCTTTGCTTGCTCTTCTCTTTGCATGGCTGTATCCTTCATACTTTAAGACAGTTTACATTCATTCCTTGAGCTGCAGAGTACCTGATTCAAACCCATTAATTCAGACAACTGTGCCAGGTTACTTTGGTGCCTTCCTTCCTTCCCCCCCCCCCCCGAGGATCTTCTCATATTCTAATAGCTAGTGGTTCTATTGCTATTGCAAACAGAAGGGGGGAGAGGGGGCACCCCTGCCTGGTATTCCTCCCAAGCCGGAATTCCTCCGATAGCTGGCCATTCACCAGGACCCTCACTGTTGGCGCCTGGTAGAAAGATCCCACCATTTGAATATACTTGTCCGCAGGCCAAATTGTGCTAGAACCTCCAACATATAGTTCCATTCTGTTCTGTCGAATGCTTTCTCGGCATCCATGGACAGGACACAAGCCCACCCAGGATGTCGAGATCTCCACCAAATTACATTCAGCCATCTCCTCATATTGTGGTAGGACAACCTGCCCTGCAAGAAGCCTGTTTGGTCTGAGTGGACTATTAGTGGTAGTATCTTTTCTAGCTGGAGGGCCAATACCTTTGTCAGGATCTTACAGTCACAATTTAATAAGGAGATTGGTCTGTAATAATAATAATAATAATAATATTCTTTATTTTTAATGCGCTTTTCAAAAAATCAAAGCGCAGAACAAGTTATAGGATCACATCATAATAAAACATTACAATACAAATTACAATAAAAATTATTAATACATTACATCAAACAGCATGAGACAATAATAAAATCAAACCAAATCAGTCAGTCTCTTCCCCATAAGCCTTAATCCATAAGAAGGATTTTTAAGGCTTGTTTAAAACCCCCAACTGTCGCACACTCTCTAATCCGACGTGGTAGAGAGTTCCAGAGGGTCGGAGTCACAAACGCAAAGGCCCGGGCACCCAATGATTTCAAAATAACTCTCAGAATCTCCAGCAACCCCTCGCCGGCTGAGCGGAGCGGTCGCTCCTGGAGATAGGGAACCAGGAGCTCTTTCAGGTAGTCAGGGCCCAAACCATGCAGGGCTTTGTAGGTCAACAGACCAACTTTAAAGGTGATCCACCACTGAACCGGCAGCAAGTGCAGATTCCGCAGCACCGGTGTAACATGAGAAAAATGAGAAGTCCCAGTTAACAACTGGGCTGCAGAGTTCTGCACCAGCTGCAAGCAGTGGATATCAACCCCAGGAAACCCTAAGTAAAGGGAGTTGCAGTAGTCCAGACGCGAGGTCACAAAGGCGTGGATCAGCATAGGTAGGTCCCAGATGGAACAAGGTGCTTGATCCTAGCGATGTTCCTAAGATGGTAAAAGGAAACTTTAACGATGGCCGACACTTGATCACGTAGTGTCAGCCGATCGTCAAGAATCACCCCTAGGTTCCGCACCCGTTCAGAGGTGGGGAGCTCCACACCCCCAGGAATAAACCTGAGGGATGGTTCATCCCCCACCCTCCTATCTGGTGACCAGGATTCACAACCATCACCTCTGTCTTCCCGGGATTTAACTTCAACCAGCTGGACCTCATCCAACCTTGGATTTCACCGAGGCAACTATTAAACACCGAGAGTGCCCTATTCTGGTCAGGTGCAAAAGACAGGTAGAGCTGAGTATCATCGGCATAACAATGAAATTCCAGCCCATACCGTCTTACAATGTCTCCGAAGGGAAGCATGTACACCGCAAACAACATGGGAGACAGCACAGAGCCCTGAGGCACCCCACATGACAGAGAGACAGGATTGGAAGAAAACACTCCTGATACCACCCTCTGAGTTCTACCGGTGAGAAAAGATGTAAACCATCTGAGGACTAAACCTGAATGCCCACAGATGATTCTCAGGTGCTCAAGCAGAACCCCATGGTCTGCAGTGTCGAATGCTGATGACAGGTCCAAAAGGACCAAAATGGACCATTTTTTCTGGTCTCTCGCCATCAGGAGATCATTGAGCACCCGAACCAGCGCAGTCTCGGTGCTGTGCCTCTTTTGAAAACCCGATTGAAGGGGATCATATATGCTATGGATGGTCAAGTGATTGTCTAACTGGGTAGCCACTACTTTCTCAATTACCTTCCCAACAAAGGGAAGATTTGAGATAGGCCGGTAGTTACCGAGGAAGTCAGGGTCCAAAGAAGCCTTCTTCAACACTGGTGTCACCACTGCCTCCTTCAGGGAGCAAGGATATTCACCAGAGTCTAAGGAGCACCAGACTATCCTCGTCAGAACCGGGAAGATAATCTCCCCACAACCCATAACCAAGGCTGTGAGGCCCGGATCTAAACTACAGGATGTAGTGCGCATACCACGGAGGATCCTCATAACATCCTCGATTTCCGGCCTCTTGAAGAAACTCCAGGAAAAGAGAGGGCATGTGACCGGGGCCAGGTCCACGGCCGTTTCCACAGAGAGTGTCATGCAGGTCTCCACCCTGATGTCTTTCACCTTATCTGCAAAGAACCAAGCGAGCTCCTCGTACTGAAATTGTGAAAAAGCTCTACGAACCTGCAGACAGGCTGGGTTGCACAATCTGTCTACGGTTCGAAAGAGCTGAGCCGGTCGGTTCTGAGCAGCAGCAATTTCCCCGGACAGGAATATTGCCTTCTTATGGGCCATTGCTGACTGGTAGAGTTTATAATGCTCTAACAGTCTAAGGTGGTCGACATCTAAGCCGGATTTCCACCAACACCTCTCTAACCTGCGTCCAGGTTGGCGCATCTCCCTCAAGTCCCCATTGAACCATGGGGACTGGAATGAAGGAGAGAGGATGCACAGATGGGAGCAATAGAATCCAGGGCATTGGTAATGGCCTTGTATAGAGCCACAACCAAGGCCTCAGGATCCATGCTCGTCATCGGAATTCTGATAGGTCAAGCACAGAATAGACTATCGGGAGTCACATCCCGTAGCGGGCGGTACTTTGACCATCTCCACAGGGTCTACGCATGGGGTGCTGAAATTGAATCTCACAGTGTGATGATCAGACCATCTGACAGGTTCCACCCCACACCGGAGGCTTCCATCCCCAGGAGGAAAACCAGATCAAGGGAATGGCCGCATTTATGAGTGGCAGAGGTAACAACCTGTGAGAGGCCCAATGAATTCATCAATTGGAGGAAGTGCTGTCCAAAATGCGAGAGTTCATTCGTCGATCCAGGCATTGAAGTCGCCCAGCACCATCAACCTGGGAGACTCCAATACCAGGTCAACGACGAAGTCCGCCACTTCCTTAAGGAATGGCTTCTCATCCCCGGGTGGATGGTAGATGAGAGCCACTTTATAGCCCCCATCTGCCACTACAACACATTCGAAAGATCTGGTCTCCTCAACTGGAACACTAGTGAGACCCAATTCTGTCTTAAAGCAGACTGCAACTCCCCCACCCCTACGATCCAATCTCGGGCGGTGTAGATAAGCACTCCACGGGATCTTTACCTGGCTTAGGAATAACACAAATATTTGCTTCACAGCAGGTCTTGGGTAGCCCCCTTCCCCACTTGCCTTCTCCATTAAATCTCTTTAGGGTGTATCCAATTTTCCTCTCAATTCTTTATAATATTCTGCCCCCAAATCATCTGGGTCCACTGCCTTACCCCTCTTGAAACATCCTATTGCCCTGTGCACCTCTGCCACTGTAATTGCTGCCCCAAGTGCTATTCTATGCTCATTATTTAGTGTAGGGATATTCAACCCATCTAAAAATGCTCTCATTGCCTGATTCAACCCCTGACATTCTGCTTGATAGTGTGAAGGTTTTTAATTACTCACCATCAAAAAGTTTAATGTAGTATAACTAAAGAAATACTTAAAGATTGTATTTTACTATCTGTGAGGGAGAGGTACAACTAGATACATTGGCCTTGCCATGCACCACAAAGGGCATGTACCAAGATGCACAAGTAAACGGAGTGCTCCCTGCTCAAGCTGGACACACAAGACTGGGATTCAATGTCCGTGACTGGATTGATACATGGCTTTGTAGTTCGGTGTAAGGCATTCTGCCACCTGAGGGGGGGTAGACCTCATCTGGACTACGAGCTTTCAATTGGAAGACACAAATGGTCCCATGTTCTGTTGCACCAGGGTATCATATTATGTAATAGCCTACAGAAGGATTGCAGTGTCCCCCTTGCAGAAGTGTTTTTGGCTTTTCACAGGCCAGAAAGGGTCCTGTGAAAAGTATAATAGGACTGACTTCCTGTTTTGTGGAGGGTCTCAAAGACCATATGTAAAAGAAGGTACCAGTGCCACAGTAAATTCTTAAAAAGTAAGGACATTTATGGCAAAAATTATGTTAATGCTTATTAGGGTTACTACCACACAAAACTCAAATCCTACAAAGGTCAGAAATAAATTATTAGGGTTGTCAGGCCAATGCACATAAAATTTGGAAATATGCTATAAGGGTCCCATAGCCTTCTAGTCTCCTCCACCCTCATAATCCAAGGCAAAGTTACAGATACTGGGCCATACATTACTTGTCTAGTACCTGATACAGGGCCAACATATTCTAAATGTGTAAATAGCAGCCCTACTCCCCACCCTCTCTCCTCATCTCATTACCCAAGGCTCTTCTCCGGGTCTGGTTCCATGCTACATGTCTGTGCTGCTTTATGTGTGCAATCAGATTGTCACCACAGCCGGATTATGAAGGCCATTTCATGATCATGTGTGTTTTACTGTTTGGATGTTTTCTGATATAACCAGTATGAGTATGAGTATGAGTTGCCAGATGAATAAAATGTACTTGTACGGTTAATAGTAGCTCTGCCTAAAGTTATAAAATGTGTTTGCTAAATGTGTTTGTGCCATGTGTTTTGGAATGTTAACGAGGTGAATCCTGCTTTCATGTTTATGCAATGTGTTTATGCTTGGTGAGCTTATGTCTGGGTGCCTAGATTTGCACCTTGGTTGCCCATAGGCCCGGAGGAATCCTGGCCAATATTTCCCACCCACTAGGGGCATATTAATAAGGGCTTTTGTCCACCAAAAGTAGTCTTCTGCTCAGTTCCAGTCTAAAGTGTGTGCTCTTCCATCTGCAACCACCCGAGGGGGCCTGTGGGGCTAGGGATGGTGACAGGGTCCCTGGGTCAGTTGGCACTGGCTCCCTCCAGTGGGAGTCTCTAGAGGCTTAGGGCCCTGTGGGAGTCTCAGATTGGGGACAGCAAGGGCCCATTGGGGACTCACCCTCAGGCAGTGTCTCCTGATGGCATCTGATCCACTTGTCCTGTATTCCTGTGTGACGGAGGTGTAGCAAACAGTTCCTGTGCTGGCAAAGGGACATCTGGCCTAGATAAAGAAGTGGCCACATGAATAATGGGTGGAGTATTGGAACAGTTGGTTTGTACCCCAGAGAAAGGATAGTAAGTCACTGTTGTCAGTGACTTTTTTAGGTTCTCTATGACTCCCAGTGAATGCGTGGATGGTTTGGGGGAAACCACTGAGATAGCCATTTACCTATTTTTTTAATTTATAGTTTATTGTGCTTTTTTCTTGAATACATAGCTTACATTTACTTCATCAAAGAAATCTCCCATCCCATCCGGAGCTGACACAGAAGAAATTTGCTCCCGTGGAGTACAGGCTAAATCAGAAAACAGAGATTTACTCACATATATTGCAGGTAGGTCTTCAGAACCAGCTCATGTGCCTCTTTAGAGTTCATTCTCACCACCCTGCACTCTTGGTAACACTGGATCAGTTGTGTTTCAACAGCTTCTGAATAAACATACCTCAAATTAGGAATTCATGCAAAATATACAATGGATGTAGGTAAACATGAACAATAATTAACAAGCAATATTAAACATAAATTAGATAAAATGAATGCTGGCTTACATTATGCAGTAGGCCCCTAGGATCGTCTTCCTCTTCCATCATGCTGGTAGTTGGTGGGGTTGGAGGAAAATCTGCAATACTGGCAATGGTTAAGATCTAATTACTAACTTATGTGGTCAGCCCTGGGTTTGCACCTCCCAACCTCCTATGGTGGCACTATTAGGGCTGCTGGATACAAGGTAGCACCCCATGGAGGCCACTTCAGCACCTCCTGAGATGAGCTTCAAAACCATCCATTGCCCTTTGATGTGACATGCGAGTGTTTTACCTTAGTGCAATACAGTATATAGCTGTGCAACTTGTCAGTGTGCTATTGTCCATACCCCCCCCCATAGCATCCCTGTTAGCATGGTCTGTGGTGAATCCCCGTATTCCTGCCCTCTCTATCACTTGAGAAGCACTCCTGACACACTCCTCCTAAGTATATCGCCCATCCTCAACCTCAAATAAGCAGGCTTGCCGACTACATTGACTGTGTTCTTTTATGCAGAGGTGCATTTTTTATCAGGCACTTGCCTGCAGTCCTAATGCACTACCCCTCCTTTCTAGCCACTGCGAGCATGGTAATCTGGATGAGCCTATGGAAGCGATTGTACACTTGGATTTTCATCTCCCTCATCACTGTCCCTCTTATGTCATTACTTCTCAGCCCTACAGTGCCCAAGAGTGCCTCAATTCCTCAGTTGCCACCACCAAGGATGATACAGTGCCTTGGTTACTTCCCCATGCCTTTTCTTCAAGCTGCTCAACCTGAAATGATCTACCTCCAGTAGGAGAGAGACAGAGAGAGGTAAAACAAAGAATTATGCCCCTGCTGAACCACTCTGTATCTCAAGCTATCAAGTCACAATCCCGCCATCCCACACTTCAAACCACATTGAATGTCTGCACCATCAGCTAGCTCCCCCCTTCCCATCTGATAATTATGCTGCTCTACACAAACTACATTCTGCCTCAAGTGGGGAAAAAAATATATCTGTGTTGAGCCGCTCACCTGCTCGAGCTGTCAGGTTATCCTCCTCCCAACAGCTGCGATGTAGACCACCACATTAGATTCCTGTGCCATCAATGGCTCATGAACCCCTCCCTACCACAGACCACTTCACAGTTTTAGTGGTTTCCAATAAAAATTCCTCAAGTTTCCTCCCTTTCTGTCTCCCACACATGTCTCCAATGTATAGTGAAGAAATTAAAGTAGTACCTGGTGGATGAAAAGAAGACTTGTCCATATAGAAAATGACAGTTTGAGTCCCAGTCCAGTCAGTCATTTCAGTCTGTTTTGAAACATTTAAGTCCATGAACCTAAATGTCCAGTGCTTTTGTCCCTTCAGTCTTCTGGTGGTGGAACCTGTCAGATGGTCTGATCATCACATTATAGGGTTCAGTTTTGAGCCCCAATAGACCTGCCCCTACGGAGATGGTCCGGTACCGCCCTTTGCGGGATTTGACCCCCTGATGGTCTTATGGAGGACCTGGACCTATCGGGGAGTTTGAGTGTGAGCTTGGATCCAGAGGAGCTTCTTCTAGCCTATAATAAGGCAGTCATGGCTGCACTGGATTCCATAGCTCCTGTACGAGTTTGCCCCCTTACCCTTCGCCCTCGGTCACCATGATTTGATGGGCCCTTGAGGGAGATGAGGAGAGTGGGAGGAAGGTTGGACCGATGCTAGCGGAAATCTGGCCTGATCAATGACAAACTTAGATTGATGTTCCATTATAGGGACTATCAATCCGTGGTCTCCCATAAGAAGGCAGAGTTCCTGTCCAGGGAGATTGCGGCTGTGAGAAATCTACTGGCTCAGCTCTTCCATATTGTGGACAGGCTGTGCAATCCAGCCTGTCTCCAGAATCAGGGAGCCTTTTCACATTTGAAGTGTGATGAGTTCGCTTGATTTTGCATGGATAAGGTTGGTGGCATCAGGTCGGAGATCAGCATAGCTCGCTCAAATGGGCAGAGCTGTAATCGGTGGGAGATTGCAGCCACCCAGTCAGCCTGGTCCAACTTTGATTGGTTGGCGATCGGGGATGTTGTGAAGATAATCCAGAGTTTGCAACCTACTTACTGTAGTTTGGACCCAGGTCCAACACACCTTCTGGTGGGGTGTGTGAGGTAATTGGACTGGTCCTTGCGACAATTGTCAGGTGTTCGTTAGAGACTGGGGTGTTTCCAGACACTCTGAAGGAGGCAGTGGTCCACCCCCTTCTAAAGAAATCTTCTCTTGACCCCGACTGGCTCGCACACTACAGGCCTGTCTCTAGCCTGCCTTTTGTGGGCAAGGTTATTGAGAAGGCAGTCATGTTGCAGCTTGAGGAGCATCTTACCACCCATGATATCTATGATCCACTCTAGTCTGGGTTTTGGAAGAGGAATAGTACTGAGACGGTGTTAGTTCAGGTGCTTAATGATTTTCTAATAGCGAGAGATCGGAGGAGTCTTTTCATCTTGGTCCTCCTTGATCTCACTGTAGCATTTGACACCGTGGACCATGGGTTAGTGCTAGAGTGCCTGCGACTATTCTGCGGACTGTCTGGTACAGTCCTCAGATGATTTCAATCTTTCCTCACAGGCAGAACACAGAGAGTGGAGTCATTTTTTTTCCTCGGCCCCTCACCTTCTTCTTTGTGTGGTGCCGCAGGGCTTGGTGCTTTCACTCATGTTGTTTGTGGTGTATGTGCTGCCATTGGGAGACATTATTAGGCAGTACAGGCTGAGTTTTCACTGCTATGTAGATGATACTCAGCTGTACATGTCCTTTGTACCCGCGCATAATGATGCTATCTCGGTCTTTAATAACTACCTTTCTGAGATCCAGGACTGGATGTGTGCCAACTGGCTTCGGTTAAATCCGGATAAGACTGAGGTGTTGGTTGTGGACCCAGTTCATCAGGTAGAGGGGTGGATGGCTGGGAAACCATCTGGACTTTGGCTGGGAGGTGACCAGCTGTTAACCTCTTACTCGGTGCAGAATCTGGGTGTTGTGTTTGATGAAGAGGTGACTCTGAAGCCTCAGTTGATGGCCGTTGTCAAAACCTCTTTTTATCATCTGAGGAACATCGCCCGGATAAAACACCTGGTCCCTCCTGATGACCTTCCAATGTTGGTCCATGCTTTTGTGACCTCTAGTCTTGATTACTGCAATGCCCTGTACCTCGGGCTACCAGGGGTGGACCATCGTGCCTGCAACTGGTGCAGAATGCAGCAGCCAGATTGCTGACTGGCTTGTTAAGATCTTGCCATGTCACATCTGTGCTCCACAGCCTGCACTGGCTACCAGTGAGGTGGAGGATCACCTTCAAGGTCAGATTACTTACCTATAAGGCCCTACATGGACAGGGACTGCAGTACCTGTAAGACCTCCTTGGTCCCTACTACCCCCTTTGTCCACTGATGAGGGATTGCTAGAGATTCTCAGGGTTCGCCTGACTACATCGGGAGCGAAATCATTTGCTTTTGCAGCCCTGACCCTGTGGAATTCTCTACCTCGCCAGATAAGAGAGTGCCCATCCATTGAGGCCTTTAAATCTGCCTTAAAGTCACATCTTTTTAATTTGGCATTTTTTTGATATTTGAGGCCCTGCTGTTTGTGCTATTGTTTTAAGAATAAGATTTCGATATATTTATTTATGTGTTTTTATTTATGATTGTACAACGCTATGATCAGCCTGGAATAGTGTTTAATAATTGAAGGGATTAGCCCAGGATTATGTGGGGGAAGAGCTCCTCCCCCACAGCCTATTTAATTAAAGCAGCTGACTCCGCTCTGCTTAGCAGAGAGTCGCACCACTGTTTGTGTAGCCGCTGGTCAGTGGCTGCCTTCCTTACCCGCCTGTCCTGCCATTTGTTTTTCCTCATTCTCCGCTCATTTGCTTCCTTATTTGTTTGTTTTGGGATCTAGCTCTGTTATGCCTGCTGCCATTTTCTTCCTTTCCCTTTCTCCTGCGTTTCCTCGTCCCCCCCATTTGGTTTGTTCTCTTTTGTTTGTTCTTTTGGGGTCTGGGTCCATTCTGACTACTACTGTTTGCTCTATTTGCTTCCTTTTCTCATGTTTTCAGCCCTGGTGTCGTTGCCTCCCCTTTCAGGCAGCCCAGCTCCATGCGTAGTTTGTTGCCACTTCGTTCTTGCCTCCGATTAGCCTGGGGGTTTCTTTATCTCGCCACTGCGCCGACTACCTGCTCCTGTGCACAACAACCTATGCATCTGGATTCTCCTCCTGCTCCAGCTGCCGCTGCCAGATCAACCTCACTTACCCCCATCAAGCTGCTTCCTGCTTAACTCAAATGACCTCTACCGCAACTCGTTCTGTGCTTCTAGGTGCTGCCTAGCTCATTCTTCCAAACTCCATTGAACTGTAAGCATTTCCATACCCATAGCTAGAGACAGCTTGAGTGTGTTTGTGCAGTGCAGGGTTCTGGTATTACTCACTGTGACAAACTACTGATCGGCTCCGGCACTACTACTTCCTGGTTTGTATTCACGGCTCCTCACTTGTCAGCCATGTCCGACTCGAATGGAATCGACCCCATCTGCTAATTTGCTTGCTCTGCTTCCTAGCTTACAGACTCGCCCTCTGGTGGAATTTCTAACCGCGAGTCCTTGCTCCCTGGCTGGGATGCTTTCCAGATCTAACTTTACACAGGAATCAGACTGTTCCCTGCATAGCACAGTATTTGTATATCCAACTGCAGCATTACTCTCTCATTTCCATTTTATTGAGGGCCATCACCGCATGGGTATTCTACTTTTCTTCGCTAGATGACACTGTACTTCAGCTGAGCTTCCAGCTCACTGGGTTGTTTTCCAACTCCTCTTACTGGGCTATGGGATGTTATGATACTTATTGTACTACTACTGACATTCTACCACATTGGAATCCTTCCAACTGTTACTAGCACTCGGTATTGGATCTGTTTTCTTTAGGATAGCACTGTGTCTTCTGCGTTGCCTTTTACAGCTGCCAGGTGGCAGTTAGCACTTTTCAATAACGCCCTGCAATCTACTGTGCCATAGCTGCTTTCATGCTCTGCAAATTGATTAGTCCCTGATTACTTGTTCCTGCCTTCATCCACACATGCCTACGCCATCCTTCGTTCTACTGACCTCCGTGTAAGTCCACTAATTACTATTGCTTGCTGACCTGCATGACGTCTACACTTGCATACGCAACCATTGCTTCTCGCCTGCGCAAACCATCACTTTATGCCTACTGCTATCCCACGGCTTCGGCCTCTGGGATTCTGCTGCACTCGTTCTGCACCAGCCTTGCATGGCCTGAGCACTCACTGCTCATTTCAACGTTCAGCATGACCATGGACTTACTCCTGAATCTTCGAACCACCGCACTCAATCTTCTATTCTTTGGACGCTTTGCCCTTCTTCCCTGCTACTACATCTGCATCGTGCAGCATGCTTGCTACTACAACTTATGTACAGGTTCACTTCTTTATCTTACTTGCTCGTATTACCTGCTTTGCCCTCCCAGGACTTGGAGGTCCTCACGACTAACTTGCCATTATAATCTACTGCGCTTCTCCTGAGCTGGCATTCATCTAACCTATGTTTCCTTATTTGCTGAGATCCCTGTCTACCAGGACATGACCCTCTGCATTGCATGCAGTTCGACATTCAACTATCGCATTTCATCAGACCTGTGCCCCTACAGGCCCGGAGGTCCTCTGTTCCTATATGTTACTGTACTATACTCATCTGCTTTATGATCTGCTTTCACCCATCAGGCTGGGAGGTTTCCATACTAATTGCCTGCTTCTATAAACTGCCTTCGCCCGTCGGGCTGGGAGGTTTACCTACTACTCATCTGCTTCTATGACCTGCCTTCACCCATCGGGCTGGGAGGTTTACCTACTTCTGCCCTTCTTCTGCCTCACCCTGCTTGGGGCCTGGAGTTTCACACATGCTACTAAACGCTTACCTGCTGCTGGTTCAGCCAGCTGGAAGCTCCTTCCCTTGGATTCGCATCTGGCCATTTCTTCGATCATCTGTTCTTGGATGCTTGCCCTGCCGCTTCTGTATGACATTACTGATGCTTCACCTTTCCGAGATGCTTAGTTGAGCTTCTCTTGAAGAACTTCCTTATCCTGGTTGTGTTTTACCGCTTCTTGGACCCTGTGACGCTACTCCATTGACTGCACCTTTCCGTTCTCTCCATCTGGGACTTTTATGCTCGACTATTCAAGTTTCATCAAGTTATTGTTGCCTCAGACATTGACTACCTGCAGTTCGGATGTTATTCCTCTCGTCCAGTTTGCCATATCTCTGCCTCAGTCTTCCATGCGATTCCCTGCCTTCCTTGATCTGGATACATCGGTCCTCAGCATCATTACATTCTCTAAGTCTGCCTTACAGCTGCAATACTACTGTGCTCCAAGATGATTCAGGATGCGTCTCATGGAGGCTCTATGCCGCTCTTAATTTATTAGCTGACCCTCGTAGGTATAGCTGCATCCGTGTTACCTAGAGCTACTTGCCTCTCGTCCCTCTACAGTTGATTGATTGCTGTGCATCTCATCGAGGGACTATCTTCCACACTTGATTTCTGCCAGCAGACATTCCTGGGTCTGGCTGAGCTTCACATACTGGAATCAGCTGCCTTTCTCATACCGCACCAGCTATCAGTTTAGCTGCACTTTCTTCAGGGGCTGATTGCCACGTCCTGTTCCTTCTCATCTGCCTTCGGGGGGTGCAATCCCTGCTCCTACTACCTCTCACTTCGGATTAGCAGTCCAACTGAATTGCTTACTTTTTGGGCTCACCATATTCTACTACTTAAATGCTTCATACCTCGCACCAGTGTCTCTGAGTATCCTCTACAGCTTGCCGTTATTCCAGCTCAGCTCTACAGTCGTTGCCTTCATATCAATTCCTAAGGCTATAGTTCACTTATCAGAATTGGATTCATCAGTCGGTAGCCTGGCTGCAAGACTTCTCTCATTACACATACTATACAAGCCTTCTATTAGAAATCAGGAAGTCGTACTACTTCTATTTATCCTGCCTCGTTGACGTCAAGTTTGGATGTAACTATCTGCATCTGGTCTCCTGTACTGAACTCGTCAGTCATCAGCTTCATCTCCACCATTATACATCCCTGGATTATGCCCTCTATCATTGAAATCTGGAAGAAGGTTCTTCATATATCCGCTATCCATCATTTTGAATTGTACATGGATTCTTGGGCTCGGACTTTATTAGGAGGAAATTACTTCACTGGACATTTACAATTCAGTTCTTTCTTAAACTTCGTTAATCTGGATTAAAATTCTACAAATTAGAATTCAGATTTAGCTGATTAATTTAGTTTAATTAGGATGTCTCTCCTTTAGTATGCCCAGACGGATGGGCAGGTCAGTAGCCATGGGTCCTCAGAGGTTTCCCCGCAAGGGGGTTTTTCCTCTCCTGAGTGCTACTGGTCACACTCTCCAGAGTTGGAGGAGGTGGTCTTCTATTCCTATCATTATTAGGTGTTTCAGGCATGACTTCTTCAGCATTCAGTTACAGATCAATCGTTGATATTATATTCTTTTTGGGGCTTTCATAATTCTAAACCAAGCCTTCTTCCTACAGGTGGGATACACAGAAAGGCCAAAACCATCAAATATTATCAAACGACTCAATTTAAGCATTCAAGTACCTAAGCATAAATCATTCTATACTACTACCTAGTAAACATTGTCCTCTTAATGCTGACCTCTGTATCCAACAACCATCTACATCATTCCACTATATATGTTACATAAGCACTGAGTTATGAACCACACATAAATAAATGTTGTTTGCTTGTTTACTTCTGGCTTGCATCCCAGCTACATCTGCTCCTCTTCATCTCCTGTTGCTTCTCTGGCACTTCTGCTTGTCAATGACTTTCTTTGGGAAATCAAGCTCCAGCTATCACTCCGCTGCCTGTCACTCTACTGGGTGCTGTGGGCCACTTTGGATTTGGCTCAACTATTTGTCCTCCTCCCACAGGCATCTTCAGTACCAGGCCCTCTGTAGCATTCAGGATGAATTACTGGACTTTCTTCAGTCATGAAAATGCCTGCATCGTTTCACCAATCATAAGTTGCAGAGTAGCCAGAGGACCCAATGAACATTTTAGTCCCTTTTCCCTTACAAGATCTCTGATTCTATCAAAAGATTTGTGCTTGTCAATGACTTTCTATGGGAAATCGAGCTGCAGGGAGAGTCTCGCTCCTTGCCAGTACAGTTCTTTTTTTGTGTGTACTTTTAGTAGGATACACTCCCTATCCTGCTATCTCAGGAGCCAGAAAATGACTGGTCTGGGGCAGGCATTTTGGTTTGCAGGTTGGGGGCCTGATGGTATCCAGTGGACCCAATCAGTTTCTACTGGACTGTCCCTATTGTAGTCTATTAGCTGAGGGAGCATTCTCTGTAGAAAGTCCGCCATGCCTTGCCTTTCCTTTTTTTTTGGCAAACCAAAGATCCATACGTTACTGTGGAGGTTATGGGTTTCTTGATCATCAAGCTTGTCCCAGAGTAGTCAGATATCTTTTTGAGCATCATTCAGTCTTCATTCCATCAGGGCCACCCAGTCCTCCAGTCTCACGATTCTGTCCTCAGCATCAATGACTCGTGCACCTAACCCTTCCATTGATGTTTTTACTACTGACAGGACTTTATTCACTCTTGCCAGCTGTCTTGTGATTGGGCCCATGAAGCTCTCGATCTCAAAGAGTTCCCTCCTGATGAGCCTCATCTCTGTTTCAAAATGGAGGTTGGCCATCATGAGAGCTGCGTTGTTTGGGTTGCCTAGTGATGCCAACAATTTGTACTTTTTAGGCAAGATGAGATCATCAGATTCCACCTCCATCATACTCCTCACTTCTGCTGCTACAGGTTAGTGGGTAATTGTCTCCCAAAAAAAGTTGTTTTTGGGTGTGGATTGCCGTGGATAGAGTGCCTTCAGTCAAAACCTCAGAAGGCAAGATGCTTTCAGCTCAGCTGCATAATGAGACCCCCCCTTTACCTAATTTTTTTGAGTAAGTGTGTTCCAGGAGGGTACATCTCTCTTTGGTCCCTAAACCCTATGCATCACTGCTCTTTTTTTCTGTGGAGCCAGGCATAGCCTTATCTCTCAGTCACTGAAATGTTGCCATATGGGGCACTAAATGTAATTGCATTATCCTGCACTGTCACCTTAAATAAGTGGGGGATACACAGAACAGTAAAGGGCTCTAGACAGAGTGTTTAATCTACAAATGTATGTAAAGTATTTAAAGCTGTTAATCGGATTTGAACCCTTGACCAGATGGAATAAGGAAAATGTACAGAATCTGTGATTATTGCCAAATGTGATTTATGCCAGATAATGCTGTATGTGATGTTGACTGAACTGGGTCCATATCTGGGAGTGTGGCGGCTGCATTTTCCACTACTTCAAGTGTGGCACATGCTTCTATAAATAAATGTTGGTGTTTTTCCATGCCATTTTACCATGTTAGTGTCCAGCCCTGTGCTGTGTTATTCCTGCTGTGGGTACAGTGTATAATTCAGCCATGCACCTTGCTACTGCAAAAGGAAGCCAGCTGTATATAGCGTGACAGTGAATATGTAAATGAGCTGTGCAGAAGTTAAACTAAAAGCATGCAGCCCACTGGGAGCTAAGGTCTACCCCAAGTTGCCTTACATGGGATCAGAGATTGTATGCAGTGTGGTACAGGTTAAATCTGTATTTTCTTGCCCCTTGTTCTTACTGGGCTGCTGTCTTTCCTAATATTACCTTAGATTGGACTGGGATTTGGCAAGCATGTCACAGGTACATTAGACATGACCAACTGAGGTTTATACAATTTAAAGTATTGCACAATATTTACTATTCCCCCCAGAAACTGACTGATCTGAACTTGTTAAAAGATCCTAAATGTTATAGATGTGATGCAGATGCAGGGGACCTCCTACACATTTTTTGGGAGTGCCCTAAAGTTGCTCCCCTATGGTTAAAAATCAAGAATAAACTAGATCCCCTATTGGGGCTGGAAGACATGTTCAGACCCGAGGTCTGTCTGATAGGGGAAATGGCTGCTTTCCCGGTTAGAAATAGAAAATATCACATGGCATTGATCTCAGTTATAGTCAAAAAGTTAGTTCTTCGCCACTGGAAAGACAAAGTACGACTTTCTTACTCCGAATGGCTAACAGAGCTTCTTGCTTTTCTAAGGGTTGAGAAAATGATAGCTATCCTGCATAATCAATTACCCCTTTTTGACAAGATATGGGCCCTGTTCTATACTTGCTTTTCAGTGTGATTCTTGAACTCACCCTGTTTGGTTATAAATTGATTTGTGTGCCTCATGGGGAGGAACAGAGGATAGATGGGGGGTAGGGGTGGGCGTTTCTAGGGTTTCTAGGTTTTGTAGGATTTAGGGGGCTAGCAGAGAAAATTCCACTTTGTTTGTAATGAGATATTTGTAACCTGCATTCATACCGTGTAACGCTTTCTCTGTGATGTCTTATCTCTGCTTAAAATAAATAAAATGTTTATGGAAAAAAAAAATCTGTAATTTGACCAACAAAAGAGGCCCTGTTTTACCCCCGGGACCAACAGTGCAATGAACAAGGCGGCGACGATAAGGAATGGCTCCTGTAGAGTCAGAACAGAAACCTAGCAGGAAGCTGCTTTACCTGCTTTGATGGAATCAGAGAAGAATGGAAGAAGCACCCTGCACCCAGCGCCCAGGCTGTACAGGACTGCTGGGCAGTAGGGCAGGCAGGGCTTTCTCCTCCATCACACAGAATGAGGGCCACACCAAGGGAGAAGTTGTAAGCAGTCCTCTCTTGTTCATTGTACAGTCAGGTTGGCTGAGCAGAGCTGCGCATTCCTGCAGGGACATTTATAGTCACCATTCAAGCTCCGCCTCCAGAGATGGGGTTTCAGTACCAGGCCTCGGAATTGTACAAATGTCAGGGGGATGGCCCCCTGTAAGACTATACCATCTATACTCCTAAACACAGGAGTCAACCCTGAGACTATTGTCTGCCTCCTGCGCACCCCATGGAAATGGTAGCAGGGTGAAAAAAGGAAGTTCACTACACATGGGGCTACTTGTCCAGAATTTGGCATGTGATTGGCTATTGGACTTTGTTGTACCCTGTACTCTGGGTACACAGGTACTTGCAAGTGACAAGGGGTGCTGCAACCTGCAAAAAATTGGTGCCAGCTCTGTTCTACAGATCTGTGTGAGGACTGTCTGGGCATTGCTGCACACACAGTTTCACCTCAGGACTCTTCTTCATTATCAGACTTTGCTTGTAGACCACTAATTTTTGCATATGACCCCAATCTAGAAGAAGTCCACCCAGGGACAAACTGTGGACATTTTGCTTTGAGGGATTTCTGCTGGTATAGCTGGTCCATCTCGGCTAGAGACCGTTTGTGCCAGGATTTCTCCAGAGCACTGTTGTCATATCTTTGTACTAGTGCTTCAAGCCAGAATGGATTCTTGGAACCAGAGTCACCTGGTTTCTCTCTCTAGAGTCACTTCTTCAGCTCCATTTATGCAGCCTTACTCAGAGGACCCTAATCCTGCCAGGCATCAGCACCCCGCTAAAGAAATGTTTTTCTGTTTGTGTGCCTTGGATGTTGCAGACCTGCTGTCAAAACAGAGCAAATGGTATCCTGCTGCCCAGCTGTCTTCACACCTACATCCAAGCACCTGCTAACCAGGTGGCTGGGGCATTGCAGCTTCTCTTTGAAGTTCAGTGGAAAGTTTGACTGGGGCCCCTATCAAACTTCTGTGTATTTCTGGGCCTGAGACCTATTTGTGGTACAATTTGCTGAACTGTCGTTAACGGAGCCCATTGCCGTTGTTGGAGCACCCAGAGTAGTGTGGAAAGTTATTGTTGATCCTGGAGAAGGGCTGTCTGTGGGTTTTGCTATTCTGTATCAACCTCCACTTTGGCTACAGCGGTGTCTGGACATCCCAAGTACATCAGTAGAGACCATCAGTGCATGACAGACAGACCAAATCAAAAGAGACTGAACTAGGGTTACCACCTTTTGGAAAGCCCAAATCAGGACACAAACCACTTGTCATGGGAACATATGACACTGCATTCCAAATAGGGCTTTCGTTACATATTCATCTGCAGAGTAACCTTAAAACTGAAGTCCGGGGACATCAAGATAACAAATGGTTAAATACAATAATTTTAAGACCAAAACAGTGTTGTTCTGTATTTTAATAAAGGCACTTAGAACAATTATTAGTTGTGAAAATTATTACACAAGCCACAATTAAGGAGCCCATTTTCAAGCACTCATCAATACAGCACACTGATATACATATTGTAACTTCCCTTCGCCCCCCCCTTTTATGTCTAAGGGTCCTGATGGTACTATGGGAGGGGTACAAACTGGAACCTTTCCAGGCATAAGGCCGTGGCTCAAGAAAGAAAACAAGACCTTACCTGAACTGCAGTTCTCATTTAACATCGTGCAGATTGTCTTCTCTCCAAACAGGCTGTAGCTTACCAGCAGTTGCACCTTACGGCATGGCCAAGGTGGTCGGAGGCTGAACTTGTCTTTAGAGGAGGAATATGATTAGTTCATTTAAATAATCCCAGCATATCAAAGTAAAAGAACCATAAAGAAATTCAATTCTGTTTCTGTTCAAAATTAAATAAATAGAGTGCTCAGCTCCATGGGGCCGAGAAACAAGACTGGCCAGAGGGCATATATGGGAGGTACAAGCAGTACCAGGCTGATAAACGATGTTTAGAACAGGCCTAAACAATAGACCAGGCGCAGACTCCACGCAAATAACTATGAGCTGAAGAACAGCTCAAAACCTTAGAGGGCACAAAGCATGACCTATATCCAGTACTTGGGGGAGTGCCTTACTCCCCACCCCGAAGTAACCCAAACCGGGGATGCGGTCTTTAACACACCATGGCTGCCTTAAACACCTTGCCAGAAAACCAACCAAATTGTAGCCCTCTTCCAAACAGGGACAGGATGCTGGGATAACCATAGCATGTACAACTCGGATCCTTCCTTGCAGTTACTCTTTCCTTGCATTTCTTTAGTGGGCCTAACACGGGACCTGACCCAGACATGGGCAAGGCAGGCCCAATAAAATAAGATGCCAAAAATGCAATTCACCCAGACTTTCTCTGGCAGCATGCCGCACGGTGAAATTGGCCACCTCGGAGCTGCCACCTACAAAGGGCCCTGCCATAGTCATGGCAGCCTCACTGCCATGCCTTTCTCATGGGCACCAGGACTCCCAAACCTAGAAAATGTTGGGCTTACCTCCAGGCTGCTGTCCACCCAGCTGATGATCTTACCAGGATCCCAGTTCCCAACAGTCATCATACTCCTACCACCCTCCCTATTGGAATTGAAACCATGTAGTACTCGATGCTAAGAAAACAGTTGGTAGCTTCTGGGCCAGGGGGTTTGAAGTCCCAGCCCAACTTGCCCTATGCCTAGGCTGTCAGCTCCCCTTTTCCTCCCAGAAACCCCTTTTTTAAACCCGGGCAGAACAGAAACACCCCCTGAAGGCAGAACATGGAAATGCCCATTAAAGGGACCTAACCAAAAGAGAAGAGCATACGGGATAGTAAGCCAACACCATGAGGGGTGGCTTACAATATCAAAACAGATGACAGATTATTTTATCAGCATATATTTTGTATTGGATTTTATGGGGGCAAGTAGGAGAATGAAGGGGCATAAACACAGGGGGAAAAACTTATTTATTTATTGTTTTTGTTGACCATGTAGGCCTACTGGAAAAAAGTCAAATTTTCAGGAGTGACCCAGGGTTAGTTATAGATAACAGTACATACTGGATTCAAACATCAAGGAACATCGTACAAAAATCAATTAGATAGGTGGGTACATACCTGGGTGCAAACATTAAGGTATTTTGTGCAAAAAGGAGGAGCCATATGGAGGCCAGGAGACTAATGCAGCTTAACTGCTTGCTGTGAGCAGGGGCTGAAAAGGATTTGCAGAGCTCTGTGGTTGCAGTCCAGAGTTCAGGAGCAAGTAGGAGTAAGGTGGGACTCGGAGATGGGGAGACGGAGCTACACAGTTTGCTGTGAACAGGGACTACTAAACACTATACAGAGCGCTGCTGGGGTTGTAAAATCTGTTGGACTGGCAAAAGGGAGTTCCTGAGTGGGTAGGGGAACTGCAGGAGGTGGGTGGACACTGGACCTAACTTTAAACTGATTGCTGAACTCGGGGTATAGCAGTAGAAACCAAACTGCTGGCAGGGCTGGAGCAAATTAAATAACATCAGGCTTAACTGTTGCAGAGAATTTCAAACCAAGCTTAGCAGTGCTTTTTCTAACTTACCTGAGTATTTTGGTGTTAAATTTTGCTCTATGTTTGGAGCAGGTCAAAGGAAGCAGGTGGTAGTCATGTGACAGATAAGGATCCATCATCAGCCAGGAGGGAGTGGGACTAATCGTCAGCCAAGAGGGAGTGAGTGGTTGGTGGGACTATAAAGAAAGACACTCCTAACATGTCCTATTCATGTTTGTATGACAGAACATGCGGATAGAACAGGAGCAGAACAGGTTTCAAGATTGGCATCTTAGGCATTGGCTGACATCCACAGGTGACAGCAGGCACGCAGGAAACTCTGCCAGTCTGATAAGGTAAGATAGACTACTTGCATACTTGTTGCCATCTGTGCTAAAGAATATAGGCAGTGAAATCACCTATAGTGAGGATACTGATAGAACACCCTATCTAGAGTAAAGGTAAACAGAGGAGACAAAAGGGAAACTTAAAAACCCCATCTAAGGTCAGGTCACAAAGGGTTAGGGTAAACACCTGTTAAAGAGGGTATTGATAGAACACACTATCTAGGGTAAAGATAAACAAGGAGAGACAAAAGGGAAACTTAAAAACCCCATCTAAGGTCAGGTCACAAAGGGTTAGGGTAAACACCTGTTAAAGAGGGTATTGATAGAACACACTATCTAGGGTAAAGATAAACAAGGAGAGACAAAAGGGAAACTTAAAAACCCTATCTAGGGTCAGGTCATAAAGGGTTAGGCTAAACAAAAGGGGAACGCTAGTAAAGTCGTATTAAAGCATAAGGGGAAAGTTAATTAGAACCCTATCTAGGATATAGCAACAAGAGGTAAACCAAGCAAAAAAAAAAAAAAAGGAAATCTAGAAACACCCTATCTGGGGTAAGGGCATAAGTTCTTTCTCAAGTCATTGGGAGTGTAGTATTGGGAATGATGAGAGCAGCCCAGTGCAGTGGCTGTGGAGTGGCAGTCTTCAGGGAGACCTCTTGGAAACTAAGGTGTTGCCCCATCAGCGTGCACCCCTCTGAGCTGAGAGTGGAAGTCACTAGACTCTGGGCCAAGCTGTCTATGATTTGGGAGACTGCTTCCCCCACCAAGAAGCCACCAAGTCCACCACCATTGCCTCTGAGGGTGCCAAGAAGGAGGGCTGGCTGGACTGTGCTGGGCTCAGGGAGGGTGGAGGTGAGGATATGGGAACACATTCTTCAGTCGTTGCCACTACACAACTCTTTCACCACTCTGGCAGGACAGGACTGTCAAGAGGTTGCACCTGTGGTAGTGGCAAGGGAGGATGTGAGGGTCCTCCAGAGGGGAGGCTCCAAGCTGGGAAGCAGCACACCCCAGTGGAATAGGAAGCAAAGTCTGGTATGGTATGGTATGGTATGGTATGTTGGAACAGGACGAGAGACAAAGAGGGAGGTGAGGTGCCTATTGGGCATTTCGCCATGGAGGGATGGGGAGTGGATCCTAAGGACCACTAGGGCAGTGAGGCAGGAGGCAGAGCTGCATATCATTGTCCATCTGGGGACTAATGATCTGCCATGGGACCCAGAGGGGTGGTGCAGGATAGATTTAGGGAACTACGGAGGGCCTGGAGCAGATAGCTTGCATGGTGGCCTTCACTGTGGTGCTACCTGTGTGATATACAGAAAATTGCACTAGGGTCTTCAATGACTAGTTGAAGGCATGGTGCAGGGGGGAAGGATTTGGCTACATTGAGGACTGGGGTTCTACCTGGGAGAGATGAAGGCCTGTACAAAGGAGATGGCCTCCATCCATCCAGAAGGGAACTGGCAGTCCTGGATGGAAGGTTTAAATGCTGCTTTGACTGGCATTTAAACTAGCCAAGGGAGAAGCAGAAATAAAGAGAGGCAGTGAATGCACCCCCCCCAGAAAAAGGAGCAGCAGAGAGGTGAAGCCCAAAGGAAATACATTTCCCTTAGGTAGCGGGGCTTGGGGACAAGGGGGGAAGGGTTGGGGTGGTTGTAAAACTGAGAGAAGAATTAAGAAGGTTGGACAGGTGGCAATTAAAAAAGGGCAGAACAGTACTAGGGACAAGAGAAGGGTGAAGGATGGACTCAGGGATGGAGGGCAAAGTAGGGACAGAGAAGGACAAAAGGATTGGAGAGCCATGTGTGCTAATAGAAGGATCCTAGAAAATAAAATTCTTGACCTTGAGGTTACCATTGCGGAGGCAGACCTGGATCTGGCGGCCAGAACAGAATCATGGTACACTGACAACCACACCTGGGATGTGGCCATTCCAGGTTAAACCATGTTTCAAAAGGATAGGACAGGGAGGAAAGAGGGAGTTGTTTCATATGTGAGGGAGGGTATAAAGGCCACGGAGTTACAAGGACACATCAGGAATAAGGAAGGAGTGGAGGTTCTTTGGGTTGGCTTAGAGGCTGGGTATGTGACCTTTATCCACGTAGGGGTGGTGTGCAGACTACCAACACAGGGGGAGGAGTTAGACAAGGTTTTGGAGGAGGCCACTGGCAGAATGGCAAGCAAAGGGGAGGTAATGATTATGGGGGACTTTAATCTGTCTGATGTAGACTGAAGCACTCTGGCCACAGCTACAACTAGAAGCAGGGCCATCCTAGACTCCATACAAGGGGCATTTCTTATGCAGCTGGTTACAGAACCTCCTAGCAAAGGGGCAGTGCTGGATCTGGTGCTTACAAACATTGCAGACGTCACAGTAGGTAGCTCCCTGGGCACAAGCGATTATTGTACAGTGTGGTTTGGCATATGGATTGGGCAAGAGAAAACCACACATGGACAATGGTCTTGAACTTCAGGAGAGCAGATTGTAAAGAAATGGGAGAATGATTAGTTCTCAGACATTGTCATAGTGAGCATCCCCCATGATATGTAAAAAAATCTCAGGCCTCCCCTAATTCACTGGAAAACGTCAGGCCTCCACATAGAAAAACACCGTACAGTACTTTGCCCTGTACACAAGAAAGAATGTGAAATGACATTGAATAAATGCCAGAGTTTATTCACCTGTGGCTGTTTACATTTGGTTTTCCAAGTCTCTTCATACCAGCCACCAGCTACTCAACATGTAAAGCAGCAGAGCAGGTTACCGTAAGAACATCGGACCTATTCCTTTTTATTCCATTTTAGATCACCATTTTCTCTGGTCTTGTAAGAGCCACTATTTATCTCTCAGCTTCAGAATTTTTTGAGATTAGAAATAATAAAATGGGAACACCTTTTAAAATGTCTATGCCCAGGTCTTCAGCACTATTCTCAGCTTTTTTGAACACCTATCATTTAACATCACTTTTCATGTTGCTGGTAAACTAGCCTGCAGCAAACTCTGCTCCCTGATCTTGAGGGACAATGGGTGTTCAGAGACAGCTGGGAATACTGATAAAAACCTGGGACTAGCTGTGTTAAAAGGAACACTCCTGTTTAATTATGTCAAGTCTTAAATACTAAAGTAGACTCAACCTGTTGAACATAGAGCATTTTACAAGACAGGAGAAAAGGGGTGATCTTAAATGGAATAAAAAGTTATAGGTTAAAAATGTTCACTGTCACCTGCACTGCTGTTTTTGAGACAGTACATTGCAGGCTTGACTGGGCCTTTGCTGGAACTGGTTGAGGCCTACCCAAGGAGGCTGGCCTTACTGTTTGAGAAACCCTGCCTTAGTAAATACCTTGAAGGGGAAATGGCCAGGGAGGAGTGGAGTCACAGTGGAAAAGGATAAGAGAGGAAAAACAAAGGCAATGGCAAGCTTCTTGAAGGAAACAAGCAAGGGTAAGAGGAGGACGAGGCCACTATCGTTCTCTAAAGATGTGGCTAAGGCAGTAAGGGAGAAAAAACAGCATTTAGGAGATAAAAGGAGATCCAAACAGAGGGGGACAGGGAGGTATATCTAGATAAACAAAAGGAGACAAGGAGGAGGGTGAGGGCAACAAAGGCTCATAGGAAAGACAGGATCACCCAGGAGGTCAAAAAAGGGGATGTGACTGTCTTCAGATATACAAGCAAAGAGGAAGGCAAGGGAGGGATAGTGAATATCAGGAGAGTGGGGGGGACTGTGCAGAAGAAGATCAAGAAAAAGCTGTATTTTTAAATGAGTGCTTGTGCTTTGTCTTCACAGTAGAGGTGGGAGGGGACGGATCAATGTATATCAGCAGGCTCTGGGAGGAGTGGACACAACTCCATTTTCGGAAGAAAGAGTCCCATGGGGATTGGAAACCCTAAAGGAAAACAAGGCAATAGGGCCAGACGGGATCCATCCAAGGTTACTAAAATAACTGAACACAGTGCTAGCCACTCCCTTGCAATACTATTTCGTACCTCATTGGAGACGGGGGTAGTTCCAGGGGACTGGAGGAGAGTCGATGTGGTCCCTCTGCACAAGGAGCAGCAGCAAGCAGGAGGCTAGCAATTACAGAGCAGTCAGTCTCATACCAGTGGTGGGGAAATTAGTGGAAACCCTGCTGAAGGAGAGATTGATGATGTACCTGGAGGCAAATGGGCTGCAGGACCACCGGCAGCATGGCTTCACAAGGGGGTGGTCATGTCAAACAAATCCCATAGGTTTTTTGATTGGGGAACAAGGGAGGCGGATCAGGAGAGGGCAGTGGATGTGGCCTATCTGGACATCAGTAAGGCCTTTGACACTGTACCACACAGGAGGCTGATTAAGAAACTTAGCAACCTGGGGGGGGGATGGGTATCTAACTGGTTGAAAGATAGTAGGCAGAGGGTGATGGCAAATGGCAGACACGCGGGGGCGAGGAGAGTGACCAGTGGAGTACCACAAGGATCAGTACTGGGTCCTGTCCTTTTCAATGTCTTCATAAGTGACATTGCTGAGGAACTGGAGGGGAATGTGTGTCTCTCTGCAGATGACACAAAAATTTGTAACAGGGTGGACACCCAGGAGGGGTGGAGAGAATGCAAAGGAATCTGGGGAAACTAGAGGAGTGGTCTAGGGGGTGGCAGCTGGGTTTCAGTGCCAAAAAGTGCAAAGTCATGCACCTGGGGCAGGGGAACATGGGAGCTGTGTATAAGATCGGGGGAGGTATTTATAGTCACCAAGCAGGAGAGGAACCTTGGGGTAATCATAGCTGATGATCTCAATGTGGCAGGGCAGTGCGACAAGTCAGTAGGCAAGGCTAGCCGGATGTTCGGTTACACAGGGAGGGGATTTCTAGCAGGAGAAGGGAGGTGGTGTTGCCCCTTTAGTGCTCACTAGTGAGACCCCATCTGGAGTACTGTGTCCAGTTCTGAAAGCCTCACTTCCACAAGGACATTGTAAGGGTGGAAGCAGCCCAGAGGAGGGCTACCAAAATGGTGCAGGGGTTGCACAAGAAACCATACAAAGAGAGGATGCAGGAGCTTAACATGTACTCCCTGAAAAACATGAGCATGAGAGGGCTCATGATTGAGACCTGAAATACCTCACTGGGGTGAAAAAGTGCAGGAGACGAGTCTCTTTCAGAGGAGGAGCACCAGAACATGGGGGCATGCTACAAAGCTTGACAGGGGAAATTTAAGAGGGATGTCCTCACAACGTGAGGAAATACTTCTTCATAGAAAGGGTGGTGGATGCCTGGAACAGCCTGCCAGAAGAGGTGGTGGGGGCAAAGACAGTGGGGAGCTTCAACCATGTGTATAATAGGCACATGGCTCTTGGGCATAACAGGTAGAAGAAAGGAAAGAGGGAGGGACACCTGTGACTGACTAGGGTCCAGGGTGTAGCAATAGGCAGGGAAAACAGGGCAGATTAGATGGCCTACCGGTCCTTTTCTGCTGACACGTTCTATGTTTCTATGTAAAAACAAGTTGTGCAATAACAGTTAGAGCAGAATAGTACAACAAGAGCACTACAGTTTTAATAAGATGTCTAAGAACAGTTAGTGCAACCTGGTACAACAAGAGAACTTCAGTTTCAACATTGCTTCAGTAAATAGTTTAGCACTAAGTATATAGTGGCAGGGAGCAAGGGTATATAGGTACGCTACAGAGGGCCATTGACCCATTACATAGGCAGGATTTCTGCAGCTGCATTTGGCTGGAGCTAGGAAATGCTCCTTGAAGGCTAGTTTGAATATGCCTCCTTATCAATACTAAAAAACCTGTGTGATGTCATTTTATTTGACAGATGGGAAGGCATCTCAGGGCAATCATATTTTGTAACCTCCCTTATTGGAAAAAATCTAGGGTCTTACTATTTTTGTTTTTGTCATGTAAAGTGTCTTGTTAAAAACTCCTTTGTTCCCATAGACGCCATATGGCTTTGGAACCATCCATTGCTGGTTCCAACCCAAAATGGCCACCCGGAGCAAATGAGTTAACTGTCTGAATGGATGTCTTGAACTGGATGAACATCTTAGAGCTGCTTCACATTTCTGCATAATTATTCAAACAATAGAAAGAATGCAGCTCATTTACTGCCCCAAGGCGTCTGTATGCCTTTTAGCTGATCGGCTAACAAACAAGCACTTACATAACACATATCAGTGCTCTTGGGAAGGAGGAGAATTCATTAGTTCCAAACATTCTGAAATTTTATTTTAGTCACTTCATGCACTCATTGAATATTACTTTGTCATTGTGTGTTTGTTATGTCCTCTCGTGGTTGACTAGTAGAGCTGTAGAGAAAGAGGAGGAAAAGAAAACATGGGAAGAAAGCAGGACCCCTTGCTGAGAAAGGTCTCTTCTTTAAATCACATACTTCTAACAGCAGTTTGGTCAGCTCACAGGCTTACATATGGAAGGCCTGTCTGGCTGCCTCCTAGGGTGTCTCGAGAATCTGAGGCACTCCACGCTTACAATGCCATTGGGTTACCACGGGTGTTACAGGGACTACCCCTGCCTTGTGGATTTGACAAGACTGAGAGGCCTGTGTCCTTTAATCTCCTGACTGGAGTTTGTAGCCAAGATTTAAAGATAATACATAGCACAGTGCCTCCGCCCAGAGAAAGAGTTAAAGTGGGCCTGGTGTAAGCATGGTACAGCCCCCTAGGATGCAGTACTCCCCCACCGCCATACAAAGTCACCTCCTTGTGCACCTGCCCTGGTCTTAGCTGACTTGTGGTCTCTGCTCCCTTTACTCCTTCTCTGTCTGCAGCCTCTTAGTCAATCCTGGGTTAGTGACACCCCTCCCCCCATTGGTTCTTCTGTATTGTTCCACTATTGTTGGGTTTTTAACTCTTTGAAGCATCGCCTGCACTCCGTATCAGAACGTTATTCACTGTATGCCTTATCATGGTATGCTTTCTTCCTGGTTATTAGTAGTTATTGTAATTTGGCTGAACCTCATGACTCACTGTGCGTAGTCAGCTCGTTACTGTTTGTATGCTGTTCATGCTGCCATGGTCTGCACTTTACCACTGTGTATGGTTTTATCTCCCTATACCCACCCCAGGTTGTGTTATTTATTTATTTATTTTTTCAGTTTGGGATTAATACCTTTGAGCCAAGGGCTCGTTTACAAAGGCTCCAAGTCAAAACAAAGTACAGAAACAGGGACTAACAGTATGGCAGTATAGAAACACAGACATTTGCGTGCTATGATATCATGATTACTTGGTTTTATGGCAAACAAGGAGGGTATTATAGCATACATAAAATATGTAGTGATGTTTTTAACAGTCACTTTCCAAATAGGTTATAGATTAGCCATATCAATTAAAGTTTTTAGGGAGGCAGTATAGCGCAGTGGCTTAAGGCTCTGAGTTGCAAATCTGGAGACCTGGGTTTGAATCTCACACCCCACATTTGCATACTGTGTGATCCTGAGCAAGTCACTTAACTTCCCTGTGCTCCCAGGTTGTACCTGTAAACAAGCTTTCAGCTTAGTGTGTCTCACCTGGTTAAACAATTGGAAAAAAAAAGTGATTACTTCATTGTCAGTTATATTTGAGAAAACAGTTCAGAATACTGCACAGTAAAAGCTAGAGCACTTTGTTGGTCTAATAAAAGGTATCAAATCATTTGTTTCTGAATCTGCACAGTGCAAGAGACATTTCAGGTAGCTAGTGCATGAGAGTGGTAAGGCCACCAGAAGGAGTTTTTTTTTTGTTGATGCTGAAACATAGTGGCAGCCTGAGGAGAGCTTTGTCATTGTGACAGGGGCCCTTGTGGTGAGTGGGAGGTGAGAGTGGGGGTGATTAGGTGGGGTGGATAGGGTGAGGAGATAGTAAATGGGGTGTGGGGGTGGCATCTTGAAGGGGCACTGTCATATGGATAGGAGGTCCATGGTGCAGACTGGGGGTAGGGGTAAAGGAGGGAGTGGCTTAGGTGGGAGATGGCATGGTGAGGGAGATAGTAATGGGGGGTTGGGGGTAGGGTAGAGGGAGGGAGGAACTGGGCATGGTGTGGTGATGGTGGTGAGTGGAGAAGGGAGATAAGTAAGCAGTAGTTCTAGGAGTGGTGGGTGGGAGGAGTTGTTTGGGGCAATTCAAGTGCTAGAGTTATAATAGCCTGAGCACACTTTGAGTGTGTAAGTTTACTGGCTAGTTTTTGTTGGGGCACTCACAAATACAGGCGAGGGCTAGGAAAGCTCTGAGTCCAGCTTTGAAGGAGCTGACCTTGCCACATTCAAGAAGGTCATGGGGAGATTATTTACCCACTTGAGTCCCCTATAAGAGAGAGATCTCAGGGCAATTGAGGTATGCTTCAGGGGTACCACCAACCCACCCTTAGATGCCCTTCATGCACTGACAGTTGGTTTATTTAGTTTGAATTGACAAGAGGTGGTTTCAGGTGTTTGCCTGAGCAAGGCTTTCTTTGCCAGAAGGCAGGCCTGGTACTGGGCCCTGAGATAAAGGGGTAGCCAACCAGTTGCCTTATAAAGGTCACAAGTGTGAGTCAAACGGTCTACTCCCAAGACCAGCCTACATGCTTTATTGAGAAGGGTTTTTACCCTTTTGAGGGCTGTTTCAGTGCCAGCACTGTAAATTACTAGGCCGCAGTCAATAATAGATAGCACTGTGCTACTTGCACCTGGAAATGAGCCTCGGCTCAGTGTGTCTTTCCCGATTACCAATTTTCAATAAATAAATAAAATAAATACATACATACACGAGTCAGCACACCTATCAACCAGATCAGTGTAACAACAGCCCCCACAAAGCATTCAACTTATTGCTTTAACTTAAATGGAACTCAGAATAAGATTTCAAACAGAAGAAACTGTATTTTTATTTAGGGACCAATCTTCAGACCTTAAACAAGAGGAGAAGGAGTCAGCAATCCTAAGGTAGTGCAGCAGTATTCTTTGTCTGGTTCTTCTGTGCCTTCCAGCCCACACTACTTCAGTACTGGTTGCTCTTCAGTGGCCTCTAAGGCGCAAGAAAAATAATGTCTCTGGGCTGTGCTTCCAGGCTCAGCCCACTAACAGCAGCCCCCCCCCTTCAAATTATGCACTGTACGGTTCCCTATCTGCCTAAATATATTGGGGGAACTTCCCTCTCCCCACTAGTACTAGTGCAATACTCTTAGTTCTACCGAGGGAACTTTCTGTACTTCACTGGGTACCTAGAAGTGGAAATGGTGTAAGACAATGACATTGCATGTGGTTGGCCAACGGTGCTGCACTTCAACAAAAAATAAGCAATGCTTTGCAGAACTAACCCCCTAAAGCCAAAGGCTCTTAAACCTCAACCAAGGTATTTGTAACTTCCGCCAGATGATGTAGTCCATTAAATGTTTTCCAGCTATGATATAGCCAGTTTCTGCTGCAGAGTGAGCCTCGAGTTTACTCACAGTTTCTCAGACCAGGGGATCTCCCTTACAGTACATGCAAGGGTGATGGCGTAGTTTGCGGCAAGTCACTCTGTGGATGACTTCCTTCTGTCTCTGTAGCTTTCTCCTGTCTGTGCTCTCTTGTGCATATCTCTCCTGATATTAGCAGGCAGTAGGAAGTCTCCACTTTACAGGGCATCTCCTCCTGTGCTTCTCCGAGTCAATCCGTCCAATCCAGCATGTGCTGTCATCCAGTTCTGAAAGTGGCAATAACCAGCACTGGACGTGGTACTGATCAGGCAGTTTCAGTTACAATCTCCAGCTGAAAACCAGCAACAGAGTCTCTCAAATGCTGCAGACTTCAGCTTAATTTTCCTGTGGTGCATAATCGCAGTTATCTCTTTTTCACTTAGCAAGAATACTGCTTCTCATTCTTGTTCTGGTTTGGGAAAACACACAGTCTGGCTCTGCAATGCAGCTGCTACTGTCTCTTTCAGCAAGCAGTCTGTTCAGCAGCTGAACTCAAACTCCAGACTCAGACTAAGTTAGTCCTGAAGCAGGCCATGCTGTTCAGTGGGGAATCCGAAGCTCCATTTGGTCAGCAGAGCTTTCAAGTAACATAGCATCTCTAAGTGGTCTGTCACTCAACAGGCAATTTATTGCTCCGAACTAAAGGCACCTGAATTGTATTTGTATTTTGTATTTGTAGTTATTTCTTTATTTCACCAGGAAAAGGCTCTGTTGAGCAAGCTCATTTACAAGGAGGTCCTGGGTAGGACAGCACACAATGGTATAGTACAAGATATAGGTATACAAGGCATTGAGTGTTGTACACAAGAGGGTGATCACAAGGATTTAAATCTCTGACAGATGCAAAGGTATAAAGACAACAGTACAAGATATAGGTATACAAGGTATAAAGTGTTGTACACAAGAGGTGAATTACAAGATCTCAAATCACTGACAGATACAATGGTATAAAGGCAATAGTACAATATATACTGTAGGTGTACAAGGCATAGAGTAATGTACACAAGAGGTGAATTACAAGATCTTAAATCACTGACTGATACAATGGTATAAAGGCAATAATATAAGATATACAGTGGCGTCCCCCAGGATGAAATCCACTTTTAAAGCACACTACAGAATGTTGCAGCAGACCTACTGAATAAAGCAACGTAATTTCAATGGCAATTAGTCCCTTTTATCATGCAGGAAACTGTGGCATTTACTTCATCCTGGCAGTGTCATAGTTTCCAGAATGACAAAAGGGACTAATTGCCATTAAAATTACATTGCTTTATTCAGTAGGTCTGCTGCAGCATTCTGCAGAGTGATGCAAAATGCTGCATAATTGGGTTTCATCCTGGGGGACGCCACTGTAGATATACAAGGCATACAGTAATGTACACAAAGGGTAGATTACAAGAAATTAAAATCTCTGACAGATACGATGGTATAAAGGCAATAATACAAGATGTGAGAAATTTAAAACTCTGACATGCAGATATAAAAAGGTTGTTCAGAAAAATGATAAGGAATAAATAATACAGGTTTTGTGAGCCTGTCTAATTGTTTTTAGTAGTCAGATAAGTGACAGCAATGTTGTGCGTAGCTTAACTACAAGAGCAGACTTCAGTATATAACCATTCGATGAGCACCTTAAAGGTACTAGGTCTGACCAGGGAAGTGAGTTTTAATGAACTCTGCACTGAATTCCATATTGTAGGGACAAATCAACAAATTGCTGTTTTTTCCAATTGAGTAGCGTGTTTAGGAGTGTCCAATAGAATGTAATTACTTCTCCTGAGGGAATAGCTACTGTGCGATATATTGAATAGGTCAGTGATGTAATCTGGGAGATCTTTTAGTAGCATTTTGAGAGCCCAGGTACACAGATTCCAGTTATACAGCCTCACCTTAATTGCCAAATTCTGGTTCGGGACCCTCATCTCCTATCTCAACTCCCATCTACCCCCAATCAGCTCCTCTACATACTCCCTTCATTCCAGGGATGCTTGAATCTTCTCCTTTCCGCATCCTTGAACATGCTCAGGCCAAGTAGTCTTCTCCTACTGTCTTCCTCACCTCTGGGACCAACTTCCTGGGGACACCTGCCACGCAACCACCTTACTGTCCTTAAATCCCTGCTTCATGCCATTCCCACACACCCTTGCACCTGCCCCCCTCCACCTCATCACACTCCAATTCTGCCCTTACTCCACCTCTAGTTTTATCATCCTCAGTCACCTAATGTATACTCCTCTCCCTCCCTGACTCGAACTACCCATATTTTCTACTAGTAAGTTCCACCTCATTACTCCTGGTCTCAGCTCACTTTGTGCTGTCAGCCTCATCCTACAATTGCTTTGTAAATATCTGACCTTCATTGTATATACAACACTCTGTAATTTACCTGACCTAGATTGTATATATTGTACCTTTTTATATTACCTACTTACCTTATTTACTATGATGTTTGCTGCTATTGCTTGTATTTTTTTCTCTCCCTCTAGTTAACATGTACTGTACTGCATAGTGCTATGCATTATTCCATCTTCCCCCCCCGAATGTGTATGCATCCCTGGCTCACACCTGGAAACAAGCCTTGGCTCATGGTACCTTTCCCGGTTACCAACTTTTAAATAAATAAAATAAATAAATAGTCGTCTGGTAGTTAGGGAGGGTCAGCTGGCTGAAGCATACAAAACGTGATGGTGAGTTCCGTGTTTCAGTTCAGTTATGAACCAAAGGGCTGTGTGGTAGAGTACACTGGGTTTGGCTAGGCAGGTGCCTGGGCAATGCTAGTAGATAAGGTCAGCGTAGTCAATGAGTGGGAGGAAAGGGGACTGTACCAGTCGTATACGGGCATCACGTGGGAAGCAACATTTATTTCTAAAGTAAAAACAAAGTCTGATCCTTAATTTTTTGCATAGTGTTTCTAGGTGGTATGAGAAAGAAAGCATGCTGTCTAGCCATACTCCTGGGTGTTTGTATTTTTCTACAGCTTCAATGGTGTTTCTTAAGAGGGTAGTGATGGCTGGTGCTGAAGAGCATTGTGATAGTGCACTGTGTGATGTGAACAACATGACTTTTGTTTTGGCTGTGTTTAGTAGCAGTTTGGATTGGAATAGGTTAAGCTGTAGTTCATTATATGCCACTTGGAGATCAGTACATACTGTGCTAGTGCTTGGCCTGGACATGTACAATACTGTGTCATTTGCATAGAAATGCAGTTTGGCGCCTGCAGTGGTCACACCCAAATCATTAAAGTATAGCATGAACTAGAGTGGACCGAGTACTGAGCCTTGTGGAACATGTTTTTTTTGGGGGGGGCGGCACAGGTGGAATGAAGACCCTCTGTTTTTACCCGCTGGACCTGACCAGTCACATAATTGATGAACTACTGCAGTGAGGCTGGACCTATTCCTACATTTAGCCAGCACGTTAATCAATATGTTGTGGTCCACAGTGTTGAAGGCTTTACTGAGGTAGAGGAAAATGGTCCCAGTAACTTGTCTGTGGTCAAAGGCCTGTAACCAGTCTTTGGTAGCTTTGGCCAAGGCAGTGAGAGTGCTGTGTTTGGATTTGAAGCCTGATTGTAGAGGGGTTATATTGTTAGACTGCTCCAGAAAATCTCTTAATTGCCCATTAACAATTTTCTCGAAATGTTTTGCCAATCCTTGTAGAATAGATATAGATCTGTAGGCTGGCCTGCAGGTGCAGCTGTAGCACTACCGCTTGCAGGTTCCAAAGCGAGCTCAGGTGGCTGGAAGGTCGGCTGGGGGGAGAGATGGATCGAGCGGCTTTTGTGTGCTCTTCATCTTCTGGGAGGGGGGATTGTGCATCATTGTGCCTCCCGGTAACACCACGAGTGACCACGAAGGAGGCCCACTGGGAGTAGCGGTTGAGGCTGGGAGGCGTGCAGACACTTGTTGTGTATATGCCATGGCGTCATTGCATGTCATGCCTCCCCAACCAGAAAAAACAAGAAAACTAAGCTCTGCCCTGGTGCTGGTCTCCATGTGCCACCTCTGTTAGCCCACCTGATGACTGGCATGATGGGGGCCAAGCCGGCCACCCCCTGCGCCTGCCCGGAGGGTAAACCGAGGTCTGGGGTGGCTCTGTGGATGAGTCGGAGAGCAGGGGCATAAAGTATAAATGAAAAAAGAAGATATGGTTTGTAGGTGTTGAGTATACTGGCATCACCAGATTTCAGGAGGGGGATGATATGTGCTGTTTTCCAAATTAATGGTATCGCAGGAGTGGAAAGCGCTAGATTGAAAAGGTGGGTTATTGGGGGCCGTGAGCTACCTGAAGCCCGTTTTGAGAAAAATAGGGTCGAGACCATCAGCTGCTGCCCTTTTCTTGATATCTAATCGTAGCAGGAGCTCTTCTGCTTATCTGCATGTAACTGGCTTGAGAACAAATGGGCTGGTAGAGGGATTACTAGATCTAACTGCGTCCGGGGAGAGGTGTGATTGATGATATGCTGCTGAGGACCTATCAAATGCCAAGCCAGCTGAGGCAAAGTGGGCATTTAGTTCTTCCAGAATGGTTTGCTTGTCTGTAATAGGATTGTCATTGACTATGATTTTCCAGGGAAAGGTGGGGGCAGGTGAGATGAGGAGTCCTGAACTGTTTTGATGAGTTGCCAGAATTTCACTGCACCATGTTTGTTAGAGTCCAGGGTATTTAGATAGTATTTAGCCTTTGTAGCTCTAATTAATGCAGTGCAGAAGTTTCTAGCTCATTTAAAATTGGTCCAGTCCATGTCTGACTTTGAAGCCTGTTGGTTGCCCGTAGTAGGTCCCTGTTCCTTAGGGCTTCTTTCAGCTCCCTACTAAACCTCGGGCAGGACACCTTTTCTACTCTGTGCTTGATCAGGAAGGCATGCTTATTTATGGTGTCTAACAGCACCCTGTTAAATATTAGAACATAAGAAAGTGCCGGCAGAAGGGAACCATATGATCCATCTAGTCTGCCCCTGTGGGCTAACTCCCCAGTCTTTTTTCCTTCCTAAGTTTCTGCAGTGCCTATCCCATGCTAGCTTGAACTCTCTCACTGTCGTTGCTGCCATGACTTCTGGGGCAGACTGTTCCAAGGCTCCACCACCCTTTGGGTGAAGAAAAACTTCCTGATGTTGGTATTGAATCTACCTCCCTTTAGGCGCATGCTGTGCCCCTTGTTTGTGTAGACAAGCTTTCTCTGAAAAGGTCCTGAGTTTGTACTGAGTTAATTCCTTTGAGGTATTTGAGTGTCTCAGTCATATCCCCCCTGTCCCTCCTCCTTTCCAGTGAATACATCTTGAGTTGGTTTAGTCTTGACTCGTAGGGTTCTTGATGAAATCCTTGAATCATCCTCCTAGCTCTCCACTGAACAGTCTCCAGATGATCTCTGTCTTTCTTGAGGTGTGGTTTCCAGAACTGGACGCAATATTCTAGCTGCAGCCTCACCAAGACCTGTACAGCAGAATAATCACCTCATGTTGTCTACTCGTGATACCCTTACCTATGCATCCACGAATGTCATTAGCTTTCTGAGCCGCATTATTGCGTTGTCTGGTTGTCTTTAAATCATCAGATGTAGATACTCTTAGATCCCGCTCAACCTTAGTTTCTGTCAGTTGTTCCCCTCCTAGGGTATATTTCCTGCCCAGGTTCTTTCTCCCCAGGTGCATAACTTTACACTTCTTGGCACTGAATTTCAACTGCCATACTTTTGACCATTTGTCCAGCTTTTTTAGATCAGAGTCCATTCCTGTGGCCCCCTCTTGCATGTCTACTCTGTTGCAGAGCTTGGTGTCTTCTGCGAACAGGCATAACTTTGCCTCCAATCCATCAGCAATGTCGATGATGAATATATTAAATAGAATTGGCCCCAGTACCAATTCCTGGGGAACTCCGCTGGTTACCCCACTTTGCTCTGACAGAGTGCCGTTTACCATGACCCTCTGGGTTCTCCCCCTGGAGCCAGTTCCTAACCCAGCTGACTATTTTATGCCCCACCCAGTGTGTCAGTGTGTTCCAGTTTGTTTATTAGTCTCCTATGTGGAACGGAGTTGAATGAATTATTGAAGTCCAGCTACACTGTCTACTGCTCCACCATGGTCCACCGTTCTGGTCACCCAAGCAAAGAAATCAATCATATTTGTCTGGCATGACCTCCCTGCTGAGAAGTCATGCTGCTTTGAATCCAGTTTTCCATTTGCTTTCATATATTGCACTATTCTTTCCTTCAGTAATATTTCCATGATTTTCCCCACCACTGAGGTGAGACTGAACGGTAGTTACCAGCACCTTCCCCACTCCCACTTTTGTGCTGGGGTACCACTGTGGCTTTTTTTTAGTCATCTGGGACTCTGGCACTCTCCAAGGACTTATTAAAGGGGACTGCTAGGGGGAGGCAAGTTCCTCTGTGAGTTACTTCAGTATTCTTGGGTGGACACTGTCAGGCCCCATTGCTTTGTTGTTTTTTAATTTTTTCAGTTCTTTTAGGACCCTTTTTTCATGCAGGGATTTGTGTCAGCTTCACTGGTGTGGTGTCCTTCATTTCCTAGTACTGGCCCACTACCCTGTCCCTCTTGTGTGGAGAATGAGCAGAAGTATTCATTCAGAATCTCTGCCTTTTCTTTGTCATTCTCCATGTTCTGCCCCTCTCTGGTTCTCAACCGAACGACACCCACTTTGCTTTTTCTTTTATCCCGTATATAGCTGTGAAAGGTCTTGTCCCCCTTTTTAACCCATTCAGCAATTCTTTCTTCTGTTCGCACTTTGGCTATCCTAATCGCCTTCCCTGCTTCCTCAAGCCTTGCCTTGTATTCCTCCACATCGCTGTCCCTCTTTGTCTGTTTGTACTTTTTGAAAGCTTTTGCAATTGCTTCATGCACTGTTGGGGCAAGGTAGAATGATTGCCAGTTTATGCGTTTTAGGTCATTTAAGTACTGTGAGGTACTAATGTCGGAGATGCATCTTTTGTTGTTGTTGGTATTGTTTCTCCTGGAGTCCCTGCCTGATATCTGATGTCCCCACTGTGCCAACCGGGTATGAGCAGTGATGAAAGCGATCAGGAACACAGTTCCAGTACCTTTTTTGCAGCAGGAAGGGAGTTCCTGTACTTCTTCCCACTGCAACTAGAACTGGAATTCTTAAACCAGCAACATAATGACAGTTTCTGGGCCTGTGGTCTGAAATCAGGGTTTCCATAACAACATTTGACTTGTACAACAATTATGTTTTCCTAGAAATACTTTAATATCTCTAACTGAATCTACTCATGTCTAAAGAGATAGATGTGTGTTGACAGAGCTATCCTTCAGATTGAGGATCTTCATTCTGCATTTCATATTTGCCAGTGTCTGAGTTCCTGTACTTCTTGTCTACCACTTGCACCACTGGGTATGAGACCCCCTTCCCTCAGCCCCATGACTTACCCCTCATGACAGGGGGTGGGGAGACCCTCACCCACCAGACTGGATCCAGTTCAGAGGAGGTGCCCTCCCGGTGGCGCTGCAAGGGGACACAATTGTCATCATGGTGAGGACTCCCATATTTTCTGTTTTCTCTCCTGTATAATGACACCGGCAGAGGGAGCGCACACACGTCTGCATGCGCTCCTCCAGGCATCTGCCCCGTCTCCGCCCCTCTTCTGCAGCACTGACGCACTGCCCCTCAGCCTTCACTAGGAGCCAACTGAGCACTGACCACTGGAGTCCCCCCTTCCCGGAGAAGGAAAGCAGTTCCTCGGACTCTCAATCCTTCTCGAACCCTGCCAACCCCCAGCGGCCCGTGTGGATTCCCAAACACAGGTTGCTGGTATAGTGCGAGGTAAGGCATCCAGCGCCTCAGTGCCACTGGGCCGGCTAGAGATGCATCTTTTTAATATGAATTTAGGCTAAGTGATTGGGATCTTATCCCTTAAGTACTTCATAAGTCCAGGAGCCCTTAGGTTCTTTCCACAAGCAATACAACCCTGATTCATTGCCTGGTCACCCTCTGACCCTGTCATTATGCCTGCTTATGTCAAAGATGATGAAAATGGCCACTGAGGAGGCAATCCTCCACAAAAATCCATATTTTCATGAACTCTGCAGTTCAAACTATATTTGGAGCTCCAAACCAGTTTTGCATAGATGTGCCTTCACATTCGGTTCTGTCAGGGCAAAGATCGGGAAAGTTCCAAGCCAGTCAGGAGCGCTGGTGCAGCGGCTCTGTCAGGTGCGGCTGGTGCATTTGATATGCAAGTGCAAGGGATTTTTTTACACAAAGATGTTTATGATCCTTCAGTCTAGGGGCTGCTAATCAGCCTTGTTCTCGCTGCTCCGAGCTGGCCATTGCCTCCCTAGGGGCTTACCTCGATCCTGATGTTCTCCCACAATTATCCCCTCATTTCAGGGCCAGAGGGTGGAGGGCTGTCCTTTCCTCCAGTATGCTAATCCAGAATGGACTGAGGCAAGTTTTGGGGTGAGAGCATGGACTCAGGATGAGTGAGCAAGGCTACATTAAACCCCCGACTCCTTTTCCCTATTTTCTCCCTTCCCCTGCTGCAGAGCATTAAGTGTGTGCATGGAGATGCACACGCATGAGGTTTCAGTAACCCCCTCCATTCCTCCTGCCCATGCTGCTCTACCACCTGGCCTCCACAAGGTGTCAGTCTAAGTCTGGGCTGACATCCCTCCTATCCATGGGAAAGGAGAACAGTCCTTTGGATACTTGATCCTCTCCTGCCCCTGCCAACCCATGGCAACCTGAGTTCATTCCCAAACCCGGGTCACCAGCATGGCAAGAGGTAATGCGCCAGGCCTCATCCCTCCACGCTACTGAGCTGGCTGCAGTGCAAGGGATCCTTAATTGTATAGTATGGGGTTACACACCAATTTTAGATATAATTAATACCAGAGCCTGCATGTCACCATCCCTCCCTCAAATGAGAGAAATCTCCTGATTTTGATCTCTAAAAGATTTTCGTAGGACCCTAATGAATGTGCATAACTGAGTTTAAGGTGGTAGAAATGCAGTGCTATCATGCGCATTAAAGACAACAGGCACAGTTTGTGCAATAATTCTAACGATTTATGGAGAATTGAAATGGTGTTATAAAAACTGGGTTGGGGTTAGTAATGAGAAAAAATAGATAAAATCAGTCAGGTTCCAAAATCATAATGTTCAGTAATTGAGGCTGACCCAGCTGTGCAGTGGCAGTGCAGCCACTCGTGATGCTGATGCCCTGGGTTCACACTCCATACATGGATTATCAGAGGGTCAGCAGGAGACAGATCACGCATCCCAGGGGATGCTCTCTTCCTCGGGGGGGTGGGTCAAAGGCCTCACTTCATTACTACCACCTGGGTGTCTACTGGTGGCAGTGCAACCGGAAGCCTGGAGGGGCAGTTGGAAGGTCACCTGGCTGAGCCCAACATCAGCACATCATAGCACGCACATGGTTGGGGCTCCCAAAGCCAGCTTCTTCAGGGGAGAAACTAAGCTGGAAAATCCCCAGTCTTTCGGATGGCACCGTGGTACTCTCAGGCTCCATGCCTTCTACTGAGGGACCCCACCAATTGGATTGGTCTCCAGAGGGGCCACTGCCAACTAGCCCTGCCACAGGAGCAAGCGGTGGAAAAATGGAGGGAGGTAATGGGGGGATTTAGGGGCTGGAAGATTACCAGGGTGAGAGGAGAAGACTGGCAACAGGGATAGAAATGGAAAAAAAAAGTTTGGAGCATGAGCTCCTCCCTGCACAGAAACAGAAATATAGAAGTTGACAGCAGATAAGGACTGTTTGGCCCATCCAGTCTGCTCACTTCTCCCTACCTACACTATTACCACAGGCCATGCCCAGTCTACAGCTCTTTCTCCCTTCACCCCTTCCTTTCCACTATGATTTCCTTGTGCTTGTACCATGCATTCTTGAACCCCACCACTGTTTTTAGCCCCATCATCTCTGCTGGAGGGCTGTTCCAGGAATCCACCACTCTTTCTGTGAAGAAGTACTTTCTCACACCTCTCATGAATCTACCCCCCCTCCAGCTTTATAGCATATCTCCTTGTCACTGATCATCTTTTCTCCTGAAAAATGCTTCCCTTCTGTACCTTATTTACTCCTGTGAGGTATTTAATCCAGGAGGCCCTCAAGGGTCATCTGCAGCCAGAAGTGGCTGTGCCCAGCTTGACAGGACATGACACTTCTCCTGCCACCGTCCCCGCTGCACCCACTGGCCACCGAGCACACAGACTCAGGAGGCCCCCAAGGGGCATCTGCAGCCAGAAGTGGCTGTGCCCAGCTCAACAGGACACGGTGCTTCTCCTGCCACTTTCTATCACTGTATCTCTGCGCCCACCGGCCACTGAGCACACAGACTCAGGAGGCCCCCAAGGGGCATCTGTAGCCAGAAGTGGCTGTGCCCAGCTCAACAGGACACGGTGCTTCTCCTGCCACTGTCCCCTCTACACCCACCGGCCACCGAGCACACAGACTCAGGAGGCCCCCAAGGGGCATTTGCAGCCAGAAGCGGCTGTGCCCAGCTCGACGGGATGTGGCGTTTCTCCTGCTGCTGTCCCCACTGCACCCACCAGCCACCGAGTACAGACTCAGGAGGCTCCCAAGGGGCATCTGCAGTCAGAAGCATCTGTGCCCAGCTCTACAGGATGCGGTGCTTCTCCTGCCGACAACCCTGCTGTGCCCACTGGCCAGTGAGCACACCGACTCAGGAAGCCACCAAGGGGCATCTGCAGCCAGAAATGGCTGTGCCACCCCAGCTCAACAGGACACGGTGCTTCTCCTGCCATTGTCCCCACTGCACCCACCGAACACACAGACTCAGGAGGCCCCCAAGGGGCATCTGCAGCCAGAAGCAGCTGTGCCCAGCTCAATGGGATGTGTCGCTTCTCCTGCCACTGTTCTGCTGTGCCCAACAGCCACCAAGCACACAGGTATGCCTCTCACTCTTTCTCCGAGCTGGCTTTCAACTCCAGCACCGGCTCCTCCATGATTGGCTATACTAGTGGACCTAGAACTTCCGATTGATCTGCTCGAGGGACTCTGTGCCGTGATTGGTCGAGGGTCTCTAGCCTGGCCTGGATCTCACAGCTCAGTCCCCGCTGCTGTCTCCAAGCACCAAGTGCCAATTCTGAGCTGCCGACAATATTTTAAACTGTATTTTCCTGGATTCTATCTTAAATCTGTGTCAGTTAAAATTGTAAGGTTAATGTTCTAGAGCTTGCACAATTGCTATTCCAGTGTTTCATAGTGCTCATGGCAGGAATTAATTTGCTGTCTTTTGTTTGAGGGTAATGTTTCTGTGCTCTGGCTCTAAAACTGCAGCTTAAGTGTAATGTCTCACCCTTAGTTATTGCCACCCAGATAGAACTAAGTGATTACAGTGCTTTTGTGTAGCCTTTGGATTCTCTACCTCTAACTTCTGTCTCCTGCTCTGTAGCCTTGCTCCCTGCCCCCATTTTTTTGCTGAATCTCTGTCCCTTTTCTCTCCTTCTCAGTCTGCCTATCACCCCTGGCCCCCTTCCTGCCCCACTACATGCTGGCCCACGGACTATTTAACTTTTTCTTTGTTTTTCTTGGACTCCCTACTGTTAGCCTGTCTCTTTACCCTGTCTGTCCTCCACCCACCATTTCTTGCCCCATTTTAAACTGCTTTTCCTTACTTGTGCTCTCTTCCAGACTCAGGAGGCCACCATGGGGCATCTGCAGCCAGAAGCAGCTGTGCCCAGCTCAACAGGATGCGGCACTTCTCCTGCTGCCGTCCCTGCTGTGACCACCGGCCACCGAGCACACAGGTGTGCCTCTCACTCCTTCTCCAAACCGGCTTTCAACTCTGGCACCATCTCCTCCATGATTGGCTATACTAGCAGACCTGGAGCTTCCGATTGGTCCGTTCGAGAGACTCTGTTCCATGATTGGTCAAGGGTCTCAAGCCTGGCCTGGATCTCATAGCTTGGTCCACGCTGCTGTCTCCAAGCACCAAGCGCCAATTTTGAACAGCCTGCAATATTTTAAACTGTATTTTTATCCCTCCTGCCCTCCCCAGCACCGACCTCTATTAAATAGATCTAAGCTTCTCCCTCAGCTGTTTTCCCTGCTCCCATTGGCTCACAGCACTTCTACTTTCCCATAAACCCAACCCAACCCAAAGGCAAAGGTCCTAACTTGGGTAGATACTAAGGTCCTCATCTCAGGGACTGCAATCATTGGTGGCTTATAGTGTTACAGTGACCACCATCAAAGTTCACTAATAAGCAGCCCTTTCCCTAGAGCACTTCCTCACTGCCCACAGCTTTCCTGGTGCTGCCTACCAGTTTCTTCCTCTGTGGTACTACTTTCCTCTTTCACAAGGATCCCTTTTGTACATCCCTCATCACAGAAATCTCTTTTGTGACCAGAATATCTCCTAAAATTAACCCATGTGTGTTGCTCCTTATGCTGGTCTCTATTCCATCCTGCTGCTGGTGACTGATGCCTGTGCATCAATATTAGTCACAGAGCAGCAAAAACTAAGCCCTTCCCAATCTCCACCCACTTTCTCATACACCCTGATCATTGTGGATGGACATGAACTTACCCTCACGAGTACAGCCCTCCTGGCACTACTGTCTAATTATGAACGCCGTCAGCTCGGCCTGTTTGTACACTCCCTCACCCTTCAATCCCCCTATTGGCTCCCTCCTAGCTGCCCTCTACTTACACTGATTCACCTCTCTGGTGATGTAGGGAGTAACCCTGGCCCCATAAACACCCACATCAACCATTCAGGCACCGCCTGGACAGGACACCACGGACTAAAAGTTGCCCACATGAACATCTGCAGCCTCCCATCAAAGTTCCATGAGCTTGAGGCATGGGTATCTCTCTACAAGTCACAGGTATTAGGTCTCACTGAGACTTGGTTGAAATCCCACCACCCTGACTCCTCGTTCAACCTTTATGGTTACTCACTTCTATGACTGGACAGATCAGGATGTAAGAAGGGAGGGGCCATGGCACTGTATATGCAAGACCACATTACTGCCACCATCATCAACTGCTCCAGTCCCACCTCTCTGAGTGAGTGGCTTCTCACTGAGATAATCCTAGGTGCATCCAAGAAACTTTACCTGGGTTGCTGCTACAACCTCCCCATAGGAGGTACCCCAAGCCTATCAAATTTCCTAAATGGCATAGGGAGTACAACACCCCAAAGAGACACAGTTGTGTTTGGGTATTTCAGCCTCAATTGGCTGGATGACAAAGCACCTGACTACACTAATGCACTGAAAGAACACAACCTAGAGCAAATTATCTCCTTCCCCACCAGACATAACACTTGCACACATAATCACTCCCTGATTGACTGGATCGCCAAACACCAGGTTGACTTGATCCTCCAAACAGGCACTATGTCTGACTCTATAAGTGACCACACCCCAACCTATGCTATACTGTCCATCAAATCCATCCGTCCCCCTTACAGACTCCTGTCCTTCAGGAACTTTGACTGCTCGGATCCTAGCCCTGTCCTCAGTGATGTAAGGGCAATAGGCTGATCGACCTTCTACCATCTCAGCAACATCTCAGATGTGGTCATATTCTTTACATCCAAACTCTCCCACCTACAGGACATCCATTTCCCCATCATAACCAGAAGGGTAAGAGGGGGCTGTACCTGCTGGCTATCCAAAGAACTACTGGCACTTATAAAAGTTTGGGATAACAAATAGAAAGCCTACAAGGCATCATCCTCTCCCCACCTCTGGAATGCTTACAGACAGCTGCACAACACCTACGAACAGACTGCAAAATCACTCAAGTGCAAATTCTACATTAACCAACAAAAAAACAATCTTGGCAATCCACACAATTTCTTGGCCTCTATTGGGTCTCTCCTTAACCCCAAGACCAGCAGGCAATTAACGCAGCTTGAATTCCCCTCTGGTCCTATTTCAGACCTTACTGAGATTGCTAATATCTTCAACATGAAGTTCACAGATTTATTCCCCTATCTGAGCAAGCTCCCACCACAGGCGTCCTCAGCCCCGAACCACCCACCTCCCACCCACCCTCATCCTCAGCTACTACCCTGCCCCCACCTTTCCACCTCAGAGCCATTGGGCATAAAGACACAATTAAGATCCTGAAGTCTCCCTCTGCCAAAGGCAGCCCTGGCAGTGATGGACCTTACTCCACACTTCTTAAACTCATCTGCCCCACAATTATCAAACCCCCTCACCTTCCTCTTCATTCTCACCCTTACAACATCTACTGTTCCTGACTGTTAGAAACATGCAAATGTGGTACCCTCTAACACCTGACAATTACAGGCCCATCTCCTTACTCCCTCACCTGAGCAAACTGCTTGAAATAGTTGTACACCTCCAGTTCTCAGAGCATCTTGAAAAATACAACCTCCTATGTCCCCTCCAGCATGGTTTCTGCAAGCACCACAGTACCTCCTCTGCTTTGTCCCTTTTCTCTGATCATGTACTGAGAAACATGGACCATGGCAAAGCCACAGGTGCTGTCTTCATAGACCTGTCAAAAGCTTTTGACTTTGTCGACCACCACCTCCTCCACTCAACCCTGCCTCTCTTTGGCTGCTCCGCCAGAACTGCTGCTTGGTTCTGCAGCTATCCATCCAATTGGTCTCAGTTTGTCATCATCAACAATGCCTCCTCTGCTGCCCTCCCCATACACAAACCCAGGGTTCCTGTGGCACTATCACACTGCACGGATGGCATTAGATCTATCCTCAGCATTTGACACTATTGACCATGGGGTCCTTCTTGAGCACTTGAGATATATTTGTGGGCTTTCTGGGGTGGTCCTCAGATGATTCACCTCATACCTCACTGGAAGAACACAGAGGGTAGTTTCGGGGGTCTTTTCTTCCGATCCCACCTCTCTGCCTTGTGGGGTTCCTCAGGGCTCTATTTTGTCCCCCATGCTGTTTGCAGTGTATATGCTTCCCCTCGGCGACATTGTGAGATGGTATGGTCTGAGGTTTCATTGCTATGCCGATGATACCCAGCTATACCTGTCTTTTGTCCCCGACCATGAAGGAGCCATCTTGGTATTTAATAGCTGCCTCAATGAAATCCAGGATTGGATGAGGTCCAGTTGGTTGAAGTTGAATTCAGAGAAGACGGAGGTGTTGGTTTTGGATCCGGATCGCCGGATAGAGGGTCCAGTGGCCGGCTCACCATTGGATTGTGTCTTGGGGCTGTCGAGCTTCAGGTCTCTGAACAGGTGCGAGACCTGGGGGTGATATTGGATGCTGGGCTGACACTTCGGCCTCAGGTGTCAGCTGTGGTTAAGACATCTTTCTACCATCTAAGAAACATCGCCAGGATCAAGCACCTTGTTCTGTCCGGTGATCTGCCAACTTTAATCCATGCCTTTGTGACCTCATGCCTTGACTACTGCAACTTGCTTTACTTTGGGCTTCTGGGGGTTGATATCCGCCGCTTGCAGCTGATGCAGAATTCCGCAGCACGGTTGTTGGCGGGAACTCCTAGATCCTCCCATATTACACCGGTGCTGCGGGAACTGCACTGGCTGCCAGTTCAGTGGCGGATCACCTTCAAAGTCAGCTTATTGACTTTTAAAGCCCTGCATGAACTGGGCCCTGATTACCTGAAAGAACTCCTGATTCCTTACCACCCTGTGAGACCACTCCGCTCTGCCGATGAGGGGTTGCTAGAGATTCCAAGGGTGACTTTAAAATCTGTTGGGGCCCGTGCATTTATGTTTGTGGCCCCTTCCCTTTGGAATTCTCTACCCCATCGGATTAGGGAGTGCACGACCGTGGGGAGTTTTAAACAGGCTTTGAAATCTTTCCTCTGGGAAAAAGCTTATGGATGTACTATTTATTGAATTGTATTGATTATGTGGCGGAATTTGTTGGATTTTATTCTTTTATTGTACTGCGCCTTGATGCCTGAAAGGCGCATAACAAACAAAGTATTATTATTATGTATGTGGGTCCTGGTGGTGTGGGTCTGGCATGAGCGTGCTGTGTGCACCTATGGTGTTTCACCATGGGTGTGTGCCACTGGGCAGTCCCTGACCCATGCCATGCTGCCACAATTACTGCCATTCATCCTGCTAACCGTTGTCCCAGATATCACCATGGGTGCATGCCACCACTGGGTGGCACTCTGATGGCCACATGGGTGCAGGTCATGGCACCTGGTACATGTGCTGCATTGTAGCTGTCTGCTCCGCTGGTGTGCTGGGGGGGGTGCCTGACTAGTATGTGGCAGCTGGGCATCCCCAATCTGGGTGTGGTGAGGGGGGGCGGCTGACTGGGCGGTGCCAGTGCTGTGTCACCCACACCCAGCAGGTGCCCAGCAAGCAGGCACATCACAGCTGTGGCTTTGGGTACTACCATCCTGGCATAACTGCTGTGTGTGGGTGCCTGGAGCACATGCTGGAGCACCTGCAAGGGCTGTCTCAGGATCGTCTGGCTGCAGTTCAGCAGCTAACTTGTTTGGTGGCTGGCCAGTTTAGGGCAGCCCTTTACTTGCCTAACTTTGAGCAGCACAAATGTGGGATGCGCAGCACATGCACCGCTCATTTTGGCTGAATATACACATGCATGGCGTATTCAGGTGCCCACCTCCTTTTTCTGCACCACATACTTTATTTCTGAGTGATCACGCATTCTGACATGTGTGATGCATTTCTCCCTTTTGAATGCTGTGCTTCCACCTTGTACATAGTATACCATCCTGGAGTGCATTGTTGCAATTATAAAATGGTTTGCTTGTTAAAAAAAAAGAAAGAGACAAGGTGAAAAATACATTTTTTAAATACACTTTTAGTTGCTTTTTGAATAGGCATGATGTTGTGCTGGGATACCGTCACTGTTGAAGGTCAGCACTGGCCAATCAGAGCCCAGGAATTTTTTGTACCATTTTTATAATACATATTTGGCAACGAGGGTAAAACAGCCTTGCTAAAAATTCTTCTTAGTACTGGAATATGGCCATCTTTTTGTAGTCTGCTTGATTTGGGCCTGCAGCAGAAAGTTTGTTCTGAAGCTTGTTTTGGGATATATACTTCTAACTTAGCAGTAAGGAAATCAGGCCGTTCACTATGGCTAGTTATGTGAAGATTGAAAAATACAGAATGTGAGAGCCAGATTAAGTATACAAAAAGGCTGGGACATTATTTCATTGCAAATGGCATTAAAAATGAAAGCAAGAAAGGGCACTTTTTTTTTACCATCTGTGGAAGCAAAAATACATATTCACTCATGAAATCACTGGTGCCACCAACCAAACCAGGAGACAAATCTTCCAAAGAAATTGTAGATTTAGTGGAGGCCCACTAGAGCCCAAAGCCAAATGAAACTGTAGTGCAGTATTGCGTCTATAATCAAGATAAGCAGCCAGGAATGGGTGTAATGACTTCTGTGGCTGCACTATGCTGCCTCACAGAGTATTGTGAATATGGTAATAATTTAGTTGACGTGCTGAGAGATGGTTTGGTATGTGGTATTGCAGATGACAGGATACAGCACAGATATTTGCAGTGGCAGCAAACATGGATTTTCAAAGATCATTTAACATGACAGTTAGTATGGAAACAACTTCTAAGAATGCTGAGGATTTGAGGAGTGAAGACCAATCTGCTATCACTCCCATGCATGTTCTAAAAAGTCAGAAGGGAGGGCAGAGCAGATAACTGTCTACAGTGTGGGGAAAGGCACGCCCCAATGCTTGCCAGTCTAAGCAGTAGAAAATGTCACAGCTGTACAAAATGGGGTCATATTTAATGGATGTGCCAGGCTTAGAAGGGGAGGAATCTATATAAACATCAAGTCCTGCAAAGGCAGCATACTGGGTGGACAACTTGGAAATGGAGGATGATGGAGGGACCTCAGTGACACAGAGGATCATGAGTACACTGAGTTGCTACATTTGTCGCAGCCAAAAGAGAATCCATATCTTTGCACACTGCAGGTTGAAGGGATAATGGAAATTGACACAGGAGCATCTGTATCAGTGGTTGAAGAAGCAACATGCAAAAGACTGGGTAGACCAAAGCTTAAACAGTCCCTGACATGATTGTGACAACTTTAAAAAAATGAAATATTTAGACACAAGTTAGCTTATATTTAATAATTTTTTCTGTAATTCTCACCCTTACTTCTTTATTACTAAGGACATTTGCATGTAAACAGGATCGCTGCCCTATTTGTTTTGGCTGCTTGCCTACACCTGACATCACAGTTCTGTTTATGACATCACAATCTGTTGCAGTGGATGTAATTATGATATCATAATATAATATAACAATAATATTCTTTATTTATATAGTGCAATTCAAATTATCAAAGTGCTGTACAGATAAAAACAGTGAGGCAAACAGATCAAACAATAAAATCACAATGCAACCCAGCTTATACCCTGGTTAACAATAAATAATGACATCATGTAAAATCAGCAAAGGCAAGATGGAACAAGTAGGTCTTTAAGGCCTTCTTAAAGCTCTCCACAGTCTGGCACTCTTGAATCTGACGGGGTAGAGAGTTCCACAGGGTAGGGGCTGCATATGCAAAAGAGCGTGTCCCTGACGTTTTCAGTCATACCCTGGAAACCTCTAGCAATCCCTCATCAGCTGAGTGGAGAGGTCAGAGGGAGCAGTAGAGAACCAGGAGCTCTTGCAGGTAGCCCAGACTTTGTCCGTGTAGGGCCTTATAGGTCAATAGACTGACCTTGAAGGTGATCTGCCACTGAACAGGCAGCCAGTGCAGATCACGCAGCACAGGCGAGATGTGGCTCGCACAGGAGACCCCTGTCAATAGCCTGGCCTCCGCGTTCTGCACCAATGGCAAGCAGCAGATATTAACCCCTGGAAGCCCTAGGTAAGGGGAGTTGCAGTAGTCAAGGTGCGAGGACACAAAGGTGTGGATCAGCACTGGAAGGTCTCTGGATGGAACAAGATGCTTAATCCAGGCGATGTTCCTCAGATGGTAAAAAGAGGACTTGACTACTGCTGACACCTGCGAATGCAGTGTCAACCCATTGTCAAAATCACCCCCAGATTCTGCACCTGTTCAGAGGGCAGCAGCTGGCTACCTCCGAGCCAAAGCCCAGAGGCAGAACCTGACCCCACCCTCTCTATCCTGCAACCTGGATCCACGACCAACACCTCAGTCTTATCTGGATTCAACTTCAGCCAGCTGGCCTGCATCCAATCCTGGATTTCTGCCAGGCAGTTATTAAAGACTGAGATCTCACTATCCTGGTCAGGCGCAAAGGGCAGGTAGAGATGGGTGTCATCTGCATAGCAGTGAAAACTCTATCCATACTGTCTCACAGTGTTTCCCAATAGCAGCAGATACACCGTGAACAGCATTGGGGACAGCATAGAGCCCTGAGGAACCCCACGTGGCAGGGAGAATGAGGCTGAGGAATAAATCCCGGACATCACCCTCTGAGACCTGCTAGTGAGGAAGGACTGAAACCATCTGAGGACTGTACCAGACAGACCACAGATGTCTCTCAGGCGCTCAAGCAGACCCCCATGGTTCATGGTGTCAAAGGCTGAAGAGAGCTCTAGAAGTATCAAGATGGAATGGCACTTTTGATTTCTTGCATTCAGGGGATCATTCAGCAACCGAACCAGAGCAGTCTCAGTACTGTGCCTCTTCCGAAAACTGGATTGGAGGGGGTCATATATGTCATGGATGGTCAAATGGTTCTCCAGCTGCAGGATGACTACTTTCTCAATCACCTTCCCAACAAAGGGAAGGTTAGAGACTGGTCTGTAGTTAGCAGGGCAGCTTGGGTACAGAGAAGATTTTTTAAGGAGTGGGGTCACCACAGCCTCCTTCAGGGAGCTGGGGAACTCGCCCAACTCTAAAGAGCACCAAATTATTTCTGCCAGGACAGGGCTGATGGTATCGATGCACCTCAATAAGAGGTGCGTAGGGCCAAGGTTCAAGCTACAGCAAGTTGGCTGCATGCTTTGGACAATCCACATGACATCAAAGATCTCCTGCTGGTCAAAGTATACCCAGGAAGACTGAGGAGTAGTTACCACACACTGACTGCTGACAGGCCCCATAGAGCGGGCTGATCAGATCTCCACCCTGATGTCGGCCACCTTATTAGCAAAGAATCGAGCAAACTCGTTGTCCTTCTCCTGTAAAAGTGCTCTTCGAGCTTGTAGACAGATTGGATTGCACAACCTGTCCACAGTTTGAAAGAGCTGAGCCGGTCGATTCTGAGCTACAGCAATCTCCCCGGTCAGGAACTCTGCCTTCTTATGGGAGATTGCTGATTGACAGACATGATAATGTTCCATAAACCTAAGGCAGTCGGCATCCAGGGCAGATTTCCGCCAGCACTGTTCTAGCCTTTGTCCAACTCGTCTCTGCTCCTTCAAGGTCCCATCGAACCAGGTGGACCATGGGCGGAAAGTGAGAGGATGAACACGGACAGGAGTGATAGAGTCCAGAGCACCCGCCATGGCCTTATTATAGGCCTGGACCAGGTTCTCTGGACCCTCGCTAGCATCCTTCAATCCCGATAGATCTAATACCACCAAGAGGCCAGCAGGAGTAACATACCTTACCGGGCGGTATCGGACCATCTCCGCAGGGGCAGGCCTATAGGGCAGAGCCCGTAAATTGAACCTTACAGTGTGATGTCAAACCATCCAACTGGTTCCACCACCAGATCAGAAGCCTCCATCCCCAGGAGGAAAACCAGGTCAAGTGAGTGGCCCTGATTATGGGTTGCAGAGGCAACTACCTGTGGGAAGCACAAAGAATTCATAAGTTGGAGGAAGTCCTGACCAAATTGTGAGAGTTCATCATTGACCCAGCCATTGAAATTGCCCAGGACCATCAGCCTGGGTGACTCCAATGCCATGTCAGCAATGAAGTTCGCAACCTCCTGCAGGAACAGTTTCTCACCCCCGGGTGGATGGTAGATAAGAATGATCCTGCACCCCACACCTGCAGCCACGGTACACTCAAATGAGCTGGGTACCTCAACTGGAACCTCTGCAAGGCCCAATTCTGATTTAAAACAAATGGCTACACCCCCACCCCTGCAGTCCAATCTCAAGTGATGCATCACCGAAAACCCGGCAGGAATGGCTGCCTCCAAAATTTGGCTGCATTCTCATCCAGCCAGGTCTTGGTGATGCATGCCAGGTCTGCTGTCCCAACAAGATCAGCAATAATAGCTGTCTTGTTCTTAATAGACCTAGCATTATATAACACCACTTGAGATGGATGAGACTCATAAACAGGGGATTATGATGTCAGGTGTAGGCAAGCAGGAAGAGCAGATAAAGACTAAGGGACAGTAATCCTCTTTCATGCAACTATCCTCAGTAATGAAGAAAAAGGGAAAGAATGATGGAAAATATATGAAATACAAACTAAATTGTGTCTGAACTGCATATTTTTTTGAAGTGTTTCTAATGGTGTTAGGGGCTCTTTAAAGCAACTAAAAATGTCTTGATGACCAATACATGTGAGCCCATAAAGATGCTGGGTGACGGTCAGGTGCGAGTTATTTATCAAAAACAAGCGGCCATGTAACTGCTTTGTTGTGGGGGCTGGGCCTAGCCTATTAGGAAGAAGATTTATAATGTGACAATTGTACATGCAAAAATCAGTGAAATAGCAGAGCAGACTCCTACAGTTTTCCAAGAGGGAGCAGGAATCTTATGGGATGTAAATGTCAAGGTTAATAGGGACTCTCAGGTACAGTAACTTTAAACTTTTTGAAAGCCAGAGTTGTGCCCTTTGCCTTGACAATAACGGTATACCATTGCTACAGTGAAAATACTTCAGTGACTGGTCATTTACGCAACAAAATGACAGGTCGCTGTAATGATTGTGCTAAAAAGTCAGAACCCCCGGTAGAACATCTCTGGGTGTTGCACCCCCTCCTTGAAACACCTCCTTTGTGGAGGTAATTATAGTAGGATCTGGGGGTGCGGGAGGCAAAGCCCTCACATGGGGGGTGTGGGGGGTAGTATTCCCGATGGCACAATGTGGACCGTGATCACAGTTGCCATTTGTGCCATCACTGTAAAGCTAGTCAATAGGTTTGCTGTCAAACCGGAGTTGTGGAACCAAAAATAACAGTGGAAGATGAACTAGAGAGGCTACCAAGAGGAACGAATTATACATCCTATCCAATTCTCTTGGTACACAGTGCCTATAGCACCAGTCAGGAACCCTAATGGGGAGGTCAGAATATGTGCAGACTATAAGCTCATAGTCAACCAAGCAGCTAGACCAGGCAGATACCCTGCAGAAGTGTTTATGGTGTTGTCAGGAAGTAAAGCAGCTTTCACTAAATTGTAACTTTCTCAGACATATGCTCAAACACAACTGGATGAGGAGTCCAGGAAATTTGTGATGATCAGTGCACACAAAAGATCATTTCTGTGCAATCACCTACTATATGGAGCAGCATCAGCCCAAGTTAATTTTCAATGAGTGATGGACAGCCAATTGCAGGGCATGCCAAAAACTGTGGTGTACCTGGACAGTATTCTGATCACTGATGATTCAGAAGAGGAGCATGTCAGAAATCTGAAGAAGGTGCTGAAAATACTTACTTCTGCTGGTCTTCATCTGAGGAAAGAAAAAATGTAAATCTGGTGTCTCACCTGTGGTTTATCTGGGTCACAAAATTGATGCAACATGTTTACATCCAGTACCAGAATAGGTTACAGTCCTAGTGGAGGCACCAAACCCCAAAACTGTCAGTGAATTGAAATCCTTCTTAGGAATGTTTAATATTATGCCAAGCTTATGCCTCAGCTGTCAACAGTGCTAGCGCCCCTGTACCAGTTGTTAGCTCTTGACACCAAGTGGAAATTGGGAAAGGACCTACAGCAATCATATGAGGAATTAAAAAGGGCTCCTTCAGCCACCAAGGATTTTGGTACATTATGATCCAGAAAGAGAACTTTTTTATCACTTATATCTGCCCATTTCATATGCATCATGGAGCTTAAATGTGGCAGAAAATAATTATTCCCTACTTGATTAAGAGAGATTAAGCATTGTGTTTGGTGTACAGAGATTTAACCAGCATGTGTATGGGAGGCCATTCACTATTCTGACAGATTGCAAACCTTTAGTCAGTGTATACACTCCAGAGAAAGCTACCACAAGCATGGGATTAGCAAAGTTCTAACAGTGAGCCGTCTCTAAAGTTAGCATCCAATAATTACACACTTCTATACAGGCAAGGCAGAGGTCTTGAACATATGGATACGCTAAACTGACCTTCCTCAGTTTTTGTGGTTACTTGTTTTGTAGTACAAAGCTTTTATCAGAAACACTGCTAAAAAGCTCAGCCAAATCACAAATACTCATAAAATGCTGAGAAAACATGTTCCAATCACTACAGTGAACAACTCCTACATATATCACTACACAAAAGCTGAGTACTAGCTTTCTCAGGTGAACAACCTTTTGAAACTCAACAGGGGATGTCTCCTCCACATCCCAAACGGATGTCAAAAAGTTTGAGTCATGACACTATAAAAACAAAAAAGGCAACTTTGTTTTTATCAGAAAGAGGTATTTTATTTTGTTTGAAGTAATATTAAAAAGTAGTCTGCACTTTCGTGTAATGCTTGTTACTTACCAATCCATGTTTATAGTGGTCAATAAGCATTTTGGTCAATAAAGAGAGTGTAATTTCCTGGTTTAGTAGGTGCCTGCTACCTAGTACTCTGCAGCAGCAGGATGTTATGGATCCTCTTCCATTTTTGTTACTAAATGGTTATAAACTACAGTCCAGTGTCATCCATCCAAGATATTACATAGTCCCTTCCCACTTGTCAAATAGCTGTCTTTCTGTACATTCAGTAGATGTCACTTTTGTTTATCCTACAATGCTGGAATTCAAACTGTTAAAGAAGTCTACTGGCAGAATGTTCACCTCTCCCCCACACAAACACATGCATTAGAAGGCCTCAATAAAGTCAGGGATTCCGTTTTATCTGCAGAAGAGTATGGACCAGAAATTTCTCTGGATGACAGATAACGCTAGTTGCAGGGGGAGGGGTATCATCAGAAAAAAAGCTCCAGAAAATAAAAATGGGAGTAGTACTTCATTTTTAGGGCTGTGAGCAGTGCCTACAGTCCTATTGCAATCGCTCAGTAGCTCTTTAAATGTCTGATCGTGGAACCTTCCATTGGACTTTTGGAAATATCCTTCCAAAAGTTCAATGCTTAAACCCCTCCACCATGATCAGCCACTACAGAATAACAATTGCACTATTTTGGCTGTTACTGCCACATTCCATAGCAGGAACTGCACATGCATGACTTGCGTGCATGCACAGTTCTACTGGCGCTGTCATGTTGTGATTGGCACACCATTCACTGTAACTGTGCATGTGCGGCACTCGCTCATGCACAATTGCCTTGTTAGCGTCGCCACATTCTGTGGCCCCCTGCCGCCCACTCATGTGGCACACTGGGAGCCCACCCCAGTGTGCCCAAAGATTGTTCCATTTACCCACTGACATCAGGGTGCCAAATCCCTGTGTCGGCATTACATGACCCCCCCCCCACTACTGCAGCACACTGGGAGCCCACCCCAGTGTGCCTTACAGTTTATTCCCTTCCCTCACCGACATCGGGGTGTCCAATCCCCATGTTGGCATCATGTCCACCCCCCTCATTCATGTGGCAAAGTGGGAGCCCAGCCCAGTATGCCCAAATGTTTTTTTTTTTTCCCTGTAAAAAACAAAATGGTCCCTAGTTGTCGCTCGAGTACCTGCCAACATGTGGATGTCCAATCCCCGTGTCGGCATTATGTGCCCCACCCCACTGTGCCAAAATGTTTTATTTTTTTTCTCCCATAAAAAAGAAAATGGTCCCTCATCGTGGCTCCGGACTTTTTCCTGTAAGAAAGAAAACGGTCCCTCATCATCGCCTCCAGTCCCCTCCCCCATCCCCACCTCCCACTGAGCACCCACCTCCCCACACCCACCCATTACCCCATACTTACCTCTGGAGGTTGGCGCTGTCATATTCTCTAGATTGGGACACATCTGCACTCTTCAAAGCTGAACTGCGAACTGAAGAATCAAAGGTAAGCATGCTATAATGCCACTCAATGGGGTTTTCAACTTATGCTGATAAATCAGCCATTTTTTTGAATTTTTGCCCCAAATTTTCAACATGGGGTTCTTGGGATCCCACTTCATGAAAACTGTCACTATCATTTTGTTACTCGGTCCCAAAAGGTGATTTCGTTGTCACTGCATGGAATCACCTATTGGGACCGATTCATGAAATAACAGTGCCACTGTTCGTGAGGAGGGGTCCCAAAAAGCCCATGTTTCAAATTTGGTGAAAAAGTTCCAAAAAATGACTGTGTTACAAGCATGTGTTGCGCAGTTTCTATGCACACTCCAAACTTCACCAATTTTTAATATTTTTACTCCATATTTTCAACATTGCCATTTTTGTACACCTCCTTCAAAACAATACAGCTGTCATTTTCCACAACCTGCCCAAAATGTGTTTTCGCACCTTTGGTGCAGAATAGCGCGTTTGATCTGCGAAATCACCTTTTGGGACAAGTGAACAAAATGACATTGGCACTCTTCATGAGGAGGGGTCTTAAAAAGGCCATGTTGAAAATTTGGTGAAAAAGTTCCAAAAAATAACTGCACTACGAGCGTGCATTGCACAGTTTCTATGCACTCTCCTAACTTCGCCAATTTTTAATATTCTCACTCTACATTTTCAACATTGCCATTTTTGCACACCTCCTTCAAAACAGTACAGCTGTCATTTTCCACAATCTGCCCAACATGTGATTTCACACCTGTGGCACAGAATAGCACTTCTGCGCTGCAAAATCCCCTTTTGGGACAAGAGAACAAAAATGACACTGGCACTCTTCATGAGGAGGGGTCCCAAAAAGGCCATGTTGAAAATTTGGTGCAACACCTCTAAAAAATTGTCAGGGTACACCTGGGTGTCAAATGCTGCCTACGTACATGTGCAGCTTTGGTCATTTGCAGCCCTTCACAGCTCTATTGGCTCTGGCTAGAGTTTGTTTAAATTTGTGTATGTTTATAAGGAGCTGATTATAAAAGGAGAGAACATTTAATCTTTTTTTTTTGGTTTAATTTTCAGGGAGTTTTATTTTTAGGGCCTAGCTAATTTTTTAGTGAGTAAAAGTGGTGGCCATGTTTATAATGGAAATCAGGATTATTTTTTTAAAGTCACTGATATATTAGTATGCTGTGTCCTGATTGCCAGCACTTTTCTGAAGCATTGGTAGTGGTCTCAAAATGCATGGCTGCCTGCTAATCAGAACGCAGCAGTTTTTCCTACTCATGTTATAAATTCTGCACAATTCTTCTGATAGAATGTTTACCTCTCCCACACTCACGCACATTCACAACACAACTTTCTTGGATTACTGCTGTACTACTGTACTTTCCTGTCACAGCCCAAAGGACCTGGCATGATGTACACACAGGACCTCTGGCTCCGCTGGTGACTTTGTTAAATACTGACACTCCACAATGCTTGCACCAAACTACCAGGATTGAGAAGTGTGAATACTTTGTGTCCTTGTTCCAGAACAACCTGAACAGTCCCTCTAAGTTGCTGTTTTCTCCTTCCTCTCAGCCTCCATCCCCATCCTCAAACTTGAGAATGATTCTATCTCTGACCCTGCCAAAGTTGTTTCTTCTTTCAACACCTGCTTCATCTTCAGTGCACTCTCCCTTCTCTCCTCTTCCCATCTCCCCTAATTCTTCTTTTCCCCTCTCACCACATCCCCTCTTTCTCCTTGTTACTCACCACACCTTGCTCCACCCTTACCCTCACAAGCTAATTAACCCTGACAGCCTTGACCCCAAACTCCTTCGGCTAACTGCTCCTGCTATTTGCTGCTGCTATCTCCTCCAGTCTTAAACTTTTCTCCTTAGGTGACATCCCCAAGGTATGGAAGTATGCAACTGTCATCCCCCTTCCCCAAAGGTGATAAGCCCTCCTCTTCGGGGAACTATCGCCCTATCTCTCTTCTTCCCCCCTCTTTTGACTCCTACTCCTTCTTCACTATGTTATCTACCTTTCTTCTCTGGCTCACTGACACCATTCTGAATGGGATGGATCATGGCCTAGCAACCTACACAATCTTTGTTAACATGGCCAAGACTTTTGACACTGTTGCACATTCTCTTCTCTTGGAAAAGCTGAAAAGAGTGGGTCTCTTTGAACATTCAGTTAGTTGGTCTCTCTCCTATATTAAACAAATTTCTCAGTCTGTCCCTATAAATGCTACACTCTCCCCATCTTTCAGTCTGCTAAAGGTTCTGTCCTGGGCTCCATCCTGTTCTCCATTTTTCCGAATGACCTTCCAATGCCTGTACCTTGCCAGCCATTCACTTGTACAAGGATGATACTGCACTCTATGCTTCTGGTGCTTCCTCTTCTGACCTGGCTACTGAGCTTCAGATGCATTTCACTTCACTAACATCCAACTCGGGTTTCGTGCCAGTCAGCTGCCCCTCAATGCCAAGAAAATGATCCATATGACTTTTTGGCACAAGGTGGTAGGTTGCCAGATTATCACCTATGCCATTCTTCTAAATCCCTAAATGGTGCTACAATTGAGGAGATTTCCTCCTTCAGATACCCTTGGGATCTAGTTGGACCTTCCTTTGACTTCTTTTACCACATAGATGTTATTGGTCAGACGCTCCATCCCTCACCTGGTGCGTTATTCAGGAATAGTGCATGCATCCTGTTTCCTGCTCATAGAGAGATCATTCTGAAGATACCCTCCTTATCTTTGAATATGGTTATATTGAATATAGTACTGCGCCCAAATCCCCCTGGCTAGATTGGATCCCCATTTCACTCCTTTTACTATTGACTGTCCTTTCTATACTCACCATTGCGTCATCTACTCTTCCCTTGCTCTCCTCTCTCTCAAAAACCAGATGCCTATCCTATTGTGTCTACTTTATCTCACAATTGTGGTTTGGTTGCCCCCCCCCACCCAGCATCATAGTTCCCTCCTCACTTAGTCCACCTCTCTAAGTTACTCCCTTCAAAACTCTGACACTCAGCTGCCCTCCTTTCCTCTCGCTAAATCTTTTACAGGTCACGCTGCATTCTCTTTCAGATTCTACAGTACCTACTTTTACTCCCCCCCCACCCCACTAACCATGTCCTGTCTATTAAACAAATAATGTAATAGGAGTTAGAGTGGTCGTTAACGCCACACAGGAGTATACAGAGTATAATTAGGGCTGTGCTCTTGTTAATGTCAATATTTGAGAAAATCATGGCACTCTCGTTGCTAAACTTGCAAAAGTCATGGAAAGCATAGAAAAAGTCATGGATCCATTTTGTATTAACCAAACTACTTTCATTTTATTTTTAAACAAGCACTTCAGCAAAGATTCAAATGTTTCAGAAATTCCATTTTTGGGTGGACCTAGTGATGAGCAGCAGTGTTCATATGCGGCCCTGGAATGTCACACTGGAGCTGATTGGGTGCCATATGTGGCATGGAGGTGAGGCACAAAATCATGGGCTAGTCCTGGAAGACACTCAAAGCCATGGCGTTTTAATGGAAAATGCAGTAAATCATGCTGTGTCATGGAAAATGCCCCGAAATCATAGAGTTCTCATTATAATCTGAAAAATAACAAAATCCATTACTTCTGTGCCAGAGGTACACCCCTAAATATAATATAAGGTTGACTGTGCTTAGCACGGTGGTAATTTCATCAAGTAAAGCTGGGGGCATGATAAGCCATCAGGCTGAAGGCTGAGTGGCTTATGCGCCAAACTTCATGAGGTGAAATTCCCACCACTTTATTCTCAGACATCCATGCTTTAACTATTATCTTACATGGTTTGTGGAGTTCAAAGCACTTGGGGTACTTAGTGCAGGTGTGACCATTATTATGCACTGGAGTAGTACTGAGTGCAGGCAAGAGTTGTCATTAAAAGTTCACACTGTTAATCAGTTCACACTTTCTCATTCGCAAATATGACATTATTTCTGTGACTAGCAGACTGTGAAGTGTGAGTAATAAGTGTAACCCTGGCATCGTCTATCTGAAGGGCTACACTACCCCTGCCTGCTGCCTAGGATGCGGATTGAGGGGCCTGGCTTCTTACTTTACTTTGAAACTGGTTCTTTCCCAAGATAACATAATGTGCAGTGCCTCCACCCAGAGTATACCTTTCAGTGGGCTAGAATAATACCAGGTATGGTACAACCCTCAGGGATGCTGTACTCACCCACAATACCATATAGCCACCCCAAACATGACTCAACCCCACATTTCAAACATTTTACAATTATTGACTCTCTCTAATAATATGCTTACACACCATAGGTTATGCAAAAACAGTAACAGTAATTTATTTACAAGAGGTGAGGGCTAGGATATAGTAATTGGAAGCAGAGGTTAGGCTATTTACATTTGATTTGAATTTGAATTGGATTGGATTTGGTTGTAATAGAGATAATCATTGTGCATTCATATTTAAGCATTAATCACAATGGCTCCCACCAACCTCTGATGTATTCAGATTCTTTGCGGTTTCTCTGTCTGTCTGTCTATCTATCTATCTATCTATCTATCTCCATTAGACACTTAGATAACATATGCCCCATGCCCACATGGGTGCCAGTTTCCAGAATGCATTAAAACCCCACAATTCTAATAACTTTTATCTGTGTACTCAGTACTATAGTCTAAAGGTGCAGGCCTGTTGTATGGTGCAGCTGTGATGGCTGGCTGAGTTGGGGTCCTTGAAGAAAATAAACAGATTAACTTTACTTTTAATCCTGAAATGCATTCCTGACTGTAGATTACAGAACTGAGAACTGGTTGATTTGAAAAGCGCCTTACTTTAGATGCTAAACTTGGCTGCGTAACAACATTAACTATTTACAAGTCAATCCAGGTGGAACAGGGCTGGACCCTGTGTACTCACAGTTTGGTAGTCATCATAGGCAAGTCATGATCAGGCTGCACAAAGCAGATTTGAGTGACTGCAGCAAGCAGGCTCTGCTTTAGATGTTAAAATGTGGGCAAAGGCTTACAGCCAGGGACCTTCTTACTGACAGCAGGATCTTGTAGCTTTTGCAGGTGGAAAGCATCTCTAGCTTCTTCAGAAGTGCCCCTCTCTGGTCTGAAATCACTTTCTGGGTTAGACCAGGCTGGGACCAGACCCGGCACAATTCAGACCCCATGTCTAGGCTATTCCCCTTAGGGGAAGCGCATATGGCAGCAGCCTGGGCGGCACACTACCAGGCTGTCTCCCAGGCTTATCTGAGATTGTTACATTGCATTCAACACATTTATCAGTAGCACATTTATACATTAGCTCAGAGTAGTTACAATCAATTAAATCATGTGTCAGCGTGGTCACCATGATCCTCTCATGTGTGCAGACACACATTTTCACTGAAGGGTGCTTCTTCCTGAAGGCTAGGGTGACTCAGAGTCTCACAGTCCATGCAGTGTAACTTGAATCCTTAACATCATCAGACAGAGCTTGAGGCTTGGCTCTCCACCATTTGATAGCTTTACTCGACAAAACAACTGGTCACATGCAGCTTCTCTTAAGCTTAAGACTCAATCAACATAGTCCCTTGTGGCTTTGCTGGTGGTAGCAGCTCCAACTTGGACACTTAGACACATCAATAAAGTCCCTCTTGGCTATGCTGGTATTAGCAGCTCCAATTGAACAGGTACTGTCTTCACAGGCAATGCCAGGAAGAGCCATGCACTCTGGGTACTCCCCGTTCAGTCCTGTAGGCACTTTTAACACAGTCAAAACACATTCTCAGATACTGGACCCTTCTCTGGTCACTTGCAACAGATGTCCACTCTTTTTCAGCATTAGACAGATGCAGGGTGCAGACAGACAATAGACACTTCGGGACCTGCTGGGCTTCTCTGCCCCAAGCAGTTCTTTCACTAACTCATACTTGTAAGCAGACGTTTACTCACTCAGATTATTGCAGAAAGGTTTTTCTTTTCTCTGAGGGTTTCCAGCTTCATCAGCACTCTCACTGCTGAGGCAGAACAGGTGTGCAGCTCTCTCACAGCTGAAGATTCAGGTTTCACCCACATTTTTCCCAAAACATGGAAAGGCAGATGCTAGCCCTGGAGGACAATTTCTGGCAACCTCCAAGCTAATGACTTATGTTGCAGCCACTCTTTCATTCACTGACCTATGCAGCCAGTATAGTGTTGTGCTTATGTAACTGTGTTAGTTTTGGTTGTGGCCATTTGCACTCTCTATTCCAGAGGAATTACCACCCTGTAGGGGTACGAAAGCAAGGAACTCTTGGAGAGGGTTCCACCCCTAGAGGTGCCATCGGACGGTTCCCGTGGCTAAAGGTACCTTAGGAATCCCCTAAGGAGAGAGCGCTGCTGCTGGAGGAGGAGGGGAGGATGGTGGGACAAAGACAAAATGCTTCACAGTGAGGTTGAGAAGAACTGCTTATATAGCTCAGGAAGTGAGAGTGACTGGCTGCTTGGTCACCAAACTACAGGCAAAGCCTTTCAATTCACTGACCTACGCAGCCAGTATAATGTTGTGCTTACGTAACTGTGTTAGTTTTGGTTGTGGCCATTCACACTCTCTATTCCAGAGGAATTACCACCTGTAGGAGTACGAAAGCAAGGAATTCTCAGAGAGGGTTCTGCCCCTAGAGGTGCCACGGGATGGTTCCCGTGGCTAAAGGTACCTTAGGAATCCCCAATAGAAATGTAGTGTCATCCCCAAAAGGAGGCAACATGATGCGTATGAGCAAGCAGTAACAGTGACTAGAAGCAGTAACTGCAACATAGTAGTAGAGAAGAATAGTGATGGTTTACACTGAGAGAAGGGGATTCCCTAAGGAGAGAGGAAATGGCAGGACATTCTCCACCTCCATCCAAAAACGGAACCTACCTAAGGAAACTAGGGGAAACAACTAAGCTAACTAAGTGTTATGACCTGAGGCAATGGAGGAGAGAAAAAAAACCCTATGAGGAGGAAATCTCTGGGTATCCAAGGCCTAGGTCGCCTTCCCTCCAGGCTTGTAAAATTGTATTTAGTGACGTCTCTGCAGCTGCAATTTGGAAAACCCAATTAAAGGGCGGTGGAAAATATTCCAGTTTGGAGGAAGGCTCTCACTCAAACCCTCTAGCGGGAACATCGTGGAAGGTTGCGAGAAAACTCTGCAACAATATGAGCATCCAAGGCACAGGAGGAGACCAACAACTGCTGAGGCACTCACCTGGCCTACCCACCCTAAATCAAACCAGGTGAACCAGAGGAAGTCATGGGGAGAATGCGGTGAAGGTGCCTTACTAGGGAAACCACTAAAGTCAATCGCCAACTGTTATAGTGGAACACTACAGCCAAAGGAGATTGTCGTAACCACCCTTCACCGCTAGTCTTAAATTCTACACCAGGAGCTGCTGTCGCATAGCAGGCAGCTAAAGCCAAGCCCAGGGCTAGGACATTTCCAGCTATGGGCCAGGTGAGAAGGATCCTGCCCCAAGTTGGACACGCTTGATGATGCGGACTAAATGCAGAGCAAGATCGTCGGCTGCATGGAACCTGCACCAGATTAGAATGGCTAGCATGCCCCAGAATTGATTGAGAGCTGTAAAGCTGGTGAGCTGAATGAGCACGGCATGCTGAGATCGTAATGAGCATTGAGTGCTGAGACCTTGCAAGGTCGAATGCAGATTGAGAGCAGTAGAATCCCAAGCGAAGTCGAGGGGATGGCACTAGGCATAAAGCAATGGTTTGTGCAAGCAAGGAGCAATGGTTGCGTAAGCAAGTGTGGATCTGATAGGTCAATAAGCAGTAGTAGTAGCAGGTGGACCTGCATAACAACTGTATAGCAAGTAAACAGCACTGAGTTGGGGCAAGCCAGCCAGACATGAATAGCCAAATCAAGGTGACAAACTCTGAGGATTTTTGGCTGCAAAGACAGGATTTAGAACAGAATTAATTAACCACATAGGCCATGACCCCCCAAACACCTCCCAGTCCCCGCCGTAGGACAAACAAGGAAGCGATGAAAGGCCCAAGAACCACATGCAGATATAAAAGCTAATTTAATAGCCTCAGCAGGAGCTTCAGCTAACCTCAGAGTGAACAAGGTACAATAGGAATGGGTGTAAACAATGCAGCAGCAGGAAGCAAGTAGGCCTGTGCAGCAGCAGTAAATAAATGAGTACACTGAGTTGTAAGTGCAAATAAAGGAGGCATAATGCTCTTAAGCATTATCAAACAGGCAGTGCAATGAGATTGCAGCAATGAGGTAAGTAGAACAAGCATGAGTAGGCTGTATAGCTAGGTTCAAGTAATCTGAGTAGGTGAGAGCAATAAAATACGCCACATGGACCAGCTATAGTTGAGTAACTGAAAGCTAGCATTATGAGCTCTGAATAGCAGTATGCTAGGAGCCTAGAAAAGCCCCCCCAAAAAAGGAAGGAAGCATACACAACCGAAGGCAAAATACAAACCAAAGCAGGAAAACAAACACAGAAGCCCTGCAGAGACAAGCCAAGGGGAAGGGGGGCTCCAGCAGGGAAGCCCGAGCAGCTCAGGGAACAAACCGGCTGGCCTTCGGCTGCAAAGACAAAATGCTTCACAGTGAGGCTGAGAGGAACTGCTTACATAGTTTGGGAATAAGGAGTGGCTGGCTGCTTGGTCACCAAACTACAGGCAAAGCCTTTCAATTCTGGCAGAGGTAGAAGCCCCCCCTCCCCTGTGGAGGGGCTCACACTAAACTGAACTAGGCCCATTTTGTCTAGCTGGGGGTCTGAGGCCCCCCCATGGAGAGGATCATGCTTGAACTGAGCTCAGTCTGAAAATCCCTGGGTTTTATGGAGTCCTTCTGGGGCTTCCAACTGACTGAGTCCACTTGTGTGTCCAAAGACAACTGACTGAAATCACTTGTCAGTCCACAAAATTAATATTTATTAGCCTCACTCGATGTTCAATAGGCCCCGTGTTTTGGTGCCTGAAACAGGTCCCTGTATTTTCCCCACAAGCACTTGGCAATGTCCCATGAGTCTCTTACACTGTCCCAACAATTCCTACACAGAAACAGGGCTGGATTAACAAGTAATGGGGCCCCTGGGCTATGTGACATAGTGGGCCCCCTGAGACTTCATCAATAAGGCAGGGGTTTGGGGGCCACCTAGGCTCCCGAAAGCTGAATGGTTTTTAATGCCTAAAAGTGCATTTGGAGGGATTTCCAGGAACTCTGAATGCCCTGTCTTGTAGTGGGGAAAGGAAGGTTAGAATGTCTGAAATTGCATGATTACAGTACATTTACACTGAGTGTCCGTGAATGGACTATAATCGATCACATCGATTATGGTCCATCCACGGACACTCAGTGTAAATGTAATCATGCAATATTCGATGGCAAGTTAGAGACAGAGTACCACTTAGGAGCATGCACACTGAAGACCTTTTTAGACCTGAAAGGGGGGAAACTATTTAACCAGGAAAGACACACTAAGCCTTGCTGGGATGAGAAATTTAGTATCAAGTTTGGTGTGAAGCAATGACTAACTACAATAGGCAAGGCAATAGCGTCAACTTGCTGGACTGAATGGAAGCATTACTGGTACTGAGTCGCAGGGCACAACTTACAAATATGCCACAGACAGTTACAGTCTGTGCCATATTTGTAAGTTGTGCCCTGGGACTCAGGAGTAGTAATAAAGCTGACCGTAAAAGATGAACTTTGTCAATCTGTAATCTGGTTCTTTTGAGTTAAACTGCATGACCAAGACCATGAGCAAGACATCTTTACATGAAGTAATAAATGGAACACATACACAACAGAAGCCAACCTCCTTTGTCAAACTATTTTAATAAAGAATATTTTCAACATTAGTGCACCTACAAATTGCGATACGTCGCTGCCATAAAACTGTTATGTCAGTCTTTTACAAGCTTGACCTGCCAACGGACCTGGTGTCACTGTCAGGGCTTATATTGCCACCCAGCTGACAATCTGAAAGAGATCAAGATTAGAAAATAAAACCAACATTACTCAAAAGTTCCTTGCATTCATGTAAAAATATCTAGACAAGATAGGCAACAATCACCAAATATGGAAAAATTATACACAATGAAAATCTTATCTTTTAAAAGGTCAGTTTCTTCTGGGCTTTAAGGGAGGAAAAATCACTGATGAGGTCATTGAACTCCATTTCTTGTACCAGCTCTGATTCGACTGCCATGAGAGACAAGGCATTCAGACGGTGCTGATGCATTGTTGATTTCAGCTCATTTTTTATCCTTGTCATCTTTGAAAACGTGCATTCTCATTCGCAGTTTGTCATTGACAGTGTCAGGAAAATTCTAAGGGCAATGTCCACATTAGGGAACGTTGACTGAAGGCCATTGTGCCTTAAATCGTGTAGCAATTTTGCTGGAGACTTATCTGGCTCATCTTGTACAAAGAATTTAAACTGTAGGAGCTCATCAGGAAATGTCTGATTATCCAAGTCCTGGGGGTAAACTGCAGCAAGGTCAGCAGCAAGCTTGCGAATGTCGATGACGTGCAATGAGCTTAGTTGAAACAGAACTCCAAAGCGGTCACATGGCATCTTATAAGCATTCGGTCGATGATGAAGATACACTGGCAATTTGCCAATTACGACATAGAATGTCACAATACAAAATGTTTTGCTTCCTTCAAATAAGGTGTCAGGCTCTCCGGATTCATCTGCAAATTGTTTTTTCTTTTGAATACGGCAGAGATCACTTTGATATTTTTGTGAAACAGCCTTGCATGTCTTCTTAGCTGCATTTTTAAAATTCTCAAATTGATCTCGCAGGGCAGCCACAAATAAAGCCAATGAATGCAGTAAGTGAACTGCTGTATTGAGATCGATGTCCATTTTCTGTAGCTGCATGCTGGTCATTTTAAACCGCTGAAGCACAGTGTCCCAAAAATGAGCCATGAAGGCCATTTCCAACTGTTTCATTTTGCTCTAAAGAGAAGCTGCTTCTCGTCGGGTCTCAGCTGACTGGTTCATATCGTCTAACAGGTTTTGTAGGGCTTGCCAAATTCTTTCATAGTTCTGACACAGAGCTTTCATAGAATCAACACGGCTACTCCAACTTGTGTCAGAAAGACTTTTGAGTGTCAAAAATCTCTGGCTTTCATCAGAGCAACTGACAATTTGCTTCCAGCGATATGTTGATGTTGAGCAGAAAGCATATAGCAGCTGCAGAAACCCAAAGAAATGGATTACATGGGTGCAGCTGTTGTTAACACTGTTGATTCCCACTAAGTTCGATGAACGTGCAGCACATAGAACATAGCGCATAAGTGGATTTACTTGGATTAGGTGGGGTTGCAGTCCATTGTATAATTCTGACATATTGCTGGCATTATTATATGATTGTCTGTGGCAGTTAGAGATGTTCAAACCCAAGTTATTTACTATAGCAAGCACAGAGTTGGCCAGACTTGCACCTGTATGGTTCTCCAGTGGCTCAAATCCAGTGAATCATTCTACAATGTGTCCATCTGAATTGACAAATCTTAATACGAAAGTCAACTGATCCACATGCGACAGATCTGGTGTTGAATCGACAATCACTGAAAAATACTTGGCTTGTTGCAGTTCTCTGGCTATTGAGTTTTTAACTTTCTACCACATCAAATCAATGAATTTGTCACAAATAGTTGATGGCAGATAGGAGGTATTACCTCTAACCTTGTGTCCAAACATAGCCATATGATCAGTCAAAAATTGATCAAACTGAGTGATTAGCTCCAAAATCCCCAAATAGTTTCCATTATGTGGTGACCCTAACAGCTCATCTTCACCACAGAATGCAAGTCCATGCTCACTTAAAAACTTGATAACTGCCACAACACATTTAAGAACATCTCTCCAGTATTGGCATTCTGACTGAAACTGCCGAACTAGATCTACATCTACTGTACCTGTTGCCTTTACATGCCCTATCCACGCTGGTATATAGTATTGGTGTTCCAGGCTTTTTTCATGTTCAGAAATTCACTCGGGGTGTTTCCAGTCACTGAACCCTTTAGTAAAGGCATGTGATCTTGTTGATAAAAGTTTTCAGGCAAAACAGTAAACATTTCCAGCAGATGGCGAGTAAATAAACCATTCCCACATAACCACTTCACCATTATGCAGCCAACATGAAAACAGATCTCTGGATACCATCTGAGTCTTCCCAGCAATCACCTGAGCAGAAGCAGAGAAATTAGGTACATTTTTATTCTGTCAAGCACCTGAACCCTTAACAATCTGAAAACTCCTGAAGCTATCATCACTGTTACTACTAGGGTCCTTGGATGGCTTTAACAACAACTGTGAGCTCATCATTTTATTTATTTATTTATTTATCTTTTGTTGACCAGGTAAGTGCACTAGACAAATCCTGCCTATTTTCAGGCACGACCCGGGGGAAGGGGAAACAGATGAATGCCAACTGACCTTGAACCAGATTAAGCTGTTGGTGGTATTTTTAGTGAATGAGGGAAATTTGGCCAGGACACCAGGGAAATTCCCCTAGTCTTTTCGATAAGTGCCAAGGGATCTTTAACATCCACCTGAACTACCACCAATCCAGGCAGATGGGACCTCGGTTTAACGTCTCATCCGAAAGACGGCACCTCAGAAATGCAGCACCCCTCTCATGCTGCATTGCAGTGTCAGTACTGGGATATTAACCCAAGTGCCAGATGTGGGAACTGAACCCACAGCCCTCTGATCTCCCGGCCTCAGAGGCGAGTGTGCTACCTACTGAGCCACTGACACTGCAAATGACTGGGGACTTCAACATCAGTTGGCTCAGTAATGAATCGACCAACCAGAAGGATACCATAGCCAGCTCCCTCCTCATGCAATTAGTCATGGAGCCCACTAGAATGAAACATAAGACCGGTAAGCACACACTCCTGGACTGGCTTCTTGCAAGCTCACCTGACAGGATTACCAATGTCTTGTTACTACTGGATTCGTTAAGCGTCCACTCCCCTAGCCCCTGTCTGTGGTCCAATAAATTCAAAAAAGTGCCACCTGTCTTTGTGAACAGCAGAATTCTCAGGAAAGGGCAGCTCTCAGCCTTCAAGGAGGTGCTTTCTCAGACTGATTGGTCTCCCCTTAAGGTACTGCATGACCTTGACATAACACTCCAGTACTTTATTGATAACTTTAATAGGGTTTGTGACAGATTTGCTCCATTCAAAAAAAGAAAAACACATGGCCATAACAATGGGTGGATTACTAGTGACCTTCTACATCACATGAGGGCAAGGGACAACCTTTGGTATCAAGCCAGGACCTCCGGTAAGCCCAGTGACCTTCAAAGATACAGGGCAGCCAGAAACAAATGCACGCATCTCATCAGGAATGCTAAGGCTAATTTCTACAAGGAAAGAACCTGGGATGATGGGAGGCAGTTTCAGGACAATATAAAGGCACTTACAGGGAAGAGGACAACAAAACACAGCCATCACTGCTAAACATTAATAGCACAAATACCATGGACCCCCACACCATTGCCGAAGAGTTCAACTCCACCTTCACGGATCTTAGCTCTCTTTTACTGGCTGAATGCCTCAAGCCTATCAAAGCTGATAATAGACGCCCACTGGACATAAACTCGCACCCTCAATTTTACTTCAAGAGAGTCACTGTCAAGGAAGCAAAAAATGTCCTGGGGAAAACCAGAATGGGATCTGACAACATTGATATGAAACTGCTGGTGCTGGCAATCAACGAAGTCATCGCTCCCATCACTATGATTTTCAATAAATCCCTCCAACTCACCAAATTCCCTTCTTCTTGGAAACAAGTGCTGGTGACCCCAGTACATAAGGGAAGTGATAGGTCATTGACCGTAAACTACAGGCCCATCTCTATCCTCTCCCCCCTCACTAAAGCACTGGAAAGGATTGTGGCAGACCAATTTACTGACTATATTCACAAATACCAGCTGCAATGTCCCCAGCAGCACGGCTTTAGGAAACTCCACAGCACAGACACTGCATTGGTGGATTTCACTGAATATGTCCATAAGGCATTGGATGAGGGAAAACTGGTTGGGTCCATCTTCATTGACCTAACAAAGGCATTCGACACAGTCTGCCACCCACTCCTTTTGCCTCAACTGTATGCCCTTGGTGTTTCTCCAAATGCCGCTCTATGGTTCCAGGACTATCTAACCTATAGTCTCAATGGGTCAAGATTGGTCACTCCATATCTGCATCCAAGGAAGTCTCACTAGGAGTGTCTCAAGGGTCCATCCTGGGTCCACCGCTCTTCAGCATGTTCCTGAGCGACCTACCCAATGTCTGCACTAGCAAAGTCATTCTATACGCTGATGATGCTATCCTATTTAGCTGTCACTCTCACATAGAGCAAATACAGGCCGAGCTACAATCATCCTTCCAGCAACTGGAGACCTGGTTCTACTCCCAAAGGTTGCTACTAAACTACAAAAAAACTAAGACGATGCTCCTCTCTAGCCCCCAACTAAAAAGGAGATGCCCAGACCTAACAATCACAAATCACCTGACTGTCCCACTGGAATAGGTTCACTCCTTCAAGCACCTGGGTGTCACTGTGGATGATACCCACTCGTATGTTCAGCATATTGACATGGTGGTGAAAGCTGTGAACACTAAATTAAACATAGAAACATAGAATTTGACAGCAGATAAGGACCGCTTGGCCGACCCAGTCTGCCCATTTCCCTACCTAATGGATAAGCTGCAGATCCTAGTTAACTAGCAGCCTACTTCTTCCTACCCCTACCCCCTAGAATTGCCTTATGACTGTCCCATGCATGCTTGAATTCCACCACTGTTTTGACTCCACAACCTCCTCCAGAAGGCCGCTCCATGCATCCACAACCTCTCTGTGAAAAAATACTTCCTTAAATTCACCTCTGCTGCCTCTATCTTCAAATTGTGCCCCTTGTTCTTGCACACTCTTTTTTGAAAGATGCTACCCTCTTGGACTTTGTTGATTCCCTTGAGGTACTTGAAAGTTTCTATCATGTCCCCCCTCTCCCTCCTTTCCTCGAGGCTATACATATTAAGCTCCTTAAGTCTATCTTCATATGTCTTCAGGTGCAGACCCTGCACCATTTTAGTTGCCCTCCTCTGGACAGCTTCCATCCTGTCTATGTCTTTGTGGAGATTGGGTCTCCAGAACAGCACGCAATACTCCAGATGGGGTCTCACCAGCTGTCTGTACAGAGGGATAATAACTTCCTGTTTTCTACTGGTGATGCCTCTCTCTATGCATCCCAGTATCCCCACCCTCCTTGCTGCCCTCTCACATTGCTTGCCCACCTTAGGTCATCTGATGTGACTACCCCCAGGTCCCTTTCCATTTTTGTTGTTAGTATCTCACCCCCATTGTGTACCTCCCTGGGTTTTGTTTCCAGGTGCATTACCTTGCACTTCTTAGCATTGAATCTAAGCTGCCATACATTTGACCATTCCTCTAACCTTGCCAAGTCCTTCTCATCCTTTCCACCCACCTTGTGCAATCAACTCTGTTGCAGATCTTTGGGTCAAATGCAAAGAGACATACTTTTCATTCCAGTCCCTCTGCAATGTCGCTTATAAAGACATTGAAGAGGACCGGTCCTAATACTGAACCCTGCGGTACTCCACTAGTAACCCCCCTTTCTTCAGAGTGGACTCCATTTACTATTACTCTCTGTGTCCTATTCTTCAGCCAATTCTTTACCCAGGCTGTCATATTGGGACCCACTCCCAGGCTGGCTAACTTGTATATTAATGTTTTGTGTGGGACTGTGTCAAATGCCTTGCTAAAGTCTAGGTAGGCCATGTCCACAGCCCCTCCCTGGTATACTACTTTGGTCACCCAGTCAAAGAAATCTATTAGATTTGTCTGGCATGACCTTCCCACTGTGAATCCATGCTGCCTTGGGTCATGTGCCCCTCTGGCCTCTAGATACTCAACAATTCTTTCCTTCAGAAATGATTCCATCATATTCCCTATCACTGAAGTTCAACTAACAGGTCTGTAGTTTTCTGCTTCTGCCTTGCTCCCACTTTTGTGAAGGGGAATCACATCTGCCCTCCTCCAGTCCTCGGGTACCACCCCATCCTCCCATGATTTGTTAAACAGGGCAGTCAGTGGTGTCACTAGTTCTACCCTTAGTTCTTTTAGAATTCTGGGATGAATCTTATCAGGCCCCATTGCTTTGTCCACCTTCAGTTTTAAGAGTTCTTTCAGAACCCTTTCTTCTGTAAATGGGCTGGTATCAACTTCTGTATCCAGAGTGTTTCTGCTGTTTGTTTTAGGTACCTCCCCCTCTTCATTTGTAAATACTGAGCAAAAATATTTGTTTAGTATCTCTGCCTTTTCACAGTCACCCTCTGCCCACCCTCCCTCCCTTTATTAAGCCTCACTATCCTCCTTTGGTCTTCCTTCGCTCCTGATGTACCTATAAAGGTTTTATTCCCTTCTTAACTAAGTTGGCTATCTTTTCCTCGGTTTGGGGCTTTGCTGTTCTGACTGCCTTCCAGCTTCCTTTTGCTTTAGCTGATACAGTTCTCTGTCCTGCTTCTTCTGTGATTCCTTGTACTTCCTGAATGCTTTCTTTTTCTCTTGAACCTTCACTGCCACTTCCTTTGAGAACCATAGTGGTTTCTTACATCATTTCATTTTGTTTATTTGCTTCACACAAAGGCTTGTTACCTCTGTGATGGCAGTTTTATTATTCCCCATTGTTCTTCCACCCCTCCTTCCTGCCCATTTGCTAGTGCATTCCTTAGGCACTTACCCATTTTTGGCAAAGTCAGCCCTCCTAAAGTCCAGTACTTTGCCTTTGTATGGCTTGACCTCTATTGCTGTGTTTATTGTGAACCATACTGTCTCGATGGTCGCTAGTTCCCAGATGACTACCCACTTCTACATCTGTAATCCTCTCTCCATCTCCATTTGAGAGAACGAGGTCTAAGATTGCTCCCTCGAGTGGGCTCCAATACTAGTTGTCTACAGCATGCCCCCTGTAGGGCATCTAGAATAACCCCACCTTCAAGTGGCTGCTGCAACTGCACTCAGTTAACATCTGGCATATTCAGATCACCCATCAGCAATACCTCCCTTTTTCTGCCATTCTAAGTATACTTTCTATCATTTCCTTGTCCATTTCCTCCCCTGAGAAGGGGATCTGTATACAACCCCTGTGCGGATTGTGGTGCCATTGTCTGTCTCCAAATTTACCCACAGTGCTTCTTCTCCTCCCTGTTTACCCTTTTGTTCTGTTGCTTTGATTCCTTCCCTTATGTAAAGAGCTACTCCTCCTCCTCCTCCTCCTCTTTTACCCTCCCAGTCCTTCCTGTAGATAGTGTATCCTGGTATGTTTACGTCCCAGTCATGGTTTTGTGTGTACCGTGTTTCTGTGACTGCCACAATATCCAGATGTTCCTCCTCCATCAAGGCCACTAATTCAGGAAGCTTGTTACTCAGACTATGGGCATTGGTACTCATTGCTCTCCATTTTTTGATGGCTTTACCTTCTGTTGCAGCATCCCCCACTGACCTTTCTACCTCGGTCTTTTTCTCATTTAGTATCCTGTTTTGTAGGAGAGACTGGGATTTTCCTGCTGCTTATCAGTGCCTCCCCTTGACTAGTTTAAAAGCTTCCAATGAAGCATTTAAACCGATTGCTCAAAAGACTTGTTCCCTTCCTGGACAGATGCAGACCATCCTGCCAGTATAGGCTGGTGTCCCTCCAGGTGGAACCCCAGTCCCCAAATGAAGCCAAATCCCTGTGCTCCACACCATTTTATCAACCATTCATTAAACTGCATGGTGCAAAGTACCCTCACCTCACCTCACCCATGCCATTGACAGGCAGCACCTCTGAGAAGGATACTATGTGTGCTACTTGTCTTAGGCCCCTCCCCAACTCTACAAAGTCCTCCTGCACTGCTCTAATCTCATGATGAGCCAAGTCATTTGTCCCTAGGTGGACAATGACATCCAGCTCAGACTCCCTTGCAGCTGTTCTCGTGATCCTGAGGATGCACTTCCTGTCCCTCCAAGCCATGGCAAAAGGCAGGCACCTTACTTCAGTTTTCCCTGCTCCCCCCAGTTCTATCCTCCTAATAATTGAGTCCCCCACCAGGAGCTGCTTCCTTTCCCTGTGGTGTCCTCTGCCTCCTTCCTGTGGGCCTCCCTTGTGACAGTTGCCCTCTGCCTCCTTAGTCTCCTCTGTGGGTGCATCCATAGGGGAGCTATGCTCCCCCAGAATGGTGTATGGATTGTGGAGTGGAACAACTGACTGGGTGTGCCTCTGTTCCACCATCCTCACCCTCCCTGAGCCCAGTGTGGTCCAACTGCTGTGCTTTCTTCGCAACCTCTGAGGTAGTGGTGGTGGCTCTGGTGCTCCCTGGATGGGGGAGGTTCCCTTCCTACTGTCCAGTGTGACCTGGAGAAGGTTCCCTTACTACTGTCCAGTGTGGCCTGAAGATGGGCAACTTCCTCCCTCAGGGCAGAGAGTTGTCTGCAAACAGGGCAGCATCTCAGCCTCCAGAAAGACTCCTGGAAGACTTCTGCCCCACAGCCATTACATTGCACTACTCCCCACATGTTTATCTACTTTTTTGTGTGTGTGTGTGTGTGTGTGTGTGTGTGTGTGTGTGTGTGTGATTGGTTTGTTATATAGAAATATATATATTATACAATGTGTATGCTTATATTGTTAGTGCAGTGTGCTAGAGAGGATATGACAGTGATAAGCACCTTGCACTCTTGAGGAAATGATGTCAGAACCCCAGGTATAAAGGAACTCTTTCCAGGGGTGGGTGGGGTGAGGGGTGGGCAGGGGTTGGGCCTAAACTGTGCCCTCATGAAATAATCAGCTAAAAGCTCTGACCTACCGCTGCAATGAGTGTCTTCCTGTCAGCAAGATGCCCTACACAACAATTTGACAGAGAAAATACCCTGCTAATCAAACAGAGAAAAATCCAGACATCCAAGTCAGACACATGTAAACCTCCCCAGCCTCAAAACAGCCTGGTGGTTTGTGCTCTGAAAGCAGTCAGCCCCAAAATAAGTCAGCTGTGCTTTAAACTCTTCCTGCACTGAAAATCTTAAGAATTGGAACAAAAGTAAAGCTAGATCCACCTCCCTCTGTTGCTTGAAAGACTGTCTTTTCCTGATAATTCTAAGTTCCTTATTTCACCTTTCAGTTAGAAGTAGCCTCCACCTGCAGAAATTAGGGATCCTGTTTAGGCACAAGGAAAGCCTAACTGCTGAAGCCCGCCTGCTCTCAGTCTCCAGCTCTGTCCTCTCTCTGGTCAACTACGGGCTGGTGGTTTACAGCGCTGCCACTGATACGGCCCTCAAAAGGGTTGCCACTGCCCTTAACAAGGCTTGCAGACTATTTCTAAATGCTGACCACTTCACGCACACTTGTAACCTGTATGGTCTGGTCCACATACTACCTCTTCAATCCAGAATCAGATACCAAGCTTGCCTGCTAGGGAGAAAGGCCATGCTCTCACTAACCCCTACCTGCATTGCAGACCTGGTAAAGGAAGCAAGCTCCAAATACAACACACGAAAAACAGTGACAACACAGCTTGATGTCCCATTTCGTAGAACTTCCCTAGGACAAAGATCCTTCTTGTACTGAGCTCCACTATGGCTAAATGAGATCCCTGCTGCAGCTGTTAATACAACAAATGTTCGCTCCTTTAAAACAGAACTGAAGCAATACCTGCTGAACTCAAATGCCTGCGACTGCCTTACTTGAATCCATATCTTCAACCTGGATATCCCCTCTTAAACACCTCTGACTCCCTTACCTGAGTCCATATCCTCAACCGGATACCCCCCTTGTCTGTCTGAGCTTTCCTCCTGTTTTACCTACCCTGGAGCCCCACCTGCCATCCCTTGCCAGCCCCTCCAGCTCCCTCCAACTCCCTCCCCTTCATACTCCCCCAACACCTCCCCTTTCCATTCACTCTACCCCTAAATATTCTCCTTCTCCCAATTCCTTTCTCCCTCCCTCTCTCTCTCTCTCTCTCTCCCCTCTCTCCTCCTCCCTTTCTCTCTCTCTCTCTCTCTCTCTCCAATCTACCCCTCATTCGCACTCTCCCCCCTTTCCGATACTCTACCTTGACAGGCCCCCCTTGGGCAGCTATGCCATATGTTGCTAATTGGGAAACCTCATTCACACTCTCCCCCCTTTCTTTCTCCTACCCGTTCTGATACTCTACCTTGACAGGACCCCTGGGGCAGCTATGCCATACATTGTAAGTTTAGAATCTCCTCCCGCTGTTTAATTTCAGTTATCTAGGTTACTCAAATGTATTATTTATCTATTTTCTGTATTACATAGCAATCTTATGTTTTGTGTTAACTGTCAAGTTTTTGTTATGTCTCTGCTGTTTTACATCCTGACGTGGAACCGTTGTAAAGGACTGTATACTCAAAGGTTGTATCCGAATTACCAAATAAATAAATAAATAAAACAATGCAGGATTAATAATATTTTTTTATATTTTTATTTGTATTGCGCCTTTCGAATACCAAGGTGCATTTCAGTAAAATATAATACAGACAAGATATACAAACAGTAATACAAAAACTATTAAAACAGATACAGCAATTAATCAGAACCACCATAGGCCCTTTCCCATAAAAAGAATTTGAGAGCCTGTTTAAAACTTCCCATGGTCATACACTCCCTTATTCGATGGGGTAGAGAATTCCAAAGGGAGGGGGCCACGAACATAAAAGCCTGGGCCCCAGCTGATTTTAATGTAACCCTAGGAATCTCTAGCAACCCCTTGTCGGCTGAGCAAAGCATCCTCACAGGGTGGTAAGGAATCAGGAGTTCTTTCAGGTAGTCAGGGCTCAGATCATGCAGGGCTTTAAAAGTCAGTAATCTGACTTTGAAGGTGATCCACCACTGAACTGGCAGCCAGTGCAATTCCCGCAGCACCGAAGTAGTATGAGAAGATCTAGGAGTACCTGTAAGTACTCGGGCTGTGGAATTCTGCACCAGCTGCAGGCAGCGGATATCAACCCCCGGAAGCCCAAGGTAAAGTGAGTTGCAGTAGTCCAGGTGTGAGGTCACAAAGGCATGGATCAAAGTTGGCAGATCGCCGGACGGAACGAGGTGCTTGATTCTGGCGATGTTTCTCAGATGATAAAAGGAAGATTTTACAACTGCTGACACCTGGGATTGAAGAGTCAGCCCCACATCTAAAATCACCCCCAGATCTCGTACCTGTTCAGAGACCAGTAGCTTGACATCACCACAAAACACCCCAGATGGGGAGCCGGCCACAGGTCCCCCTATCCGGCAATCCGGATCCAATACCATCACCTCAGACTTCCCAGAATTCAACTTCAACCACCTAGACCTCATCCAATCCTGGATTTCATTTAGGCAGCTATTAAATACCCAGATAGCTCCTTCCTGGTCGGGTGCAAAAGACAGGTACAGTTGGGTATCATCTGCATAACAGTGAAATCCCAACCCATACCGTCTCACAATGTCTCCGAGAGGAAGCATGTACACCGCAAATAACATGGGGGACAATATAGAGCCCTGAGGAACCCCACAAAATAGAGAGATGGGATCAGAGGAAAAGAGCCCTGACACCACCTTCTGAGTTCTTCCGGTGAGGTATGATGTGAACCATCTGAGCACAATCCCAGAGAGTCCACAAATACATCTCAGGCATTATTACTGGTAAATTTATCTACTTCTATAATATTTTTCTTGCCTTCACTCGAGCCTGACCCTTAGTCATGATCCTCTTCCTGGGGATCATCTGTAGCCAGTGCCACCACCCCGTCTGCATCTTGTACATATGGGCCTGGATATTCAAATGGGTTGCGCATGGCGCAACAAGGAGGATGTGCCGTAGCAACCCGCAATGCACCCTGGCATGATATTCAAAGGGGCCAGTTGAGATGCACAACTCCCGATGCGCCGGGGTGCATCGATAATGTATGTGGCCCAAGTGCAGGGGGTATGCCCATGTATATGCGGCACATCCCGATATTCAGCTGTGTAGTACAGTATGGTTTGCATGCCCATTGGTCCACGCGGTGGACCAATAGGTGTACAGTCCGTACTGTAACTGTCAGTCGGCGGGTGGCTGTGAGGCATGCGGGAGAGAGTGCTACCACCCGCCGCTGACTGGGGGGGTGGTGGGGACTGAAGTGGGTGGGTGTGGAGGGGGGGATCCACTGGACCACCAGAGCTTCTTTCGCTATGTCTGCCCATGATCAGGTGATGGGAGGGTCCACTGGGCCATCAGGGATGTTAGATTTACATATGCCTGCGATCGGGCAATGGGGGGGATTCCACTGGACCACCAGGGATGTTAGATTTACATTTGCCCACGATTGGGTGACGGGGAACCTTCCACTGGACCACCAGGGTGTATTTCTACCTATGCCCATGATCAGGCACTGGAGGACGTTCCCCTGGACCACCAGGGTTTATTCTTACATATGTCCATGATGAGTGATGGGGGGGTGTCCACTGGACCACCAGAGACTTTTATGTGACTTATGCCCACGATCAGGCGATGGGGGGGGTATCCACTGGACCACTAGGGTTATTGCAATACCTCTGCCCACGATCGGGCGTACAGGAGTGGGAGAACTGCCATGGGACCGCAGAGCATTGATCCCCGATGGCTGCAGCCTGGCAGGGTGCCAGGCGCAAGTTGCCAGGGATCAGCGCACCGAAAGCAAATGGGGCCATAATGACATGTAAATGGCCCCATTTGCACCTTGCATGCATAATGGCCTCATTTACATGCCCAGTGCTGAATATCACGGTTGATGCACCTAGCGCAACTGCACTTGCACTGGCGCATCCCCCTGCTCCTGTTCTGCCACTTGTGCTGGCACAGTGCCACTGCACCATGCGCAGTGCATGCGCCATCAGTGCCATATTCAACGGTGCTGTGCCATGGTGCAACACCGTTGAATATCACCTGGTCCATGCTCAGGCGCAGCCCAGTTGCGCTGCGCCTAGGCTTGTGCCCCTGCCCGGCACAGTTTGAATAGCCAGCCCCTGGACTACTAGTAGTCATGTTAACTTCTACAATACCTCCTTGTGGCTGCACATTGTCAGACTCAGAAGCACCATTGGCTGGGCCAGGTTCATTGCCGATGCTGTCATCATCAAATAATTGTTGCTTCTCAGAGTTCTCTGGCTCCTTGAAGAACTGGTTTATTTTTGGGATCTTCCCCAGCAAAGCCACCCACTTGATCTCCCTTTCTTTTTTCAGCTTTCTCTTAGCACACCCACTTAGATAACGGTGGTTGCTAGATGAATCCATAACATTTAATTTACCACAACAATGACCAATGGAGATATAGCAGTGTCAGGAGGTGGATGATGGAACTGCTGTCGAGCTCCTGTTTGTTCCTCACTGCCCAAATTAACTACACTGACCTGACAATGACTAGTAGTAGTAGTACCTACATTTAGTAGTAGTCTACATAGAGAATACTGGATGGGCAACTATGCAGAATCAGTGTGTTCTGCCACAGAGGGATTCTGATTCCCTCTGACCTCGAGAGTGAAGCTCGAGAGGTCCATGGGAATCAGAATCCTGAGGTGGCAAAACACACTGGTTGTGCATAGGGTTGCTCATCCTGTATTTTTTATAATGTATAGTACTGTGTGAAAAATGTGTTTTGTGAGTTATTTTGCTTTCAAAATGAAACTGACTCATGCAGTCTCTAGAGGTTCTAGAATGCTGGTCTACCACAGTAGGGTAGAACAGCATTCCATGACGTTGGAACTGTGGTAGAACAGCATTTTGAAAGGGTTGAAATTCTATACAGAACAACACTCCACTATACATTATAAAATTGTTCTCTGTTGTCACTCAGTTCATTGTCACTGTCACACACCGTAGAAAAATCTGATTATCTACTGAACAGAATAATCACAAGTCAAGTGACACACTTGACACACAGACACACACTCAGATCTCTGGGATGCCTGGGTGTCTGCTGCTGCTGCCCACTGGCTGCTGGCTGTACAGTACAGCAAAACCACACAGATGGTACCACCACCTTCTGACAGATAGCATAAGATGCCTTCAAGCAAGGTTCATGCCCTCTGTCCTGCATGTGACCATGACGTGACCCTGTTGAGTGTGTCAGCGGACTCAGGCTGCCTCCTCTGCACTGCAGCCTGCTGTGCTGCTGCCCTATGTATTAACTAAGTATATTTAATAAAAAACATTAAAAATATATTACCAAATCTACCAGAAATGGAACCAGTAGCCCGGCCCTCCCTAATGCTGCAAGACTTGCTAGGATCATGGCTATGGCTACTGAAGCCCACTGCCGCCACTGTGTCACTGTGTCAGGAGTGAGGTCTGAGTCACACAATAATTATCCCCCCCCAGTGCTCCAGCTCTGAACCATCTCAAGCTCAAGACAAGTTTGATTGAAACTGTATACATCACTCACTGCGTGCATGCTGCTGGCAGCTGTCAGTGCTGTGGCTTACCTAACTCTTGATCTTGACCGTTGACTTTGAAGTCTTTTTCTTTGACTTGCTTCTTTGGCTACTTCCAGCTTGCCCTGCCCCATAGTGTACTGCTGCCACTGCCAGACTGGCCCGGCTGGCCCTGGCCTCCAAGCCCAATGACAACAAGCTGGTCCGATGGGACAACCGACAGAGAGCTCACAAACTTGCAGTAGAGACTCTGACTGATGTGCTGCTGGCAATATCATCCTTGGTTGGTCGGCAATTGCACAGTGCTGATAAAACTTACGACGGCGATTTCCATGCTGGCTGCCAGTTTTCTAGTGAGACCCAACCCTATCCACCTCATTAACACCTCCAGCTTGACCCCCTGACCCCACCATAACCCTGCTGAAAAACTGACTCAGTCAGTGTTGATGACTGCACAGTACAGCAGCAGCCAATCACTTTGGCCCATTACTTAAAGGGGCCTCATCTCCTCCCTCCTCTGGCTCCTGGTGTTTCCAGCACCTGCTGCATGGGCTGAGTCGTGGGCCCTAATTTTCCTAGGGCCCGCTAGACCCGGGCACCCTAGGCCCATGTATTAATCCAGCCCTGCATAGAAATCCTGGCTTTCTGATTGGCTGCTGTTCTGCAATCACGGCTGCTCAAAGACACAGTCCCCTTGCAGTTTATTGCAGTCCCTAATATAAAGTTCTGGTGCAGCCAGGAAAAGCATCTCATTTTATTTACAGCTCCACTGCACGACAGCCAGTACTGTGCCCTCTTAAGCGCACCAACGCCGGCCAACCAGCTGCACCAATACCAGGCCTGCAACATGTAGTACTGGGTACCCACAGATAGAATTACAGGGTTCTTATCTGGACTGGGGACTGGTATCAGTTGGGATATGTGTAATCTGAAAGCTTAAGCAGCTAGCTAGAGAGCTAACCAGAATCCATCAAAAGGTTGGTGGGTGGCAAGCATCGAAAGATGTTTGAACCTAAAAGTGGAATGATTGTTTTTTTTTAATTTTTTTTTTTTATTTATTTCAATTACCAAATGCAAATCTAAACTGCTGTTTAACCTCTACATCCAACTATCCATTCCTAGCCCTGTCCCCTTGTAAATAAACTGTTGGGTAACCCTTTTTACAAAAATGTGTCAGGGGCATATTATTTGTTCCCCAAGTGAGCATATTATTAGCTCAACTCATTAATTCTAAGGTATGGAATTTGTGGTTTGGGGTTAATGGTAATCAATGTGTGGAGTGACTATATGGGGAAATGGGTTGGTACAGCATTCCAGCGGGTTCTACTACTGAAATATTCAGACCCGCTTATAATTTAACTCTGAGTAAAGGCACCGCACTATTTATTTACATCTTTGCAAAAAAAAAAAAAAACAGTGACATCAGAAATAGTACCTAGGCCCCTCAACCTTGGTTGGGCCCATGAGTCAGGGGTAGTAGCCCATTGGGACACGGCGTCACAGGCCTACAAAAACAACCCCCCAAAAAATGAACACCACTAGATAAACCCCTATGTTTCAAGCAGCTCTGGCTCTTGAGAGGGTGGCTGGGGATGTGATAGGTGTTGGTCAGTCCACAGTATCCCATGCACTGCACCAGGTGACTGCCATCCATGTCCACCATGTATCCAGCTACATATCATTTCCAGCCACTGAGCAGGCCATGCAGGTCACCAAGTGGCTCCTGCTTCTGTTTTCCTGCACATTCTAGTGAGCCTGTGGAGTGGGGAGAGTGGTTACATCTCTAGCATGGCTGCTTGGATACAGTCATTACTGTGCCACAGTCTGCATTGGTGGCACTTACCTTCTGTTGTTGGCCAAGGTGTGCTGTCCATGGCAGGTGACAGTGGTGGGGGGGGGGAGCATGCTGTGGATACTCCGGGCCTGCTCAGATCTGGGGGATAACTCCTGGTAGGGTGTCCATGCAGTCCTTCTTCCTCTCCAGCACCTCCTCCATCAGTGTTTTGGCTGTGATTACTTTAATTGGTGTGAGATCAATTGTACGTCCCAATGACAGTGGCCTACCACCAGTTTGCTGGGTGTATCAGCATGTTGCAGCCACCTTCTATTTGGCAATAGCCCGTTGGTCTCACCATTTGTGTTTGATTGCAGACAGGGTCCAAGGTTCAGGTTCATAGGCATTGACAGAGGTGTGTATGTCCAGCCAGGTCTGCGCCTTGTCCTCCACAGGCACCTTGAATGACCTGGAGCCATACTGGGTGCTGTAGTGGCTTCTGACTTGGATGCCAGCATGGCTACCTCCTGAGACCTGAAACTGGATGACCAGGCACAGGATGGCCCCTGCATGCCTCCCCTCCTACATTCACTGCTGCATATGGGGCTCTGACCTCAGGTCTTGGTGGACAGTGCAGCCCCGCTATCCTGTCCAAGGGCTGGGGTGCCATCACTGGGCTGGCTCCCCTGACTGCAGTTTGGTGTGGCACTTATGTCTATGTCCATCTCTCCTACTCCACATGCACTTCCATGTGCGCACATCAGATATCCGCATGTCTTTTATGGCACGGATCTCCTTTTATGGTAGGATCAAGAGGCATGCCAGCCTCTGGCGATCCCTCCCATGTCCTGATTCACACTACCTCTCTGACTGCGCATGGGGCTGTTGCTGAATGCAGTGTGTATTGTGTGTCTCCACGAGTGTGCAACAAAGCACCCTTCATCATGCTCCATTCAGACGTATGTGGCTGTGTACATGAATAGGGCCAATTGTTAGGAAATTAAGAGAAAACTGAACTTTTTAATCAGAAATAGAGCCTGTTCCTCTGCAGTAGTCTGGAAGTGATTGTTGTTACCTCAAGTATCACATAGCAAAAACTAAATGAAGTCATTTTCATAAATGGGACTTGATTTTCTCTAACACTACCTCTGAATCTACCCAGTAGCTAAGAACAGCAGCTTGAGTATTTATTGGATTTCTGCCATTTAAAACCAGAACTGTGCTGCAGATGTCCATACAAGGGCACCAGTTTGAGATCTCTGTTTACATTTTGCAGTTCCCAGGAGGCTATACTGCAGAAATTGATGATGTTGGGTCATTCCTGGGTCCCACTGACTTTTCTGGGACCTGATGATAACCCAACATCATCCTGTACTGCAGCACAGCCCCCTGGGCACTGCAGAATGTAAACAGGGGCCTTGAAATGGTGCAGTGGTACTGGTGAGCAAAGGCCAGTTCTGGGTTTAATTGGCTGAAATCAAATAAATGTGCAAATTGCTCTTGTTAGCATTTCAGCAGTTCAGTGGCAGTGTTACAGAAAACTGGGTCCAATTTTCATTCTCATTCTGAAAACATTTCTTCAGCTTTGTAATCTACTCAAATACAGTACTCCTCAGAGACCAAGAAAAACATAAGGTGCATTTATACGCAGCCTACCTGGAGTGTGGCCTTTGTTTTGTCTGCCCCTTAGAGATGCTAGTGATAGGCAGCACCAAGTATGCATGAACATGCAAATATGTGCCTGAGCATGGCATCAACCAGCATCTGCCATCCCACAAGCTGCTCCTACTGTACTGTGAGCTGTGGGCAGTCCAGTGGCAGCATTAGAGCATAGCCTGCCATCCACGACCCCTGCAGGAGGAAAGCATCCCTTGGGATGCTTAATTCCCCTCCCCCCCGGCTGTGTCCAGTGTCCCAGGCTCGCTCCCGAACCAGGGTCATCCAACATCATGGGCAGCACCCCTACCGCTGCACCAATGGGTGAGCCTCACTTGTACAGTTTAAAAATAAACTTGTATCCCATCGAACAGAAATAAGTTGCTGTTTATTTCTATGTGCAACTGCATTTTGAACACACTGGCCCAGATATTCAAACTGCGCTCAAAAGTAGCGCAACAGCAGGAGCAAGCACAAACCAGTTCCGCAAATGTGCAACAGGTGCGATATTCAAACATGGAGCAGAGCAAATTGCGCAAGCAACCAACGTCTGAATATCGCACATACTGCGCCATCGCGCAACCAGGAAGGAGAAGCTGAGCCAAAATGTTGCGTTATGGAGCAACCAGGGAAGCTCAGCTGAGCATTCCAGAGCGCTGCCATAGTGCAAGCAGCCCCCCCAGAGCAATGGAACCGTGCACATCCAGGGAGGCAGGCAGGGCCCACCGCCAGCCATGCCACACATGGGCACAGGAACACACTGCAGAACCCACACCACACGGCACACCCAAGCACAGCATCACTGGAGGTGGGGCGGATGATCCATGCCCATGGGGACAAGCCAACAAAGCATAGCAGAGCCCTGGCACCCCAGCACAACCACTGGCAGGTGGAGAGTGCCCACACAGGGGTTGACAACCACAGTGCACATCAGCCCCGTATGCACAGCACACCCTGCACTGTGACCCCAAGACACCACCCATGTTCAGTGACTGGCACCGGGAAACCATGCAGTCCCCCAGCACACGTCAGCCCGTGCAACACAGAAGCCTACAAGCCAGACACACCCTGTGCACCCAGCACTGGGTGGCAGCAGATAGCAAGACCAACCCGAAAGTCACTGCCATGCTGGAGATACCTCCCCATGCACACACACACACACACACACACACACACACACACACACTATACCCAGGACCATACCACCCCAGATGGCATGTACACCCCTGCAACTGAGCACCCATAGCCAGCTGCAAATCAGAGACCAACACAGTATTCATATCAAAATAGAAATGTATATTTAAATATCGAATAGTAAAGAAACAAAGCAATAACAACTATTTACAAGGGGGGGGACGGGTACAAGGTAGGGGTGTTCAAGCGGTAGGGATGAACAACTTGGAGAGGGAAGGCAGGGTGGTAGGGATGGGAGAAGTGGGAAAGGTAGCAGCCGCTATGGCCCAGCTGGCTGCTCATCCTCCGCCTGGTCCTGCACCGTCCTGTGCCGCCTTCTCCGAAGGCCATGGCGTCTGATTGATTGGAGGATGGCCTGATTTTGATCGACACCCGTGTGAGGCCCAATATCGTGGGTGAATCCGCGCAGGAGAACTTGAGGCCTAGGAAAATGGGAACACAGTCAATGGCTGTGACTGACCACAACCCTGAACACCACCCAACCTGCAAGCCATATAGCCCAATGTCCCGCACCTGTGATGGCATGCACCCACCCACAGTGAACATGCACATGGCCATCACAAACAGGCGGCACCAGCTATCGCACCACCACCCACACACACTGCCCTGTCAATCACAGTACAAACTAGGCTGGCAAGTGATGTGGTAACGCTGGTCGATGCCAGTTAAACAGCTATGTGCCCAGTGCATGCCTGGACCACCAGTGGCGCATACACAGCGTGCTGTGATACTGCACTGTGATGCATGTCACCTGTGTGTGCCTACATACATGGATACATAGACAGTGTCGGTAGATAAGGGCCTATGGGCCACCCAGTCTGGCCATTTGACCTTGTAAGTTCACTCTGTTTTCCTATAACTCTGTTGCACCTTACCCCTGACCTCCAGAATTCCTGTATGACTATCCCATGCATTCTTAAATCCCGTGACCAAGTCAGCCCCCACCACTTCCTCTGGCAGGGTGTTCCACTTGTCCACCACCTGTTCTGTGAAGAAATTATTTCTCATGTTTCCTCTGAATCGTCCCCCCTCCAACTTCATCCCATGCCCTCTAGTCCTGGAACATCTTTTACGCTTAAAAATAGTGTTTTCCTGCACTCTGTTCCCCCTGTAAGATACTTGTATGTCCCCATCATATCCCCTCTCCCTCCCTCCTCCAGGAGTACATGTTCAGTTCCTTCAACCTGTCTTCATAGGACTTGTGATGCAATCCATGCACCATCCGTGTTGCCCTCCTCTGAACCCTCTCTACCCAGTCCATGTCCATACGTGGGTATGGTCTCCAGAACTGTACACTGTACTCCAGTGTGGGGCCTCACTAGTGTCTTGTATAGTGGAATTATGACCTCCCCTTTGGTTGTGTTGTGCATGGTTGGTGGTCTTGTCCCCCCCAGCATGCAATAGCATCCATGAAGTAATGATACTCACACTCCTCCAGCAGCTGGGTCTGCCGCTGCTGCTGATGCTGCTGATGCTGCTGCTGCTGCTGCGGTTGGGGCACAACACCCCCTGGCACCGGGGCCCTGGCATGGCCCACCTCACCCTCGCCCTGCGTCCTCAAAATCTGGCCTGTGGGAGACATATGTTGAGACAAACATCAGTGTGACTCAAAGCAGAGTGCCCCCTGCCCCAGTGAGAGTGCCTGCCCACACAGCCATAACCATCCATCGCACAGCTGCACACACTGACACAGCCAACCGTGTCCGAGCCGGCACCTATGCACAGCCACCCAAGCACACACACACCCCTACAGAGAATATAGGTGCATAGATGGTACACTCACCTGGCCTAGGCACTACGCCCCGCCTGGCACGCGACCGCAGCCGCGACAAAAGTTCTGGCTCCCTCCGGCGGAGGTCACTGTACCGGTGCCGGCACTGCTCAGCAGACTGGCCCCGTCCAGTGATCTCCACCAGGTCAGTGGCCACTTGCTGCCACAGCTGAGTCCTGGCACTGGTGAGGGGCGCCTCACCATACAGGCCATCATAGTGTGGCTCAACTAAGGCCACCAGGTTGTCCACTTCAAGCTGGCTCCAGGACACCGCCCTCCTCTAGCCATGGCACCAACTTTACAGCAGGCAATGGCCCCGCTGCACCGTAACCGCGTGGGTTGTTAGCAATAAACCACCACAAGCTCCAATCGCTGTTGACAAGCGCCGTCCACTCACTGGCGCTGTCACCAGACAGCGCAATGAGAGACGTACACATGGCATGCCAACAGTGCCAGGGGTCAGAGGGCATACACAAGGTCACGGCAATGACGCAGGGCTACGCATAGCGCCATCGGACGTATAGGCATCCTGCACGACTACCAAGCTGCGCACCAGTGCCACAGTGGACTATCGCGCAGTAGTGCCACAGCGCCATATAGTGCCCAGTGCTGTAGCGCCACTGGCACAATGGTGGCCATGGTCTGAATCGCCTATCGCGCTCAGCAGGTCTGCAGCGCGATAGACGCATGCGTAAGCTGTCTGGGCATGTGCAATGCAGTGTGGCACACAGCCACAAACCTGCGCCATTGGCTCAGCGGACCTTCCGTGTGCGCCAAAGTGCAAATCAGCGATATTCAGCCGACATATGCAAATCTCGACCGGCATTAGAAGCGCAGTGGCGCGATTAGCATGTCATTAAAGTTGCGCCAAACCTCATTTGCATGTGTTGTGCTATAAAATGTGACAGTGGGTTGTGCTGGCCAGATTTGGTTACTGCAGGCGAGAGGTGAGTTACATGCTGTGTGATGCTCAGGACAATGCTCATGGGCGGAGGATGATAAAGGCTGAGGGGGCTGAGCATGAAAAGGGCACTTAGAAAGGGACAAAGGGCACCCTTTCTATCAGTATCTGCCATGCAGAGAGGAAACGTGGGGGGCTTCCGCCCCCCCCGGGCCGGCAGCTATGCTCATGGGGAAATGCTGTCAACTGCACAGTGACAGGTGTCCACTTCCACCCATACAGATCACCATGACTGACCAGAGCCGAGCTGAGGGTGTGGACGGCGGGTGTAGGAGGAGGCCAAACTTCACCGCGGCAGAGACGGAGGTCCTCTTCCAGGCCTACCTGGAGGATGAGCCACTAGTGAGTGGATGGAGGGGCACCCCTCAGGAACGTGCAGCTGCATGGGAGGGGGTAGCTCGGGCCGTCAACCTGCATGGAACCCGGCGCTCCGTGCAGGAATGCAAGAAGAAGATGGGGACTGACCGCGGGAGGCTGAAGGAGAAGGTGGCAGCCTTCCAGGGCGGCGCGATGCTGGCACTGGTGGGGCCCACCAGTGGTGTTGCACTGACCCCTACAGAGGAGACACTGGTCACGGCCATGCAGCCAAGTGCCATTGCGGCGTGCCAGGCGGAGGATTCCAGACAGGTGGAAGCCCATCACTGCAGTATGACATGGTGGTGTTGTTGGGGGCTGTTGTTACATGCACTCACATGTACTCTCTTTCTGTTACAGATCCTGTTCATCTTCAGGAGACGGTGGTGGTGGTGGGTCCAGACAGTGATGCAGACCTGCTGGACGTGGAGGAGGGACCATCCACCTCCACCACCAGCCTGCAGGCACTGCAGCAGCATGCATGCTGGGCCAACAACTCCGGTGTCAGTGATACGGGTGCAGGGGGTGCACAGCCTGTGTCACAGCAGTCTGGCATGCAGGTATGCCAGCATGCTGTGCCTATGGCAGTGGCACGCACCTGCACCATTGATGATAGCAGGCCTGCAATGGGCAGTGATAGGTGTGTGTCCCATGACGGACACATGGCAGGCCAGCACATGCCCCTGGGCCTTCCAGGTTCACACCTGTGTACCAGCATGCTGGCACAGTCCCAGGCTGTGCCTGTCAGCACTGGTGGGGCAGCACCAGTGGCTGTGCAGGTGTCTGGCACTGTTGTCAGCATGGAGGTGGAACAGGTGGACCTGGGGGCTCAGCAGTTGGAGGGGCAGCAGCAGCAGTCGCACACCAGGTCTGGGGGTACAGTGTCAAGCAGTGGCACATGTCCACCGCCCGTTGATCCACCCATACCTGGTCTTGGCGAACAGCGCCCACCCTCAAGGGGTGCTGTGCACCAGGACCGTCCACACCCTGGGGGTCACGATGCCATTGGGGCACAGTACCCATTGGACGCGCACACCCGCCTGCTGCAGGACTCGGTACAGCTGCAGGGGCGGGTTGCAAGGTCCGTGGAGGCACTGTCTGTGTCCGTGGAGCGGCATAGCAGGGAGTGTGCTCGGGACCGAGCTGAGCTGGTCCTTATGCGGACAGATGTGACCGCTGCCATTGACAGGCTGACCCAGGCAGTTGTCTCTGTCATGGACGCATTGGCCACACTGTCAGGTGCCCCTGTACCACACACCCCACACAGTGCGCTCTCCACTCCCCGTTCCCGGCATCGTGCGACACCAGGCCTGTCAACGCTGGGTTCTGCTGTGGGCATCCCGAGCACCCCTGGTGCAAGTTTGTTTGGCAGGATGCAGACCCCTGTGCGGGCAAGGTCACGTTCGCGCAGTGGGACCCCTGGTGGTGCACCAGCGCCACCTGATGTGGCCCCTGCTCAGCCTGCCAGTGCTGCTGGGCCACGGTGGGGCCACCCACGCATCCATGGTGGCCATGGGACAGTGCTACCTGACTGAGCTGTCTCCCAGGGCAGGCTCTGTCTGGTGCTGCCCTGTGTGCAATGTGTGTCATGGTGGGCAGTGCACTGCTGGGTGCTCTGCTCACCACGCTGACACATGGACCACCTGCACACTCTCCCAACTGCTGTCCACAGGTGCGTGTGCATGATGATGCCTGCATTGCACTGTACTCCAAGGTGCAAGGGTGCCCAGGTCCTGACACATGTACGTGGACAGTCCAGGTAGTGGGGGTGGTTGGTGGTGCTGTGTGTTGGCAATGTCGTTTCCGCAGTGCTGTGCTGCTGCCCATGTATGCTGCCTGGTGTGTGTGTGTGTCCATATGAGTGCTCACCCTCTCTGATGGTGTGTTGGTATGCCTGGAACCTTCAACTCCCCTGACCTTCATGCATGGTGTGTTCCCCTGTGTGCCTGTGGTTTGCGCATGGACAGTGTTGCCTGCACATGTCCCCTTGACTTACCTGTGTTGGGCATAGTGCTCTTCTGCAATGGTGTCCTGGTGCAGCTGGGCCTGCCGGGCCAGTCGGGGGTCCCTCCATCCTAGGGTGGGCTGCTCATCACTAACATCACCGGCGCCACTGGCGTCCCCATCGCTGTCCCCCTCTTGGACCTGTACGGCTATCCCATGGTCTTTGGCCATGTTATGCAGGATGCAACAGGCCAGGAATATCCCACAGGCCTTTTGGGGGCTGTACTGTAGGGCTTTGCCGGAGGTGTCCAGGCATCGGAAGCGTGCCTTGAGCATCCCAAACACCCGCTTTATGATGTTACGTGTTGCAGCATGTGCCTCATTGAAGCATAGCTGCGCTCAGGGTCGTGGGGCGCACGGTGTGAGCAGCCAGGGACAGAGTGGTATCCGCAGTCACCTGTGTGGAGATAGTGGAGATCAGTGTCATGTCAGGTCCATATTGCCCATATCCTTGTGTGCCACTACCATGGCACCTGTGTCATTCCACCCTTGCCCAGAGTTTGCATTCCATACATGTGTACTCACCCACTAGATGACCCGTGGAGATGTCCCCACTCTCAAATCGATGGCACAGTGCAGACTGGTGCCATATGAAGGCATCATGTGCTCCGCCAGGGTGTGTGGCACATTGATAATGCGCCCAGTGGCATCACACACCACCTGGCAGTTGACACTGGAAAACCCCTTTCGGTTCCGATATGCCTGGCCGTCGGGGCCAGGTGGCGTGTGAATGGCCACATGGGTGCAGTCTATGGCCCCTAGCACGCCAGGCATACGTGCTACCCTGTGGAACTCCTGCATGTTTGTTGTACGCTCTGCCGCGGTGCTGGGGAAATGGATGTACTCCGCAGCATGAGGCAGCAGTGCACTGAGGAATTGGGTGAGGATGCGTGACGTGGCTGACTGTGTAATGCCTGTGGTGTCCCCTGTTGGCCTCTGGAAGGTGCCCGTGGTGAGCAGGCACATGCAGGCTGTCACCTTGGTCTCCACGGACAGAGCGTGACTCCGTCGTGAGGGTGCCTGCATCACATCACTGCACAGCTCACAGAGCCGTCTCAGTATTGCCCTGTTCAGGCGGTACCGGCCCACAATCTCGATGTCTGTGTACAGCTCGAAGCTGATGCAGGCACGATACCACCTGTCGGGGCATACCGACGGGCCCCTCCCTGCCACGTCCCCTGCAGCATGGTGTCTCACCCCTCATTACAGCTTCCATGTGGAAGCTGGCACTGTCCATCACCCTGGCTTCTGCCCCCTGGCTGCTGTTCCTGTGTTACCCCGCTGCCCCCACTGCCTTCCACTGCACGGGCATCCCCACTGGCCTCTCTGTCCTCCTGGACCCACTGTCCTCTCTGCCCTTCCAGCTCCTGTCTCTCTCTCTCTCTCTCTCTCTCTCTCCACCAGTTTGCGGCCTGCTGGGTTCTTGCGCCCTTCCTTGAACACTTTTATTTTGCTTAAATCCGGTGCTACGCCCAACTTCGGCTGAGCACTCTTGCGCGTGCGCAAGTGTTCAGATGTCGCGATTGCGCACTTTTATGCATGGATCTGCCCCTTCGTTACATGCCTTCATTTCCATTGTGCTGTTGCTCAGCATGTTTTCGGTGGCGCAACTGGTTCCTTCTGAATATCGCAGAATGGCGCATTTTTGGAGTTGCGCACGCGCAACCCTGTTGCGCATGGCGCAACCCTTTTGAATATCTGGGCCCCTGTGTCTGACTTGGTCTGATGATATATGATCTAGATGTTACTGTACACATATGTCTAGTTCCTGCGTCTATGTTCTCTACGTGTTAGTTAGATTATACAGTCTCTTCTTGGCCAGGCTACCCTTGTCAAAAAGATTTTAATCTCTATGTGTTTTTTTCCGCTTGGATAAATAAAGGTCTTTAATTATTAAAGAGCAACTGACATCTTTGGCAGGCAGCTTATGAAAAGGTGCGCTCTACCTGAGCATCTAAATGAGCCACAATTAGAATTTTTTTTACCCAACGATTACTAAAATATTTAACTAACAAATCTGTTGGCAACAGTTCCTAGCTTCCCTGAACTGATAACTGCCTGCAGCGTTTAATTTGCATCAGTTGTACATGTTATGAAGGCACTATACTATAGTGTATCATCCCATTAACATGTACAATTGCCTGCAAAGAAAAATTACAATATATATAAAGACTGGTGCTGCACTCAATCACACTGTATTTTTATTAGGATCATTGCAGCCCCTTGCCTTCTTCATGTCAACATAAAGAGTTTTTTTTGGAGAGGGGGGCTGCAGCAGGCAGTTGGTGGCTTGGGGAAACTAGGAAGTGTTGCCAATGATTTTGTAAAAGCCCAGGTCCTCTCTCTAAGGCCAACAAATGGGTAATGAATCCACCTAGTAGTTGATTAGGGCTGTGGGCAGACACCTCCTTGTCAAGAGCTGCCTGCCCCGAGGAAAGATTGGTGTCAGTTGCTCTTTAATAAATAAACTAGTATTTAGTCAAACTGTTAAGAATTTAAATTGGTGATAACAGACACATTAGAGAGCCGACTATCTTCTTTCCGGCATATTTAAAAGTTTTAGCCAGGATAGGCACAGTGATCTGTAAGCAACTCATTTCCAGGTGTGTTCTGGGGGAAGGGGTGCATGAGAGATAATTACAACAATAAATAACAGATACAGTACAAACAGATAGCAGTAAAACAGTAGTCAATATGTAACAATTCACAGCCAGATGTGCAATGGCAGTATGCAATAAATAATACTGGCAAAAAAAATCAGATAGTACAGAAATGTGTAGGGCCCAAAGGCATGCAGGAAGTAAAGCATGGCTACCTGTCAGCATGACTCACTTGGTAGTACATCCCCCTCTGGGCCAGAAAGTCTTGGGTTCTAGTCCCACACCAGGCTTGGGTTCATACCATGAATGCTGTTACCTGAGTGTAGTACTAAGGGGATCCTGTACTGTCAGTGCTAAGGGGAGTCTGTACCGTCAGGGTGTGCCATTGTTTGGATGAAACACTTAACCCTGTCACTGCCAGAGTATTCTACATTAGGGAAAAAGACTCAGGGTGGTAACCGAGGAAAGAAATCTGGGGATTAGGGTTACAGATGATTTAACCTTCAGAAACCATTGTCAGGTAGTGTCAAAAAGAGCAAATGGCGTACTTTATTTAGTTTTTGTTGACTGGGAAGTGCACTAGACAAATTCTGCCTATTTTCAGGCACGACCCAGGGGGAAGGGAATACAGATGAATGCCAACTGACTTTGAACCAGAATAAGCTGTTGGTGGTATTTTATTGAATGGGGGGGTGGGAATTTGGCCAGGGCACCGAGGAAATTCCCCTACATTTTTCAAGAAGTGCCATGGGATCTTTAATATCCACCTGAACTACCACCAGAACAGGATGGGACCTCAGTTTAATGTCTCATCCAAAAGACAGCACCCCACTGCCAGTATTGGGATATTAACCCAAGTGCCTGGTGTGGGGTTAAAACCCATAGCCTTCTCCCAGCCTCAGAGACGAGTGTGCTACCTGCTGAGCCACTGACACTGCTGATGATAGTAGCTATAGTTATATTAAGTAGTATAATCAGAAATATATCATCCAGGGAGGGAAGAGTGGTGCTGCCATTATATAGAGCAATTGTCAGGCCCTATTTGGAGTATTGTGCTCAGTTTTGGGCACCAAGTACAAGGGGAGAGATTAAGATGCTGGAGGGGGTCCAGAGAAGGGCCACCAGGATGATTAGATAAACAAGGGGCCTTGAATATGAGGATAGGTTAGAGATGTTAGTAATATTTACGCTCTGGGCGATCTATGCCTGTTATTTCAGGCCCTGACAAATCATGACCTATGGGACATGTTAGGTTTAGAGAAGAAAACCACAGTATACAAAACTAGAGCACACATTTTGCAGATAAAAGAGGAAGTGTGCCACTAAAGATAAAGAAAAAGGGGTTTCCGGTACAACCAGAGGGTGGTTGCAATATGGAACTCCCCACTGGAGGAGGTGGTTGGTTGCGCAAACGTGAATGAGTTTAAAAGGAAATTTGATAGTCGCTGTGTCAGTGTCAGTGGCTCAGTAGGTTGCACACTTGCTTCTGAGACCAGAAGAGCAGAAGGCTGAGGGTTCTATCCCTACAACAGGCACTTGAGTTAAATACTGACACTCTAGTGTTGCACTCCTGAGGTGCTGTCTTTTGGATGAGACATTAAACTGAGGTCCCTGGTGGCTGTTAAAGATCCCATGGCACTTCTCAAAAAGAGTATGGGAATTTTTTATTACAAGTTCAAATCATAATACAAAAGCATTTTATTAGGCACATAAAATTAAATATACAAATCTGGTTCAAAGGAAAGAAAAATATGTATTTCATCATACATTCATATTTTGAATCTTAAATCATAATAAAAAAATCAAGTCCTGTAACAAAAAACCTTAAGCAAATATGTATTTATGCATACTTCCCTTATTAATAAATCTTGTATGTATTTGATGAAAATTGAAACTTTTAGGTAAAACACACTAAACCACTTATAATCTTCCATATAGTAACCTCTACGCCCCCTTCTAAAGGAGTAGGGGAATTGTAGTATAACCTCCCAACCAAATATATGCAGAAACAGTGACACATCACATAAATTATAGGAGTATACAAAAGAATTATAAGAAGTAAGATTAAGTATTTTAATCATAGCTTCTACAGCATGATTTTCAATAAATATAAGCCAAGAAAATAAATTAGAAACTAGAAAAGGAGAATAGTAGGGGAAGATTGTATATCTAACTTCAATCACAAATTATGTGACAAACCACTTGCTAAATAATGGAATAATGTAGGGAAAATATATTGTAGTCGTGCAATTTATCAACAAAATTTAGAGATCATAAATTCAGAAATTACTACAGAAAAACCCTCCAGAAGCACAACCAAGCATGTCATATACCATACCCTGGTAAAACAAATTACCTCCCAGCTATATATATATATATATATATATATATATAGTGTTATTAGTTTGTTATGACTAATTAAAAGTCAAATCAATATAATAAAAGGAGTGAATTCTTAGAATTTCCAAGTATATTTTTTTTAGAAACTAACCTGTTTACCTTGTATCTAGCCAATCTATGTGTGTCCACCATAACTTGAACTGTTGCTTGAACACTTTTTGCTTGTCTACAGATTACAGTCTCTGTATGTCCTGTCTTATTGAGAAAACCACTTGTTCTACGGGTATTGATTGCTGTCTAAGAGTGAGTGCACATCTAGCGTGCCATACCTGGAATTGTATGAATAATAGTATCAACCTTATAATATCTGCATGGAATTTAGTCTAAGTTTGTGGTAGAATCCCTAAAAAGAGAATTTCATCTGTAATATGTTTAAAGGGGGATGAACCCCATATTTTACATAAATATTGCCAAAAAGAGATAGCACAGGGATACTGTAAGTGTAAGTGTGCCATTGTTTCAGAAATGTTAGAACAGGGGCCCCCTCTAGAGCAGCACAGTTCTAATACACTTTTATGTTTCATATTATTTTTCACACCCAATTTTCCATGGGCACTAAGCCACAGATGATCCCACATATAAGATGGAGTTCTTTTGCATAGTAGCATTTTATGAATTTGATGTGCCTTGTTTTGGGGCCTTGTACTAAAAGGAAATTCTTCCGTATAGAATTCAGACATTATGTAATTATACAATTCTTTCCTGTGTAGCGATTTTAATTGCTGTTTTGTAATTTTCCAAAATTTTATTTTACTCATGGAGTTATGTAAACTGTCTGATAGACCACCCGGAACAGTCTGTTTTGGAATTGTCAGGTGTAACTCCCAACTGTGTAGCACTGGGTATAATGTGTCTGAGATCCAGGCAGCCCAAATTTTCAGTGTTTGTTTAATAATAGGAACAATGTTAATATACAAAAAAAATACAGTAGAAGAATACTACTGGATTTATCATACCCAGATCACCTTTCTCAAGTGGTTGGTATGTAATTCCTCTTTTTAGCAGATTGAGCCACCCCATAGACTTTGGAAAAAGGTACTCAATAAGGTTGTTTCCATTTTTTGTGGGAGGGGGATACTACTTATAAACAAAAATATGGGAATTAAATATGTTTTGATCATGTAGATCCTGCTTTTTTGGGGTCATTTTCCATTTATTCCATTGATTAACTTTTCTGGTTGCTTCTTGTAGTTTAATATCCCATATATTTTCTGGTACAAAACAAATTCCTAAACTTTTATGGTACCCATTTTGAACAGGGACCCCCATTAAGTTTTGGTGTTGTGTGCCTGGTTGTTCAATTCGAAGACAGCAAGTTTTTGAAAAAATGTACTGATGAGCCTGAAATAATCGAGAATTTACCTGTAGCAACACTAGGTGCATGGTCTGACAATGTGAGACACAAATCGTCTGCATAGGCAACAGTGCAAAAATGGGAAATCCTCACTGTTCAGAGATAATCCTATTATTTGGTCTGTGTAATTTAATTTATGTAACAGAGGATCTATTGTAAGGATATATAATAGGGGGCATCCTTGCCTTACCCCTCTTGTACTTCTATATTGCTCCCCTAGCCATACATTTGTGTAAGGGACTAAGGAAGCTTTCAGATACCATGTCTATATCCATTTTACTATGATGTCAGGGAAATCATATGTTAATAAAACTTCCCAGAGATAGTTATGCTCTACCTTGCCAAATGCCTTATTTTGATCAAAACTCAACAGATAACCCATTAGATCACTGTCATGCCCCTTCAAGAAAATTTCCCCTAAGTAAACTCAACCTATCTGTGATGCTCCTAGAAGGTACTCCACAAAACTAAGACTGAAGCACTATATTTTCTAACATCAGTGATAGTCTAGAACACATTATGCTGGTTAGAATTTTACAGTCTGTATTCAGGAGTGTAATTGGTTTCCAATTGGACAAATCCCCTCTTTCACCTGTTTTGTACAATAACATTAAAATACCTACATACATGCTGTCTGGTAATAACCCCTTTTTCAATGCCTCATTATACATTTGGACCAGTTTGGCTACCTAAAGCGCTGACAATTTTACTATATATTTTGCTTGGGAGACCGTCTTTCCCTGGGGCTGTCTCAGGTTTTAAGGTTTTAATGATGGCTTGTATTTCAGCTGTTGTAATTTTATTTGTTAGAATTGTATGGGATTCCTGAGGAACTCTAGGAAGATTACAGGTTGCCAACCATTTTCTGATAGTTTTTTTACATAATGTATCCCCTGAAAACATTCTTTTAATGTATGTTTCTAAAACCAGCCCTGTGGTGCTGAGGGTTGAGGCACTGGACGCCACACCTCATGCCATGCCAGCGACCCAGGTTTGGGAATGAGCCTGGGTGATGGGAGTTGGCAGGGGAGGGAGAGGATCAAGCATCCAGAAGACTGCTCTCCTCTTCCTGGGAGGGATCCAGAGTTTCTCTGGCGCAGTAGAGACCCTACTAGCACGGGAGCACAATGAGGGAGGGAGGGAGGAGTGCGGCTGATGTCTATGGGTTGCTGTGCTGACATCATTGCATGGCTGTGCTCCTGGGGGTAAAACACAGAAACTCCCCATCCTCGGGAATGGGTGAAGGCACCTCAGTCCCCACCAGACCACACTCCCAACACTGGACAATCCTCCTCTCCAGGGTCAATCACCCAGCCCGGCACACTAAATTCTAGATAGAGTGCCCTGGGTGGATTAGGCAGACCCTCCTTGGGGGGTTCAGAGCTGGAGGGTCTGTTGGGCTGGTGCGAGGAGAGGGAGGATGTCTCGGTGAGAGGTAGAGCTTGGTGAGTGGCAACAGGATGCCGGAGAGAATTCCTCGAAGTGACAGAGTACAAATAAAGTTGACAAAAAAAATGTATGTTTCTATTTCTTTTATAAAATCATGGATGTTATTTATTTTAGACCCTTCTTTAGTAATAAGACAGGACAGGGTTTTTGTCTCCCTAGAATGGATGCAGTTATTGAATGGATTCATGTGAGCTGCTTTACCCTGGGTACCAAACTGTTGCTCCTTTTCCAGTGATTTTTGTCTGTCATATTGGACTTGGGCCATCTCTTTTTTTATTTCCTGTATTTCTGTTGCGAAGTTCCCTATTCCTTCTTTTTGCCAAGCTGACAATTTGAGCAATTGTTCCCTCAAGTCTTTATACCTGTCTGATCTTGTCCTCCCATTTAACCTACCCATTATTTTAAAGTAGTCTGAAATATCCCATTTTGTATCCTCCCACCAGGAATTTTTATCGCCATATAAAAAACAGATTTACGTGCTTCTAAAGTATGCGAAAAACCTTCAGCAATGGCCTGATTTTCTAAAAGGCTCATGTTTAATTTCAAGATTCCTGGTCCCCTTCTCTGTTCAGGGTTATCCCTAATCTTGATGTCTAACATGCTATGGTCAGAAGCGGCTACTATCACTCTTAACTGTAAGTTTGAGGAGATTAAAAAATAATCTATTCTAAATGATCTATTGCCACAAAAATAAGTTCGGGAGGGGGCCGGGTATTGTATAGCTCCTGAAATGCATCTTTTAAATCTGCCTGTAGTATCAGTTCTTTTAGAGAATGAGTGTTGCAGAAAAGTTTGGATGTTTATAAAGCTCTATCATTTATTGACATGCTACAGTTAAAATCCCCTCCTAAAATTATATTTTCAGCTGAGAACAGAAAGGGTTTGATTTTTTTAAACAGTTGTACCCTTTCAAATTTCCCTTGGGGGGCATATAGATTTATTAATCTGAATTCCATCCCTTGCAAATTAATATCCAATAAGAAAGCTCTTCCTGGTTCAGTATCTACAATGTGAAGTATCTGCACCTGTGGAAAAAAAAAACAGTAATCCACCCTTGTGCAAGTGTCCTCTCCCATGGACCAAAAACTGGGGCCCCAAATCCACCCTTTTGTGTGAAAGAAAACAGCATCTAAGCTGGAGTTATGAAAATTAGCATAAGTACTAAGTCTCTTTCTTTCGGATTGCAAACTATTGGCATTCCGTGATGCCACTCTTAAATTATATGGTGTTACAGAGAAAGGGGCATAAATAAAAGTGGTTTCTTATTGGCGGTTCTGGCACCCATCCTTCTCCTATGGGTTCTAGTCTGTTTTTCTGGGGGCATTTCAGTGTCCAAATTTGTTTCCATCTGGTTGGAGGATTCAGATACAGAGTCCATTTCACCCTCAACTGCCGTCTCCCCCACTGTAAAGCAGAATATCTGTTTTGTTCTACAGGAGTGAGTCTCAGGTTCTGTAGTTTGTAAAGTTTTAGTGGATTTCTTTGCCTTACCACCTTTTTTCCTAACCACTTTGGTGAACTATGAGTCAGTTACAGGTGGTGGAGGTGGCATGTCCATGGTGGAGGCTGCTAAGACATTTTGTGGTTCTTTATCTGGTTGCTCTTGCCTAGGTGGGGGGGGGGAAGGAATCCCTGTTTCTTCCTGTGCAGGAGGTTCCTGATTTCCTGGACCCTGTGTCTTCCTCTGGATACCATGGGGACGTTTGGAAGCCTTATGGATGTAAAAGTCTTGGACACCATAATCCGAGTTTTTATTGTTCTTGGAGGCCCATGGGCAGTCTATGAAAGCATGGCCTTCCTCCTCACACAGGGTACAATGTGATGTTTTAATGCAGTGAGCACTTACATGTCCCAACTCCCCACAATGAAAGCATTTCAACACTTCACAGTTGGGGCTATGTCTTTTGACTCACATTTGAAACAAACCCTTAGTTGTCCAGGGTAAAAAATAAAACCTGTCTTGGCCTATAAAAAAAACAGTTTGGAAGATGAATCACATCAATTAAGATTTGCCGCAATCTGACTTTTAATTTCCACCCTCCATTCCAAAAGCTTTCTTCATTGATAATGGGTTTAGGATTACCTTGGACAGTACATTTTTTCTCAATCCAGAAAAGAATGTTCATGATATTTACCCATTCATTCCTAAAGATGATTGTTATGACTCAAAAGGGTTGTTTTGTTAGGGGGATTAGAGAAAAGGGTATCCACAAAGGGTTAGTCTTTAGTAAAGAATATTTACATCAGAAACATTCTAGATGCTCTGGTGTTCTAAAGCTAACATCATCTGTAGCTTCTCCTGGGGCATGAATTAAGGCATAGACCTTAGACGGAGGGAAGCCTAATAATTGTTTAATGAGCACCTTGCCTATGAAAAATATGTCAGGGGGTTCTTCTTTAGGCCCTAGGAATCTCAGCCAAACAGTGTTTTGGCATTTTGCAAGGTCTACCTGTTTGTGAAAAAGCCCAGCATATGTGGAATTATTTCCTGATTCATTTTGGGCATGTACCCCCTCCGTTTGATCGGTAGAACCAAACTGCTGTCCTGAATCAGTCTCTGCATTCACTTGCCCAATATTTGATTGTCCAGGACCTCTGTTCTTGTGTCCTGCTTTTTGACTGGCTGATCCTTATTCTATAGTTTTTTGTTCCACATTGTTATTTTCTTCCAAACTTAGCCCAATGGGATTCCCAACCCCTGAAGCTGTGATTCCCCCTGTTCATATTACATTTATACCACTGGAAATGTCAGACCATATGTCCGGCCTTGTTTTACCTATCTGCAGTCTTTCTGTCTGCTCTAGTGATTCAAATGCTTCTGCAAATAAGTTCTGGTCATTGTCTGAAAAGGATGCAGGTTCAGCTCATGGTAATGGTACATTGGGGTCTAGGATTCAGATTCCCTTGATGTCTAGAACCCAGCCTGCTCTTTGGAGCGCCAGCTCCGATGATCAGTCTGCGTTGATTACCTTAGTTTGCCTCGGGTTGGGTGTGGCTCCTCTGGCATTATCCGAGATTCAATGCCCTGTGCCAAACACAAAGAGCTTTGCTGGTCCGACTTGTCCTTGGACAGTTGGTGAGTTACCCAATCACTTTCTTTTCTTGTCCTCTTCTGCGCAGTTTTGTACAGATGCTAGTCATTGCTCCACAGTAGAGGGTTGTGCTTTTAGTGTCGCCTGCTGTCTTTGCAGGGAAATTTCCAACATTCTTGGATCCGCTGATCTGCTGCAATATTGAAGACCTTAGCATTACTTTCAGGATTTTTTATTTGTTGCTGGCTTACATTTCCCAAAGTTTCACTACTTTGGGACTCAGAATTGGGCAGTTCAGGAGAGGTCTGTTCCACACCTCCTCCCTCATCCTCCATGGGAATAGAACTGGACTCCTCCATCTTGCGATTTGCAACACAGCACCCCCTACCAACAAGCAGGGGAATTTCCCTGGTGTCCTGGCCAAATTTCCCCAATTCACTTAAAAAAAATACCCCCAACAGCTTAATCTGGTTCAACGTCAGTTGGCATCCATCTGCATCCCTCTCCCCTGGGACGAGGCTGAAAACAATCAGAATTGTCTAGTCCTCCTTTCCCAATCAACAAAAACTACACAATAAATAAATAAATACTAGTAACATAAAAGGGTATTTTTAAATATTGGGAGAGCATTATGGACAATTGTCTACTCTGCTCTGCAGCTACCTATGTTACCTATGTTTCATTCCTGTGCTAGGCAATTGTTTTGTAATTTTTGCACTAAATAATTTGAAATTAAAATATCCATATTTCCCTTCAAGGAAAACTATGGAAACCATGAATGATTTTTATTGTGAGACTCTGACCTTCTTCTGAAACTACACAGAATACCGGTTTTAAGCATGGGTAACATAGGCCACTACCCAAATGTTTGCTACCTATTATTCCTTTTTATACTTGTTGCAACAATGAAAATAATTGAAATTCACATAATTTCCACATTAGAAAAAGCAAATGCTAGTGTAACATAAGCGGCAGGTACATAAACACCCCGGTTTTGGACTCCACATATAGCATTGGTTACAACAGTACCACATTTATTTATTTTTTTTAATATTTATTCTTATTTTTTGACTGCACCAGCTGTCAGTTTCTCTGCCCTGGTCATGGTGCCCCCATAACTTCCACCTCCTACTAAGCCCCTGCTCTCCCGGTTACCTCTGGCTTACCCCCCAGGGGGCGGGGCCACGGCACCGTAGCAGGCACTAGTACCATGAGAACGGTAACTGGTTGGGAGAGTTTGGCCAGGAGGCTAATTGAAGCCTGGGGACAGGGCTTCATAGAGATGGCTGGAGTGGCAGTTTGTCCCCTATAGGCTGGGGTGGAAATGTACAATGATGTCCAGTGTCTGTCCCACCCCAGAGAGAGTCTTGATCCTGTATCGGCGCAGGGCGACATGCTGGCCTCCACTAGGTGTCGCTCCTGCACTGAGCACAAAGCGCCCCCCCCCCCGGAGAAAGAGAACAGTCCCGAGGATGCTCGATCCTTCTCCCCAGGCCAGCCCTCTGATGACCTGGCTCCGTTCCTGAACCCAGGTCGCTGGTGTCGCAAGCAGAAATCTAACCACTGTGCCGGTGGGCTGGCACAACAGTACCACATTTATGTAAGTTTACCACAGCGGTCTGCTAGAAATAAACCCTAAACACATAGGATGCTAAGTGTATTTTAAAGGGGGAAACATTTTGGTCCATAATAGTGAATGCCCAGCTCTGCTTCTGTAGCCTGTGCAGTAGATATTCAGGATACTATGGTACCATATGAAAAGAATGTATTTTCTGAAACTGCACAAAATACTGGTTTTAAAAATAGGTAACATTGTCCACTATCCAAATGTTTGCTACCCATAATCCTCCTCTACATTTGGTAAAACTATGAAAAATAATGGAAAGTTGCATAGTTTTCAAACTTTAACAAACTAGATGTCTATGTAACATAGGCTGCAGGTACACAAACACCACATTCATGCATTCTGCTGAGAGTACTGGTTACAACGATACCACATTTATGTTCCTAAACCATAAACATTTGGTTGAAATAGGCTCAAAATATTTAGAGTGCTAAGTGTTGTTTAAAGGGGAAAATTTGGGCCCATAAGAAACATAGAAACATAGAATTTGATGGCAGATAAGGACCACTTGGCCCACCCAGTCTGCCCATTTCCCTACCTAATGGACAAGCTGCAGATCCTAGTTAACCAGCAGTCTACTTCTTTCTACCTCCACCCCCTAGAATTGCCTTATGACTGTCCCATGCATGCTTGAATTCCACCACTGTTTTTGACTCCACAACCTCCTCCGGAAGACCATTCCATGCATCCACAACCCTCTCTGTGAAAAAATACTTCCTTACATTACCTCTGAGCTGCCCCCCCCCATTTTCAAATTGTGCCCCCTTGTTCTTGCACACCTCTTTTTCTGAAAGATGCTACCCTCTTGGATTGTTGATTCCCTTGAGGTACTTGAAAGTTTCTATCATGTCCCTCCTCTCCCTCGTTTCCTCAAGGCTATACATATTAAGCTCCTTAAGCCTCTCTTCATATGTCTTCTGGTGCAGACCCTGCACCATTTTAGTTGCCCTCCTCTGGACAGCTTCCATTCTGTCTATGCCTTTGAGGAGATTGGGTCTGCAGAACTGCACACAGTACTCCAGATGGGGTCTCACCAGCTGTCTGTACAGAGGGATAACAACTTCCTGTTTTCTACTGGTGATGGCTCTCCCTATGCTTCCCAGTATCCCACCAGCCCTCCTATCTGCCATCTCACATTGCTTGCCCACCTTTAGGTCATCTGATACGACTACCCCCAGGTCCCTTTCCATTTTTGTTGTTGTTAGTATCTCACCCCCCATTGTGTACTCTTCCCCTGGATTTTTGTTTCCCAGGTGCATTACCTTGCACTTCTTAGCATTGAATCTAAGCTGCCATACATTTGACCATTCCTCTAACCTTGCCAAGTCCCTTCTCATCCTTTCCACCCCACCTTGTGCATCAATCAATCAATCAATCAATCAATCAAATCTTTATTTATCCAGGCGAACATCGTTGAGCAAGGCTCATTTGCAAGATGGACCTGGTAAGGTCAAGGTTCAATTTACATGAAATATAGCATTCAGAACATTTACAAATAGAAGAATACAAAAATGTGAGTTATACAACAGATCCCAATAATATAACAATCAGATTATACACCAAATTGTGAAGACAGAAATAAAACAATAAATCAGATATTGACACATAATTTGACATGTTAGGAAAAACAAGGATATATTACATATGTTACACGATTCAGAAGGTTCATAAGGTAGCCAGCTCACTAGGATGGGTACTAGGGGGACAAAGTGTTTTTGTGGCTGACAGAGCGGCAGGATTGGTACCCTCAGTAATGGTCAGGGGTAGGGAACCCGGGTGGGAGGAATCGTGAGTTGGTGCAATAGAAGGACCCAGAGTAGGTATAGGAGGAAGAGGAGGGGTTAGAGCGAGGTATGAGCTGGGAGCATTAGGGAGATTTAAGTATTAAGGGTATAGGGAGCTGAAAAGGCACTGGATAGTGAGCTATAGGGTAATTTCACAGCAGGTGCTGGTGAGCTTGTCTTGTGCATCTAAATATGGAGGGTTAAACTAGTGTTGATGGAAGCAGCTACATTTTTCTTTGAAAATCCTATTGTATAGGTATTTGAAGGCTGAAATAGATATAAGCTTCTTCACTTTCAATGTCTTCTGCATTGTGTTCCATAAAGTGGATAACACATAACTAACTGCATATCTACCATGTCGAGAGTGGAATTTAGGCACCTTGAGGGTAATAAGGTTCATACTTCTTAATGCATAACTATTTGATGTGGCTTGTAGAAAACAGTCAGAGATATATTTTGGAAGCTGCTGCGATATTGCTCTGTAGGTCCATAATATTGCATTTCTATCTCTTCTGGCTTGAAGCGACGTCCATCCCACTGCAGAGTAGAGCAGACAGTGGTGAGTGCTGTAGGGTAGGTCTGTGATGAACCTCAAGGCTCTGTGATATAGTGTATCTATCTTGTTCAGACATACAGTAGGGCAGCGACTGTATAAGAAGTCAGCATAATCTAGTACTGAGAGGAAAGTGGCCTGGACCATCTTCTTTTTTGAATCACTTGTAAGGAAGTGCCTTATTCAACTCTGTTGCAGATCTTTGTGTCATCTGCAAAGAGACATACTTTTCCTTCCAGTCCCTCTGCATTGTTGCTTATAAAGACATTGAATAGGACCAGTCCTAATACTGAACCCTGCGGTACCCCACTACATAGAAACATAGAATTTGACGGCAGATAAGGACCGCTTGGCCCACCCAGTCTGCCCATTTCCCTACCTAATGGATAAGCTGCAGATCCTAGTTAACCAGTAGCCTACTAGTAACCCCCCCCCTTTCTTCAGAGTGGACTCCATTTACTATTACCCTCTGTGTCCTATTCTCCAACCAATTCTTTACCCAGGCTATCATCTTGGGACCCACTCCCAGGCTGGCTAACTTGTATATTATCTATTAGATTCATCTGGCATGACCTTCCCGCTGTGAATCCATGCTGCCTTGGGTCCTGTGCCCCCTGGCCTCTAGGTACTCAACAATTCCTTCCTTCAGAAGTGATTCCATCATTTTCCCTATCACTGAGGTTAAACTAACAGTTCTGTAGTTTCCTGCTTCTGCCCTGCTCCCACTTTTGAGAAGTGGAATCACATCTGCCCTCCTCCAGTCCTCAGGTACCACCCCATCCTCCCATGATTTGTTAAAGAGGGTAGTCAGTGGTGTCACTAGTTCTACCCTTAGTTCTTTTAGAATTCTGGGATGAATCCCATCAGGCCCCATTGCTTTGTCCACCTTCAGTTTTAAGAGTTCTTTTAGAACCCTTTCTTCTGTAAATGGGCTGGTATCAACTTCTGTATCCAGAGTGTTTCTATTGTTTGGTTTAGGTGCCTCCCCCTCTTCATTTGTGAATACTGAGCAAAAATATTTGTCTAGTATCTCTGCCTTTTCACCATCACCCTCTGCCCACCCCACTCCCCTTTATTAAGCCTCACTATCCCTCCCTCCCTTGGTCTTCCTATGCTCCCTGATGTACCTATAAAAGGTTTTATCCCCCTTCTTAACTGAGTTGGCTGTCTTTTCCTCAGTTTGGGCCTTTGCTGTTCTGACTGTCTTCCCAGCTTCCTTTTGCTTTAACTGATACAATTCTCTGTCCTGCTCCTTCTGTGATTCCTTGTACTTCATGGATGCTTTCTTTTTCTCTTGAACCTTCACTGCCACCTCCTTTGAGAACCATAGTGGTTTCTTACATCATTTTGTTTTGTTTATTTGCTTCACACAAAGAAGGGGGATAAAACCTTTTATAGGTACATTAGGGAGCAAAGGAAGGGATAGTGAGGCTTACTAAAGGGAAGGGAGAGTGGGCAGAGGATGACAGTGAAAAAGCAGGGATACTGAATGAATACTTTTGCTCAGTATTCACAAAAGAAGAGGAGGGGGAGGTACCTAAATCAAACAATAGAAGCACTCTGGATAGGGAGGTCGATACCAGTCCATTCACAGAAGAAATGGTCCTGAAAGAACTCTTAAAACTGAAGGTGGACAAAGCAATGGGGCCTGATGGGATTCACCCAAGAATTCTAAAAGAACTAAGGGTAGAATTAGTGACACCACTGACTACCCTTTTTAACAAATCATGGGAGGATGGTGTAGTACTGGAGGACTAGAGGAGGGCAGACGTGATTCCCCTTCACAAAAGTGGGAGCAAGACAGAGGAAGGAAACTACAGACCTGTCAGTTTGACTTCAGTGGTAGGAAAAATGATGGAATCACTTCTAAAGGAAAGAATTGCTGAGTTCCTAGAGGTCAGTGGGGCACAGGACCCAAGGCAGCATGGATTCACAGTGGGAAGGTCATGTCACATGAATCTAATAGATTTCTTTGACTGGGTGACCAATGTGGTAGACCAGGGAGGGGCTGTGGAAATGGCCTACCTAGACTTTAGCAAGGCATTTGACACAGTCCCACACAAAAGATTAATATACAAGTTAGCCAGCCTTGGAGTGGGTCCCAAGGTGGTAGCCTGGGTTAAAAATTGGCTGGACAACAGGATACAGAGGGTAATAGTAAACAGAGTTTACGCTGATGAAAGGGGGGTTACTAGTGGGATACTGCAGGGTTCAGTACTGGGACCGGTCCTCTTTAATGTCTTTATAAGTGACATTGCAAAGGGACTGGAAGGAAAAGTATGTCTCTTTGCAGATGACACAAAAATCTGCAACAGGGTTGATACAGAAGGTGGGGTGGAGAGGATGTAAAGGGACTTGGCAAGGTTGGAGGAATGGACAAATATATGGCAGCTAGATTCAGTGCAAAGAAGTGCAAGGTAATGCACCTGGGAAACAAAAATCCAGGGGAAGAGTACACAATGGGGGGTGAGATAATAACAACAACAGAAATGGAAAGGGACCTGGGGGTAGTCATATCAGATGACCTTATGGTGGGCAAGCAATGTGAGAGGGCAGTAAGGAGGGCTGGTGGGATACTGGGATGCATAGGGAGAGGCATCACCAGTAGAAAACATGAAGATGTTATGCCACTGTACAAACAGTTGGTGAGACCACATTTGGAGTTCTGCATCCTGTTCTGGAGACCCCATCTCCGCAAGGACATAGACAGGATGGAGGCTGTCCAGAGGAGGGCAACTAAAATGGTGCAGGGTCTGCACCAGATGACATACGAAGAGAGATTAAAGAAGCTTAATATGTATACAGTCGAGGAGAGGGGGGGGGACATGATAGAAACTTACAAGTACATCAAGGGAATCAACAGAGTCTAAGATGGTAGCATCTTTCAGAAAAACAGATGTGCAAGAACAAAGGGGCACAATTTGAAGATAGAGGGGGGACGGCTCAAAGGTAATGTGAGGAAGTATTTTTTCACGGAGAGGGTTGTGGATACATGGAACAGCCTTCCTGAGGAGGCATGAGTTTCCTCCACATTAATGTATGCAATCTGTTAAAAAAGTTCTCCTTGATCCAGGCCTGGGTCCTCCATACTTGTAAACAAGAAAAACAGTTCCACAGGAAATGGATAAAAGTCCTTATTATATGTTTAAGAGCTGCCTCTCCCAATGTGTGTATGCTGTAGTTGTCATCTCCCAAACCAGAGAAAAAGAATTGTGAGGGCGCTTCAGGCAAACATAAATCCACAGACAGTCTTCTTTTGTATTCTCAAACTTCCTTTTTATTGTTTTTAAAATGTGGCAAACCTCAACGTTTCACCAAGTGTCTTGGCTTTATCAAGAGATGCCCTTATAAAATATATAAATAAACAAAGTTAAAAGACTGTCTACACAATGCCATATAATCTTCTAACTTTTACAAATATTTGAGAATAGATAAGTAAATACCACTGATGCCACTTACTTCAAGAGATCTTATCAGTTCTACAATATTTTCTTGGCCATTTGCATGGGTTTCTGATCCTATGCAAAATAAAATAAACTTCTATGTATTTGTAGTACCCATATTTCTCTCATAAGGAAATGGAACCCAACACCAAAACACCATCTTGTGATGCACTACACCACCAACACTTCAAACAGGTGCATGTTTAGTACCTGTTCAATTCCAGCGATTATTTTAAACCTTAATGTGTACCCTCTTGTATGGCCTCATCGTTATTTATCTCTTCATATATCTTCCTCAGCTAAAAAATAGGAAACGGAGACGAACATTCCAATTCACACCTTTTCTTTAGTAAGGATTATCCTTTTTTAAAAACTTCTATTGACATTAACAAACTGTCTGCCATCCTTTTATATTTGTTAATTTGGGAAAACCTTTCTTTAACACTTTCAATCTTATTATTCCATCTCAAAAATTTTTTTAAAACTTATCTATGACCTTCCTGAATCTCAATACCCTCCAGAGCCTTCTCCAACAATAATATTCTTTGCTATTCAAGTTAATATTTCTATCATAGTATTAGCGCTCAAACTCAGTCTTTATCACAGCATGACTTCCTTTCCTCCGATTAAGCCGCAATTCATAAAAACCTTTATTCTTTCTTTTAACTCCCCTTCAATACTTCTATGCAATCATTTGTTTCCTATATTAATCTGTCCGTCATTCGCAAAAAGGTATTGTGTCCCTCAGACATCTCACGCCCACATTAAATCATTACCTACCACATTCTGGCGTCCGTCATTCTAAATTCTAAAGGCGATAGAGATATCTTCTCCTCTCTGCGTCCTCCTTCCTTCATCTAATACGCCATAGTTTTTCTCTCTAACGTTCAGCCCGGCGTTCTACCGTGACCTAAATACGCTCCTGTTGATGACATCACACCATGTCATCTTAAAGGAGAATCTCCTTATCTCGCTTTCCTTGTATGCAAACAATCTAACATTCTTTTTGACTCATTCTCTGTTCCTCCACCTGACATCTTTCTCAGACCATATAAAATGTTATCAACCATGTCTCAAATATATATATATATATATACATTATTGATGGCATAAAGGAATGTCTAAATCACCCTTGGATAAGTTTGACTTAACCCCAGCTTTAGGCTGCATTTTACTTCAGTACCATTGCAGAGAGTTTGGGAGGCGGAGAGGAGGTAACTGGAAGGGTATATTTTTGATAACATAGATGAATGGCTAATTAGCCCTTTGGTTAAGTTTAAAGTATCCCCAGCTATAAGCTGCATTTTATTTCAAAACCCTAGCATTTTTAATGGCATAAATTAATGGCTAAATAGCCCTTGAATAAGTTTTTTCATATTTCCACAGCTATCAGCTCCATTCTACTCCAATACCCTAAACACAGAGTCTGGGTCAGGAAGGGGGAGGAGGGGGTTGACTAAAAGGAAATACAAACATTTTTGACATAGATAAATGGCTAGATAGCCCTTGGTTAAATTTAACCTGTCCCTAGCTATAAGCTGTATTTTGCTTCGATACCATAACATTTTTATCCACATAAATTAATGACTGAGTAGCCCTTGGACTGGTTTGACATGTCCCCAGCTATAAGCTACATTTTACTACAATACCATAACGTTGAGTTTGAGTCAGGAGGGTGGAGGGAGGGGGGAAGATGACTGAAGGAAATACATACATTTTGATAACAGAAATAAATGGCTAAATAGCCCTTATGTAAATTTCAACTTATCCCAGCTATAAGCTGCTTTTTACTTCAATACCATTACACAGAGTTTTGGTCGGGGGGGGAAGGGAGAGGAAGGGGAGGCAGTAACTGGGAGGGGATAAAACTAAAAATCAAAAAAATCAAAAAGGGGGAATCCTTATCTACGGCAACAATTCCAATTCATTTCTTTATTTAAGCCAATCCTCGGATCCAATGCCTTCATTTCAAAAATCCATTTTGTTTCTGCCCTTTCTACTATCCTATTGTGATCTCCGCCTCTGTCTGATGGTTTAATCTGTTCTAGTCCCCATAACCTCAGAGACGCCCCTGTATGCCCTGCTCCCAAAAAATGATCTACCACCGGGGTGGACTTCTTATTTCTAATATTCAATTTATGCTCCTGAATACGTTGTTTAAGGGGTCTTATTGTTTTGCCAATATATATCTTATCACGTGAGCATTGTAACACATATATCACCCCTGCTGTATCACATGTTATCAACTGTCTAATCTCATATTCTTTATTATTGTATGGATGTTTGTATTTTTGTTTCTTACTAGTGTGTCCACACACTGAACATCTACCACAAGGCACCATGCCAGGTTGCAGTGGGCCCAATAATAGTTGTCTATTTTCCTGGGCCTTTCCCTGTTTATGATCAGTGTGAACTAGTTTGTCTCTTAAAGTCCATACTCTTTTTTCTGCTATTCTAGGAAATTCTTGGAAGACATTCTTTTCCATCGGATAATCTTTTAAAATAGACCAATGCTTATTTATTATCCTTCTTATTTCTCCCATCTTATGATTATGTTTCATGCTCAAAACTATTGGCCTATCAGACTGCATGTTATTTCTACTTTTTAGTGCTTCAGTCTGGAATTCCATCACCCTTCTTCTTCTTGCCTGATATAGGGTTCTCCTGTTATACCCATGTTCCCTAAACCTATTGGACGCTGCCTCTACTTCATTCATTAAAATCATGCTCCTCCCTCAGTTTCTGGTAATACGCAGAACTGTGAGAAAGGAATACTTTGGACCAATTGTTCCACATGAAAGCTTTTAGCATGTAAAACAGTATTCCTAGCGGTTTCCATCCTAAATAATGTGGTCATAAGCCCCCCTTCACCTTTTACCACCCTTACATCTAGATAAGGTATTGAAGTTGTGTTATGGTTTATTGTGAATTTCAAATTAGTATTACAGGAATTCAAATATTCAAAAAACAATAAGAGATCACTTTCTGTACCCAGCCATAATAAAAACAAATCATCTATGTATCTCTTATATAATCTGATAAATCGAAAAAAATTATTATTTTGTTCATCCAGTATGTAGGTGTTTTCAAATCCTGTCATATATGCATTTGCATATGCCGGTGCCATAGTAGTCCCCATGGCAGTTCCCCTGGTCTGTTTGAAAAAACTTCTCAAATCTAAAATAGCTATTCGTAAGAATAAATTCTGCCAGCATTAATAGTGTACCTGTCCTCGGATGCAACCCCCTTTCTCTATGATCCAACATCTTTCCCATCGCTGTAATCCCCTCTTGGTGTGGTATAGAGGTGTATAGATCAGATACATCCAACGTTACCAAAAGAACCGATCTTTTCTCTTCCTCTGTCAAATTCACTTCTCTCAAAATATTAATAAAATGAGAGGTGTCTCTTATGTATGTAGGAATTCCCCCTCTATCAAAGGTTGTAAATGAAAATTCAAGTAATCCGAAATTGGTTCAAATATACTGGAAATTCCTGATACTATCGGACGCCCTGGAGGATCTACCTCATTTTTGGCAGAGTATAAAAGATCGGGGTCCTTGGAAACTTCTGTATCAAAAGTTCCCCTTCCCATTCTTTTAAAAAATTACCAAGTGTCAGGTCTTCTATTAATCCTGTAAGTTCTCCTTTAATCTTATTTAAAGGGTCTGAATCTAATTCCACATAGTTCCTAGAATCCTCCAACAGCCTACCACAAATTCTTTTATAATGTTCATAATCCAAAATTACAATACCCCCTCCTTTATCAGCTGGTTTGATCACGATGCTATCATCATTTTTTTAGAACATTTAAGGCCTGTCTTTCCACATATGTTAAATTATCATAAGGTATCATTCTTTCTTTATCTGTTTTGAATAAATCATGTATCTCCCTCCTAACTGTCTCTGCATATGTTTCAACCGCAGGGCAGTTACCTACTGCTGGATTATAATCAGATCTTGTGCCCAAAGCTGTTTTTATCTGTCTTTGATAGTCAACCATTTGTATGGTATTACTATTTGTGCTCTCAGACGTAATGTTCTGAAGAAGACAACTGTAGGTCACACTCAACTCAAACATATTTACCAACCGTCGGTGCAAATGAAAGTCCTTTCGTCAATACTATGCTTTCTATTTTACTTAGATGTCTTTTACTCAGATTAAAGATGGGTACTATTTCTGATAATATCTCTGCTTGGGGCGAGTGTCTCCTCGCCCTCTGCCTACTCCTCCCCCTCCCCCTATTCTTCCCTGCTCTACACCCTGTTCTGTTCCAGTTCTGTTTCTCATTGTATACCTTGGTTCTCTTTGTTCTTCTATCCTTATTTGACCTGACGAATCTCTGTTCTCTATGTCCTGTGTGGAAAAATGCTCCCTTATATGTGTCTCATGAACTTGTCTTTCATCCATATCTGCCCTAAGCGTCACCCTATTCACTGACCTATTTGAGTCTTGTGTTTTTTTATTGTTCAAAGACCTATTATTACTAGCCCTACTATAACTGTTGTCACTTTCGACCCACTCTCTTCTTGTCTATTCCACATAGTTGGATTAGTTCTCATATTACTCTCTAGTGTACGTGTATATTCTATTCTCCTTGTAATCATTTGTATCTTGATTAAACTTTTTAGCTTCTGTTGTCTTAAATTTCTTTCATAGGAGTCAATTTTCTGTTTTATTTGTTCCATTACCTTATTATATTCTTCCAGCTGTAGTTTGAGTTTCAAAGCTTCCTTATCCAAGGTAACCTGCTCCGCAACCTTACCCCTTTCTTCTATTATAGCCTCAATCAATGCATACATAAAATCCACTGAACATCTTGTTCTAATCCCAGCCCATTTCGTATCTAACCTAGCTGATTTAATTCCTATATTATGTTCTACATAAACTCTGAGTCCTCTTGGTATTAAGTTATGTGACAAATATTGTCCCAAGGTGATTGCATGCCACTCTAAACGGCAGTCTCTAAAATGCCTGATTCTCAACCCTTCAATAGTTTGTCCAGCATTATCTATCATATTACTAGAGAGATCCCTCTCCCCTCTGATCTGATCCAACAACTTTTCTTTCTCCGCATCAGAGAATGTAACAAAATGATATTTTGCCTTGGCTCCCATTCCTATTTCATTAAAAGCATCCATCTTCTCAGTATTATATTGTTACAAAAATCAGATCCCTCTTCTTATACAAAACATCAGTGGAGTACAATCAATAAATATCAATTTTCACCTCTATTATTCAAATTTCAACAGTTACTGTACAAACAATCTTCAGAATTTTTTAAAATTTATATAATAGATTTTATGTCACCTTTATCGTGAACCATCCAACCTCTGTGTTAATAGATGCAGCACATCTCTGCTATCCCAAAAATTTTTTTGTAAACAAGAAAAACAGTTCCACAGGAAATGGATAAAAGTCCTTATTATATGTTTAAGAGCTGCCTCTCCCAATGTGTATATGCTGTAGTTGTCATCTCCCAAACCAGAGAAAAAGAATTGTGAGGGCGCTTCAGGCAAATATAAATCCACAGACAGTCTTCTTTTGTATTCTCAAACTTCCTTTTTATTGTTTTTAAAATGTGGCAAACCTCAACGTTTCACCAAGTGTCTTGGCTTTATCAAGAGATGCCCTTATAAAAATATATAAATAAACAAAGTTAAAAAGACTGTCTACACAATGCCATATAATCTTCTAACTTTTACAAATATTTGAGAATAGATAAGTAAATACCCACTGATGCCACTTACTTCAAGAGATCTTATCAGTTCTACAATATTTTCTTGGCCATTTGCATGGGTTTCTGATCCTATGCAAAATAAAATAAACTTCTATGTATTTGTAATACCCATATTTCTCTCATAAGGAAATGGAATCCAACACCAAAACACCATCTTGTGATGCACTACACCACCAACACTTCAAACAGGTGCATGTTTAGTACCTGTTCAATTCCAGCGATTATTTTAAACCTTAATGTGTGCCCTCTCTGTATGGCCTCATCGTTATTTATCTCTTCATATATCTTCCTCAGCTAAAAAATAGGAAACAGAGATGAACATTCCAATTTACACCTTTTCTTTAGTAAGGATTATCCTTTTTTAAAAACTTCTATTGACATTAACAAACTGTCTGCCATCCTTTTTATATTTGTTAATTTGGGAAAAACCTTTCTTTTAACACTTTCAATCTTATTATTCCATCTCAAAAAATTTTTTTTAAAACTTATCTATGACCTTCCTGAATCTCAATACCCTCCAGAGCCTTCTCCAACAATAATATTCTTTGCTATTCAAGTTAATATTTCTATCATAGTATTAGCGCTCAAACTCGCGTTCTTTATCACAGCATGACTTCCCTTTTCCTCCGACTAAGTTGCTTAATTCATAAAAACCTTTATTCTTTCTTTTAACTCCCCTTCAATACTTCTATGCAATCATTTGTTTCCTATATTAATCTGTCCGTCATTCGCAAAAAGGTATTGTGTCCCTCAGACATCTCACGCCCACATTAAATCATTACCTACCACATTCAGGCATCCGTCATTCTAAATTCTAAAGGCAATAGAGATATCTTCTCCTCTCTGCATCCTCCTTCCTTTATCTAATACGCCATAGTTTTTCTCTCTAACGTTCAGCCCGGCATTCTACTGTGACCTAAATACGCTCCTGTTGATGACATCACACCATGTCATCTTAAAGGAGAATCTCCTTATCTCACTTTCCTTGTATGCAAACAATCTAACATTCTTTTTGACTCATTCTCTGTTCCTCCACCTTTCATCTTTCTCAGACCATATAAAATGTTATCAACCATGTCTCAAATATATATATATATATATACATTATTGATGGCATAAAGGAATGTCTGAATCACCCTTGGATAAGTTTGACTTAACCCCAGCTTTAGGCTGCATTTTACTTCAGTACCATTGCACAGAGTTTGGGAAGCGGGGTGGGGCGAGGGAGGTAACTGGAAGGGTATATTTTTGATAACATAGATGAATGGCTAATTAGCCCTTGGTTAAGTTTAAAGTATCCCCAGCTATAAGCTGCATTTTATTTCAAACCCTAGCATTTTTAATGGCAAGAAATTAGTGGCTAATAGCTCTTGAATAGAGTTTTCATATTTCGCCAGCTATCAGCTCCATTTACTCAATACCCTAAACACAGAGTCTGGGTCAGGAAGGGGGAGGAGGGGGGTTGACTAAAAGGAAATACAAACATTTTGACATAGATAAATGGCTAGATAGCCCTTGGTTAAATTTAACCTGTCCATAGCTATAAGCTGTATTTTGCTTGATACCATAACATTTTTATCCACATAAGTTCATTACGAGTAGCCCTTGGACTGGTTTGACTATGTCCTCAGCTATAAGCTACATTTTACTACAATACCATGTAACGTTGAGATTGAGTCAGGGAGGGGGTGGAGGAGGGGGAGATGACTAGAAGGAAATACATACATTTTTGATAATAGAAATAAATGGCTAAATAGCCTTATGTAAATTTCAACTTATCCCCAGCTATAAGCTGCCTTTTACTTCAATACCATTACACAGAGTTTTGGTCGGGAAGGAGAGGAAGGAGGCAGTAACTGGGAGGGATAAAACTAAAAATCAAAAAATCAAAGGGGAATCCTTATCTCTGGCAACAATTCCAATTCATTCTTTATTTAAGCCAATCCTCGGATCCAATGCCTTCATTTCAAAAATCCATTTTGTTTCTACCCTTCTACTATCCTATTGTGATCTCCGCCTCTGTCTGATGGTTTAATCTGTTCTAGTCCCCAAAACCTCAGAGACGCCCTGTATGCCCTGCTCAAAAATGATCTACCACGGGGTGGACTACATTTCTAATATTCGATTTATGCTCCTGAATACGTTGTTTAAGGGGTCTTATTGTTTTGCCAATATATATCTTATCACATGGGCATTGTAACACGTATATCACCCCTGCTGTGTCACATGTTATCGACTGTCTAATCTCATATTCTTTATTATTGTATGGATGTTTGTATTTTTGTTTCTTACTAGTGTGTCCACACACTGAACATCTACCACAAGGCACCATGCCAGGTTGCAGTGGGCCCAATAATAGTTGTCTATTTTCCTGGGCCTTTCTCTGTTTATGATCAGTGTGAACTAGTTTGTCTCTTGAAGTCCATACTCTTTTTTCTGCTATTCTAGGAAATTCTTGGAAGACATTCTTTTCCATCGGATAATCTTTTAAAATAGACCAATGCTTATTTATTATCCTTCTTATTTCTCCCATCTTATGATTATGTTTCATGCTCAAAACTATTGGCCTATCAGACTGCATGTTATTTCTACTTTTTAGTGCTTCAGTCTGGGTAATTCCCATCACCCTTCTTCTTGCCTGATATAGGGTTCTCCTCTGTTATACCCAGTTCCTATACCTGTTGGACGCTGCCTCTACTTCATTCACAAAATCATGTTCCTCCCCACAGTTTCTGCGAATACGCAGGAACTGTGAGAAAGGAATACTTTGGACCAATTGTTCCGCATGAAAGCTTTTAGCATGTAAAACAGTATTCCTAGTGGTTTCCTTCCTAAATAATGTGGTCATAAGCCCCCCTTCCCCTTTTACCACCCTTACATCTAGATAAGGTATTGAAGTAATGTTATGGTTTATTGTGAATTTCAAATTAGTATTACAGGAATTGTTGGTGTAAATATGTTTGAGTTGGAGTGTGACCTACATTACGTCTGAGAGCACAATATAGTAATACCATACAAATGGTTGACTATGAAAGACAGATAAAAACAGCTTTGGGCACAAGATCTGATTATAATCCAGCATTAGGTAACTGCCCTGCGGTTGAAACATATGCAGAGACAGTTAGGAAGGAGATACATGATTTATTCAAAACAGATAAAGAAAGAATGATACCTTATGATAATTTAACATATGTGGAAAGACAGGCCTTAAATGTTCTAAAAATGATGATAGCATCGTGGTCAAACCAGCTGATAAAGGAGGGAGTATTGTAATTTTGGATTATGAACATTGTAAAAGAATTTGTGGTAGGCTGTTGGAGGATTCTAGGAACTATGTGGAATTAGATTCAGACCCTTTAAATAAGATTAAAGGAGAACTTACAGGATTAATAGAAGACCTGACACTTAGTAATTTTTTAAAAGAATGGGAAGGGGAACTTTTGATACAGAAGTTTCCAAGGACCCCGATCTTATACTCTGCCAAAATGAGGTAGATCCTCCAGGGCGTCCTGTAGCATTGGAATTTCAGTATATTTGAACCAATTTGGATTACTTGAATTTTCATTTACAACCTTTGATAGAGGAATTCCTACATACAAGAGACACCTCTCATTTTTATAATATTTTGAGAGAAGTGAATTTGACAGAGGAAGAGAAAAGATCGGTTCTTTTGGTAGCGTTGGATGTATCTGATCTATACACCCTATACCACACCAAGAGGGATTACAGCAATGGGAAAGATGTTGGATCATAGAAAAGGGGTTGCATCCGAGACAGGTACACTATAATGCTTGGCAGAATTTATTCTTACGAATAGCTATTTTAGATTTGAGAAAGTTTTTTTCAAACAGACAAGGGCAACTGCCATGGGGACTACTATGGCACCAGCATATGCAAATGCATATATGTCAGAATTTGAAAACACCTACATACTGGATGAACAAAATAATAATTTTTTTCGATTTATCAGATTATATAAGAGATACATAGATGATTTGTTTTTATTATGGCTGGGTACAGAAAGTGATCTCTTGTTGTTTTTTGAATATTTGAATTCCTGTAATACTAATTTGAAATTCACAATAAACCATAACATAACTTCAATACCTTATCTAGATGTAAGGGTGGTAAAAGGTGAAGGGGGCTTATGACCATTATTTAGGAAGAACCGCTCTAGGAATACTGTTTTACGTACTAAAAGCTTTCATCTTGGAACAATTGGTCCAAAAGTATTCTTTTCACAGTTCCCTATGTATTCGCAGAAACTGTGGGGAGGAACATGATTTTGTGAATGAAGTAGAGGCAGCGCCCAACAGGTTTAGGAACGTGGGTATAACAGGAGAACCCTTATATCAGGCAAGAAGAAGGGTGATGGGAATTACCTAGACTGAAGCACTAAAAGTAGAAATAACATGCAGTCTGATAGGCCAATGTTTTGAGCATGAAACATAATCATAAGATGGAGAAATAAGAAGGATAATAAATAAGCATTGGTCTATTTTAAAAGATTATCCATGGAAAAGAATGTTTCCAAGAATTTCTAGAATAGCAGAAAAAAGAGTATGGACTTTAAGAGACAAACTAGTTCACACTGATCATAAACAGGGAAAAGGCCCAGGAAAATAGACAACTATTGGGCCCACTGCAACCTGGCATGGTGCCTTGTAGATGTTCAGTGTGTGACACACTAGTAAGAAACAAAAATACAAACATCCATACAATAATAAAGAATATGAGATTAGACAGTCGATAACATGTGATACAGCAGGGGTGATATACGTGTTACAATGCCCATGTGATAAGATATATATTGACAAAAAATAAGACCCTTAAACAACGATTCAGGAGCATAAATCAATATTAGAAATAAGAAGTCCACCGGTGGTAGATCATTTTGGAAGCAGGGCATCAGGGCGTCTCTGAGGTTTTGGGGACTAGAACAGATTAAACCATCAGACAGAGGCGGAGATCACAATAGGATAGTAGAAAGGGCAGAAACAAATGGATCTTTTGAAATGAAGGCATTGGATCTGAGGATTGGCTTAAATAAAGAAATTAATTGGAATTGTTGCCGAGATAAGGATTTCCCTTTTGATTTTTTTTGATTTTTAGTTTTATCCTCCCAGTTACTGCCTCCCTTCCTCTCCTCTCCGACCAAAACTCTGTGTATGGTATTGAAGTAAAAGGCAGCTTATAGTTGGGGATAAGTTGAAATTTATATAAGGGCTATTTAGCCATTTATTTCTGTTATCAAAATGTATGTGTTTCTCTTCTAGTCATCTGCCCTCCTCCCCACCCCTCTCTGACTCAAACTCAACGTTATGGTATTGTAGTAAAATGTAGCTTATAGCTGGGGACATGTAAAACCAGTCCAAGGGCTACTCAGTCATTAATTTATGTGGATAAAAATGTTAAGTGGTATCACAAATACAGCTTATAGTTAGGGACAGGTTAAATTTAAACCAAGGGCTATCTAGCCATTTATCTATGTCAAAATGTTTGTATTTTTAGTCAACCCTCCTCCCTCTTCCTGACCCAGACTCTGTGTTTAGGTATTGAGTAGAATGGATGCTGATAGCTGTGGAAATATGAAAAACTTATTCAAGGGCTATTTAGCCATTAATTTATGCCATTAAAAATGCTAGGGTTTTGAAATAAATGCAGCTTATAGCTGGGGATACTTTAAACTTAACCAAAGGGCTAATTAGCCATTCATCTATGTTATCAAAATATACCCTTCCAGTTACCTCCCTTGCCTCCGGCCTCCCAAACCCGTGCAATGGTACTGGCAAAATGCAGCCTAAAGCTGGTGTTGCTTCCAAACTTATCCAAGGGTGATTTAGACATTCCTTTATGCCATCAATAATGTATATATATATATTTGAGACATGGTTGATAACATTTTATATGGTCTGAGAAAGATGTGAGGGGAGGAAACAGAGAATGAGTCAAAAGAATGTTAGATTGTTGGATACAAGGAAAGCGAGATAAGGAGATTCTCTCCTTAAGATGACATGGTGTGATGTCATCAACAGGAGCGTGATTTAGGTCACGGTAGAATGTCGAGCTGAACGTTAGAGAGAAAACTATGGTGATTAGATGAAGGAAGGAGGACGCAGAGAGGAGAAGATATCTCTATCGCCTTTAGAATTTAGAATGACGGATGCCAGAATGTGGTAGGTAATGATTTAATGTGGGCGTGAGATGTCTGAGGGACACAATACCTTTTTGTGAATGACGGACAGATTAATATAGGAGACAAATGATTGCATAGAAGTATTGAAGGGGAGTTAAAAGAAAGAATAAAGGTTTTTAAGAATTAGGCGACTTAGTCGGAGGAAAAGGGAAGTCATGCTGTGATAAAGAACGCGAGTTTGAGCGCTAATACTGATAAAACATTAACTTGAATAGGCAAAGAATATTATTGTTGGAGAAGGCCTGGAGGGTATTGAGATTCAGGAAGGTCATAGATAAGTTTTAAAAAATTTTGAGATGGAATAATAAGATTGAAAGTGTTAAAAGAAAGGTTTTTCCCAAATTAACAAATATAAAAAGGATGGCATGACAGTTTGTTAATGTCAATAGAAGTTTTTAAAAAAGGATAATCCTTACTAAAGAAAAGGTGTGAATTGGAATGTTCGTCTCCGTTTCCTATTTTTTAGCTGAGGAAGATATATGAAGAGATAAATAACGATGAGGCCATACAAGAGGGCACACATTAAGGTTTAAAATAATCGCTGGAATTGAACAGGTACTAAACACGCACCTGTTTGAAGTGTTGGTGTTGTAGTGCATCACAAGATGGTGTTTTGGTGTTGGGTTCCATTTCCTTATGAGAGAAATATGGGTACTACAAATACATAGAAGTTTATTTTATTTTGCATAGGATCAGAAACCCATGCAAATGGCCAAGAAAATATTGTAGAACTGATAAGATCTCTTGAAGTAAGTGGCATCAGTGGGTATTTACTTATATATTCTCAAATATTTGTAAAAGTTAGAAGATTATATGGAATTGTGTAGACAGTCTCCTCCATACTTGACCAGACATCCTAGTGGTTTCAGAAACCTGGCTTAGACTGGCCATCTCTGACAGGGAAGTCAATATACCTAACTATTTACTATTTAGAGCAGACGCTCCAGGGGTGAAGGGGTTGCCATCTATGTCAAGGATAGGTATACGGCATCCTGTCTGAGTGCTTTATCTCTTGCAAATGCTTATGAATGTCTGTCTCTTCAAGTCACCATCTCGCACACTTCAACATTATGTATCATAGGGTGCTATAGACCTCCTTCTGCCGATCTACAATTGTTACCTCATCTGAGTAATGTCATTGAACAACAATCCTCAGAAATAATTATTCTTGGGGATCTTAATTTAGACTGGCTATCTAAAACCGCCACTCCTCTCGTAGCTTTCTGTGACACCCATGGATTATCGCAGCTCATTGTCGAACCAACACGAGTAAATAAAAAGAACGTGGATAACAGCTCCCTGCTAGATGTTATCCTAGTGAATAAACCACATCTCTTCTCCTTTGCCGGCACCTTCTTCAGTGATATCAGTGATCACTCATTTATTGCTTGCACAAGATCAAACAACAAACCTACTACTTCTCCGAAGTTTGTTGCCAAGAGATCTAGATGGAACTTTGATCTCACTGCCTACATAAACAAACTGGAACACTCCATGAGTTTTATTTGGCAAAAAACAAGCAATCAGCATTCGATATATTCAGCAAAATTATCCTAGATGCCCTAAATAAATATGCCCCTATAGTTAAGGTGCGAATTGCAAAAAATGCATGTAGATGGTTCACACCATTATTAAAATCTGCATTGACTGAAAAAGATAACCTATGGAAAAAAGCATGCAAAACCCAGTCTGCTGTGGACTGGTTGCAGTTCAATAGGGCACGAAACTCATGTACTAGAATGGTTAGAGATACAAAAGCTGCTTACTATCATTCTGAATTTCTCTCTGCCTCCAAAAATCCTACAAAATTTTGGAAAACCATCAAGGACTTGTCTGGTCACACGTCCAGTGGCTCACTACCTGATGAAATCTCCTTAAAGAATAACACCATTAGAGACAGACTGGAAGTTCGGGATGCCTTCAGTAATCACTTTGCAACTGCAGGCTTAGCCTTCGACAATTCCCCTGCGAATTTCATACACTCTCAGGTAGATAATCAAGGTGCAGATCCTAGCGTCACCGATTCAGTCTTCTCCTTGCGTCCTACTACTCTGAGAGAAGTTGAAGACCTATTGCTAAAACTGGATGTAAAAAAAAGTGCTGGTGCAGATACCCTCGACCTATATTTCTTGAAGGTGGCCATCCATGTGTTAGCCATGCCCATAACCCATTTATTTAACCTATCATTAACTCAAGGATTCATTCCTTCAATATGGAAAACAGTGTACATCATACCCCTGTTCAAGTCCAGAAATCCCAGTGATCTAAATAATTACAGACCAATTTCGATTCTCCCGGTCTTGTCAAAATTACTGGAAAAAGTTGTAAGTAATCAGCTGAGGCAGTATCTAGAAGCTAATAACCTGCTTAATCCAGTCCAGTCAGGGTTTAGAGCTAAACATAGCATCATCACAGCACTTGCCAAAGTGACTAATGACTGGCAAAGAGAGATAGACAACAGGAATTACACCTGCACCGTATTCTTGGACCTGAGCAAGGCCTTCGACACTGTCGACCATTCTCTGCTACTCTCTTCCCTGACCTCACTAGATGCTGACCCATTATTTTTACAGTGGTTCAACAACTACCTGTCTGATCATTTCCAGCAGGTGAAAGCGGAAGGAGATCTCTCAACTCTCAAACCTCTCCTAAGAGGTGTTCCCCAGGGTTCTCTCTTAAGACTGATCTTATTTGCAATACACATCAACAATATTGATGAAAGCATAACTAAGGCCAACATTCATCTGTTTGCAGATGACACAGTTCTTTACGTAAGCCGTCCATCATTATAATCTGCATGTAATGACCTTCAATCTGAGTTCAACCTGCTGCAACACCAACTCCTAAACAAAAAACTATTACTTGACACCAAGAAAACAAAAGCAATGCTCTTTTCTCCCTCTGCCCAAATGGTAAATTCAGCCCTATCAGATCCTGTGCCACAGATTACTACAATCCTTGGAGAGAAGTTGGAATTTGTCCCTAAATTCAAATACTTGGGAGTATGGCTGGACCATAGGCTCTCCTTTATAGAGCACGTTGAAGAATTACTCAAAAGATTATGACAGAGACTTGACCTGTTCTTTAGGATAGCCCACTTCTTAACTAGAGATGCCAAACTACAGCTGGTACAATCAATCTTTCTATCCTTGATAGATTATGCTGATATCCTCTGCAGTCACTGTCCCATTTCCTACCTCACCAAACTTGACACATTATATCATAGAGCTCTGAGGCTCATCACAGGCCTGCCTTATTCCACTCACCACTGCTCCCTATATCAATCAGTGGGGTGGAGTTCTCTTCAATTTAGGCGTGATAAAAATGCAGCCTTATGGACCCTGAGAGCCATCTCCAAAAAACTGCCCCAATACATTACAGACTGTCTTCCTATAAAACCAATAGGCAATTACACCCTGAGAAGTTGCAAATCTCTCCTACTGATGGTTCCCAAAGTTAACTCTCGCTTTGGCAGGGCTGCTATAAGCTTTACACTGTCCTCCTTGTGGAATAAATTGCAAAAAAAACTGAAACTGAGGTCACCCATCGGCATCTCATCTTTCAAGCTCTTATATTCACGTCTCAGAAATGATCAGTGCAATTGTTTCCCATGACCATGAATTGTCATCATGCTAACCTGTACCATTTAACCATGAACAAATTACTTCTAGTGCTTGTCTCCTCCTTGGCCCTGGTCTGTCATCATGCTTTCATGTAACACCTTGATGCCTCTGTCCTCCCTTTGATACTGGTCTATCTTCCCACTTTCTCCAGCCTTCTTTTCACAACTCTATACTGCACTCATCCACAATCTACACGTAATCATACTATAAATGTCCTAACTCCCCTTTCCCTCTCCCCATAGGCCCCCACCGTCACATCAGTTCTACCGACCTATCCTTGGGACTTCACTTCTCACAATGTTTATCCTTCACTTACATATTACATACCCCACCTGGTACCCCATCTGCCATTAGTTGGTGGTTCTCCAAGCCATTTTCATGGCTAGTACTAGTGACTGCCCCTGGTAAATGAACTAACTGGCACTTCTATATGGAGAACATGGTTTATATACAGTTGCATGGTTCAATGGTGGACCTGCCCCCTTGTATTTGAATCCTCCTCTGTTATGGCTTGCCTTGTCTTCCTTTTATTATTTGACTGCCCTATTACTGCACCATTGTGTTTGTGTTTATATACTTATTTACATGTATTTATATGTTTTTATGATGGATGTTACCTGACCCTGTTCTAATCAGGTCCATCTTGTAAAAGAGCTCTGCTCAATGATGTTCGCCTGGATAAATAAATATTTTGATTGATTGATTGATTGGTAGTGGACTCAAAAACAGTTGGGGAATTCAAGAATGCATGGGACAGACATAAGGCAATTCTAGTGGGGGGTAGGAGGAAGTAGGCTGCTGGTTAACTAGGATCTGCAGCCTCTGCATTAGGTAGGGAAATGGGCAGACTAGGTGGGCCAAGCAGTCCTTATCTGCCATCAGATTTTATGTTTCTATGTTTCTATAATGGAAAATGCACAGCATTGATTCTGTGGCCTGTAGGAAAAGCATACATTTTCTGAAACTGCACAAAATATTGGTTTCAAAAATGGTTAACATTGTCCACTGTCCAAATGTTTGCTACCCATAATCCTGCTTTATAATAAAAAATGATGGAAATTCACATAATTTCCCAGTTCAGCAAGCCAAATGTCTCAGTAACATAGACTTCAGATACAGAAATACCACATTTGTGGATTCTGCAGAGAGTACCGGTCACAGCTATACCATGTTTATGTATAATTTTGGCGGCAGCAATTTTGGCTGGGTACTCTGTGGTACACATCCTGAGGAAGGATCACAGAGGTGGGGGAGTGGCCATTTGTTTTAAAGCCAGACTGGGCCTCATGGTGCTACTGGTGGGTTCTACCAGGTCATTTGAGAGTGCTGCCATGCGAGGGGGGGGAGGGGGTCCTGGTGCAGACTACAGGATCCTTCTTATTTACCAGCCACCAGGTGGGGAGAAGGAATGCCTGCAGGAGGTTGGGGACTTTGTTGCTGGCCTGGTGTTGGAATCCTCCAGATGGATAATTCTGGGGGATTTCAATGCCTGAGTGGGTGATGGACTCTCGTCATTTGGATGTGACCTCCTCCAGAGTATGGAAGCTCTGGACCTGTTGCAGGTTGTCACCTCACCACTTGGATGGGCACACACTGGACCTGGTGTTCACACTGGGTCTTGAGGTCGATGACCTCATGATTGATCTTGTCGTTTGATCAGATCATAGCACCATGAGGTTCATGTTTGGGGCCCCCCTGAAAGGTCCATCCTCTGTGGAGATGGTCCAGTACTGCCCTTTGTGGGGATTGTCCCCATCATGACTACAGGCAGTGCTAGACCTATCGAGTGTGGAAACTGTGTGTGTGTTGGATGTGGAGGAGGCAGTGGCAGCCTAGAACAGGGCCGTTACTGCAGTCTTCGACTCTATTGTGCCTGTCCATGTCCACCTTATCTACTCACTGGAGGCCCCCTTGGTTTGATGGGGAACTCAGGGAGTTAAAGATAAAGGGCCAGAGGTTGGAGTAGTGCTGGAGGAGGTCGGGACTGATGAAGGACAAATTGGCTTTGAGGTCACTTTATGGTGACTATCAAAGAGCAATCTCCTGGAAAAATGTGGATTTTCTGTCAAGGGAGATTGCTGTAGCAGGGAACAGACTGGCTCAGCTTTTCTGTATGATGAATGGGTTGTTGCACTTGGCCTGTCTCTGTACTGGGGGATCAAGTTCAAACATGAGGTGCAATGAGTTTGCTCTGTTCTTTGCTGACAGATTGCCCTCTGTCAGGATTGAGATCTCCTCCAGTGCTGCTCAAAGAGGTTGCGGGATCGGACTGGTGATGTGCTGGGGCACTCCTCTTGTGTGGGGTGAGTTTGATCCAGTTGGAGTGGATGAGGTAGTTGAGATAGTCTCAAAGCTGTGACCAATCCATTGTGATCTAGACCAAGGTCCAACCTGACTTCTGATAGGTTGTGTTGGCCTGATTGGACCTCAGGTGGCTGGGATCATCCAGTGTTTCTTGGGGAGTGGGGTCTTTCCAGCAGCCTTGAAAGAGGCCCTGGTGAGACCCCTTTTGAAGAAACCCTCACTGGTCCTGGAGTGTGTCACCAACTACAGACCAGTTTTAAACCTCCTATTTTTAGGGAAGGTTTTGGAAAAAATGGTGGCCATTCAGCTTAAGACTGGTCTTACTTCCTCTGCCACTTTTTTTTTTTCCATATACATTTTTGTTTTTTCCGTTTTTTTACTGTTCCCCCTGGGGCCCCGGCACACAGCTGTACGTGTGCGTGGAGGCCACACACACACACACATGCACACCAGAAGCCAACCCAGCCCTTTCCTCCCACCCTACATGTCACCCCTGCCACCTGCGTACCACACTGGACCTCCACCCTGGGGGGACAGGTTTATGGGAGGGGTGACAACCCACCCCTTCCACCCCAGGAGAGGGCAGCAACCTAACGGCTCTCTCAATCCCACTCCTCCCACCCCCCATGCCAGCACCCTGATGACCTGAGGTCATTCCTGATGCTAGGTTGCCGGTGCAGCGCGAGGTAAGGCATCCAGTGCCTCAACCCTCAGCACCACTGGGCCAGCCTCCTCTGCCACTTTTGAGTGTTTCCAGTTTCGATTTAGATCTGGGCATAGCATGGAGGCTGTCCTGGTGAAGATGCTGAATGATCTTCTTATAGCAAGAGATAAAGGAAAGCATACCATCCTTGTTCTCTTGGATCTCTCTGCGGCATTTGACACCGTGGACCATGAGGTGTTACTGGATTGACTGCGGAACTGGTGCGGACCAACTGGCAATGTCATCAGCTGGTTTAGGTCCTACTTCATGGGTAGAGTGCTGAGGGTGACGATGGGGTTATCCTCATCTAGCCCAATGCCTCAACATTGTGGTGTTCCACAAGGTTCAGTCTTGTCGCCTCTGTTGTTCACGGTGTATATGTTGCCCCTAGGAGACAGTATCAGGTGGTATGGGCTGGGTTTTCATTGCTATGCTAATGATACCCAGCTATACTTATCATGTGCACCTGGAAACTAGATGGCAGCCTCTGTGTTTAACACCTGCCTGGCTGAGATCCAGAGCTTGATGACTCAAAATTGGCTATGACTCAACCCAGACAAGACAGATATTGGTGGTGGAGCCTGGTCATCAGTGGGATGTAGGAGAGTTGGGAAATGATTCTGGTTTGAAACTGAGAGATGTCCCCTTGACTTCTGGCTCTACGTTGCTGGTTCGACAACCCTTTTGTCGACCAGCATCTCACCGACAGGAATCTGCTGCTCCACTCATGTTGCGGTCATTATGATTCCTGTTTGTCTCCCTGTCCTTTCTTTTTTATTGGGGCTTTAGACTTCAAACCCCCTTGGGGCTTTACCACCCCGCCCCTGACTTTAAGATTCTTGACTCTAGTCGGAGTTAACTTGGGGCAGAGGTGCAGGACTGGGAGACAGTGTGCCCCTGTCTTGTGCACACCAACACAACAACCTGTCGGCAAAGTGTCGATTTTGCCAACAGGATTGTAGTTCGCTGTGTTGGTGTCACCGTTAAGGGCGCATACCTTGGCTCCCTCTAGTCAGGTTAGGGATCTGGGCGTGGTCCTTGACAATGGTCTGACACTTGATGCTCAGGTGTCGGCTATCATCTAAAGTGGCTTTTACCATCTTAGGAACATTGCCCGGATCCATGCCCTGATGCCAGCGGAAGACCTTGCAATCTGTATACATGCCTTCATCACGTCTATTTTGGATTACTGCAATGGATTACTGCAATGCTCTGTACCTGGGGCTATCTGTAGGCAGTCTCTGCCATCTGCAGCTGGTACATAATGTGGAAGCCAGGCTGTTGACAAATGCATTGAGATTTGATAATATTACGCCTGTTCTCCACAGACTGCACTGGCTGCCGATAAGGTGGAGGATTGCCTTGCACAGCTGGGGATCAGACTACCTGGTTCCTCACTGCCCAGCTCGCTCTCTCCATTCCTCCAAGGAATGCCTCCTGGTGGTCCCCAGGGCTAGATTGTGGCAGTCTGGAGATCATGCTTTCTCTGTCACTACGCCAGCCCTGTAGAATTCACTGCCAGGCTATTTGAAGGAGGCACCCTCAGTGGAAACCTTTAAGAAAGAGCTAAATACATTTTTATTTAATCGGGCATACAGTTTATATAACTTTTGAAAGTTTTGTGCTTTATTGTCTGTCTTGTTTTATGTGGTAGATAGATATATAATGGTGTTTTATTTAGTCTGTAATGTGATTGCTGGAAGTTTTTTGTGATGATGTTTTTAAAAAAATTGTACAGCGCTCTGAGTGTCAAGGAAGCGGCACTTTATAAAGTATGTATGTATGTATGTATGTACGTGTGTATGTATGCATGTATCTGTACCACATAGGTTTTGTTGAAATAGGCTCGAAACATATAGGGTGCCAAGTGTACTTTAAGGGGGAAAATTTGGGCCAATAAGGGAAAATGCACAGCATTGATTCTCTGCCCTGTAGCCATTCAGGACACCATAGTGCCATAGTAAAAGTATATCTTTTCTGAAACTACTTAGAGTTCTGGTTTTAAAAATGTATAACATTGCTTGCTATCCAAATATTTGCTACCCATAATCCTCCTTTACATTTGACAGAACTATGAAAATGAAGGAAATTCACATAATTTTCACAATTCAGCAAACCAAATGTCTATGTAACATAGGCTAGAGGTACACAAACACCACATTTGTGGATTCTGCCAAGAGTGCTAGTTACCATGATAGCACATTTATGTCCCCTAATAAGAAAGGTTTGGTTGAAATAGGTTTGAAACACATAGATGCAAAGTGTAGTTTAAAGGGGAAAACCTGGGCCCATAATGAAAAAATGCACAGCACTGAGTCTCTTGCCTGTAGAAATTAAAGACACCATGGTACCATAGGAAAAATATATATTTTCTGAAACTGCACAAAATACTGGTTTTAATCTTGGGTAACATTGCCCACTAGCCTAATATGTGCCACCCATAATCATAGTCTCATAGTAATGTGTCAACAGAAAAGGACCATCCTGGCCCATCTAGTCTGCCCATCTCCCCCCTCCCCTACTTGTCACCGGTGCACAAGGAACCTATCCTCTGTCCTCTAACCAACCCTATATGTTTATCCCACACTCTCTAGAATCCCTCCACCATTTCAGCACCTACCACCTCCTCAGGTAATCTGTTCCAGGGTTCAACTACCCTCCCAGTGAAATAATACCCCTTTACATTACCTTTAAATCTTCCTCCTTCCAATCTTAAAGTATGATCTCTTGTTTTAACTCTGACTTTCATTTTAAATAGACATCCATCCCTCACATTATTATCCCCTTTATGTACTTGAATGTCTCTATCATGTCTCCTCTCTCTCTCTTCTAAACTCCAGCAGATACAGATTTAATTCTCTCAAGTCTTGTCTCATATGGCTTCCCCTGCATACCCTGCACCTTTGTTGCCCTTCTCTGAACCTTTTCTATTACATCTATGTCCTTTCTTAAATGAGGCCTTCAGAACTGTACCCTGTATTCCAGGTGCAGTCTAACCGTGGTCTTATGTAATGGCATCAGCACCTCCCTCTTCCTATTAGTTATGCCCCTTCCTATGCATGCCATCATTCTATTAGCTTTGCCAACCACCTTACTACCTATGGACTAATGATCCCACCAGCCAGTCAGTTGTGGAGACCAAGGAACACCTGACTAGGCTGGGAGACAAATTATCATTAATTTTGTCTGGCATCTCCTTCTCTGAGATCCTGCTGGTCTGGGAGAGGGGGGCAGATGGACAGAAGGTCAGAGAAGGGGAGATAGGGGAGCTAAACATGTGACTCAAGGGTTGGTGCCAGGAAAAAAGGACACAAATTTGTAGGCAACTGGCAACAGTTTTGGGAGCGAAAGTGCTTTAAATTCAATGGACTGTACCTGACTTAGGAGGGAGTCAGTGCATTGCGGCAGAAGTTTGATATCTTTGCAGAATATTTAAACTAGCAAATGGGGAGGAGGGTGCAGCACCCGATACATTGAATGGGAAGAACACCCCTTCCCCCTCAGCTAGTGATCAAACAGGAGTTCCGCATGTTTGTAGTTCATTTGCATCACCGGGTAAGGGAAAAGGTCCGAATCTCCATATGATACGCAGGGGAAAAGCCGGACCGCTCCCCATGATTAATGCACCAAAATCTGGCCAATGGAAAATCATGTGCACAAATGCCCACAGTCTGGGAAACAAGATCCCAGACCTGGAAGCAACAATGACAGAGGCTAAACTGGACATAGTAGCCATTAGCAAGACATGGTTCACCAGTAACCACACTTGGGAGACTTCAGTACCCGGCTATGTACTGTTCAGAAAAGACCGAGGTGCAAAAGGGGGAGGGGGAGTGGCCCTTTATGTCAAAGAAAATATCAAAGCTACAGAAATTCAGAATACGCACAAGGAGCCAGAAGAACTGTGAGTCACCCTGGAAACAGGAAATGGGACAGCCATATGAACTGAGGTTGTCTACAGGCCTCCAGACCAGGGGAAGGACATAGACACATTACTGTTAGAAGATATACAAAACATGACAACTAAAGGGGAGGTTCTGCTGATGGGAGACTTCAACATGCCAGATACAGATTGGTCAATGCCAGCAGGAACATCTGGCAGAACTAGACACATAGTGGATTCCCGGCAGGGGGAGGGCCTCAAACAATTGGTACAACAACCCACAAGAGACAGTGCTATCCTGGATCTAGTACTGACTAACGGGGAAAGGATCACAGATCTCCAGGTAGAAGGTCACCTGGGGCCGGTGACCATCACATGGTATGGTTCAGTTTGGCCACTGGAACTAAATCATCCCACTCCAAGGCAAAAATATGAGACTTCAGAGGAGCTGACTTTGATAAGATGGCACAGAGTTAAGTTAGCCCTGGCAAGAAGAAATACAGGTGAGTGGGTACAGGCAAAGTGGGCAAGCATTAAGGATGCAATACTTGAAACAACATTCTATTGTGTTAGGGAGAAAAGCAAGAGCAAAAGAAGGAGGAAACCACTTTGGTTCTCAAAAACAGTAGCAGAAAAGATCAGAGCCAACAGGTTGGCCTTCAGGAAATATAAGGGAATGCAGCGGGATGAAGATAGGGAGGCGTACCAAACTTCCCTAGGGGAAGGCAGTAAGGCAGGCAAAGGCCCAAACTGAGGAAACACTAGCATGAACAGTACAAGAAGGGGACAAGACTTCCTATAGATACATTAGTGAAAGGAGAAAGTCCAGAGTGGGTATTGCTAAGATCAAAGGGGATAAGGGGGAGGAGTGTGTGGAGGAGGACCAAGGAAAAGCATCTATCCTAAATAGATACTTCTGCTCAATATTTACTGAGGAGAAGGTAGGGCAGGGTCCACCGCTCAGCACCATGGAGACAGGGGGGAGGGAGGTGTGCACAAGTCCCTTCATAAAATAAAGGGTCCTACAAGAGCTTGCTAAGCTCAGGGTGGACACAGCAAGAGGACCTAATGGCATACATCCCAGGGTACTAAAGGAGCTAAGGGTGGAACTAGCAGAGCCATTAGCAGAACTGTTTAGTGAGTCTCTGAGCACAGGAGAGGTCCCAGAAGACTGGGAAAGGGTTCATGTGATCCCACTGCACAACAGTGGCAGCAGGGAGGAGGCAGGGAACTTCAGACCAGTCAGTCTTACCTCAGTAGTGGGCAAGATTACGGAGGCACTCCTTAAAGAAAGGATAGTGCAACACCTGGAATCCATAGGAGCACAGGATCCAAGACAGCATGGGTTTACAACAGGAAGGTCCTGTCAAACAAATTTCAGATTTCTTTGACTGGGTAACCAGAGTGGTGGACCAAGGGGGCGCAGTTGATGTTGCCTACCTTGATTTCATCAAAGCTTTCGATACTGTTCTACATAGAAGATTGATTAATAAGCTGGGTAGGCTTGGGGTGGGTCAGAAGTTGGTCAACTGGTTGGCAAACTGGTTGATGGGCAGAAAACAGAGAGTTGTGGTAAACAGTATACAGTCCAAAGAGATGCAAGTCACAAGTGGAGTACCTCAGGGAGGGACTGAATCAGAAAACATATGAGGAAAGATTAACGGAGCTCAATATGTATACCGTAGAGCAAAGGAGGGAGAGAGGTGATATGATTGAAACATTCAAACAACTTAAGGGCATTAACAAGGTGAAAGAGTCTAATGTGTTTCAGTATAAGAAAAATAGCAGGACAAGAGAACACAGCATGAGATTAGAGGGAGGCTGATAAGGGGTAATGCGAGGAAGTTATTTTTCACAGAAAGGGTGGTGGATGCATGGAATGGCCTACGGCCTACCTCAGGAAGTGGTGGATATGAATACAGTGCAGGGCTTCAAACAGGCATGGGATAGGCTTAAGGGAGCAATACAGATGAGTACGAATTGATAGGCCATTGACAGAGTAAAGGTCTATGGCACATTCATAAGGTAGAAAAAATGAGCTGACTGGATAGGCCTTGCGGTCCTTATCTGCCATCAACGTCTATGTTTCTATGTTTCACTTACCCTAAGGTTGTTTGATATTATAATCCCCAGATCCCTTTCCTGTTTTGTTTGCTTTATCTGCTCTCCCCCCAGTGAATACTTGAGTGAGTACAGTAATCCTCCTCTATATTTGGTAGGACTATGAAAAATAATGAAACTTTGCATAATTCTCACATTTTAGCAACCAGATATGGATGCAAAATAGGATGCAGGTATATGAACACTCCTTTGTTGGATTCTGGAGAGATTACTGCTTACGATGGTACCAAATTATGTTCCTTTACCACAGGTCCTGGTAGAAATAAGCCCAAAACACGTAGGTTGATAAGTGTATTTTTTTATTTTTTTATTTATTCTTTTTGTGCCTGCTATACTTGCTGGCCATCTGCCCAGTCATGGACCCCTCGGCTGTGGTATTCCCACATGAGCCGCTTTTCTGGGACCCTCTGTATTGGCATCAAGGGCGGAGATGTGGCATCTGGCCCTAAAGTGCCACAAACAACAGGATAGAGCAGGAGTCAGCCTGGGGAGCCAATTGCAGCTGAGGGGTGGGCATCATGTAGGCAGTGGAGGCAAGCTTGGTTTTTCCCCCTGTAGGTGGGGGGTGGGAACGTGCAATGATGCTAGCGTCTGTCCCGCCCCCTTGAATCCTTGCTGACACCAGTTGCTGTGGCACTCCCGGCCTCTGCTAGAGGTTCCCTGTGCTCTGGTGACATCCCGCATCCTCCCCCCAGAGAAGGAGAGCAATCGTGGGTCGCCAGCGCCACGAGCGGAAATCCAACTGCTGCGCTGGTGGGCTGGCCCTTGTGCTAAGTGTATTGTACATATAATGATAACAGAGTTGGAGCATTTTGCACTGAAGATCCTTTGGTGGAGGTACAAGTTTGTAGAACCTACACAGTTAGTACACTCAAACATGGGTGGGTGATTTTGCACTTGAAAACTGAGACAGAAAAGTTCAAAATATTACATTTGTTCAGTAAGCTTAGCTGTGGAGCCCAATTCAATTGATATTTATAATTAGCAGACATTGGAAGTGCAGCCTTTTCACACATCCCTGAAATCTTTATTTTGCACACTTTAAAGCAATATATATTGTTCCCTGGGTAACACAATGCATTGACATTTTCTGGGGGTGGGGATGTGGGCTGTGAGGTGCTGCATGGCCAAGTTTTCTGCACAGGCATATTGTAATACGCAGTTGTGGACATAATGCCATGGTAAGAGTGCATGCATTTGACACCTGCGTTACCGGAATACTCTGAAAAAATTAGAAATAGGGTGATTTTGCCCATGCAGTGTAAAATGACCAGACATATAGGTTAAAAAAGGAGTGAAAATTGCATCTTTTTCTGTGTTTTATATTGCTGTGCATAATTCATAGGGTGGTTATGGGTAGCAACCCTTTGAATGGGGGTGTTGTGTTCTGAAGATTGAGAAAATAAATACTACCATATAATGACATGTTATCCTTGGTTTCTACAGGCCAGAGAATTAATGCTGAGCACTTAACATTCTGGACTGATTTAGTAACTTTAAACTAATATTAAAAAACTCTGTTTATGTGGTATTAATTTTAATTTTCACTGTGCAGACATCAGTTAGAACAGTTCTGGATGGAATGAATTGATTTGCTTGTTGGAAGATGCCATGAAATATAAGTTAAAAAGAAATTGTATGTGACTCTGGCTCTACTTGCTGAGATGGGTAAATAACCTGCCACCCCCCAAAATGGTAATAGAAATCTGGTACAAAGCTATAGGCCAATAAGTCTTACCACAATCTTTTGTAAATTATGGGAGAGACTTTAAAAAAATAGAATAATGGAACATCTATTAGATACAGGACAGACTGACTATACACAACATGGGTTTGTAAAGGGTCGATCATCTCAAGCAAACCTTTTATATATTTTTTTGAGCCTGTAAGTGAAGCCCAAAGGCTTAGAGGTGGATATAGTTTTTTTAGATTTCTCTAAAGCTTTCGATTTGGTATCCCACAATATATTGATCCAACAGTTAATAAAAGCTAAGGTACAACACTCAATAATATATTGGATAAAGGCTTGACTGACGGAAAGGGAAACAACAGGTGTTTGTAAAAGGTCATTTATCTACATGGGAGAATGTTACTAGTGGTGTCCCTCAGGGATCTGTGTTAGGGCCTGTGCTTTTTATGTTTGCTTGCACGCATGTGCAAGAAACATAGTGCCATCATCGGAGATTTCGGAGGTGTGTCACCTCCTCCTCCAATTCAGTCAGTGTGTTGGCAGGCACGGCCCCTGTAAGCCAATGCATTCTGGAGCTGTCTATGACAAGCTCCAAAATGCAGTGGCATATAGTTCAAAGGGGGAGCTACGCTTGAGTGAGCAGCGATAAGATATCGCTTGCTCATGCACAGCCCCCACACACACACACACACAGACGCCACGCAGGCGTGCGCACCCCCCCCCCCGCACGCACGCACTGAATAGCCGACGGGGTGCCCAATCCCCGTCCGGGCTGTGCTGCATTCCCTCACCTCCCCCAAAGCCTCAAAATGCCACACTGGGTGCCCACCCCAGCGTGGCAAGTAATGATATAGCCGACGGGGTGCCCAATCCCCATCGGCTCCACTGTCCTCACCCCGAATACTAAGTGCCGCTGGGAGCCCGCCCTGGCGTGGCAATCCTCACTTTGACGGCGGAGTGCTAATCCCCGCTCAGCTGAGCGATCCCCAATCAGCTTGTACACGCTGGGAGCCCACCCCAGCGCGGCAAACATCCCGCGCCGTTTCTTTTTTTTTTATCTGTAAAGAAAAACGGGTCCCACGTAGTCTCCCTGGCCCCTCCCACAACCCGCACTCCACCCACTGCACACCCTGCCTCCCCACACCCCCCTCACCCCATACTTACCTCCGGACCTCGGCACGACGATCTTCGGTTGACCAGGAACACATCTGCACTCTTCAAAGCCGACCGCGAACTGAGGAAATGCCGGTAAGCTGTACAATGGGCTAGATAGGGGGTTTCAACTTTGTTGCATATCTCAGGCATTTTTGGGAATTTTTGCACCAAATTTTCAACATGGGGTTTTTGGGACACCTTCTCATGAAAGATGTCACTGTCATGGTGTTATTCTGGCCCGAAGGGTGATTTCCAGTCACTGCATGAAATCACCCTTTGGGCCTGAATAACACCATGACAGTGACATCATTCATGAGAAGTGGTCCAAAACCCAATGTTGAAAATTGTGCCAAAATTAAAAATGACTGTTTTATTGAGCGCGCGCTATGCAGTTCCTACGTAAGGTTCATAAGTTCGCAAATTTTCAATATTTTCACTCCAGATTTTCAACATTGCCATTTTACCACACCTTCTTATGAGTAGTATAGCTGTCATTTTTCACATCTCACCCAAAATGTGTTTCCGACCATGTAGCCCACAATGGCGCAGTCGGTGTGCAAAATCAATGAACGGGACAAATTAAGAAAATCACAGTGACACTGTTCATGAGCAGAGGTCTTAAAATGGCTATGTTGAAAATTTGGTGAAAAAATTCCTAAAAGTGACTGTGTTACGAGTGTGCGTTGCACAGTTCCTATGCATGCTCGTAAGTTTGCAAATTTAATATTTTCACTCCAGATTTTCAACATTGCCATTTTTTTACACTTCCTTATGAACAGTACAGCTGAAATTTTTCATATGTTGCCCAAAATGTGTTTTCGCACATGTAGCGCACAATGGTGCTGTTGGTGTGCGAAAGCAATGTTTAGGACAGATTAAGAAAATCACAGTTACACTGTTCATGAGCAGAGGTCTTAAAATGGCTATGTTGAAAATTTGGTGACAAAAGTCCATAAAATGACTGTGTTACGAGTGAGCATTGCGCAGTTTCCACGCACCCTCGTTAGTTCATGACTTTGTCATATTTTCAGTCCAGATTTTCACCAGTGGCATTTTTCCACACTTCCTTATGAACAGTACAACTGTCATTTTTCACAACATGGCTGAAGTGTGTTTTCACACTTTCAGCGAGATGCGTGAGTCGCTGTGGGAAATCATTGTTCGGCACAGATAAAGAAAATCACAGAGACACTGTTCATGATCGGAGGCACCAAAATGCCTGAGTTGACAATCTGCTGTAAAAATCCCAACCTAATTATATTACGGGTGTCGTTGTACAGTTTCTATGTATGCTCGTGATTTCCCATTTTTTTAATATTTTTACTACAGATTTGCAACATTGCCATTTTTACACCTCTCCATGAACAGTACAGCTGTCATTTTTACATCCTGTTCGAATGTTTTGCACCTGTGGTGCTAAATGCCATAGTCACTGTGCATAAGCAGCTTCACTAACAAACTGATATTCCCCTGTTCATGAGGTGGGGTCACAAAAAATGTTGAAAATTTGGAGTGAAAATACCAACGAATGCCTGAGGTATTAGGGTTTCCAACCATAATGCCCAACCCTGTAGAAAATGACAGGCATCAGGGGTGTGACTTGGGATTCTTGCCTGTGATGCTCATACCATTCCACACCCTGCAGTCAGTGAGAGGCATCGAGGTATGCCTTGCACTCTTCAGCCCCAAACTTCACCCCATTCTCCTATATCGCACCCATCTCACCATATTTCCTAATGAAATGGGGTGCGCATAAGGGCCAAAGACCCCAAGGAACACCGTGACACTTGTCAGTGTCTGCAGGGTGGGGTGTGGTGAAATGGCGTGGCCGTTATGCCTGACAACCCAAACGCACACCCCAATGCCTGTCACTCTCTGCAGGGTGTGGTGGGGTTGGCTTCAGTTCAATACTTCACTGCCATTCCTATTACGCAGCTCTGTAACTTCTACACTACCACTGCCAATGCCAGCAAGCAAACATTCGCATTGACAAATCCTTGTTAATATATTGATATCTTCAATTCTACCCTTAAATAATTACTGTTGGCTGGTCAAGTATGCTGATGATTGTAAACTCGGTGGTATTGTAACAGTTCAAAATTCAGTTCAAAAAATTCAAGGAAATATTACACATTTAGAAAAATGGTTCATTGAAAACCAACTGTTATTTAATGTTCAAAAATGTAAAGTAATGCATCTTGGGAAACATAACCCAGGTTTTACCTATTAATTTAACAATAAAACTTTATAAACAACAGATAATGAAAAAGACTTGGGTGTCACTTTTTCAAAAGATATGTCCTTTGAAACTCACACTACAAATATTGTTAAGAAGGGGAATCAGATTCAGGCTGCATATTAAGAAATATCAAAAGTAGAAATGAAAAGGTTATGATCCCTCTGTTTTCTAGCCTAGTTAGACCTCAACTTGAGTACTGCTCATCTGTATGTGGTCCATCCTCAGTCAGAGGTAATAAACTTATTGAAAGAGTTCAAAGCAAAGCAACAACAAAACAAATCAAGGCTGTAAGGGGGCAGTATTACTGTAATAGATTAAAACATTGGGAGTGTTTTCTATGCAATATAGGAAACTAAGGGGGGATCTATTCAATGGGCTGGGATATTCAGAGCAGTTCTTGTCATATGAGGATGTCCCAGCGCAAGTCTGTTCAATGTGCCCGAGAGTGATATTAAGCGGCAGCAAATGTGCAGCGCAAGTTTCAATGCGTCAATGCGCAATGGTAATGAATGCATGCACAAGTGCAGGGGGCATAGCCATGAATATGCGGCGCAGTGCGATATTCAATGGCAGGAGAACGGCTCAAGCATGGAGCAAACAGGACTTGCACGGAGCAGACTTGAGCACATAAAAAGAGGGAGCAAGTGAGGGAAGAAGGCTTGCGCCACAGGGGAGCCAGACTGAGGATGAGCGAGGGGGCAGGCTGAACAGCCAAAGGGGAGCTATAAAGTGCGAGGCAGGCTGAGAGAGCCACAGAGTGGGGATCAGGGAGCCTGAAAGAGCCAGACACTGGGCTTGTGAGTGTGTGTGTGTGGGTGAGTGTGTGTGTGTGTGTATATGAGACTGGGTGCAAGGCAACTCATAGTGAGTGTCTGTGACACTTAGCACAGGAGGGGCAGCACAGGGGCACGGAGAGGTGGGAGGCGGAGGCCACAGACTGCAGGCCAGGCAGTCCCAAACAGGGGTGTGCCCAGTGCAGGGGCACAGACAGATGCCAACAGCTGGGGGACAAGGGGACAGAGACGCCCGGGGGAGGGCGTACAACCCAGGCCATGGACAGTGCCATATTCCAGATGGAGGCAGTAATGAGGGGTGTGAGGAGGTAGCCTGCAGACCAGCACAGCTGTTGGAAGGGCCCGTCAGTGGTATGCCCGGAACAGGTGGTACCGTGCCCACATCACCTTCGAACAGTATAGTGATACAGAGATCGTGGGCCGGTACCATCTGAACCGGGCCATTCTGAGGTGGCTGTGTGAGCTGTGCAGTGAGGAGATGCAGGCACCCACAAGATGGAGCCACACCCTGTCTGTGCAGACTAAGGTCATGGCCGTCATGTGCCTGCTTGCCACGGGCACCTTCCAGAGACCAACAGGGGACACCAGAGGCATAACCCAGTTGGCCGCGTCACGACTCCTCGACACAATTCTTCAGTGCACTGCTGCCACGTGCTGTGGAGTACATCCATTTCCCCAGCACACAGGCAGAGTGTACAGCAAACATGCAGGAGTTCCACAGGGTGGCACAGTTGCCTGGCATGCTAGGGGTCATCGATTGCACCCATGTTGGCATCCGCACACCACCTGGCCCGGAGGGGGTGGCCTAGATAAATAGGAAGGGCTACCCCAGTGTCAACTGCCAAGTGGTGTGCTATGCCAGGGGGCACATAATTAATGTCTGTGCCTCACACCCTGGGGGAGCACACAATGCCTTCATCTGGCACCAGTCAGCACTGTGCCAGAGGTTCAAGAGTGGGGACATCCCCACTGGCTACCTAGTCAGTGAGTATGCTGTGGAAGCGATATGCCGGGAACAGCAGGGCAGGGTGTGTGGGTTACCAGGGCATGGGTGCCTGCGGTTGTGGCTGGGATGGTGGGGGGGCAATGACAGAGTCCACCATGCTAACCAGACATCTCTCCACACAGGTGCCAGTGGCTACCCACTCTGGCCATGGCTGCTCACCCCATACCGGTGCCCGCCAACCCCAGCACAGGAGCAATACAATGAGGCACACACCAGTACACGGAACATCACTGAGCGGGTGTTCAGGCTGCGGTAGGCTCGGTTCCATTGCCTGGACAGGTCTGGTGGTGCCCTACAGTACAGCCCCTCAAAATCCTGTGACCTATTCCTGGCCTGCTGTGTACTACACAACATGGCCACCGACTGTGTGATAGCTGTCGCGGTCGAAGAGGGGGACAGCAATGGGGACGACGAGGCCGCAGGGCCTGGCGGTGGGCAGTCCCCCCCCCCCGGGTGAAGGAATCCCCGGCTGATGAGGATGGCCCAGCAGCACAGGGACACAATCACTGAGGAGCATTATGGAGTATGCAGGTAGGTGTACACAGCCACATGCAAGGCCCAGGGCACAGTGGACAGGCAGGCACGGGCGTGCCCCATGCCAGGGTCAGTGGAAGGGGGGCATGGACAGGCGTGGGGCACGGACTCTGATGCAGCACACAGCACAGGCCCACACACCATGCACACACACTCCCACACACACCTGTGCACAAGCACACACACATATGCACACAGGACCCATCATGCTCCCACCCAGAGGCAGGCACTGGGTGTGTCTCAGACGCTGATCGGCGCTGCACAGTGGCAGTCAGTGCGTTGCTAGCATCATCATCATGCACATGTCACAATGTCCAGCAGCCTGGTGGGTGGGCACATGGGCCGTGTGCGGGGTCGACCATGGATGCCACAGCCATGGGACACACACGCACATGTCGCACAACTGTGCACACAGGGCAGCAGCAAACAGTGGAAGCGGAGGTGGGCATTTCAGGAACACCGCACGTAGCATGGCAGCCGGGGACATGTGGACAGCCCCACCGAGAACACACAGCGGTTGCAGGCTGAGTGTGTGCCACTGGGGTTGTCACAGACGGACAACCAGGGGTGACACTGTGGGACTGCGACTGTGTCCGCACAGGTGTCTGCAGGCCCCCAGCGGACCCTGGCATTGACACTGAGGGGGTCGCATACCACTGGGCCTGAGGGGTGGAGAATGTGCTCTGCAGTGTGAGTGCAGATGGCCACGCACCAGGAAAGCCAGCGGTGCCAGTCCAGCCATGACCGCAGCGGTCAGCCGATCCATGGCTGCGGCCGTGTCCACCCGCATACACGTGTTCTCCACCATGAGCAGGGTGAAGTCCCTGTCCCACCACTCTGCTGCCTGGTGCAGCTCCTTGTGGAGTGCATGCACCTCTGCCACGAGCTGCACCTGCTGATCAACAGAGGCCTGGAGCAGACGGGTGTGCTCGTCCAAGGGGCCAGCGCTCAGGGATGCAGGGGCACTGTGCTGACCCATGGGTGTTTCCTGACCCTGCGGCCCAGCACCCCGCCAAGGTGGGCACTGCACAGTGGGTCCCTCTTAGGGCTGGGTGCCATGCAGTGCACCAACGGTGGGCACTGCCCAAGGCCCCCCCAACACCGTCCGGCCACTGCTGCTCTCCCTTTGGCCGCTGCGCACAGGGTAACACCAGCATGGCTGCACCACCACAAGCACCATTGCCACCACAGCCAGCTGTTGCTGCACCTGTGGCAGCCTCGGCTACGCCAGCCACAGTGGCCGGTGTGCAGGCAACCACCACCGGGTCACCGGCTGCACTACCGTGGCGGGACTGTGATATGGGTGTCTCCCCTGCGGCCACAACATTGTTGTCCGGGATGTGGGTCTCATCGTCATTGGAACTGGACCCCGCCCCGATCTGCATCTCAGCACACAGGACACCATGCCTGGCATCTTGCTGAAATGCAGACAGGGCTTCGTCTGCAACTGCGCCACTGGTATCAGGATGGACAGCGATGCTGACTGCAGTCAATCCGGGCCACGGTGTCTAGTGGAGGTGCTTGAACGGTCCTCTGGGTCCAGGACAGCCCCCACAGTGGACACCCACACCACTGCTGCTGCATGCAGGTGCTCAGGAGCTGAAAGGGCACACAGTCACATTAGTGTTGCTGTCACCCACCCCTGCCTCCAGCCCCCCTGCCTCGTGTCCCCGTCACAGCCAAGCCTACTGTGCAGTGATGGGCTTCCACCTGTCTGGAATCCACCGCCAGGCATGCCCACAACCATGCTGTGCACATGGTGGTTGCCACCATCTCCTCCTGGGCCATAAGTGTGGGCAGGGCTGGCTGACCCCCGCCTGTGGTAGTATGAGCTGCCTGGATGGCTGCCACCTTCTCCTTGATCCACCTCTGATCTGTGCCGACCTTCTTCTTGCACTCCTGCACAGACTGTTGGTGGCTGCCCTGCTGGTTCACAGCACAGGCCACACCCTCCCATGCTGTTGCCCGGGCCTGTGGGGTGCCTGTGGAGCCACTCAGGAGTGGCTTCTGGTCCAGGTACACCTGGAATAGGGCATCTGACTCCACCCTGGTGAAGTTCGGCCTGCGCTTGCATGCAGACCCACGCTCCTCACTTTCCTCATGGTCGGACATGCTTCTTCCTGTGGAGATAGAAATGTGTTAGTATGGGCAGATGATTCCCACCCACCTCCCATTCCACTGTCCGCCAGCACCGCAGCGTATCTCACCTCTAAGGGATGCACATCGTTTCTACCCTGTGCATTCCCTGGTGCCTTTATAGCGCATCGCATGTAAATTAGGTGTGCACAACTGTAATGACATGCAAATGCAGAAGATGTATGGCGTTAGGCTTATCAGCTGATTTGCTATAGTGGCTGAATATCGCGCGGGTTGGCAAGATTGGCGCAATGGAGTTGCACATGCACAAGCTGGTGCAACATTGTGACATGAGCAACAGCCCATGCCGTCGCGCGAGCGGACGTCCACGTATGCCAGTGGCGTGGCATTCCGCAATGTGCGTGATAGGCAGGTGCAGCACCCGGCTCGGCTGTACGTGGCGCCGCGGCTCGTGGCGGTTTGCGGCACCAGGCCACAGCCGGCGGTGCCTGGTGCTATGCCAATGATGGCGCCCCTGCACTATGGGTACCATGGTGCCCATGTGCAATGGGGCCATGTACTATGGCTGCCACATGGTCCTATCATGCAGCATGCCTGCCATGACCAATGGCGCTGAGGTGCAGGGTGCGCAGCCTGACCCTTGACCCCAAGGGTGCACTTTGCCCTTGTGGGCACCCTGCAACATCTGTCAGCACTGCGGTAACTGAGATGCGCATGTCCGTGCCTGCGCAATAGGCGGTGGCAGCACATCGAGGTGCTAGGCGCGCAACCCCAACAAGTGTGGCATGTGTGCTGCTGGGCACCATTTTGTTTCACCGATTGAGCTGGAATCATGCCATGCAGGACAGCACCCAGGTCCAGAACTGGACACAGGTTGAGTTGGTCAGCCTGGTGGCCCTAGTGGAGCCACATGCTGGCTCCCAGTTTGGTCAGGTGCCTTTCATCAGGCCTCGGTCTGAGGTGTGGCAGGAGGTGGCAAATGCACTGGAGGAGGCCACAGGTGCATGGCACACTGGGGAGCAGTGCAGGCACCACTACAGGGACCTGCAGTGGAGGGACCCAGATCAACTACGAGCACTACAGGCATGCGTCCAGAGGGGTACCATGCCACGGCCAAGTAAGTGCACAGAGCCTGTACTCATTCCCATCCAGTGGTCCATGGGGCAGTGCCATTGGCTCGCAATGCTGGGTGGGGGCTGGGGCTGCGAGCCCCGTTGGGAGTGGTGGTACACCATGGCTGCCCTGTGCCACTGCACCACTGGCACGCTGTGCAGGGTGCACACTGTGCCGGGGGGGGCCTGTGGTGTTGCCTGATACTGATATGTCCTTCTCTATACTTTCTTCATAGGCCCTGAAGATCAGAGGCTGGCTTGCCTCACTGGCGCTGTGGCCAGACCAGGTCAGGCCACCGCAGGGGGTGGTGCACCAGTTGCAGGACGCATGGGAAAGGCGGCTGGACAGCCACAATGTGCGCCTTAGCATGCAGGTAGGCTCATGTTCATGCTTCTTTGTTGTGCAGGGTGGGCAGCGGGGGGGGGGGTGGACACGGCTCTCTGTGTGCATGGCACCCTCCAGCTGTGCACTGCCTGTTGTGCCCACTGCACAGCACTGTGGCTATCACACATGAGGGTGACTGCTGCAGGTGGGCTGTGGGTGCATCCGGGTCCTGGCTGTGTCACTGCATACTGCCTGCATGGCCATGTCGCCTGCCTGCCATGGCAGTGGTGTGCTGCACATGGGCAGTGTTGTAGTGCTGTCTTCTACATGGCTGTGGTTCCCCAGGTAGGCAGCTCGTGTGGGCGCACTCACTACGGGTGGTGGATTGCCGGCCCAGGGGTGCATGTCACAGAAGCCCGCTGTGCACAGTGGGTGGGCTGCAGCATTCTGCACATGCACTTATATGGTGTTCCCTCCTTTGTCCTAGGTGTTAGGCCCAGTGATGCTCATCCACGGATCCTCAGACAGATCCTGTGTGTCATGACTGCCACGCTTCAGGTGGTACAGCAGCTGGCGCTGTCTCAGCGCAGACAGGCGCCAGCGTCACCTGATGGTGGAGTGCGGATGACCATAGGGCACGTGTGCTGGACTGTTTCCCCTTCCCTGTGCACCCTTCCTTGGCCTCCCATGTCTCCTTCTAGTGCCTTTGCACCGGCACCCAACTCCCTTCCCCGACCTCCCTGTCTGTGGGTGGTCCCTCCTTTCCCTGTCTGTTGTACATATCTGTATATAGTTTTTATTTGCTTGTTGCAATACATTATTTTTGGTTACCCATCTGTGTCCATGTCTGCTTTGCAGCTGGTGTGTGGAGCCATGCTTCAGTGGTGTGCATGGCTACTGTGTGTTCCATCTGGGGTGGACGGGGGTTTGTACCTGGTGGTGTTCCACCTTGGGTTAGGTGGGGTGGCTGTGGTCTGTCCATTCAAGCCACATGGTGTGTGCCTTGTGTGCTGGTTGCCTGTGTGTTGCTCCTTGGCTTGCTCCCCTGCGCATCCCTGAGTGTGCTATTACGCTTCATGACATGCTCCCTGGCGCATTCCGGGGTGCATTATGGAGCATCCATGCGCTATTCAGCCACATTGCGCAGGCACATCCTGTTGTGTGCAACCTTTGAATATTGCGCCTGATGCGCCATGGTGCACTATACTTGCACTGCTCCCTTCTTGCACCTCCCTCTGGTGCATTTCTGAATATCCCGGCCATGGTGTACAAAGCATTTAATGATAAAACAATATTTGAAACCATTGGATTATGCATGAATCCCTCCACAACAAATACTAGATCACATTAAAAAAATTAAACAACACTCAAAACAAAACTAACAGAAGGAATCAATGGTTTGCTCAAATGATTATATCCACGTGGAATGCTCTATCTGAAGATATCGGACAATAATTCATTAAGCATTTTTTAAAAACAGATTAGATTTATATATGGGAAACCAACAATTTTATTTCCACCAATAAAATGGTGGCGAGCTCAAAAAAGGCAACACTGCCTACTGAGTTTGTAAACTACCTATGGACCTACCTATAAGGTTAACATATAAAGAGACAGCATCAGTGTACTTTTGCCATAGAGGCCAAATGAGCGTACCGTGCCGTACTCTGTGAATTAGAAATGATAGCCTGATGTCCCTTGAACAAAGGCTGGTAGTATAGCCTAGAAGTTAGAGTAATGAGCAGTGAATGAGTTTGGTACATCAAGCAGACCTGGGTTTCATTCCCACAACCTGACTGAGTAAGTCACTTAGCCCCACAGTACTCGGGGGGTGCCCCTGAAAACAGGCTTTGCGCCTAGTTGGCCTTACCTGATTGCCAAAAGAATAACAATAACAAAGGTTTGTGGGTGCTGAGATAAAAAAATAATAAAGTTAAAAAAGGAAAGGGGGTAGGGACTGTGCATAGGGGGACCAGGAAAAGGCAGACATTCTGAACAAATACTTTTGCTTAGTGTTCGCAGAGGAAGAAAGGGTGGGGCCACAAAAAAATAACAAGAGCACTGGGGGGAGGGTGGACGCTAGTCTGTTTTCAAAGGGGAGAGTCTTGAAGGGAATCGCAAATCTAAAAATGGACAATGCAATGAGATCAGACAGTGTGCATCCAAGGTTATTCAGGGAGCTCAGGGAGGTACTGGCTGCACCTCTGACAGTCCTATTTAACACATCGTGGGAAACAGGAGTGGTTCCAGAGGAGGAAGAGGACAGATGTAGTCTCACTTCACAAAAATGGTAGCTGGGAGGAGGCTGGCAATTATAGACCAGTCAGCCTGACATCAGTGCTGGGAAAGTTAATGGAATCACTGATGAAGGCGGGGATCATGGAATATCCTGAATCCTGTGGGTTACAAGACCCGAGACAGCCTGGATTTACAGGAGGGCAGTCATGTCAAACAAATCTGATGGATTTCTTGACTGGGTAACTAGAGAATTGGATCAGGGTGGAGCAGTGGACATGGCCTACCTAGAATTCTGTAAGGCTTTCAACACTGTTCCACATAGAAAGCTAGTAAGCAAGCTGGGTAGCTTAGAAGTGAGTTCAAAGATGGGAAACTGGGTAAGAAATTGGTTAGTGGATAGGCAGCAGAGGTGGTAGTAAATGGAGCTCATTCCAAGGAAGGGAGAGTGACCAGTGGGGTGTCTTCAGGGAGCAGAGCTGGGACTGGTCCTCTTTAATGTCTTTATAAGTGACATTGCAGAGGAGCTGAGTGGGAAGATCCGCCTTTTTGTGGATGACACCAAAATTGGCAATAGGGTGGATACTCTAGGAGTGGCAGAAAGGATGAGCAGAGACCTCAGAAAACTTGAGGAAGGATCTAAGGTATGACAGCTGGGTTTCAATATAAAAAAGTGCAAAGTAATACATGCATGTGGGGCACAGAATCCCAGGGGGCAGAGTACAGCATAGCAGGAGTGGTACTGACAACCATCAAGCAGGAAAGAGACCTGGGGGTAGTCATCTCAGATAACCTGAAGGTGTCAAGGCAGTGCAACAAGGCAGCTGGGAGGGCTAATGGGATGCTGGGGTGGGCTCTACAATGCTGAGTTGACAACTAACTCATCAACCGGCATCGCAGCACCAGGCTCTCTGTCGACTGAGAATTGCAGTTGGCAGGGAGCCGTGCACAGCAGGGTCCACTCTCCCCCCCCCCGCACCCTCCGTAACTATGGATACCAACTCCAGGTCAGAGTTGGTTTGGGGAGGGGGTGCAAGATGGGGGAGAGTGTTGCCAGGTCCCGGGCTCATCCCCTACAGTGACATGGTGCTGTTGTCAGCAGCAACATATGTCGCTGTAAGGATTTCGTTGTGGGACATGTATACCGCTGGGTTACAAAGAGAGGGGTATCACTAGCAGAAAGTTGGAGATGGTGTTGCCTCTGTGTAGATCACTGGTAAGACCCCATCTAGAGTACTGTGTCCAGTTCTAGAGACCACATCTCAGGAAAGACATAGACAGAGTGGAGGCAGTCCTGAGGAGGGCAACTAAAATGGTACAGGGTCTATGTCTACATCAGAAGCACTATAAGAAGAGACTTAATGACCTCAATATGTACACCCTGGAAGACAGGAAGGAGAGGTGGATATGATAGAGACCTTTAAATACCTCACTGGGGTAAATAAGGTCCAGGAGGGAAGTATTTTTTCAGAAAAAAGGTGCTCAAGAACAAGGGGGCATGAGGGGCTGGATGGGGTTAGATTTAGGACAGATGTGAAGAGTGCTTCTTCACAAAAAGAGTGGTAGATTCTACTAGCCCAGTAGCATAGAGGGCTGAGGCACTGGTGTCTTACCTCACACTACGCTGGCTACCCAGGGTTGGGAATGAGCTCGGTTCACCAGGGTGCTGGCTTGGGGGCGGTTGGAGTGGGATTGAGCCATGACTCTCCCCTCCATGGGGTGGATGCCCGCCCATCCATAGTCCTGCTCTCATCGGGTGGAGGTCCTGTGGGTGCGTAGGTGGTAACGGACGGTGACAGAAGTCAGGAGAGGGGCAGAAGGGGCCATGGGATCCTGGCGTGTACATGCACCTCCATGCACGTACATGCATGTGTATGCCATGGCCTGGGGGGGGGGTAGGGAGCAAATATCAGAAACATGAAAAACAGTATATGAAAAAAAAAAAGAAAAAAAAGAAAGAGTGGTAGATTCCTGGAACAGTCCTCCAGCAGAGGTGCTGGGGGAAAAAACAGTGGTGGAGTTCAAGAATGCATAGGATAGGCATAAGGGACTCTTAGGGAAAGTGGGGATGAATGGGCCAAAGATCAAGTAGGATCTGTGGTGATACTGTAGGCAGAGAAAATGGGCAGACTGGGTCGGCCAAGAGTTCTATATCTGCTGGCAATTGCTATGTTTCTATGTTTCTAGTAGCCTCTCCCAAATATTTTTAACCTACTGACTGCTTTGGCCTTCTCCTCCTATACAAGATGAGCTCTTGTACCTATCAGTTATTCATTTCAGTAAATGAACTTGGTATGGTATTTCTCAAAAGCAATCCCCCAGGCACAAGCCTGGCTTCATGGGACATTGTGGACAGTAATGTCTTGTGTCTCTCCTGATGCCTTTTTTTGTAGCAGATTCTACAATTCTTTTGGGGTCTAGCCTTCCTTTCAGTAGGTGGGAACATTCTGCAGAAATGTCTTTCAGTCAGTCTGGCTACAACCTCATTCCATTCCATTCCATTTCAAGTATTTCTGTTGAATCAAATAGGAGACTCGAGATAACATGTTTGGAAATCTAAGAAGGACTTGCCTGGTATAGAATGAAAGCACTGTATGTAGTCAGTTGAAACAGGTGAACAGCTAATTTATTGTACCAAGCCATGATTTTTCAAGTAGCATCATAGGGATCTCTATTTGGGCATGTGAGAGAAAACAACAGTCTGTGACAGCCAGAACAATCCTTTTCTCGATAGGTTTGATATCTGGCATAATTTTATAGACGATATATTCATTGTGTGGCATGGCGCACTAGATGAGTGGAGTGAGTTTGTGGCTTATTTGGAGAACAGTAATGACAATTTAAAATTTTTGGTTCAGTGTTATACCTGGTCAGTATCTTTCTTGGATTTCCAAATTTCGAAACTGGCAAATGGCACTTTACAAACTAATCTATTTTGCAAAGAGACAGTCAGGAACTCACTATTATTAGCATCCCGCTGCTGTCCCTGCTATATAATAAACAATATTCCCAAAGCCCAAATGATGAGAGTTCACAGGAATTGCACAGAGGATATGGATTACATTGTGAATGGTTCTGATCTGTGTAGACAGTTTTCTGAGAAGGGGCATAGTAGTGCTCTGGTGGAGCAGGCCTACCAAGAGGCATTGATAACACCAAGGGAGAAATTAATTAGGGTCAGACAACAGGAAAGAGGACCCCAGGATGAATTTTATTACTACTTATTCTAGACATGCTACTCAAATACAGGGGATCATCAATAGGAATTAGAGCATCCTAGAAACAGATCCTGTTTTAGCTGATGCCACACAGCAGAGACTTAGAATGGTTTACTGGAGAGTTAGGAACCTGCAAGATAAACTAGTACATAGTTACCCACCAGAGGTTAGGATACCAGTACCCCGGGCAATTGGCTACCACCATTACCTTTATATTTATGTATACGCACTTATTCAGTTCGTTCAGTGGAGCGGCCAGCCATGGCGGTGTGTGGAGGGCTGTGCCGGCCGCCCCCGCCTGTTGTCAGGGTATGTCGGGAGGGGGTGCGGGAGGTGGGCATCTACCTGCTAGGGTGTGGTAGGGGGTGTGGGGTCCACTAGACACCAGGGATGTAGTCTACTGTATTGTGGTGGGTTGGGGAGGCGGAGGGGACTGCCATCACAGTGCAGCTGGCTGCAGTTACAGTGCCTGGGGCCATTGTTCAGTGGGATGGGGTCTCGGTTAGCACTTGTCTATTTGCCCTGTGCACTGCCCATGGGGTTTGGGTCGGCAATATCTTTTCATGCTGACATTGTGGATGGCGATGATTAGCCTGCTTTGTACTGTTCCGTGATATTTTGTCCATGATGTATATGCCCGGTACCCTTAAGCTCATGGTATTGCACTTGGAACACAGAAGGCACCTCGGCCCCAGAAGATCCAATAAGCTTTTCTACAAACAACTTAAAGAAAGCTTGCTCAGAATCATTCTACTTTTACTGCTTATGTCAGGCAACGTTCACCCCAACCCTGGACCTGCTGGACCTGCAGCCATACATGAGCACCCAAAAAAGGAACTATTAAGTTTGCAAGTGTCAACATTTGCAGCTTGCAGACTAAATTGGATAACCTCCAAGTATGGGTCTCGCAACATAGCCCTGACATTCTGTTGGTGATGGAAACGTGGCTTTCCCCAGGTTCCTGACTTTGCAGTTGCTCTAACTGGGTATACCCTTTACCGGCTGGATAGGCTCACCAAGTGAGGTGGTGGCTGTGCCATCTACCTGAAAGAGACACTTTAAGGATACGCCCTACCTGCAGCCAATCTGGGCTGCATGGCCCAGGCACTAACCATTACAATACAGCTTGAGACCCAAAATAAAGCTTTGACAGTAATCTCTGCCTATGTTCCTCCAAAAGACAATAGGACAGGCTTCCACAGCTTAATGGACTACATTCATAGCCTCAACCACAAATCCAAAACTTTAGTACTGGGTGACCTAAATGTCAACTGGTTATCCTCTAGTGCTTCTCCATACAAAGATGCTATCTCGTGGCTCCACCTTGCCCAACCTGTTACATCCCCAACAAGGACTAACTGTAAGATGGGAACAAGTACCCTTATGGATCTGATACTCTCCAGCCACCCACAATGAATCTCCAACATGGCAGTACATCCAGATTCTATGAGTGACCACTCCCCTGTTTACTGCAGTTGGTCCAATAAATTCTGCAAGCCCCCATCTCTGGCTATCTACAGTAGATTGTTAAAACGTGAACATCTGGAACATCTAAAAAATGGTCTCAACAACACTGACTGGTCCCCTCTCGATGCCTTCAATGACGTCAACCTGGCACTGGATTATTTCATAAAACAATTCAACGATGCCTGTGATACTCATGCTTCCATTAAGAAAATGAAAGTTTGTGGCACTGTAAATCCCTGGATAACACCAGAACTCATTGCTATGATGAAGCACAGAGATCACCTCTGGCACTGTGCCAGGGCATCAGACAAGATGTTCAGGAATACAAGAAGGTGAGGAACGTCTGTACATGTGAAATCCGTACCATGCAATCCAAACATCATAGGGAAATGCTTGCCAATACCTGAGGAAACAGCAAAAACTTCTGGAGCAACATAAAAGATGTCACCAGGAAAGACTCTAAGGTTTCACCCTCCATGCTTATTATTGATGGAATTCCAACCATGGACCCGCTAACCATAGCAAACACGTTCAACAATGCATTCACGGACCTATCCAGTGTCCTCCCTCCAGACTTCTTCATGGATAATGACTCGCTCAATACCTACTGTTCTGCTAATAACCCCCTTGGACCACCTCCTTTTTACTTCAAAATGGTCTCAACACAAATGGCCAGGACCTTAGCAAAGTGCTAGGTAAATCACGGCATAGCGGTGACTCGCTGGATCTTAAGCTCATAGCTCTCACTCGAGGAAGTGCTGATGCCCCTCACTAACATCATCAATCTATTGCTACAACTCTCGCAATTTCCTCAAGTTTGGAAAACAGCACTAGTCACCCTGGTGCACAAGAGTGGAGACAGGACTCATCACACAAATTACAGTCCCATATCTATCCTCCCACTAATATCCAAGGCACTTGAGTGCATTGTTGCTGATCAACTGGTGGACTACCTTGAAAAATACTCTATCCAATGCCTGCAGCAACATGGATTCTGGAAGGGGCACAGCACCACCTCGGCCCTGATGGAATTCACTGGCTTTATTCATCAATCTCTGGATCAGGGCACCTTAGTAGGAGCTGTCTTCATAGACTTCACTAAGGCGTTCAACAGGGATCGACAAATTTCAAAATTACATGCTAGTCCAGGACAACTGGCCTAGCAAAAAATGGTAGCTCCAGTGTTCCAAATGGTAGTCCATGATCGGAATGTTATATTTCAAGGGAAATTTATAAAAACAAACTTATGGAGCAACAATGTACAAGGTGGTGTGTTGTATTATTAATACTTTATAGATGTAGGCCTATTTATTTACTTAGGAGAGCCCAGCTGAGACGCAACTCTTGTTAGTTAGGTCCTGCTCCTGACAATTTACATTGATCTTTATCCCGTGGCAGGCTCCAGCAGCCCCACCCTTACCCAACACACCGGACACAGTTTCCCTCCTAGCTAGCGCACCACAAGAACAGACTTTATTTTTTCTTTTAATTTTGTTCTTTTTTTGGAGCAGATTTATTGGGCAGTCAGCAGGTATTCATGTCTAATGACAACCACGTTGATCAGCAGCTTGAGCACCCTTGCTTGTTGCTCCCGCCTCTCCCCTCCCCAGCTCACCATTGTTAATCCCCCTCCCTTTCAGTTGTTAAATATACACACATGTGTAATTTTTTCATTTGTTTTTCAAGGGCTGGTGGCACACACTTAATGCAGAACTCCCAACAGCCACAAAAACACAAAAGTGTTGTGCCGTTCCTCTGCATTCCAGGACTCTACCACAGCACACATTCTTTGCTTCCCCGCCTCCTCAACAGCAACAGTGCACCTCTTTCTCCTTGAATGACTGCCTATCCTTAGAACCCACAACTCCCAGCCATGGCTAACAGGTTAGCTTTACAGTCATTGTCTTCTGCTCCTCTTCCCTGCCCACTCTCGCTCCGGCTGCTGGTTGTGGCTGCTCCGTACTTCTCTCTCTTTTCAGCTCTCGCTCTCGCTTTACTGACTCCCGTTACCAGCAAGCGTCAACTCGCCAAGCGTTTTGCCCACCGTCACTGCCAGTCTGCTCTTGCTCCTGCCTGACTGGATGCAGCACACAAGGTGGAGTTTAATGCAGCTCTTTCCATTTGCTGCCCGTGTTATCACTCCAACTGCTACAGCCACACCGATCAGGTTCCTGCATTGGTTGCTCATGGTCCCGTCACTGTGATTTTACCGTTCGCTCCCGACACTACCCACATCACATGATACACAGCCCGGAGTCCCTGCAGCAGAAGCAGAAGGAACGGACCTTGAGGCAAACTGCATGAAATGCAGGTAAAAAGTACAATTTAATTGCTTTCATTTGCTGGTTGTCCAGGGACAACCAGCTATGCAATAAATGCTTGTCCCTGTCCAAAAACTGATAGCCCTGGACATTAGGCTATGGGATTTGTCAATCCCTGGTGTTCAATACTGTCCATCACACACTACTGCTTCAGCAGCTTACTGCTACTGGCCTCTCCTCTGACACAACACTTTGGTTCAAAAGCTATCTTGAAGAGTGCTCTTAATGGGTGAAAATAGCCAACATCATATCTGACCGACAGCCTGTGTGCTCTGGTGTGCCACAGGGCTCAATCCTGGGGCCACTCCTATTCAACATCTTCCTTAATAACCTTCCTCATTTCTGCCATCAAAGGATCCTCCTCTATGTAGACGATGCAGTCATCTATTCCTGCAGCCACGACCCCAAGCAACTGGAACTTCACCTTCAGAGTGGGTTTGCAGGAGTGGAGGACTGGTTCTCCAAACATAAACTGATCCTCAATTATAAGAAAACCAAAGTAATGATGTTCAGCAGCACACAAAACAGGCACAGATCACATACACCTACCATCAGAAACTGTCTTGGAGTTCCTCTTGAACAAATAGCACATTTCAAATACCTGGGGGTCACCTTAGACAGTTGTCTGTCCTATGCTAAACATATAGATAATGTAGCCAGGGCTGTCAATGTCAAGATTGGTCTCCTACATAGACATAAACACTGCCTTACTCCAGAAGTCCTCCAACTTGCTATATATGGTTCCGTCGTATCCATTGTAGACTAATGGTCTTGTAATCTATGGAGCAGCACCCATGTCTTCATTGAGCAGGATATCAGTTGCTCTGAACAAAGCATGCAGACTACTCAAGGGGTCCACACATTTCACCCACGCCTGTGATCTTTACGCTGAGACTGGCTGGCTACAGCTCTCCATGAGGATTCAATACCAAACCTGTCTTTTGGCCCAAAAAGCACTTCTCGGCCTCCTGCCACCAGGCACCGCAAACCTGCTAAGCCTCCATTGTAGTTCACAGCACATGCGATGCTCGAAGAGCCATCACCTACATATTCCTAGATGCCGAACGGCCCAGGGGCAACGCTAATTTGCCTACAGAGCACCTCACTGGTTTAATACTCTTCATAGTAATATAATTACCCTACCTAAATTGGGACCATTCAAATTGAAGTTATGCCAACATCTCACGGCCAACAGTTCTTGTGACTGCTTCACCTGAGACTCCCATCTACTAGCATTCAGTCTTCTCCTCACAACTGGATAACCCTGTGTCTCCACTGTTACTTCAATAATTCCAAGGCTACCCCCCACTTTTTGCACTTTGACAAGGCCCCTGGCTACCCCCCCATCCACCTCACCCCACCCCACCTGCCCTCCCACCAAGCTTGACAAGGCCTATGGCTGCCATTTCCCACCTTTCTTTCTGCCATCTTTATCCTTCCCTCTCATCTATGCTCCCCTATTAGAACAATAAACTGTGTGTGTGTGTGTGTGTGTGTGTGTGTGTGTGTGTGTATATATATATATATATATATACTCACTTATTTTACTGTTTTTTTGAAACATTGTACTTTGCCTCCTTTGTATGTTTTGTCTCCCCTTCCCACTGATGTGGAACCTTTGTAAATGAGCTGTCTGTGCTCAGAGGTATTGTAATCCAAGAACGAAAAAATAGAAGAAAAAATAAATAAAAAAAATTCTCTACCAACTCCATTCTCTACCAGCACTCTGTCAGCCTCCATTCCTACCTCATGCTTTGGACATTTGAATGTAGCTAGGTTTGCCCAGTGTACCATGGATGGTTGCCCCCTGGACTCTCAGTGACATACGCAGCATATTGGCATCATGGCATCCTCCACATCTCCTGATCTCATGCCTCCAATTCCTGAAGACAGTCTTCTACAGTCTCCTTGAACTTATTCCTCAGCTCCTCCTACCCATCCGTGGGCTTCTGACTTGAACTACTTTATTGACGCCTGCGCTGTTTTCACCTAGTGGCTGGCCTCCAACTGCCGGGCTCTCCGGTCCTCCACTCTTGCATGCCCTCTGGACTTGTGTGATTTGTCATGGCATGTCCACCTCTTCTCAGTCTGGCTGTTGGACTCAACCAGCTTGCTCATCGTTTGCACTTCAGGACTTCTGATGACTCACCCCTGTCTGTATCCATCCTGGTTTCCCATCTATACTGCCACAGGATCTGTTCCAATTTCCTTCAGCCACAAGGCATTGGCCTCTCATCTGTTGTGCCGCTTCTCCCATGGATTTTGCATTGCTTCCTTGCTTCCCTCTGACAACTGTTCTGCACCCTGACCTTGTATCCATGACGCCATATCATTCTCTGGACTGTTTGGCCCCAACTCCTGGCTGCTTTCATGGACACTTTTCGGCTGAGTTCTGTTCATCCATCTCTTTGGCATCTGTGGCATGTCTTGGATGGACCACTTTCATGTGGTATTACATTTTGTGACACTTCCTCAGCAGCCTGGGGCTTCAGCATGTTTGCTTCCATGTCTTTTCTTTTGGGCATTACTCAGCATTTGTCACCATCCAGCACTCAATCATCTGCTTGATTATTTCTCCTGCTTGATCTGCCAGAATCTTCTCCCATGTCTGGCATTACTGCTCCTGTCCAGCCATTCCAAGGCCTATCAAGTCCTCAGACTGATGAGCAAAACCTAGTTCTAGTGATACTCCTCAAATTGCACAGCATCTTATTGGCATTAGATCATATGCAAACCCCATTACCTCCAGATAAAGGGAAAAGGAAGGGAAAGGGGAAGTTGTTTAACCAGGAAAGGCACACTAAGTCAAATCTTGTTTCTAGGTGATACCTGAGAGCCAAAGGAAGTTAAGTGACTTGCTCAGGGTCACACAGTATGCAAGTGGGGACTGTGGGATTCATACCCCGGTCTCCAGGTTTGCAGCTCAGAGCCTTAAACCACTGCACTGTACTATACTATAATCTCCACAGGATCATTCTTCAGCATCATACTGGCTTCAGACTGCATGGCAGCCATTTCCTCTCGATAAACTCCACAGGATCATTCTTTGGTATCTATTGGATTCAGATTGTATGGAAGCCATTACCTCCCAATAAACTGAACAGGATCATTCCTCTGTATATTATTAGATCTGGTCTGTATGGAAGTCATACCTCTGATACACTCTACAGGATCCAAGCTTTTCTAGAGTCCTCTTTGAACCAGTCCTCTTGCATGAAAATGTGAACTTACTTTCCTCTCGGGATACCTCAACTTCGCAAAGATGATAATTCCTTGAGGTCGGTCCTCTATGTCCTTCCTATTGGCACTAGTATCATCAGGTTTCCAAATTGCACCTTCATATCCAATTCTCAGCAGCTGCAAATCATATCTTGCTATGTCATCCTAATTGTTCCTTCCTGGAGTAACTGTCTGATGTTTCTCAAAGACTCTTCTTCCGTCTTGCATCTCAAGAATATACACCAATGCATTTGCTGTGCATAGCTATCCTGCTATCTTTGCGCAATCCTGGATCACTGCTCCCTGGCCTCTGGACATTACAATACTCCATGAAGTCAACTACATCTCCTCTTCAAAGATTTATATAATCATGCCAGTCGTCTTACTTGGGGTCATCACTGGTCCCTTCATTATTATCCAGCTTTCCTCCTGCTCAACCCACAAAGAATATCATCAACAAAGGCAAGTCCTCATTCTATTCCACTGTGTTGTTCATGTGAAAACAACTTGGTTATCCCTTTATCACAAATCCACACCGCAATGATTCCATGTCAGACTATGCAAATAATGTAGTCAATGTGTTATGCCATTTCCGATGTCAGACCTTTCATTGCCCCATCATTTGGCAAACTCAGTTAAGACTCCTCCTTTTATCTTGTGACCCCATAATGTCAGAATTTAATTGCAAACAAGTCAATGCCACATGTGGGCCACCTTAGCTTCTGCCACCTGAACTACTTATACTACAGCGCGAAACGTATCCTCCATTCTGTGCATTGCAGTCCTTCCTGAATATATCTGCTCATGTAAAACATGTACTAGCATCTCTAATGTATCATCAAGCCTCAAAATTATCATACAGAACAATTAAGCTATACTTATCAGGTATCTTTTTATTGTCCTCACATTCACTGTTTTTCAATCCATCAGTTACACTCTTTAATGGGTATCCAAGAGCTTCAATCACTTAAACTCCTCATCAGCTCACTATGGATGCCTCCATAATGAAACATAGTGGATTTACTGAACTCGGATCCATTTGACTCTACATTGAACATCATGATTTCTTCGGCTATTTTGTCTAGCTTTCTTTGGATTCCTGCATCTGGGAGAATTTACTGCCTCACCATCCTGCCTTGTAACTGTCCTTAAAAGTGCCGATTTACAAAAAGCAGCTAATCTTTAAATATCCTGCCATTACTTCAAAGACCTGTAGTGTACATTAAGGAGTTCACATAACTTATTATCTGTTCCATAATTACTGGAATCCAGCAGCTCATCTAGACAAACTCACACTCTTCCTCATGCACAGATCCATCACATCCTCTTGTTTACCTCCGAGAAATAATTACGCAACTGGATGAGATGATGCTTGTGTGACTTGACTTACATTGTGGATTTGATTGATGTTGTGGCTTTCTGCCTCTCTATCTGTGGGATATACCACCCTATTAGGGTACGATGCAAGGAACCCTAGAGGAGGGTTCCACCCATAGGTGCCACGGGAATGATTCTGTCAGCTAAAGGTAGCTTAGGAAGAAGCCTACGGGTAAGAGAGATGTGCCGCTGGAGGAGGAGGGGTGGATGGTGGGCAAAAACAAAATGAATCCTGGGAAGGCCCAGGGTGAGCTACCTATTTAAAACCTGATGGGGGAATGACATATTTGCTCCAGCCAATCGAACCTCAGGCTTATAGCCTTCCCATTCGATTGTGCTTACGCAACTGGATGAGATGATGCTTGTGTGACTTGACTTACATTGTGGATTTGATTGATGTTGTGGCTTTCTGCCTCTCTATCCATGGGATATACCACCCTATTAGGGTACGACGCAAGGAACCCTAGAGGAGGGTCCCTCCATAGGTGCCACGGGAATGATTCTGTCGGCTAAAGATAGCTTATGAAGACGCCCAAAAAGAATACCCAATTGGTGTCGAGCATCTAAGAGGTGAAGGTGATGAATAAATGAAATCCAAGAAGATGATTAAGGCAGACTTCCTAAGGAGAGAGAAGAAGCTGGGGCCACCATCCACCTCCATCCAGCAGCAGAATCTAACTAATTAACTTCAGACAGATATTAACCTAAGTAAACTCTGACTCTAAGTAACATTATGACTATTGGCACGGAGGACAGGAAAAACACCCTTTAAGGAGGAAACCTCTGGGGATTAAAAGAAGGCAATGGGGTGAAGCCAGGATTGGAATGAAGCCTCGATGGCAGGAGAGAGTAAGGTAAAATAGGAACGGACGAGGTATGATGAGGGAGGGAAGCCCAGAAGGTTGGAATGGGTAAGGGTATGATACCAACTTGAAGATTAACTGAATGATGGTGGAGAGCAGCCAACCAGCTCTTAGCAAAGGGCGATGAATAGGAAGGCATGGCCTTAAGTGGAGGTAGAAACCAATCAAGCAATGTGATGAAGGAAGATCCTTAAAAGTAGGTAGATTCAGAAATGAACTGGAAAGGAACTTGGAGGAAAGCAATGGATGATAGACAAAGAGGAGTAACGCCATGAGTGGATTGAATCCAGATGGCCAGTGTAAGAAAAGGCAGCTGGTATGAGATAAGGAGTCTGGAACCTGAGACATGCAGCAGGAGGGCTGCGGGGTTGCTGGCAAAATGGATGATAGACGATGAGGAGTGACGCCTTGAGTTGAATGAATCCAGATGGCCAAGCAGGGACAGTATGGATAAGGGAATATGGAACCAAGTCATGAACCTGAATACACACAGCAGGAGGGCAGCGGTTTGATAAGGTGGTATAGAAACCATGATAGGCAAGCCCAAAAGAAATATCGAATGCAGGCCGAGCATGGAATGAATCCTAGATGGCCATTAGGGAAACAGAATGGCAGGAGGGCGAGTCAGATGATTGCCAAAAAATTAAAAATAAAAAGAATGAAAGCAGGCCAGGAGTGGATCAAATCAAAGATGTCCAGCACAGGGAAGAACTGCAGGACATTGAAGCGGAGGAGAAGGCCAAATCAAGGTGACAAATACTCTGAGGATATTCAGCAGCGAGGCAGGATTTAATAATAATAAAGCTATATTAACAGCCTCAGCAGGACGTCAGGTGGCTGACCTCAGAGTCAGAACTGCATTAAAACATGGAGACAATGCCCTGTAAACAGGTGTAGCAAGGTAGTGCAATGAAGCTGCAAGTAGAATGAGAGCTAGGGTCAGAGTAAACCTGTGTCAGGTGAAAAGAATTAAGTATGCAACATGGAGCAGCTATGGTTGAGCCGAAACAAGCAAATAATGATTGCAGGTGCATTGCAGCAGTTTGAGTGAGGTGAGCAACAGTGTAAAAACACAAACATTGGATACAATAGTAATTGGAGTAAACAGTAGCAGAGGCTGCAGGTTGTAGGTAACCGAAAGCAGTAGTATGAGCTCTGAGTAGCAGTATGCTAGGAGCTTAGAAATAAAGCCCCAAAAGACAAAACCAAAATACAGCAAAACAGAAAACAGGGAAGAAAACCCCAAAACAAGAGACACAAAACACAGGGACGCACACATCTGGAGGAAAGATACAAACCAGAAGCAGGAAAAACAAGCACCAAAGTCCAGCAGAGACACAGAAACAGCAGGCGGGGGGGCGGAGGCACCAGCTAGTTCAGAGGACAGACCAACAGAGCCTCCGGCTGCAAAAATAAATGAATCCTGGGAAGGCCCAGGGTGAGCTACCTATTTAAAGCCTGATGGGGCAGTGATGTAGTTGCTCCAGCCAACTGAACCTCAGGCTTATAGCCTTCCCATTATCAGAAATAGTTCCTGGACCATGTTTGAATCTTTCTTCAATGGCTGGACATAATCCATATTCATTATCAGGACCTTCATCTGGATCAGCTTCTTCAGCCTTGAGAAATAACTCTCCTGCACACATCATCAAGAGACTCAGAAGATGAACTTCATTACTGAGAATACTACATCCTAAACCAGAATCAGAATACAGTTCCAGCATTTAGGATCATCTCCTCTTATGTTGCCCTGAGAATGGGCAGGTCAGTAACCATGGGTCCTCAGAGGTTTCCTCTACAGGGTTTTTTTTCCCTCCTGCGTACTACTGGTCATGCTCTCCATGGGTTGGAGGAGGTAATCTTTTGGGGCCTTCTATTCCCTACACACTACCTGGCTTATCTACCAAGGGTGGGAATAAAGAAAGACCAAAGTTTTTTTTACAGTGTATGCAAGCACTACTCTATTCACCAAACATTGAATGGGAGGGCTGAAGCCCGAGGTTCAATGTGAGAGAATAGCTCCTCCCACATTTCAAATAAAAGCCAACCTCTCACAGCAGCTGTCGCTCAGCATGCTGTAAAAAACCCACCACCCTCCCCTTCCCCCTCTTCCTTCGGCACTCTACTTACCCTTGGTGCTGGGCCTTCTATTTTCTACATGCTACCTGACTTATCTACCAAGGGTGGGAATAGAGAAAGGTCAAAGTTTTTTACAGTATTAACAAGCACTACTCTATTCACCAAACATTGAAATATAAGAATGACTGGAGATCCAAATATTTCCCATAGGTGTGTTAATTTTTATAATGAAAATTTTGAAAAAAAACTTTGTAAAATGAATTTGCAAAATTTGTAACAGAGTAGACACACCAGAGGGTGTAGACAGAATGAGAAGCGACCTGCAGAAACTTGAAGAATGGTCAGGGGTTTGGCAGTTGAAATTCAATACAAATAAGTGCAAGATAATGCATATGGGGCACAAAAACCCTGGCACAATATATCAGTTGGGGGGTGAGGATATAGCATGCACCAAGCAGTAAAGGGATCTTGGGGTTATCATCTCTGATGACCTCAAGGTAGGGAAACAGTGTGACAAGGCAGCAGGTAAAGCAAATAGGATGCTGGGATGTATAGGCAGGGGCATTACCAGCAGGAAAAGGAGGTCATAATTCCGCTATACAAGACACTAGTGAGGCCCACCTGGAGTACAGTGTACAGTTCTGGAGACATACCTACATAAGGACATAGACAGGGTAGAGAAGGTTCAGAGGAGGGCAACAAAGATGGTGCATGGATTGCATCACAAGTTCTATGAAGTCAGGTTGAAGGAACTGAACATGTACTCCTGGAGGAGAGGAGGGAGAGAGGATATGATAGAGACATACAAGTATCTTACAGGGAGGAACAGGGTGCAGGAAAACACTATTTTTAAGTGAAAAGATGTTCCAGGACTAGAGGGCATGGGATGAAGTTGAGGGAGGACGATTCAGAGGAAACATGAGAAAGAATTTCTTCACAGAACGGTGGTGGACAAGTGGAACACCCTGCCAGAGGAAGTGGTGGAGGCTGAAACAATCACGGGATTTAAGAATGCATGGGATAGACATAAAGGAATTCTGGAGGTCAGGGGTTAGGTGCAACACACTTCTAGGAAAACAAACTGAACTTACAAGCTCAAATGGGCAGACTGGGTGGGCCATAGGCCCTTATCTGCCGACACTGTTTATGTATCTATGTATCTATGTATAATTATCTATCGCACCTTCTTACAGCACTCCGAGTCTCAACACATGGGTAGTTAGCTCTCTTCTCATAGGCTGATGCACAAAGGAATCCCAAAATTTTGAAATCCGATCCCTCTCCTATTCCTGCTGCTCCCAGAATCCTCAGTTTTTTTCTTTGTGCATCTTCCCAGGCTGGTCACGTTTTCATCTGGCTCTGTGCCAAGCCCTAAGGTGAGCTAAATATTTCCTGCATTTTACAATGATTTGAACTCCCAGAGTGCCACTTATGGCACACTTAGACTGAAGGCCCTCCTGTTAACCAAGGAAATGCTTATTCTGATATTCTTGGCATAATCTGTTTAGACGCAGGGCCTAGAAGTAGCAAACCTTGTAATCTGTGTTTACTGTCTACCATACCAGTGTTGCATTCAGTTGTGTAAATGTTAACCCCCAGTTCACCTTGTTCAACTGAGGAGGGAAAGCAACCCTTTTGTCAACGGCGACCGGAGCCTCGCCCCTCACAGTCGGTTATCCAGGCAACCGACGAAGATTTAAGGCTACCGCCTCTCCCATGGGGGCGCTCCGATTGTCTGAGGGGTTGCGGTTTACCTTGCTCAACCACGACCGCCTCCATGGACTCTAAATGTTGAAAATGTTTGCGCGGTTGTGCCCAGGGGGTCGCGGTTCACCTTGTTCAACTGCGACCGCCCCGAGGCATCCCGATACCAGCCACAGCATCCTTTTGTACCCGGGGGGTTGCAGTTCACCTTGTTCAACCGCGACCACCTTTCGGGCCTCCTCTTATCATGCCTCTGCCTTTCTCCCCCCGTTTTTACTGCTTCCAGCCGTTTTTTCCGGCTATTTTACGAGGAGAGACTCACCTGACCTCCTAGGCAGCCCTCCGATCCTGCTTTGTGGCCTTTGATTCTGGTCTTGCCTCCCCAGAGCCCCTGGCATCCTCGCTGATCCCCGAGGTGCTCTCATAGCGCCCCACCCCTCCATGACGCCATACTTAGTGGAACCATCGCGAGATTTCACCCGAGATCTCGCGCCTTCTCTGGGGAGCTCTTTTTGGAAGTAGTACCTTCCCAAAATGGCGGCACCACTCTGCCATTTTCAAAATGGTGCCCGCATCTGGCCACACGTCTCTTAAAGGCACAGTACACCTTATGACAAAACTGTGCAATACTAATTTTTAAAGGCATCTGAATCGACAGACTATCTAGTGCTCATTGTTTAAGGCCCAGATATACGTGTCTACTCCCCAATATATTATTAAAAGGGCTCTATTTAAAGAACCAGGGCGGAGGTTCTCCCCAGCGTTCTTAAAAGGCCAGCAAGGGAGAACAAAGTCAGTTTGCTGTTTCTTTTGTATTGATCTGTTGACATTGAGTTCTAGTCCATCCCCTGAACAACTCCATTAAATTATGTTTCTGCAGAACATGTCCACCAGATGATTGTGCAGAAAGTGCGCCAACATCTTACTCTCCTCGGACCGGGGAGACCTTTGCTCGCTATGCCTGGTAGATTCTGAACCCAGAGAGTTCAACCACAACTCGACTCCCACAGACAAAGATCCCCTAAATGATAATGTCTCCACCGCTTCCCAAGGCATCGTACTACAATTATTTCAAAAACTACTTGACAGGTTTGATTCACTGGGAACAAACAAGAGACCCAGGTCACCTAGCAACACTCATCTTCCTAAGTGCCCTAGGGCTGACCCTCCATCTCATGACTCACCGGATGCGTCGGAAGAGGAGCACTCTGATGAAGGGGAGGAAGAACGTGAGGAGGATATGGCTGCACGTCTATGTCCCTTTGAAGCCATCCCCGAACTTATTAGAGTAGTATGTCAAACGCTCAGAATGGAGGAACAGGTGGAACAGCCGGACAACAGATTGGATCCCCTGGTGAGAGAGAGAGGAAGCAATCTTCTGCCTTCTTCCCAGTATGCCAAGCACTAGAGAGCATACTAGCCAAGGAATGGGATGCCCCAGATCCCATTAAGACTTGGGAGAAGGGGACCTTCGAGAGACGGTACCCTCTTCCAGCAGACAGAGAGGAGCTCTGGGCAACTGCCCCCCAGAGTGGATGCAGAGGTTGCGTCCCTTAGCAACAAGACCGTTCTGCCCTCGGAATCAGCCTCAGCCCTAAAAGACCCCATGGATAGAAAGGTTGATGAAATTGTGAGAAAGGTTCATGATATGATGATCATGAACATGCGAGCATCCATGGCTGCCACTTATTCAGCAAGGGCGGTATTCCGATGGTTAGAGGCAGTCCAACTCGACATACCCGAAACAAATGCCCATGGATCCACCATGGACTATGCCATACAAGCAATGAAATACGTAGCTGACGCCACTATTGACAGTTTTAAGATGGCATCCAGGTCAGCAGCTTCCATCAATAGAGCCAGAAGACAGGTATGGCTGAAGCTGTGGAACGCAGATCAAGAGTCAAAGTCTAGGATCATGAAACTGCAATTCTCTGGAGACAAGGTGTTCGGACCCGGAATAGAGGAGTTCACAGTAAAGAAAGGGGATGACAGGGATCAAGGAGGGTGAGCCACTCTACCATCTTTTCAAAACAATAGATTCAGACATTTTTCAACAAGACCCAAAAGAGGGCATGGTCACCAAGGACAGGATAGACGCTCTTTTGGATTCAAGCCCAATTTCTTCAGCAACAAACAGAACTTTCAAAGCAACAGGGGCAGAGGCTCCCACTTCAATGGAAAGCAAGGGTTCAGGACAGTCAAATCCAACAGAGAATTCCACCAATGAGAATCAGCTGGTCCAGGGCAAATCAGACGCAGTGGGAGGAAGACTACAGCAATTTGCAACAACCTGGGCCAACACAATCAGCGACAAATGGGTCCAAGAGATCATCTCCCAGGGCTATGCCATAGAATTCAACTCAGTCCCGACAAGGGACAGATATATAGTCTCTCATGTCTCCAGGGACAAAGCAACCTCGCAACAAGTATGGGCCATCCTTCATCAACTGCTACACAGCAGAGCCATAAAGCCCATCCCGATTCAAGAGAGATTCTCCGGCATCTACTCCGTATTCTTTCTAGTCCCAAAGAAGACCGGAGACCTCAGGCCCATACTGGACCTAAAATTTGTGAACAACTTTATCAGGTACCAGAGGTTCAAGATGGAAACCCTAAGATCCACCATCGCAGCAATATGCAGGGGAGACGTCTTAACCTCAATAGACCTGAAGGATGCCTATCTACACATACCTATCAGACCCTCCCACCAGAGATTTCTCCGGTTCAGCATTCTGGGATACCACTTCCAGTACCGATGCCTGCCATTCGGGTTGGCATCAGCCCTATGACTATTCACCAACGTTATGGCACCCCTGGCAGCAAAATTATGCATGGAGGGCATTCATGTGATCCCATACCTGGATGACTGGTTGATATGGGTGAGAATGGTACAACAGTCAAGGACAGCAACACACAGAGCTCAACAGTTACTCTCCGAACACGGGTGGATCATCAACAAAACAAAGAGCCACCTGACCCCGACCACAGAATTGGATCACTTGTGGGGCAACATTCGACACAGTGGCCAGCACAGTAAGACCATCTCAGACATGCATCCATGCTTTAACAGCACACTGCCACAGAGTTATGCAGAAGAAGCATACAACCATTTGGCATCTCATGCAACTACTGGGGGGTCATGGCGGCTTGCATAGACTTGCACAACTGGGCCAGATTACACATGAGACAGTTACAACGACTACTACTAGACAACTGGAGTTACAGTCGACAAAATTACAGCCAGAGAGTAACTATCCCACCGGCAGTGCGGAAGTCTCTACGTTGGTGGGCAGATCCGCACACCTTCTCTCAAGGGGCACTATTGGAGAGAGATACAACAAGAACCCTCGAAACAGACGCAAGCCTGCTAGGTTGGAGTGCTGTTCTGGAGAGACAGTCCATCCAAGGGAAATGGTCAAACAGGGAGGCAAGACTCCCAATCAACATGCTAGAGACCAGAGCCATCTGTCTGGCTCTCATACACTTCAAGGGTCAACTTCAAGGACACCACATAAAGGTGCACACCGACAGCAGAGTAGTGATGGCATACATCAACAAACAGGGAGGAACAAGAAGCAGAACCATGGCTCAAGAGGCAGACATACTACTGCAATGGGCAGAAAAGAACCTGTTCAGTCTCACAGCAGTTCACCTAGCAGAAAACCTGAACACGAGGGCCGACTGGCTGAGCAGACAAACGCTGCAACAGGGGGAATGGCAACTCCATCCAGAGATCTTCCACAAAATCCAGAAAAGATGGGGCCCCTTCAACATCGACCTCATGGCCTCAGCAACCAATACCCAACTCCCGACCAACATGTCCAGATTCAAGGACAAGAGAGCAATAGCAGTGGATGCCATATCAACCCCATGGACATTCAGGAAGGCCTACGTATTTCCCCCAATAGCCATGCTACCTGCAGTACTACAGAAGATCCGAAACATGGGCAGCAGGGTAGTCCTCATAGCCCCAGACTGGCCGAGGAGAACCTGGTACACCCTAATCAGAGAAATGTTATCGGACAATCCCATGACATTACCTCATCAACACAATCTCCTCAGGCAAGGCCCGATCTGGCACGAGAACCCTCTACTGCTGAAACTGACGGCTTGGCCACTCAAAGGGCTAGACTGTTAGGACTTGGGGTATCAGGGGCAGTGGTAGACACCTTACTACAAGCCAGAAGAAACTCTACCAACAGGACCTATAACAAACATTGGTGGGCCTTTGCCTCTTGGTGCAAGAGCCAGGACTTAAACGCATCGCAATGTAATATTGTGAACATACTAGAGTTTCTGCAGAAAGGGTTGGAAAAGGGGTTATCGGCCTCATCTCTGTGGGTACAGACTGCCGCAATAGGGGCCATAAGGGGACAAACCGATGGACATTTGCCCGGAGCCCACCCCTTGGTTCAAGCTTTTCTAAAAGCCGCAACCCTTATCAACCACAACCCAAGACCCCTGACAGCCCCGTGGCACCTCAATTTGGTACTGGACGCCCTCGCCATCCCACCTTTTGAGCCCATTGAGTCCATCCCCTTACCTGTCCTTATGATGAAGACCGTATTCCTAGTAGCTATCTCATCAGCCAAGAGAACTAGCGAATTACAGGCCCTGTCTTGTAGAGAACCCTTTATCTGTTTCTTCCCCGACAGGGTCGTACTCCAACCGATTCCATCCTTCATCCCGAAGGTGGCCAACGCCTACCACACAGCCCAAGAGATCTCAGTCCCTATCTTCAACCAACAACTAGGGGACCCCCACAGGGAAACCCTACTCAACCTAGACCCAGTCCGAGCAATTCAGACCTACCTGACCAGGAACGGAAAGTCTCCGTCCGACGGACAGGCTGTTTGTTTTACTCCAAGGCAATAAACAAGGTCTGGCTGCTTCCAGATCCACTATTGCTAGATGGCTACGAGAAGCCATAGCGAGGGCCTACAGGAGTGGAGGCAACACCCCTCCAGTTAATATCAGGGCCCACTCCACTCGAGCAGTTGCCACATCTTGGGCGGAACGCAATTCTGCGTCAATCAGAGAAATTTGCCAGGCAGCAACCTGGGAGTCCCCACACACCTTTCTCAGGTACTACCGATTAGACACAGGCCTAACTGGCAACTCAGAGTTTGGCCGCAGAGTGCTTCAGACAGCATTGATCCCAGTTCCTCCTCCCACCCAGGACAAAGCCTAATACTGCTGTACAATCATCCCATGTGTCGAGACTCGGAGTGCTGTAAGAAGGTGCGATAGATAATGGAAGTTTACTCACCTGGTAAAGGTGATTATAGGAGCACCTTCTTACAGCACTCCATATCCCACCCATTGCGGAGGAACATATGTGTGTATATATATATATATATATATAGATAGATAGATAGTGACTCAGTTAAGGTAAACATATAAAGTGAGATTTCTAGGAATGTATCTGAAACGTCTGTAATTTGATCAAAATGTATACAGTTATAGTACATACATCCCACACAGTCAGTTGCTGTGTATCAGACTGTCAAAGATTTATAAAAACAATATGTAGTAAACACTAAGTTTTGACATAACATCACCATCTTGTGTATTATTCCACCTGGAAAACAGAGTACCCTCTGTTTTTTCTTGTTTACCTAACAATCTACTTTCAGGACAAACGAACTTTGGAAGATATCACACTGAGGATTCTGGGAACAGCAGGAATAGGAGAGGGATCGGATTTCAAAATTTTGGGATTCCTTTGTGCATCAGCCTATGAGAAGAGAGCTAACTACCCATGTGTTGAGACTCGCAGTGCTGTAAGAAGGTGCTCCTATAATCATCTTTACCAGTTGAGTAAACTTCCAGTTTTGTATCCTCCCACCAGTGGGGTAGGAAGTCAAAAGCACAGGCCACTGACTTCCTGGCTGTCCACAGAGCTTTCTATCCAATTCTGACTTTTTCCTTGGCTAATATAGAAGTATTTAATCTTCAAGTATCCCTCCCTGCATTAAGGAGGAGGAGGGCCTGAGGAGCATGTACACTGTATAGCTACATGGTCAGAGGAGTCTATGACAATAGTTTGAGCTCTGGAAAACTATGTAGACCATGATAATAAAAGGAAATCAATGCAAGAGGACAGAGGGCCATGAAATAAGAGCACCCCCTTGAGAATGCAGCAGATGGTATGCATCTCTGAGACCAGCTGTTTTGATCATGCCAGAAAGAAACAAAGAGTCATAACAAACTTTCTTACACTGAGTCAGCTGTGAGAGGGGGCACTTACAATCACCTCCTAAAACCACTAATCTGGACTTAAATAAGAAGGGTTGAACCTCCTTTAAAGAGCTTAATCCTGGAGGCCTTTGTTTGTGTGGTGTATAAGCATATAGATCTGTATCATAAGCCTCCCTGGGAAACTCCATACTGAAAATCTAGCACTCACCACCTCCAACTGAAAAAACACTGCCCTCGGATAAAAAAGCCAACTTTATTAAAGTGCAAAAATATACAGAAACACACCTTGATGCGTTTCGGACTGAATCCTGTAACAAAAGTTTCTGTGTGTTTTTGCACTTTAATAAAGTTGGCTTTTTTATCCAAGAGCAGTGTCTTTTCAATTAGAGGTGGGGAGTGCTAGATTTTCAGTATGGAGTAAGCAGAACTCTATCTTTAAGCATGCCATCCTGGTGTGTGTGTCTGCTTTGTAGTAACTCCCTGGGAAACATCAACCAACAATAACCTTTCAGGGTAAATGTCTACCAACTTATTGTGTCCAGTTGAGACCCCGAATGAGCACTCCTACCCTTCACAGACATCATCCCCAGTAGACCAAAAGGAGACCCCCCAAGGCATGTTGTGCTTTTAATCTTACATCCTACAAAAGAAACACATCTGCTGGCAACTGACTCAGGGTAAAGACAGTGGTAGTGCATTTCCTTTAAGACTTTAGGCAGTTTATGTTTAAGGTTACAGCCAAAAAGTGTCCACGAACAGAAATATGTATGTATATAGAGATAATACCATCAACCTCATTATAGTTAAACACCCCTCATTTTCAACGACTGAAATCTAGTTCTCCCTCACCCTTTATTTTTTCAGGAAGATGTCTCAGACTGCAAGTCATCCTAGATCAGAGGAAAGATCTTTTTGAGAAAGGATAGAGGAGACTTTGGAGCCCGCATCTTCCTCCACAGTGTCCCTCCACATCCTTTTCTCATGCTGGACAGTAAATGTATTGGTTACTGGGATCACTAGATTTTTAGCAGGTTTAGGCCCGCGACCATGCCTCCATTTCTTTTACTAGCGACTGGCTGTGGACCATCTTTCTCCTCCACTGGTGCAGGAGGAACAGACTGAGGCAATAAGGGAGTGTGGGGGAGGTGGGGGAGGGAGTGGCACAGGCATGTCTGGCTTGTCTGCTTCTGGTTCCATCTGTGTGTTAGACAATGGCTGGTCTACAGGCGGAGCATTATTGGGAGTGAGGACTGGTGTTGACTTGCCCTCACCAGACGGGAGGTCCTGGGGCTGCTCAAGAGTGGACTTCCCAATAGAAGAAGTCTCCAGGGGTACTGTTTCCTGTATGGTATCCCCAAGTGAAGGGAGGGCCTCATCTTGAAGGGTGACTTGCTGCCAAGATAATGTTCTTACAGTCATTTCTGCTGCTTTTTTTGCCATCCTGGACTGCTGGTATTTCTCGATTAAATGGTCCTTGTTGAGGCCATCTTCTCGGTTATGAGAGACCCAAGGATGGTTGCTATAGGAGTTGCCCTTCTCCTTGCATAAATTAAAGCAGAATGGGTTAGGACAGGCTGTGTTAGTATGGCCATATTCAAAGACACAGCCCACATCTCTGCTGGTCACATATACTGCTATAATGACTTATGGAACCACACTTGTAGCAGGACCAGGGTTGGCCTTGATAAAAACAAAGACCCATGTCCCTCCCGAGGAAGAAACTGCTTGGTAAGAAAATCAGCCCAGTAGAACCATATTTAAGCTCAGCCCTGAATTTCCACCCCCTAGTCCATACCTGCTCTGTATCCAGATTAGGAGATGGAACATCCAGCACGTCACACTTTTGGTGCAACCAAAAGGCAATGTCTATCACACTGACCCCCTCATTCCATAACAGAATGGTCACCGTTTTAAGTGTTTAGTCAGCGAGATAGCTAGAAACGATGGCCATAAGGGGGTGTCCTTTATAGTGGGATACTGTGCCCAAAAATAGTACAGGGACTTTGCTTGCTTAAAGCATATGTCATATGTTTCATCACCTGCTATATAGATAAAAGCATACAAGTCTGATGCAGCAAAATTCATAGTATCCTTTATAAGGGTATGAATAATGTATACCCTGTCTAGTGGCTTTTCCAGACCCCCTTCATAGCGTAGTCACATCGCATTATGGCACTGTGCAGGCTCAGACTTGGCTGTAAACAGTTCAGAAAATTTAGGTGGCTAAACAGATTGTTCTGGAGCCAATGCAGGAACAGAAAATAACCCTGTATTCCTCAATCTGGGGGGGGATAAGTGGGTAAGGGTGCCAGAGCAGAGCACCCTGATGTCTTGGCCTGGAGTCAGTAAGGTTCTTATTTATATTCTGCAAACCAACCGACCAGGTCTGGGGCTACCAGCAGAGCCCTCTATAGTTATAATGCATGGCCAGCTACACTCTCCCCTCCCGGGAGTGCCAGAAAAGTCTTTGCCAGGTAAATCCACAGCTGCCTCAATCAGCTCCTCTCCCACCTCACCAGACTGTGACTTCCCCAAAACGTCTGGTAAAATAACAGCCTCTTTAACAGCAGCAGGTGTCACTGAGGTAGATGTGATAGGGACTTGTTGTGTGCTGAGGCTGAGGCTTATCAGTAGCTGGCTTGGGACATTCATTCAGTTCCCCAGGCATGTCCTGCTGCAGGATGTCTTCCATGATAGCAGCTGTAGGGGACTGGGTAACTGTGGGTGCTGCTGGGTTACCAATGCAGAGCTGCTTTGCCCCTCCCCATGTCTGCTGCTTTCCTTTCCCAATAAAATGTAACTTTTCAGGAACTGGACCAGCCTTAGCTTGGGATGTGCAGAGCTTGCAGCAGCGGTGGATACATCGGTTTTAGCAGTTGATTGATTTACCTTAGGTGCAAGTGCCATAATTTCATCTACCATCAGGATTAAACCTGTCAGCCATGATACACCATTGCTGCATCAAATCTGGTTAGCCCCCGACAGCAACATTTCACCAGTGAGGTCCCCCACAGTGACTACAGCGCCAGGCCGTGGTGGGAGACCTGCTGGAACCCGGTGCTTTCTGTCGGGGATCCTGCACCCCCCCAATCAGTTCCGACTGGAGTTGATAATCCTTAAGTGGGGGGGTGCAGCCCCCCATGTGGGGTTCGGGGGGCAAAGTCCCCCAAAGAAAACAAAAGAATAAAGAGCAAACCGGCAGCCGACTGCAGAATGCGGTCGACCTGCCGGTGTTGCTGACGGGGTGTTCGACAAAATTTTTTTCAGGCTCCCATCGTGGATCCTCATTGAATCCACTTGGTGACTTGTAGTAGGTGCAGTAAATGCAAGGTGATCTTTTCAAAGGCCAAGCTGGTCCCCTGCCAACCTAAAACTGTCAGAATCTGTTTCCTGCTGCCTTGACGCCGACAGACTTGGCTGAGTCATCCCATCAGCTGGTGTCTCCTTACCAAACGAGTATGGCTTTTCTTTTTTTCCATATACATTTTATCACATGATATCCCTGGCAGCCCCCTTTTTTTTTTGCTTTCTTTTTATCCTCGCCTCTACTGTCCCCAGATCTCCACTCAATCAGACCCCTACAATGCAACACACATATGTCTACCCTCCCGACCCAAGATCTGCCCTAGAGTGCACAGCTCAACTCTCTGAGGTCCTTGATGGCCTGGATTGCCCCCCGAGCAGGGTGAGGAAAGGTCCCCCTTACCTCCCCTCTGAGTATTTCCAGGGAGAGGGCTTTCACAGCGGTGTATGCCCTGTTAGTCAGTGGGTGGCACGTATGCTGCTCGAGAAGTCGTCACCTAGGAGAGGTAAAGGTTTGTTTCTGTGTCCTGTTCTGAACGCCAGTGTGCAATGGGGAACAAGGGGTCAGACGCATGCTGAGACATGCATCCACCCCAGTCTCCTGCCGACATCAACCCTGTGTTGCTGCCTCCCCCAACCGCACCAACATCCCCCAAGTTCACCAGGAGGTGGCGGTATCGCGGTCGGGAAAGCTTCCCATCCCACCCCAGAGAAGGAGAGCAAGCCATTGGGTGTTCAATCCTTCTTCCCCTGGCCGACCCACCGGTGGCCTGAGTCCATTCCTGAACCCGGGTTGCTGGCGTGGAGTGAGGTGTGGCATCCAGCACCTCAACCCTCAGTGCCACCAGGCTGAGACCCGGCAGCCCCTTTTTAACTGACCCTCCAGCTCCCATCACTGGCTTCTCCAGGACTTACATTCACCAGACTCCTCTGCCAGAGGACTGTGGTTGTGCCCAGCCACTGGTGTGTGGCCTGCAGAGGGTCTATCATCATCCTACTGCCTGGGGTATTTTACCTCCAGTTGTCTCCCCTGAACCCATGGACATGCAATGGATACATTGTCCAAGCTCTTCTTCCACAGAGATCGCTCTAACATTCTGAACATGGGATCCCTTCCCTACATGATGGCATGCATGTGCTGGCACCCAGTTACCACTGGGTGTCAGGCAAGCAGCGTGCAACACTAACTCTCCTCCCCAAGGAAGGAGAGCTGTCTAGGAATACGCAATCCTTCCTCTCCCTGCTGGCTCCCAAACCACCAGAGTCTGTTCCCAACCACAGGTCACCAGTGTGGCAGGAGGTAAAACACTAAGCGCTTCAGCCCTCCATGCCACCGCGCGCTGGCTTGAGGATGGCTTTTCTGAGACTTATAAACACTTGGCATCTTCTTCTCTAAGTAATTGCAGTAACAGTGTTCATCTCTCAGTGATACCTGCAGTAAGGAGTCACTCTTCAGGTATGTCTGAACCAGGTACTGCTACTTTTGAATCAAACACAAATATCTGGGAAATGGTGACCAATACTAAATAAACTCGGACCCCCACAAAGGTGCTTCAGATCCTATATAAACAAATAAATAACAGCCGGAGTCCTCTGATTCTTTTCGATGATTTCTTTTATTTTCATTTACTTCACCCCTACGTTTCGCTCCTAAGAGCTTGATCACGGGGCTTCATTTAGCATCTATTTCAAAAAACAAATACATACTTTATTTCATTTTGAATTCTTAAATTCTACATTTCTAATGGTAAACAAACTTGTCTGCAAAAATCTACCTGTAATATATTTCTATGTGCAAATCCACTTAGATACTTCAAAATTAAAATTCTATCAGCCTCATCCTGAAATAAATAAAGAAAACATTTTTTTAAAATTAAATGAATTATTTAAACTTAAATAGGCTAAAGCAGCAGACTGTGCCTCAATATGACTAAACACCTAAACTTCCCCATAACAAGCATACCTTGAGACATGATCACACTCATAGCATTGCATTTTCTAAATCCTTAATGATTCCAAAAAAAGGAAACAATTCCTATATGAACATTAATCTTCTAATTGCCTTATACTAAATTGAAACACCAAGTATAATTTGTATTCACTTCCTTAATAAATTGTTTGCTTCACTTTCTAGGTAGTTGAAACTTGTAGGATTTCCTTACCCTTTGTTGATTCACTTAAAAGAATTTATGTACAAATAAAGCCATAATGGCCTTTACTCGCTAAAACGCTATAGCGTTGTGATCAGTCTCTTGGCTATAGACCTCTTGAGCAGCCTGAATTCACCGCGGGAATGAGTATACTCATCCCAAACTCGCACATAGTGAGAGCGCTATATCAAGAATTCAAACACACATTCCTTAAATAATGGAATGCACGCGTGAAGTCAGGCTGCTCTTGTACAGACACCACTGCTGCTGGGAGCGTACACATATCATATATAACAACAGTGAGGGGAAAACTAAAGAATGTCTCAACGCATTAACCTGACTATACACTGAATTCATCTTGTATGTGACAAACTACTCTTCAACATTAAACTCATTTTATCACTATTCTAATACGCTCCAGTATTTTAAAACTTATGAATTCCAGTCGTTTGAATTATCAAAATCTAGCATAACAACTGACACACACTATTTAATGTGGCACACTACTTCATGAATTGATCTTCTAATACATAAAACGTGATGTTGTGGTAAATATGGATTTGAACAAGCTTATGACAACGTACTATGTCCAAATAAGACTGATATAAACCACTAAATTTCCCCATGATAAACATACCTCGAGAGATGATCATATATATGTAACTTAATACTCTCTGTGTCCTTAATGTTTCTAAAGGAACAAACAAGTTCAGTATAAGCCCTTGATTTTTAAATGCCATGATTCTATTACAAATGCTGTAAAAATGTTTTAATAATTAGAATGGACAATTTAGCTCACCTTCTGAATAGTTTATAGCTTGTGAAAATCCCTTAGCCTTAGCTCAATCGGTCAAAATAATTTAAAGAAACTTTAAAGTTAGGCCGTAATGGCGTTTGCTCACTAGAACGCTACTGGTGTTTTCATCATTCTCTAGCCTACTATCTTCTTAAGCATCCCAATTTTCCGGTGGGAGTGACGTTTCACATCCCGAAACTTCTCTCGTAATGCGAGAGTGTTGCCTAGCAACTGAACACACATTCCCTAAATAATGGGAATGCGTGCGGTGAAATAGGGATGCTCAAAACAGATATTCCTACCATCAATTGCAAATACTAATACAATGAAATAACTCTTCAAAGAAAAAAGGGGGGGTGTACCCCAAACAGGCACCGAAAGTAACTGTATATCAATAGATGTCATGTCATTTAGAGGGCGATGCATTGCTCATCAACATTTTGTTGTATGATATAAAAATATATAAATCTATACTAGCAACCTAATGGAGTGCTGAATTGTACTTGTGCTTATTTTAGAACTTATGAATTTCAACTTTTAAATTATACAATATGAAATTTAAACTGCTAGATAAAAATGAAAAACTTACAGCTTTCAGACTCATTTTATGACTATTATTATTCACCCCAATGTTTTTAAAAGATATTTTTAATTACAACTTTTTAATATATTGAATACCCACTAAAAACTATCTAACTTAATAAGGCAAAACAACGTCATGACCCTAACACTCATTTTATAAACCTTGTGATTCACTGCAATATAATCTCTTGACAATCAACCCACTAAATGACACCTGGAGTTTATAGTTTCTGGTAATAAAGCTGTTATTTTTCAAAAAGTGAATACCCCAATTATATTTATTAAAAAGCTGGTATACAAATCAAAAAAAGTTTGTACATAATTCAAGTTTTTTCTTATAAACATGCCAGCCAATTACAATCCACATTCATTCCAATACTTTGATCTAAAGTTTTTAAACTGAAAATCCACTTCATTTCCATCTTATCCAACAGTTGTGTGTAATTCCCACCTCTGGATGGTAGTTTTACCACCTCAAGACCCCAAAACCTAAGGGATGCTCCAGTGTGTCCAGTCTCATTGAAATGTAAAGCCACTGGTGATTTTTCATTTTTGTTTCTGATATCACCTTTATGTTCCAATATTCTGACTTTAAGAGCCCTTTTGGTTTGCCCTGCATGGGCATTGTAAAACATAAATAACACCCTCTGTATTACAGTCGATATGATCTCTGATAGGAAATTCCTCATTAAAGTGAGGATGTTTAAAAAAAGCCTTTTTACTAGTATTATTACAAACTGGACATCTACCACATTTGGTCATCCCTGGTTGTAGGGGTCCAAGTAGTAATTGTTTTTTAATAATGTCCTTATATAAGAATTGTGAATGTGCTAATTTGTCTTTTAAATGTCTAACTTTTTTAGATACTATAATTGGTCTCTGTTGTAAAGATTTGATGCGGGAATTATCCATAGAAACTAAATGCCAATGTTTATTAATAATCTTTCTTATTTCCATCATCTTATGATTATATTTGGTGGCAAACACTATTCTTTCCTGTTTAGGCTTTTGTTTTTTAGTAAAAAGATTTTGTCGAGTTACTTTATTTTTTGGCTAGCCTGTATAAGCACTTTTTTGGGGTATCCCCTACTATGAAATCTACTTAACATATCTTGTTTTTGAGTAAGATAATCATGTATTTCTTGACAATTACATTTCACTCTTACTAATTGTGCATAGGGAATGCTATTCTTTAACTTGGGCTCATGATAACTTTTATTATGTAGTAACGTATTCCTATCTGTACTTTTTCTAAATAATGAGGTACTAAATCTAAGATCTGTAACCTTAATCAACAAATCCAAAAATGGTATCTCTGTTTTGTTGTAATTTAATGTAAACTTCAAGTTCGCATCAAATTGATTAAGCATGTCATTAAATAGTAGTAACTCCCGTTCTGTTCTCATCCATAAACAAAATATGTCATCTATAAATCATTTCCAAAATTTGATTTGATTTATATAAATATTTTTTTCACTATTCAAAATGTAATCCTCTTCAAAAGTAATCATATAGGCATTGGCATAACTAGGTGCCATTGTACTGCCCATCGCAGTGCCTTTATCCTGTTGATAAAACTTACCCTCAAATTCAAAATAATTGTTCTGTAAAATAAATAACGCTAATTCCTGCAGCATACTAGTTCTTGGTAATGAACCCACTGGTCTTTTATTTAATACTTTTCCCATATTAATAACTCCCTCTCTATGCGGAATGGATGTGTACAAATCTATCACATCCCATGTAACGAGAAAAGTATTTTGTAATTCAGCCTCATTTATGACAAATTCTAATTGATTCATAAGATCCGTCGAATCTTGAATATATGTTTCACTTTGTTCTATTAATGGTTGTAAATAATAATTGACATATTTTGAAACTGGGTCAAAAATAGAATCTATCCCTGACACAATAGGTCTGCCAAGAGGATCCTATATGTTTTTGTGAATCTTAGGTACGCCATAAAAAGTGGGAATTCTGGGATATTCCTTTAACATTATTCTCATTTCCCAATCCTGTAACCAATTGAGATCTACAAATTCTGCCAATGTTTCCCTGAGTCTGCCCTGCAATGTGACTGTGGATCTCCCATCAGTACTGAATAATTGTTCCTGTTTTCTAACAGTTCAAACACATTGATTTGTATTGTTCTCTATCTTGAATGACAATGCCACCACCCTTGTCTGCTTGTTTAATAACTATCTCTGTGTCATTACTTAGGTTATTTAAGGCATTCCTTTGCTCTTTAGTGAGGTTTTGATGGGGAGGCCAAAGTGAGGATTTATTATTAAAAAGTGCCATAATCTCTTTTTCTACAATCGTGCAAAAACACTCTATACCATGATTTTTATCAGTAGGAGGGCTAAATTTAGATGTTATATTTAATGCTCATCTTAATTTCCTTTCTTCACTAATCTGTGTATTTTCTACTCCCAAAAAATTTTTAATTCTCAAAGTTCTGAAAAATCCATGTAAATCTACCGCCAAGTGAAATAAATCCACTGGTTGTGAAGGTGCAAAAGATAGCCCAAGTCCTAAGACATAAGATTCTACTTCAGTTAACCTCCTTTTACTTAAATTAAAAATGAGTATTACTTCTGGGTCTCTCTTCCTAAGCCTCTGTCCATATTGGTAGTTCTTATTGTTCTTCCACCTGGTCCTCCTCCTCCTCCTCCTCCTCCTCGTGTCCCTCCTCTCTTGCGCCCCCGAAAACCCCCTTGTGTTCTAGAGTACTGCTGGTAGGTATTAGAAGTTCTAAGTTCATATCTATGAGCCATGACATCCTCTGATGGTATATTAAGTCATTGCGTCTTTCCTTCATTTGTATGTTCCTCTCCTAAACGTGTGGAGGAATCTCTAGTGTAACTACTGTCACTGTCAGTACCACTCTCTACATTATAACTGTATCTTTGTCTACTGAATTGTTTATATGTGTAAACCTTATTATCTTTGTAGTCATTTGTATCTCTGATGAATTTTCTGATTTTTTGTTGTTTTAATTTATTTTCATAATCTAATAATTTTTGTTTCAATTCCTCTAATGTAGAATTAAATTCATCTGCTATCAACTGTTTTTTTAATGTATCTTGATTTTTCTGTATTTCTTCTGCTAAATTAGTCCTTTCCTCTATAATGGCCTCTATGAGAGCATACATAAAATCACAACTTGCCCTGTTTCTGATACCATCCCATTTAGTAATTAATTTCTGAGTATTAATGCCTATATTTGGTTCTACTGTTATTCTCAAACCCCTTGGTATTCTATTATGTTCCAAATATTGAGTGAGAGTTAATCCATGCCATTCAAGGCGTGTGTCTCTAAATTTAAGATTTTCGAGTTTTTGTTTTATGTTACGTGGCGTTTCCCCCATCTGTGTAATTAAATCCCTACCTCCCCTCATTGCCTGAAATAATGTCCATCTTTCATCCTCTGTGTAAGTGGTAAAATGTAAAGTATTCTGTACACTATTGCCTATGTCCCTAAGGACTGATAATCCTTCTTCCATTTTTATATTTTATGACTTCTAATAGGTAGATGCAGATTAATTTTATTAAACAATTAAGTTTTTACAATATTAAAGTGAAATTCTTACTCCATCAACATCCAGGTTTATGATACCCACCCACAAGGTACATACAGTTATCTAAATCAAACACAAATATCTGGGAAATGGTGACCAATACTAAATAAACTCGGACCCCCACAAAGGTGCTTCAGATCCTATGTAAACAAATAAATAACAGCCGGAGTCCTCTGATTCTTTTCGATGATTTCTTTTATTTTCATTTACTTAGTACTTGGTACAGATGAAAGTCAGAGTTCTGGCTGCAATCAACTTCATTTCTATAAAGACCAATATCAGTTGGCAGGGGTGTCATGCAGTCAAAAATTTTGAAGGGGCACAAAATCCAGACCTCTCTAGGGTGGTCCAGGAGCATGCCTCCTGGGAAAATTTTGAAAATTTGAAGTCAAATGGTACATTTTGGTGACTTTGAGCAGGCCATAGAGCTGTTCCCCAACAAGCTAAATGCCATAATTATGACAGAGGCTACAGCAATGATAAATCATTCTCATTCTTTGTTCGGTCTGTGTACATGACCTTTTCTATTTTAAAGAAATTTGTAAATAAATGAACATGTATATCTTGTGTGTCTTTTATCATATATTGAATCAGCTAACTACTGTACTTAGTCCACTCCTAGCTTATCCACTACCTGCTAAATGACAGAAATGCACCATTGAATTTTCATATAATTACAGTCATCTACTATAAATGTTATACCTGAAAAATAATGACACGTCATCTGTTCTTGCATTTTTTTATTTATTTATTTAAAGTTTGGTAATCAGGGAAAAGAACACTGAAAAGTAGCCCATTCCCAGGTTCGGCCCTGGGATAGGTAACATATGAGTATACAGTAACTCAAAACAATAAAAGGCTCACAGTATACAACTCCAGTTATAGAAAGGTAAGTCAAAATGCGTGATAAATAATTACAATACAGATGCAGATTGAAAACAAAAATTCAGAAGTACGACAGACAGGTAACAAATCTCCTCGACTAAGGGACCGCCAGAGTGCCATCGCTCTCTCCCCTACCTTTCCCTGTCTGCCGATCGCTGTCCGCTTAACCCTATTTCTCTAATCATCGCCATCTTTCCTCACTAGTACCTCTATCTCTCTCCAAAGCCTCCCTGCTGATCTCTGAGCTGCACAAACCTTACCCGCCTAGCCGGCGCCAGTGCCTTTTCGATCACTTAAACTTGATTGTTTCTCTGGTGGCTCCCCCCACCCCCCGCTACCGCTAAAGGACACTCTTTTGTCATTTTAATTTTTTCTCTGTCTCCTGTCTCACTAAACTTCCGCTTCTACACTATATCCTGCTTCACCTGCTTGCCCTGTCCCCCCGCCCCCTGACCGAATGTATCTCTATCAACGTCACCACTCTTTTGTACTGCTATAGCCTGCTTCTGCTTAAATACTGTATACTTACAGCTGCCTCTCTCTCTCTACCCCAGATTGGACTCCTGGACCGGTCAGCTGTGTGCCCCATTGGCACGGCTCAGGGCCCCCTGACGCCACCACCAGCCACCGCAAAACCCCTCACAGAAGCCGGGTAAGGACTTCATTGGGCCGGGGAAGCAGGGATCGGCTGTAATTGGCTGACCACGCTCTCTGACACTCTCCCATTGGCCGGCGGTTCCAGCCACTGCATTCCCATTGGTGCCACTGATAGTGTGCTGTGCTGGGCTCTGCACCCATTCACTTGCACTGCTCTCGGCCAAATTTTTATGCCCACCCCCTCCCCTCCTGCCTTTATTAAATAGGCTCTTCGCTCTGCCCCTGCATATAGGACCTGCCCCCTAACCTACCTCCCATCCTGTTCCCGCAGCCTATACTCTCCCCCTCCTCCTAGGCGCTGCTTGACTTCCTCCTCTTCAGGACTAAGCATACCCTTTCAAAACCCCAAAATCTCTTTCAGTTACCCCTACTTCATTTCTTTTTGTTTGCCCCCACCCACTGCCTGACACTCCTAGTACACAGTGCTGTGCTGCTTTCGCCAACAATGCCTTCCCTTAGAAACCTCCTCTTGTCTTTTCTGCTCCTCTCCCTCTTCTATCCGCTGTGCCAACTTCCTCTCTCCTCCTAACCCTCGCAACCTCCCACTGTAATCATCATAACCTGCTACCTGCAACATGGAACCATGGAAAATCCTCTTTACCCTTACTTGAGGCACCCCTTTACTAAGGACTGGGTGAAAATGGCTGCCCACCCCGCTGGAAAGATGATATATCAACACCTGTCACTAGCCATCCCCCTCTGTTGGGACCCTAGATGACTACACTGTCTCCAAACCAGTAAAAAACAGAGGAAAAGCATGACATACTATGAGCTTTGGGAGATATCCCTAAAACTCCTGCTCCTCCTCCTTCTTATGTCAGGTGGGGTCCACCCAAACCCTGGCCCTGTCTCAAACAGGTTAACAAAGCTAGCAAAAGCTGAAAAGGGGCTCTCCATTGCTACTCTAAATATCTGCAGCCTCCTTCCTAAGCTGGCATCCCTTCAAGTCTTTGTTGGTCAAAACTATCCTGACATATTAGCTATTGTTGAGACCTGGCTATCACCAAACACTCCAGATCATGCAATCTCGCTTCAAAGCTACAATCTCTTCAGACTTGACTGGTCAAAAAAAAGGGAGGGTTGTGCCATCTACATTAAGGACAACCTCTCGGTAGTCACCCTGCCAGTTTCTCCCCCAAAAATACCCTAGTGCAATTTCTCCCTGTCAAGCTACTTCTTGGTGCCCAAAATAAAGTGCTAACCATGGCTGCAGTCTATATCCCTCCTAAAGATCCTCGATCTGGTCTCCAGACAGTTCTTGAATTTGTAAGATTGCAACCTCCTGACACTGAGCTCCTCCTACTTGGTGATCTCAATATCAATTGGCTCGCCTCTGATATCGGATCCAGCAAGGATGCTATCCTAGTAGCCAACCTAACGCAGATGGTCAACTCCCTGACTAGAAAAAACTACAAGACTGGAACTTGCACTCTCATTGACTGGATACTTACTAGTCACCCGGACTGGATAAAAAACACCACTGTTCTCTCTGACTCTCTCAGTGACCACTCCCCTGTGATCTGTACCTGGACAAATAAATTCCTTAAACCACCTCCCAAAACCATCTCTAGTAGAGTGCTACCACCCGGAAATCTCACTAAACTCAAGACCTGTCTCCTACAACAAGACTGGTCCCCAATCTACAATACGCTAGATGTTGACGTTGCCCTAGAATTCTTTATTGCAACTTTCAACACTGTCTGTGACACTTGCGCTCCATTAAAAAAGTGTAAAATCAAAGCTCTCTCTCTAATCCTTGGCTCACGGCCAAACTACTGACTCAGCTCAAAGCTCGTGACCATCTTTGGGCCATAGCCAGGGCCACAGGCTCCTTGACAGATATGCAGAAGTATAAATGGACACGCAACCTATGCACCTCGCAAATCAGGCAATTGAAGAGCTCGTATTTCAAGAATGCCCTAGCAACCACCTGGGGGGATGGGAGATCCTTCTGGGACAACATCAGATATATTACGGGCAAACAGTATAAATCCTCTCCTACGATAATGAGTGTTGATGGCTCCACTACCCTTGACCCAAAGGTTATGGCTGATGCCCTAAATAAAACCTTCACAGACCTCAGTGGGGTCCTCCCGCCAGACTTCTTCTCGGACTTGTCCTTGCCAAAACTCGCATCCCACATCACCTCACCTGACCAACCGCTATTTCACTTTAAAATAGTTAAGGTACATGAAGCCTACAAATATATAAAAAAGGCTTGCTCTAAATCAAGAACTAGCAGTGACACCATTGATCTAAAAATTATGTCTCTCATCTTGGAAGAAGTGATCCACCCTCTTACTAAAATTCTCAATCTCTCCCTCTGCCGAAGTCAATTTTCTAGCAAATGGAAGTCCGCTATAGTTACACCAGTGCTCAAAGGGGGTGACAAATCCACACCAGGGAACTATCGGCCTATAGCAATACTTCCACCCCTCTCCAAAGCCCTTGAACGGATCGTGGCTGATCAACTCTCAGACTACCTGCAAAAGTATAATTTACTCTGCATGCAACAACACAGATTTAGGAAAGGACACAGTATGTCGATGGCCCTACTAGATTTCTCAGGTGAATTTCACAGTGCCATGGATAAGGGATACCTAACCGGAGCTGTTTTCATTGACCTCACAAAAGCCTTTGATACTGTTCACCATGGCTTATTAATCTCACTTCTACTCAATATTGGGCTAGCTGAGGGACCAGGAGCCTGGGTAAAAAGTTACCTGGCACAACAATCACAAACAGTAAAAATCTCTGATGTTCTCTCCGACGCTAAACCGGTCTTCTCTGGTGTCCCTCAGGGATCAATCCTAGGCCCTCTCCTTTTCAGCCTATTCCTAAACTCACTCCCTAAATCCTGCCCAGAAAAAATAATACTATATGCTGATGACGCTGTAATTCTCTCTCCTCATAAGGATCCCAAACCACTACATCAGAGCTTGCAACTTGCTTTCTCTTGTGTTGAAAGGTGGTTCCTTGATCACAAGCTGGTCCTAAATCACAAAAAAACCAAAACCATGCTTTTCGCCAGTGATCAAAACAGAAAAGGCATATTCCACTCACAATAAGAACTTCCCCTGGATATACACTTGAACAAGTGAATACATTCAAATACCTTGGCATCACATTTGACTAATGTCTTACCTTTGCGACCCACATTGATAACACAGCAAAAACAGTGAACCAACGCATTGGAATACTGTACCGGAACCATCAATTCTTTAACCAAACTGCCCTGAGGATTGCTGTACAAAGCTCCATCATCTCAATCATAGACTATGGTCTAATTATCTATGGCTCCGCTACTACCACTGCAATAAGGTGCATCTCAACAGCCCTAAACAAGGCCTGTCGACTCCTCACTGGAGCGCAGAGATGGACCCACACCTGTGAGCTCTACATGGAAACCGGCTGGTTACAACTCTCAAATCACCTAATGTATCTCACATGCTTGATGGCAGAAAAATCAATCTTGGGACTCACTCCGCCGTGTATCCAAGATCTACTCTGCCTGACTAACGGCACTCGTCCCACCAGAAGATCTGAGCACCAACCTTTTCATGTCCCCAGATGCCAGACTGCTCAGGGACAAAGATCATTTGCCTATCGTGCCCCTACCTGGTACAATGCCCTTAACTTACCCACTCTATCCTCCACATCATTGGGAGCTTTCAAATCTATGCTATATGCTCATCTCACAGCCTCCGGCTCCTGTGACTGCTTTGACTAAAGACTCTACCCTCTGACTGCACTTACAGCTGTTCCATCACTTGCCACGACCCCTCACTTGACAAAGTACTCTCGGAGTACCACTAACTGGTCCTGTCTGCTACTGAACTTTTTAATTTTTCTCCCCCTATTCTCCTCCTACTTTTCCACCCTTATTCTTTTCCTTAAATGCCTCTGAGTTTTCATTCTTTCTTGTAATTGAATATTACCGTTTTATTGCAGCCTTTATAAATTGCTTGCCAATTGTTTGTAACATTGTCTTGTTGTTTATGTACTTTTATGACGTGGAACCTTTGTAAAAGAGCCTTTGGCTCAAAGGTATTAATTCCTAGAACAATAAACTAAAACTAAAACTAAATAGGGTTGAAAGAAACCAATTGTTCACTGTTTAATATTTCATTGTGTTACTTACATCAGTTAAAACAATCAGTGATTGCACATCTTTTTTTAATTTACCATCTTAGTAGTATGAATTTCATCTTAAAGAGGGAATCAATTTACAGCACACATAATTCTGTGCAGTACTAGTAGACAGCACCACCCCTTCTGACCTTGAAGAACGGATAAGGGAGAGAGCCGTTCCCCCACTGTCAGCAGCTGGTCAACATACTAATGCAGCTAGTACCCCTGGTGCAAACTGGAAAACTTTGAAACTGGGTCTATAACTACCTTGTCATGCAGTCTGTTTGGTTAAATGCCTTTCCTTGTTAGTAACCTTTAATTGTTATTATTTATATAGTACTATGCACAGTTCTACGGTGTTGTGTCAAATAAATCTATTGAGCAGTGGCTAGCAGAACACAACAGACCCCTCATCCATTTAGTAAACCAACCTCCACTACTGGCACAAGTTAAACAAATTCTGGTCAGATCCACCAAGGCTGCATAATGAAGTTAGTGAAGTTGTGTGGATTGTTAACGAGGTATGGAGAAACAAGACTGTTAGCAGAGAAAATGTGATACTAACTTTCAGAGGGGGTCACTTTTGATAAGGGTAAGGTAGTTATGCTTGTGATAATGGGAATATTAGGAAAGTATGAGGTCTATGCAGAAGTGGAGTACAAATATGTACAGTTTCATAAGTATGTGCTCAGAGTGCAGGCAAATGTGATATGAAGGTTTATTTTAGAAATAGGTAAAAAATAGCGATACATGCAACTGATAGAAAGATAATTACATAGACGTATATATATATATAGAGAGAGAGAGACACCGACAGACAGGCAGAATAGGAATGGCAGTGAAGTATTGCAGTGAAGCCAACCCCACCTCCCCCTGCAGAGATGGACAGGAACCCTTACCAAATACAGTACTGTGACACAATCACTTACTGTGGTAGTTGCCAGGAAGTTTCCCATTGACGAGGCACAATGCGTTAATTTCGGTAGCATTAGCATTATCGGTATCACATGTGCTGAGCAGCAGCACTAGATTTAGGTATAGTCACTCAGTGTCAGTATGCATCAAGCATTAAGTGTTATTTGGCAAATGATACTACAGTATTTTGTGTTTCTTAAACTAAATAATGTTAAGCTGCTTATAATGCGCCAGGTGGTGCAATTCTCTCAATTTTTTTTCCTGCTAAATTAAAACTTTCCAGCAGGTGTCTCTGCAGTCTTTGTTCCCAATTGTTTGCATTTACTGCCACAACATTGCCGAAACACCCAGTACAGCCGGCCAGGGTGGGGATGGCGCTGCTGCACTGGACACGGTATGTGACATCTCCCTCTAACATATAGAAACATAGAAACATAGAAGTTGACGGCAGATAAGGACCACAAGGCCCATCCAGTCTGCCCATTTCTTTTTCTACCTTATAAATGTGCCATTGGCCTTTGCTCTGTCAGTGACCTATCTATTCATAGTCATTTGTATTGCTTCCTTATGCCTATCCATGCCTGTTTGAAGCCCTGCACTGTATTCATAGCCACCACTTCTTGTGGTAAGCCATTCCATGCATCTACCACCCTTTCTGTGAAAAAGAATTTCCTCACATTCCCCTTAATCGGCCTCCTCTAATCTCATGCTGTGTCCTCTTGTCCTGCTATTTTCTTATATTTAAACATGTTAGACTCTTTCACCTTGTTTATGCCCTAAGGTGTTTGAATGCCTCGATCATATCACCCTCTCCCTCCTTTGCTCAAGGGTATACATTGAGCTCGTTAATCTGTCCTCATATGTCTTCTGATGCAGTCTCTGCACCATTTTGGTTGCCCTTCTCTGGACTGCCTCAATTTGGTTAATGTCCTTTTGAAGGTGTGGCCTCCAATACTGTACGCAGTACTCAGATGGAGCCTAACCAATGTCTTGTACAGAGGGATTATTACCTCCTCTTCGACCAAGATACCCCTACTAATACACCCCAACACCCCCTAGCCTTACCTACTGCTTTAGAGGTCTGCTTGATGATTTCAGGTCATCAGTGATGATGATGCCCAAGTCTCTTTCTTCCTTTGTGACTGCTAGCAACTCCTCCCAGCCTATAAGTGGCTTCAGGTTTGTCTTCCCTATGTGCATGATTTGCACTTCTTTGCATTAAATCCCAGTTGCCACTCTTCTGACCATTCTGCTAGTTTATCCAGATCTCTTCTCATTCTGCCCACCCTATCTGGATCATCTACTCTGTTGCAGATCTTGGTGTCATCTGCAAACAGAAAGCCTACCCTCTAGTCCATCTGCGAGGTCACTAATGAAGATGTTGAATAGGACTGGCCCCAGGACTGATCCCAGAGGTACCCACTTGTGACTTGCATCTCTTCTGACTGTATACCATTTACCACCACCTCTGTTTTCTGCCAGTCAGCAATTTGCCACCCAGTTGACCAACTTCTGACCCACCCGAGCCTACTAGCTTATTTATCAATCTTCTATGTGGAACAGTGTCAAAAGCTTTGCTGAAGTCAAGGTAGGCGACATCAACTGCTCCCCTTGGTCCACCACTCTGGTTACCCAGTCAAAGAAATCTATGAGATTAGTTTGACAGGACCTTCCTTTGTAAACCCATGCTGTCTTGGATCCTGTGCCCCTATGGATTCCAGGTGTTGCACTATCCTTTCCTTAAGGAGCCTCCATAATCTTGCCCACTACTGAGGTAAGACTGCCGGTCTGTAGTTCCCGCCTCCTCCCTGCCACCACTCTTGTGGAGCGGGATCACATGAGCCCTTCTCCAGTCTTCTGGGACCTCTCCTGTGCTCAGAGACTCACTAAACAATTCTGCTAATGGCTCTGCTAGTTCCTCCTTTAGCTCCTTAAGTACCCTGGGATGTATGCCATCAGGTCCCATTGCCTTATCCACCCTGAGCTTAGTAAGCTCTTGTAGGACCCTTTCTTTTGTGAAGGGAGTAGTGCTCACCTCCCTCCTGTGTCCATGATGCTGAGCTGTGGGCCTGCCCTACCTTCTCTTCCAGTAAATACTGAGCAAAAGTATCTATTTAGGATAGATGCCTTACAGGGTCCTCCTCCTCACTTGCTCCTTTTCTCCATTAAGCTTAGCAATACCCCTCTGGACTTTCTCCTTTCACTAATGTATCTATAGAAAGTCTTGTCACCTTCTTTACTGTTCGTGCTAGTGTTTCCTCAGTTTGGGACTTTGCCTGCCTTACTGCCTTACCTGCTTCCCTTAGGGCAGTTTGGTATGCCTCCCTATCTTCATCCCGCTGTGTTCCTTATATTTCCTGAAGGCCAGCCTTTTGGCTCTGACCTTTTCTGCTACTGTATTTGAGAACCAAAGTGGTTTCCTTCTTCTTTGCACTTCCTTTTCTGTCTAACACAATGGGATGTTGCTTCAAGTATTGCATCCTTAAGTTGCCCACTTTGCTTGTACCTCCTCACCTGTGTTTCTTTTGCCAGGGCTAGCTTAACTCTGTTGGCCATCTTATCAAAGTCAGCTCCTCTGAAGTCCCATATTTTTGCCTTGGAATGGGATGATTTAGATGTAGTAGCCAAATTGAACCATACCATGTGATGGTCACTGGCCCCAGGTGACCTTCTACCTGGAGATCTGTGATCCTTCTTTGTTAGTCAGTACTAGATCTAGGATAGCTCTGTCTCTTGTGGGTTGCTGTACCAGTTGTTTTAGGCCCTCCCCTGCAGGGAATCCACTATGAGTCTAGTTCTGGCAGATGTTCCTGCTGGTATTGACCAATCTGTATCTGGCATGTTGAAGTCTCCCATTATCAGAACCTCCCTTTAGCTGTCATGTTTTGTATATCTTCTAACAGTAATGTGTCTATGTCCTCCCCTGGTCTGGGGCCTGTAGACAACCCCAGTTCTTAAGGCTGTCCCATTTCCTGTTTCAGGGTGACCCACAGTTCTTCTGGCTCCTTATGTGTATTCTGAATTTCTGTAGCTTTGATATTTTCATTAACATACAGGGCCTCCTCCCCCCCTTTTGCACCTCGGTCTCTTCTGAACAATACATAGCCAGGTACTGAAGTCTCCCAAGTGTGGTTACTGGTAAACCACGTCTCACTAATTGCTACTATGTCCAGTTTAGCCTCTGACATTATTGCCTGCAGGTCTGGGATCTTATTTCCAGGCTGTGAGCATTTGTACATGATTTTCCATTGGCCAGATTTTGGTGTGTTAGTTGTTGGGTGAAGTTTGGCATTACCCTGTGCATCATATGGGAGACAAACCTTTTTTCTTACCTGGTGATGCAAATGAACGGCAAACACGCTGAATTCCTGTTTGACCACTAGCTGAGGGGGGAAGGGTGTTCTTCCCATTTGACGTATGGGGTGCTGCACCCCTCTCCCCATTTGCTAGTTTAAATATTCTGCATAGATGTCAAACTTCTGCCCCAATGCACTGACTCCCTCTTTAGTCAGATGCAGTCCATCAAATTAAAGAACTCGCTCCCAGAACTGTTGCCGTTCCTACAAATCTGTGTCCTTTTTCCTGGCACCAGTCCTGAGCCACGTGTTTAGCTCCCTATCTCCCTTCTTCTGACCTTCCGTCCATCTGCCTTCTCCCAGACTGGCAGGATCTCAGAGAAGGAGATGCCGGATGAAATAGATGATAGTTTGTCACCCAGCCTAGTCAGGTGTTCCTTGGTCTCCACAACTGACCGGCTGGCAAGATCGTTAGTCCCTATGTGTACTAGGACATCAATGTTTTCTCCTGCTTTGTGAACAATTTTGCAATGCGGTCAGTGTCTCTCCATGCTGATGTACCTGGGAGACATCTGACCATCACCCTGGCTGGAGATGGGTATCAACTCCCGAATCATGGAGTCTCCTATGATCAGAAGTTTTTTGGATTTCCTTTGTGCTTGTTTAGTTTTGGTTCCTGATTTGGGTGAGTATTGTTGTGCTAGCTCCTGTGCTACGGTGTCCTGCTCTGCAGTGTCTTCTGCCTCTTTTATGATTTCAGAGATAGAGGCAGATACCTGTTTGTAGTGTTTATATGGTTTTTGGAGGTAATGTGTTGGAGAGCAGAGAGTGATGGGGCACCTGATTTGCTCCTCCTAACCACCTGCCAACCTCCTGGACCAACTACCCTCTGCGGTTGAGGTTTTTCTGTTGGATGCTGGGGAAATGGCGGTGGTTCTTATAATGTATTTCCTCTTCAATATGAAATTTGAGGCGTGCAATCTCTGCCCATGCTGCCCGGAGCTGAGATCTAAGATCTCCAAAGGCCTCAGCATGTAGGACAGTGTCCTAAATCCTGTAAGACTGTCCTTCTGAAAATTGTTCCACAGTACCCGCAGTTAATGAAATCCATTCCAAATAAGTTGCTGGGTTTGTAACCTAGTCAGAGTAATTAGAAGGAAAAAGAAGGAAAAAATGCAAGTAATTGTTTAATTGTGTTTGTTTAACTTGTTATAACAAGTTAAATTACTAGTGCCCTGTAAATGAGAGATCACTTTGTGGAGGCCCCACCGATCCGCCTCTTCCTGCTCTGCCACAGGAAATGTCACAACTGTGGTACCCTATAAAAGGAGTGTAGCGTGGGGTGGTTGGGGATGGGGGTGGGTGGCTGGGCCCTTCCCCTGCCTAAAAAGAAGAACCACGGACGAAAGAACAAGGAGGTAAGAGCAGAAACAATCAGTCAGCAATAAATGCAGTAACCCTGAAAGCTTATCCTAATGTTACTTAAAACTGTAAAACCTGTAAAGCACCACCTGTAATAATTTCAGAGAAGATATACCCTGTAAGAAACACTTTGCTCCAGAGAAAAATAAAGCAGTAACAGAAGATATACCTTGCAAAAGACAATTTGAATCAGAAGATTACAGCAGTAATCTGTTAGCACACACCTGTAGGCACACCTTGTAATAATGCAGAAGAAGGTATACCAGCAACAACAATTTGAATCAGAGAAAAAATAAAGCAATGAAATGTTAGCAACAAACAGTAGCAATCCCTGTGAGTAAAAATATAAAAACACCACCACACAGTAAATCTGCTTAGCCAAACTAAGTCTTAATCCTTCTCCCTTGCTCTGGCAAGTTTCTCTACTCTGCCTTTCAAGCAGTCTTAGAAGGAAAGAGCTCAGGTGAAGCTAGGTGCCTTGGCCAGCAAACCAAGTCTTCTAGTATGGTGCAGTGCTCAGTGTGCATGACTGTGCCACACTTGCAGACACACAGTGCAGGCATCTTCACTTTCTGCACTCTCTGCTGGAAAACATTGTTCACATACTATATATTTGCAACTATGTACAGAGTGAAAGCAGAGATATTAGAGAGCTTCGGGTAGGTATTAATTGTGACCATTTTCATTATGCTGTTTGACTTTGCTAGTTTATTTGAAATGAAAAAGGCAACTAAAAGAGAATGTGTTTGTGAACCATCTAAATAATTATTTAATGCTACAAGTACTGCAGTGGGATATTATCCTGTACACTGATCTCCCATTTAACCCAAACTCTCTCATCAGGTTGCCTGGAAGCATATTCTGCCATAGGCTATTTTTTTCTAGCACTTAACTGGTGGCATAGTTTAAAGTGACCTGAACCCATGGGGGGAAGGGAGGGAGTGGGCAGGAGAGTGGATTGAGAGGTGTGTGTGTGTGGTTTTGTGTGTGTCGGTGTATGTGCGTGCATGTGTTCGTGTGTGTGTATGTGTTATAGAGCAGTTGGAGGCTGAGGATACTTAAGAGTTATAAACAGACAGACAAAATGAGATTACGCTCCATATGACCATAAAATATTGTAATATTGTATTTTTCTGTTCATTTAAAACAATATTATTCATCAAGCTGAACATTTGCAATTTATCATGTAGTGTATAATATTAGGTGATGTGCTGAGGGACCAAGTTATCAGTTATACTGGTAGTAAGGAAATAGTCTCTATAAACCATGTCTGTCTTACTTTTATACAGCATTGCAAAATATTTCTGAACAGAGAGTAATTCCTGTACACCCACTGGCATTTCATTTACAAATTGGGGAGGTGGATTAGCCACCATTCCTTATTAGGTGTGGACTCAATTTTCAACCCTAATCAGTTATGGCACCACAGCCAGATAATGACAACTTTAACCATCCAGTAAAGACTTTACATTTTATATAATCAAAGCAAATTAACTTCTTAGTCTTTAAATACGTTTCCTTGTCATAAGAAATCAGTGGCAGTATCATGGAACTAAGTTTGGTGTACTGCCCCTTGATTACAGCATTTGTTGAGGGACTGAGTGTTTGTGTGAAGGTGGGGGTGGAGTAGGTGGGAAGCAAGGAAATCTAATCACATTAATGGGACAAAGGAAATGTTCCTGACACGCCCACCTCCAAGGATGCCTTCTGTATTGTGTTACACCATATGGTTAAAATATCTCTATTTAAGGGAAGGTTTAAGGGTTATTACAATCGGCCAGACGAGATACATTTTTCAGCGCAGCTCTGATGCAACACCATTTCTGTTATGTGAACAGAACAAATGGAGTTCCTACTGAAAAACATAGTATCTGCTTATTAAAACATTATCCCCTCATTGTGGTTCAAGACATTGAATTTGAAGCATGCATTCCGATAACATTGAATTCTGTTTCTTTTCTTTGTTTTGTCAATGCACGTAATCCAAGTGTATGCTTACAGGCAGTCTGTGCTGCTCTCCCTTGACAAATTCCTCCTTGCTCCTTTGTAGTTCCCCCCACACAAGTTTTTTTTCCTAACTATGTAATAAATCATGGACTTGCCCAGTCCACAGAAAACTGTGGCATTTTCAGCACATAGAAACACCAGTTACGCGCTCTGATCACACTGCCTCGATGTTCCCAATTTAAGCAGTCTCTCCTCCCTTCCCCCCCCATACACCTGCACTCCTACCCCCTGCTTCTCTCCTCCCCTCCTTGCTCTCCAAATCCTTCTTTCTACTTGACGCATCTCCCTGAAGCTCAACCTCTGCTACTGGCACTCATGTTCTGCCACTCCCACCCCTGTTCTGTAAACTGCACTTATGTATCTCATGTATTGCCTTGATGTGTACCCTTGTTTTGTATTCCATGCCCTTACGATCATGTTCTGTACTGCTCTTACATTGTTGGGTAACCATGATTTGTATAACCTGTACTTGCTGATCCGGTGCTGTCTTCTGTTCTGCCTAGGCAACAAGTTCATTTGTAATCCCTCCCATCTATGTACATGATCCGTATTGCTACTGTAAGTTCAAATACTGTATGTATACCTGCCTGCTGATCTGGTGCGATTTTGTACTGCTCTGCCTATGCAACAAGTTCATTTGTAATCCCTCCCATCTATGTACGTGATCCGTATTGCTACTGTAAGTTCAAATACTGTATGTATACCTGCCTCCTCTGTAACCCCCCCCCCCCAGGTCGCACCGTGAGACGAGCATCTTTTTGCTCAGTGTGCCTGTCCTGGTGAAACATTTTCAATAAATTAATAAATAAATAAATCCCGTGCAAGCATCTCCCTGGCTTTTACAGGAAAACAAAATATACAGAAATTGCAAGATTGCACTAAAAACAAAACAAAAAAACAAAACTAAAGATACAACTGAAAGTAGAGGACTGGCTGTTAGCTGGGAGCAACACCGTGTTAGGTCAGACAGAAGAATTGACGCATCACACACAGTTTACTGTTTGACATACATCTGCTAGAGCAATGTAAATTCCTAAAACAAAATGGAAAAAAGCTTGTTGTGCAAATGAAATTCTCAGCCAATATATGTGTTTACATATATGACTAGCCTCCGATTTGGAGACGGCACAGCAAAATGAACAATGGGCTGGAAACCTTTTTTCCTCCCTGTAATCATCCCATCATATAATAATAATAATAAAACTTTATTTATTAAGTGCCTTTCAAGTGCCAAGGCACTGTACAAAATAAGTATAAAACAAGCCATGTATAAAAACAGATCACAACTATCTGAAATATTAACAATATAAAACAGCAGACATATATAAAATCAGAGTAACAGCTCCCTCAAGTCATGTAAGCTTGAGTCCAAAGATGGGTTTTAAATTAGCGCTTGAAAATCTCCACAGTCGTGCATTCCCTAAGCTGACGAGGCAGAGAATTCCAGAGGGTTGGGGCAACAAACATAAAAGCCCAAGCCCCAGACGATTTTAAAATAACCCTCGGAACTTCTAGCAACCCCTCGTCAGCCGAACGGAGCTGTCGGACAGGGATATAGGGAATCAGAAGCTCTTTCAAGTAGTCAGGCCCAAGTCCGTGCAGGGCTTTGAAGGTCAAAAGACCTACTTTAAAGGTGATATGCCACTGTATAGGCAGCCAGTGCAGATCGTGCAGGACAGGGGTAATATGCATCCTTCTCGATGCCCATGTCAGCAACCTGGCAGCAGCGTTCTGCACTAGCTGCAAGCGGCGGATATCAACCCCAGGAAGCCCCAAGTAAAGGGAGTTGCAGTAGTCAAGGTGAGAGGTTACGAAGGCGTGGACCAACACAGGTAAATCACAGGATGGAACCAAGTGCTTCACCCTGGCAATATTCCTAAGATGGTAAAATGCAGACTTAACGACTGCTGACACCTGATGGCGAAGGGTCAGCCCGTCGTCAAGTACAATTCCCAGGTTATGCACTCGTTCAGAGGTATGGAGCTGATCTCCCCTCAGGAATAAACCAGAAGGCAGATCAGACCTTAACCCCTCGATCCTGCGACCTGGGTCCATCACCATAACCTCAGTCTTTCCGGAGTTCAACTTCAACCAGCACAAATTCATCCAGTCATGGATTTCAGCGAGGCAGTTATTAAATACTGAGAGAGCACTATCCTGGTCAGGTGCAAAAGACAGGTAGAGCTGGGTATCATCAGCATAGCAGTGAAACCTCAGCCCATACCATCTTACAATGTCTCTGAGGGGCAGCATATACACTGTAAACAACACGGGGGACAGCACCGAGCCCTGGGGAACCCCACACTGCAGAGACAGGGTCAGAGGAAAAAATCCCTGACACCACTCTCTGTGTTCTCCCAGATATAAAAGAAAACCATCTGAGCACTGTGCCAGCCAGTCCGCAGATGGTCCTCAGGTGTTTGAGCAAAACCCCATGGTCTACAGTGTCAAAAGCTGAAGAAAGATCAAAAAGAAGCAAGACTGAACGGTGTCTCTGATCTCTCACCATCAGGAGATCATTAAGCACCTGAACCAGAGCAGTCTCAGTACTGTGCCTCTTATGAAAACCAGACTAGAGAGGTTCATAGATATTATGGATGGTCAGGTGGTCCTCCAGCTGGATTGCCACTACCTTCTCAATAACCTTCCCTATAAAGGGAAGGTTAGAGATAGGTCTGTAGTTGGCAAAAACATCTGGGTCCAAGGAAGCTTTCTTCAAAAGGGGAGTAACCACCGCTTCTTTCAAGGAGTGAGGAAATTCACCCAATTCTAAGGAGCACCAGATTATTTGAGCCAGAAACGGGCCCACAATCTCAACACACCTCAAAATCAGGGAGGTTGGACCCAGATCTAAACTACAGCATGTCGGGTGCATCCCCTGGACAATCTGCAAAATATCCTCGAGCTTCGGCTGGTCAAAGGAACTCCAGGAAGCCCGGGGTACCGTTACCGAGCACCGACCAACAGCATCCCCCATAGAGTGTGTCTGTTGGATCACTGATCTCATGTCGGCCACCTTATTCACAAAGAATTGAGTGTCTCATCACACTTCCCTTGTGAAAAGGCTCTACAGAGCTGGAGACAGGCTGGGTTGCACAACCTGTCCCCAGTTCTGAAAAGCTGGACCGGTTGATTCTGAGCGACAGCGATCTCCCTGGACAGGAATTCTGCCTCCTTACTGGAGATCTCTGATTAGTAGAACTGATAATGCCCCTCCAAACTAAGGCAGTCGGCTTCTAAGGCAGATTTCCACCAGCAATGCTCTAACCATCATCCCACACATCGCAGCTCCCTCAAGGACCCATCAAACCATGGGGCCCAAGGGCGGAGAGACAGGGGACGAACACGGACAGGAGCAAGTAAGTTGAGAGCCAAGGAAATGGCCTGATTATAAGCCAGAACCAACGACTCCGGACCATTGCTAGCAGCCGGAAACTCTGATAAACAACATTAAAAATAATTACAGTGAATCCACTTTATTGGCATCTCCAAAATCAAAAATGTACAGCTTGTTGCTATTCTCGATCAGCTCCATTAATTTCATGTAATCGAAGTGCATGTTCCAGATCCCTGACTCTCACCTCAGACAGGATAATGGGCAGTGGATCTGTGAAGGGGGCTAGCGTTAGAGTATATGATTATGTTACGGTACATTCACTGCACTAAAAGAAAGGGAATTACATTTAATCACACTGTATGGTATGCATCACACTCCATGACTCGCACCTCAGACTGTGTACTGGAGAGGGTATCTGGGAAGGGGATAAGGGGATGAGCACTACAGATTGCCACAGGGGCCTTCCAGACCCTGCCTGATCAGCTATAAAAAAAAACACTCAGCACTGTCCCAGAACATTACTCCATACAAAACTGGCTACATTGGGATTTATAGTACACTTGTTGTCATTCTGAAAGCTACATGAAACTCTACTAGAAAAACATAAAGGTATAATCCAGCTGCCAGTTCCTGGGACTGCAGAAGCTTTGAATGTTGTGGAGAATAAATATGTAAACCAAATGTCTCAATTTGCGATTTACAGGAGGTCTTCAGTCACACACTGATGCCCAGGTTGTAAATGTGACCATTGGAGAGGTTGCAAATGATGACATCGTGTTGGGAATGTTCTGTTTACCTCATTTGTACTATTGTAGCAAAGGGCATACTCTGGGTACATTGTATTGTTTGTTGTGGGGGTTGGGGTAGTCCCTCATTTTTATTGTTCATGTCCCTTATTTCTGCAACAAAAGATTGAGAGGTACATTTCTGCATACATCCTGAGCTGACGAGCTCAGACATTACGTGACACACTTTCCACTGTTGGAATAGCACCCCGCTACTGGACTAAACCAGCATGAGGAAAAAAGTAATGGTGAAGCTGGGAAATTTTTACTTCTGGATTTGGAGTATGGGGAAATTTCTAGTCACATCAATATAAAGCTACAAGCATGCCAATGGAGGGATTCATAGATTCATAGAAGTGTGATGGCAGACAAGGACCGAACTAGGCCTACCAAGTCTGCCCATTTGCCATGTACATATCTCTACCTTTACAAGCAATTTTGTTTACCATAAAACTGAGAACGTTTCAGGTGCATTCCGGCAACAAAACCTGCATGTAAATGGCCCAGTATCTATCATCTCTGCATGCAGTGATTATTGTTAGTTTTTGCACAGGTGCTGAAGTTGTCATGGAGATGGGTGACGCTTGTGCTGCAGTCTGTAGTTAGTCTTGGTTTTGCAGGAGAAAAAGTTAAATCCTCTTTGCATTCCTGAGGCAAAATATCTTGTGTGCATTCCAATGTCTTGTTTATTACTACCCCACCCCCATACTATACCAATAAAAGGCAGTTTTCCATAATTCAGTACATAAATGTGAATATCTCCCCAGACAGAAACACCAGTTTTGCATACCATAGCTCACTGGTTCGATGCCCACCAGAGCCAAATTGAAACACTAAACTCCCTGTGCTCTAGCTCCGACAGCTGTGAAAATGAGTAGATGCAGGTGACCACTTGAAATGAGGTGTTGCAGCTCTGCTTTTGTCGTCCTGTACAAACAAATAAGGCAACATACTGTATGTGTTATAAGTGCTATTTCTACACCAGCACTGCCTAATTAGAGAAGAAGGAAGCGATAACCATATACATAGGTCAGCTAGAAATAATACTGAAAAAAATTAGAAGAGCGGGGGACAAATGAGGACTGAGAAAGCATAGGGATAGGGAAGTGCTGCATACAAAAACAAGACCAACTACAAACAGCAACACAAGCAACACCCATCTCCATGGCAACGTAATTCTATTACTTTACAATTGCGTTGCGGTTCTACTGACATGGTTTGCCTTTTCTACTTGTGATCCATACACAAATTTCATGAGGTACAGGCTACTTGTGCTATGGTGACCCTAACACTGAAGGACAATGTGATACTGTAACCACATGACATACAAAAATACATGTGGACATTGCACAGGTGGACTGCACCTTTCCTATGGAGCTGCCTATAGTCACTGCCCTCAATGACAGCATGACAGAATTTGGGGACAGTGCTACACTGGGCGGATGACTTCAAAGCAAATATGTGCTGTTGCAAACAAAGGGGTCGGTAGGTCAGATTCTAAACATACAGTACATAACAGTCCATAAGGAAAGTACTGACAGGCAAACAGGAGTGAAGATTTAGGGAACAATAATTTATTCATGCACAGTACTTAGTGAGGGCACACTGTCTTAGTAGTTCAGGACACAGCCTCAGGGAGCATGTCCACATACATCAAATAGCACTGTGATGCACCTCATGCAAACAGCTGTAGAACTGCACCACACACACTCACATACATACATACATTATACATATGTGTGTGTGTGCAGCTGCAGCCTGTGTGAGATCAGCTTTCTGCATTGTACCTTGAGCATCTCTCTTCCTTACTCCTTCCCCAGATGTAAGGGTGCTTTTTTCTTATTTATTTAAATTCTTTATAACTTTGCAGCATACTTTGCAGTTTGTTAGATAATTCAGTAGGGGGAGAGAGAGAGAGAGAGAGAGAGAAGACAGAGGAACTTTCTGGGTATGAAATTTTCGACAGCTTTATCATCTCCTATACACACCGCTGGAAAAAAAAGCAATTTGCACTTACGATAGTGGTGCTATTTTTATTTCCTTCTTTTCCTTAAGGAGATCCAGGAAAATACATGTTTTTTCAGTTTTTTTCTTTTTTTTTTTGTAGGAAAGATGTAAAGGATATCAAGAATGCCTCTTATAAGATACAATATACAGTAACTTGACCAACAGGTACAATAGTCAGGAAATGTATCAAACCATTGTCACTTTTTATGTTTGTTTGCACGCATGTGCAAGAAACATAGTGCCATCATCGGAGTTTTCGGAGGTGTGTCAGCCCTGCTCCAATTCAGTCAGTGTCTTTGCAGGCGCGGCCGCAGTTCTCCAATGGCTGCTGGAGCTGTGTATGACAGCTCCAAAATGCAGTGGCATACAGTTGAAAGGGGAGCTATGCTTGAGTGAGCAGCGATAAGATATCGCCTGCTCATGCGCGCTGCCCTCTCACACACACACACACACACAGACAGATCGCTGCGTCACAGGCTCTCCCCCACCACACGCACTGTGCAGCCACTGTGTCTTAGGGAGTTGTCAGAAACCTGGAATGTGAAAACCTTTGTTTAGCCATGGCAGACATGCCCTTATAATATTTGAAACCTGTAATAATAAGACTGCTCACATATGCCTGTTCTTAAACCATAGTTCCTTGAAATTATGCATTTTCACAATACAACGGCAATAGTGGTAGATGCATTTAGAACAGTTGCAAAAGTTAAGTTGTACAGGTAAGTGGTACAGTTCAGCACCGAAGCATGACTGCACTTTAATGATAATAACAGTGCTCCTTTCTCTAAGTGGTACAGTTCAGCACTGAACCATGACTACACTTTAGTGATAATAATAGTGCTCCGTTCTCCAAGCGTGACATATATAGTCTTAAAAATTATTTTTGTATTGCTTGCATCGGTTCTCAAAAGGCAGGATTGCTGGTTAAGTGAAACAGTTCCCTTGTCATGCTTTTCGTTCACTTGTATCGCAAAGTGCTGTACAAGCAATGCAAGACATGTAGTGAAGTGACTCAAGCACTGTGTAGCGAGTGCATCCTGCTAGGGAAGTACTTTACTTAATGTGGGACACAACAGTAAATTGCAAAGATGCCCCCTTTTAAACATAAGTCGATGTAGAATGCCTAGCTGATGTGGTAAAGGGGAGTTTGTTAAGTTGGCTAAGTTTGTGGAGTTAGGGCTTCAAAACAGTTGGGATCGAGCTGTCCCGCATTGGCCATGCCTAGGAAGTAGGTGGAAATAAGGAGCCGGGTGCAGGAAAGGTTCAACATCAGTCTGGCAAGGCCGCACATGCAGTGTTGCAAGTTTCACAGCTACAGACACACATGGTTGACCTGGACCGTTCCTTGGTGTGGTTTAATAGAAGTTAAGGCTTAGTAATGACACCAAGATTCAGCATTTATGTACCGCTTTTCGTTCACATTGTTCAGCATTTATGTACCACTTTTCGTTCACATTGTATCCCAAAGTGTTTTGCAACCAATGCTAGAGATGTACTGAGGGGAGTGAAGGTGTAGTGACAGTGTTTCCTACCATAGGCGCCGAGTTGTACGGGCCCGTGGGGCAGGGGCCCCATCTATATTTTGTGACCTGGGCTGAGCCCCAGCGATAATGGCAGCATGGCAAACGCAAGCAATTTTTTTTTTTTTATGGGACTTCTGTGCACTGTCTGCTGCTGGTGTGACATGATATAATGTGGCTGTCCTCCCCCCCCGCTGCTTGTCCCCCAACTTGACCCCCCCAGTCTGATGCAGCACCAGGCTATTATTATTTAAAGTTGGCATTGCGCCTTCTAAAATTGGTGGGTTAGTGGCATTTTTCAATTTTGCCACATTGTGATTGGTCAGGGAGAGCGCTTCTATTTGGCATGAGCGTGAGATGCATGCTTCGGGCCATCGAGGTGGAGGAAGGTGATTGTGGTGTGGTGAAGAGTAAGGATGGTCCCGTCTGAGGAGGAGGTGACTGAGTTTTGCACTGATCAGCAAAAGACGGCGTGAGCCGCAAGTTAGAGCAGAGTTGGTGACTAGGGCCTCGGCCAGGAGCAGAGGGAGACGACTAGTGAAGGAGGGTGAGAGACTGGTGGGTGGTGTGACCGGCGGCGGTCAGTAGTTCACCGGCAGCAGAGCAGGCCACAGAACAGGTGGCGGGCATGCGGCGGGTCAGGCGCGGCTTTAAAGTTGTGTGCAGGTGAAGCAGCAGGGTAAAAAGGTTGGTGTCTGTGTGGAGGAAGAGGTCCGACTACCATCGCTCAGTGGATATCCTAACAGTCACAGTTGCTTTGATTCTTTGCAGTTGTCAGTCGTTTCTATTGTGACTGAGGAGAGAAACGTGGTATTAAAATGAAGCAACAGTTTGAATACTTTATAAAGAAATGTTTGCTTGTATTCTATTGTTATGTACCACTTAGTGGATGAATGAGACAGAAGAAGCTACAGCACCTTATACATTTTGTATCACATTTCAAGGGAAAAATTGACACAATTTTCAATTATGTTAAATATGTAGTAAACAGAGCTGGATTGACTTTATACTACAAAAGACATGGTCTTGCGATGGGGTCATTTTACTATTTGTGGTGCTGCCACTGTCACTGACAGCACTCTCTCTATACCTGTCCATAATCAGAACATAGCTGTTAGATAAATAGACAAACGAGAAAGCTATCACCTAAACCTCAGCATAAAACAACAATAACAACAACAAAATAGTCAATTTAGTTAGCACACAGCCTTTACAGTCTCAAGAGCTGTTTCAGAAGTGCCACAAGGGACTGCACCTACAGCGGAGCCTGTCAACGATAGTGTGCTCTCAACTCTCTTGCTCCCTCACACACCCCTACCACAATAACAGCCACCAAAGCCAAAAGGACAAAAAAGTGAAAAAAATCCTAGAGAAATACTATGAATTAAACAATTGAAAGTGCTTAGAAATGTCACCTAGCTGCACAATGGAGTTGAAAAGTGACACTGACGTTCCTTTGGGGAGGGGGGCCCCGACCACAGAAATAATATAAACACTCAAAAAATAAAACATTACCACTCATTTCTTTTGAAACATATAATTGAAACAGAGCCGTACAACTAATACCAGTCTGCATTCATACATCTGGTTGCATTATCGCCGACACCATCGGGCTCTTCAGTATCATCATATACCTCTCAATTTCCTCACTCGCATCTGTGACTCTGTGAGAAGAGGCTCAAAGTGATACGGTACGGTCAAAGAATATTCTCAGCAATTGCTTTATCATCCTACACAGGCTATCAGAGCTGTCACCAGTGATACTTGCAGTGATACTCATTTCTGAATTATGACAACTATGGAGAAGCTGGAGCGGCATTTACACACTCCCTACAAATGATGTCAGTGATGTACTCCAGCTGGCTAGCCTGACTGAAGCGGGACATTTGACAGGGAACTGTCACCAGCTACTTGGTGCAATTAAAATCAAAGTCAGCAAAGAATTCCTGTGTAAACCACCAAGCCCACATTTATCACAAGTTACATATTTGTCATACACTCACTAACATTATTATTTAAAAACGATGTCAGGGGCTCTTTAATAAATTTATATTTATATTACATGCAGGTTCTCAAAAGTCAACAGACTGGAAGAAACTAATTCAAGAACAGAAAGAAAAAGTACCATATTAGCTATGGTAACTTATACAGAAAATGTATAAAGAAATTCATAATCAAAATATTAATAAAATAAATATAATAAGATCTAGTTTGAGGGCTAGATGTTCCAATGAAACTCATATAAACTACACTAATTATAACTGGGCACAAATATGGCGAATGACTAATAAATTACACCAGTCTGCCACAAATAAAATGACCTAATAAGAAATACTGTCAAGAGCACGCATAACTCTTCCTCAGTTATGCAAAATGGGATATAAAGAAGAGCCTAAATGCTGTCATAGTTGTAATTAAAAAGGTGATTAATTCCATTTGTTATGGGAATGCCCCACTGTTAAAATTGGTGGTATATTACATATCAGGAGGTGGAAACAATTATTACAAAGTGAGATACCTTTTGGTTTTCAACCTTTGTGCAAAGTGACTTTTATAAAAAGTTAAAAAATAATATTCAGTCCCAAAATATGTTGGCCGTTCTAAACATACGTACAAAGGGACTGATTTTGGAGCATTGGAATGTGCCCTCCCTACCTTTCTTTGACTGCAAAAAATGGCAAACACAGCTGATTAATATACTAACAACTGAAAAACTGGCAGTATAAGCTAGAGATTAGAGTAACAAGCTGTGACTGAGCTTGGCATATCCAGCAGACCTGAGCCTGATTCCCACAACCTCCACTTGAATACTGTGTGACCCTGTGAAAGTCACTTAACCTCCCCAGTTCTCCCTGGTCGCCCCTGAAAACAGGCACTTGTGCCAAATGGGCCTTACTTGGTTACCAAAAAAATAAAATAAAAAATAAAAAAATTAAAGTACTAACAGCCACTGGATGTTATAGAAACCATGTGGAAACAAATAACCACCATGTTTCAGAATTTGTTAAATTACCGTTAATGTACGGTAGTATGTTCCTCTGTATAGATCTATAGCATATGACTGTGTTTCATTGTTGTACTAGCGGTTAGTGTGAAATCTTAATTACCTATTCTATGCATTTAGTTATCATTTGTTTAAAGGACTGCAAAACTGTATTTTTGTTTTATGTTTTTAAAAATAAGAAATTAATAAAAACTATATACATAAAAAATACCCGTAGTTCAGGCATAAACCTGGCAAACAGCAACTGTGGGAGTAATCCAGGAAAGGCAGACCCTGAGGATGGTGGCGATGGAGATGTATAGACTAGAGTGCGATGCAGCTTGTACTGAGCCACACGATTGAAGTGATCAAGGTAATCATGAAGGGAATGCCCTTGGTGCTGTATAACATCTAGGTAGTTAAGAAAAGTACCCAGCTTGATCCCAGTTCCCAGAATGGACAATCAGTGTGTGGTCTCTTGCTTAATGGTACTCCAGTGTTTGGTTATGGTGCTCCTACCTTTGTGTCCCAGTCCCATAGTGGTAAAGGTGATTGGTGCAGATGCAGGTTTTATGATGTAAGTCAAATGCTCCCCTGATGAAAATATCATCAGACACAGGGGCTACCTGGCCCTTACAGCATGGTGGCTCATGTGCTGGGATTTTTAGGTAGTTTTAGGGCACACCATGCAGTGGGTACCCTGAGACCTCCTGCGGCAATGGCCAGTGGGTACCCTGAGACATCCTGCATTGTTTTAACTTTATTTGTTGCAAATTGATTCAGAAACCACTGAGATATTGGCCTGGAAAGTTTGCTGCCTAAAAGGAACAAGCATTTGTCAATGCCAAATGTTTGCTTGCTAGCATTGGCATTGGTAGTGTAGGAGTTAGACAGATGCATAACCGGAATGGCAGTGAAGTATTGAACTGAAGCCAACCCCACCACCACCCTGCAGTGACTGACAGACATTGGGGTGTGCCTTTGGGTCATTGGCCATAACACCCATGCCATTTCACCACACCCTACCCTGCAGACACCACCGTCCGAGGACAGCCAGCCCAAACTCGGGAGCCAGAGACAGGACGTGAGCGACCACCACTGTCTGCTACCTCCAGCAGCAGCACAAGAGGATGCTAGGGGTTCCAGCTGGGAAGGAGCAGGTCTGAGTCCCATGTGAGGCAGCAGGCAAAAGCAAAACCACGGCATTAGTGCTACTGGGTAGGTCCCTAGTGGAAGCAGAAGAGGAGCCGAGCAGCAGCGGTCCAAGTGGCAGTCACACACGGCGTGCACCAGGGCAGCCCAGAAAAGAAGATGAGAGAAGAGACAACAGAAAGAAAGACACACACCCAAGCCAGCCCGGCCCAGGGAGCAGACCACACTACAGGCCAGCAGCACCAGCATTGGAGCCTGAGGAGAGGGAGAGGGAAAGAAGTTCAGAGCAGCAGCATCACCTGGTTGGTAATGTAACCCCTTCCCTGAACCCCTTGCCTTAGCAATAGCCATACGTGTCCAGGCCCATCCCAGGCAGCAGTAGTGAGCACACTACTAACCAGGTAAGTGTGGTGGGGATGGGGAGGATGCAGGCTGCTGATGAGTGACAGTCCAGCCAGGACCACCACTCTTTGACTAGTGAGTCAGTGAAAAGTCAAAGTTTAAGTGACTATATATATATGTGTGTGTGTATGTATGTATGTGTGTGTATATATATATATATATATATATATATATATATATATATATATATGACTGAGTGTACTACTGTCTGACTACTGACTTTCTGTCTGTCTGTTTGTACTGAGTGAGTTGAGTATCAGTGAAGTGTGGGGTGCTTGTTGGATGTAGAAATATAACAAGTAATAAGCCACAAGCAGATTGAAGATAGGGTGGCAGCCAGGGCAGTCTGTTGTGCCTACCTACAGTGCCTTAATGACCACTGGCCACCACTGAGTTTAATAACTGTTATTGTCTGTTGTCTACCCCATACTGGTGTGATAATAAATAACAATGGTGGTATGTTCTATTTCACATAAAATAAATACAGAGACAGTGCATACTGAAGTACTTTCTGCTCCTATTATACAGTTCCTGTCCTGAATTATACTATTGCAGGGAAGCATGAAAAGCAAATAAGCAAGTTAAGCAACAGCTGGGTGGGTTAGGTTCTTCACTCTTGTAATGTGGCTACTTAAAATATTATATTGTGTATGGCTGTTGGATTGCAAAGACAGCACAGGTATTGTTGTTTGTGTGATGTGGCTTGATGGTGAGCAGAACTTCTCTTAAGGTCATAGTGGGCTGCTATATCACAGATTTTACAGTGCATCTTCCAGGGGTGTCAGCTGGCATCGGGCCTCTATCTAAACCCAGTGGCACTATCAGTCTAACCCCCTGAGGAAGACCCATTTGATAGGGTCAATATGTAGGGATGTTAACCCAGGTGTCTACTAGCTTTTGCATTTTGCTAAATAGAATACCTTCTAATTTCTCCAGGTCAGTGTGTGCACAGGTTAATTTTTATATTTACCCTTAGGGTTTTCAGCTATAATAAAACAACTTCTCCCATCAGAAGTTAAGTTATTACTTTAGTTTGTAAAAGTCTGCACTCTTCAAACATGGCAGATGCTGCTCAGAATCTGGATCCATTTCCTATGAAACTGCGATGCTGCAGCAGCACCACCACTCACCTTGCCGCCTGCACTTTCATAGGAAATGGAACCTTTACCACGATTCGTCTGCCATGTTTTGAGATTGCAGACTTTTACAAAAGAAAGTAAAGTAAGTTCTGATGGGAGACATTTTTTTTTATTACAGCCAATACGTTTAATTGGGTGCTGGGTGGTTAAGGTTTGTGGGGTGGGGGTTTCTATATAAGGACCATACTGGAGAAGGCAATACTTCTTTTAAGTATGTACACCAACTGGGCCACTGGAAATATCTGTTGGGCTGGTGTTTTCCAGCAGTAACTAGTGCATGTGTTGTGGGTACCTAACACTTGTTTTATTGTACAAGATGCCATGGTGACAGCAGCAGATGTGGGTAGTTTCTTTGTGGAGGAGGTTGTGTTTCATCACATTACCCTCCACGGCATTTGCTGTGATTGTTCAACTCTAGGAGGTTGGAGATGGGACTTTGGCTTACATGCATGCATCAGTCTTGCTGCTTGATGCTGCCTTGCTTTAAGGATAACTGCTGAATATGTAACTCATCTCTCCTAGAGGAGGTTTTCAAATACTTGTTAAAATTCTGTTATTGCTTCAGCTAACCGGGCTTTTAGCTGTCCTTCTGGGTATTTATGAATGTTACAAAGAACCATTTTAGAACAGTATGATGTAGAAATATGTCCCTGTTCTACTCTTCTATTCTTGGCATGATGCTTTCATGTTGTTTTGTGGAACTCCATGGCTGACAGGGACATCAATTACAACATGCAGTTTTTCAATAGCAGGCGCTAACACCATGTAAAGCAAGAACATCCACTGAGGTTACTGAAAGACATGCAAAGATGGAATAATAACAGAATTTTAACTAGTACCCCGAAAGCAGCTTCTATTAGGAAAAAGACTTAGAGGTTAAGCGCAGTTCTCCTTTTTAGTGTCATGAAATGTATAGGAGGTGTGGTGATGGAAGTTGGTAACTGAGTTCCACTGTGCTCCTCACCATTTAACACCTCACCACTGTGTTGATGATGAGCACTAGCCTCCAGGGTTGGACTGAGGTAGTAGTGGTGGGGGGAGGGCTGGAAAGTTGACATGGGGGCAGGGGCCCATGGTCCCACCCACTCTGGATTTCTGAAAAATCAGGGAAGGTCCCAGGGTGACAGACTGCCAGCCCTGCACTGGCACATGATGTAAACACACATGTTGTACCAGACCCTGGGAGTGTGGCTCCCAGCTCTGGTCTCTGTGCAAGTGCCATGGGCCCATGGCTGGGAAGAGGGACTACTGTTATACTAACCACCACTGAGGGACAGGTTGGAGTGGTTGGATATAAGGCAGTAAAGAAGGTTCAAGAGGGTACCATATTTCAGAAAAAAAAAACTGTTCATTGACAAGAACAAAAGGTTGTAATGAGGCTGGAGGGTAATGTGAGGAACTATATTTTCCCAGAAAGGGTGGGTGCTAGATCAGGGTTTAAAAAAAAAAGGTCCAAAAAACTGATTAGCATGTTTCACTTGTAAAAGTGCTAATCAGTTGTGGGAATGCATAGCACTTGGCACCGAATGGTTGGCAAAATAAAAAAAAAATTAATTCTATTAATTTTGTCCACTGTTGCATGGACCCCCATTAAAAATGGATAGCCATTTACTGCTACCCATTTGTGGAAATGGGTAGCATTACCCTTACCCTTGTTTTGTGCACCATTTTACTGTGCTATACCAGGCAGCTATTTAATACCCTGGATGCATGGAATAGCCTCCTGTGGAGGTGGGTGGTGGGAACAGAAATGGTAGGGGAATTCAAGATTGCATGGGACATTGCATGGTCACGCTCCCAGTCCCCATCTCCTGAAGCCTGACTGCCTGGAGATTAGGCTTTCTGTGAAAAACACTTGCAAGTGCCTGCACTTACTGCCTGTTGCAGTTCCTCCTAAACTCTGCTGCTAGGCAACTTGACAGTTGTAGTGTGGTGAGGTACCCTCTCATGTTAATGTGTGACACTGCATTGCTTGCTGATGAAGCATGTGAGAGTAGTGCTTCAACGTACACCGATATGAGATGACATCATGCAGAAGGGCCTGATATGCTGCCAACTGGTGAAGTTTGAGGATGACCATCACCGTGAGTAAGTGTATGGGCACTTAATGTTTTATTTTTTTGAGAAGTCTAATTGTGTCAGGTGGTCAGGCTTCGGATGGGAGAGGTGGCAGTGGGGGGTGTCGGCTTAGTACTATACTGGTTTTAAATCTGTAAACTGAATATGTTGACATCCCTACTTAGTCTCTTAGTTGCATACTGTGTGTGTGCCTGAGTCTCCCCAGATTTATGGTCTTCTATCTTGTTTGTAACAGCTGCTTGATCAGTAATAGTTAATGTTCCTTTAAAGGCAATCAGCTGTCAGCTGAGTTTCTATGACATCTTATAACCTAAATTTAGAGTTACCAATACTCAGTGTGGCAGTATGTGTGCACTGACAAAGAAATCATGATATGATCATTATATGGTCATTATATGGTCTTTCAGCAGCAATATGTTTCTGATTCTGACATCTTATGATCATGCTTCGTATATTTCTGCTTTTCTTAGGTCCTTTAGTAATTAATGACTCACATCAGTAAAAATTACCTCAACTGACCACATGCAAATGCAATTATTTCAGATTTCTGGTCACTGAAGTTGCCTGTGAAATTTGTATGCTACGTTCATACTGTGGATGTATTAGGAAGGCGTTGCCAACTTGACACATGTTCCTGATGGTAAACATGATTCACTTTGCAACTGTAGCACTTGGTGAAGGGGTGTGCCAGACACCCACATTATGATACAAGGTGCTCTGCTCCCACAGACCCCTGGTGGTGGTGGGTTGACCTCTGACCCCAGCCCATGGGGTGGGGCTGTGACCCCTAGAAGCCCGATGGTTAACCTCTGACCCCTGAGATGGGGACAGGGCCTTGACCCTAGGCCAGGGGTGGGGCTTGACCCCGATCCCTGGGCCCCACCAAAATTTTACAAACCCGACTCCTATGTTTCCTACATCAACATCTACTCACAGCCTTGGACAGTTATGCGAAGGAGAGTGGTGGTCAGGACTCGAGGAAAAGTCCCCATGTCTTGCGAAAGCCAGGGACACTCAGCAGGGCAACACCAACATTGCGTTGAAGGTACCTCATAGGAAGAACAGTACAACAATCTGTCGAGAGGGGAAAGGTAGCTCTTACAAGTGTGCAACTGTGCTCAGCCGTCGAGCTACATACAGTACAGTTCAGCAAGTAGGAATGCTACAGCACTAAGTATTCATGCTTTCTGTAGCTTACTCTTACCTTTGGACCCGATAGTGCTGGCATATAATATGTTGAGGTTCTGTATGGGTAATGTACATCTCATTTTGAGGTCATAGGAAACAGACCTGGCAAGTAATTCTTTTTATGTAATAGGTAGCGCTAATGGGGCATTAATGAACTGTATACACTCATCGCACACACGGTAGAGGCCCTGTTTAAATACACACACGCACACACAGACACAGAAGCACACACACACACACACACACACACATACATGCAGACACACAGGGTAGACACCCCGTGTAAATCGACCCTATGTACGGGGGGGGAGAATGTTACATTACTTACAGTGAGGGAATGGAACCTTGTCTGTGACTCCCTTCTACATGTGCCGGAAAGATAGATAGATAGATAGATAGATAGATAGATAGATAGATAGATAGATAGATAGATAGATAGATAGATAGATAGATAGACACACTTCAGCGCTGACCCATGGTTGCACAGTACTGACAATAAGAGTACTACCTTCTCCAAGCCTCACATATCCTATGCAAAATCAGTTTTTTATTGCCTGCTGAATGCTTTTCGTTCACGTTGTATCCCAAAGTGTTGTACAACCGATGCAAGACATGCAGTGAAGTGAGTCAAGCAGTGTGTAGCGACTGTATCCTCCTAGGGGAGGTTTCACAAAACCTGAATGCCAAAACCTTCGTGTAACCATGTCAGACATGCCCATATAATATTTGAAAGCTGAAGTGCTTGTCTAAAATTCCTTACATGTAACTGACAAATAGAAATGCTAAGTTGCTGTTACAACATATGCTTGTTCTTGAAAGCATGCAAATAAATATAGCTTGTGTGAATACAGTGGCTGGCAGCGTTAACATATAGCTATTGTACTGCATTGCTGAAGTACTTCACTTAATGTAGGACACAACAGTAAATTGCAAATGATACCGCCTTTTAAACATAAGTCAATGTAGAATGCTTAGCTGATGTGGTAAAGCGAGTTTGTTAAGTTGGCTAAGTTTGTGGAGTTAGGCCTTCAAAACAGTTGGGATCGAGCTGTCCCGCACTGGCCATGCCTAGAAAGTAGCTGAAAATAAGGAGCCAGGTGCAGGAAAGGTTTAAGATCAGTATAGCAAGGTCTTACATGCACAGTTCCAATTTCCACAGCTACAGACACACACTGTTGCCCTGGACCATTCCTTGGTGTGGTTTAATAGAACTTAAGGCTTGGTAATCACAGCAAGATTCAGCATTTATATACCGCTTTTTGGTCACATTGTATCCCAAAGTGTTTTACAAGCAATGCTAGAGATGTACTGAGGTGAGTGAAGGTGTAGTGACAGTCGTTTCCTACATCAACATCTGCACACAGGCTTGGGTAGTTATGCGAAGGGGACTGATGGTCAGGAGTCGAGGAAAAGTCCCCATGTCTTGCGAAAGCCAGGGACACCCACCAGGGTAAAACCAACAATGCGTTGAAGGTATCTCATAGGAACAACAGCACAGCAACCTGTCGAGAGGGGAAAGGTAGCTCTTGTGAGTGTGGAACTGTGCTCAGCCATCGAGCTAGTTACAGTACAGTCCAGCAAGCAGGAATGCTACAGCACTAAGTGGTCACACTTTATTCTGCTTACTCTTAGCTTCGGAACCGACAGTGCTGTCATATGATATGTTGAGGTTCTGTATGGGTAATGTACATCTCAGTTGAGGTCATAGGAAACAGACCTGGCAAGTAATTATTTTTATGCTTGCTGCACGCATGTGCAGAAACATAGTGCCACCATCTGAGTTTTCATAGGTGTGCCACCCACTTCCAATGCCCTGCTCCTTTTTGCAGGTGCAGCCGCACCGCGCAATGAATGTCGAGCTGTCTATGACAGCAGTTCAGATACAGTGGCATACAGTTGAAAAGTAAACTACCACTACTATCAGCGGTGGTAACAATTTGCATACTGCCGCTTGCAGTATGCAATTCTACACATCACTATATCTGAACTGCTGTCATAGACAGCAGGTTTGTCACTGCTGTCCTCTCTCTCTCTTGCTCTCTCCCTTAGGCAGCATTCCCTAGTTTGCTAACATTTTAGTGTGCATGTCACTCCAGTTCTCATCCTTGGAGCACTGGAACTGTTATTTAGCAGGCAGCTGTAGAGCTGTGCCTCGTTCATTCTGAAAAGATTGTAACTGTTTTTTTTGGGGTCCATATCGTAGGTAGCACAGAGCTTTCAGATTGTCACCACAGCAATACTCACATTGTTAAGGTGTGTGCGCAGACAAGCGCCAAGAGAAATGATAGAACACCCTAACAAGTTGGAAAAACTTCACCAACCTCCTGTTTCCAGTGGTTAAAAAAATCCTAACTCACTCAGTAATGCAGATTTTCTCTTGCCAGTTAGAGAACTTGAAAGGACCACTAAAAACTTTACATTACCAGTGCTGTACCTTAATAATTCATATTCCCCTTCTGCTCCACGCATGCACGACCTTGCAGCCTCTTTAATGTTCTCCAGTAAACCAAACTGCACTTGGTGGCACTTGCACAACTGGCCAGGGCTGACATAATAACCACATATCAGCCTCAAGTCTGCAGCCTGGTGGTCGTTTTACATTTACAAACCAAAGAGTTCGAGAGGAGGTGATTTGTTACTGAAAAACCTGCTGCCACATCTCCGGATGGAACATCGGTCACTGATGCTGAAAACAGGAGATCTAAATGGATCTCTCAGTTCCTATACGTAGTCTTTTCATCCGGGGATGTAGGTTTTAAGATATGACATTTGTCACAAATGTTATTCTTTATTGCACCCTGAAAAACATAACCAACATAAACACTCCCCAAAAGGCATAATGCACTGTAGTAGTTCGGGTTGTAGCAAATCAGTAAGAATGTTTTCTTTGTGATCCGTAGTTGTGATCATTCACTGTCTATTTGCCCATTGCAAAATATCAGGCACTGCATTCGACCTTCCCCATGGATGTGTGTGTGCCAACTCCCTCGGCTCACTAAATCTAATAGTGCACTGTCCTGACAGCAGGGCACAGGAGGTGAGTTAGTTTTCTGAAGGAATTCTGAGCCCTACTCAAAGCAAACTGTCTTAGTCCCGGATCTCAGTACTAGTCATATTATGCTAAACTCTGGGTAACTCTTAATTTTGCACTCTTCGCAAATACTTATATAAACATTAAACTGATTTCAGACGATCAGGTGCCTCCGAGTACTGCTGTGATGTTCTATGAGCACACCCTGCTGGTCTGTAGTCCCTTCTATAGTGCAACTGTAGACAGGTCAATTCCTCTATGCAGCCGGTAGTAGGTGCTCATGTATGGTAAACGGCACAAATCAGCCCTTTCAGTTACGGGCAACTTGGCAGCATGTTATTTAAAAAATTACACACACAAAAAAAAACATCTACTAGAGCATGTGCAATGAAACCCCAGGACATAGCCACATAATAAAAACATAAACACCCCTCAAAAAAGGCATAATGTCCGGCATAATGTATTGCAGTAGCAAATCAGTGGGATGGTTGTATTTGTGATCTTTCCTGTCTATTTGCCCATTTCAAAATATGGGTGCTGCTTATTGCATGTAATGCACTGCATTGCCAGGGCAGTCGCCCATCCCCATGGGTGTCGTGTGCCAACTCCCTCAGCCCTGGCATCTAATAGTGCACTGCACAGCCCATTCCCTCATTGAATATAATATGGATGTCCCTGTCCCCAGTGTTCCTTGTGTCCTGACCTGTGAGGCAGTTCTCAGGCTGCACTCGGCGTCCTATTTTATTCACTCACTGCATATAATGATGCATTCATCCAGCGTCTATTCACTCATTGCATAAAAGAAGGCATACTCCCTCTCCATACCTCCCAACTGTCCCCAATTTTCAGGGATGTCCCTGATTTTGCCTTAGAATTTTACTCTGTCCCTCCTACAATTTTCCATGGCTAAACAGTGGGGATTGTGAGTGCAAAATAATGTCAAACATTACAGTTACGGACTTGTTCTTCTTTAGAAAATGCATTTTGCATTAAGCTCCATATTCTACCAGCTTTCTGGGTGGATATTTCAAATTTTTAAGATGTGTCCTTGATTTTGGTCCTTTGTTCCTGATTTTTTTAAGCCTTAAGTTGCCCCTGATTTATGAGGCAGGAGGTTGACAAGTATGCTCCCATCCCTTTGTTACTTGTCTTCTGGACTAAAAGTGACTGCGTCTCAGTCTGTTACTCAGTCTGCACTCAGGTGCCCCCAGGGGCTTCTGCACTTGACCTGTGCTGCACGCTCCCTGTCCTGTCCCCATGCCTGTCCTCAGCCTGTGGCCGCTCATTCCTGTCCCAGTGGGCTCCTCATTGGTAGGCCAAGATGGCATTTTTGAAACTGGAGCAGGTTCATGCCAAATCCCTGTCTCTGCATATGATGTGCTTGCCAAATCAGAGTCACATTCTGAATCTGATTGGGCAGCACTAAGGTTTAAATTAAGATGGGCAGTGAAGGAGTGGCAAGACAAGTAAGTGTGTCAGCGCATCAGCAGAGTACCAGAGTTGGGAGCAGAGCACAGCACCAGCGTGGTCTTGAGTGTGGTCTATCCACCATCAGCGCAGAGGACCAGCAGGTCAGCCAGAGATAGAAGGTTGTCATCTGGTCCAGTCAAGGAGAAGAGAGGAAGCCACAAGCCAGAGGAGGAGGACTAATAGGAGGGACCAGGAGGGCTGAAGATGGCATGGCAAATTGTCCCCAAGAAGCAGCAGAGTAGTCACCCACCAAGGCAGAAGAAGGCAAGGCATCAGCGAGGAGTTGGAGGGAGATTCCATGGGGTCAACTGTCAATTGTCGAGGTGAGGAGGAGGGAGAACTCTCTGAGTTGGAGGAGTGGTCCGTGGCACCCACCAACCGGTCACTGGTCAAGTAAAGTAAACTGGACTGGGAGGGCTGGGAGAGAGATCCCGGCACCAGGCTAGCTGTGCAGAGCCAAGAAGAAGCCAGTGAGTAGAGCAGAGGGTAGCAGGGCACTCAAAACGACACAGGGAACCAGCCATGCCTAATATTCCAGCCCAGATTCCAGGACACCGACTGCCTAGTCGGTTATTGAATGGGACGGTGGGAATGAGTTAGTGGGAGCAGCGAGTTGTTGACTGAGACAAGGCCATGCGGCATGCCATGGTTTATTTCCCAGTTTATTTATTTTATTGAAGCTCAGATAGGGATTCCCACAGGCTGTGTGGAAGGTGTGCTGGTGGCCCCGGCTGGTGGAGTTCAGTGCATAGGAACAGCAAAGCAAAGTATCCAGGCAGAATCTGAATTTAATTGTTGTATGTAGATAAAAAAGTCTACTCTGCTGTTATTGGGACAATTGTGAATATAAAATCTGCATCATAGTCCGGGATCACAGTCTATCACTGTCCTGATGGAATGTTGCCGGGAATGTTGCTTTGCAGAGACTGTGCTATTGTTAATATAAGTAATAACGCAGACCACACTGTACTTTAATGTTTATTACAGTGATCCTATCTTATCTGTCAAACCTGTAAAGCAAAACCTTATTTGTCTGTTGCATAATGTTTTATTGGCCATCTGTGTTAGTGTTTGAGTGGTCTGCCTCTGGCTAATTGCCTGCGCTGTCTTGCTTCTCCCCAGTGAAGTAAGCTGTCCGTTTATTTTATTTGTCTCCAACACTAAGGTGGATACCAACACTTTTTCAGGTTAAATGTTCCTGTATTCAGTGGTTGACTGCAGAGTAGGACATTTATTTTAAAGAATCTTACATTTTATGAAAGCCATTTTTTATCCATCTATTAAGTTGATGTTATAAGGCCCCTATATATTTCGTGTTCAAGATAGTTTTATTTGTCTTAAAATTTGTACTTGGAATGTAAAACAAACTATATTTAAGTGCCAATCCATAACTAAATACAAAAGATTTGCACACTTTAGGAGATGCATTTAATTTGAATATCCTTTACTGAATTGTGTCCATTGCCCTTAGCTTTACATGGCCTGGTTTGTAAAATTCAGATTCTCAATTTGTAGTTCTTGAGGACTTCTGCTCTAGGAAGCAGACAGCTATATAAATGTGCCGACCCAAGTATGAATCCAACCACCACAATAAACAAACCATGTAACCTTGAGCTTCACTTCTGTGTAATTACTATGTGATGTACTGTATGGTATTATTTGGAATGTCTGTACTATTTGAACAGTCAACACTTACTGGATGCAACATTAATTGCAGCTGGTTGAGTCTCAGCAAGTATGTCACAAGCTGGTGTTCTGGGGCTGGTATAGTATGGGTGGTTAGGTGCTGATCTGGCAGGTACATTGAAGTACAGGTGATGCAGGTAATGTAGTGCTGACAGAATGTTACAGACAGTTGAGTGGAAGGAGTGCATTACTGACAGCTGGTTTGGTACTGGTCACAGATACGTTGCAGGCTGGTCAGGTGCACTGAGGGTAGGCACTGGTATATTGCATGCAAGTGACCTGTAGTTGGCACAGGTACATAATGTGGAAATGCAACAGGAGCGTGATTTCTTTAGGCCAAAAACAAGGAAAGGGTCATTTTGAAAAGTGCACATGAGCATGGGTACCACTTTTTATAGAGTGTGCCACCACCGGGATTTGATAGTGTTGGCATTGTTCAGCTTATCCTGATAACAGAAGTCAGCTGGGGCAGGGTGCAGCCGCCCACTGGCTGAGGTGCGAGCAAAGAACATACATTAGGGTAACAGTCCATTGTGCTGTGTGGTCCAGGTGCTAATTGTTTTAAAGTTAACGGCATCAACACCCTCTCACTCCTCCTTCCCACTGCGTGCTGGCTGCCCACACCTACACTCCCCAATGGCACCCAGCATTAAATTAAACCCTCCCACTCCCTCCCTGCATGCTGGCCACCCTGCACCCTCCATTCCCCCAGCACCAGGCATCAAATTCAACCTCCTCCTCCCCTCCCTCCCACTGCATGCTGGCTGCCCCACACCCTCTGTTCCCCACCAGTGCCTGGCATCAAATTAAACCCTCCTGCTCCCTCCTACTGTGTACTGGCCACCCCAACCCTCTGATCCCCACTGGCACCCAGCATTAAATTAAACCCTCCCGCTTCCTCCCATTGCATGCTGGCTGCCCCACACCCTCTGTTCCTCCACCAGCACATGCCATCAACAAGCAAGCAAACATTCGGCATTGACAAATGCTTGTTTTATACTGCTTCAATAATTTTTGCTTCCTTTTTGGGGGGAGGGAGTTAATGCATCTCTTTTACCTTTCTGCCATTTGAACTGGCCACAAGTAAGTAGTGTGGGGGGTTGGGGAGAAAACAGTGTCTGTCCTGTATTGCAACTGAGGTCTCTCTCTCTCTCTCTCTCTCTCTCTCTCCCTTCCCTACTCCCAAGTAGTACAAGGTAGCCTTTCTCTTGCTTATTTATTTTTATTATTAATATCTTTGTTTGCACAGTAATTTCAGCAGTTTAATATCTAATTTGGTACTGCAGGGAGAAAAAGAGAGAGAGAAGTAACTTTCTGGATCTGAAACTTTTGGCAGTTCTATCCTCTCTGCTACACCCAGTGGTATACAGCAGCTTTAAACAATGATTACAATCACAGATTTAAAAAACATGCTGCATTTCTGTTACTGTCCTGTACAGGTGCTGTGTGAAACTGCATTGTTCCAAAGTAGCAGCAACCACATACATTTTGATACATCAGGTAGGCAAGGGACATGAAAAACGTTATGCATGCGTGGACCAAGTAGATTAAGATGCACAACGTAATGCGTATTAAATGCTGTTATCTTAACTACATGGCCAACATCAATGTTAGAGCAGTACTTGATGTATGTCACTCCTTATTTCTTGGGCCTTACTTTGCTTGCCTGATTTCTTTGTCAATGGCAAACTACTACAGTAGAGGCAGCAAATAACCCATTTCAGTCAGTCATAGTGGGACTCATGGATCAATAGCCACTCACTTATATTCCACTTCGGGAAACAGTCGGATGTATGAGTTCTGTTTGTCAGTTCAGGACAAGGACACAAAAAATCAAACTTTTATTTTCACTTAAATGCCTGGAACAGTTCTCTTTTTTTTTGGGGGGGGGGAGGTATTTTTCTTTTTTTTTTAAAAAGGCTGTAAAGCTAAAAAAGCAGGTCTCTTATAACATACAATATAAAGTGACCGAGCACCTCTCTTTGCCTTACTCCCAAGTGGTAGAAGGTAGTCTTTTTCCTGGCTTATTTATTTTTATTATTCATATCTTTGTTTGCAGAGTAATTTTAGGAGAGAGAGAGAGAGAGAGAGAGAGAGAAGAGAGAGAGAGAGAGAGAGAGACTTTCTGGATTTAAAACATTTGGCAGCTCTGTCCAGTCTGCTCCACCCAGTGCCATACAGCTTTGGATAATGATATTATTAGCCTGTGCATGGAAACAGCTTTAGAAATATACATTTTGCACATACGATCAGGGTGTTACTTTGTTTCCCTTTTTTTCCTTAGGGAGCTCAAGGAACATAAACTATCAATCAGTTTCACTGAGCACCAGGCAGGTACTTCTGTTCTGCTACAAAACTTAGTATTTTCCTGAGGTAAAACTTCATACATGACATTCCAAACCGTAATACCAACACAATCTGAGATGTCTGCCCAATCAGGTACATTAAGTAATGGATAACAAAACATGTCTATAGCATTCACAACATTAAATGCAGCAGATAATTACCGAAGTAGTACATTAAGAAGAACGGTAGACAGAAACCATGATGACTTGACTGAAAGGGATTGCCAATTTCTACCTGTGATGCGTTTTTTTAATTGTCAGTATATGCTACATATGCATTCCCTGTGCACCTCTGCTCTTCCAAACTGTGTGAACAGACACCTATAGGAGACAACAATTTCCAATACAATGATCTGTTTCTGAGCTCCGCTGTTCTTCTACGCTGTGCAAACAGCCATAGGAGACAAAGATCTCAGCCAACCTTTCATTGTACAAACGTCTTCTCTTCAAGGGAGTTCCCCACCCACAAAAAGGTACTGATCCCGTTCCTCCCACATAGGAGTTAGATAGATAGATAGATAGATAGATAGATAGATAGATAGATAGATAGATAGATAGATAGATAATGAAGAAATTGCAGCAATGGTACATGTAAAACAGTGTCTGACAAATGACATGATAAAACAGTGTAATGTGACTCACAGGTAGAATGGAGTGTGATGCTGGAGCACTCAGCCAATGCCTGTGAATTTTCTCGAAGAATTTTGATGGGTTTGCTAGTGGAATAAATGTTGATCATTGGGAATAATATAAACATAAGGAACATAATGGCAGTAAAAGAAACCTACAGCTGTAATAGCTGCAATGGAAATGTATGGTAATAGTGCACAGCAGCTGGTAAGCATGCAGTGATCTAGCATCTCGGCATGCAGACTTGATCAGGAGGGTTTTGTTTTGGAATATTTTTATGGCACATCTCACTTCACAAATTTTTAGCTCTGCACTAAATATAGATGAGATCTTTGAAGTGTAAAAGTGATACAGTGCCAGTACAAGAAACAAAGTGACAACATACTGTTACATTGCATATTTAGAGCATCATGCACTGAGTACAGGAAACAGTTAACAGTAGAATGCTTGTATTCCTTTATAATGAATTGGGCACGAGCATAAGATGTAAACAACATCACAGGAATATGAACTTACATGTCTGTTGCAATGTAAGCATTGTCCCCAACATCGTAAGGTACACGATTTGAATAAATCGTGTTTTCTCCTGTTTAATAGACAAAGTGATGATCGTGAGAATCTCAGTGAGATTAATTGGCACCATGTACCCAGATCCTACTGTCTTTAGCCAATACTGTAAACCACAACCATTGTTCCCCATGGAGGACACCAGTTGTTTACTGTCGTAATGATCGTGAAGAGGACAAATGGTTACTTGTAGTAATTTGCACCTGAAAAATGAGTATATTATGCAATTTTTATGATTATTATGAATTAATGAGCATTTGTCTATATATAGGACTACATAGGGAAGATGTAATGTCCATGGGACAGTGTCTATTTTCAATTACTGTATTGTGTGAAGCACTGAGAGGGCTAATGTTGTAGGCACGGTGGTAACTTGCTGTCTGATTCGGGGTGGGGAGTTATACTGACTTGCAGGACACAGTTCACTTATTTTGTTTTTGCTACACTCCACACCTGTCAAAGTGGTTATCAAACCACACATGTATCTGATAGAAAAACCTTCTGCTGTGGTGCTGCAGTTGTGAACATTTTGTATGACTTCCATGACTCTATGGCCATTTTAGACCCTGGCCCAGATATTCAAACTGCACCAGGCTGTGGCGCAAGCTTGGGCACAGCTCAACTTGGCTGCGCAGGGGTGTGGACTGGGCGATATTCAACGGAGCTGCGCCATGGCTCAGCAGCATTGAATATCACACCCTGGCCACCCGCAGTGTGCATGGCGCAGTGGCACTGTGCCATCACAAGTGGCCAGAGTGGAGCATGGGGATGCGCTAGCACAAGTTCCATTGCGCTATGCACAGCAACTGCGATATTCAAAACTTGACATGCAAATGGGGCCAAAATGTATGCAAGGTGCAAATGGGGTCATTTGCATGTCATTATATTCATTGCATGCAGGTGCACTGATCCCGGCGACTTGCTCTCTGGTGCCCTGCCAGGCAGCAGAAGTTGGGGACTGATGCCCCCCTGCAGCTGCCAATGTGCTCCACAGCCCGATTGCGGGCATTTGAAATAAAATAAAGACAAATTATGTCCAATATCCCTGGTGGTCCAGTGGACCGCTATGTGCCTAATTGTATGCATTTGAAATAAATAAATATCTCTAACCTCTCTGGTGGTCCAGTGGACCACTGTGTGCTCGATCGCAGGCATTTGTAATCAAAACTAAAAATATGTCCAATATCCCTGGTGGTCTAGTGGTACCCCTCCCACCCGCCCACTGGGCCCCACTTCCCCTGGTCAGGCTGACGGCAGCAGCACCACACCTGCCTGCCGCCCGCCCGACGACACCGTCAGTGGGGCTGTACACTATTGGTCCACAGCATGAGCCAATGGGCGTGCAGCCCATACCGTACTACATTCCAGATGTGAATGGGGATCCCATTCACATATCTGGAATGTCTGTGTACTACGGGCCCATTGGCTCACGCGGACCAATAGGTACAGCCTACTGATGGTGTCAGTCAGTGGCACGGCGGCAGGCAGGTGGGGTGCTGCGCCCGCTGGCTGACGGGAGTGGGGCAGTGGGCCAGTGGTGGTGGGGAGGGGATTACCAGCAGACCACCAGGATATTGACACATTTTAGTTTTGATTACAAATGCCCGTGATCGGGCACACAGTGGTCCACTGACCTCCATGGAGGTTAGAGTATACTTTATTTATTTCAAATGCCTGCTATCAGGCACATAGTGGTCCCTGAACCACCAGGGAGGTTAGGATATTATTTATTTATTTCAAATGCCTGCAATTGGGCACACAGCAGTCCACTGGACCACCAGGAGGGTAGGGATATTATTTATTTATTACAAATGCCCGTGATCGGGCACACAGCGATCAATGGACAACCAGGGATATTGGACATAATTCTTCTTTATTTTTTCCAGATGCCTGTGATCGGGCTTGGGGGCACCACCAGGTGCAGCGAACTCAATTGGCCTGCCAGAGTGGCAGCTGCCATGTTGTGCCCTGCAATGCGGCGGCTCACACTGTGGGTGGCCATCAGTTGTTCTTTTTTTTGGATCAACTTTGTGCTGGCATAGGTAGGGTCTAGCATACATGGCTCTGCACATTCTGGGCTGAATATCGGGCTGTGCAGGGGTATGCATGGGCCGCCCCCCCTGCGCCTGCATACATTACTGATGCGCTCTGGTGCATCGGGATTTGTGGCATCCACTTTTCCCTTTTGAATATCGCGCCAGGGCACATCAGTGGGTTGTGCATGGTGCAACACTGTTGCGCTGCATGCAACCCTTTTGAATATCTGGGCCCTTGTATACATTATTCAATCCAATCACCGAAAACCTTTGTGCCTTGGAATCTGCCGCTGCATTACTACATACAGTTATACAAATCAATTTCATTACTCTTCTCTGACATTGGCTAGCACACTTAATTTCATGTAGCCACCACCTTCCTGCTTTTCTCATAGATCAAGCAAACAATATACATTCACTAACATTTACAGCACAATGCACTTTGCATATAAAATGAAACCCTTACAACCCCATCAAATCACAATGCAATGCTAAACTTGATGTTACAGACTCCCAGCTACAGCTGCTAGACTTTCTGTCTCTCAGACGAATTATTTTACATCCTTCCCAAGTAATACACAACTCCTAAGCCTAGCAAGTACGTGTTACAACCATGTCACATTCACATGGCAACCTCTTATGCCTCAACATATTTTTCGGACCTTGGTGATGTCATGGATCACATCACATCACCAACATTCACTGCTGAAGGAAAATTATCACTAACATTCCTTATACTCCTACTATAATACACTAATAAGGAAGTTAGTCTCCATGGGCAGCAAACTATCTGTTATACTATCCATGCAATGTGCTGGTTTTGGACAAGACAGTTCCTGCAAAACCTGTGTCATGATGACATTACTTTGCTGTCATGTCACGGTAGGTGCAACTTTCTGTTCCTGGATGTTAAGCTAGATCACAAACACTGTATATCCCAATGTTTCCTATGTCTGTGCATCACCTACATTTACATTCAGTACTGCACTATGTAGGTGGTTTGATTGTTCCTTACCTAAAAGTTTGATGTTACATTTCTAATACGTTTACTCAGAGCTGGATTCTTGTGAAATATGATTCACTGATTACTGTTTCCCAACAATGAAATATTGGAAGTGTTTGTGTTGGGGGGCTACAAGTACATTTATAATCTCCTGTTAGTAGCCACATAATATAGATCTTAATGTCATGGTCATATTTAAATGCACTCAGTAGTTTATTTATTTATTCTTTGTTAACCGGGTAAGGCCCACTAGGCACAAGTGCCCTCATTCAGGGGTGACCCGGGGGCTTTATGCTTTATGCATAATACTAACATACTAACATACTAACATACTAACATACTAAAATGCCAGCAGAATAGACCTAATGGTCTTTCATGTCTGCTCATTTGGTCAGCCCCACCCTGGGTGCTGACCTTGCTATCCCCTCACCTTCTCTGGCTTCTCCTTCCCAGTTCGGATATTCTTGCTGCATTGGATTTTGCTTCCAGAACCCTTCCCCTGTACCTGTCCCACCCCCTCTTGAACCCCTCCACTGTCTCTGCCTCCACCAGCCCCCTAGGTAGTGCATTCCATGGCTCCACCACCCTCTCAGTGAAGTAGCACCTCCTCCTTTCTCCCCTGAATCTTCCCCCCTCCAGCTTCCACCCATGCTTACTTTATCTTAATATTATTTATTTATTTCAATGTACTGCACAAGTTTCACCATGAAACACATACTATGTTGCTAAGCATTATTAATTATTAATTATTAATTATTATTAAGCATTATTAATTATTAGCCACCACAACATTTTTATTTCATATGGGGTACATTATATACTTTACTGCTTGTGCTAACCAGAGCTAACCAGGTCCATCTTGTAAATGAGCTTGCTCAACGATGTTCGCCTGGATAAAAAAAGATTTTGATTGCTTGATTGATTGATTGTTTAGCCATTTGGAGCATGAATTTTCCAATTTGCAATCTAGAGTACTTTCAATTTACATTTCCTTGGCTGTCAATGTTTTATTTTCCTGATACTTAATTTCCTTAACACAAATCAGTTACATTTTTTTTTATTGTTCGTATAATGACGGTTCGTTCTCCCAGAAGTTTGTATGGGTAGTCATATCAGATTACCTAAAGGTGGGCAAGCAATGTGAGAGGGCAGCAAGGAGGGCTGGGAGGATACTGGGATGCATAGGGAGAGGCATCACCAGTAGAAAACAGGAAGTTATTATCCCTCTGTACAGACAGCTGGTGAGACCCCATCTGGAGTACTGCGTGCAGTTCTGGAGACCCAGTCTCCGCAAAGACATAGACAGGATGGAAGCTGTCTAGAGGAGGGCAACTAAAATGGTGCAGGGTCTGCACCAGAAGACATATGAAGAGAGACTTAAGGAGCTAAATATGTATAGCCTCGAGGAAAGGAGGGAGAGGGGGGACATGATAGAAACTTTCAAGTACCTCAAGGGAATCAACAAAGTCCAAGAGGGTAGCATCTTTCAAAAAAAGAGGTGTGCAAGAACAAGGGGGCACAATTTGAAGATAGAAGGTGGCGCCTCAGAGGTAATTTAAGGAAGTATTTTTCACAAGAGAGGGTTGTGGATGCATGGAGCGGCCTTCCGGAGGTAGAAGACTTGGTTTGCTGACCAAGGCACCTAGCTTCACCTGAGCTCTTTCCTCTAAGACTGCTTGAAAGGCAGAGTGAAAACTTACCAGACCAAGGAAAAGGATTAAGACTTAGTTTGGCTAAGCAGATTTACTGTGTGGTGGTGTTTTTATTTTTTACTCACAGGGATTGCTACTGTTTGTTGCTAACATTTCATTGCTTTATTTTTCTCTGATTCAAATTGTTGTTGCTGGTATACCTTCTTCTGCATTATTACAAGGTGTGCCTACAGGTGTGTGCTAACAGATTACTCCTGTAATCTTCTGATTCAAATTGTCTTTTGAAAGGTATATCTTCTGTTACTGCTTTATTTTCTCTGTAGCAAAGTGTTTCTTACAGGGTATATCTTCTCTGAAATTACTGTATTACAGGTGGAGCTTACCTTTTGTGACTTTTTATCATTGGGCTAAGCAAAATTACTGTTTGACACTGTGTTTTATTTTATTCTTGTTTGTTGAAAAGGTTTGTTGTCTCAGAGGTGTTTCAGTCTCCTTCTCACATTGAAGGAGCTAATTCTTTCCTCCACAGCTCTTCCAAAGGATTAGGTGTGTATGTGGGGGTGGAGCTGGCAAACTGTCAATAATTTCCAACAGAAAGAAGGGTTAAAAAGTCAGGTTAGTTGATATCTTGGAGGTAGAAGACTTGGTTTGCTGGCCAGGCACCTAGCTTCACCTGAGCTCTTTCCTTCTAAGACTGCTTGAAAGGCAGAGTAGAGAAACTTACCAGAGCAAGGAAAAGGATTAAGACTTAGTTTGGCTAAGCAGATTTACTGTGTGGTGGTGTTTTATTTTTTACTCACAGGGATTGCTACTGTTTGTTGCTAACATTTCATTGCTTTATTTTTCTCTGATTCAAATTGTTGTTGCTGGTATACCTTCTTCTGTATTATTACAAGGTGTGCCTACAGGTGTGTGCTAACAGATTACTGCTGTAATCTTCTGATTCAAATTGTCTTTTGCAAGGTATATCTTCTGTTACTTCTTTATTTTTCTCTGGAGCAAAGTGTTTCTTACAACGTATATCTCTCTGAAATTATTACAAGTGGTGCTTTACAGGTTTTACAGTTTTATCTAACATTAGGATAAGCTTTCAGGGTTACTGCATTTGTTGTTGACTGATTGTTTCTGCTCTTACCTCCTTGTTCTTTTGTCCGTGGTTCTTCTTTTAGGCAGAGGAAGGGCCCAGCCAACCACCCCATGCTACACTCCTTTATAGGGTACCACAGTTGTGACATTTCCTGTGGCAGAGCAGGAAGGGGCAGATCAGTGGGGCCCCACAAGGTGATCTCATTTACAGGGCACTAGTAATTTAACTTGTTATAACAAGTTAAACAAAGCACAATTAAACCATTACTTGCATTTTTTTCCTTTTTTCCTTCTAATTACTCTGACTAGGTTACAAACCCAGCAACTTATTTGGAATGGATTTCATTAACTGCAGGTACTGTGGAACAATTTTCAGAAGGACAGTCTTACAGGATTTAGGACACTGTCCTACATGCTGGGCCTTTGGAGATCTTAGGGCTCAGCTCCGGGCAGCATGGGCAGAGATTGCACATCTCAAATTTCATATTGAAGAGGAAATACATTATAAGAACCACCCGCCATTTCCCCAGCATCCAACAGAAAAACCTCGACCGCAGAGGGTAGTTGGTCCAGGAGGTTGGCAGGTGGTTAGGAGGAGCAAATCAGGTGCCCCATCACTCTCTGCTCTCCAACACATTACCTCCAAAAACCATATAAACACTACAAACAGGTATCTGCCTCTATCTCTGAAATCAAATAAAGAGGCAGAAGACACTGCAGAGCAGGACACTGCGGCACAGGAGCTAGCACAACAAAACTCACCCAAATCAGGAACCAAAACAAAACAAGCACAAAGGAAATCCAAAAAACTTCTGATCATAGGAGACTCCATGATTCGGGGAGTTGATACCCATCTCCAGCCAGGGTGATGGTCAGATGTCTCCCAGGTACATCAGCATGGAGAGACACTGACCGCATTACTACATTGTTCACAAAGCAGGAGAAAACATTGATGTCCTAGTACACATAGGGACTAATGATCTGCCCAGCCGGTCAGTTGTGGAGACCAAGGAACACCTGACTAGGCTGGTGACAAACTATCATCTATTTCGTCCGCATCTCCTTCTCTGAGATCCTGCCAGTCTGGGAGAGAGGAGCAGATGGACGGAAGGTCAGAGAAGGGGAGATAGGGGAGCTAAACACATGGCTCAAGGACTGGTGCCAGGAAAAGGACACAGATTTGTAGGGAACTGGCAACAGTTCTGGGAGCGAGATTCTTTAAATTTGATGGACTGCATCTGACTAAAGGAGTCAGTGCATTGGGGCAGAAGTTTGATGTCTTTGCAGAATATTTAAACTAGCAAATGGGGAGAGGTGCAGCACCTCATCGTCGAATGGAAGAACACCCCTCCCCTCAGCTAGTGGTCAAACAGGAATTCAGCATGTTTGCCGTTCATTTGCATCACCAGGTAAAAAAAAATGTTTGTCTCCCCATACGACGCACAGGGGTAATGCCAAACTTCACCCAACAACTAACACACTAAAATCTGGCCAATGGAAAATCATGTACATAAATGCTCACAGCCTGGGAAATAAGATCCCAGACCTGTAGGCAATAATGTCAGAGGCTAAACTGGACATAGTAGCAATTAGTGAGACGTGGTTTACCAGTAACCACACTTGGAGACTTCAGTACCTGGCTATGTATTGTTCAGAAGAGACCGAGGTGCAAAAAGGGGGAGGTGGCCCTGTATGTTAATGAAAATATCAAAGCTACAGAAATTCAGAATACACATAAGGAGCCAGAAGAACTGTGGGTCACCCTGGAAACAGGAAATGGGACAGCCATAAGAACTGGGGTTGTCTACAGGCCCCAGACCAGAGGAGGACATAGACACATTACTGTTAGAAGATATACAAAACATGACAGCTAAAGGGAGGTTCTGATAATGGGAGACTTCAACATGCGGATACAGATTGGTCAATACCAGCAGGAACATCTGCCAGAACTAGACTCATAGTGGATTCCCTGCAGGGGAGGGCCTCAAACAACTGGTACAGCAACCCACAAGAGACAGGGCTATCCTAGATCTAGTACTGACTAACAAAGAAGGGATCACAGATCTCACGTAGAAGGTCACCTGGGGCCAGTGACCATCACATGGTATGGTTCAATTTGGCTACTACATCTAAATCATCCCATTCCAAGGCAAAAATATGGGACTTCAGAGGAGCTGACTTTGATAAGATGGCCAACAGAGTTAAGCTAGCCCTGGCAAAAATAAACACAAGTGAGGGGGTACAGACAAAGTGGGCAAGCATTAAGGATGCAATACTTGAAGCAACATCCCATTGTGTTAGACAGAAAAGGAAGTGCAAAAGAAGAAGGAAACCACTTTGGTTCTCAAATACAGTAGCAGAAAAGGTCAGAGCCAAAAGGCTGGCCTTCAGGAAATATAAGGAACACAGCGGGATGAAGATAGAGAGGCATACCAAACTGCCCTAAGGGAAGCAGGTAAGGCAGTAAGGCAGGCAAAGTCCCAAACTGAGGAAACACTACACGAACAGTAAAGAAGGTGACAAGACTTTCTATAGATACATTAGTGAAGGAGAAAGTCCAGAGGTATTGCTAAGCTTAATGGAGAAAAGGGAGCATGTGAGGAGGAGGACCCTGTAAAGGCATCTATCCTAAATAGATACTTTTGCTCAGTATTTACTGAAGAGAAGGTAGGGCAGGGCCCACAGCTCAGCATCATGGACACAGGGGGAGGGAGGATCACTCCTTCACAAAGAAAGGGTCCTACAAGAGCTTGCTAAACTCAGGGTGGATAAGGCAATGGGACCTGATGGCATACATCCCAGGGTACTTAAGGAGCTAAAGGAGGAACTAGCAGAGCCATTAGCAGAATTGTTTAGTGAGTCTCTGAGCACAGGAGAGGTCCCAGAAGACTGGAGACGGGCTCATGTGATCCCGCTCCACAAGAGTGGTAGCAGGGAGGAGGCGGGGAACTACAGACCGGTCAGTCTTACCTCAGTAGTGGGCAAGATTATGGAGGCACTCCTTAAGGAAAGGATAGTGCAACACCTGGAATCCATAGGGGCACAGGATCCAAGACAGCATGGGTTTACAAAAGGAAGGTCCTGTCAAACTAATCTCATAGATTTCTTTGACTGGGTAACCAGAGTGGTGGACCAAGAGGAGCAGTTGATGTCGCCTACCTTGACTTCAGCAAAGCTTTGACACTGTTCCACATAGAAGATTGATAAATAAGCTGGGTAGGCTTGGGGTGGGTCAGAAGTTGGTCAACTGGGTGGCAAACTGGTTGACGGCAGAAAACAGAGAGTGGTGGTAAATGGCATACAGTCAGAAGAGATGCAAGTCACAAGTGGGGTACCTCAGGATCAGTCCTGGGGCCAGTCCTCTTCAACATCTTCATTAGTGACCTTGCAGATGGACTAGAGGTAAGGCTTGTCTGTTTGCAGATGACACTAAGATCTGCAACAGAGTAGATGATCCAGATGGGGTGAGCAGAATGAGAAGAGATCTGGATAAACTAGCAGAATGGTCAGAAGAGTGGCAACTGGGATTTAATGCAAAGAAGTGCAAAATCATGCACATAGGGAAGAGAAACCCTGAAGCCACCTATAGGCTGGGAGGAGTTGCTAGCAGTCACAAAGGAAGAAAGAGACTTGGGCATCATCATCACTGATGACCTAAAATCATCAAGCAGACCTCTAAAGCAGTAGGTAAGGCTAAGGGGTGTTAGGGTGTATTAGTAGGGGTATCACAAGTCGTAAGAGGGAGGTAATAATCCCACTGTACAAGACACTGGTTAGCCCCATCTGGAGTACTGTGTGCAGTATTGAGGCCACACCTTCACAAGGACATTAACCAAATTGAGGCAGTCCAGAGAAGGGCAACCAAATGGTGCATGGACTGCATCAGAAGACATATGAGGACAGATTAACGGAGCTCAATATGTATACCCTTGAGCAAAGGAGGAGAGAGGTGATATGATCGAGGCATTCAAACACCTTAGGGCATAAACAAGGTGAAAGAGTCTAACATGTTTAAATATAAGAAAAACAGCAGGACAAGAGGACACAGCATGAGATTAGAGGGAGGCCGATTAAGGGGGAATGTGAGGAAATTCTTTTTCACAGAAAGGGTGGTGGATGCATGGAATGGCTTACCACAAGAAGTGGTGGCTATGAATACAGTGCAGGACTTCAAACAGGCATGAGATAGGCATAAGGGAGCAATACAAATGACTATGAATAGATAGGCCACTGACAGAGCAAAGGCCGATGGCACATTTTAAGGTAGAAAAAGAAATGGGCAGACTGGATGGGCCTTGCGGTCCTTATCTGCCGTCAACTTCTATGTTTCTATGTTTCTAGGTTGTGGAGTCAAAAACAGTGGTGAAATTCAAGCATGCATGGGACAGTCATAAGGCAATTCTAGGGGGTTGGGGTAGGAAGAAGTAGGCTGCAGCCTAGGATCTGCAGCTTATCCATTAGGTAGGGAAATGGGCAGACTGGGTGGGCCAGGTGGTCCTTATCTGTTGTCAAAATCTATGTTTCTATGTTTCTGTTGTGGAACTTTTCCATTCACTATGTCTCTCTCTACTAGCATGACTATTGGTTCCATATTTGTTCAGGAATCTATCTTATAATGCCAATATCTTGACATTTACCTCACCTCATGAAAAACTATAAAATGCTGTTATCTTACATAACTGGCCAACATCAGTTTTAGACAGGCAGTTGTTTACTGTTTTGCAGTTGTACATCCACTGAAGTGGTCACATGTGGGGGTACAGAACAGAATGTGTCTTTTCTGTATTGTGTCTGAGCAGCTCTCTCTCTCTTTACTCCCTATTATTAATTCTTCATCACATACTTCTATTTGACATTATTACATGTCTCCTGTGGTAAAGCAGAATGCATGTCTGTCTTTAATTAACGTGCTTATATACCCACATTCGGTCTTGCATTGACAGGCGAGAAATAAAAAAAAAAAAACTATATACAGCCAAAAGACTCAAGTGAACAAACTTATTTCTTTACGTTATGGCATTCAATATTACATCTTGTTGATGCTCAGGTACAGGTAGTACAGTTAGTAGTACATGGCAAATGATCTCTAATCATGTATAAATACGGTAATTAGTTCACATATGGGGGTGTCAGAGATAGCATTTAAAAAGAAAAAGGAAAACACAAGATTCCAGTGAACAAACTTATTTATTTACATGGTACCTTTCAATATTACCTTTGGTTGGAGATCAGGTACAGGTAGTACTGTGAAAATCAGCTCTACTAAAGTAAGTCTGAATTCATAGCACTGAGGGGTTGCCTGTGACTGAGGTTTCAAATGCAAAGGTTCCTGTGCTACATTTCCAGGAAAAGCAGCCAGAATCACCGCTGTGAGTTGCCTTATAAAGGGACAGCATATTTATGCCTCTGAGTTTTGTTTTTACTTTCCACTATAAATTACTGTACATATAAAATGCCGTTACCTTACATACCTGGCAAACATCAATTTTAGAGAAGTACTTGGTAAATGTTTTACATTTCTGTAGCCACTCAGACAGTCTACATGGGGGAGGGGTTAGGGGGAGAGAGACTGTGTCTTTTCTTTACTATAAATACGTCTCTCTCTTCTTACTCCCACTGGTATAAAGGTGCCTTTGTCTACTCTGTTTGTTTTATTAAGGTTATTGTTGGTTGCAGCAATTGAAGCAGGTTGCTAGCAAAGTCGGTAGCAAAGGGAAACGGACATAGACAGAGAGAGAGAGAGAAACAGAAAAGACAGAGAGAGAGTTAGTTTATTGAGTTTCCAACGTTCACCAGCTCTCACCTCTCTGCCACACCCAGTGACATACATCAATTTGAAACAATGCTGTTAGCAGCCTGCAAGTAGGGGAAAGCTGATAGGAAAAGTAGGAACAGTTTTATTTTTTAAAGGCTTACACCAAAGAATCCATTACTGTTACAATGCAAAAACGGACAATTAGCTGGCACCTCGATCCTGTACAAAATACAAACTGTTTCTTATCCTACCATTGCGAAGCACATCGAGTAAGCCTTGTAGACAGCATCACTTCATGGGGGGGATACATTTATTTTACCTTTCTGCCACTCAGACTGGCCACAGGTATATATGGGGGAAAGGGGAGAGAAAGAGAGAGAGAGACAGATAGAGTCTGTCCTGTTTTGCAACTGAGCATCTCTCTCTCTCGCTTCCCTACTCCCAACTGATAGAAGGTGGCCTTTCTCTTCCTTATTTATTTAACATCGTCATATTCAAAGCAGTAAAATTGCATATTTGGCTATTTAAAAAAAAACCCAGAATAAATGCATGCATAAAAAAGTGAAAAGCTAGGGTGTGACTAGCACTGCATAGTCTGCACAGCTGTAATGTTACTTTGGATACAGCCTCTGTCCTCTCACCATGTCACTCCCGGTTTTAGCAGGTCAGATGTCCATAAGCAGAGAGCAACTGACGTACATCCTGAAAACATAAAGATATCAAAGATACTGTACGACCTATGAAAATATTTACACAACTGGCCAACATCAGTTTTAGACAGGCAGTTGTGTACTGTTTCTAGTTGTACATCCACCAAAGTGACCACATGCTGGGGGGGGACAGACACAGAATGTGTCTTTTCTGTATTGTTCTGAGCAGCTCTCTCTCTTTTTCTCCCTATTATTAATTCTTCATCACATACTTCTATTTGACATTATTACATGTCTCCTGTGGTAAAGCAGGAATGCATGTCTGTCTTTAAATAACATGCTTATACCGACATTCCATCTTGCATTGACAGGGAGAAATGAAAAAACTATATACAGCCAAAAGACTCAAGTGAACAAACTTATTTCTTTACGTTATGGCATTCAATATTACATCTTGTTGATGCTCAGGTACAGGTAGTACAGTTAGTAGTACATGGCAAATGATCTCTAATCATGTGTATACATGGTAATCAGTTCATGTATATTTAAACACTTTGAAAACAAGTTATAATAATTTCATGTCAGACAGCAAGAATGCATTGTTTTCACATAAATGATCTATGTTTGAATTCTTGTTTTTGTTTTCACGCCAACCACAGTAAGTCACACACAATGTTCAGGATACGTTTGAAATTTCCTTTATTAATAATTAATATACATCGGAACAGTGCTTTTGTAATGCAATCACATTCGGCATGGTTGGCCTAGGGGGAGCAGGCAAGTGTTGCTGGATATGCATTTCATTCAGTCAGGGTTGAGGAAGTGGAAATGGGGCTCTTTTCATGCATGCTCTCACATCTAAGATGCCCTCTCCAGCCTCTTGGCTGCATCCTTCAGCTTTCCTACCAAATCCTGTAAAGGGAAACAACACAGAGCTTATTTAATCAGTTGTCTTACCAAACCCTGAAGCTGCACCGGCACCAAACTGAGTCCAAGAATGAAGAACAGACACAGGTAAAATGACAATCAAATTCAGAAAGTAAACATTTTACTTTCATAGTTCAATCAGAAATCGAACAGACTCACCACGAGGCGGGGGACGTGTTGATTGGCATTCGAACTCCATTGCTTACTCCTAAATTATAGTTATTTATACATGAATTACATCACAAGCTGAAAAATACTTAAGTATGTGTTTATAGGGGCTCGGAAACAAATTTTTATTTGATACAGTGAACACTTTCATTTGACATAGTAAAGACTTAAAATCACATTTTTAAGAACTCATGGGCTGTCTTTCCAGGACACTAAAAAGACACAATAAATAACAGAGCTGAGAAACGGTATTTATGGGCCAACAATTAACTCTGCTCAATAAGCAGTGCTTGAATGTAGAAATATGTTTTAAACAAACACACGTCACATTCTTAACATAGTAGACCCATATGTTATTGACAAATGAAACAAACTAGAGGGCTTTATAGGGTAGAACATAATCAGCTTGAATGAACCTGATACAGTATTACAACAATCCATACAAATTAATGTTTTATTCACATGCAGAAACAGATAATTTGCATTCTATTTTAGAGGCACCGTTGATTTGTTTAGATCATTTATGCTTCATCAAAAACTGTTAGATCAATTCTTTCAAACAAAGGGTTCACGGGTCTAGAAATGGGGATTCCAGAAAAATGCAAGGCAGCTTTGGGTATCACTCTTCACAGCAATGCAACATATTAAATAGCTGTTCTCTAAAAAAAAATACTTTACAATATTGCTATTAAATATTTTCTAAAACTTCAGGCTGCCACATATGAGACACATTATGCCCAACTGCCTATTAAAACCTTGTTGGAACAAATATGCCACAATTGTTTAACATGCTGAAATGTGCAGTGTCACCCACAAACTGTTTCCATAATTGGACGTTTTGTAGGGAACTTAAAAACAAATTATGGAATGAAATGATTCATGTGCTCAAGAAATGGGGATTCTGGAAAAATGCAAGGAGAGCTTTGAGATATCACTCGCCACAGGAGTACAATATTTTAAACAATTGTTCTTTACTTCACAATATTGCTATTAAATACTTTCTAGAACTTCAGACTGCCAAATATGGGATACATTATGTCCAATTGCCTATAAACCTTGTTGGGAACATGTGTGCTACAATTGTTTAATATGCTGAAATATGCAGTGTCATCCACAAAATGTTTCCATAATTAGATGTGTTGTAGGTATGAACTTGCAAACACATTAACAAATGAAATACACTTTTTTTTGCTACACCACCTGGTACCACTAACACAACAGGAGGGACATGTTATTGTGGTCCATGGCAGACTGGTATTCAACAGAACCTACAACAAAACAGCAAAATGTGCAGCTATACCAAACTGCTACATTGCACTTCAAACTGCATTCCACCTTTTAACATCTCCAAATTGTTTTGTGATGTCTCCACGTTTTAGGGGAAAATCAAAGGCTGCAGTAGAGTAGGTAAGTGCCATATTGTGACAGTGTCCAGCAGCTCCAATAAAGTTTGAGCTCACCTTTTCGACTGTGTTTCTGAGGGATTTCGGTCCCTTGCGTCAGTTCTTGAACCTGTTGCTGACCTGAGTTAGGAAAGCCTGATGATTTTCACTAAGTTTCTCTTCTCCGCCAGGGATGGGTAGCGATTCTGCTTGTAGAGTTCTTTCAGTGCATTTCAGGATTTCTCCTTGAAGCAGTAGATCATCTCCTCTCCATCCCAGATGGTCCTAGGAAGTGGGTATTTCCTCCTCAGCCTATACTTATCTACAGCTCCAAGAGCCCTACCCTGGGCTTTAAGTCTGGACTCCAGCGGTACAGGGCTGCTACCCCCCCACGCGTTGGTGTGCTGCACGCCATGGCATGCCAGATGTATCGGTAGGGAGGGGACAGAAATGGAAGGGATGCTCATAAAAAAATTAAATGCCCACTGTGATATAGTGCAGTGCTGCAATCCATAGGGATGACATGGGTGGATTGCTTTTTGGGGGAGGGTCAGGTGGAGGAAAAACAGTTCCATGGATGGAAAACATGATGTCATCCCTTTTCTACATGCAAAACGTCTGCAGGTCTCCGCCCATGCAGCCGTAAAAATGCTGGCTGCCATCACCACACTTCTGTTTTTTTCTGTTTTATTTGTATGTAGTCTTTTTCCACTTCCCTCTTCACACTTCCTAAAATTTAGGAATGCTTACCTCCAATTCCACACACTGATATGGTCAACTTCTCTGTCAACAAAATGAATTGCTAGCCTACTTACTACGCTAGCAATTCCTTATGTTGTGGAGATGTTGACTGTATTGATGTGTGGAATTGCTGTTGTTAGCAATCATTCCTAAATTGTATAATGTGTGATGAGGGAACTGGAAAAAGACTAACTACAAATAAAGCAAGTGTGGTTAGGTCAGTCAGCATTTTTAACTTGTGCCCGCAGTGGAGGTGGTCTTTTTTGTGAGGGAGGGGTGGTAGGGGTAATATCAAGAAAGTATGCAGTGGGAGAGAATAAGGACTGTAAACAAAGATGGTTTTGTTTTCTCACGTCATGTGGACACATCAAATATTATGGCAGACAACAAAAGATACTAAAGAATTAGCTGTCTCAGCAAATACTACAACATTTTAGGTCATAAAGGAAAGTCAAAAAATGTTTTTTAGACAACTGTGGGCAAAACATGTCCCTTTAAAGGCAAAAACACTGACTAATATGCATATCTGCATATACCCTTTATTTTGTATGACTGTTTTGTCAGTGTGTCCTCGACCTCTTGTCGTACATAATGGCTAGGAAAAATACAAAAAGATAGACAAAAATTAGGGACTGATGACAGAACAGTCATATAACCAATGCTTTTACAGAGACATGTCAATCCCAGTCATACCATAATTAACAGTTGTTTAAAAAACATTTTATGACTTTCCAGTGATTGCATGGAATGCGATCACTGACCACCACCCACCAACTGCAAGTCAAGTGAAGATAACCATGATCCTCTGGTTATTTTGAGCCTTCATAGCTGCCTGGCAGTGAGAAAGTAACACTTGGTCTGTTGCAGGAGGGGCTGTTTCTGGCTGCTCCCCCACAGCACCAGTGGTCGGCATCCTGGCAGAACCACCCTCCAATCACACTGCTGTGTGCACAAAGTAACTCTGCACTCTTTTCTCTCCTTAGTTTCTCATTTATTATTCTGTAGTCCTTAGTACTATTATTAAATGAGTTCAACATAAATACATAAATATAAAACCTGCAGGAGGCAGGCAGTAACAGGGGGTATCAGTTGGCTCCCAAGGGGTCATACTACCAAGGCTGATATTAGAGCCCCGAGGAGCTAATTTTATAATAGGGAGTTGAGGGGGGAGGGCTACACATGGGCCAGAAAGGCCCATATATCATTCTACAGGAGGGGTGCCTGTCCTGGCCCCTCCAACCTCCCCAACTGCAAGCAGCACTAGCTCGGTCCGGGGTGCCTGTCCTGACTGCCCCCACCACTTGCAAGTAACAGTGACCAGCAGCGCTGTGACCATCTGGCAGACCACTCCCAAAGAATGTGGTGTGCTGTGGATGTGCTCAGATGAGTCAGGGCACACAGTGATTCAAATTGACTTTTATTGCTTACTAGAGGAGTAGGCCAGTTTTGAGCCTTTGGTCCTAAGATAAGTCCTCTCTTGTCCCTCCAAGTAGTCCTGGCCTGCAGTGAGCTCATCTCTCTCTCTCTCTCTCTCAGCTGCTTGTGCTGCTTTAAAATGCTTTCCGTCCCCCCCACTCCTGATCGAGACAGTCAGCTGGTGATGCTCCTCTTGCCTCTCAATGATAGCAGAGTAATAGATCACACTGACAGACCCATCCCCAATGTTGATGACAGCTGATTCACTGGGCTGGTGACCTAGAAACAAGATTGACCGGTCCGACTCATGGTCAAGTCAGCTGAGGTACTCAATACCCTGGCGCTGGGCTGACTCCACAAATTTGCTTGCCCACTCATGCCCAATCTTTTTTTTTATCTTGCTACTACTTGGGGGAGGGGCAGTTCGGGACCACCACACCACTGGCACCATGACAGGAGACAGGATGGAGCAAAGGATAACAGAGATAAAGCCGTGGCTCAGTGTCTCGAAAAGTCAAAATGTTCGATGGGAATCCAACTAGACTTGTCCAGTCTGCGTGCTGATAATAGTGACTATTAGCTATAGACTAGTATTAGACTATTAGTCTAGACATCTTGACCACCCACACCAGTGCACCGCTCAAGACTCATGGGCCACTCACTGTCACCTCACGAAGTAACTCATGGCTGTCAAGTTCCTTCTCCCACCAGTGTCAGCAGTGGTCAGCAGCTGACAAGGAGAACAACTACCAGCAGCGGTGAAGGGAAACACCTAAGCTGCTCAGATTCAACTGTCCTGGGGTTTGTTAGCGAGAGGCACCCTCTGCCTGCTGCACCCCAGTAACGCACCAGCAAATCATCTGTTCTGGTCATTACCATGTGGACGGGGATGCTCCATGAGTCAGATTGTCCTGCCAGCTAGCCGCAGTCAGTGCTCAGGCATAAACATGCTAAATAAGGGGGAAAATGTAATGTAAAGGAGGCTTTGCTGGTACAGTTGGATGGACTGAAATATTGGAGGGGCACATGTCCCCTTGGGCCCTATGGGCATGATGCCACTGTCAGTTGGTGTTATTTCAGTCTCCGATTTCCACTGAAGTCTTTGTCTCCACTGTGACACAGCTAGCATGCCCTCCTCCTCCTCCTTCACCTCCAGGGTCAGCCATCTTGCCAGCCAGCAGGACAGCCACACAGTGCCACCCTCTGAAAAGCAGGGACGTTTCCATGATGACCTGGCCAGATTTTTCTCATTCACTAAAATAGTGCAAACAGCTTAATCTGGTTCATTTTCTGCTGGTTTGCATTGGTATTCCTTCACCCCGCCAGGACTAAGGTAAAAATAGGCAGGATTGACTAGCACAATCAGCAAACAATAAACACAACAGGGACGTAGCTACAAGGGTGCAGGGGTGCAGTGGCACCAGGCCCTAATGTTTGAGGGGCCCAAATCATAAATTTGATGTTTATTCAAAACCGGGGAGGGGCCGTGTAACATCAGCTTGCACCCAGGCCCTTTGGGAATTTGCTACACTACTGAAACACAGTAAATAAAAAGCAAATAGGGAGGTTGTTGCATTGGACAGAGAGGTTGCAGGAGGGTAAGGGGGCAGTGGAAAAGTGGATCTTAGAGAGGTTAGGTACAGGATTAGACATGGGTAACATGGTTACAGAGAGAGAGAGAGAGAGAGAGAGAGAAAGAGTGAGTGAGAGAGCAAAGAGAGAGTTACAAACCAGTGGGGACACAGACGATTGGGGGGAGGATTAGACCAAACATGTGTGAAGCATGGCAACTCTAAGAGGAATGGCAACCACATTATCACAGCTAAGCAATCTTAATAATGACCAGCATTAAAATGGAGAAAGCAAACTACTCTGGAAGCTTTCAGATGTTCACATTCAGAAAACACAGAATAACTAAATGAGGACTTCACCTGGGAAGAATGTATCATCATTGGACAGATTAGGGAATGGCTGTGCTGGAAGGAACATTGACATGGAGTCATATGCGGATGATGGAGAATGACACATTAGCAGCATGGAAAACAACTTTAGAAACAATAGTTGTGTCAGCTCTGTGGTACCCAGTGGTGGGGCATCAGTTTTGTATGCTGGCAACCCAGGTTCATGTCATGAGCCCTGGATGACAGGAGTGGAGGCTGGCAGAGAGGGTGACAGAGTGCTTGCATGAATGCTCTCCTCTTGGGAGGGAGAAGTAGAGTACCTCTTGGAGTGGCTCCTGTTAATGGTGTGGCAGTGGTGTCATGGGTGACCACACACCTCCACACCCCAGGACACTGATGCATGCTCATGTGGGTGGAGATGGGGGGTGGGAGAACAAGAAAACTCATGGCACAGGCTGGGAACTCTGGATGATGGTCCTCTGTCCTCCCATGCCACTAGGCCCCTGCACGCACATCCGCAATCCTCAGCCAGCAGGTTCTTCATCCCTTCCCTTGGTCCCTACCATGGGGATGATGGAAAAGGGATACTCCAGAACCTGGCAGCTGTAGGAGGACAAAAGGTGCCAGATGATTACAACTGGTGACTGGAGAAGAATCCAGCAGGCCATGAAGCCTGAAGGACTAGAAGGAATGGAGTGTCCAGGGGGTCTTGGGAAAGAACAACAATTAGAAGCAATCATTGACAGAAGAAGCAATAAAATAACAGGATGTTAAGAAATGGCTAGCAGGCAAACAGAACAAAAAACAGGAAACATGAAGGTGGATACCCTGGTGGAGAGGAAACAGTCAAAAGAAGGAAGCAAACCTGAAAGAGTGTAAAGAAAAGCAGTGGATGACTTTCAATACAAGAAAACCAATTATTATTTGTTCATTTTATTTATTTTAAACATATGTAACCAGATGGGAAAACAGAGACAAAAGTTGTGTAGTTTTCAGTTACAATGTGCGGGGCGCGGGGAGGGAGATGAAGCAAAGGCAGTACAACATAAGAACAGCGAATACAATGTAGCAAAGGCACTACAACATAAGAACAGTGAATACAATGTAGCAAAGGCACTACAACATAAGAACAGTGAATACAATGTAGCAAAGGTAGCACAACATAAGAACAGTGAATACAATGTAGCAAAGGCACTACAACATAAGAACAGGGAATACAATGTAGCAAAGGCACTACAACATAAGAACAGTGAATACAATGTAGCAAAGGCACAACAACATAAGAACAGTGAATACAATGTAGCAAAGGCACAACAACATAAGAACAGTGAATACAATGTAGCAAAGGCACTACAACATAAGAACAGTGAAAACAATGTAGCAAAGGCACTACAACATAAGAACAGTGAATACAATGTAGCAAATGCACTACAACATAAGAACAATGAATGCAATCAATCAACAGTGGAGAGAAGCAGCAAAAATCACTGACTCCTTAACTAGGGTTACCATCTGTCCTGATTTTCACAGGGCAGTCCTGATTTGGGCAGCTGTGTCCTGCAAAAAAAACATGAAAATACTACATGTCCTGACCTTATTGTAAAAAAATATTTTCAAACTTTCCACTAAATGTTTCAGAAAACTATAATACCTTAACTAAAATACATTAAAATGATAAGAAACAATATAAGCAACTAGAAACTACAATACTTAGCCTTAATTCTGATTATATAGAGAAAACAAGTCTGTTCTATTGGCCGAGGTTACATACTGTCCTGTAAAAATCATGTTTCAGTAAGAAATGTCCCACTTTGGGCTTCTTAAAGGTGGTAATCCTGTCCTTAACCCTTGGGGAAAGAGAGTGGTACCATCTGTGTCAGCATTCAGCAACATTAAAGTGCTGGCAAACTGGTAATTTATATGAAATAAAATCTCACTATGTTTACGCTTCTTTCTTTAGTATGAACATTCTTTTACCAAAAATCTAATTGACGCAAATATTGCTATATACATACTTAAAAGAAATGATAATTTGAATACCAGAACCAAAACGATCCTAGTCACAAGCCTCTAATTGTATCTCTGTATTATCTGGCACAAGGCTGGATCCACACACAGTAGAGGAGCTAATTTTTTCTGTGTTTAGGGAGTAACGGGAGAAGTGTGTAGTCTTCTGGGTCATGGTTGGAATGAGTCACAGTGTGCATGGTTTTCTTTCAGTGGCTGTTTTTTTTTTTTTTGTTAGGGGCAGGCACCGCAGTGAAGAGAAGAGCTGCAGTGGGCAAAAATGGAGGGAGCAAGTGCTCAATACAAACCACCTTAAATGACTTTTAAGTCCCTTGCCAAGTCCCACAGATCACAGTAAGAAGCTGCATAAAATACAAGCTGGGCTATCACATTCAGTCAGTCAACAATCTGCTCACTTCTTCATTCTTGTTCTCTGTCTTCTCTCTCTTCAGTCGGCTTATCGACACTGGGTTTAAAACAAATACTGGCATCTGATTCGACTGGTAATCCAGTAGCAGTGAGTGGCCGGTAATTAAAAGCTGGTGAGTTTATATGGGGTTATTAAAGTTTTAAAAACAAAAGATAGTGCTGTAACTGAAATTGTAAGTGGTCGCCAATTGACAAATGACTAGAGTGAGGTTACTGAAGTCCGCTCAGTGTGCGGAGCACAAACTCAACTTGGCGTTTGTAAGTTCACTGAGCCTTGACCGCGAAATTTGCTTTGTGTTTCATTCACCCATTTTACAGTACGCTAGAGGTTAGAGTAATGAACGTGGTACATCCAGCAGACAGACCTGAGTTTGATTCCCACAACCCCCACCGGTGTACTGTGTGACTCTGAGCAAGTCACTTAACTTGCCCAGCGCTCCCGGGTCGCCCCGGAAAACAGGTACCTGTGCCTAGTGGGCCTTACCCAGTTACCAAAAGAAAAGAATAGAAGAAATGCTGCAATACAAACTTTACCATTTATGTACAGCACTTACATGTCCCCTGTGGCTGAGTCCCTTGCAAATGTAGTTGGAGGCTCAACTGCAGGGAATGGTGGGGTGGGTTATGCACAGCCATTGCACAGGTATGTGGCAGGATCCATCAGATAGAGATATAAAGCATTTTTCTGATTCCCAGCACAATATTCCTAGTTGGCATTGACAGAACTCAGTTACACAAAATTCCCCCAAATCAGAATTTCTGGACATGCAATCATTTATTACTAAAAACATTTTATATGAAAACTGGCTCTGAGTCTTTAGACATTATCTATTCCTGCTGCTTTATCTACCCTGAAGTCCCAGTTCTCTGCTCGTAATGTCAGAATCTTTTCTGTGGTAGCAGGATGTGATGTCACAGCAGAGGATCATGACTTAAAAACAAGAAAACCAGCAGTAACAGATAAACTCTAAATAGCAAAGAACCTCACATACTGCAAATGTCTAGTAAGAAAGGACAGAATGTCCTGACATCCAATTTAATTTGGAATGTTAGAAGATCTGAGTCCTACTGATGACAGCTGTCAGTGTTTGGCAGAAAAATAGCAAATCACTTTAAACAAGCATTTGTCAATGCCGAATGTTGCTTGCTTGTATGTGCTGTTTAGGTATTTGGAAGTGACAGTTTCATGCCTTCCTCCCAAGACATCCACTGTGTCTTTCCGTTCAGTATTCACAGAAGAATGGGAGGGGCAAGGGCCACAGCAGTACAGCAGTTGCCAAGGGGGTGAAGAGGTGGACAATAGTCCATTCAAAGGCAAAAGAGTCCTGCAGGAGCTCACTAAATTGAAGGTAGACAAAGCGATGGAACCAGATGGCATACGCCAAGGATATTAACAGAACTGCGAAGGGGAAATAGCAGTACCTCTGGCAGCCATGTTCACTGAGTCATTCAACATGAGTGAATTGGAGGAGGGCACATGTGGTCCCCTACACAATTCTGGCAGCAGGGAGGAGGCAGGGAACAATAGGCCATTCAGCCTCACCTCAGTAGTGGGAAGATCATGGAGACATTGCTTAAAGAAAGGATAGTGGGGCATCTAGATGCCATCGAACCCAGGACCATAGACAACATGGATTCACAGTGGGGACATCATGTCAGATAAATCTGGTTGATTTATTTGACTGGGTGACAAAGGAAGTGAATCAGGGTGGGTCAGTGGACAACGCTTACCTTGATTTCAGCAAAGCCTTTGACACCATCCCATATAGGAGGCTGATAAACTAGCTGGGTAGGCTGGACATGGGGGAAAGGGTGGTAAACTGGGTTAGAAACTGGCTAACAGACAGGAGGCAGAGAGTGGTGGTAAATGGTATGCAGTCTAGGGAGAGGGGGCGACCAGTGGGGTGCTGCAGGGATCGGTCCTGGGGCCAGTTCTGTTCAATGTCTTCATTAGTAATATTGCAGAACATCTGAAAGGAATTTTTTCACCAAATTTTCAACATAGCCATTTTAAGACCTCTGCTCATGAACAGTGTCACTGTGATTTTCTTAATTTGTCCCGTACATTGATTTCACACACCGAATGCGCCATTGTGCGCTACATGGGCGGAAACATGTTTTGGGTGAGATGTGAAAAATGACAGCTGTACTACTCATAAGAAGGTGTGGTAAAATGGCAATGTTGAAAATCTGGAGTAAAATATTGAAAATTCGTGAACTTACGAGCGCAGTGAAACTGTCACACTACACTTGTAAAACAGTCATTTTTGGAATTTTTTCACCAAATTTTCAACATAGTCATTTTAAGACCTTTGCTCATGAACAGTGTCACTGTGATTTTCTTAATTTATCCTGTACATTGATTTACTTACGACTGCCATTGTGTGCTACATGGGTGAAAGCTCACGCTTTGGGTGAGATGTGAAAAAATGACAGCTGTACTATTTATAAGAAGGTGTGGCAAAATGGCAATGTTGGAAATCTGGAGTGAAAATATTGAAAATTCAGGAACTTATTTGAGGCAGTATAGGAACTGCATGCACGCACCGCCAGAAAGTCAGTCATTTTTGGAATTTTTCACCAAATTTTCAACATAGCCATTTTAACACCTGAGCTCATGAACAGTGTCACTGTGATTTTCTTAATTTGTCCCATACATTGATCTCGCTTAACGACTGCGCCATTGTGTGCTACATGGGCAGAAACACGTTTTGGGTGAGATGTGAAAATGGCAGCTGTACTACTCATAAGAAGGTGTGATAAAATGGCAATGTTGGAAATCTGGAGTGAAAATATTGAAAATTCGTGACCCTACGGATGGTAGGAACTGCGCAAGCGATCGTCAAAACAGTCAGTTTTAGAATTTTTTCACCAAATTTTCAACATAGCCATTTTAAGACCTCTGCTCATGAACAGTGTCACTGTGATTTTCTTAATTTGTCCTGTACATTTATTTCACACACCGACTGCGCCATTGTGCGCTACATGGGCGGAAACACATTTTGGGTGACATGTGAAAATGACAGCTGTACTGCTCATAAGAAGGTGTGGAAAATGGCAATGTTGAAAATCTGGGTGAAAATATTGAAATTTGCGAACTTATGAGCCTGCGTAGGAACTCATAATGCATGCTCAATAAAAAGTCTTTTTGGAATTTTGGCACAAATTTTCAACATGGAGTTTTGGGACCCCTTCTCATGAATGATGTCACTGTCATGGCGTTATTTGGTGATTTAGTAGTCACTCAAGTAAAATCATCTTTCGGCCTGAATAATGCCACGACAGTGACATCATTCATGTAGAAGGGGTCCCAAAACCCATGCTGAAAATTTGTGCAAAATTCCCAAAATGCCTGAGATATGCAACAAAGTTGAAACCCCTATCTAGCCCATTATACAGCTTACCGGCATTTCTCAGTTCGCGTCGGCTTTGAAGAGTGCAGACATGTTCCCGGTCCACCGAAGATCGTCATGCCGGAGTCCGGAGGTAAGTATGGGGTGAGGGGGGTGTGGGGAGACTGGTTGTGCAGTGGGTGGGTGCGGGTTGTGGGACGGGGGGTTGGGAGAAGCGCCGCGGGACCGTTTTTGTTTTACAGGTTTAAAATAAAAAAATGACTACGTGGGACATTTGCCATGCTGGGGTGGGCTCCCAGCATGGCACAAGGACGTGGGGCATTCAGCCAACGGGGATTGGGCACCCCGCCGGGCCATGGCATTTGCTGCCATGCTGGGTGGGCCCCGCGTGGCACAAGGATGGGGAGGGCGTCAGCCGACGGGGATTGGGCACCCCGCTGGCCAAGATCGCTGCCATGCTGGGGTGGGTTCCCAGCATGGCACTTACTACGGGGATAGCTCAGCCACGGCGAGTTGGGCACCCGTCGGCTATACAGTGCATCGGGGAGCAGGGGCATTCACGCCTGCATGGTGTCTGTGGGGAGAGCTGCACATGAGCAGCCGATATCTTATCGGTGCTCTGAAGCATAGCTCCCTTTCAATGAGTTACTGCATTTTGGAGCTTGTCATAGACAGCCCCAAATGCATTGCTTACAGGGCCGTGCCTGCCAACACACTGACTGAATTGAGGAGGAGGTGACACACCTCGAAATCTCGATGATGGCATTATGTTTCTTGCACATGCGTGCAAGCAACATAATAAAGGGCAAAGGAGTTGAGGAAAAATTGGAAGTAATTAACAGGGCCACTCTGGAGGCAACTGATACTGAAAGAAACAGGTACAATAGGCCAAACTGGTTCTTTAAAGAAGTCAGGGAGGCAGTGAGAGCCAAAACAAGGGCCTTCACAGAATACAATGAGATGCAAAGGGAGGAGGACTGGGGGAATACCAGGGCTTGCTAAAGAAGGCAAACGGGGTGCCAGGAGGGTAAAGGCAGACACACAGCTGCACATTGCCAAGGGTGTCTAAGGAAGGAAAAACAAATTCTTTAGGTATACTGAAACAAAAAAGATGAGGGGAAATTATCAGACTGTTGGGGGGGGAGGTAGTGGAGGATGCTGAGCAGAAGGCAAATGTTTTAAGCAATTGTCTTTGTTATTCATGGTGGAAGACCAAAGGCCTCTGCCAGAGAGTAGTGTTAAAGCATCTGCATGGGGGGTACAGGAAATGGGGAGACTGGTGATAACAGTGAATGGAGCAAGAAAGAGGACTGCTGGTCTCAAAGTGGATAAGGCACTGGGCTGGGGTGGTTTACACGCCATGGATGTTCAGGTAGCTGGTTTCAGAGCTGGCTGAGCCCCTTGCTGAGCTATTGAAGGGCTTTCTAGAATCTGGTATGGTGCCAAGGGATTGGAGGTCAGTAGATGTCATTCTCTCCATGGGGGTGGGGGTGGGGTGGGACAACAGGAAAGACCCAGTGACCACAGACTTAACCAGTAAGTTTTTCTTCCATTGTAGGTAAACTGATCAGAGACCCCTGCCCAAAGAAAAACAAACAAACAAAAAAAAGACTTGTAACCTATCCAGAGAAGGCTGGGCTACAGAACAGCAAGCAACACAGTTTTGAGGCAGGCAGATCATGTCAGACCAGCCTAAAAGTGTTCGTTGATGGGGTAATAAGGTTGGTGGAGAAAAAGCCAGGTGGCAGATTTACTCTACTTCAGTTTCAGCAAAGTCTTCAATTTGGTGCCACCCAGGAGGCTGCTGAGGAAGTTGGAACACTGGGGAGTGGGGAAAGAATTGGTTGGGTGGGTGGGGAACTGGTTGAGTGGGAGAAAGCAGAGTGTGGTAGTTAATAGGGGCGAATGTGAGATAGAGGAGTCATGGCAGGGATGCTGCAGGGGCAAGCCTGGCACCAGTCCTAGTCAAGACATGAAAATGAAGAGCATGCTCTTCTCCCTGCCACAGAGGAAGAAGAACCTTGGGAAACTAGAGATCCAGAGCTCCAAAGGGGACTTACTGGAGCAGTTTGACGCCTTCAAATATCTTGTTATACACTTGGATAGCTCCCTTTCATTCTCAACACATATTGACCAGTTAGTCAAATTAGCCAACACAAAATTAGGTGTTCTGTATAAACTGTCAATACATGCCCCCTGAGGCGCTAAAGCTTGTCACATACTGTTCTGTGATATCCTCCATTGACTACAGCCTTGCAATTTACAGTGCAGCCATGGACACTGTCCTAAATAGGGTAAGAACCCTCCTCAACAAAGTATGTCGGCTGGTCTTGGGTGCAGATTGCTTGAGCCATACCTGTGACCTGTATGAAACAACTGCCTGGCTACCCCTCCACCTCAAAGCCCAATACCAAAGCTGCCTTGTGGGAAAGAAAGCCATCCTTGGTTGAGTGGAAGAAAGCAGAGGGTGGTAGTTAATAGGGGCAAATGTGAGATGGAGGAGGCATGAAAGGGGTGCTGCAGGGGCAGGTCTGCCACCAGTCCTAGTCAATATGTCCATTAGTGAAATGGGAGGGTAGTCAGGATAAGATGTGCCTCTTTGCAGATAACACAGCTATGCGGCTGTGTGGATGGTGTGGAGAGGTGGAGAGGTAAGATGGATCTGGAGACACTGGAGACATGGTACAGAATACAGCAATTGCAATTCAGTGCAAAGTGATGCACAGAGGAGAAGGAACCCATGTACAGAGTACTTGATGGGTTAAGGCTTACCCCAATAACTGAGAAAAGGGACCTGCAAGTCATCATCAGTGACATCCTCAAACAAACCAGACAGTGCAATAAAAGTTTAGAACAAGGCAACAAGGATGCTGGAGTGCATTGGGAAAGTTTGATGGGAGAAAGGAGGTGATATTCTCCCGTGCAGGTCTCTGTTAAGGCCTCATCTGAAGTACTGCACCCAGTTCTGTGTCCGCACCTGAGAAAGCACAGGATAGGCTGGAGTCAGTGTAATGAAGGGCCAGCAAGATGATCTGGGGCCAGTAGGGGCTGTACATTGGCTCCTTTTGTCCTAGATTGATTGTTTTTGTTCTTCTAATTGTTCTATTCCAATTTCATTGCATATATGGTAGTTTCAATTGTTCACATATTTTTCTATCTGAAATGTGCAGTGGCTTCAGCTCAGTTTGCCTTTCATGGTCACCACATTTCAAATAAACAAAATAAGTAAAGAAGTTTCAGTACTTATAAATGTATTTTGGTTCACTGGTACATTGAGCAATTTATGTAGGAATGCTTAAAGATGACGTGCACATGCTTGATGTTTTCTCTGAAATGCATTTAATTTTCTCATGCTACCTGTACCATAATGTTTTATGTGGTTACTGTGCTCAATAAATATATATATATATATATATAGATAAAGATATATATATCTTCAGCTTGTCCTGGACACAGTCACATGGTTCAAGAGCTACCTATCCAGCAGAAACAGCAAGTCAAAGTTAGTGGCATACTATCAGAACCCATGGATGTGACTCTTGGAGTCCCACAAGGGTCTCTTCTGGGATCGCTCCTGTTCAGCTTATTCATCAACCAACTGCCAACAGTCTGCCAAGCACATATCGTGCTTTACTCGGATGATGTGGTCATCTCTGTAAGTGGGTCAAACCCACCCGCCATCTCCTCGAACTCAAAGCGAACTTCCACAGACTTAAGGAATGGCTCAGTGATAACAAATTGTTGCTCAACTACAACAAAATGAAGAGCATGCACTTCTCCCTGCCACAGAGGAAGAAGAACCTTGAAAACTACAGATCCAGAGCACCAAAGGGGACTTACTGGAGCAGGTCGACGCCTTCAAATATCTTGGTATACACTTGGACAGCTCCCTTTCTTTCTCGGCATATGTTTACCAGTTAGTCAAATCAGCCAATGCAAAATTAGGTGTTCTGTGTAAACATCATCAATACATGCCCTCTGAGGCACTAAAGCTTGTCATATACAGTTCGGTGGTATCCTCCAGTTGACTACGGCCTTGCAATTTACAGTGCAGCCATGGACACCATCAAAATAGGGTAAGAACCCTCCTCAGCAAAGTGTTTCAGCTGGTCCTGGGTGCAGATTGCTTGACCCATACCTGTGACCTCTATGAAGCAACTGCTTTGCTACCCCTCCACCTCAGAACCCAATACCAAAGCTGCCTTGTGGGAAAGAAAGCCATCCTTGGGTTTGCTCCTGATTCCACCTCGTGTCTATTTAAAAAAGACCAATCATCAATCAGCACAAGGAGGACCTCCAGGGGTGTACTCCTAGTACCCTTCAAGCGTGCCTCAGTAGCTCAAAGATCCTTGTCCTACAGGGGTCCCAAGTGGATAAACGACTTACTCTCTGGCCTCCTCGATGCAATAGGATCAGAAAATTTAAAGCTGGTCTCCTTGCACATCTAACCCCATCAAATACTTGTGAGTGTCCCTGCACACCCTGACCCGTTCTCAGCACTCTTCAATTCCTAAAACCTTTGATCATGTATCTCTGTCACCTCTCTCACCTGCCCCACCCCCAATCGACTAGCTCTGGCCCTTCCTCACCCTGTACTCATCCCCCTGTATTTTCATTGCCTTTCTTCCCTCCCTCTTCTATTTCTCCCCCCACGTTCCCCCAACTCCCCACATACTACCCTACCCCAGTATAGAGGCAGTATAGCGCAGTGGTCTAAGGCTCTAAGCTGCAAATTTGATGACATCCAGCAGACCAGACCTGGGTTTGAATCCCACAGCTTTCACTTGCATACTGTATGACCCTGAGCAAGTCACTTAACCTCCTTGTGCTCCCAGGTCGCTCCTGTAAAAAAGCTTTCAGCTTAGTGTGCTATACCTGGTTAAACAACTAAATAAAAAAAAAAATACCCCCTCCCTTATCACTCCTTCCACCCCACACCCACCCTCCACCTGTTTCCTCTCTCCCGCCTTCCGTCTTCTTACTTTCTACCCCGAGTTTCTTTATTTTCCTTCCTCCATCTCCTTGCTTTCTACTCCCCCTTAATTTCAATCTTTTCCTTCCCACTTAATCCCTCCCCCTTTTCGATCCCCTTGCCTCCCCTGGCTGGTACTCTCATTCCAATCCCTAGCCCAACTCTGGCCGTTGCTCCCCCATTGTTGCTTGGGCTCTTTAACTCCCCTCTGCCCACTTGCTCAACACTGTTGCTGCCTATTCCAGCCTGCAGGCATATATTACCTCCATTCTGAATGGAACAACACTGAAATCTCCTTGCGAATTTCTAAGCTGTCTGGGAACCTAAAATTATTATCTTCCTCATAGTGAATTTTACCTATGAAGTAACCAGTGCTACTCTACCTGTTACGAATTCATCGTTGTTGTTTTTTACTTGATTCTGTATTACCAATGTATTATTCCTGTTGTCGGTCTTATCTGTATTGTACTATGTCTGACCTGGAACCTTTGTAAATGAGCCTATGGCTAAAAGGTATTTAATCCCAAACTGAAATAAATAAATAAATATTTTAATCTGAAGTGTATTTTCACATCCTTCTGTATATCGCAGTATTCACAGAAGCTTATGACTGTGCTATGTCCAAGTTATGATCACGTGATCTAGGACCTCACTCCTCTGTTCATGCTTCAAAGATTGCACAGTCAGCGCATGTCTGACAGCAGTCTGAAGTGTCATTAGTCTGCCTGAGATCAAGAAACACAAGACAAACAAGTACTCTGTGGCAAAAGACAAGTCAGGGGTTAACAACACAGCCCACCACAGCTTCGAGCTATTAACTGACAAACTAATGACACGTCATGCTGCTGTCAGATGTGTGTGACTGTACAGTCTTTGAAGCATGAATACACAATATCAGGGTGTCACAAGGACATGGGACCCCAGTGAAGGATTCCACCCCCTCGAAGTGTCACAGAGATGAGATCCAGTGACCAAAAGCACCTTAGGGAGGAAGGCCCAACATCAAGTAGAGAGAGAGGTGCCACAGAAGGTGGAGGCAAAGAAGGTAGCAACAAAAAATTCTAAGCATCCAGTGGGCACTTGGACATGTGCAGTTTTAACCGTGCAGAGGGGGCAAGGCATGTGTCGTACATTACCCCTCTGAGCCACAGGCTAAGCCTTTTAATTCATAGGTTGGTCATCGGGCTCTTGAGTAGTTTAGAGTTGTTTGAGACTGAGTAGTACATAGTTCTTGTGCAACTGTGAACTCTGGCTTATGGTCTCTGTCCCTGCTAGGAGAACTAATACCCTGTTGGGGTGTCACAAGAACATGGAAACCTGATGAAGAATTCCAACCCCCTCGATATGTCACAAGGAGGGGTTCTAGGACCAAAGGTACCTTAGAGAGGAATCCAAAAACACAATGAAAGGCAGACAAGCATGTTCTTCCCAAGGAGAAGAAACATAGCCAGACTAACACCCTAACCTGTAGAGCCACTAAACAACTTCAGCTCCTGTGGGAACTACCTATCTTGTGATGACCTTTGGCATGGAAGAGAGGAAAAGCCACCTGTCCAGGAGGAAACCTCTGGGGATCCAAGGCCTTGATCCCCTTCCCGCCAGACTTGAGTTGGAATTAGTGACAACTCAGTCACTGCAATTTAGAAACCCAATTCAGGGGAAGTATTTTAGATGAAGGACTCCCACTCTATCTCTCTAATGGAAATGCTGTTAGAGTGCTGCAAGTCGACCTCTGCTGCTAAAGAATGTTCCACATGAAGGAGGCCCACCCTCAAGGCAGGAAAGAGGACAGCATTGACCATTAAAAGGCACTCACTTGTCCTCAAACTGGACTAGAGAGGAAATTAAGTCCTTGCGGGGCAAGGCATAGTAGTCAAGCCCTTGAGAGGCAGAGAATTGAGAAGTTGCATGGTCTTCACCCTGAGATGACAGATGAATATAAGAACATAAGAAAATAGCCAGTAGAATTAGACCTCTTGGTCTGTCATGTCTACTCAAAATAATAAGGATTGATTATGGCCTTAAGTTTACATCTGTGACCCTGACCCCTCACCCCCTGAAATCCAAAGAATAACATCAGATGGACTTTTGTTATCTAAGCCCAAATTTATATTATTGTAGAAAGGCAAGATTAGATGTACATGAATATCCTCCTTTGAACCCATGCTCTGACTTGTCAACCAGATTGAGTGTGATCATTTCTTTCTCCATGAGTGATTTGATGATCTTCTCCATAGTTTTGCAGACAACAGATGTGAGACTTATGGGATGATAATTCTGGACACTGGCTTTACTGCCCTTTTTGTGAATTGGCATGACTATGGCTGTCAGCCAGCCCAATGGAATATGTCCGGTTTTGAGAGACTTGTTAAAAATTATTTTCAAGGGGACTAATATTGCCTTAGCTGTTTCATGTAAGAATCTTGGTGTAATGTGATCTGGGCCTGGGCTGGATGTTTTTTTTTAGAGTGTGTAAGGCTGACAAAATCATATTATCCATTATACTGTAGGTAGTGGAGTTATTATATAGGTCTTGGGAATTTAGGACTGACATATCTTTAGGTGAGAACACATAAATGAAGTAGTTATTGAAAATGTTATGATGTCTTGATCTGAGCTGATGAAAGTGTTATTGTGTACTATTGGTCCCACCTTTCTAGTATTGCCCTTCTTACTGTTTAGGTAGGAGTACAGTGATTTATGTATGAGAATCTTTGGTATGGGCTATTTTGAATTCAAGTTCAGTTTTGGCTAATTTTATAGTATGTTTTAAGAGGTGTAAAAATGTTGATTTGTATTTTGTGTAGGTAGTCTCATTGTTGCATGTTGTTTACTTTTGAGTTTTTTAAATAATTTAAATTTCTTCTTTAATGATTTGATATTTTGTTGAACCATCTTGGTATTCTACCTTTTGAATTATATTTTTTTACTAAGGGAACCCATAACTATTCTGTGCTGGATTAATGTTTTGAGTAAAGTCCAAACATCATTAGTTGAGAGATGGTTCATAAGAGTTTCCCAGGGTTTGGATAAAAGAGAGTTATTTATACTCTTAAAATTTGTTTTATCATAGTTTTTATATGTGGTATGTTTGTGTAAACATGGTTGGTTAGTCTGAACAGAAAAAAGAAAGGCAGAATGGTCACTTGTACCAAGAGGTGCCCTTATGTGTATATTCGAAATTGAGTTGGAAATGTTGGATATAAGAAGATCAAGGGTGTTGAGACCTCTGGTTGGAGAGGTAATAAGCTGTGAAAGACCTTGTTCTGAGAGGCAGGTAAGGAACAACTTATCTTGACCATTGGTGCTTGATAAGGAAGGCCAGTCTATGTTGGGAAGATTGAAGTCCCCCAATACTATTGTGTCCCCCTTGTTTGAGAAATAAGAAATGTTTAACAAATTGGAAAAATAATCAGGGTCTGATGATGGGGGTCTATAACAGGTGTCCAGGGATAAATAAGGTAGCCCCTTGAACTGTACAGAGACCCAAATACTTTCTGTAGTAGTAGAATGTTGAATTTCATGAGATTTGATGTCATGTCGAATGTAGATGCAAATACCACCTCCCTATTTTGCCTGTCTTTATGGTAAAGTTTGTATCCCTGAATATGTTTCAGTAAGGTGGATGTAGTGTCCCACCAAGTTTCTGTAATAGCTACGATGGTAGCATCTGTTAGATGGAGGGAGGGTGCGGGATTTTCTCCGAGGATTTCTAAGTCAGCCTCAGCCCTGAGTTGCATGAATCAGTGAAAGATTAGTTTCTTCAGACTAGAAAAGCTGAAAGTAAGTGAAATTAACTTATTACAATTGTGTCTCACTGAAGAGATACATGAAAAAGCAATAGAGTCCCAATCAGGTCTGTGCAGTGACAAAGGACCATTGGGTGGCTTTTATAATGATACTTAGTACACATCAAGATGGGAAGAGGCACTTGAACTTGTTCATTAGCTTAGTCTGATCCAGGATGTTTACACAAGGAGTTAGTAACTTAGTGGGTCAACTCTTTGAATCCTTGATATTTTGCTTACCTGAGGAAATGCCAGCAAAAGTCAAACCTATTTGTTCTGCTCAGTGCTCCCAAAAAGTAGAATCACTACGGTTGGTTATCTGTGCCAAGAATTATGTTTCTGAGTCCCAACATTGCTGATGTGCCACAGCCTGTCCAAACTACATCAATGCTAAGTCACCATCTGAAAGAAAGAAAAGTTGCCTGAAATACAGCCTTCTTATACATCGACACACCTGGCCCAGCATTCCCTGGCTGCTCTAAGCTATTTGGCGCTAGTGTGGATTTTTAAATCCAAATCTGCCACTGACTGGGGAGGCTCAACACCATGTCAATGAATGACAGAATGTGACTGGGAGGCAGGGACATTTGCTGTGGGGTGGGGACAAGAGGCAACTCAGCATAAGCATTTTTCAGCAGAGATGGGAGGAAGGGAGGAGGAGGAACCAAATGATGGCAGGGGTCTCGCAGGAGTCAGGATGTTTTTTTTTGGTTTTTGCTGGAGTGGACTCCGACTTATCATGCTAATTAAACTTGTGCTGTGAGTGTGTGTGTGTGTGTGTGTGTATGTGTGTGTGCGTGTGTGTAGTGTGCCACAAGGCCAGGCTTGCAGCACTCAGTGGACTCAGGCATCACCAGCAGAGATAATGAACAAGAAGTCAAAAACATATATCTTAATGCCTTATTCACAGGTGCCCCTAAACAGCAAGACTGCAGCCTACTTAGCCTATGCATAAAAACTGCCCTGAGGAAAGGGAGGATAAGAGCCCCAAGATCCAATTTACCTTTCCCAAGGAGAAAGAAGGACTGTTGCTGCTTACTGGGGTCTCATAGCCCTGGAAACTAAGTTACAGGAAGGAGGGCCTGTGAGTGAACTAGAGGCATACAGGACTTGAAAAAGATTTCCATTAACACCTTCCTTTGTAGGGTCAGGCAAAGCAGACTGTGTGTGTGTATTCACTGAAGGGTCAGGCAAAGCAGACTTTGTGTACGTGTTTTTGTGTGTGTGTGTGTGTGTGTGTGTATGTGTGTCTTGAATGCTTTTGTTCAGCTATAGTATGTATGTGTATGAGCACGTAAAAGCAGATGAAAAGAATATTTATTTTTTACTTTCATTTTTTGTGGTTAACCTCTTTCATTCTTCTGCATTACAATGTTACCTCAGAGTATTTTCCATAATTGCATTGTTCCATTCATCTTGATATAATCAACTTTCTCTCTGCCTCCAAAGCAATAGTTCCTGTTTTGCAACCTCAGGAAGCAAAGCTGGCATTATATTCTAACTCATGCTTCCTGTTTTTAGGGTAGCTCACAGTTCTGTGTTCTCTTAATCTGGAAAAAAATTATTGTACTGCATGAGTAGTCTTCTTGTGTCGACTTCCCAGAAGAAGAATAATAGGGTTGCCACCTGTCCTGATCTGACCAGGACAATCTCAGTTTGGGTTAAAGCATTCTAACAAAAAAAAAAAAAAACAGGAAAAATGGAAGATGTCCAGGTATGAGAACTGAACAAAAAAAAACTGAAAAACTGTGCTGCCACTCCTTACCTCCTAGGAATATGACTCAGCCTGCAGCAAGTGCTGGGGTGTGGTCTTCAGGCCTCCAGGCAGTGTCCCTGGGAACTTGTGATGGTGCTTAGGGTTCCTCTCAGTTCACAAAAATAGGGGGTGCCTTCATACACAGATCCCCTTGAATTACCAGTACAGCAATCAGGATGATACCCCAGGAAACATTCCTGCTGTTCCCCAACAGACCATCCACACAGCACCCACAACAGCAATATAGTTAGTAGTCAAAATAAACACTACAGGCAATGCAACAGCAAACACATGATGCCATGGGTCACTGTTGATGCTGAGGTAGCAACTCCTTTTCAAGAAGTCACCAGGATGACCTGTGTCCTGTTAGAACCAACAAATATTATTTTATAGGAGAGCTGCCATTTGAAGCCAAATGCAAGTTACTGGAAAAATAGTTGGATGCTCAATCACTGTGCATGGTAATAAATCCTCTTTATTGTTATTGTACCAGAAATCAACATTTCGACAGTCACAGCTTATAGCTGGTCCTATAATTTTCTTGTCTAAAATTTTTATTATTTTTCTGAAGTTAATCTGACACAACTCACATCAGCATCTGTGGTGGTTACAGGGTGCACTTTTAAGATAAATGATACAGCTATCAGTCAAAAAAGTGAAAATCAGTTGTCATGCAGTCTGCTGTAGTTATAGCACCAGCATATAACAGGAAAGTAATCTTACCTAATGATCACATAACTACTGCAAGGACAGACTGGTGATGTATAGAGACAGCAGAGTGATATGGAGCCTTCAATGGGATCAGTGTCACGAGCTAGTCAACTGCCAATTATTATTTGATATATATCTGTTATATATTGTTTTGTGGGATTTCTGTGTATGCCCATGCCAGTGTTAATTCAAGGCATAGGAAAAGCCTAGATTTTTTTAAAGGGGTGACCTTTTGACTTGAAGGCCACCTGCTTACCAGGAAGGGGAGATTTTAATTCCCAGGTTCTTTTGACAGTGATGTGCCAAAAGTCATTTACCTGCCATTCTGTTTGGGACTCTCTCTTGACTACCAGACTGCAGCTGCCAGCACAAGACTGCAACTTTTACAAACCAGTGATTTTTTTTCTGAACTTTTGAAAGTCTTCATCACAGGTAGAGATGTAGTTAAACAGTTTAAAGGTGTTTATACTGTATACTTTCCCATTTGTTTCTAATACTGTAACCTAAATTTGCATATGTTCTCTTTTACTGCATTTAATTATCTTAGTAAAACTTGTTTTTCCTAAAGAAATTCTGCCTGTGAGATTCTTTATATTGTATGTGTGTTTGTAGAGTTTTATTACAAATCTGTGACAACTGTTTAGGCTCGGAAGGGTCACGAAATAGCAACCAAATTGAAAAGGGTCAGTAGGGGATCTGGCAGGATTAGGAAGAGTACCAGAGTCTCATATGAGTCTGCAGGGATTGTGAACTGGGCTATTGCATGTCCCGCAGGGTGAAGGCCAAATCAGGTTTTTGTGCTGCTACTCCAAAGAGAGCATACTTACATGGGTCTTCACCCTTTGTGTAATAGCCAGAAAAAGGGGTCATATTTGGCCACAGGACTCAAGACTGGTATTGTGCCTTGATCCAAACTATAGAGGGATACTCTGGGACCTCATGGCAAGTGTTCTGTTGTAAACCTAGTGAACCCTCTGGGTGGACACGAGGAGGGTAACACTGTTTTCCCCCTCCCTGTCACAGATAGAACTTAGGGGTGGGCACTGTGAGCTCAGTGATATGACCCTCACAAGTGGGTTCATGACAATCGGTACCCTCTCCTGGGATTTTTGACAATGTGAATGGAGCTACTGACCTGTGGGTAAGTGGGTCTCCAGGGATCAACTTCTGCCTGGATCCTAGGGCTAACTTCCAGGGCATCCTGTGGGATCCTTGGCATATAAGGAATGTTCTCCATGTCACAGTTAGGGGCCCCCTGCAGAAAAAAGAAAAAAGAAAAACACAAAGAAACCTTTGCTCTGAAACAACATTATCTTAGATTAATACACTAACTTATTGTTGAAACATATTTCCATTGGTTGTAGCATAGGGCTATCTACCCATGTACGACATCTGACTGGCAGATGTCAGCCATGTATAGGTTACTAGTATCAGAGTAGACAGCCAAAGGGAATGGGGGTGGGAAGGTTAACTCAGTGCTCAAAAATCAGTCTATCCTAACTGGGTGAGATCAGCCTATGTCAGTGGTGGGGCTCGTATAGGCCATATATGGAGTCTAGCACTGCAGAAACTTAGGGATCAAATTGTGTTGTAAATGGGAAAGCCTGTGCAGCCCCACCAGTGCAATAAGTGAAGCCAGAATCTCTGCAATATTGGGAACCTATGTAGTCCTCCATTTATACAAGATGACTCTCTAAGCTTGTAAAGCCAGGAGGGCAAGCCACCTGTACTCTAGGGGCTTAAGATATGCCTGGTTTGACTTTATACCAAGCAGAAGAAAGAGGGAGAGGAGGGATCTGTTGCCTAAGGATCCTGGCACCGATCTGTCTGACCTGTCTCCATAACTCCTGTATTGGGGGTCAGTCCCAGAGTAGATGATATAGGTCTCCCCCTTGGGCAAGGCATCTCCAGCAGTTGTCATTGTTGAGGATTTTTCATCCTATGTAGTACCACTGGTGTCCTATACCAGGCATGGGATATCTTATTCTAAATAAGGCAACTACGGGCATCCCTGAACCAGCCATGTATGTCTTTCCATGCCAGAGTCCATTGGTGTTCTGTAATACTGCAGCCTGTCATTTTCTCCCAAGTGACTCATGAGGACTCTGAATGGTATGGGAGAGCATCCCTTAGCCTGTCAGCAAATCCCTTGAAGTGTGACAACCAGCTGCCTATCTTAGATAGAAACATAGAAACATAGAAGTTGATGGCATTAAATGACCACAAGGCCCATCCAGTCTGCCCATGTTTTCTACCTGTATGATATGATGGTAGCTGGTGGGTGGAGTATGTTTTCAGTGTAGGGCAGAAGGCATCTCGCAGCTGGAGGTACCTCCAGAAATCCTTCCGTTGAAGACCTCATCGGAGCTGGAGTTTACCAAAGGTGGCCACCTTGGCAAGTGAGGGTTCTAGGACATCATCCACCCTGGCAATGCCCTTGGTAAGCCAGTGTGGCCAGAATACAGTTTTGCCATCTATTTGGATGTTTGGGTTGTGCCACATGGTATTAATTCTTGTTAGGATTGCAGCTAACCCAAGTCTCCATGGAGGTAATGCCAATTAGTCACCGAGGGATCTATTATGGGATGGAAGGGAAGGGTACCTTTCTTTATGATGCAGGAGGGCAGCAGCTTGTGCCACATTGGCAGCAGATGCCTCCATATCAACCCATTGTGGGAGAGGCTTGAAGTGGGGCATATCAGTGTGATGTTTGTGTGGGCTAAAAGGCCCATTTGTAGCTTTCTAGCCATGGTAGCCCCCACCTCCCATTGACCAGTAGGCCCTTAATTTGGCTCTGGTAAAACAAAGTTTGGTTTCTCTTCCATAAAAAAATTCCCTATTACTCTATCTGTATGTTGGAGCCATTTTGGGGGCAAATCAAAGGGAATATGAGAAAGAATATAAAAAAATCTTGCAGCTGTCACCATTTTAATGGCTGCAATTTTCCCAGCCATGGTAATCCACAGCAACTTCCATCTATCAAACTCTGCCTTGGTGCTCTGGATTAGTGGCTGTAGGTTGGCTTTCCACAGACCTTCGAGTTCAGGGGTGATTTTAACCCCCAGGTATGTAAGTACTTGCGGTGCCCATAGGAGTTCGAGATTTTCAGTGTTGGCCTGCAAACAGATTGGGCTGAGGGGCATCACCTCTGTTTTGGACTGATTGAGACAAAATCCAGAGAGACTGGCAAAAGCATCAAACAGTCCCAGGAGAGGTGGGAGGGACCTCGGTGTATCCTCTAATGGAATGAGAAGATCATCGACATACATCAGTGTGGAATGGGCCACCTGTTCACCTTTATTCCCTTGTTATCTGGGTGTTGCCAAAATTGCTGCAGCCAGGGTTCTACTGCCAGAATGAAGAGAAGAGAAGAGGGGAAATGGACAGCCCTGATGGGTCCCTCTTTCTAATGGGAAGGGTCAGAGAGAAGTCTATTTATGATGATTCTGGCCGAGAGGTTGTAGATCATCTGGGCACAGGCTCTGAACTGTTCTCCCATGTTCAGGTTGGTCAAGCACTGCACTGCCTGAAGGTAGTCCCATTTAAGGGAGTCAAACGCCTTTTCAAAGTCAACTGCCACTGCAGTGGTCGAGGTTTTTAAAGAGGTTTGGGTGGCGTACATGGTCAGTGCTGTGCCTACCTGGAACAAAACCCACCTGGCAGGGGTGTATCAGAAAGGTGAGTGAGGGGGCTAAGTCGACTAGCCAGCACCTTGGTGCAGATCTTGCTGTTGACATTTATTAAGGAGATAGGCCTATAACTGCCTGCCAACTGGAGGTTCTTCCCTTTTTGGGAATGACTGTTATGATAGCCTCTCTCATAGTGGATAGGAAGGAGCCAGTTAAGCCAGCCTCTATACACCTCCATTAGTAGGGGTGCAGTCTGGTCTGCAAGAGCCTGGTAAAATCATTGGTGAAACCACCCCAGTGACTTCCCAGCCTGTAGCCCCCTAATGGCTGCTCAGACTGCCGCTTCTGCTATGGGTGCATCCAGTAGAAGTACATCCTGGGGTGCAAGTCTAGGGAGTGCTAGTTTCTCCGGGAAGGCTTGAATGTCCTGCACTGGCACGGTATGCTTTAAGGTGTATAAGTCAAAGTAGAATGAGGCCATTATAGTACTAATCCCTTTTTGTGAGGTTATCGTGCACCCCTGACTATCTGCGAGCCCTGGAATGTGTCTTTCTTCCTGTTGTTTTCTAAGTTGGTAAGTGATTACCTTTATGCTTTTATCCCCCCCCCCCCAGTATCTATGGTGAAGCGAAGAATGGCAGTCTTGGCCTTCTTAGTTAGCAATTGATTAATTTCCCAACTCAGGCCTAAGACCTCCCTACCCTACAGTGAGTGGGGTGAGGGGGAGGGAAGCTCTTTCTAGGCATTTTCTGTCTGTATTAGTCATGGCTCCAGAGTGGCCAAGTGGTGTTCCTTCTCCCTACGCTTCCTGGAGGCATAACCCATCACCTCCCCCCTAACTGTGGCTTTGAAGGCCTCCCAGGTGTTTTGAGCTGAAATGTGAGAATGGGGTTGTTCATCAGGAACTGTTGCACTCTCTCTGATCCATGGGACAAATTCTGGGTCTCTCATCAAGGTGGGGTCTAATCTCCAGGCCTGTTTCTGGGAAGGTGGAAACCCCATATGAAATGGAGTGAAACTGGGGCATGGTCGAAATCAGTCTGGGGAGTATGTCAGAGCTAAGTAATAGTTCCATAATGGGATGAGATGTCAGCTAAAAGTCAGTTCTGCTGTATGATGCATGGGCCTCCAAATGAAATATATAGTCTCGCAATCTGGGGTGAAAGGGATGCCAAGCATCGGACAGGCCGTGCTCTTGCATAAGCTGTTGTAGTGCTCTTGACCACCTATCGTGAGTCTCCTTACTGGTGTCATTCCTATCTATTCTAGGAACCAGGGCGAGGTTGAAATCCCCCCCCCCATTATGAGGAGGCAAGGGGGTATATTGAAAGACCTTATTGCCCCAGATAGCTCATGTAACAAACCAGGATCATCGTAGTTTGGAGCATATACATTACACAGAGCAATCGGTCCCTGGGGGGTCGAGTATCTAGCTAGCACCCACCTACTTTCCTTATCCACAACTGTAGATTCCAGGCCCCATTGAAGTAATTTGTGAACTAGTATCATCACCCCTCTCTTTCTATTGGGTGCTCCCACATGCACCTCTTGTCCCACCCAGTCTTTAACCATCATGGCCGGATCATTCAGTGTATGCTTAGTCTCCTGGAGGAAGGCCTCCTGAGACCTGAGCTGCTTGAGATGTGAGAGGATCTCCTTCCACTTGACTGGGGAATTCAGCCCTCTCACATTCCACGTATGACAAATGAGCTCACCCATGGTCATCTGTATGACAAACTGTGTATAGGAGTGAGGTCAGAAAAGAACATGCTGCTAAGGTGAGGTGCTCTTGCCCCTTTAGGCCCAGGTATAGAGAGTAAATGGTATGCCAGATTCCCAGCTCTACACATCATAAGTCAGGGGTACCAGTGGTGAGATACACTATTACCCTGAATTCTTCCCTCAACCTTGTTATACTTTACCAGCTCTACGCTGAGAATTGTCTTAGAGCAACCGACTATATATACACAACACTTGAAATCAACATGAGCAAACTTTGGGGTATTAGCCTGGTGTAAAGGACTGCAGTCACTGCCAGATGACTCACCAGGCTAACCCAGGGGGTGGTTGCACACCTAAGTGGAACTCGTGGCTTTACGCCGCCATCAGGCTCCTATTATGATACAAATCCTGATAATTATGCTTGGTGAAGTTTTACATCAAGGTAATAGACGCTTCAGCATAGTTCATATTGTATTGCTCAGATAATTACAGTGTTCAACAATTCCTTGTGAACTGCATCACATAAAGTAATTGAACTAAAGTCACAGCAAAGCTGCAGTGTCTCAAGTCCGCTTGTTTTCTTGTGTTTTCTTATAGAAACCCATGACTTACAGCTACTTATGAACTGTAGTCTGAATATATATTTATTAAGCTTGTATTATATTTAATTTTTAGTACCGTTGCACCTACAATTTGTTATTTTCACTTGCACATTCTGCATTGCTTGCTTCCCTCCCTCTCCCCCCAGGATGCATCTGGAAACAAGAGGCCTGATTCTCAAAAGGCTATGACTGGCGTAACCTTGCTTCCACCAAAAAGAATGGCGCAAGTAGCAAGTTATGCCAGCAGTTGTGACATGTGGTATTCTACAAAGTGGCCTGTGACATGCCGTAGGCCACTTGCTCCAGAGTGGATATATGCCAGCACTTACGCCCTAAACCCCCTGCGACATGGCACTAGGGGGTTTACGGTAGCAGTTATGCCCTATTCTTGAAGGGCAGCAACAAAGTCCCAAATGTCAGGATTCTACAACAACTCCGGAGGAGAACTTCAACGTAAGTTACACCAGCATTTAGCTGATGTAACTGTATATATACCCTCTGGGGGTTGTGTAGATCTTCCAGCAGACCAGCACCTGATCCATGTGTCCTTCCCCATGCCCAGAACAACACAGTAAGTGCTCCACAGGGCATCTCTCACCCCCAGCCCCCACACAGTATGTGCCCAGCAGGGCATCTGCACCCCAGGCCCCAATCCCTCAAACAGTCCATGACCCACAGGGCTGCCCACACACCTTGCATCCCTGAACCCCCACACTGTGAAGAGCCCCACAGGGCAGCTCTTTCCTCCCCCCGATCCCTTCCCCGACACCAAAACACAGGTCCCTGCAGTGCTGCAATCTACAGAAAATGCATCACGCACATATCCCTGGCAGTCTAGTGGCTCTCCACCCAACAGTGCCAGTCACCTGCACCCGACCCATCCCCAGTTGGTGACTGGCACAGCCACCTCTCACCTCCACAGCCAGCTGCTGACTGAGCTCCATATAGCGCTTACTGTATATACATGCTCAATGAATGAATGTACCTGCTGAATGAATGAATGTGCCCATTCATTCACTGAGTGCATATTTACAGCAAACGCTCATATGGAGCTCAGTCAATAGCTGATCATGGAGGTGAGTAGAGCTGAGCACCCCAGCTGGGATAGAGTCAGTGCGAGGTGGACTGGCACTTCTGGATGGGGGCCACTAGATGGCCAGGGATATTTGCACATACTGTACAGTACATGGTTGTCATGGGGAGCCGGATGGGGGTTGGGGGGACCCGTGGTGGCACAACAGTGGGTGGGGGGTCTTTAGCCCTGTGGGGGTCTGCCAGGGGATCGGGCATGGGAGGCACTTGCGCCTTGCAGCACAGTGGTTGCGGCTTGCGATGACCTCGCTAGGTATGCCCTCTGTTTGGCGTACCTGGATGGATGTTGCAAGTCGCAGGACTTAGCAGTGGGGACCCTGCCCCTTCTAGAATCAGGCACAATGTCCATGCTGTATCAGGGTTTGGCTCAAATCACCTTTGGTGGCAACTTGCACCACTCTTCTAGAATCGGACTCAAGCTGTTCAGCTCAGTATGTCTCCCTGGTGAAACTCTTGACATAATATGTACCTGTATCACAGGTGGAAAGTTGCTCCTCATAAGATTGTTACTTGCTGTCACTCAGCATATTTATATTAAATAACATTTATAAGTTAAATAAGAATCCCTAAGCATAATATCATATTACATACGTTACTGCAGGCTGAAAAAGAGACATATACATAAATATTTCTATCCCAGGAAATATTTTCATAAAGCATCATGCATACATAAAACTGTTTTCATTGTAATGTATATTCAAAATCACTTAGTTCACATGATAAGATTGGCACTATTGCTTAAGAGGGACAATTTGTTACAACACAACAGCTTTAGAGTAATTTTAGCTCAGATACATGGTTTTATTTCATGTAATTCACAAGGAATTCTGAGCACTGTAATTATTTTAGCACTACAACATGAACTATGTGTAAGCCCCCTTTCCCAATGTCTAGGGGTATTCCAGATGGTATGTTAGGGGGAGGGGGGCACTTGCAGCCAGAAACACAGTCCCAGAAATTAAACTGATTACCTGGAGGTCTTCAGGGGGTGCAGGCATTTCTCAGCAATGGGGTAACTGTGGCTGTGGGGACAAGCTTAGTTAATTCTATAAAAAGTTCAAAAAAAATGAAGCCCATTGTCCACTCAAGAGTAAAAGAAGAAAACAAAAAGATTTAATTGTGCTAAATATAATAAAATCACTCCATGGAGCATGGGGTGCAACAATCACATGGTGGGTAACTTTCTAGGCACAGAGCCCAATACAGTCTGCAGCAAAACTTTCATTCTCAAGAGCTTTTCTCTACAGTGCTTCCATCAGAGCCGAGGAGGCTCTGCGAATCCTGGCAGCAGCACACACAGGGGCCGAAATAAGCCACAAAAGATTTTTTTTCCCAAAACTCTGTCCTGTACAGACTTTACTCGCTACATTTTCACTTTACCGCCAGCCTTCTGGTCACTGCACCCAGTTACAGACTTAAAAGTAGCTGCTTAACAGGCGGTACTCTCCCAGTGCCGGTGGTTCAGATCTGGAACTCTCCAACTTGGATGGTCTGCAACACAAATAATGACCCAAACAAGAACTGGCCAAGTCCCACCTTGCCAAAGCCAGTGCAGCTCCAAGCATCCTAGGGGATTATAGCACTCATGCAGGACCCTGGCGATCCCAGAGACCCAGTGCGCTTCCCTTCTTTGGCTACGTGAGTTACAAGGCCCGCTGCCAAACAGACTGCAGTGCCACTGGAAAGGGAGACAGGCTGCCACTACTGCACTCCCTACAGTATTGGTAGCCACCACCACAATGCCCCAACAGCCTGGCACACCAGGACTCCACTTGCTCGCCCGCAGGCGAGATACTGGGACCCATCCGCCACCCCAACCCAGTGCGGAGATCACGAGGTGGTCCACCACTTTGAGTTCCCGGGCTCTGGCTCCTAGATGGTGCAGATGGTCCCTTCCTGAGTTCCAGCTTCCTCAGATGGATTCCACTCTGCACTGCTACATTTACCTCTGGTCTTTGGTGGCGGTGGGCTGGGGTGGCAGATGGACCACCCCAACCCAGACACTCTGGCACTCATGGCCGAACACTCACACAGGCCACCTTTTCTCTCTCTCTCTCTCTCCCTCTTCTCCAAGGACCTCTCCTAAGAGACAAAAACGTCCATTTTTTTATCCCTGCTGGACTGAGCCCCACACCAGCAGGCAGGGCTCCAACTACAGACACAGCGCTACACTAATTTATTTATTTATTTATTTGCTTTTGGCAACTGGGTGGGTGCAATAGGCATAAGAATGCCTATTTTCAGGCATGACCCAGGAGAAAACAACTGAAATACATAAGTGTACATGTGACGCAGCACATGAGATATGCAGCACAGTTAAGAGGGAATCACATACAGTCAAACTAAGGGTATGGAGAAACATTGCTTCGACATGCCAATCAAAACTTGGGGTGTAGAGAAAATATTGTATGGTATAATACAGTTACAATACAGTTTGGACAAGTAAACACAGGATCAAAACATTGTGAGAAAACAGGCATTGCAATAGAGAGCATACATAAAAAACAATACAATAAGTGCCAATTGAGTGGTTGGTGAAACGGGGGGAGAGGAAGGGGGAGTGGTAGGAAGCAGAGAAGAGAGGGTAAGGGATGAGAGAGAAGACATGAAAGGAGGGTATTAAGAGAGGTGGGGAAGAGGTGTCAGAGAAGTGGATTAACTAGTAAGTTCTCAAAGGAGGTTCACACTCCCCCACCCACACAAAATGTTCACCTCCTTGTAAACACCTGCCAGCTGCCCCCAACCTCCCAGAGGAGATATGCACACCACCATCCCGAAGGCCAGGAATGCAGTACTGGCATCGCACGCAACAGTGAAACTCATGCTTCCCTTACCAAGAGCACTACTACTACTACTACTACTACTAAATACCTACTAACACATCCTCACTAATCCTACAGGGCCACTGGTGACCCACCTGTTGGTTCCCTTGGATGGATTGCCAGGTACAGCAACAGTGGCATCCCACCCCACTATCACACTCTCATGCAGAAAAAAAACTTGATTGCTGCTGCTGCCAGGTTGGGCTAAAGCATACCCCCCACGCTAACATTGTCCTAGTACTTGAACATTTGATTAGCCACATAAACAGCACCCCAAAATCAAAGGTGCAACTCAGCCGATACCTCACTAAGAACAAACATTGCAGTTTAAATGCTTGAACTCGTTATAACTTTTCAACACTGTAACTTTTCAACATTTCTGCTATCAAAATATCAGTTAATCACTCACCCAACTTGCAGCTCACACATACACTCACATACACATGCACATGCGCACACACACACACACACCACAGCAAACTTACAGCCCCCCTCACACTAGCCTTACACCACACACACAACATTAAGGCACAGCTAACAGTCTCAGAGGGGCATATTCCAGTCCAGCCTCCTCCTGTCTGAGTTACTGTTTTTTTTCAACAAGAAACACACATTTAAACTAACTTGCAGAGTCAACCCTTAAAATTTTTAAACATTTTAAACCGTAAATAACAATAAAAGGGGTTGATCTCACCTAGCTTCCAGCGGTGGGGGTCGATATTTTTAGTCCTGCCATTTTTATCCGATGCAAAGCCCGCATCAGGAGGGGTCAATCCAGACAGTCTAGACATAGCTCTTCTAATGGTGGCAGTCTTTGAGGGGCAGGAGATATTACTACTTCAGGGGCTCTGAGGTGTAATACAGCTTTGGATCTGGTTTTGTGACTTCTTCCAGCAAAGACATCTTCACAGATGATCTAATATTTCATTTGCTGTCCCTCTCCATCTTGGACCATGGCAAAGGTCTTGTAAAGCGTCAAACCTGTCTGCACTGTGGAGGTGCACATCTGTTTGGCTTTCCAGATGGCTTCCTGCTGGTGTCCTCCCATGTCCAGGGCACTTCCTCTGCTCCACTGTTTCACTTTATCTAGGGCTCCTTGGAATATCCAGTCTCCCTCCTTTCCTCAATGATATCTCAGATACACTTACTTAGGTAGGGATAGTCCTCCTCTGGGTACTCCTTCTCAATCGTCTCCTTACCCAGCGCTCAACCTGTGACCACTCTGGTATGCTTCTCATACTGGTCCTGGCTGCTGTATCTCTTAACAACCAACTCCCCAAGGTGTACTGGGAGCAGTGGGGGTCAGATGGGCAGAGGGTGTCCATGTCCTTTCTCCTCTTCTGGCAGATCTGTTGCAGCCTGGGGATAGTATCTGGGTACTTTAAGCTGGGGAAGTGATAAGGCCTTGGAATATCTTGTTCCCAAAGTGGATCATCAAAAGTAAAGTACCTAGGGCAGACACCAGAAGCAGGGGATACAACATCCTTTCCCTCCACGTCTTCCACTATACTGGAATCTCCCTCCGAGGTAACCTCTTTCACCTCCACATCAGGCTTCTCAGCTCCTGCGGCACCGGGGAGGAGGTCCTGGGGTGGTCTTTTTGGCACTTGCCACTGTGGGGAGTGTACCATAGGCAGAGGGATCACTAGGCTTAGGCTTCCCTGCCACCCCAAGGCCTCTCCCTCTGCCATGGGGAGAGTCAAGGCACCCGTGGGAGGGAAGGGCTGGGCAGACTGCTAGTGCCCTTCCCCCCAGAAACTACCTCACTGGCTGCAGTTTCCACCTCCTCCCAGTTTTCAAGGCTTGATGTATCAGTGCTCACCAAAGCTGAAGTGGTGGTCCAATTCGAGACAGGCTGGCAAGGCAAGGCTGACTGTGCTCTAGGAGTGGCTCCACTGCCGTCTGAAGCAGACATACTGGCAAGACTTTAACAAGGCTTCCAGTTCGGTGGCAGATCACAAATCTTTCCTGCTTGCTTCCCTGTTGCACTACCTCCCACAGCCACAACAGGAGCAATGCAGGAACAGTCACTGGCTTGTTCCCATCACCAGAAGCTTCTGCCATCTCCTCTTTTTCTTCTTTTTTCACTGCTGATACTCAGTTTGTAGAGAGTTGCTTCAGCTAGCAGATTTTCCTCAGACTCAAAACCACCTGTGGCGAAGTTAACTCTGTCTCCAACCAAAAATAGCAAGCCTGCTCCTCATGCTGCGACCTCTGCCCCCAGCCCTGACAGCCTCCAGTCAATGGCATAATGTCTGCAAAGTTCTGCATAAATTAACTGTATGCTAAACAATTGATGCAAGCAAAATAATGCTTTAATGGAGGCACAAAACTTCACGAGTTACAGATGGCACCTGGCAGCAATGACATTTCCGCTGCTGTACCCCAAACTAACAGTGCAGGCAAGGTCTTGTACCCACAAACAATCATTAATAATCCCGGAAGAGCCCTTACATTATAAGCCCCTTCCTGATGTCTAGGGATATTCCAGATGGTATGTTGGGGGGACTTGCAGCCAGAAATACAGTTCCAGAAATTAAACTCATTATCTGGGTTCTGATGAGAGGTCTTCAGGGGGTGCAGGCATTCCTCAGCAATGGGGGCAATCTTAGTGTATTCAATAAAAAGTACAGCAAATGAAGTCCATTGTTCACTCAGGAGTAAAAGAAAAAAAAATGATTTAATTGGGGGGATGGGGGTGGGGCACCTGCAGTGTAAGGGTGCTAGCTGCACATTTGAGCGGACTTGATAGACCGTGAGGCTTGTTTCTGCTGGCAAGTTTCGTATGTTCGTACGTACACTACCGGTCAAAAGTTTTAGAACACCCCCAATTTTCCAGTTTTTATTGAAATTTACGCAGGTTAACGTCTCAATGTACTCTGAAATTAAAGCATAGAACAAATAAACAATTGGAGATAAAAAAGAAATCATAGAATCATTTTGTTTAACAAAATTTAATCTAAATTTTGACTCATCAAAGTAGCCACCTTTTGCAGATATACTGTAACCACTGAACACACTCAGTGGCATTCTTCCTACAATGGACATCAAATATTGTTCGGGAAGTTCTTCCCAACACTGTTGCAGAAGTTCCCACAAATGTGTTGCACTTGTAGGTTGCTTTGCTTTCACCCTTCTGTCCAGTTCATCCTAAACCAGCTCGATGGGGTTTAAGTCTGGAGACTGTGCTGGCCATTCCATGATTTGAAGCCTACCGTCTTGTTCTTTTCCTCGAAGGTAGTTCTGACATAGCCTGGAGGTATGTTTTGGGTCATTATCTTGCTGTAGGATGAACCCTGACCAACTAGGCATAGACCAGAGGGTATTGCATGGCGCTGCAAAATGCTGTGGTAGCCTCTTTGGTTCAGGGTGCCAGTCACTCTGTGCTGTTGTCCTGTGAGCCGCCTATCCACTAAGCTGTTGACTCTCAGAAACTTGTCTTCTGATTCTGTTGTGGCTTTGGGTCTGCCAGACCTCTTCCTGTCAGAGTTTCCTCCAGTTTCCAAGTGCCTTTTGATGGTGTAGGAAACTGTACTCACTGACACCTTGGCTTTCTTTGCAATTTCTCTACAGCAGTTTTTGCTAACCTAAACTTTTTTTTTTAACCTCTAGCAGTTTACCGCTTACCTTTGTACCATTTCAGGTTATTCACTGGACTTGAATTGCTTAAATTTCAATAAAAACTGGAAAAATGGGGGTGTTCTAAAACTTTTGACCGGTAGTGTATGTTCATTAAATTGTGCTAAATTTGATTAAGTCACGCCATGGAGCATGGGGTGCACCAATCACATGGTGGGTAACTTTCTGGGCACACAGCCCAAAACAGTCTGCAGCAAAACTTTTGTTTCCCAAGAGCTTTTCTCTACAGTGCTCCCTTGGAGCCAAGGAGGCTCTACAAATCCTGGCAGCAGCACATACAGGGGCCGAAGTAGGTCACAAAAAATGTTTTTCCCCAAACTCTTTCCTGCACAGATTTTACTCGCTTCACATTTTTCACTTTACCAGCCAACCTTTTGGTCACTGCACCCAGCTACCGACTTAAAAGCAGCTGCTTAACAGGTGGTACTTTCCCTGTGCCGGTGGTTTAAATCTGGAGCTCTCCAACTTGGATGGTCTGCAACACAAATAAAGACCCAAAAAAGAATGGCCAAGTCCTCCCTTGCTGAAGTCAGTTTAGCTCCGAGCATCCCAGGCATTATACCACCACTTACGCAGGACCCTGGCAATCCAAGAGACCCAGTGCGCTTTCCTTCCTCGGCTACATGAGTTACAGGACCTGCTCCTGGCCAGACTGTGGTGCCACCAGAAAGGGAGACAGGCTGCCACCACTGCACTCCCTGCAGTACAGGCTGCCACCACCACACTGCCCCAATGGCCTGGCACAATGGGACTCCAGTTGCTCTCACCCATGGGCAAGGATACCAGGACTCACCTGCACCACCCCACCCTGGTGCTGGAGATCACGAGATGGGCCACCACTTTGGCTTCCTGGGCTACGGCTCTTTAGATGGTGTAGTTGGTCCCCTTCCCAAGTTCCAGCTTCCCCAGAAGGACTTCCGCTCTGCTACATTTACATCTGGTCTTCGAGGATGGTGAGCCAGTGTGGCAAAAGGCCCACTCTGGCCCTGAACCTTGACCCTTATGGCTGAGCACTCACACGGGCTGCCTCTTCTCTCTTCCTCTTCTCCAGGAACCTCTCCTATGCGACAAAAACCTCCCCTTTTATCCCTTATGGGCTGAGGCCCCCCCTTGCCAATGGGCAGGGCCCCAGCTCCAGGCACTGCGGCTACACTAAGTAACTAGTAAGCTCCCAAAGGGGGCTTACATATGCTTAACTATTAACTTGATGTAAAATTTCAACAAGTCTAAGTATCATCATTTATATCATAATTGAACCATTTATTATGACTAAGTCATGACCAGTGAAACATCAATTTGTTGTGTCCAATAGTAACAACAAAATGTTAATTACTATACACAGTGATGGAGCAGTCTCTATTTTTAATAATCCAGTAGTAGCTACTCTTGCATTGTAGGTTCAAAAGGTTGAGGGGACTGGGTTTATTAAATTCTTGACTGGGGGATTCATATCCAAAGTTAGAATGAAATAGTGGGTGCCTCTACCCAGAGAATGTTTTATGTGGGCCTGTTGTAAATATAGTACCACCTCCTGGGTTAAGTACCTCTTCATCTCCCCACAGGACAAATTCACCCATTAACCACCTCTGTGCAATCAGTATTCCCACAAAGCATGCCACTTACATTTTAAAATGACTTGTGCAAAAGCAGTGATTAGAAACAAAACAAAAAGGGCTTTATTTAGGGTCTACTCTCAGGCGCTAAAAGGAAAACAGTACGAGACAGTTTGAAGTGGTATGTATAGACCCTGGCTGGTTCTTCAGTGCTCATCCAGGCCCAGTCTACTATTACTACTACTACTACAACAACAGCAACACTACTAACACTAGGGCTGCTCTTCAGCCTCTCTGCTGGGTTCGGCCAAATAATAATTGTAACTCTGGCTGTGCTTCCAGAGCTCTTCCAGGCTCAGCCCAATAACAGTGCCAGCCTGCAAACCACACAATGCTCAGTTCTTGATTTTGCCCTGCTGTGCTGGTGGGTACCATACTCTCCCCACTGGTACCAGTGTATAACCCTCTAGATAGTGCTAGGGGTTCCTGGTGCTTCACTTGGAACCCAGCCATGGAAATGGTATAGACCTGATGGCGTTGCACGTGGTTGGTAATTGATGGAACACTTAAAGGGAAACTCCTATAAGCTCTGAAAGTGCAGCAGCTGCTGCAGTAATGCCTAATTAGGGCCTTTAGCAGTAGAACTAATTTTTTATGTACCTGCTGCATTCCGAGTTTAGTTTTGAAGAGTTGCGTGGTTCATAATGTCTGAAGAGCCACCCGTAGCCATTTTACACACCCTGGCAGCTTTCGCTGCATGGTTTATGCTAATTAGGGCTCCCAACTAATGGCAACATTTGGTAGCCTTCATTAGCTTAACCTGCACAATGGAAGCCACCCAGGTTGCGAGATGGCCGTGGGTGGCTCCCTAGACATGGATAGCACAACTCTTTAAAACTAAACTCAAAATGCAGCAGGTACATAAAAAATTAGTTTTAATGCTGAAAGCCCTAATCAGGCATTACTGCAGCAGCGAATTTTCTAGCTTATATGAGTTTCCTTTAAACAAAACAGCAAAGCTTTGTTGCAAACTCAGACCCCAAAACACAACGGCTCTTAAACCTAAAAGAGTATATGAAAATCCCTACCTGATGGCCTTATCATTTAACTGATTTACCAAACCAAATATGATATGATATGATATGATATGATATGATATGATATAATATGATATGATATGCTGTAGCAGGGCAAGTCCCATTTTACTCACCATTCTCCCAGACAGTGGATCTCTCTTAATGCACAAGGGTGATGGTGCAGTTGCAGCAAGTCACTCACTGGCTGGTTTCACTCTCTTTCTCTCTCTCTCTCTCTCTCTCTCTCCTTCCTCTCTATAGGCTTCTGGTGTGGGCTGTCACATGGCTGTTTCCTCCAGTCCCAGTAAAGCCTCTTCTAACCTCCGTATTCAGGTAATGATCTTTGCATGCATACAGGGCAGTTCAGCCAGTGAAACTTGAATCAAGTCAGACCAACACACTGTGTCCTAACATCCAGTTCCTAGTGTGTTAGGACTACCAGAACTGGGACATTACACTGGCTGGGTGGCTTCTCAGAGTTGCTGGGATCACAGTTAAACTGGAGCTACAAGTGTCTCAAATGGCAGCTGCAGCCTTCAGCTTCAGTTTGTGCTGAGCTTGCATGCGATCACCTCCTTCTGCCTTTCTTCTCTTTCAGTCTGTCTCTGGTTGATGCATGGTCTGTCTCTGCAGTAGCACAACAGTCCTGAGCTGTCTCTCACAACAGCACCCACACCTCTGTTCCATTCCACACTTAGCTGCAGATTGAGTCAGTTCTGGAACAGCCCTTGCTGTTCACTGGGGAAAAGCAGCTCCCAATTTGCTGTTAGAGCTGTCAGTCACTTTCAGCAGTTCTAGATGCCTTCAACTCAGTATATGATTGGACACTGCAGTGGTGCCTGAATTAGTCCACTGCAAGTCCATGAGAACATGTAGCTCCTACCATTGGCTTTTTGATCCTGTTTGGCTGACCAGTCACGCTCTGATCCCGTCATCATGCTAGCTGAGGTCAGAGGTAATCTAGATTGCTACTTAATTTGTAGTACACAGGCAGTCTTTCCAACACAACTTTATTTACAATATGACCAGTATTTCAGATCCCAAACCAGTTCTGCACAGGTGAGCTTACATGACTGGTTTGATCAAGGCAACATGTGGGAGATTTCTGATTCAATCAGGAGTGTGGGTGCACCTGATCCATTGGTGGCAGCTGGTATTTTTGATATGTGAGTGCAAGGAGCCTTAAAAGAAAAGCCTTCATGGGGGGGGTCATTCTCCCCCCTGCTGAGTAATTAATGTCTGTGGCAATTTTAACAGGAAAGTCTGAAGTACAAAATGTACACATGAACTCCTGGGGTGTCTAGATGAATATTCATATGTAGGCATACTGTAGGTCAACAGATATCCAACATAATTTCTGGACACGTGATTTCCTAAGACCATCTTAGCAAAAACTTCCCACATGTTATACCCATTAGCTATTGTGTTACCCTGGGGTGTCTGCAAACACAATACAGGGCAATGATCTGGTGTTACATATATACCTTGATGTACTATGTGCATGGGCAGGTTAATAGGGTACTGGACACCATATGTTAGTCTGACAAAAGGTCTGACTGGTCTTTCAGAGCTGTGCATTAAACAAACATGACATTAGCAACTCAACCATTGCTTATTCACAAAGTTTTAATCACTTTTCACTGCATTCTTTAGGGGTGCTGCTTCATGGCATACATCAATTAAAGGAAAGTCCCTTCAACCTATTTTCTGTAGGCATGAACAATGATTCCCTCTTGCATCCCCTAATTTTATCATAATTTAAATATAAATGAGGTTGCTTCACTCTGTCCTGCCCTGGTTTGAAAACCTGATTTTACTCCATTGCAAAGGTCATGACCTCACTCATGCAGGGCATCAAGGAGATAATGATGCATACCTGCCAAGTTATGATCTCAATCAGTTCTGTTACATGTCTTCTGAAGTCCCTGTGTCTCCAAAGCATTTTTTCTAACTCAGATACACTTTAAATTACAGACAACAGCAGGGCACTTACTACACCTTGAAAAATGTCATGGCTAGTGTAAGATAAGAATATAGGGACTGCAGAGGACAGCAACAGCACTGATTGATACAGCATAACTACTGCAGGCTTCAGCAATAAGCCATCATAACATTTTATGAGTTGGGTCATGATGACCTTGCAATGGAGTTAAGCAAGTGTTCACACCAGATTTAAGTAACTTCATTTACATTTAAATCCTGATGAAATTAGGAAGGTGCAATAGAGGCAATCACTATTCATGTTGACAAACAAGGCACCTGGAATTCTGTGATTCCACAGCTGCAGAATCTTCCACAAAATTTGCATCATGCTGCAGAATCTATATATACTGCCTCAGATTGCATTGCGCTTAGTGAATATTCATTCAAATATATGGTTTTCCATAGTGCCCAGCTCCCTTCCTCCTCTCATTTATCCTGAAGCCCCCCTCCCCATGCTCTACATGTGATAGAAACATAGAAACATAGAATTTGATGGCAGATAAGGACTGCTTGGCCCACCCAGTCTGCCGATTTTCCTACCTAATGGATAAGTTGCAGATCCTAGTTAACCAACAGCCTACTTCCACCTACCCCCAACTAGAATGCCTTATACCTGTCCCATTCATTCTTGAATTCATCCACCGTTTATAACTACTACCTCCTCAGGAAGGTCATTCCATATAACCACAACCTCTCTGTGAAAAATACTTCCTCCATTACCTCTGAGCTGTCCCCATCTATCTTCAAATTGTGCCCCTTGCTTCATTGATGACATCACATCGTATTTTAGCCAATAAGGAATGGCATTCTACCACAGAAATGAATACATCATGCCACAGAAACCTAGGAGCCCCGTGCAGAAATCAGGACAATGTGCCACAGAATACTAGGAGCCATGCCTACAAACAACACAGGTAAACAGAATAAAAAGGTGGAGGGACCTTTGCTTTAAAACAGAGGTTGTATACACCCTCTCCTCCCATGGCAAATTTTTGAAATATAATTTTCTTTCTGCCTGAATTGGCTACTTACTTATTTTATCTACAATCGGAGTGGGTGTCTGGGTGTCTCTTGGTGTTCATTTCAAAGCTCTGATGTGAAGTAAGCCCGGCTACCAAATATCATGGTGGAATTCACAAACTTTTGATTTAAAAACGTTTAATCACTATTAAGATTTCTCAATCTGATTCAAAGAAAAATGTGATGAGTATGGCAGGTTTCATATCTGGGTTATCAAATGAGGCAGCTTGAGTGATGTCAGTGGTGGGCACATGTCACAAACAGGTTCTTCCAGAACTCAGTCTGCACAATGCTACCAGTTCTCACAACCCTTTAGAAGCCTGAATGGTCACTGTGGCAGAGTTAGGTTACACCCTCGGCTGTGACTGATGGACCACTTTTCTATCTCCTTATTTCCTAGCAACAGTTAATGTTTTCTCATTGCTTTTCTTCTTCCCTCCCCACCCCACCCTAGGTTGGTCACCTAGTGTAGTTCTTTACTGTCCCTACTAAACTTCCTACTAGTTCTCTCTTTTCATTCTTTTCTATTTCCATCCATGCAGTCCCTGGAATGATGCCAAACACCGGAGAGGTGTTGTGTAAAGTGCATAAGTGCATTTTGTGTACAAAAGCATGAAGGCTATTTTAAATAGGAATACTTACAGTTAATAAAGCTATTTCAAATAAAAAATTATTCAGAAGTCAAATAAAACAATAATAATGCTATGATTAGTACAGTTATAAGAAATCCTTAAGGTATTTTCATAAATCCACACTACAGACCTGTTACCATATAAGGTTCTGTGTATGAGAATGTAGTATACTTTATAAAAGTGCTTAGTCACTGTGCATCAGTGATACACAGAGTCAATATCTGTGGAGCTATACACTGTACCTTTAACTGAACCAGGAAATCCCCTGAAATACCCCCCCTTGGTTTTGAAACAACATGTTCAGACATGAGACAGCATGTCCAGACATGTAAATAGAAAAAGGCTCAGTCGGGCGATCTCACCAAAATATATAAAAACCTCTTCACAGAGTTTACTTCAGTTCAGCCCAGTGGGGCTCAGCCCTGAGAGAGAGGAGAGAGGTTCTACTGCTACTGTGGACAAGCTGTTGAATGCAGATGAGAAGGGTCTTAGGAGTTCAACGATCCAGGACTGTATCATATGAGAAACTACTGATGTTAAGTAGTGATTTTCTTTGCAATTTTTTTGTTTTCATTTATTATTTTTTGAACATTTGAAAAATAAGTATTGCACCACGGTGTGTTTGAAACCTGAAAAATTGCCTTGTCTGAAGTTTATTCCCACACGCTGTGACAAACTTGGTGTCAGAAATGGGATTGTACTGTTTGTCCAGAGAAATGAGGGGGAGACCAGTACCCAGATACCAGTCCTGGTATACAGACATAGGGGGCCAAGAGCAGGATGACATACCAACAGCATCCCATGGAGGACAGGGTTCTGAGGAGGAGGGCTTCCTGGTGTGCATACCAGAGCCCAAGTGAGGAGAACTGGAGAGAAATTATTGCCTGGATTGGAGTTCGATGGAACACAGAGGCAGACCAGCACCAGAGAGGAGGAGCACTTCTGCCAGGTGCTGATGAAGGATTCCCAACCAGAGGATTTCATGGCAGAGTCAGAGGACCAGATTCCATGGGTTCTAGAGGAGGAGGACCCCCTGATGGAACCTTTGTTGCCAGTCACTTTTGAGATCCTGTTGTTGCCTATTTTCCAGGCTGCTGTGACTTGGAGGATGACAAGATGAAGGCCCCAGGTAAGACTGTTTCAGGACATTTGCATACTGGATTGAAGACTACAAGCAACAGGGGAGACACCATGATGGTTGAATAGACTTTCCAATGTTTTGAACCCCCTGTTACATGGTATGAAATGTATGAAACATGCAATGTTGGCCGGCCCAGTGGCACTGAAGGTTGAGGCACTGGATGTCACACCTCACGCTACACCAGCAACCCAGATTCGGGAATGGGCTCGGGTCACCAGGGGTTCAGCCAGGGGAGGTAGGATTGAGAATCCTAATGGATGCTCTCCTTCTCCAGGGGGGTGGGTTACAAAGGGTAATGATGCCCACAAGTGTTACTGCCTGTGGAAGCATGGGCAGTAAGGTGATGATGGCTCCTTACGTGGGAGTCAGGGTTGGGAGGGTGCTATAGATGCTTGACGGTGGCATGCATAAGCACGCCATTCATCTGGATGCAAGTCCTCTGCATCAGCACCCTCAGCGGGTAGAGAGTGGGAGAAAAAAACAAAGGCAAAAAATCTCCTGGTCTTGTGCAGAATGACACCGGGTCCATGCTACATCAAAGTGGCTTGGCTGTAAAGACCAGGGGAAAGAATTCCTGTCAGCAGAGACCGGGAGGAAGTAAAAAAACAAACAAACAAAAAAAACATGTAATGTTTAAAATGAATATAGCATTAAGGCTGATGCTGAGAACAGTCAGTTGAGGGTACCAGAATGGTGTAAGAGTTGAAAGAAAACCCCTGGTATGTTACAAATAAGGATTAAAAGAAAACCTCAAAGGTTTTGGAGTTAGGAACTGGCTGGTTGATGTTCAGCATGAGAAGGTTCCTTGTCTACCAGAAAATATATGAAAGGGAAATTGATAAATTAAATGTACAAAATGATTACAAGAAATGTATAACATAAAAGAAATGTCTATACTGTATGATATAAAATGAGGAACCTAGGGTCATGGAGGATCTAGGTATGGGGTGGAACCTATGATTGGGCCCCTGAGTGGAAACGATGCCAAGTGGTGGGTATGGAGGAAGCTCAAAGTCAGCATAAAACTGCTGTGTATTACTTCCTCTTTTTTAATGTAATGATGAAGGTATGATAGTAGGTGCACAGGGCTGAAATGATGCCAAGTGATGGGTGTGGAAGAAGCTAAAAGTCAGCATATAACTGTTGTGCATTACTTCCTTTTTTTGAATGTACTGATGAAGGTACAATAGTGGGTACACAGGGTTTTGAAACGATGTCAAGTGATGAGTTCTAAAAAGATGCCAAGTGATGGGTGCTGAAATGATGCCGAATGATGGATTCTGAAATGATGCCGAGTGATGGATTCTGAAATGATGTTAAGTGATGGGTGCTGAAATGATGCCGAGTGATGGGTGCTGAAATGATGCCGAGTGATGGATTCTGAAATGATGCGGTGATGGATTCTGAAATGATGTTAAGTGATGGGTGCTGAAATGATGCCGAGTGATGGATTCTGAAATGATGTTAAGTGATGGGTGCTGAAATGATGCTGAGTGATGGGTGCTGAAATGATGCCGAGTGATGGATTCTGAAATGATGCCGGGTGATGGGTGCTGAAACGATGCCTATTGATGGGTGCCTGATATTACATATGAAGTGTCTGAGTTGTAGTAACCAGAGTGAAATAGGGGATAGAAAGTCACTACAGACTGAAGTCCTCTGAGAGCACAGATAGGTACTGTGCTGAACTGTATGACAGCCCTGGGTAATGTTGTAAAAGTACTGTTGTATTGCAGAAACTTGGTATGGGGGACAATACTAAAAATAGCTGAATTAAGGGACCCTGGGGTGAAGCTTTCATAGTGAGTGAGAGGAAGTTTCAACCAACCCTCATTCTACTGTTTTGGTAGAATATTTATGATTGAGAAGGGGTTCTTGAAAAACAGTATAGTTTTGAGAACTGTTTTTTCTTAAGGAGCCAGGGTGTGTGGCGGAGTTAGGCTACACCTCGGCTGTGACTGATGGACCACTTTTCTATCTCCTTATTTCCTAGCAACAGTTGATGCTTTTCTCTTTGCTTTTCTTCTTTTTCCCCCTACCTTAGGTTGGCTACCTAGCATAGCTCTTTACTGTCCCTACTAAACTTCCTACTAGTTCTCTCTTTTCATTCTTTTTCCATTTCCATCCATCCAGTCCCTGGAATGATGCTAAACACCCAGAGAGGTGTTGTGTAAAGTGTAAAAGTGCATTTTGTGTACAAAAAACATGAAGGCTATTTTAAATAGAAATACTTACAGTTAATAAAGCTATTTTAATAAAAAATTCTTCAGAAGTCATGTAAAACAATAATAATGTCATGATTAATACAGTTATAAGGAATCCTTAAGGTATTTTCATAAATTCTCACTATAGACCTGTTACTGTATACGGTTCTATGTATGAAAATGTAGTATACTTTATAAAAGTGCTTAGTCACTGTGGATTAGAGATATAGAGAGTTAATATACGTGGATATATACACTGTACCTTTAATTGAACCAGGAAATCCCCTGAAATAGCCCCCCCCCCTTGGTTTTGAAACAACATGTTCAGACATGAAACAGCATGTCCAGACATGTAAATAGAAAAGGGCTCAGTCAGGTGATCCCACCAAAATATATAAAAACCTCTTCACATAGTTTACTTCAGTTAATCCGAGTGGGGCTCAGCCCTGAGAGAGAGGTTCTACTGCTACTGTAGACAAGCTGTTGAATGCAGATGAGAAGGGTCTTAGGAGCCCTAAGATCCAGGACTGTATTATATGAGAAACTACAGACGTTAAGTAGTGATCTTCTTTGCAATTTTTTTGTTTTCATTTATTATTTTTTGAACTTTTGAAAAATAAATATCACACCATGCTGTGTTTGAAACCTGTAAATTTGCCTCGTCTGAAGTTTATTCCCACTCACTGTGACAGTCACCTCAATATGCTGCCACCATTGAGTTTAACTCACACTCAAGTATCTTTAGGTCAGAATCTCACCACAGCAACTTCTCGCACAGTACAGTGACCTCTCCCAAAGGGAAAATGACTCACCCCTTTAGTCACGTTTTGCTTTTTACAGTTTAATAGCCTGTCTCTTCAGAAATGGAGCACATATATCAGTTACCTCAGGTTATATCTTTAAAAGTACAGTCACAGAGAGCAATAAGTATATAAAATAATATTTAATTCTCCACAGTATTTACATATGGTACAGGACTGTACACTCTAAGGATAAGGGAATACAGTACACTACAAAATGGAAAACAAAACATTTGAAAAGATAGAAATCACAAGAATATGCTAAGCTCTTCTAGGTAGACAGTTCAGGCTTACTCTAATTGGGATCTGAGTTATAGCAGACTGACCAAAGATGAAATGATCATCACTTGATATTCCTAGTCAGAAAGGTACACAGGCCCAAATCTCCTCCCAAAATAATTCTAACCCACTCCTATAAATCCCTTGACATCACCCACCTCCTCCATGACAGCAAACACTGATTGGTCTCTGTTAACCATGACTCCACAAGTGGATGCTGCCCTAGCCTACTTCAAGGACAAATTTCTCTCCACCTGGAATCACCATGCCCCTCTAAGATGTACCAGAATACGTGGTAATCATATGCCATGGAACATTCCAGAACTCCTGGCCTACCTTCATGCCGCGATCAGGCATGGAGGAAGCATAAGACTACCAAATTACCTAGTGATTTTACAACACCGCAAACTTCATAATGCCTGCACCAAAGTGTGTGAGATTAGCTAAAGGTGAGTACTTCAACTCTCGTTCCACAACAATCTGAATTCCATGTCCAAATTTTGGAAAGTGGTGCATGCCCTCTTCTCTCCCCTCCACCCTCCGCTCCAGTCCTCAAAATAAACAACTCCCTCATTGCGGACCACACTTTAGTGGCCAAGGAATTCAACTCCTTCTTTACATCACATGCCTCCACCCTATTAGCCTCCCTCCTCCACTATTCAGTACCCTCGTATAAAAGTTCTAATCCCACAAAATTAAATCACCAGATCCCACTATTTTCTCATTTTTATTGGTCTCGCCTGAGGACACACTCACTGCTCTGCTGACCATCAACTTGTCCAAAGGCAGCTCTCCTGATGAACTTGACCATAAGCTCCTTTTCCTCTCTGTCCCTGCGATCGCCTACCCAGTTGCCAAAATTCTGAACCTCTCCTTCTTGCTAGTGGGGTCCCTACACCTTGGAAGCATGCAGTGGTTCTCCCCCTTCCTAAGGGAGGTGACACCATTTCACCTGGAAATTACCATCATATCTCCCTACTCCCTACCCTTGCTAACCTCCAGGAGCATATTGTCCTCTCTCAAATCTCCTCCTTTCTCTCTGATTCCAACTTCTTTATCCCATTCCAGTCTTGATTTAGGAAACACCTCTCTACCACCACCACTCTACTCAGGCTCACTGATACCACTCTCACTGGAATGGACAATGGTCTGGTCACATCCACCATCTTTGTTGACCTTGCAAAGGCCTTCGACATGGTCTACCACACTCTGCTACTCCAATCCCTCTCTGCAGCTGGTCTCTCACATTCTGCTAACAACTGGTTCAAGACCTACCTTACTGGAAGGACACAGTCAGTTAAAATTGTTAACTCCAACTCCCTTCCATGCCACACATATCAGTGTGCCTCAGGGTTCTGTACTGGGCCCCTCCTGTTCTCTATTTTCCTGAATGACTTACTGGTAGCTTGTTCCTTCTCCCCCATCCATAAGTATATGGATGACACCGTCTTGTTTACCACTGGAAAAACTCCCTCTGATGTGGAAGCCACACTCCAGCTTGACTTCGACAAGATCCAGCACTGGCTTGCCTCCCATCAACTTTTTCTGAATGCCAAGAAAACAGTCTCCATGTCCTTCAGCATTAGGCGAGACTTGCTCAGACCCCTGTTCTGTCCTCTTTCCACACCCTGGATGCGACTCAACTTGAGGTCAGCTCCTCATTCAGATACCTTGGGGTTTGGCTGGACCAACACCTCAACATCTCTGGTCACATCAACGCTATCCTGAAAAAACTGCACCCCAAGTTCAGTGCCCTTTACAGGAACCGTAATTGCATCCCTCTTATGGCCAGGTGTGAGATTGTCCAAAAGATGATTCTCCCTATTTTTATGGCTATGAGCGGAGCCTACAGCCTTTTTGCTATCCGTAGCTTGAAAATGGAGTTTCGTGGAACACATTTTTTGGACTTTTCAATGTATCCTTCCACATCTACAAATCACTATGACAACTAAAATAAGATGATCTCCTCTTTCTGTTTAGAATGTTGGAGACATAACTCCAAGCTGCTTATCTGATGGCCATTAGGAAACTGAAACAGCTTGTTAAATATTGGTTGCCTATTAAACTGGAAATTTGTTTACCCCTTCGAAGTGCAGCAGCTTGCACATTTAAATGATTGTCATTTAAATATTTTTGCTACTGACTTCAGTTGGGGCTGAATATCTTCAAGAAAGATTCATACCTCATAAATGTTACCCTTTCCAGCAAATATATATATATATATATATATATATATATATATATATATATATGTGTGTGTGGACAGTATTCAAGAGACTTGGGTGTGCACTTAAAATAAGGTCTGTATTTTACTCATAATTTATTAAAAATACAGAATTTGTGCTCTGTACTGTTGTCAATATGGTCACAAGATAGTGAGCATAAAAAAAAGGGTGTATATATTTTTATTTTATTGTGGCAACATTTTAATAATGAAAATAGCCTTAAAAAAGCCAGTCATTTTGTGACATGGTTGTGCTACACATCTTGGTGACCATTAAATGTACTGTATTTAAAGCAGAATTCTAAAGTTTTCTTTTTTAGTGGACAGAGTGGATGTGTAACTGTCCCCCAGTGATTATTAATTTTATTCAGATATAATTACATTTACATGACACCACATGTAATTTTTTACTTTCGTGCATTACTGTGGTGTCTTATATAGCTGCATAATTTCTTTTGTATATTCTGCTTTTATGCTTTGAGGGTTTTTTTTCGGTGTCAGTTCACATTGCTTAATGTGTTTCCCCCACACAAATCTGCAATCTTAATGCAGTGGTACATAGAGCATGCTAGGAGCAGCAGCAGCATCAAAAGCTGTGGCTCTTGCTATCATGTCCATGTTACCCACGTGGATGATGATGATGCTGGTATTGGTACAAATAGCCGGGACCCAAAGGTGACATCAGGCATTCAGTTTTGGTACTCTGTCTGTAAGCCAAACGGTTCTCTTCCCGCTGCTTCTCCCATTTGCCATTCTTAAAAACAGGGAGAATGAAGCATCGTCCATTTTAAATCTGATGTGCTGCACAGGAGTTTGGATGGATCTCAAAGGTCTCCAGTCACTAGAAAACATGATCTTCAGCATTCTGCTACAAAACAGCAAGTTAAAATTCTGGGAGGCATATTAAATAGTGACTGGTTAAAGTGCAGCAGTTATTCTGTGTCATTTTGGGGACAGAAAAGGAAAAGTATTCACCTTAAGACTTGGTCCTGCTGTTTGTGAAGGGCCTCTCTTCAAAATAGAGGATGATTGGATTAATGGGCTGTGTAGCACAATGAGTATATTTCAAAGTTGTGTAAGGGAAGTATATCAGCAGAACTTTCCTCTGGTTCTAGCACTGTGTAAATGGGGCATATTAAATAGTATAGTTTAAAGTTGTGTTTGGGAAGTATATCAGCAGAACTTTCTTCTGGTGTGGTAAGTGTTTAAATGGGGCGTATTAAATTGTATATTTTAAAGTTTTGTTTGGGAAGTATATCAGCTGAACTTTCCTCTGGTGCTGGCAGTGTTTAAATAGGGCATATTAAATACTATCTGGCTATAGTGCAGCAGTTGTGTTCTATCATCTTTGAGGGCAGAAAAGTTACATTTGTTTTTTCTCTCATGGCCCAGCTGTTTGTGAAGGGACCCTCTTCAAAATGGAGCTATGCATATATGTGAGCAGTCTAATCAAATAGAGTTTTTTTGAGATTTATAGTTTTTTGTTTACAATCCATCCAGTGGGTTTTCATTGTATAATTAGATTTTTTCAGAATATTGCTAATATTGGTGAACTTCCCTTGCTGATGAATTTAATAATGTTTGAATGGCGAATAAAAACAACACCTGTGGGGTTCCTACTGGTAAATTCTAAGAATGTGTATCTGTTAAATGAATGCTGCACCTGTTGATGTGATGATGTCTCTATTTTAGAAGTGTGTATGTGGAATGAATATTAAAGCTGCACTCTTAAAATGTTTTAAATAAAAATAAATGCAATCTGTGAGAGATGCTTGTAATTTTTGGAAAGAAGGGGTGATGCTGGCTCCGGTTAAGGTGGTGTGTGTGAGTGCGTGTGTGCGCGTGTGTGTGCATGCGTGCGTGTATGTGTGTGTGTGTGTGTGTGTGTGTGTGTGTGTGTGTAGGGTGTAATTTTAAAATGATAAAGTTGCCTTTCTTAATGTAAGATTATAATTGAGCATCATTGTATTGGCATACTGGACTAGTGGATCAGGTGTGGGTGGTGGCATACTATATTGGAACTGTTTGAAATAAAAAAAACTACAACAATGAGGCCTACCTCAAAAATGCTTCTTATGGCATTGGTCAGTTCATTCAAGGTTATGGGGGGTTACCACGTGTAGGAATGAGACTGCTTCTAAACTAGACATCAAGCGGTGGCATAATATGTTGGAACTGTTTAAAAATAAAAGAATACAGCACTTGGGCCTACCTCAAAATAGCTGCTCATGGCATGGGGGGGGGGTACCATCTGGAATAACTAGGTCACTGCCTGTGTGTACTAGTGCCTGTAGGGCAACATCATTGTTTTGGATTCATCTGGCAAAAACATTTTCCTGATATATTTATAATAAGACTGTTTCTAAATTAGATGTCACGTGATGGCACAATATGTTGGAACTGTTTAAAAATAAAAAAATACAGCATTTGGGCTTAACTCAAAAAGGCTGCTCATGCAATTGCTTAGTACATTCAGGGGTATGGGAGGGATACCATGTATAGTACTGGAATCTGGTCATTGCCTGGGCATACTAGTGCCTGTTGGGCAATATCAGTGGTTTGGATTCATCTGGCAAAAACATTTAGCAGATTTATTTATAATGAGACTGCCTATAAATTAAATGTCAAGTGTTGGCATAATATTTTGGAACAGTTTGAAAATAAAATAAAAATATATCACTTGGGCCTGACTCAGGCAGTTTGGATGTGGCATTCCATGTGCAGTACAAGAACCCTGCAGCAGCGGTGTCCCTGTGATGCACATGGTGAGTAGCACAGTATAGGCCTCTGTGATATTTGGCATCATTTTCCCCATAATGGTTGGCATTAGGTTGCCAGGGACACCATGCAATGCCTGTATCTACAGTTATCAACACCAAACAGGTTGCCTGGGTGCTTTCTGGTTGGTAATTGTGGTTGGGCCTGCCCTCAGTTTGACTCTGTGGAGGTACAGTGATGTCAAAATGACCCCTGATGTGGCTCAGGCCCGCTGTGTAACATCCAGCTGTATCTTGCCTTGCCTTTTCTTATTCATGGTGAACTTTGGTGTATTGTTTTGATTTGTAGAGTAGTTTGGATGTGGCATTCCACATGCAGAACAAGAATCCTGCTGCAGTGGCATCCCTGTGATGTACGTGGTGGTGAGCTTAGGGTGGGCCAGTGTGATATTTTGGCATCATTTTCCCCTCAAAGGCTGGCATGAGGTTGCCAGGGAGCATCATGTGGCACCCTCATGTATAGTTATCAGTACCAAACAGCTTGCCTGGGAGCTTTCTGGTTATTAACTGTGGTTGGGCTTCTCCTCAGTCTGGTTCTGCAGAGCTACAGTGATGTCAAAATGGCCCCTGATGTGGCATAGTACTTATCAATCTGTATTGGCTGTTTGATTGACAATAAGCCATTAATAAAGGTTGTACCATGTATTTCACATGTTGCATTGCTACTGTGCTGTCCATATTAACCACAATAGGTTTATGCAACAGAGATGGTCACATAATAAATCAAGTACAACCAAGTGATTTGTTCATGTTTATCTTTCTACTTAATGTCCAGCTTAAGTGTGAAAGGCATGTAGACTGGGCATAAACAGTATAAGCATGAAGTAATGAAACTTTGGTAGCCTCCTGTTTGTATTTTTAGCGCTGTCTACATTGGAGGATAGATAGCAACACATACGTATGGAAGAACATCAAATCATTAGATGCTGCAAATGAATACACTTAAATAGAAGACAGAGACACTGCATTTGAAAATTTTATTTATTACTAGAAACAGGAAATAATGCATAATGGACACTGAGTTACCCACGAAAGTAGTTTACATGTCATAAATAACTGTGCCATTTTTCCAAACTTAGAAATACAGAACTATCTTTATATTTTGTATTATGCAACTACCACATATACACTTTAAAATTAAGGTTGAGTCATGACTAATTCTAAAACTTTTTTTGAGTGTATGAATGTCATACTTTGTCTCTCGAATACTGTCCACACAGCTATATAATATATATATATATATATATATATATATACACACATATATATATATATATACTGTATAGCAGTTAGTATTAGCGCCTGATATATTTAGCGTGACGACTCCAGTTGTACATATTAGCGCCTGAAATATTTAGCGCTCAGTGCTTACTGCTGGAGTACAGTTAGCATGGCAGATTATATTAGCGGTCTGTTTATATTAGCGGTTCTTTGCTTTCAGCTAATATAGCTAAAATAAACAGAAAGCTAATATAATCTGCTATACAGTATATATATATATATATATATATAAATTACTCTATTTACAATAAATCTGTTTACAGACATTACTAGTATCTTTTGAATGATTGTCTGACTTGTGATTACTAAGTTTGAGTATAGTTCATGAAATAACGAGCTTGATATTTGTTATTTCATATAGCCCCCCATTATGCCTTATGCATAGCATATAAATCCGAATCATTCCAAGGCCATCGTGACATATAATATTAATACTAGGCAGCAAATCAGAGCTCTTTTCCTAATAAAAGGCTGCTGATATAATAAATAAAGAACAACGTCATAAATAAGGAACCAGTGGCTTATGGAAAAATCTACAGGGATTTGAGTCTGCCGTTGTGGGGAAAACACAGGGAAAATGAGGGTTTCTTACAGAGTAATGGTTATTTGGATCTGGGAGCACTGAATGTTTCTTATCCTATATTTTGTATCCTGGACAGGGCAGGGAGATGCTACATCTCATTGTCACAAGGATGTTCATTTACATTTGCACTGTCCCAGATTAGATGCAATATCTTATTTTCAGTGGGGTAACGATTTTACCATTTTTATAATATATTTATTCAAGCTACCTAGTCCAGGGCCCCCGTATTCAAACTAGATACGCAGCGCATCTTGGCAGAGAAGGGAGATATGCCGCATAACTTCAACAATGTACAGCAGTGTGATATTCAAACATGCAGGATGCACCGGCCACAAGAGAATGGGCCAGGGCACACACAAATGGTATGCCATTCAAGTCGAGGGGGCAATCCCATGCATATTCTGTGCTGCAGCATATTCAGTGAGAATGTGCCCCTCTCAGTGCACAGCACTGCAGCCCACAGTTAGGCCATGAATAGCTGGCCTAACCCAGCCAACCACCCACAGGCAGGCTGCAGATGTGCACCCAGCTGCACAGCAGCCTGGCAGCCCTGGTGGACTAGAGGTACCCCCTTTCCATCCCCCAATCTAGCCAACTCTATCCCTGAAGAGCTCCATAGTGTAGGGCACCACCCCAGACCCAACTGCACCAGAGGAAACCATGGTCCATATCCATAGTGAAGATGACTCCCATCCACTCCCCCTGTACACAGACACCCTCACTCTCCCCATACCCAACCTGTTGCAAAGTCTGGCACTGCCTCCAAACCCTGCCATGGCCAGCCATTGATTGCACTGAACCCAGGCTGGGAACCTGCACTCTGGAATTACCCAACTGGCTGTACCATGCATTGGGGCACCATGCCAGCTGTGGATCCACTAGAGTATGCAGCCATGTGTAAGTCCCTGGCAAACTGAAGAGGGAATTTACATACCTCCTATGCATGCCTTGCCAATGCTGTATCTTCCTACTATCATACACTACTGCAAGTCCACACTCTCCCCTGTTCCCCTGTGTAACATGCCACCCTCCGGACTGCTGATGTATCACGGGTACCATGGGGTGCTGTTTCCTGTAATGCCATTTGCAGTGTATGCTTCAGGCTATACATAGTTCATCCGTAGTTCCCCAATTGTTCAAATGAATGGGAGGTCGGCTGTAACATGCCTGTTTTGGGACCTGTGTGAGTGGGTACAGCATCGGCCATCACCCACACTGAGCAGTGCAATGGCACCAGGATGATGGATCTGCATGTGAGTGCCTGAGGAGTATGGTCACTGGGTGTTATCACCCACACAGCTTGTGCCTACGTATAACACATTCCAGCATCCTACTGCAAGTGCTCTGCCACCCGCCAATAGAGTGGTATGATCCCATTACAGAGCCAGTCATTGCAATGGGATGGGCTGAGAGGGCAGGGAGGGGTGTCTGTGCATCGTTGAGGGGGAGCAGGGGCCACTACACCATGGACATGGACTGTATGTGTATTCAGGTGCAATTAGGGATGGCATTGGGGTCCCTACAATATGGAACCGATAGAACCTGGACTCTGGTATGATCATGGCTGGTGGAATGGGTGGGTGGGGGTACCACTATACCACCAGAGACTTCAGGGTCTGTCCCACATGGGAGTGATCAGGATCAGGGCTTGGGGACGAGCTGCTCTGGCATATTCATCCCCATACCAACATGCAGATGGGCTGGTAATGAGCATGCATAAGGCCCTTTGACCCTGCATGCTCAATAAGTTCATTTGCATTCCTGGGCTAATTTTGCCCATGGGGTTGTGGTGCATACGGTATGTGCTATGCATGCCCCTGGAAGGTATTCAGTTGGGGTTACTCTGGATGCACCTTACTTGGTGGCGCCTGCACTGTGATTCCCATCCATGGTCACATTTTCCAACAGTAACAATGAAGCTCACCAGAATGAAGCACAGTGTCACAGGTTTACTGCATGACAAAGGGACTAACTCCTTGAAAGTGCATTGTTTGTTGCAGTAACTCTACTGCAAAATTCTGCAGTGCTGCACTTCATCCTGGTGGGCTTCACTGTATGCACACCTGTATCGGTGGTGCATTCTCTTTGAATATTATATCAGTGCCGACTAGCACACTCTCTTTGTGCAATGCGTCTTTCTGCTCGTGCATCAATCTAACACTTAATATATCCTCCAGATGTAAAATATTGTTTTTAGTGCATTCCAATTTTACACAATGCAGCATAATATTGTGTAGATGTAGAGCTCCACTGAAAATAAGATGCCATTTCTTCTGTGAACTATCCAGGCTAAATAAATAGCAATCAGCAGGCATATTCTAGGAAAATACATTGTAAAAATGTGTAAAAGGAAGACCACATTGAAAGTGCCTTTCCACAGATCTGCATTGTGCAAGTTCATTAGAAATAATGGGTGAAAGCATCCCAAAAGCTCTCCACAGCCATATCGGCTCTGACCAGAATTTGTTGACTACTGTGATGTAGTCTACAGTGCTGCTCTCACATCCACCTTATCCATATTGGATCTCCTTTTCAACTCTTTCTGCCACTTCGTCCTTGACTCCCCTCTGTGTACTCATCACTGCGTCCTCTATCACTCTCTCTCCTTCCCCTCACTCACAAACTGGCATCTCTCTCACTGCACCAAACTCATTTCTAAATTCTGGCTTGGTTCTATATCTCCATACCACTCCTGCTCCCTCACTTCCCCTCCTCCTTCTATGCATTCTTTAAGGTCTGCCGACTCATGGATTCCTGCGGTCCCTCGATGCTCCATGCTGGCAGGACAGTCTGCTTTCCAGCACTACTTCCCCAAAATATGGAATGCTTCCCCCTCAAATTTGGCACGCGTCTTCCCTCCATTCCCTCTCCACTGCCCTCCAAAACTTCCTCTCCTCAAACTGTACCTGTTTCCTGCAACCATAATGCTGTCCTACTACTCTCCCATGCTTTTCCTTGCCTGCCAGATACTTAACCTATTTAATGCTGCACTTATGGTTTGTACAATTACTTCACAAATAACTTGACCAATTGTTGTTTACAGATTGTTCTTGTATAACTCTGCATTGTTACTATGCTGTATTACCTGTAGTTTCAATATTGTTTACTGTACTATACTGCTCATTGTATATCTTTGTAATTTCTGTATGTAGACTCCCATCACCCATCCCCCCAGGTCGCACCGGGAGGCGAGCAACTTGTTGTTCAGTGTGCCTTCCTGGTGAAACATTTCAATAAATAAATAAAATAAATAAATAAAAGATGCTGCAGGTTCAGTCCCAAAATATGACTGCATTTCATACAAGAATATAGGGCAGAAATACCCATGGCAGTCCATTTCCTTTGCCCATGTTATCTGCACTACCTCTCTGACATTACACCCTGGGCATTCCTTTTGATGCGTGAGACCTCTTCCACAACAGAACCAGTATGAGCTGGTTATGTGTATTCAGACTCTAGTTCCTTTGTGCTATATAGCATCCAGCACCAGAGGGTGTGTTTAGCTTGGCCAGCCATTTGCTTACACCCTGAACATAGCTTCTTTCAGATGAAAGGGGCTCAGCCCATTGTTGTTACCCCAAACATCGAGTCTTTTAAATCAAAAGAGCTCAGCTATCCACACCTAGCTTGCTTTCAAGCTTTGGAAAGCAAATTTGAAAGAAACGTTATTTCTGTTCCCACATGCAGTACCTCTAACATCAAGTAAAAGATTTGACAGAAAAACAGCTAGTAAAATGAAACAAAAAAAAACATTTCCTTGGTGTGATATTTGTTTTTCCTTTTATGATTCTAAATGCTTTTGTCAGAAAAGGTGGGTTGTCCTCAGCTAAATCATATGCCATTATAAAAAGATCTTTCATCATTTCTCTCAGAGATTGAAAACCTGATTCTAATCCACTTGGAAGATCATCTAAGCAGAGATTTTTGTACCAAGCTTGGTTCTCCAAGTTCTCATGTTTTCCATTCATGGCATAATTATTACAAATTAAGTTTGCACAGGTGGCATCAACACCTATGGTTTTATGGGATGAGGCTGTAAACAACTGTGTTCTTTTTTCACCTGTTTAGAAATTGTTTCAATCTAATTGCATTTTATTTTAGCGTCTTGCTGTAAAATGTCCACCTTTTTATTTAAGGTACTAAAGTGCCTATCATAGCATCAACCCAGTTTAGGATCTGATCCATCAAGGCCCCCAACATTTCCATTGTGTAGTGCTTATTGCCAGCAGTCAGGCTTGCTATCAGGGATTTGTTTTTCAGGTGAAACATTATATAGTGTATGGTGAGTACTTGTTCTACATCGATTTCCATATCTGCATGATGAGTGCTTGTTCTACACTGATTTTCATATCAGCTGAAACGCTGTTGTACCACGATGTACAGATCATGGAACGCGTTTGTACTCTTCTGTGGTACAACAGCATTCCAGCTGATTTGGAAAGAACATGAGATACAGTGACTTAAACCCAGCTGAGAGACCACTGTGTGTACATCAAAGACTAACAGAAACCTTACTTCAGAGATGGCCATGGCGATTTTATCCAAGCCCAGTGAAGAGCGTGAGCATTTCATATTAGAAAATGAGAACACGTGCACAGTAAAAAAAAGGGTAAATAATCTTTTTTTTTGGTTGCTGGCATCGTGTTTTGCCTGCTTGTTTGAACTAAAAACTGGTTGATATTTGTTGTTTGAACTTTTTCTGCCTCGTGTTTTACTAATTCAAACGGGAAATAAAAATAATGACTTAATTCTGAAACTGTGTATCTATATTAATTACAGAGCACATACACCATGAAGAAATACAGGAAGAACAACTTTCTGCTCAACCAGCGTGTTCTGCCGCCTTGGGGTTCTGATTCCCACAGAACTCAGAACTTTGCTCTTGAGGTCAGTGGTACTTTGACCCCATCTGTGGCACAACACACTGGTTGTGCGTAGTTGCCCATTCAGTAATCTCTATGTAGTGAAGCCATTACAGTGGTATTGCTACCAGGTTCAGTCACAATTTACTCCAAAATGGTCACTACATCAGTTTCACTGAGCATCGCAGATATATTGACAGTTCTGTCAACTTGCAGGGCCATCTCTAAAACAAATGGAGGGGGGGATTTCACTGTATCCAAGGTATGCACTGTTGCAGATAGATCAGGCCAGTACAAGGCAGCTATGGGAACAGGTGAGCAGGGTGGTTCTCTAGCTTGGTCCCCGCTCCTTGAGCCAGTTGTGGGTTAAAAGTGCTTTAACAACAGTTTTACCCACGGAGAAGTATGTTCTTCTGATGAAGCTGAGGTAAAAACCTTTTTTCTTTTCAGACATGTGAAAAGCTGGAAGTTTAATTGAATGTAAAGTATATAGATAGGAAATAAGTCAGAAACTTTCAACACAGCAGTTTACTAAGCAGTTGTCCTTGTGGCAATCTTTTATCTTTTGAAAGCAGCAAAAGACTTAATTTGTTTAGAGCAAGATGCATATAATTTGTCCAAGCTAATATTTACAGCAAGATGTACTGTATATTGTTTGGCTAAGCTAAGTTTAGAAAACCTTAGACCAAGAGAGTCATATGTTTTGATCACCACCACCTATTCACAGTGTATATATAACTTTGGGGTCATTTTTTTCTGATGACTGAACACGATCAGTTGTGTTTTGTCAATATTGATGTTAAGACAGCACAAATTTTTATCACAAAGTTCAACTAAGTTTTCAGTCTTATGCTGAAGATCTATCTACCTGTTATATTGAAAGAAAAACAAGTTAACCACTATATATTAGATGACCAATAGCAGAACCAAGGACTTTTGAAGAATGGAAACTGACTTACAAAGTTCTGTAGTTATAGAAGCCATAAGAGAGTTAAACAGGGATAGTGCCAAAATACCTCCCTGTCTTGATAGGGTCTATAAGATGCCGATGAACATTATAATGTATGAGTATCATAATGTCCATATGGAATCTTACAAGGATGTCTTAGACATTATGGTCTATCCTTCGCTTTCCTAAGGTGATTCCAGAGAGGTCCCTGACTGATATTGTTGAAGGCTGCTCTGAAATCAACAAGTCGGCAATAACATTTTACTGGCATTACTGAAACATACTTTGGAATGAGATGTTGGAGAACATTCCATAGCAATGTTCAAGTGTTGATTTCGGATGGTGAAAACCATTTTGGGCCTCCTCACGGATGCCAATTGAGTCTACCCAAGCACTTCATCTCTGAAGTACAATTTGACAGAGGATTTTCTGTGAGGTATCAATGAGGCTTATTGGTCTATGCATTGCAGGGCATTTTAGGGAACCCTTTTCGTGTGTTGGGGATGTATTACTGTATTTCCTACCCAAGAAGAGTGAGAGATAGAGGATTGTGTATGAGCACTCATACACAACAAGGTAAATTTCTGATCAAGTGGTTTCCATGGTGACAAGAGACCTCGAGAGCACAGCTCGAGAGGTCTCATTACCACGGAAACCACAAGATCAGAAAATAACCTTGTCTGTGTACGAGTGCTCATACACAATCTTTTATAGTGTATGGGCACTCATTCCTGGCAAACAATGTCCCCCAAATCATTTTAAAATGCCTTATTGTGGTGCGTTGCTTTAGCGCTGGTAACTTCCGTTTGGTCTCTCACCACCGCGGCCCCTTTATCGTGTATGCACGACTACGTTCAATGTTGTTATGCTGCACTGGTGATGTACTCAGTGCAGCATAACAACATCATGATGTAGTCAAGACAGCACAACAACACTGTTCTGAGCATGGATTTCCATGCTCAACAGCATGCCACCATACACTATAAATGTATTGAATGTATTGGTTAAATAGGAATTTCAGGATGGCAGCCACCAATTTAAGTTTTTTAAGGTAAATGGAAGATCAGTAGGGCGTGGGTTCTAGCTCCACACCTGGAACATTGGATAAATAGAGGATACATGATGGGCAGGAGTAGAATATGGAAAATATTCTCACTCCTGCAGAGTGAGGCATGGGTATCCCACGAGTGCCAAAGGCACGAGTGGGATAGCCATGCCTCACGATGCAGGAGTGAGAATATTTTCCATATTCCATTCCTGCCCATCATGTGTTCGATTTATACAATAGGCAACAACAGTTTCTGTATGGTTTTGCTATTTAAATATTGTGTCTGAGGTCTGTTTTGTTGTTTTACTTTTTAAGTTGGTGTTATTACTCAGTGATTTGCCTGCTGTGTGTTAGTCTTCTCAACTGTGTGATAGGGATTAGTGATGCTTTGGAATCCTCTGTTGTGATTGGTTGATATGGTGTGTAGTGGTGTCTTTGTTGTGCTGGTAGTGGATTCGGAGTTTATTTTTTCATAGGTGCTATTAGGTGTGTGTTGGGGAATGAGTGATTTCATTGGTTTGCTGGTGTTTGTGGGCAGGATGTGTGTGGTATGTTTACTTCCAGAGTGCTTCCATGACCATTGGTGAAATTGGACTGTTTATTGTTTTGGTGCAGTGTGAATAACATTTATTTATTTATGACATTTTATTTTATATTGTGTTGGTAATGCTTAGTGCAACAGTAATTTAGTTCTTTAGCCCTCTCTGCATCACAGCTTCTGAGAAGGGATATCAGCATTAAGATATCGATGGAGGTGGAGATGTGGCACAAATATCCAAGGCTCACAGAGAAAAACAGGTAGATGTGGGACAGAGGAGCGTCACTGGTTATTCAGAGTCTGTGTCACTGGTGAGCTGCTTTGAACGCTTTCTGGGAGAAGACTTGTAGTGTCAATGTGTGCAAAAGACGGTAGAATATTTATTATTTGTTTCTTTCTAATGGGTCTAGCAGTGGCTCCTTATCCTACTTGAACTAAGAACAGCTCAAGAAAATCTCTTGTTCCAGGTTCATTGTTTTCAGTGGATGATGTAATTTTAGTTTTTTCATCAGTGGTGTTTCTCAATGTTTAGGAATTAATTTTGAAAAGCTCATTGTACAGAAATACTGTTTTTATTCAAGTTTTTGTAATTTGTTTTCAGTGCTAAGTACTGCTCCAAGTGTACTGCTTTCAGCTTCTGGCTTTTTAGAAACTGCAAGTAAAAGTTTCACGCTATGCAGGTTGTGTGTAATTAGGTAGACTGATGATTTCATTTTCAGTTTTAAAACAAGTTCCAGCTTGTATTGCTTAACTGATGCTGCAGTGAGAATATCAGGCGATGACATAGCAACTATAGGTGTAAATGGATTTATTTTCACTTCAGCTATGTCATCACCCAATATTCTCACTGGGGTGAGAATACATGCTTTTATTCTCAATGAATACACAACACCCCTATTGTGTAAATCCCAATACTGATACTGTAGTGCATCAAGAGGGGGGTGCTGCACTCCAGAGGTGCTGTCTTTTGGATGAGATGTTAAACTGAAGTCCCATCTACCTGTTCTGATGGTTGTCCAGGTGGACGTTAAAGATCCCATGGCACTTCTCGAGAAGAGTAGGGGAATTTTTTATTATGACTTCAATAACAAATAATAACAAACAGTGTTAACGTTACACAAAACATAATACAAATCAAGATAAAAAAAATCAAAATAATATTATATTCATACATCATCCCACATGCAATCAATAAACCATTAGAACCCAAAACTGAAATCATAAACTAAATAAGGACACTCCCCCCTCCCCCCACCAAAAGGGTATGGAAAATCTTCCTTTTTTAATTTTGAAAACAAGTTAAATACAAAACATGTGTTGCTTCACAAAACAAAGAGTGTAATTTAAGGATAAAACACAATTTTTATATTCCATCACCCATGCAGAATAGAAATTCACTAGATAAGGCCCCAAAACTTATAAAAGAAGTGCTGAAGGCAAAAACTGCCCTCCTCCCTCACCAAAAGAGTGGGGACATTTTTTTTTGTTCTGTTTGAAAACAACTAAAACAAAATATAATCAAACCAGTGTTACTCTATACCAATTTAGAAATTAGCAAAACCTGAAAACAAAGACTTAGGCATAACAGGCATACACTCTTCTTATTTTACTATCTAAAAGAAAATACACACAAAACAATATTGTTAATTCACACTAAATTATAAAGGGTAAGGGGGAGTCCTAAATGACCAACCATCAAATATTAGGCATTCCAAAGTGTGCACACTGATTACCTTAGAAAGCATGACTATGCATTTAGTGATACACTGGTATTACTGACTCCATCCCAAGTCAAGGCATATCAGGAAGGAATCTACCTGTGTGGATGTGAGACTCCAGTTTTATACTGGCCCACCAAAATTGCGAAGAAAAACTTCCTGTCCACACTGGAAAGTATTGCAACCTTATTCCACCTGTGAGGTAAGCAGGGCAGCTCCCCGGTGTCCTGGCCAAATTCCCCCCATTCACTAAAATGCCACCAACAGCTTACTATGGTTCTGTAAGTCAGTCTACATCTGTACACATATTCCCCTTCCTTTGTCCCCAGGTCACACCTGGAAACAAGCTGCAGCTTAGTGTGCCTCTCCCAGTCACAAACGTTCAAATAAATAAATACATTTAAAAAAAATATTTTTTTATATATCTGTGAGAATTCTGTCTAGTCAATACAGAAAGAAAAAAGCACCCAGTCCAGAGCAGATCAAATATAAAACTTATTTATTCAAAACTGTGCAAAAATATGTCAGTTAATTACCATAATGGTGGCAGGGTGAAAAAAATTTACACTATGCCACCATTATAGTGATTAGCTAATGTATTTTGCACAATTTCAGAATAAATAATTATATTGATCTGCTCTAAGACTTCATTCTTTCTTTCTATTGACAATTTTAATTAAGCACCAGTCCTATTACTCGTGCAGCTTCCTTGCACTTGTGAATTCTATCTAGCCCTGGAGCCTTACCACTTTTGTCTCTTCAATTTCTGAATAAATAACTTCTCTTTAATACATATATATATATATATATATATATATATATATATATATATATATGTATGTAAAGATTTAATGCCTTCATAATCCATAAAACCAGCACCATTAATAGAGTCGTCCTCCTCTATAAAGAATAATTCTGAAAACATTCCTCCCAAACATTTGGTTGAACTATGGCATCTGTTGTTATTGAAAACTGTTTGTACCCTCATCACCAGTGACCAGACTGTATTAAATCTTTTTAATAATGGCTTTTAATAAGTTATCCCAAGTGTTTGATTGAAATTTCAGCTTTTCCTCCTGCAGAATCTTTTTTTGTGACATTTCCTGAGTTTAAGAGAACTTATGTTTTCACAAGTTTTATTCTTATGACATAACATATAAAAAATATTTACTCTATTTTTATATTTACCAATGTATCTTCTTCTTATTAAAGTTTGTATGCACAATAAAGGAATTATGTAAGTATATAAATTACTTTTTAAGTTTTCTATTCCTGACCAGTAGAGGAACTAAGAATATTATCCTAAAAGTCAACTAGAGAAGGGGAATCCAACAGTAAATCTAAAACATAAGTCACAGTTCTAGTGTATGCATTTTGTACTAGTATTTACAAGATTAGCCGAGGGGTGAATTTGACCCTCGGTAGTCTTTAAATCTAAATTTAGACATCCATAAATCAGGAGATGTTTTAATTCTGGTCATTAAACAACTGCAAAATCAATTATTCTGGGTGGTCCCTGATTGCAGCAGCCAATTACTGCTTGCCTCTTCTGGTGTCCCCTGTCAAGTAAAATGGCGGCGGCTTCCCCGTCAGCTTCTCACAGTCCTGACTGAAGCTGAGTGATAGCCATTATCTCTCACTGTGCCTCAGAAAGCCAACGGGGGTTCCCAGTCCCCCAGTCGGCATGCCCCCTCCTAAATAAATTTGCCGACAGGGTTGCTCAATCCCTGTCAGCAAAATGTCCTCCCACCCACTATTTCTTGTGTGCCGAGGGGGTGCCCAAACCCCCCTCGGCTCATGCGACCCCACACCACTCTGTATGTGCTGACGGGGGTGCTCAATCCATGTCGGCTCCAGTCTCCCCACCCCAAAACACACAGGTGGCATGCTGGGAGCCCACCCCAGTGTGCCAAAAGTACCTGTTAAAAGAAAAAACCTTCCTGCGATGTCTATTACTTTTTTTTTACCCTGTAAAGTAGAAAATGGTCCCTCGCTGTCTGCGGCCCCCTTCCCCAACCCACGACCACCCACTGCATACCCCACCTCCCCACACACCCCTATACTTACCTCTGGAGCCCAGCGCGATGATCTTCGGTGGACCGGGAACATGTCTGCACTCTTCAAAGCCGACTGCGAACTGAAGAAATGCCGGTAAGCTGTATAATGGCATAAATAGGGTTTTTCCAACGTTGGTGTATATCTTGGGCATTTTTCAGAATTTTGGCACCAAATTTTCAACATGGGGTTATTGGGATCCCTTCTCATGAATTCAGTCACTGTCATGGCATTATTTGGTCCAGAAAGGTGATTTCATGGTCACTGTGTGAAATCACCTTTTGGGACTGCTTAACAAAATGACAGTGCCACTGTTCATAAAGAGGGCTCTCAAAAAGCCAATGTTGCAAATTTGGTGGAAAAATAAAAAAAAATGACTGTTTTATGACCATGGGTTGCGCAGTTTCCACCCACGCTCGTAACTTTGCAAATCTGTAATATTTTCACTCTAGATTTTCAGCATTGGCATTTTTCCATACTTCCTTATGAACAGTCCAGCTGTCATTTTTTACATCCTGTCCAAAATGTGTTTTTGCACTACCAGTACAGAATAGCATGGTTGCTGTGGGAAATCAGTGTTCAGGACAGATTAAGAAAATCACAGTGATAGTGTTCATGAGTAGAGGTCCTAAAATGTCTATGTTGAAAATTTGCTGACAAAAGTCCACAAAATGAGTATGTTACAAACGTCCATTGCGCAGTTTCCACATGCACTCGTAACTTCGAGATTTTGTAATATTTTCACTCAACATTTTCAACATTGTAAGTTTTGCACACCTCCTTATGAACAGTACAGCTGTCATTTTTTGCATCCTGCCCGAAATGTGTTTTCACACAACTGGCGCACAATGACGTGGTCGCTGTGGGAAATCAATGACCAGGACAGATGAAGAAAATCATAGTGACAGTGTTCATGAGCAGAGGTCCCAAAATGCATATGATGAAAATTTGGTGAAATAATTCCACTAAATGACTGTGTTACCAGTGTGCAATGCACAGTTTCTACATATGCTCGTAAATTCAAGCATTTTTAATATTTTCACTCAACATTTTCAACACTGCCATCTCTTCACACCTAGCTATGAATAGTACAGCTGTCATTTTTCACATTCTGACCAAATGGTGTTTTCCCACCTCTGGCGCAGAATGGCGCGGTCACTGTGCGAAATCAATGTTCGGGACAGGTTAACAAAATCACAGTGCCACTATTCGTGAGCAGAGGTCCCAAACACTTTCATGAGGCGGGGGGCCACAAAAATGCCATGTTGAAAATTTGTAGTGCAAATACCAACAAATGGCTGGGGAATTAGGGTTTCTAACTATAATGTCCCACCCTGTACAGACTGACAGGCATCAGGGGTGTGCCTTTGCATTGCCGGCTGTCATGCTCACGCCATACCATCCCCCCCCAAGCCACTGACAGGCATCGAGGTGTGCCTTGGACTCTTCAGCCCCACTGTTCACCCCGTTCTCCTATGCTGCACCCATTTCAGAGTATGTCCTTATGAAATGGGGTGACTGTAGAGCCGAATACCCCAAGGCACACCTCAGCACTTGTCGGTATCTGCAGGATAGTGTGAGGTAAAATATCATGAGTGTTATGGCTGATTGGGGTGAGCGTAGGCCCCGAGGACCCCAAGGCACAATGCAGTATTTGTCATACTGCAGGGTAGGGTGAGCTGAAATGCCATGAACATTATGGCCGATGCCCAAAGGCACACCTCAGTGCCTGTCAGTCTCTGTAGGGTGATGTGGGGTTGACATCACTTTCATACTTCACTGCCATTCCTATTACGCATCTGTTCAACTCCTGTGCTACTGATGCCAATGTCAGCAAGACAACGTTTGGCGTTGATAAATGCTTGTTTTGTTCTTATTTAGTATGCTTTATTCTCCCCAGGCTGGTTCACATTGGCTCTACCTCTTCCCCCAGCCCTGTCACCTGTCTCCCGGGACTTACCTTCCTTGGTATTCCTCCCTGACTTATCCCCCAGGGCAGGGCCTTTGGGGGCACATTGTTCCCCCCATTGGAACCTGAGGCTTGGTGAGCACCATGGAGCGATGGTGTAAGACCTGTGGGGTGAGGTGAGCTGCATACCTCACAGCCCTGTTTTCCATTTTCTGTTCAGGAGGAGTGGTGTGTAATGAAATCAATGGCAAGCACGCTGACATCTGCCTCACCTCCCTTCCTCCAGCAAGCTTCGGTGGTCAGTTCCCCCAGCCTCCGCTAGGGGGTCAGTCGAGCACCAGCAGCTAACTCCCCGCAGGAGGAGAGAGTCCCAGGACACTCAACCTCCTCCCAGCTGGGCCCCTCTGACCCCTGCTTTCTGAACCCAGATCATCGGCATCACAGCGGTAGTCCTACCACTGCACTGGCAGGCTGGCCAGCCAATTCCACTGATAATTCCCTGAGTATTACCAAATAAAACCCATTTGGTACTTGTTCCTTATTTTTGATCAAGCCAGATAATGTTGGCTTTGGAACCCCAAAATTTAAAGCCAGTTCTCTAATGCTGGATCAGGGGAGTTTGTCAAGCTCTGTCAAAATCTCCATCTTCTTGGTGAGAATAAAGGTAGACCACGTAGATGCCATTCTGGTTCAGGTTAACACACTTACACTCACTGTGTAACAGGTTTCAGGTTACTGTAGGTTTGAGACAGGCACAATCCGCTTCTTTCAAAGTTGTCAGCAGTGGTAACAGCCAGCTGCTTGATGGCTGTTTAACAGCTGATCAGCTGAAATGCAGTAGTAATGTGGTAATTACCTGTTCTTGGGGAAGGCTTCAGTGGACCAACCCCCTTCAAGCCTCAGATGACACCCTGAGTGGGGTAGGAGGGAGACCCCTGGATCATCCCCTCCAGCCAACGTCCAATTTTGGGTGGTCCCACTGAGCCTCTCCCCAGATCCCGGTCGTGTGAGGCTAAGGTACCAGGGCCTATCTCTGGGAGCTGAAGTGGGGTGTTTTTCCATGTTTCTGGTCCCTTCCCTAGATGATGGTTTGCCAGGAGGTCTGAGGAGACGAGGGCATGCCGAGTCCTTGGCCAACGTCTACCCCTCCCTGCACTCTATGATCCCAATCTACACCTCCACCCCAGTGGTCACCCAGGTGGCAGTATTGCAGCAGGATCCACAGCCCACCCTCCTCAGAGAAGGAGAGCAGCCCACTTGATTCTTCTTCCCCTGTCCTGCCCTCCAGCTAACTGGGCTTGCTACCGAACCTGAGCCACTGGTATCATAAGCGGTAGCACTATCGCTGCACCGGCAGGCTGGTTGCAATGTCCATTTTAAATTATGTTTTCTACATTATGCCATAGGAAATGGCTTTTGGCAGCCCACTTATGTTCGGTAAAAGCAGGTGTCTGCTATATCTATGTCTCTTACTAGTGGGCTGCACTGTCTAAAGGAAACAAATATTCTAGACCAGATGACATTCACTCCAGGATCCTAAAGGCCCTGAGAAAAGAATTAGCAGAACCATTAATTAACAAGGGTAAATTAAGAAACTACAGACCGGTCAGTCTGGCTGCTTTCTTATGCAAAATTATGCAATCCTTCATAAAGGAAAAAACTGTGGAATAGCCAAATGATTTGAGATACAGAGATAAAACACCACAATGACTTCACTAGTGAGAGATCTTGATTAACTAACTTACTAACTTTTTTTGAAACAGTTATTTAAAATTTGGATAAGGCCAACTCAGTAGATATTATTTTTCTTGGATTTCAGTGAGGTATTCAGTAAGGTATTTCATAGAAAGTTGCTAAATAAGCATAAATGGAGGAATTTCATAAACTAGATTAAAAGCTTGCTATCAGGAAGAAAACAGAGGGAGAGAATAAAGCTGAAGTGGGGGATGTGACAAGTAGAATCCCATATGGTTTGGTGCCAGGCCCAGTGCAGTCTACTATTTATATCAGGGAGCTAAATGAAGGAGCAGAAATTTGAGTTAGGAAGTTTGTAGATGACACCATACTTGGAGGTGTAGCAAGGAGTGAGGAAAGTCTGAGAAGTGCCCACCCAGAAGGACTAACTGCAGATACAATAGCAGAGTGGGCAATCAGGTGAGACATGACATTTTATGAGAATAACTGCACAGCATTGCATTTAGGAAAGAAAACAGTTAAGCTAGTTATTATTTAAATGGGGTTGAACAGAGAATGGCTGTTGAAGAAATGAACCTGGGTATTATCATTACAGCTGACTTCAAACATGGGCACCAGTCTAAAAGTGTTTCTAAAAAAGCTGCATAAATATCAATCAATCAATCAATTTTATTTTAAACTGGAGAATATGTGAGGAAAAATGCTAGTTTTCACAAACGTCCAGTTGTACATGTAATTACAAGGATACAAGAGAAACAATTTACAATATACATTGTACAAAAAGGCAGAGATATTTTATACACAGGAATGTATTAACAGGCATGAGAGAATGAAAGTGCAAGGTAAAATAATACTTTACAGGACATAATTACAAAAGCGTTATGATTTATTTGAATACACAATACAACCAAAGGAAAAAAGGAAGGGTGGGGGGAAGGGGTGCTGGGAAAGAGGGTGAAATATTTGACTGTATAAAGAGAACTTTGTAAGCAGATCCTGGGAAGTCACAAGACCACTGTATAGCGCATACACTACGTAACATAAATTAGCAGATTTCAGATGTATGGAGAGAGTGGAAAATTGCATTTTCTTATTGCTGTTCCAGGCTTAATGGTAAAAAGTCCTGTGTTCTTACAGAGGGGAAACAGGTTGGGTGTGGATAGCTGAGCTCTTTTGATCTGGATTCACAAAACACTGGAAATACCATCAGCTGTGGGAAAACCTCAGCGCAAGTGAGTTGCCACTTGTGGATCCGCAGGTCACTGCAGTCTTCCCACAGCTGCAGGTATTCATAAAGGTGGATCTGGATTATGACTGGCTCCATGATTTACAGCAGCTTGTGGGAGGTGTTGCCAGGAAAATCTCTGCAGCCACAAAGAATTGTTACGGATGGTGGGACTAGTGATAACATGGCCAGCAACTGCTTGGGACATGAATATCAATTTCCACAGCTGTGGAGATTTCGGTCTGCAGATGGAGTTGCGGCATGGGACTTAGTCCCAAACAGCTTCATGAATCCTGCCCTGTATGTTTTGGGTAACAATGAAAGGCTGGGCCAGTCAGATGCTCCCTGCTGGGCTCTGAAGAGCTATGGGAACAATAGAACCTAGTCTGAATCCACATAACCAGTTCAGACTGGTTCTGTCATGGAAGTGGGCTGAATGATCAATGAACTATCCGGGGTTTAATGTACGCAAGACAAGGCAAATGATGTGGCTGAAGGGGCCAGCCTGCCAGGGGGGTTGCTGTACTGTGCGTTCCAAGAAAAAAAATCAGTCTTATCCTGGGATTAGGAAGCCACACCATCACTGTTCAGTCTGCTAGGACTCAAAAGATCCCAGTTGGAGTAAACTTGAACTATCTACCTAAGAATTAGCTGAATGAGGTTATTCTGTATGAATTCTTTTTTTAAATTTATTGCACTTTATTCTCCTCCATTCCTGACCGGCCTCATCAGTTCCTACCATCCGCCTATCCCTGTCTTCTCTGGGACTTACTTCCACTCCATGGTGCCCTCCAGGGTTAACGCCTCATAGAAAGGGCTGTGGAGAGCTGGGTCCTTACCCCCAGAACAGAAATGAAGCTTGATCTTCAGAGTGGAGCACACAGTCAGCAGTGCAGGCCCTGTGGTGGGTGGAGGACAGCATCCTGCACATTTGAGAGTTTTTTCCCTTCTGTTACTGTCCCTGCCCATGAACATCAGTGAGACCAGGCTGATGTCCCCTCCCTCAAGCTGTGGCTCCTAGCTGTATCACCAACTGGCGATAGTGTAGCAGAGTCCAACTTCCTACCACCCTTGAGTACATGAGCATCCCTTGGACACTCAGCCATCCTCTCCTTGGCCAGCCCTCCAATGACCCAGGCTCGTTCCTGAGCCTAGGTATTTGGCATTGCAAGCAGTAGTGCTACTGCTGCACTGGCAATCTGGCACAAATTCTATCTTTTCAAATGTTTTGTCTTCTGTTTCTGTAGTGTACTGTATTCCTCATAGCCTTTAGAATATATTACCCTGTACCATATGCAAATATTGTAGAGTATTAATTTTTTTTCCATATTCTGTTTATCCACCTTAGGCAACAGTGGGGTGGGCTCTCTTCTGCCAGTGTCACCACACCCTCCCATTATACACAGTCTCCTTGCCCTGGCTTATCTGGTGGCAGAGCACCCCATATATTCCCCCCCAATGGCAGATCGAGGCTGCATCCTCCCCCCCGTAAGCACAATCCAGTTGTTGCCAAAGGCTCCGGTGATGTGACGAGTGGAGGTGTGGTGCACGGGCATCATATATGCCCTGTCATACTGTATAACATTTTGCTTATTTTTTCACTGGCATGTGGTGAGTGCTTGCACATGGATGTGTACATGTGTTCCCAACCCACTTCCCCCTCCACGCTCCCGACACCATGTCAGCTTTCACTCATCTGTGCTCTGACACCCAGCTTCCACTAGGTGACAGCCTAGATGGGGACAGCTTGCCACCCTAAGCCAGGATAGCAGAGCTGCCTCTCAGCATGCTCAGTCCTTCTCCTGCCCTCACCCATGGATGACCCCCGGCAACTTGAGCTCGAGCCAAACCTGAGTCACCAGCGTGATGTGAGGTGAGGTGCTTGTCAGTGCTTCAGCCCTCAGCATGACCAAGCTGGTCCATTAAATATTATTTTTATATACTTCATGCTCTCTGTGACTGTATTTTAAATGTATAGATAACCTGTGGTAATTGACAAGTCTGTGATCTGTTTCCAAAGAGACAGGCTACTAAACTGTCCAAAGCAAAGTGTTCTCAGCTGTGACTGCAGGGGTGGGTCATTTGCCCATTGTGAAAGTTCACCGTACTATGTAAGCAGTGGTTGTGGTGGGATTCTAACCTAAAGATTTCAGTATTTCATGATTTGTAGTTAAAACAAGAAAATGATGGCTTGGTACAAACTGAGCAAAAGCTCATTTACAGTGGTTTCCTGAAACCCAACAAGTTGCACATATACACTCAAGAACAGTTAATAATGTATAGCACAAATAAAAATTAGACAAATTAGACAAAAACAAACACACAGTCACAATATACCCTGAGTGAGAGTGATAAGCCAGGTGGTGGCAGCATATCCAGGTGACTATTCAGGCATCCAAAGGCTTGTGAGAACTGGTAGCATCATGCAGACTGAGTTCTGGGAGGACCAGTCTGTGACAAACTGATTGGTAGCAGCAGTATCTGAAACAGAAGATAAGTAAATAGGTTATCTGTCCAGTCACAGGACTGGTTACACAAAAGGGGATATGATGCACACTACCATTTCATTTTGCTGTAAAGAAGAGTGGATAGTTAGATGTCTGGGTCATATGATAGATGCACAGTGACACACCGTGAGGAACAGTGCAGAAGGAGAGGGCTTGTCATTGAGGAATGCCAGACATGGGCAGACCTCATAGACCTTCTGTAGAAAAGGGACCTGGGAAGTGGTATAAAAGTGGTCACTGCAGGCTAAAGTCATGAGATGAAAGCTGGTGAGAGTGCACATGAGCCAGAACCAATAAATGGGGCAGCTGTACAAGCAGACTGGATAGAAATGATGTGGCTGGAGCTTGCTCTGGTTAAGGTGAACATAGATGCTGAGCGGCAGAGGATGACAGTGGAGGCAGAGCTGCAAAAACTAAGGCTGGAGGTAGATGAGCTAGAGAAGCAGTGCCCGTATGAGATCCAGATGAGAAAGGTTTGAGAAAGGCAGTGCCAGTATGAGATCCAGTTGAGAGAGCATGAGATCCAGATGAGAGAAGAGTGAGAGCAAGAGAGAGAGGAGGGAGAAAGACAACGCTAACATGAGAGGGAGATGGAGATTCTGCGACAGAAGGCAGTGCCACAAACCATAAGTACTGGCATCAGGGGTTTGATCCAAGGAGCCAAAATTAATTTCAAAGTGCTTCCCAAGGGTAACCAGCCTCTTAGAAAAGGAGAAGGTAATGGTTTAGGTCATCCTTGCAGGGGACTGCAAGATTTTTGGGAAACAGAAAACAATGTAACCAGCCTCCATCTTCACTCTGCTCAAGGCTGGTTACTAGAGGGTCTTGAAGGATTACATTTGACCTTGAGAGTTGTCCTCTAGAAAGGTCCATTGTTTGCATGGCGACAGGAAGTCTGGATATTTGTGTATAGATGACTGTTCTTGCTTATCCAGAAGCAGGAAAGTTCTGTCATGAATATTCATGCCTCTGCCCTCGCTTGATTGTCTGTAAGAAGGATAAACAAGCAGCAAGGTTTGGGTCCATGGGGATTCCTGTAGATCAGCATCTCAAGGAAAGAATCCGTCCTCTGGGTGCAGCCCAGACTGGGGCCTGTGGACCCAGGGATGGTGACAGGGTTCTTAATCTGGGTGGCATAGGTCCCTGTCCAGGTCTACAGAACTCCACCAACAGGCGCAGGGAGAATGGGTTTACCAGGGAGGCGTGGAGGGCCCCAAAGAGAATTATGACCAGATGACACAACAAGGAGAGTGGAGGACTGTCCCTCAAGGGAGGTTGCCAGCATCCTTGCAGATCCACTCCCACCAAAAGTGGCAGGCAGATAGCTCAGGAAGAATTGGAACTAATGATCCAAAGGGCACATTTGTAAATAAGTCTTGCATTAGGGATGTCCTGTTCTGTAAGGAAAAACCCAAGTAGCTTAGAATATTTGCCCCTGGCAGTGTAGCCGAATTAATGGGTCATCGGGAGGATGAGACCTGTAAGAGTTGGGGTTAATAAATCTTTGTGTGATGGGCCAGACATAGGAAGCTGTGGGGGGGGGGGATACAGTCTGACCAGCTATATCAGTATAATTACTGGTGGCCCCCTTTACTACATGGTTACGAGGCTTCTCTCAAATGCCGTAATAACCCGAAAACCGGTTATTATGGCATTTGCTTTAACTCAGTTCAGTCAAATCCTCACACAGCATCATTCGCCCCTATTCCACAAGTGGGCGGGCTGAACACTTCCAAAGACATAGCAGTTCCATTTCCCATTTCCGCTTTCCAACAACCTGCTACAGCACTGGAGAGTTCTTGTAAGTCTCTCCAGCTTGTTCACTTATTCTTTTTTATAAATTATCTGGTTGATCCTGCCTTTTAAACTGTGAAAATGTATCTGGTTGATCCTGTTCTGTGCTGGGTTCGGACGCGATCACCAGAAGGACTGTGCTTAACTTCTGAACCGTGACTTGCGGTTCAACACTTTCATTTTTTTTTTAAAAAAAAAAACACTAAACGACACAAAACAATGTCTGTGTGTGTGTGTGTGTGTGTGTGCGTGTGTCAGAACTCCATGCACCAGTAATTATAAAAAATAATGCCTATGCACCTGTGTTATTAAGGATTTTTTTAACACACCGTTGTTGTGTGATGACCTCATAAACCTCTCAAGCTTCGTTCTCAAGGTTTATGGGTCATCACACAGCATGGATGTGTAATAAAAAATCCATGACACACAGTTGCATAGCCATTATTCTCTATTTAGCAGTACTGTCACAGTGCTGACATGCTGCTGTTCACTTAATTGTCCTTCAAGGGCATAATGAGACATGTACAGGCATTGATTCACCCCAGGAATAGTGCTCACTCAACCTGGAAGCATACCGCACAAATGCTTTTGGGAGTGCCAAGGCTCCAGGGACCATCCCCAAAGAGAGATTAGGGACATAAATACAGTGTAACTGTATTGGGACTAGTTCACATGTTTAAATGTAAATGGTATGCTCCTGAAGTGCAGGGGTAAACCTGGAAAACCTTTATGTGGAAGTATTTCAAGGGATGTTTGGAATGGTGGGGATGGAAATTCGAGCCCCAATCAAAAGTTAGAAGGTGCAGTGGATGCAGCTATTAATTCAATTCTTGATCTGGTGCCCACAAATGGGGAGCACATCCTGGAAATATTGGTCAGGGAGCCACTGGGTGGAAGTGACCAATGCACAGTGTGGTTTCAGTTGGATATGGGCAGGGAAAGCATCCAGACTAAGACCAAAATCTTGGATTTCAGGAGGGAGGACTTCAGGAAAATGGGCGAAGTGCTAAGGAGCCATCTGGAGGGCATGATAACAGATATGGGGGTGGACCAAAGGTGGTCCATCATTAAGGAAGGAATACTGGTTGCCACAGATGAGTGCATAGGCTCAAGGGGAAGAACATGAGGGCCAAAGCACCCAGCTGGTTCAGTTCTGTGGTTGCCAAGGCAGTAAGGGAAAAGAAGTTAGCCTATAGAAAATTCAGGAAGACCAAGACTGAGGTGGATAGGGAAAATTACCTAAGGTTGGCAAGTGAGGTAAGTAAGAAAGTCCAGCAAGCAAAGGCACAGAAGGAGCTGCAGATAGCTGAAGGAATTAAGAAGGGAGAGAAGGCTTTCTTTCACTATATAAGTGACAAAAGGGACAAGAAGAAAGGGATTGTTAGGCTTAAGAAAGGGGTGGAGTGGGTGGAGGATAATGGGGGAAAAGCAGAGATACTAAATGAATACTTCTGTTCCATCTTCACCAGGGAAAAGGATGGACCAGTGCCTTCAGGATGGAAAAGAGGAGCATGGGGTGAGGGTAACACAGATGTAGTGATAGAGGAGGAGGATAGAGTGAGGGAAGGGCTGCTGGCATTGAAAGTGGACAAATCAGCATGCCCGGACAGAGTACATCTAAGGGTACTAAAGGAAATGGCTGAGGAACTGGCAGAGCCACTGGCAGACCTATTTAATAGTTCACTAGAGTCAGGCATGGTACCACAGGACTGGATAACAGCACATGTAGTGCTCCTCTACGAAAGCAGTTCCAAGGATGACCCAGGGGATTACAGACCAGTCAGTCTGACCTCCATTTTGGGCAAGCTCATGGAGACCATACTAAAGGAAAGGTTGGTGGACTATCTAGAGGAGCATGGTCTTAGGATAAGAGGCAGCATGGGTTCACAGTGGGGAGATCCTGTCAAAGAAATCTGATTGACTTCTTTGACTGTGTTACTAAGACAGTAGATAGGGGCCAAGCGGTAGACATCCTCTATTTTGATTTCAGCAAGGCCTTTGACTCTGTTCCCCACAAATGGCTGATCAGGAAGTTCATGGATCTTGGGGTTGGGGAAAAGATGGCTAGATGGGTGGAAAACTGGCTGAAGGACAAAACCTAGAGGATGGTTGTGGGGGGAGAGTTATCTGGCAATAGAGAGGTAACCAGTTGGGTCCCACAGGGCTTGGAGCTGATGTTATTCAATGTCTTCATCAATGACGTTGGGGATGGCATTAAGGGCAAAATGTGCCTATTGGCGGATGACACCAAACTCTGTGGGAGAGTGGACACAGCTTAAGGCATACAGGACCTACAAGAAGATCTGGAAAAGCTGGGGAGGTGGTCCAGGATCTGGCAGCTTGGCTTCAATGCCAAGAAATACAAAGTTATGCATATTGGAGCCAAGAATCCCAGGACAGAGTACTACCTGGGAGGAGTCCGAGTATCTGCATCAGAGGAGGAGGAGAAGGACCTGGCAGTGATAATCACTAGTGACATGAAGCACTCCATGCAGTGCAAGAAAGCAGCAGCAAAGGCAAACAAGATGCTGGGATGCATATCTAGGGGGATCAGTAGTAGGAGAAAGGAGGTTATATGCCCTTGTACAGGTCACTGGTAAGGCCGCATCTAGAATGTGGAGTTCAGTACTGGTGTCCACACCTCAAATAGGACATTAACCTGCTGGAGAAGGTCCAGAGGAGGGCTACAAAGATGATAGTCGGTCAGCAGGGCAAGGCATACGAGGAGAGGTTGAGGGCACTGAATATGCACGCCCTGGAAGACAGGAGAGAGAGAGAGATGGGACATGATTGGAACCTTCAAGTACTTGAAAGGGATAAATAAGGCTGATAAGGAGAGTCTCTTTAAGCTGAATGGCAACCATAACACTAGGGGGCACTGTCTTAAGCTGGATGGTGGGAGATTTAGGAGGGAGGTCAGGAAGCACTTCTTCACAGAGAGGGTGGTGGACACTTGGAATGCACTGCCAGAAGAGGTTATCTCATTGAAGACAGTGGGCAGCTTTAAGAGAGGCTGGGATAGGCATGGGGGAAGGTAAGGATCATAGGTAGGGAGGATGGGAGAAGTGAGGAGGGAGGACGGGGACATGAGCTCAAGCTGTAGACCCTGCAATATGAGCAGACTTGATAGACCAAATGGCCTTCTTCTGCTGGCTTCTTCATATGTTCATACTGTAAAAAGGATGGTATGGAGGAGTGATTTGAGAGGGAAATGCCATTGAACTGTGTAACATCTACAGTGACTATGTAAATGCACCCAGCTTGATCCCAGTTCCATGTCTGGTCTCAGTTTGTGGGTGATCTCTTGTTTATTGGTGCCACAGTATATTGATTCTGTGCCCCTACTCCAGTGCCCCAGGCCCAAGGTGGTAGCAGTGATTGTGCAGGTACAGGTTTTATGATGTAAGGCAGGTACTCCTTGGATGACTACCACCATATACCCCTTGACACAGGTGATTGTCTGGCCCTTAAAACATGAGGTCTCTTCCAGGATTTGGCGGCATGATGTTTTTAGGGCACACCATGCACTGGGTTCCTCAAGACCTCTTGCACTGTTTGAACTTTATTTACTGCAAAGCGGTTCAGAAACTGCTGAGATATGGGCCAGAACGTTTTGCTACCTTTGAATACAAAAAGTGTAACTTGTGCCTGCAGTTTATTTTCACAGCTGCTTGGACTGCATATGGATTGTTTGGGAGAGAAGGAAGCTATAACACATAATCCATATTAGAATGACCTCGTGTGATTGGAGCCTGGAGCCTGAAAGCCCACTCTGCTATTCAAACGAACAGGGTTAGAAGAGGGTCTGCACATTCATTGCACGTGTGAGAGGCAACTTGCATGAAGAGGATGTAACATGATGATACGGGAAGCAACACCAAGATTGAGGAGAGTGGCCCCACTGGAACCAAAGCAGCAAGCAAATTACAACAAAGAGCAACAAAAACGAATATGCCCTTTGACCATTCCCACAGACTCTGCAGGGTCTGCATGTAGAAGAAGTATTTGAAATTTAGACAACACAACAGTGCTAAAACATAGTGCCGCTGCACAAGGTGACTGAAAAGACAGCAATTAGAAAACACCGCCAGCGGCAGAGTGACATTCTGCAAAGGGCTTTTCCCCCTGCACCCCACCCTAACTAAATATAACAAACTCCCGGAGGGGGGGGGAGAACTCAGGGAAGGTTAAAATCCATAGGTTGGCATTTTTTCTGATTGCTGTCTTTTCATAGTTGCTCTTTGCAGCAGCGTTGTGTTACATCGCTGTAGTGTCATCTCGCTGTTTTTCAGTCACTGTTACAACAGGATACCCCCCTGCAGACACTGGAGACTCACCACCAGCTATACCACCAGCACCACAGGAGTTGTCAATCATCCACAGTGCTCCCTGAAATCACCTATGGTTGCCCAGACAAGTGAATCACCGACTGCAACATCAGTCAGCCTTCATGGTGTGACCCCAAGTAATGACTCCCACCACAAATCTGCCCCGTGGGGATTTGTCTTGGGTACTGATCAATGTATATCAAAGGGAGCCAGCACAGGGACCAGGAAATACAACAAAGTAACTATAATTTTATCAGTAATTGCATTGAGCCTCTGGTGTGCTCATGGTACAAACTGCTTAAAGATCAAGAGCAAAGCTTAACCTCCTCAAGTGTGTAATCGAATTAGTCTTGTGGCTTACCGTTTCTGGTGTCATGTAATCCTTGTTTGGTCCTGATCCGTGTTGTGATTTTTCTAAAATTTGAAGTTGTATACCTAACTGGCGATGCACAGCACGCTACTGCTTCAGACTGTTTACTTTCAGTGTCTCTGCTACACGCGCGTGTCGCAATGATGTCATTAGCAGGTGACCCAGCAAGCCTAGATACTGCCTGTCAAGATGTCCTCGGATGAAGAGTATCTGGCTGACAAATTGGAAGCTTTGTCCTCTGTTGCTGGCACTTCTCATGGTGGTCAGATTTTCCCTTACAGTTTCCAGCCGCTAGCAGCGGCATCTAAACAGGGTGCGAGCATGAACAAAGACGCCGAGGAGGACAAGAGTAGTGGTGATGACAGTGGCAGCGTGGAACTGTCACAATAGTACTCCTCGCACTGTCATGCTCTTTCAACTTCCATTCTGTCTTTTGGCATGTACAGTCTTTACTCTGGATGTGTAATTTTGTTGGGGGTGGGGTTATAATGTTATTTTACAAGTCTGAGAATGAAGTCATGATGTCCACGAATTAGTGTGGACACTGGCACTCATTCCCTGTACATGTTGGCATTTGCCACTGTAATTACATGTAACTGTGTCTTTAATAACTATGTACATAATTTTTGTTTCATTTTTCCTGCTCGAGTATATGAAATTAATGTATATGTACACAAAACAGATGCCTACTGTCCAGTACAGCCCCACTATGTTATCACTGTGTACAGAGTAATGCCCCCCATAACATTTTTTTTTTAATGTTTGTGGACATCCCATCTCTGAGTACCATAAGTAAGATTGCCCAAGAAAAGTTACACATGTAAATAATTGTCAATATTTGATTGATTATTTTTGTGGACTATTGATATGCATCACCATGTACAAGTCCAGCATCAACCTCCAAGACGTTGCTTGTTGTTGGCCTGGTGGCGCTGAGGGCAGAGGCACTGGTCGCAGCACCTCGCACCACGCCGATGACCTGGGTTCGGGAGCGAGCACAGGTTGCTGGGGGCAGGCAGGGGAGGAGAGGGATTGAGCGTCCGAAGGACTACTCTCCCTCTCCGGGGAGGAGGGGCCACGACGGTCGGTGCCTGACTGCCCCCTGGCAGAGGCTGGGGGGTGGAGATGCATGCTGTACTCAGGGGAGGAGTCGGGGCAGATGCCTGGATGGGGGGCACATGTGGACGTGCTCATGACCGCTGGTGTCATTGCACACCCATCGACTCAGGGGAATCTGGGAACAGGGAAAAAGTGATGCCTCCTGTGGCGTGATAGCCGTCCATGAGTGTTCATCGGGGTGCTGGCACCTGAGCTGGATCCATTCTGGGTGGAGAGTTAGGGGGCTCCCTGCCACCCTTCTGTGGGGGGTAAGCCACAGGGGCTACAGGGTGCCAGCAGTCCTGGGCGAGATGGACGGCAGCCGGATCCCAGCTGACAGGATGCGAGAGAACTGCTGGGGTACAGTGAGGCGGCCACAGGAGGATACATAAACAATCAAAAAAAAAAAGAGAAGTTGCTTGTTGTGCGACACCTCTGCCAATGTAAACAAATAATATTAGGGTGAAGCCGTATTATTTTGTGGTTCCTGTGTGGGTTGATAGTCTGGTTGTGGCACTATATGATTGGTAGCATGTGCAGTGCACTCCTTTGTCCTGGACACTGTTATCTTTCTTTGTTCAAATCCCACCATGGCCACTAATGTTACAATCCAAATTAACATACATGTACACCTGTACAGTACGCTGCTGCCGTGGTACTCAGTCCCACTGCAGCCACTGTCTCTGTAATACTAATAATGTATGCTGTCACATATCTGTAATCTTGTGATTTCTGAATATGCAAGCCCCATGTCTGTATGTATTATGCTGCAGTTATATACCAATATCAAATGTTATGTATTGAACATAGCACACAAAGTTTGGTGCATAGGTGGTGTACCCAAGGTTTGTCAGGCGACCACTTATTTCTGCATTTGAATGGTCACACAATGCATTGATAACATCTGGATGAGGTGTTGTATGCAAATCTCATGCACTGATACTGGCACTGGGGATAAAAATTGGAGACAAATACTTCTTCTGTTACATAGGAGACAGAACAAGAATAAAAGATCATGTGTGGATAAAGAATGTGTGTAACAGGCAGAAGCATTGAATGATCTCTCCAAGTATCTGTGTATTGGGGGACTTTTCTCAGATAGATTGCGTAGAGCGCAGGTATCATATGGCTTTGATTTCGATGGCAGTCAAAAAATTGGTTTTAAGGCATTGGAAGGACCAATTGGTACTATCCCTTGCTGGATTGGTTAAAAGAATTAATGTCCTACCTCCAGTCCGAAAGTTTGATTGCCAGTTACAAGCAGCGTATGGATTTATTTTATAAAAGATGGGGTAAACTTCAGTCCTTTTACCTACCAGGAGGTTAATGTATGTGATCTGATCCCTGGACCCTTACTCTATATTTGTATATCGATTGCCATCCTAGTATCGAGTTATAGTGATACAACCTAGTCTCTCTCACTGTATGGTAGACCTATAATCACAGCCAGCAAAAGATGGTTGCTAAATGTGGTATCAAACTTTGATAGTTGCTAGCTATGTTTCGAGCAGGTGCACCTAGGGTGGGGGGTGGGTTTTGGTTTTTCTGGGTTTTCTCGGCTCATAGATGAACATGTTTTATGATGTCTTTTGATGCTAATAGACCTGTTGTTATGTGTATAGCCGGGGGGGGGGTGTACTGACTTTGGTTTACTGATTGGTTTCTAATACTATGGTATGGTTGTAACTTTTTTTTTTTTTTCCTCTTTCTTTTGTGAAAATAATAAACTTAAATTTCAAAAAAAGAAGCATTGAATGAGTATTTATGCTCTGTTTACTTGCAGTACAAGGTGCAGCAGTTACCTCAGGTGAGGGGGTGGGTGGGTGATAGGATACAACAAAGTTAGGGATTTCAGAGAACGGTGTGCTGGGTGGTTTGAAAACATTTTTTTGAAAGATTTCTTTTTAAAACATGTCACTTTTTGTTTATGAATACCTACTAATAAATTTCAATATGTGTTTCTAATGTACAGTAGGTGCAGCTGTAGTTACTGTGCACAGATGCCAACTGCAATTGAAAACCGATGTTGCTATTTCTACTCTGCTGTTACCGAAAAATTTGAAGACATGGATGGAGCAAGTTGCATAACTGATGTTCGTGGGTTCCAAAACATGTGTCCGGATGAAGACGTTCTCACATCTAGTCTGGACGAGTACATTGAAATAGACAGACCTGTGGGGGATAACGAGTCTACTGAAGAGTATGTTTCATGTTCTTTGTTCTTTTCTTTTGCTTACTTTGCCAGTGGTTGCAATGTTTTGTTTTCACCACCTTCTACACCATATCCACCACCCACATACCCCCCCCCAACGGTGCATCTCCAGGTTATCATGGTAGTGCTCGCTGTCATGGCACAGTTCTTATTTGCATGTCAGCTATAACCCACAACTGGCCGTGGGTATACTAGGCATTAATGGATGCCTCAGGTGCATTGTGAGGCATGATGGCACAGCCCAAGTGACCTCCAACCTCTTGAGGCATGCATTAATGCCTAGTATACCTACGTCCGGTCATGGGTTATTGCACTTATAAAATAAAAGCATATAAAAAGTTTAAAAAAAATCAGCATAGTCTCAAAAATTGTTTTTTATTTGATTATTTCTACCTGTGTCACTCAGACGTAGAAAGTAGTTACTTACGTCAGGAACAGAAATGAGGAAATTGATCCGGAACAAGATTTCCTTAAAAAGTAGCCACACCACTGAATACTTTTTTAATAAAGCAGCTCCAGCTTTAGTAGCAGCATGACCCGCCTGAACAGCGCGTCCCACCTACATTTCATACGGTTTATTGTATGCTTACTCCCTCAATGTGTTTACCTTTTAATTAAATCTTTGTTCTGTGTTTTTGTATGCTCTATGTCACACAGGATAGGATTTTATAGCAATTATTGGTAATTTTTTCTGAGTAATGTTGAATCCCGTGACTAGAAGCAACGGGTTCAGCATCAAAATCCAAATGACAGGTAAAGAGCCTTTTGAACATGCCTTGTTTTATGTACTGGTCTCGGGTAATGATTTTCTTGTAGCTCGGTTACTAATTCTGTGAAACAAAATTAAGCTTCCCAAAGGTAATTGCCTTAAGTGGTAGTGAATTTGTAGGTAGAATACGTGCCTGCGATGGTCGAGTTTGAGCCATGAATCTCATGTTTCTACTACACTGTGCCCACTTACAGAAGAGCTACTTTGGCTTCCCAGAGTGTTTCTGTTTTGTGGTCCTTCATTCTCAACTCTGCATCTTCCTTGAGTGCAGGGCTGTGTCCTCTGCCCTGTGTCGTCCTGTCAGTGGTGCCCATTCCATAAATGAGCAGCAACTCTTCGGTGTGTCATCTGCCCATTGTTGATGTTCAGGCTGTAGTACATTCGGAATTAAGCCTTGTGGGATCTTTCTGTTATCATACTAACATACTAATTGCCAGCAGATTAGGCCTTATGGTCTATCGAGTCTGCTCGAACCTCAGATCCCTAGTTGGGTGCCAAGACCCTCCCCCCCTTTGTGTTCCAGAAACCCCTATCATCCATCTCCACCCCCCTGGGCCAGGCCATCAACTGATGCATCCGCTTTCTGTGTCTGTCCCACCTTCTCTTGAAGCCCTCCATTGTGGATCTCTGAACCAGCTCGCCAGGCAGTGCATTCCAAGGGTCCACCACCCTCTCAGTGAAAAACCTCCTTCTCTTTTCCCCCCTCACCTTTCCACCTTCCAACTTCAAACCATGCCCTCTGGTGATACCTCCCTGCTTTAGTCTAAAAATTCCCTCCATGTTTACCCTATTTATTCCCTTGAGGTACTTGAAGACCTCAATCATGCCCCTCCATCTCTCCTCTCCTCCAATGAAAACAGGCAGAGCTCCTCAAGTCTGTCCTCATATGTCAAATCCCCATGTCCTCGTATAACCTTAGTTGCCCTCCTCTGTACCCTCTGCAGGGGCTGTATCCCTCTTCAAGTGTGGTCTCAGTACCCATGCACAGTACTCAAGGTGTGGTCTAACCAGTCCATTGTACAGTGACAGAATCACTTCCTGCTCCTAGAGGTGATCCCTTACGATGCATCCCAACATCCTCTTTGCCTTGCTAGCCACTCTCCTGCACTGCTCAGAGTTATTCATACATGCATCCACCATGACCCCTAGGTCTTTTTCCCCTGTTGAGGCCTCCAGCGCCTCCCCTCCCAGGGTGTACCTGTGTTTAGGGTTTCCGCCCAGATGTAACACCTTGCACTGGTGATATTAACTTATTTCCAGTGTAAGCCCAGCTTCAGGGCGTCCAGGCCCCTTGCAGTGCCAACCTCCCCTCTTCCCCAGCTACTGCTCCCATCTTGGAGTCATCAGCGAAGAGACTCATTCCACCCTATACCCTCCCTGATGTCCGATATGTATGCATTAAACAGGATCGGACCCAGGACTGAGCCCTCACGGTACCCACTACCGACCTCTCTGGGGTTCGAGAGCCCCCACCGACCACTACTCTCTGGGTGCATCCAGCTAGCCAGTTTTCAATCCATCTGACCATCAAAGGCCTACCTCAACCCCGTCAGTTTCTCCACCAGACCATTGTGGGGAACAGAGTCAAATGCCTTGCTGAAGTCCAAGAATAATACATCCACTGGCTTTCCCTGTCCAGTTCTGATGTTACCCATTCATAGAACTCCACAAGATTGGTTTGACATGATCTACCTGGCACAAACCCATGTTGCCGACTATCCAGACCTCTCACCTCCTCAGTACACCCCAATCATTCCTTTAGTATACTCTCCATTAATTTTCCCACCACCGAGGTCAAACTGATGGGTCTATAGTTACCTGGTACTTCCCTCGACCCCCCTTTATGGATTGGCACCACATGTGCCTCTCGCCAATCCCTAGGTATCCTCCCTGTCTCAAGCGACTTGTTGAAGAGCTCCGCCAGGGGTGCAACCAGTATGTCCACCAAGTCCCATAGTACTCTCAGATGAATGCCATCCGGCCCAGGAGATTTATCTTTCTTTAGGGCCTTGAGGGCTAACCACACCCTTTCGGTGGAGATAGCATCATCTATCCCCTCTGCCTTACTGGCCTTTTTATCCTTATCCTGATGTGACACCCCGGGGTACCTCTCCCTCCCTCTTGCTCCATTTCTGTTGCTCCCCTGATCCCACTCACTACTGCTTCTATCCCCATTGTGCCTTGCTTTATAGATATCCCATCCTCCTCCCTAGTGAACACAGAGGCGAAGTACTCATTTAATACCTCTGCCTGGTTCCTCGCCTCTTCCACCCACCCTCCTTCTGATCTCAATCTGCTGAGATGGCCCTTAGTTTTTCTCTGCTCCCCAATGTACCAGAAGAACCCCTTTTCCCCTCCATGTATCCCCTGTGCCAGCCGCTGCTCTTTACTGGACTTTGCCCCTTCACCATCTGGGTGACTTTTCTAGATGCAAGATGGTACATTTCCTTTCCCTACCCCTCTTGTTGTTTTTATATTTTGTAGGTCAGCTTCTTTTCTGACCGCCGCCCTGAACCTCACTGGACCACCAGCATGGTTTATGTGACCTTGCTCCCTTATGTTTCACCTTAGCGCAGGTCCTGACTGCCTCATGAAGTCCCCATTTTATGACCTTCCATCTCTTTTCCACATTTGTCATTGATGTAATCCCCTTCGAGTGACCCTTGAGAATATTTCCCATGCCCACAAAGTCTACCCCCCTGAAGTCCACTGCCAGTGTCCTAGATCTCTCCCCACCTCTCACCATGCTTATTTGAAACCAGACAGTATTGTGGTCGCTCCCAGTCAGGGGATCCTCTACGACCAGGTCCCTTACCAGATCCCCATCTGCCAGAACCATGTCCAGGACATTCCCCTCCCTTGTGGGCTCCATCACATGCTGTGTTAAGAACACATCCTGGAAGACGTCCAGCAGCCTCTGCTCCTTGGCCACCTTAGAGGACATGGTTCCCCAGTTTGTACCTGGCATATTAAGGTCCCCCATCAACACCACTCCTTCCCCTTTTGGTCCACACTGGGCAATGATGTTGTCCAGCAAACCATCCTCAGAACATCACCCATACCGAGGGCCTATACACTACACCCAGCTTGACCTACCTCCTGCTGGGGTTCATAGATGACCCATAAGGCCTCCACTTTTCCCTCTGCCTCTTCTACCTAGCAATTTCTATGTCATCTCTAATGAACATAGCCACTCCACCCCCTCTGCCCTCCTTTCTATCCTTCCTAAGCATAGTGTACCCCCGCACGTTTAGGTCCCAGTCATGGTTTTTGTTGGCCCATGTTTCTGTGACCGCCGCCACATCCACCCCCGAACAGCATGGCCTGGAACTCTGGCAACTTGTTTCCCAAGCTCCTGGCATTTACTAACACCACTCCCACCCTTATCCCTGATCCCCTTTGTCAAACCCCACCCAGGTTCCTTATACTTCCATCCTCCTCTGCTCCTCCTGAAACCTCCTCCCCAGTCTGTGTCCCCCTCCCCCTTGGGTGCTACACCTCATCTGGAGGAGAGGGCTTCTGGTCACCCCTCCCTTATCCCTCCCCTCGCAAGTTTAAACCCCACCTTTCTTGTATGTAGTCAGCCACCTCCTGTTTAAGGACTTCTTCCTTAACGGGCAAGATGAAGCTCTGTCCTGGCATACAGTCCTTATCCTCCCAAACTCCTTTCCAGTTCCCTAACACTCTAACCCATCTCTTCACCCCACTCCTGAGCCAGTCATTAACCTCTGTGATCTTCATTTTTTCTCCACTGAGGCCTTTGGTACTGGCAATATCTCCGAAAAGGAAATGTTGCATCCATTATCCTGACAGACTCTGGCAAGTTCTTGGAACCTTGCTTGATTTCCAAAATGCTATTTCCTCTAGATCGTTAGTTCCCAAATGCACCAGAAATCAGGTTTCCCTCCACAATCCTCAACCAGTTCATACACCATGAACTTTGCTCTGTGCACTGTCAGCCCAGAGATACTCACTACCTTCACCTGGCTATGGCATCCACCCCATGTCCCTCCCACTGGATACCCCTAATCATCGAGTCTCCCAATAACAGAACCTTAACACCGCCATCATCCTTATGGTTACCTCCACTATGCACTCTCAACCCCCCATCCCCCCCTTTATTCGTGATCTCAATTCCATGGGAGTCTTCCTGCCTTATTAGAGACCCCCTTGTCACCCTCCCTTTTCTGCCTCCCTTGTTATTTTGCCCATAACTCAGACCCCGAATAGGTGTCCCCTTTAACCCTCTCTTATCCGAACCATTTATCCTGGCCCTGATGGTTTCCCTTCCCCCACAATGCCATCCTCCCCCTTGTAATAGTACCCCTACCTCCAGAGGCCCTCTGTGGGTCCCCTTTACCTAGGGCCCCATCCTTGGTACAGACCCCCCTGCTGAAGAGGGGCCCCCCCCCACCTCCTTGTCTCCCAGTTTCTCTCCAGTCGTGCTCTCCTCCCTCATGTCTGCAATATGTTGCATCTCCCCCATCTGCTTAACATTTATGTTTCCCCTTCTCCCTCTGGGACTATTTCTATCCTTTCCATTGCCGGTCTGTGATGCCATATGGGTATCCGACTCCCTCCCCCTGGCCTCTGTATCAGTTTCCTCATTTCCACCAACCCCTTCCTCCCCCTCTAGGTTGTTTAGTAGCTCAAATTTATTGTAACACTCTATGCCAGCCTCCATCAAGTAACCTGAGTTTCCCCGACTGCCCCTCTAAACTGCCCCTCTTCCTCCCCTCTTGCCCTGTTCTCCTTAGGAGCTCCCTTCCCACAGTCTGCTCTTTTAGGCTTCCCCACAACAGCCCCTCCCTTCTCACTGTCTGCTCTTCTAGGCTTCCCCACAACAGCCCCTTCTGACTCTTCCACCTCCACTCTCGTTGTATTCGGAATGTTTAGCCCGTACGTTTTCCCCTTAGCGTCAACATCCTATCTAAGGTCCTCTGTCCTAATATCCCCTTCCTGCTTGCTGTAACATAACATCCTGTAATTTCTGAGCATTGCCCTGCCTCCCTCAGCCCCACCTTCTGCCACCCATATCCACACACCCCTTATCCTTGGACACCCCCCCAACTCCCCCAGCTTACTCCTTAACCAATATACTTCACTCCTGATACAAGATAGCTGTCTACAGAATGGGCAGCCTCCCTCTCTCCAGGCTCAGTTGAGAATTATTGCCATCTCACAGTGTGTGCAGCCTACAACCCTTCTGAGGATGCCTGCCATGGTGGAATGTGGCCACCCTGTTTGTCCCTCTCTGTTCATAATGACACACACCCCTTTTCTCAGTCCCTTCCCCCTGGAATACCGTCTGTCTCTATACTGACTGCAGTTATTTACGAACCCAATTTCAACCCCACCAATAAAGTTCCCAAGTCTCACAAACACATACAGTCCATTGTGTGTCCAGTCCCACTAACAGTGTGTATGCAGACATCAGGTACCGTATGATGTCACAGGCCCACCAGTTCCTGTTGCTTCAAATTTCAGTCACAAACAGAAATGCACAGCCCTTCGATCCCAACCCCCAGTGGCTTTTCAGTATTTAAGAAAGCCTACAAAACAGGGTGGCTGGAGGGCTCTACCACCACCAGGCAAACATCACATTTAAATTTCACTCTAATTATCACTTCCAAACAAGTGTTCCCACACCCAGCACACAAGCCCCAATAGTTACAATATCACAGCCCAAGTAACAGTTCTAACTCAAAGTAGTAATTTTTAACACACATAACTAATTTCAAGTACAAAACTATTCAAATATTTCAGTTAAAACAGAAGATAAAACCAAACCGCTTTCCTGAACAACCTCCTACTTCTGTAGGCAGAGTTCCCTACCACTACTCCCTCCAGTACACCTGTAGCTGCCATGAATGACAGCTCCTCTCTGACCTCACTGGCCTATAATTTTTGTTGGGTCTACATGGACGACCACTCCATGCATGACTGTGAATTATTGTGCTTAGTGGACAATCAGCAGGAACAGGATTTGGTGTAGCACGACTATGACGATGTGTCTTCCCATGCCCTGGGTCACATGCCAGTCATGCCATGTTACCTTCCAGATGACACTTTCCTTTGTGGATATCGTGGTCTAAAAAACATGTTTTTCAGATGATGGAGCACGACACCTCCCGGAGCAACTTGGCACAATACCTTGTTATTTCCCAAAGCTAGACCATGGTGGCCCCTCCACTTGTGGAGTATTTTCATGAGTCCATCTTCTACTCCATGCAAGTATGACATGCTTTATATGGCCCCTGTAGCTCTCCATTACCTTTCAATGCCTCCACTGGTGGACTCTGTGTTCTACAAGGTGGCTCACGATACATTGGCCAATGATCAGGGGTGAATGAAGGGGTGATGCCCAGGGGAGTGATGCCATCAGGCAGGGGATGGGAGTGTGGAAGAGCTCCCAGTGTAGAGGAGTATCTCTTCCTCAGAGGACTAGGTAGCCCAGGGTGGAGGAATGGCAAGTGGTAAGGGGAAGAGGTGGGAATGTGAGAGTAGCATCAGGGGTGGGAAATTCTAAAGGGGCGCCTTTATTGAATAGATTTGCACCACTGTCTGGAAGGAGGGAGGGTTCAGCAGGAGGTGGGGTAGAGGCCAAGTTGAGCCAGGGTTGAGAGCAACAGTGCATTGGAGGGGGGAGGAAACTAATCAGGGTGGGCAGGGAAGAAGATACAGGCAAAATGGAGTGGAGGATGGAGTGGAGGGAGAGAATAGGAAAGGAAGAGGGGAAGGACAACTGAAAGCAGATACAGATAGTCAGAAGGGGAGGGGCAGATTGGTAGATGGAAAAACATTTATGGAAATAAATTGTGTATGTGTAGATAAGTTCACCAGGGTGCAGTGAGAGCAGTCAGGTGTGGAAGCAGCTAGTACCAAAGGTAAGAAAGGAAGGAGATGGAGAACAGATGCAGGGGATGGAGGGGTGGCAATCATAGGCAACTTCATAATTAGGGTATTCACTGGGGAATGAAAGGGGACTCAAATGCAAGAAGGTGGGTGGTTTGTATGCCAGGGATGACAGTGGGGAAGGTGGGCTCAAGAATAGTGGAAATAGTAAGGGAGGTTGTAGGAAAACTTAATTTAGTTATACATTTGGGAACCAACGACCTTGCTGTGGAGGAAGTTGAGATAGTGCAAAGTAGGTTCATGGAGTTAAGGAAGATCTGCAGGGAAGAAGGAAGGTTGCTGGCCTTCTCAGAGGTGATACCAGTACCAAGGGCCAGCACAGCTAGGAAAAGAAGAAGAGAGGATTTTAATGACTGGCTGAGGAAATGGTGCAGGGAGGAGAGGTTCATCTGTATTGTGGACTGGGAGGAGACCTGGTCAAACAAAGCACTCTTTTCACCAGAAAGACTACAACTTAGAAGGAAGGGTTTGAGGGTACTCAGGGACAAACTGGGGGACTACATAACCAATTCACTTAATTTAAACTACTGGGGGGGGCAGGCCCACAGACTCCAAAAGGAGGTGGTCAGTGAACCTCCACACCCCAGTGTGATAGTAGAAGTCTAGATGGAAGAGGTGGAAGGGGCCAAAACACAATTAGCAAAGAGTGGAGGGGGTGAGGAACACATAATAAGGGTATGTGGAGGGGTCCACACAGAGGGGATAAATGTGAATAGAAGAAAAGAGTGAAGAGAAAGAAGGTCAGGCTCTAGGTGGAGGGTGGTGTCTCTGAATGCAGGGTGTCTTGGAAACAAGATGGACGACCTGCAGGAACTATTAGAAGACAGGCGGGTGGCCATAGCTGCAGTAACCTAGACTTGGGCAACATCACACCAGGACTGGGACCTTGCAATCCCTGGATATAAACTATACAGGAGGGACAAGGTAATTGGGAAGGAGTGGCAGTTTATATGAGGGAGTGAATAATTTGCACGAGGGAGGAGTCGGAGAAAGGGGAGGTGGAGGCATTATGGGTTCAGTTAAGGTCTAATAGAGGAAGAAAGGTGAAGTTGGAGGTGGATTACAGATCACCCAGTCAATATGAGGAGAGGGACAAGGAACTGATCTCAGGAATATTGGTAGCTGTGGGAAAAGAAGAGGTGGTAATTGTGGGGGACTTCGACCTGCCCAAGGTGGACTGGAGCACACCATCCACAACATGTGCTAAGAGTCAGGTGATCCTAGAAGGGCTGCAGAGTAGTATCCTGACTCAGGGCATCACTGAACCAACAGGAGCTGAGGCAATTCTTGATCAGGTGCTCACAAATGGGGAGCATGTATAGTAAGTAATGGTCAGGGAGCCACTGGATGGACGTGACCATTGCACTGTATGGTTCCAGTTGGATATGGGCAGGGAAAGCATCCCGACTAAGACCAAAATCTTGGATTTCAGGAGGGCAGACTTCAGGAAAATGGGGGAAGTGCTAAGGAGCTATCTGATCCTTCATTAAGGAAGGAATACTGGTTGCTACAGATGAGTGCATTAGGCTCAGGGTGAAAACACAAGGGCCAAAGCGCACATCTGGTTCAGTTCTGTGGTTGCCAAGGCAGTAATGGAAAAGTGGTTGAACTTTAGAAAATTCAGGAAGACCAAGAGAGAGGTGGATAGGGAAAATTACCTAAGGTTGGCGAGTGAGGCAAGTAAGGAAGTCCAGTGAGCAAAGGCACAGAAGGAGCTGGAGATAGCAGAAGGAATTAAGAAGGGGAAGAAGGCTTTATTTTTTTTACTATATATGTGAGAAAAGGGAAAAGAAGGAAGGGATTGTTAGGCTTAAGAAAGGGGTGGAGTGGGTGGAGGATAATGGGGGGAAAAGCAGAGATAGTAAATGAATGCTTCTATTCCATCTTCACCATGGATAAGGACGGATCAGTGGCTTCAGGAGGGAAAAGAGGAGTATAGGGTGAGAGTAACACAGATGTAGTGATAGACAAGGACAGAGCGAGGGAGGGGCTGCTGGCATTGAAGGTGGACAAATCAGCATGCCTGGACAGAGTACATCTAAAGGTACTAAAGGAACTGGCTGAGGAACTGGCAGGGCCACTGACAGACCTATTTAATAGTTCACTAGAGTCAGGCGTGGTACCGCAGGGCTAGAGAACAGCACATGTAGTGCCCCTACACAAAAGCGGTCCCAAGGACGACCAAGTGGATTACAGTCCAGTCAGTCTGACCTCCATTGTGGGTAAGCTCATGGAGACCATACTAAAGGAAAGGTTGGTGGAATATCTAGAGGAGCATGGACTCCAGGATGAGAGGCAGCATGGGTTCATGGGGGGGGGGGGGAGAGCATGTCAAACAAATCTGATTGACTTCTTTGAGTGTGTCCTTACCCTATTTTTTTATTTTCTTCTTATAGGTTGCTTCATTATATGGCCTACCGTAAATTTATATATTGGGTGTGGCAACGTCTGGGCAGAGGCAATCGTAAAGTGCTGCCTGCCTGTGTAGAGTTGACCATATGGTTCAAGTTCCCGTCTGACACCTACACCAGTTTTCATGAAGTGTGAAATCATGAAAAGTAAGCATGATACTGTTCAGCATACTGTACTTCACAAAGCTATTACTCTGTATTATTTGCAAAGCTTAATTGTGTTTGTGAAAACCCTACACAATTTGGCTGACACCCAAAGGCAGATTTGTGTAGCAAACTGATTTGTCATTTGGCCAAACAGCCATCCACAGTTATCGGATGCCTCAATAACACTGGTGTAATGTGCCTATAAACAACTAGTGATATGGTATAAGGGGGTTGGTTTATAGCTGTTGTTGCATCCTATTCAGGAATTTTGTGTGCTGATTCCAAGAAATACGATGACAATGTGCACACACCCGTGTACAATAAGTAGACCACTGGGTAGCTACAGCACCCCAGTAGTCATGTTCCCAAACTATATTGTATGATTAACACACATGTGGTTGTGTACAACAATCCTCCAACATGACCACATCTCCCTCCCACCTAAATGACCCATCCCCACCATGGCCAGATCACCAACAGAGGTCAAGATTGACAATACAACATGGCACTGGATCCCACAGTTTGATCTAGCAGAAGGAAAAACTCCACAACTCCAACAGGTGTAGGAGAATAACCCTCACTGGGTATATTACCACACCCCAAGCACTGACTAACAATGCATTACCCATCCATGAAATGGAAATCCAACAATGAGGAGGAGCATGATCCAATGTACCCCCTCCTCCTCCCATGACCCACCCTTTTGCCATATCCCAGCCCCTCTTGAAGCATCACACTGTTTTACAGGCCAGCGCCTCTGCCGGTAGTGCATTCCAGTCTGTTACCACCCTTTCAGTAAAGAAATGCCTCCTCATTTCCTTCCTAAACCATCCACCCGCCAATCTCATGTCATGACCCCGAGTGTCTCTCCCCACCATCCCTTTAAACAGTACCTTCATGCCTGTCCTCTTTATTTCTGCCATGTACTTACAGGTCTGAATCATATCCCTCCTGTCCTTCCTTTCCTCCTGAGAGTACCTGTTCAACTCCCTCAGTATAACCTCATATGGTAACTACCCCAGACACATAATTCATACTGGGTATAGAGCTAAAGAAGGCATTTCTTACCCATAATATCGCTCCTCACATCAGTGGGTCCACCGGTTCCCATTTTCAATCAACCAGCCATCTAATATTCTTTTAAATTCTTCTACATTTCTGCTATTCACTGCATTCTCTGGTAGCCCATTCCAGGGTCTTCCTGTTCTGTTTACAAAGGAGTAATATTCACAATTCAGTTTAGCTGCTGTCAGTTTAATTTGTTTCTTATGACCTCTTAGTCCTCCTGGTTTCTCCTTCATTTCTATATTCATTTCTTTAATCAGTTTGTTATTCATCATTATCTTGTATAACATTAAAAAAATCACCCCCTACTCTTCTCTGCTCTGGGGAGAACAAATCAGTTTGCTGAAGTTCAGCTTGTTATCCACAATGATCCCACAGTCTTTTTCATTATCCACTTTCTTTAGTATTGCCCCATTTATCTCATAGGTCTGTGAAGTATTATTTTTCCCCATATGCATACTGAGACATTTTTGCACTCACTGAAAGGCATTCTGTTTCTAACCACCCAGTCTTCGATTAACTTTAAATCTTATTTCATGTACTGCTGCTCTTCTGCAGTACCAACAGGTCCTCCCAACTTGATGTCATTGGCAAACTTTATAATATCATTCTTGATGTTCACCTGTAAATCACTTATGAAGATTGAAAATAAAGCTGGCCCAATCACCAACCCCCTGTGGCACTCCACTTGAGACCTCTATGGGTGCAGAACATTATCCTACCACTCTAACCCTCTGATATCTATCACATAACCAGTCATTCGTCCAATTTATAATTCTACTGTCTAAACCTAACTTTGCCATTTTTTCAATCAGCTTATAATGTAGTACCTTATCAAGGGCTTTTTGGAAGTCCAGGAAGATAACATCAGTAGGGACATTTTCACTGAGTGATTTTTTTTATTTTTTCATAAAAACATAGATGGTTTATTGTGCATCCTCTATTCTTTTTAAACCTGTGTTGCTTCTTATCTACCAGCCCAATAAAACACATATTTTTCTCTAGCTTTATTTTCAAAAAATCGCTGCTATCTTACAGATAATAGAGGTCAAGCTGACCGGTCTATAATGTGATGTGTCCATTCTATCCCCTTTTTTGAATAAGGGTATCACCAAGGCTTGCCTCCAATCCCAAGGTATCTCTCCTGTTTCAAACGCGTTATTAAGAATTTTAACCAAGGGTGGGGTTACATATTCTACCAACTCCTTTATCAATCTGGGAGTGAGCTGGTCAGGGCCCGCTGATTTGTGTGATTTTAAATTATTGATGAATTTCTGCACTATTGACAAGGTAATCTTAAGATCAAGATGTTCACAAACATTGTCAATTTTAACATAATTCTTTCTATCTTTGGTTTCAAAGACCGTCCCAAAGTAATTATTGAAGGATTCAGCCATATCATTAGGGTTAGGTATTTCCTTCCCTTTTACCTTGAGTGGTCCTACCTGATTTGTTATTACCCTTTAGTCTATTTACATATGCGAAGAACCCCTTATGCTTGTCCCTTCGATAGACCAAACTGAATTCTATTTTGTTCCTTCTGAACCTTATAGTTTTTTTAAACAATTTTAGTGTTTTATTATAATCTTCTTTACTTTCTATTGTATCCAACCTTTTTATAATTTGAAAAGCCTTTTTTCCTTCTTGATTAATTTCATCACCTTAGAGGTGCACCATACTGTTTTTTCCCTTTCTTATTATATAGTTTTTTATTTGGTACATATTTATCTCCCAATTATCATAATTTACTTTTGAAAATATCCCACATATCTTGTGCGTTCTTCCCATCAAGTTCATCTTCTCACTTCCATACCTACAATTTCTGCTTCATTCTTTTAAAGTCAGCCCTTTTGTAGTTTTTTTACTGAGGTAGTATCCCTGGTTGTATGTACTTTATAGTGTCTACTAATGAATTCAACTACGTTATGGTAGCTATTAGATAATCCTTCTTGTGTCCTTATCTGTAACATTTTATCAGATCTGTTAGTTATAATCAAGTCCAATATGTTGTCCCCTTGTGTTGGCTTTAAAACCATTTGTTGTAGGTCTGATGTAATTAGTGCATTGACAAATTGGTGGTTTCCTATATTTTTTTGTCCCCAACCTATTTCCAGGTAATTAAAGTCACCTGTAATCAAGACATCTCCCTTCTGAGCCATAAATTCAATTTTGTTTTCTATCTTCCTGTTTGTGTCACTGTTAGAATTTGGGGCCCTATAGTACACACTAACATATAACTTTTTCCCAGTATGTTCCTAATCCCTAACCATAGAGATTCAATTTCTGAATCCTCAGTGGTTTGAAGAACGCAACCCTGGATATTATTATTTAGATAAATTGCAACTCCCCCTCCTTTTTTATTTATCCTGGGTTTCTTTTTCAAATAAAGTGTAACTGTCAATATTTTTATCCCACTCTACACCATTTCCCACCATGTTTCGGTAATCATACATATAGCAATGTAAAAGACAAAGAACCTCAGTGCACAAGCACTGAGGCAATAGTTACCCCAAAGGACATTGGCCGGCAAGCCAAGTTTCAAAGAAATACAAAATCACACATACCTCCATAATGCAAAACATCATTGGCTGTATATGCAAATCACCACAGAATATTATGCTGGTTCAACTTTAAGCAGAAATGCATGGTGTTGAAAGGCCTCTCACACAGTTTCAATGTGTTCTGCCGCTATTAGGGCTTCAAGTTCATGTTTCTTCACACTATTCAGGCTTGACCTCTAGTTTAAAGCTCTGTCTACTGATCTTTTAAGCATGAATCCTAATTTCCTACTACCTTTTTTACTAAGATGGAGCCCATCTTTACAAAAACATAGTGGATCATTTACAAAAGACTCCCAATGGGTTATACAATCCATGCCTTCCCTAAGTGTCCATAGCCTTAACCAATTATTAACTTCTCTCAGTTTGTTCGTATTGGAGCTATTCTCTCTGGGTACTGGTAGAATCTCTAAAACTATTACTTTGCAATTTAATTTATTTGCTTCTTCCCTTATTTTCTTATATTCTTCTTTTATTTCATCCATACTCTTGACTCTTAATGTTGTTCACTCCTGCATGAAGGATGATTGTGGCATTCCCACCCCCCTCTCTAATGATGCTCTTAAGCATGTCTCTAATGTCACCTATTCTGGCCCCTGAGAAATAACTTGTGGTAACATTTTCTTTACTTCCTTTTGATGTATATCTGTCCGTATATTTAACTATAGACTATAGAGTACATACAGTATACTGATTTTTGAATATTATTTGTGTTTTAGTGAATAGCTGTTTCGTTTGTTATGACAGATGTAGTATTCATGCTGCTTTCTTCAAAACTATTTATTTACTTTAAGGGATCTTTACTACTATCTACACTTAAGGCTGAATTCTTTATTTTACCTCCTTCCTTGCCAGTTAAAGAGGATGCACTGCTCATATTGGGACTCTCATTCTCCTGTAAGCCATTTTCTTGTGGGTTAACATCACCAGCTGTGACTAATGTATCTGACTGTTGATCATGTAGTAACTCATTATTCTTTTTCCCATTCCCTCACTTACTCTGACATTAGGATTACTTTCACAGTCTACATCCAATGTTATTAATGGTTCACAACTATTATATGTGGCCAAACTGAACTCTATAGCTCTTCGTCTCCCCTTTTTGTATTTTCTCTTCTCAGTGATCCATTCATCATTATTGGACCCATCTCTCCTCTTCCTACTATCCCCATTAGCATTGTCTATGTGATCTGTCTCATTACTACTTTCTGGTACACATTTTGAAGCAGGAATTTCTGTTGAATAGTTGCATTTCTAACTCCATGATTTTATTTTTCAGTTCTTTAATCAAGTTACATTCCTCACAGGACAGTACCAGCTGTTCATTTGCAATGTCGGTGATAACTTTCCTACAATGTATACATCTCAACCCCAGATGTCCCCCTTCCAATTTTATCACATTTGAATCCATTTGCAATCACCTGTACTACTTTAAGAGGGCACAGCCTGTAAAGTTCCACTATTTTATCTCTTGCCAACTGACTAACATTACCTGCCTCCTTCCTCTCTTCCTCTGCTGACACTGCAGACATGTGCAAATTCACTGCATGTGTCTTTGCATACGCCCTGCCCGTGCTCCCTGCCCATGCTCACCCTGCTCACATGGGGTTCTGAATATATCTCCCGAAACCCAGAAGTATCTGTCCATCACATGACCCAGTGCTCACTCTCAGTGGCACCCAAATACCTCTTTCTTAAAAAAATAAATATATTCCCTGAGCTCTTGGAAGGCTAGTTAGGTAAACTGTTCCCTTTCAGAGAGTTCAGCACATGAAACCTTAGCCTAATCAGGTTCTACTGTAGTCTTTTATAATCAAGAACTACACTCCCCAGAACTCCTAGCGTTTCTCACAGTGTATTTGCAGCACAGAGAATTTAATATAAAAACAACCAGACAAGAGTACAAGCATGGTTAACCAGATTTGCCTCACCACCTTAGCTGGCAGTCTCGCAGCATGTGGCCTAACCTAATAAGCCTGTACCCTTGCTCGGGGTTCTGAATTTATCTCCTGAAACCTGGAAGTATCTGTCCATCACGTGACCCAGTGCTCGTTCTCATGATCATCTTTGTTGCCCTGCGTTGCACCCCTTCCAGCAATCTAATGTCCCTCTTTAGGTAAGGGCACCAAAACTGAATGCAGTACTCCATGTGTGGTCTGACCAGTGAACAGTGATCGGTACAACAGCAGAATCTCCTCCCTCATCCTAGAGGTTATATCCCTTGCAATACAACACAGCATCTTGTTGACCACTGCTGCTGCTGCTTTCATACACTGTGCTTAGTTATCCATTGCTCCCATAATGAGCAACCCCAGATATTTCTCCTCCTCAGTCATAGCTAGCTGCACCCCCCCCCCCCAAGATGGTAGCTCCTGATTGTATTCTTTGCCTTGAAAAGCAGCACCTTACATTTTTTGGCATTGAAACCAAGTTGCCCAGTGTCAGATCATGTCTCCAGCCTTATTAGATCTTCCTGCAATCCCTGCCTCCCCCCTTGGTCATCCATCAGTGCTCTCATCTTGTGTTAGTCTGCAAATACACTGATCTTGCTATTTATGCCTACCGAGATGTCTTTTCCTCCTCACCCTGTCTATGACACCATTGCCCATCCAGCTATATTTCTTCATCCAACCCCTTAACTCTATCCTTGTGGAATAGTCTGTAACCTGGAATCCCCAGGTCCCAGTCATGGTGTTTGGTGGCCCACGTCTCGGTGATGGCTGCCATGTCCATGATGTTGAAGCAATCACATAAGTCTCCCTGTGGTACTCATTACTTTTGTATGCACTTCTGTTGTTGTTCAAAGTGATCGTGACACAGTCACTGTGTTTAGAAATGCCCTTTGAAGACATTGTACATGACAGTTACAAAACAGTTGTAATTAAAATTTCATTAAAAAAATATGTATGAAATCAACAGCCTGATCACATAACTTTTTTGGTCAACATTTAATGTGAAAAAGAGATCATACTGTATAACATCAGCAATGTTCTAATTTAAACTGACATAGGTTCATCTCCAATACACAGGAAAGTATGTGCATGGATGTGACAGTGTTGTAATTGTAGGCGCTGTGGTTTGGGAGGGAAAGCACATCCTTGGGCGTGAGAAAATCAAGGAAACCAAGCAGGAGAGGGATCTGGTCATTATTATATCGAACAATCTTCAGGTGTGGAACCAGTGCAGCAAGGCAATGTGAAAGGCAAATGGTATGTTGGCCTGCATCTGAAGGGGCATAACTAGTATAAAGAGGGATGTGCTGATGATGCTGTAAAAAACAATGGTGAATCCACACCTGTATTACAGGGTACAGTTTAGGAGACCACACCACCACACCTTTGTATGGACATTGAGGGGGTGGAGATGGTTCAGAGAACAGCAACCAAGGCGGTGCATGGGATGAGGGGAAAAACATATGAACAGAGGTAGAGGTAGCTGAATGTATACCCACTGCAGGCTAGAAGAGAGAAGGGGGACATGATTGAGACTTTAAAGTACCTAGAGTGGATAAATAAGGTGAAGGGGGGAGCTTGTTCTGAAGGAAGTAGGGAACTATAACAAGGGGACATAGCCTGAGATTTGAAGGAGGGAAATACATAGGAAATGTGAGGTGGGAGTTCTTCCCAGAGAGGATGGTGGAGGCATGTAATGGGCTACCTGAGTAGGTGGTGTGATCCAAAATGGTAGGGGTATTCAAGAGGGCACTGGACATACATATGGGGTTGGTAGTAGAGGGGAAAGGGGGGATATGGAGTCAGACTAGATGGGCAGGTATGGTCCTTTTCTGCCATCAAATGTCTGTGCATTTTATGATACATGTGTCTGTTCACCACCACTACATTACAAAGCACATACAGTATGCCTATGATAGACACTGTAACAATAGTAACAGATGAGATTGTTGGATTCAAAAGTATAACTCATACCGTCCTCATGTTAATTGTCATATCTATCACCTATCATACATTTTCCTGTCACTTGAACAATGATCACTTGAAGAGGACATGAAATTTAATTTGTATTCTGTTCTCTTTTTGGGTTCCATGGATGTGGTTCAGCGAACCAACAGTATGACAAAAATAAATGTAGTAAATGTCCTCAGTTCATTCCAGTAATTACTGAAGAAAAATAAATCACTCTGGTCATGTTTCTGGTTATTTTTTTTTAAGAACAAAATATTGTAACGTGACATCATCATAGTTCAATCAGTAAAGTTTGGAATATATTTACATTGTCTGTGTGTAATTCTTGCTTTGCTTTTGGTGGAGTTGTGGTAATAAAGGAAGCAAACGGTTACATGTAACACAGATGATGCCATACGTGTGTCAGCTACATGCTGCTTGTTGTGAAGAATCTCCACCTTTTACCAGTGTTTGGAACACAGATTTGTGTGCAAATCTGCGTACTTATAAAGAAAGGCAACTGTGGAACTATAATGTGTGGTGGTGTGCTGGTAGTACCAGTTCTTTACAGCAGAGGGACATTTCTTTGAACATAATCAGTTAAATCCATACTGTTGTACTCTAGGTCATTGCCAGGGATACAATGTAGAATGCTTACTGCAATTTGCCCACATCTCATTTAGTTTGCTAATGTTTTCTGTTGTTCAAACAAATTAATAAACATTGAATTTTACAGGTGTCCCGATTACCTGTGCTGGTTGTGGAAGCACATCCATCCCGCAGGTATTACCATTACACCAATAGTCACCTTATGTATAAATATTTGTCCTGTCATGATAACATTATAGACTGAACAGTGGGTCTTGACTAACTAATTTTTACACACTAACCAGGTACACATCACAGTATGGCATCACTCACTGTTATCTCATCATCTACTGCACTGGTGACAAGAGTTGCTTTATCCCACAACATCTCTCATCCCGTGTAGCATGTAGTTCCAGATGTGCTTTTTCCACACATTGATTCACGTTTCACTAATTAATATTTCAAGCACAATCAATGTTCTGTTGTCAGACAACACAGTACCAGTACTGTGCCTTATTATTAACACACATCACAGGTAATTAACAGGATGTGTGCTCAGTAACCAGCATGCGCTACATGTGACATAGTAAACAAACTGTGTCAAACGAACTCCATGCCTTCAAATGACTGGAACAATTTACCAATGAAACAGTGATACTTATGTTGTCATACCGATGGTGGTGTTACACAAGGTAAAATTGCAGTTATTAGATTCATTGTGTTGGCTACGCTTAGACACACACGCTGTCTGGGACAACAATTATATGTGCACACGGCACTGTCAGCATTTCACATCGCTTGTGTGTAAGCCATAACGAGGTCCATGTAAGCGTGCCATTACATTTTGCAATATGTAATTCTGGACATCGTGATTTTGTTCACAAAACCATATGTTTTTACATATAGTCATAAATGTCTTGTTCCATATTTACCAGGATATTGTGTGATTACTATCCTTTTAATGTTGTGCATCACCATCCCGGTATGCATCGATCAATCAACATTGTCACCTTGCTGAACAATGCAACTGAAGGTTGCACTGAAAATTTCTTGAAGTGAAATACATATTTACAGAGGTCAGATCACCGTAGTCATATATTTTTAAGTAACTGAACCTAAGTCACCACAGAATCTGAAAAGACAGCGTTACAACTTCAGTGTTCAATAATCCCTGAAAGATGACATGGAATATGTAGCAATGTCATTACGCAGGCTATGTCTCATTGAATCTTGAACAATGATCCCTGACCAGTTGCTCCTTGTTAGGTTAGTCGTGTTTAGAGGCAATTGGGGGAGGTGCGTAATGAACAGTTGCAGCTGTCCTGGTAAGCCTGTAGGATGGGAATTCTTCTCTAACATCGAAAACCTTGTCTATCAATTCTGCTACATAACCTGTGATTCAATTGTTCTTATGCAACTGGATGAGATGATGCTTGTGTGATTTGATTACATTGTGGCTATTCTCTTCTCTAGCCGTAGGATATACCACCCTGTAGGGGTACGATGCAAGGAACCCTACAGGAGGGTTCCTCCCCTTATAGGTGCCACAGGAATGATTCTGTTGCCTAAAGGTAGCTTAGGAAGAAGCCCATGGGTAAGGGAGATGAGCCACTGGATGAAGACGGGTGGATGGTGAGGCAACGAGAAATGAATCCTGTGGAGGCCCAGGATGAATGACTTTTTAAAGCCTGATGGGGGAGTGATGTAGTTGCTCCACCCATTGAACCTCAGGCTTAAAGCCTTCCTATTCAATTGTGCTTATGCAACTGGATGAGATGATGCTTGTGTGACTTGATTATATTGTGGCTATTCGCATCTCTATCCGTGGGATATACCACCTTGTAGGGATACGACACAAGGAACCCTAGAGGAGGGTTCCCCCCTATAGTTGCCATGGGAATGATTCTGTTGGCTAAAAGTAGCTTAGGAAAAAGCCCAAAAAGAATACCCGGTCGGGAGTCGCGCATCGAAGAAGAGAGAAGTAGAAGATATCTAGACTAAAAATAAACATGACAGATATAGGTAGGAATGACAGGAGAAGATAAGGAAAGGCAAGGATGATGAATGAAAGGAAAGCTGAGAAGATGAATAAAGTCGGACTTCCTAAGGAGAGAGGGAACAGCTGGGGCCACCATCTGATTCCATCCAACAGCGGAACCTAACTAAGGAACCTAAGAAAGCACTAACCCTAAATAATATTATGACCATTGGCATGGAGGAGAGGAAAAACCCCTTTGAGGAGGAAACCTCTGGGGATGCAAGGCCTAGGTCGCTTTCCCTCCAGGCTGAAAGATGTTTCATTAAGGACGTTTGTCGGCACCGCTACAGCAATTCAAAATAGAAATCTAGGAAATAAGCAAATGTTTCGATTGTAGATAAAGCTCTCGCTCTGACCTTCTAAATGAACGGCTGTCTAGGGATGTGAGTGATGTCTGCAACTAGACGCTCAAAAGCCAGCAAGGAAGTACAATGATGGAGAGAAACCTTGAAGGCCTAAAAGGTTGAAGATGAGACATGAAATGAACATTGAACGATGATAAAAAGTGCCTGCCGGCCCCTAGCAAAGGACATGAAGGCATGTCTTTGAGTGGTGAGCAATCGAGTTGAGGTAGCATGGATCCAAGTGGGTTATGCTTTTTTTTTTTTTTTTTTTTATTTAGTAGTTTATACATGAGCATAAAATCAACTTTCCAGAGTATGTATAGAGAAATCATTCCATATCCGTGTACATTACAAAGGAGATTTGATTACATACTACAGTTGGTACATCTCTGGGGGTGGAGAGAGATTAGACATTACATCTATTAACTTTAGTATTTGGTGTACAGCATTAGGAGCCTTTATGCAGTCAAAGCCTTGGGTAATTGTATCAATAACCAGAATTATATATTATCTTAACTGACCACCAGGTCCTAAGTTAATCACTTCTATCATGTAAAGGAGAAGAAAACCCTTCCCAATTCTCTAGAGTTCCTTAAATCATTATTTCCTGTGAGATTACCCAACTTTAATCGTAGAGACAAACATAGTGATTGCAGACATAAAATTAGCCAGCAAATTTCAATTTCTAAATGTCCCGAATTATAAACATCAGCTAACAGTCTCTACCTACGATTTGTAAAGTAAAACAAATGATTTATGAGAAGTTTTCTAAGCTTTGCATGCCGTTCAAGCATATTTTAAAACTTTAATATTGAGGCAAACATAAGTAAGTACTGAGCAAAGAATTAGTAATAAACATCAGACCATTCTGTTAAGCTCACAGTCCGATTGCCCATTGAAAGTCCAAGTTTTCAGTCCTCCTCGAGGTCCTCTTCTGATAGCTGGTCTTCGTGCATCCTACGAGCTTCTATTCTCTCCATGCAAGCTCCCGCTTCTTTAGGGTCTGTAAATCGGAATTGACGACGGCCTTCTGTAAAACATAATCTGGCAGGGAAGGCCAACGAATACGTGATACCCAGGTCTCGAAGTTTTCTCTTCACACCGTCAAAGGCTTTTCGGCGCATTCTTGTGGCATAAGCCAAACGGAAAAAACATAACACGAGAGTCCCCTTCATATATTGGGTTCCTAGAGCGGATTGTCCCTAGAACCAAGTCTCTCTCAGCCGCAGATGATAGAGAGACCAGAATAGTCCGGGGGGTCTCTTGGTTTGAGATAGGCCTACGAGGGGTGATTCTGTAGGCTCTTTGTATTTGTACAGCTTTCAACTCGGTGATGTTTTTAAGCCATTGCTCGAGGTAAACAGCTAGGTTGCCCCCCTCTGTGCCTTCCGGGAGTCCGAGTATCCGAATATTTGGAGCCCTTACCACATTCTCTAGCTGCTCGATTCGGCTCCTCAAAGCTGCTTGTTCCTTAATGACTGTTGCCGATGCTGATAGAGCCTTCCCGGCAGTGGCTTCGATGACTTTAGTTGTCTCCCCCATTGCATCAATTCGCGATTCCATCCCCTGGAACCGCAGTGAAAAGGCATCCAGTTTTTGGTCCATTCCTTGGACTGTCTTGGTTAGGGCATTGAGTGCAATTTGGAGTGAGCTCAGCGTTGCCGAAGTCTGATCTGGGCCTGCAGAAATGGCTGCGCCATCTACTTGCTCCGCATGTTTAGGCAGGGAAGCACGCGGTTGGAAGAAGTCTTGTTTGGGGGGTTTTGTTTTCCCCATTTCCGTAGTTGGCGTTTATCAAAAGTTGCCAAAATGTGCCACTTAGCTTCCGACAAGTGTTCAGTTGCTTTCCAGGCAAAAATATCCGCTAGAAATTTAGATTTAATTGCGATTATCAGGAGCTCCAAAAAAATGCTGCTTCTGGCTGGACTGCAGGCTCCGGCCCCCAAGTGGGTTATGCTTGAGTAGTTGATGAGATGGAATAGACCTACATGATGGTTGGACTAAAGAGAAGGATACGAGTAGGGAAGGTGATGGCAGAATAGGGGAAGAACCCCAAAAGAAAGCACGGATCAGAGAAGGAGCAGAATGAAGGGAGGAGCATCGACGTGAATGAAAAGACCTACCTAGAGGCTGTATGAGTGAGGGGTTAGATGAGCTAGGGATACCCGGAGGTGGGCATGAGAAGACCAATGGTGATAAGAACTGCAGGAGAGCAGCGGTTCGAGGAGAAAGCTCTTTGAGTGGAGAATAGGTCGATGTAGAGGTAGCATGGACCCTAGAGGGTTATGCTCGAGTAGTCGATGTGACGAAAGAAACTGACATGAAGGTGGGAGGAGCGAGAGGCGGAACGGAGGGCGAAGGGGACGGGAGGAGGAGGGGAGGGAATGGGAGGAGGAGGACAACGAGTGGAGTAGATGGGGGAGACACCCCCGAAATAGTAGAAATACAGTAGTAGCCACAGACATGGCCAGCTATTTCCAGATTTTTCGCAAAATTTCTAAAGCGTTTCTCTCTGCTGCCCCTACTGTGTAAATGGAGAAAGCAGGAGATTTCTCTAGAAATATATCTTGGTATAACTTAGTATTGATAGACAAAGTAGGCTCATGCCCATTTAATTGTCTCCCACATCCTAGTGGGTATATTACAATTTTCTGTTGCCCAACAAGTATTTATCTAACCTAGATTTAAACATGTTAATAGAGGATGCCTCTATGATATTTTATTTTATTTTAGTTTAGTTTTTGTTGACTGGGTAAGTGCACTAGACAAATTCTGCCTATTTTCAGGCACGACCCAGGGGAAGGGGATACAGAAGAATGGCAAATGACCTTGAACCAGATTAAGCTGTTTATGATTGGGTAGAGCGTTCCACCTCCTTGCAGTGCGTATATTAAAGAAATTAAAACATTTTGTAGTATTGACCTTGGGTATTATAATTTGTTTACAATGAGACCTCAGATGTTTAACTTTAGTTTGGAACTGGATACCACATTGTGTCCTCATTACTGGGTCATTGCAGATTTTTTACATTAGGGCCCAGATATTCTAAAGGGTTGCACATGGTGCAACAGTGTTGCACCATGCACAACCCACTGATGCGTCCTGGCACGATATTCAAATGGGAATTGTGCCTGGCGCAAATCCTGATGCACCAGAGCGCATCAGTAATGTATGTGGTGTGTAGGTAGGGGGGCCTACTGCATACTCTGCACATCCAGATATTCAGCCCGGATGTGCCGAATCCATGCATGTGCAACCCTACTTGCGCCCGCACAAAGTTGATCCCAAAAAGTGAACGGATGGCCACCCCACAGGTGAGCTGCCGTATTGCGAAGTGCAACACGGCCCAGCTGCCTGTAATAATTATTTTCCAACTTCGGCTGCCGGTTCCTTCCATGCCGATCGCGGGTATACCAAAAGACCTCTAACTCCCTGTTGGTCTCAGTGGAGGTTATCCCGACCGCTGATTAAGTAAAATAAAGTACACTCCAATATCCCTAGTGTCATCCATTTCACATATCTGAAATGTGTATGGTAGTGGGCTGTACGCCCATTGGCTCACGCTGTGGACCCATGGGCATACAGCCCTACCCACGGTGTCAGTCGGTGGGTGGCGAGGTGGCAGGCGGGTGGGGTGCTGCCGCCTGCCACTGACCGGGGGGGGAGTGGGGCAGTGGGGCTCAGTGGGCAAGTGGGTCCACTGGACCACCAGGGATATTGGATAGGATTTTACTTTACTGAAGCCTGCGATCGGGATGACAGCGGTCCACTGGACCACCAGGGATATTGGATAGGATTATACTTTACTGAAGCCCGCGATCGGGACGACAGTGGTCCACTGGACCACCAGGGATATTGGATAGGATTATATTTTACTGAAGCCCGCGATCAGGATGACAGCGGTCCACTGGACCACCAGGGATATTGGATAGGATTATACTTTACTGAAACCCATGATCGGGATGACAGCGGTCCACTGGACCACCAGGGTTATTGGAGTGTACTTTATTTTACTCAATCCCGCGATCGGGATGACAGCGGTCCACTGGACCACCAGGGATATTGGATAGGATTATACTTTACTGAATCCCGTGATCTGGATGACAGTGGTCCACTGGACCACCAGGGATGTTAGATTGTTTTATATTTTACTTCAGCCCGCAATCAGGCTGTGGGGCACATTACTACGTTGCAGGGGGCGTCGGTCCCCGACGGCTGCTGCCTGGCAGGGCGCCAGGCGTAAGTCCCTGGGGATTGGTGCACCTGCATGCAAATGGGGCCATAATGACATGCAAATGGCCCCATTTGTGCCTTGTATAGATTATGGCTCCCATTTGCATGTGCACTTTTGAATATCGTGATTGCTGCGCATAGCGCAACGGAACTTGCGCTACCGCATCCCCCTGCTCCACTCTGGCCACTTGCACTGGCGCAGTGCCACTGTGTCATGCGCACTGTGGGTGGCCAGGGTGCAATATTCAAAGACACTATGCCATGGCGCAGCTCCGTTGAATATCGCCCAGTCAATGCCCCTGCACAGCCAAGTTGCACTGCGCCCAGGCTTGCGCCACAGCCTGGCGCAGTTTGAATATCCGGGCCAAGGAGTAAATTTCCCTGTAACCTTCTCGTCTCCAATGGGTAAAGATTTAAATGGTCCAACCTATCATTGTAATCTAGATTTTTTAACTCTTTGACTGACTTTGTAAACCTTTTTTTGAATTTTCTCTATTGTAAGCACATCTTTTTTTAAGAATGGACACCATAGTGGAGATCCATAGTCCAAGTGTGGAATCATATATGTTCTATACAGTTTTAACATGCAATCAATATCCCTTGATATAAAAGCTTTTTTAATACAGCGTGCAATCCTTTTACAATGCTGAGCAATTTTGTAACTATGTGATGAGGTGGACAGGTTGGAATCAACCCAAACTCCTAAATCCTTTTCACATGAGCTAGTCCTAAGGATTTTACCATTTAGGCTATACTGATACCTGGGATTATTTTTCCCAAAATGCATTACTATGCATTTTTGTTCATTAATGATCATTTTATTGTCAAATCCCCATCGTTCAATAGCTTGAAGATCTTGGAAGAGTTGTTGGTGTTTTTGAAATGTAGAGACATCACCCCAATTTTGGTGCCATCCGCAAATTTAGACACTACACTACTCAGTCCCTTACCCATATCGCTTATAAATATTCCAAATAATACAGGACCCAACACCGACCCTTGAGGGATTCCACTATTCACATTGCCATCATTAGAGAGGCTTGAATTAATTCTCATGAATTGTTTTCTATCTTCAGCCAACTGCTAATCCATCTTACTAGGTATGCATTAATTACCATTTTAGCTAGTTTTTTTTTATTAATAGGTCATGAGGGACCGTATCAAAGGCCTTACTGATATCCAGAAAGATTACATCAATGGGTAGCTTGATATCTAACTGATCACGTATTATATTATAAAAGGAGACAAGATTACTGATACAGGAGAATCCCTTCCTAAACTCATGTTGGGTAATGTCTCGAAGATTCAATTTGAGTACTTCACTATCCAGGATGTTTTTAATTACTCTCTCCAATATTTTACAGCGTACTGATGTAAGGCTTATTGGACTATAATTGGCCACACAGGCCTTGTTACCCTTTTTGTGTATTGGTATCACTATGGCCCTACGCCAGTCCAATGAAACTTCACCAGTTAGAATAGATTTATTAAACAATATAGTGAGTGGCCCAACTACAGCTTCTGCCAATTGCTTCCAGACCACTGGGCCAATATTATCAGGACCAGGGGAAGATGATGCATTTAATTTACACAGTTCTTGATAAATCATATCATGGGTTATATTAATGGGGTCACCATCTTCTAGACCTAGTGAAATACTGACATAAAGTATTGATTGAAATAATTGGCTATTTCAATGTTATTATTGATAGCTACACTATTGACCGGTATTGTATTTATTCTATTATTTATTTGTTTATTATGATTTACCTATATATAAAAACTCTTGCAGTCCTTTTTGTGTGCCAATCTAGTCTCTAACTTGATCTTTGCTTTTTTAATTAAAGTTTTTAAAAGTTTTTGTTGTGATCTGTATTTTGCTTGGTTAAGTAGGGTTGGGTTCGCTTTGTAAATTTTAAAGGCTTTATGTTTCCTTCTGGTTTGTTTTTTTATAGTACTGGAGAACCAGAGCAGAATGTTCCCTTCTACATTAGTTTTTTTGCATATGGGGATATGGAGTTCCATTAGCATCTGGGATTTATTTTTTATTAAAAAAAAAGATATCACAGAAATTTCAGGAAATATCTGGCCATGTCTTTGACTGTGACTGTAGAAAGAGAGAAGGACCAAGGCAAATGGCTGAGGTTGAAGATGGAAGAGGCAGAGTGACCACGAAGCACCAAAAGCAGGAGGAAAGGAGCCGAATCCTGCACTGGAGAGGCACAGGGCTGGCACCAGGTGACAAACTGAGACAACAGTGTAGATACCCTGATCCAGGGGACAAAGCAAGAGAAGGAATGAGCAACAACTGAAAGTGATGAGGGCACAGGGTAAACAAAGTGAGGCAATGCCAGCATTGGAGCTGGGGAGACCTACTGTGGAAAGAACAGAAATGAGGAGAACAGAGGTGCAGGGCAATGCCAAAAGCATGGCACTGGTCCCCAAAGCACAGCATAGACCAGAACATGCAGCACAAAGAAACAACTGTGGTACATGAGATAAAGAAATATCCATCTTGAAGCGTCTGAAAGATGTGACCCAGAGCAGACACGAACAGCGGTAATAGCAAGGACTGCCAGTGGCCCCGGGGTTGATATGAGGAAGCAGACAAGGGACAAGGAGCAGAACCAGAGGCAGCACGGCCACTAGAAGATGGCTCCACGGAGCAGGAGAAATGGATGAAGACACGAGGAACCCAGTGGAGGTCGGTGAAATTCAAGGTGGTTCCAGTGCCAGAAACAGAATGGAAAATGGGGGCTGCGATGCAGCTGGAAAGAACAGCTGAGGATGGGAAAGATGGGCGCATGGGTGACGTAACCTAAGAAGTGCCATGGTGAACAGGAGTGGAGGTGATGACTGGAGATGGGGAAGGAGGTCCTGGTGGGAAAAGGATGAGGGGAAAGCAACCTGCCAGCAGCATGACAGGACACAGCAGGCGGAGGACACCAGGAACAGAGAAGAGGTAGAAGGATGAGGTACGGGGAAGGGAGGGACTGTGACTGAAACCAGGGTGACAGCTGAGGAGCACTAGCCACTCAGCAGGAGAGGAGCAAGCTGCTGGAGGCAAGGAGCAAGTAGACAGGGAAGGGGGGAGGATGAGTAGAGCAGGAAAAAAATTGGAAGGGAGCGAGGAGGACGTGGCCTCCAGCAGCAATGAGAAATGAATCCTGGGGAGGCCCAGGAGGAATTACCTTTTAAAGCATGATGGGGGAGTGACGTAGTTGCTCTGCCCATTGAACCTCAGGCTTAAAGCCTTCCCCCCCAAAAAAGGTTTGAACATATAAGCATGTTGTGTATGTTTAAGTACTTCAATTTCACCTTGTGTTACAATTTCCAATAATAATTTTAGTCTTCTTCTTTTGACATTACTGATGTGCTTAATTTAAGTTTGTTCCACACACCACTCCACCAAACCCCAGTCAGCATGCCAAATCTTCCTATCACATGAGGAGGGTGTTACATCATGATAATTACCATTGATGATAATTTTTCATGCTGCTTGATATACCGCGATATACAGTGGTAAAATGCCTCAGCTTGTTTTTTCAGTAGCACGACCCTTTCCTGGTGCTGCCATGATTCATGATTCCCTAACATCCTCCTATCAGAATTTTGCTATTTTTCCTTAAAATTAGAAATGCAGTGCTGGCACTGTGGTACAGAGTTTTAAGGGCCTGGTCACCTCACCTGCCACCATGCTGGTAAACCAGGTTTAGGACTACACCTTGGTTGCTTGAGGGATGGCTGCATGAAGGAGGACTGAGCATCCATTGACAGCTCTCCTTCTTTGTGGAGTTGGGACAGTGCAAGCCGCTGCTTGTTTGCCATCTAGCAGAGGCTTGAACTGTAACAGTTAAAAGAAGACAAGGCAATGGGACCAGACGGGGTGCACCCCAGGTTATTGAGGGAGCTCAAGGAGGACCTGGCTGCTCCTCTGATAGCCCAGTTCAACCTATCACTAGAAACAGAAGTGCTACCGGGAGACTGGATAAGGGCTGATATAGTCATACTCCACCAAAGTAGAAGCAAAGAGGATGCAGGAAACTATAGGCATGTCAGCCTGACTTCTGTAGTGGGCAAAGTAATGGAATCTGTACTGAAAGAATGGATTGTGGAATACCTTGTTACTAGTGGTGTGCAGAATCAAAGGCAACATGGTTTCATAGGGGGGAGGTCTAGCCAGACAAACCTGATCAAGTACTTTGATTAGGTAACCAAGGAAGCGGATAAAGGGTGAAGCAGTTGACATGGCCTACTTTGATTTTAATAAGGCCTTCGATGCCATTCTATGTACAAGGCTGGTGAACAAGCTGAGAAGCTTAGCAGTAGGCCCTAAAGTTGTAAGATAGGTAATAAGCTGGCAAGGCAATAGGAGTCACAGGGTGTTGGTAAATGGCATCTACTCTGAGGAAGGTAAAGTGACCAGTGGGGTGACACAAGGGTCAGTACTTGGCCCAATCTTCTTCAATGTCCTTATTAGTGTGGAGGGGTTGTGGGATAACAGATGGACCAGACACCGAACTTCAGGTTCAACACACAATCTCTGTATGATCTTTATTCAAAATACAGGAAATAAGCTTCTGCAATGCCATATTCCTTCTTCAGTACATCAGTTTGCAGCAACAGACTATGTATGTCCTTTCTATGCACTTAGCCAGCACCTACTGACACTGATCTCTGATCTAACCACTTTTTAGTGAAAACCCTTTATCCCTATGTGGGCCCCATTTGCTTGTGTAGTGGGGGCTCAAAAAAAAAAAAAAAACAAGCTAAAAACAAAGAACCTCAATGCAGAATCACTGAAAAAAAGGGTTACCCCAAAGGGCATTGGCAACAAGTCAAGTTTCAAAAAAATACAATGTCATACATACTTCCATAATGCAAAGCATCATGGAATATATGCAAATCACCATGAAATTTCAGACTTGTTCAGTTTATAGCCTTTACATGCATTTTAAATAGCACAATTAACTTAATTTCTATAATGGACACCTAGTACTTTTTGCCATTATCAAAAACACCTAGTACCATGGTATTTTCAACATTTACAGGTTTCATAAACATAAGGTATATACATCAAGGCATTTTATGACACGGTGCTATTACATACTAAATTCAACAACGATAAACACAACCTATTTTACATATGCTTGGTGGTCACCACAATAACCTCCCTGTATGAGGACCTGAAAGGGAAAAGAAAAATTAAAGAGAACACTATAGCATAGTCAAGAAAGGGAAGGGGGTGCCCATAGGTGGCCAACCTTATGGACTAGAAATTGTAAAGGATAGATTAGGTTAAGAAAAAGAACTGCTGCAACAGATTTAAGAAAAGATCGGTCCTCAAGAGTGGCAGGAGCTCCCTGTCACATATCCCCCACCTTAAGAGGGAAGCAGTTATTGCAGAATGCTTACCACCTTCCTGTCTCAGGAAGGGATAGAGCTTGCACCCATCCATCTTCAGAAGCTCTGTCTCAGAGTTCCTATTAACAATAAACATTCTATCGTAAACATAGTGGATGTCATCATTCTTTACCCTGAGGCATTAACACATTTCTCAGCAGAGACTAACAGTACCTTTCCTGAACTATCTCCTTTTAAGGAAAGTACGTCATATTTGTTAACCAAAAAATCTGGACAGCTGGAAAGTTCAGTACCATAGAAACAATTTCTCTGGGGTGAGTAATTACCTGCTTCAACCCCACCAGACATGTCAGTTTTAAGCAGGGACCCAGTCCTAGGTTCAGCCCCTCTACATTAACCTACTATGTCTCTTGGTTCATTTCACTTGCAATAGATACAGACACCAGAGAGTAGACACTCTTTTGGTGTTACCCCAACACAGGTTCCAATCTATTTTCCACCCACCTCCTCCTTGGTAGGTTTTTCCTCAGAAAAGAATAAAACACATATATACCACCTCAGACTCCTTGTCTGCCCTTGGGTACCTCTTTCTTTGACATCAGGCCCACCCCCTGACCAAACATGCTACACTTCTGCCTACAGAAGGGGACCATTGCAGAGCCACATCTGGCCTTGCCTGCAACTAACTTGACCCCTCTGTCTTACAAAAAGTGTCTGAGGGAATATGGAAGGAGCAACAGTAGATTCTGTTCTCCTATTTCAACCTTTTATAACCTATGACCCCAAATCCTTGGTCATCTTATCCCCTGGCAGGTCTCTACAGAAACCTACAGGAAGCCAAGGAACCTCTCATGCTGAATACCCTGCAATGTTACACAGCAGGTTCCTAAACCTTTTAACTCTGGGGTGTCTTAATAAACATTCTTTTAATCATTGTGCTATTTTCAGCCATCTGTTATCATCTAGTACCTTATGACCTGTGAGAGAGTTGTCCCTTTTTCCAAGGGTGCCATTTTTTTTTCTTTAATGACCTCTACCCTCCCTAACCTTAACATACTGTAACAGTTTGGCAACATTAGCATTTTTAGCATGCAGTATACCCCAGTCAATACTGTTAAAAGATTTAGCTGCTTGTGTAGTGGGGGCTCAAAAAGAAAAAAAACAACAACAAAACAAGCTGAAAAAAAAGACCCTCAATGCAGAATCACTGAAAAAAAGGGTTACCCCAAAGGGCATTGGCAACAAATCAAGTTTCAAAGAAATACAACATCATGCATACTTCCATAATGCAAAGCATTATGGGATACATGCAAATCACCATGAAATTTCAGACTTGTTCAGTTTATAGCAATTTACATGCATTTTAGATAGCACAACTAACTTAATTTCTATAATAGCCACCTATTACTTTTTACCATTATCAAAAACACCTAGTGCCATGGTATTTTCAACATTTACAGGTTTCATAAACATAAGGTATATATATCAAGGTATTTTATGACATAGTGCTATTACATACTAAATCCAACAATGATAAACTCAACCTGTTTTACATACGCTTGGAGGTCACCACAATAACCTCCCTGTACGAGGACCTGAGAGGGAAAAGGAAAATTAGAAAGGACACTATAGCATAGTCAAGAAGGGGAAGGGGGTGCCCATAGGTGGCCAACCTTATGGACTAGAAATTGTAAAGGATAGATTAGGCTAAGAAACAGAAGAACTGTTGCAACAGATTTAAGAAAAGGTCAGTCCTCAAGAGTGGCAGGAGCTCCCTGTCACAATTAGTTACATTGTTGAAGGACTGTCAGTGGAGGAATGCCTGTTCGCAGATGACCAAAATATATGCCACAGTTTACACACCATGGGGTGGTGGTGCAAAGAATGAGGGAAGATCTAAAAAAGCCGTAAGAATGGTCACGAGCTTGGCAGCCTGGTTTCAAAGCCAAAAAAGTGCAAAATTAAGCACTTGGAGATCAGAAACCCAGAGGCAATGTAACAAATGGGAGGAGAAGTACTAGCAGTCACAAAACTAGAAAGGGACCGGGGGGTAATCATTACTGATGCCCTGAAGGTAGCTAAACAGTATGACAATGCAGTGGGAAAGGCTAGCGGGATGCTTGGATGCATAGGCTGGGGTATCATTAGCAGAAATAGGGAGGTAACAATACCCCTGTATAGATCACTGGTGAAACCACACCTCAAGTAATGTGTACAATTCTGGAGACCACGCCTCCAAAAGGACGTTGACAGGGTGGAGGTGGTACAGAGGAGGCAATCATCCCAGCAGAGGTTGTGGGGGCTTAAACAGTTACAGGTTCAAGAAAGCATAGGATACATGCAAGGGGATCTTAGAAGTAAGGAAAGGGAGAGTGAAAACCAGAGACCAAGTAGGGTCTGCAGTGGCACTATAGGAAGCAAAAAGTAGCACAGACTAGGTGATCCAGGAGGTCCTTATCTGCCATCACCTTCTATGTTATTTTCCTATGTTGCACACAACTGCACTATCGCAGATGTGCCAACCTCAGGGATGGGAAAAAGAAATGTGGGGGGAAGGTATGTGCACCAGTCAACTTTCTTACATAGAAACTGACAGCAGATAAGTACCACTTGGCCCACCATCGGATGTCGTGGGAGCTAAAACGGTCACAGAATTTAACAATGCATGGGATGCACACAATGGAATATTAGAAGCAAAAGGTGTGTGTAAGCTGGAGTCCAAGTAGGGTCTCCTGAGGCACTATAGGTAGGTAATTTATGGCAGACTAGGTGTGCCATATTTAGGGCAGTAAGTTTATCACGGTGTGCACAGATTCCGTGAAAAGGATGTTTGCCGTGAAAACCTCTGCCATCAGTGAGAAACTATGTAAAGCTGCACTTTAAGAAGACATCGCCTGCACTTCTATTATTAAACTAATTTTTTGCTTAGGGCTAAATTCATGAATTGTCAAGTCAATTGGATTGGTGTCATTTGAACACTTCAATTGTTTTAATTGTCGCCTCGTCATGTTTCACCATCCATTTCAAGCTGTAATCAGTTTTGATTTAATTGCCCATTACATAATTTAAAATAGCTTAGTCTAGTGACTCAGATTGAATTCACTGAGTTTAGTTTCCCCTCCGGTAAAGACTGCAGCGATGTCTGTAAAAATGAACTTGTCACCAGCATCCAAAATGAGTAATATGTACGCTCATCAACGGTGTTGGCAGTACGACTCGGGCACTTTTCATGTGTCGAGGGATGTTTTATTTTGCACAGTTTGTGAAGCTTAAATCAGATGGCACAGAGCACATTGTCATGAAAAGAACCCTGTCAGAATGCTCGCAAAAAATTCAGGATTACATGACTGGCCAGGGGAGATTCAATCAATCTGCATCAAAGTTCTTTCAAGCTGCAAGAATTTTTAACCCCGTGTGGCTGGCTGCATTGGCAATTTCCGAGGAGGAGATCTGCACTAGTGTTCCTGCATTTGAGGACAACATTCGAGCCAGATCGGAACTGAGAATATACAGTCATGAACTTCAGTGGCTGAAGTTAAAAATTAAAGACTGCATTGTCATGCAGTTCTGAGCGGACTGTGAAGAACGTTTCCCTTTTCTTTCAAAAATTGCACTGAGCTGTCTCAGCGTCCCTGTACATAGTGCCAGCGTGGAGCAATCTTTTTCAAAGTATACCGCAATGCTTAGCAACAACAGATGCTGCATCGAGGCTGAAAATTTGAAAGTTTATTCAATGTTGCAACAAAATAAATTCAAGTAAACTGTGCCTGCATATGATATTTATTGTGATTTAAAAATTATTTTAAAATGATTCATGGTGCTATTTAACTACAATTGATGTTTGAATGCCATATTTATTAAAATTAATATACCAGTTAAAGTATAACAACTCTCCATTCTTTTAATGTGCTTTGCATGAAATTAGGTTTTTTTAGCTACTAGGGGGTCATGAAATTCGGCCAAATTTACAGTGAAAAAATTACTGCCCTAGCCATATTGCCCTTACCTGCTGACAACTTCTATGTTTCTATCTTCCTGTGTTTCTACCTAGTCTGCTCATTTTCCCTACCTATTGTCTTAGATCTCTACTCACTTTTTCCACCACACCCCGCCCGGGGTGTCTAACCTATTGCAAATCTTTGTGTTATCTGCAAAAAGACATACCTTCCCTTCTATCCCCTCCATAATGTAACTAATAAAGACATTACAGAGGACTTGGTCGGTACTGATCCTTGCGGCATCCCACTGGTCACCCTCCCTTCCTCGGAGTGAGCTCTGTTTACCACCACCCTCTGTTGTCTATTCCCCAACCAATTTGTTACCAAGTTTACTCCCTTTGGACCCACTACAAGGCTGCAAAGCTTGTTTACGGGTCTCCTATGTGGAACAGTGATGAAGGCCTTACTGAAATCTAGGTAACCAAAACAGTTGCATTGCTTCAATCATCATTTCATAGATGACTGTATTTATGGTAGGTGATGGGGACCTTGATTGGCTTGATCACCGGTGCTCCACCCCAGCTTTTGGGGATTGAAACACTCCATCTCACTTTTCCATCCCTTGTTAATGCTTGAGCATGGGCAGAGTTTTCATTATAGTGTAGTGCGGCAATGGACAACCTACAAACAAAAACATGTTGTCAACATTTTTGTAACATATCTAATTCTTTTATCAGCTCACAGTACCACGAATGAGTATGGACACCCTTAGCCCCACCACCACCGCCACCCGGGTAACAATTAAAGAAAACGGTGCTGTCGACCAGGGTGAAACCGGGGAGTAGGACATTTGGTGAAAGTGCTTGTTGGTGAATGTTCAGAACCGGACATTCAAGATAGAGTAACTGATGGCCATCATAGCACATGACAATTTGGACACAATAGCGGTCACTAACTATTGGTGGATGGACCCCCAAACATGGGAGACAGCTATACCAGCCTTCAGACTGTTTTGGAAGGATGGACAGGAAGGGTGGAGGGTAGCCGTGTGTACATCAAAGAGGACATCAGGGTTATGGATGGGCAGAAGGGCGACGGGGCTACGGAACGTCTATTGGCTCAACTATGCAGGCAGCAAGGTGAATACATGAGGCTGTGAGTAGCATACAGACCACTCATGCATGGAATATATCATGATGGGGTGATGATGAAGGACATTGAGAGGATGGTTCTCAAGGGGGAAACATTAGTGGTCTGTGCCACAAACTTTCCAGATGTGTAGTGGACCATTCCAGATCCAGCTTTAGCAAGAAGTAGAGACATAGTGGAAGTACAATATGTATGGTTCCGGACACAGCTGGCTGTGGAGCCAAGCAGGGGAGCAACCAGTTAGATATGGTCTCAAAGTAATGGGCAGAGTGTTGAGGAGGTGAAGTTGTGATAACAACTACTGAAAAGTGACAACTGGACACTGATGTTTAAGGTGATGGATGGGAGGGTGGTGACTCGAACAAGCACACTGGTGCTTGACTTCACAAGGGAAGACTACGATAAATTTTGAGTGATGGTGAGGGAGACGATGGAAGGAATAGGGAATATAAGTGACACAGATGAACCATGTCACACTATGGGTGGCTATCACAGACCAGGTCCAGGCGGCCACAGAAGCATGCATCGAGACTGTCAAAAAGGGGTAAAAAGCAGGAATATTATTTGGTTCAGTAGTGTTGTAATGAGGGTGATAAGAGAATGGTGGAGTGCATTCCGCAGATATGAGTACTCAGAGGGAGGGGACAGTGAGGCAAGGATACTACTGGGTAAGGGCATTATAAGGGGTAATGCCAATACAGAAGTAAAGACAGCAAAACAGGTCAGGTTATGAAAAATGTCACATTTTTAGAAATGTTGGAGAGAGGAGGAAGGCTGGACAGCGGCTCAAAAGGATGAGTGGGGAGGTAGGGGTGCACTTGGAAGAGGACAGGTAGAATGGGGGAGGGTGCCTTAGAAGGGTTGGTAGGGGTGTGTGTAGGGATGTTTTCTAATGCCTTCAACATGGAGAGACGTATGCAGGAATTTGCCATGGAGAAGCTGGACAAGGCAATGTGGCTGGACATGCTTCACCCTAGGGACATTTTTGAACTAAGAGAGGAGCTGGCTGCACCACTGGCACAGCTGTTCAGCCACTCAATGGACACCGGTAGAGTGCAGGAGGAGTGGAAAAAAGACATGGTGCTGCTCATTCACAAGGGGGTAGCATGTAGCTGACTGAAAAGTACTGTCCCTTCAGGTCATGGAGGCACTCATCGTAGACAGGGTGTGATGTCTCAAGAAACTGAAGGCTGGATTATGGTGGGTCAGGGGCATATTGGATGAGCCAAAGTGTCCATTTATGCTGTCACTTTCTATTAATTTATGATTCACTGATTCTCTGAGTGTTCTTCAAGCTGCACAACCACAGTTATGCCCATGCGGTAACGGTGAATTAAACGCTGTTGTTTCCACACCAAGTTCCCATCCTCACCTGTCAGAAAGTGAAAAAATTATGTGCAGAAAGATTTCAATAGTTAGTATTACATAGAAAGTTGTAAATGGCAGACTGTGTGGAAACACACACACCAGCATAAAACATGCTGATAAGGTCATGGAATACTAAATCTTTACACTGTCACTCAACTCCCAAAACCATCTTGTACAATTCATCGCATGATGGTAGCAGCAGTTCTTGTACACATCATTTATACAACATTTTATTTACGATGTTGAATGGCATACTGCTGCCAATGTAACATTGTTTTCACTTACCTAGCCTCCATACTTGGGAAGAAATAATGGGTCATTTTTGGTGCAAAGAAAATCACCACCTTGTGGAAAGCCTCAAGCAAAGATGTTTGCTCACTGGGTGATAACTTTGGTATGTCCTTGCGGAATGTTGCATTAGTGTCAATAACTTTGTGCTCCTTGAGGGCCCTACTATCTGCATCACAGCACAAAAAATGTTTAGGAAATTATCTTTACAGAAGTAATATGTCATTGTGACATCAGATTTTAGGTGCACAATTTGTACTTATACATGAGCTGTGGTGAAACAAAACAAAGAATTGTATTACCGCCATATCAAACTTAATGATACATGACTACTGTGACTGAATGGTTTTCACACTACTTACAATTATGAACTAAGTTTAAAAAACATTTGTTGTCAAATACTGACATGTGAAGCTGTGTAACACCCAACAATGGAGACACATATACCTTTCATAACAATTACTCCCAAACTTATTCACCACCACATGTCTGTCACAGTCTGCCACTAGTATTTAGGCACAGGACGCCTTCAGAGGCAGTTCAGCTATGACCCTGGTTACTGAATGTTGTCAAGGCACAGGTCAGGAAGCATAGGAAAAAACAGGAGTAGTTGTAGAATTTGCAAAAAAGTATTTATTTGTACTAGCAGTAACATAAAAAAATAAAATTGTTCAGTATAATTATTTACAAAGACAAAATAAACAGAAGATACATCTCAATTTTCCTTCAGTCTCTGTGTCCCTTCTCTGCCAGCAATTGCAGCTCTGTCTTTTATAAGTCCTTGCAACACCCCCTTCTTAACAAGCATCCTGTTTTTTTTCTAAAGTGTTCTAGTATATTTTCAGCAGGTGCTAGCAGGTACACAGTATCCCAGAGCTGAGGCCCCTTTTTCCACAGCTCTTCTGTAAAAGGCTTAACAATTGCATTCAGGTAAGCTCTTGAGTTTCCAATTGCGTTTTGCAATCATCTTAATCTATAATTATACACATTTCAACAGTAACACTATATAATTGCTAAACAAAGGGATCCCAATATCTGTTATATTTCCACATAATGATTTGCATATATTTTTATACCAGCAGATATGCAAGGGAGGAAAAAGAACAGCAAGGGAAGGGCGAGAGGCAAAGAATTGTGAGACTGTTGGGGTGATCAAATCCTAGGTCTCACAGGAAAATGTGGTTGCTCAACCAGACAGATAAGAGACAGGAAAGGAGATAACAGAACAGATCCCTGCATTCAAACTCTCCATAACAACTGGGACAGGGTCTTATTCAACCCTATCACATACATCCCCCTCCTTAAGTAGGAACCTGTTTTATCAAACAGGTTTCCAAAATGGTCTATTAATTCTCTAATTCTCCTTTTTTTCTATAACAGTACAGCAAACAGTAAAGTTTAAACTCATAAGTTTGTTTTTCAGCCTTCAGAACCCTCAATTCCTGATCCATATCTTGACAGAAAATCAGCATTGCTATTCTCTTTACCAGATTTGTGTATCACCTTGAGTTTAAATGGCTGTAGTGCCAGGTACCACCTTGTGATTCTGGAATTTTTATCTTTCATCTGGCTAAGCCAACAGAGGGGATTGTGATCTCTTATAAGTACGAAGTCAGTTCCTAGCAAATGAAACTTAGGGACTCCATGACCCACTTTGCTGCTAAACATTCCTTTTCAATGGTGGAGTACCTTTTCTCTCTGTCATGCAATTTCCTACTTATGTACAGAATAGGATGTTCCATTCCATCTATATTCTGACTCAAGACTGCACCTAGGCTTACCTCTGATGCATCTGTTCATAACAAAAATGGTTTCTCAAAGTCTGGGCTTCTTAAAACAGGGGCTGAACATGATGTAGCCTTAATGACTTGAAAAGCTTCATCACACTCTGGGATCCATTTCACATTATTTGGGTACTGTTTTTTCATGTGTTCAGTGAGGGGAGTAGCTAACTCAGCAAAGTTGGGAGCAAATCTCTGATAATAACCAGCCATCCCTAAAAATGACCTGACATGCTTCTTTGTTTTAGGGACAGGGCTGTTAGCTACAGCTTCTATTTTAGAAATTTCTGGCTTAACTTCTCCATTTCCCAAAACATAACCCAAATATCTGGTTTCCTGCATCCCCAATGCACATTTGGTAGGATTAATAGTCGGACCTGCATTTTCGATAGCTTGGATAACTGCTCGTAGGTGTTCCAGGTGGCTTTTCCAGTCTGGCCTGTACACCACAACATCATCCAGGTATGCAGCACAATGCCCAGTGTCAGGGGATAAAATTACATCCATGTACTGCTGGAATATAGCTGGCACACCATGTAAACCAAATGGCATGGTGGTGAACTGATAGAATCCAAAAGGAGTGGCAAATGCGTTTTATTTCTGGATTCTTTAGCTAAAGGTATTTGCCAGTAACCCTTGATGAGATTGAGGATAGTGATATACTTGGCACTCCCTAGTTTGTCCACCAAGTCATCTATTCTGGACATAGGATAACTGTCAAATTCTGACACTTGATTAAGTTTTCTAAAATAAAGGCAGATTCTAACACCCCCTTCTTTTTTGTTTACAGTTACCATTGGCGATGATCAAGCATTCTTCAACTCTTCTATAATACCCAGTTATTTCATTTTGTGTATTTCCTTAACCACGTTGGCTCTTAACCACTCTGGTAACCTATATGTCTTTTGCCTAATAGGGCGAGAATTCATTGGCACTATTTCGTGCTCGACCCCTTTTGCTCGGCCTGGTACTGTGGTGAAAGTACTGTTAAATGTCTTTAGCATATTACGAATGTCTGCAGTTTGTTCTGAGGTTAAGGAAACATTCACTTTTACAGCATCAGCATTTACAGTTTGTTCCAGTCTATCATAAGCTACATCAATATCTTTCTTATCAGTTTCTGGTAAAACTAGCAAAGCAGCTTTTGGCATTTTTTCAACCCATTTCTTGAGGAAGTTAGCATGATATATCTTAATAGGATTTTTCCTGTCAGGGGTCTCAATCTCGTAGTTAATGGTGCCAGTACATCTAAGCATTCTATAAGGCCCTTGCCACTTCATTAACAGTTTATTTTCTGTTGTGAGTAACAATAGCAAAACCTTTTCACCTGGCTCAAAAACTTTTTCTTTTTCTTTTACCCCATGGTCTTAATATACCTTCTGCTTGTTTGGGGCCTCTTTCTGATTACTATGGGCAATTTCAACATATTTTACCAGCTTCTTTCTTAGGGCACACATATAAGACATTATAGATTGTTTCTGAGTGGGGTTATCTTCCCACATTTCTTTTATCACATCCAGTGGCTCTCTTGGCTGCCTACCATACAGCATTTCAAATGGTGAAAACCCTGTTGATGCCTGTGGCACTTCTCTGTAAGCAAAATGTAGGTAAGGAAAGTATTGGTCCCAGTCGTTCCCTGCTCCTTTTACAAACATTTTTAACATGCATTTTAGTGTTTGGTTAAAACGCTCAACAGGACTGGCTGTCTGAGCGTGATAGGGGGAGATTCTTATGGCAGTGTTACCTAGTAGTCTATACAGTTCCTTAAGTAATGCAGCACTAAAATTACTACCCTGATCAGTAATAATTTATTTAGGTATGCCCACTCTGCTGAAAATTTTTGCAAGCTTTGCTGCAACTTTTGAAGCTGTGACAGTACGCATTGGAACTGCTTCTGGGTATTGAGTTGCATAGTTGCATACTACCAGGATAAATCTATTACCCTTTTTATTTTTGTCTAAAGGACCAACCACATCCATTGCAATTCTCTCAAAAAGCACATCTATCAAGGGAAGGGGCACCAGGGGCACCTTGTCTTTTCTAGTAACTGGGGCTACTTTTTGACACTCAGCACAGGAATTACAATAGGTAGCAACATCTTCATGAATTCCCAGCTAGTAAAATCTATACAGCAATCTGGCAAGGGTGCGATCCCTCCCTGAGTGACCAGCCATAGGACTATCATGTGCTAGCTGTAACAACTCTATAATGTATAGTAGAATGTTATTAACCCACAAAAATCATGATTTCCCAGTGTTGTTAACCCATCGATGTGACGTTGCTTTCTTGTTTACCCAATGAGTGTACGTATCAAGCATCGCTGGGTTAACAATCAAACTAGTCTGCGATGTGCAATATTTTCTCTCACGCACCGACAGATGCATGCAGTGGTGATGGAATGACCGAACGACCGTGGCGGTGACTTATTTAAAAAGTAAGGAGCCCTCTTCAGTCTTTCTTGGGACCATACACTATAAAAAATAATGTATGGTCCCTCTGCCAGCAACTGGTTACTATTAACCATCTTGAGGTTGCCATGACGATGTAAACCTCTCAAGCTTCACTCTTGAGGTTTACATGGTCGCCCTGGTGACCTCTCAACTGTTAATAGACTGGTTACCGATAGAGGACCATACATTATCCTCTATGTCCTATATTTCTGTGGTATAACCAATTTTTCTATCTGTTCCTGTGCCTGAGGTGTAATCCAAACTCTGTACAGTAACCCATTTCATTTTTTAAACATTGGTTCACCCTGTTTTGGTTTCACTCCCAGCTACTTAAAATAACCCTGGAGAAAAGCATTGTTAGCTTGTTCTGAAAGAAAATCACAATCAGTTATCAATTTAGTTTCAGCATTTTCATATGTTAACCCCTTATGTCCATCAGTCATTTGTTGACACAGTTTCTTCAGGCATCGTCTTTCTTTCCTGGATTTCCAGATCTTGGAGCTATACTCAAATAAGTCTGAATCAAAATAACTGAAAAGAAAAGAGTCTCCACCATCTGAAATTGTCTTTGCTTGAGCTCTTGTCTCAACTGCTGCTGAAACTGCATGGTTCAGTTCCTCTGAGATTAACTCAGTAAATCCTGGACAGTCATTTCCAATGATCACAGGTATAGGTAACTTAGGTATTAACCCCACTTTCATTTGGTACGACACATCCTTAATGGTCAGAGTCACTTGGGTGGTGGGATAGTATCAAGTATCCCTGTGGATGCAGATGACACCAGTACCTGGTCCTTCTGCACAGTGTTTTCTCAGCACTTTAACATACACTAAAGTCTGTCTGCTTCCCGAATCAATGAGTCTCTTTACAGTCTTATCCCCCACCTTCACATCTGTTAAGTACTTGCCCCAATTTGCTAAGGACAAATCTGCTCCAGTGCCACTCTCCTTACTATGGCAGTTTCTTGCAATATGGCCTGACTTATTACAGTTATAGCAAATAACATCTTTGGACACAGATTTGTAACCCCTACCAGAGTTCTTATCAGACTTGGAGTTTAAATGGGAAAAAGAGTGTCTTACCAGTGCTTGGCTGTTACCTCACTGCTGTGTCGTCTGTCTGACCATTTGGTAGTCCTCAGCCAAAGAAACAGCCTTTTCCCCATTTTCTGGTCAGTGTTCCTTTACCCAAAGCTTCACATCTGTAGGCAGGATGTTGATGAATTGCTCTGTTGCAAATGTATCAGTGATCTGTGGGACTGATTTTCTCTCTGGTTGGTGCCATTTTATCAGGAGTACTTTGAGTCGGGTGAAGGCTTCTTGAGGATTGTCGACTGAGTTGTACTTCAGAGATTGAAATCTCTGCCTGTAGGTCTCTCCAGAGATGGCATATCTTTTCAGGATTTCGCTTTTCACCAGGTCATAGTTTTCTGATTGTGCAGTGTCCATATTGCTATAGGCTAGCTGGGCTTTCCCTGTCAGGTAGGGTACCAGTCTGATTTGTCCATTGCTGCTTTGGCCATTGGCAGGCTGTGCCAACTCAGACATTGTCAGGTAAGCCTCAATATCATCTGAGGGACACAACTTTGTAAGTTTAATGGCTTTTAAATTGCATGTGTTTTGTTGTTCATCTGGATGTATGCCAGATCCTCTGCCTTTGATAGCTTTCAAGGCATCCAGCCATCGCTGCTCCTGTCACTGCATCTCTTCTCTCTGCTGCTCCTGTTGTTTCATTTCTTCTTGTCGCTGTGATTCCAAAAGTTGAAGCTCTTTTTCTCTCTGCTTCTCCATCTCTTTTAGTTGTATAGCCCACCATTAGAAAAAGTCCATCAGGCTTTCAGGTTCTGTCACTGCCTGTTCTTTTTCCATAACTTGTGCTGGCTGTACAGTCTCAGCTTGTACTTCTGTCTCTGCTACTTTGGCTGCCATTCTCCTGGTAACCACTCCTGGACTTGCTCCTGCAGAATCCATACCTTTCTCTATGCTTCCCTGGTACTAGGTCCAGTACCCATGCACAAAACACATGGCTTAGAGTATGCACAGCATGAATCCCACTTAGGCTGACACCATCTGTTGTCAAGGCACAGGTCAGGAAGCATAGGAAACACCAGGAGCAGTTGCAGAATTTGCAAAAAAGTGTTTACTTGTACTAGCAGTAACATAGAAAAATAAAATTGTTCAGTGTAATTATTTACAAAGGCAAAATAAACAGAAGATGCATCTGAATTTTCCTTCAGTCTCTGTGTCCCTTCTCTGCCAGCAATTTCAGCTCTGTCTTTTTATAAATCCTTGCAACAACTCCCCCCCCCCCTCTTAACAAGCATCCTGTTTTTTCTAAAGTGTCCTAGTATATTTCAGGCAAGTGCTGGCAGGAACATAGTGTCCCAGAGCTTGAAGTCCCTTTTTTCACAGCTCTTCTGTAAAAGGCTTACAAAATTGCACTCAGGTAACCTCTTGAGTTTCCAATAGCTTTTTGCATTCATCTTAAACTATAATTATATACATTTCAACAGTAACACTATATAATTGCTAAACAAAGGGATCTCAATATCAGTTACATTTCCGCATAATGATTTGCATATATTTTTATACTAGCAGATATGCAAGGGAGGAAGAAGAAAGGCAAGAGAAGGTTGAGAGACAGTGAGGGGCAAAGAATTGAGAGACTGTCGGGGTGATGAAATCTTAGGTCTCACAGGAAAATATAGTTGCTCAACCAGATAGACAAGAGACAGGAAAGGAGAGAACAGAACAGACCCCTGCATTCAAACTCTCCATAACAACTGGGACAGGGTCCTATTCAACCCTGTCACACTGAACAACATGTGGCTGTGGTGCATGGTGGTGGTGTTGTGGCTGAAGAGTATTGAGCATGCCGAATGCAAGCTCTTCTATGTCAGAACTTGTTCAACTGGTCATAAAAGAGCAAAAAAAGAACAATAGGTGAAAGAAAAACATAGGTGAAGAGTGCCTGGGGTGAGGGTGGGGGTGGGATGGATCAAAAACAACAAAAATGGAAAGGGAACAAGGGTAGTCATTTCAGATGACCTAATGTTAATCAGGCAATGTGAGAAGGCAGTAAGAAGGGCTTGGGGGATACTGGGATGTAGCAGAAGAGGCATAACCAGTAGAACAAATGACGTTTTTATTACTTTCTACAGACAATTTTTTTATACCCCATGTTGAGTACTGCATGAAGTTCTAGAAACAACATCTCTGCAAAGACATAGACAGGATGGAGGCAGTCCAGAGGAGGGTACCTACTGCATCAGAAGCCATGCAAACATAGACTAAAGGAGCATAATACACAAACATATGAACATAGTAATGTGCCATCAGTAACAGACCTCATGGTCTATCAATGTCTGCTGTATTGTGCAGCTAGCACCCCCAAGTTGCAGCAGTACCACCATCCCCCACACCTTTTGTTCGCCCGTGTACATTCTCTGCCACACCCACCTGTACTATACCCTGTTCTATGTCCTATGAATGATATCCCCCTCTCTGGTAGGGCGTTCCACTTCTACATCACTCTTATCTGTGAAGTAATGTCTCATCATCTCTATCTGAAATCTTCTCCCCTCGATTCTTAGCCTGTGTCCTCTACTGTCCCTTCCCTTCCTGAGTTTAAAAACCCCATTGGCTCCATCCTTGTTGATTCCCCTCAGATACTTGAAAGTTTCGATCATGTCCCCCTATCCCTCCTCTCCTCCAGGGTGTACATATTCAGTTCTCCCAGCCTGTTCTTGTAGTGTCTCTCCTCAATTCCCTGTATCATCCTAGTTTCCCCTCCACTGCAGTCCCTCCAGTAGTTTGATATCCCACCTCAGGTATGGACTCCAGAAATGCACAAAGTACTCCAAGTGTCTCCCAACCAGTGATCTGTACAGGGGCAGGATCACATCCCCCACCTAGATCAGAACCCCCTCGCTATACAGTCCCGGTACTCGTTGGCCCACATTTCTGTGATGGCTGCAATATCCACCCTCCTCACTGCCATGTGCGTCTGTGAGTCAGCTGATTTTTTTACCTGACCTTTTCGCATTCAGTGAGACCACCCTCCATCCTAACAGCAGTATTACATGTACAAATGTCAGAGCCACAGAAAGTACAGCAAGTGGTTGCTAACCTTTCTCTACCCACGTACATTCCTCAAGTGTACCATGTTGACATTCTCTGAACAATTTTCCGTGACCACTGTGAATATCACACACGTGATTCAGTATGGAAAGTCACTTGGCAACCACCAGGTTACCGTTGCCATTGCTTGAGTTAGCACACCAGTACACATGGTTATTGATTGCTTTTGACCACTGTGATAGTAATCGACACCCTCTGTGTTTTGACCGCTCCTCAGTTTTTTTTTATACCTAGGATAACAAAGAAAAATGTATGTCCATGTGTGACATAATGAGACAGTGGTAGAAGTGTGGCAGTAAGTAGTGACATATCAACCAAACCATGTTAGAATACAATAATTTTATGGTTAAAAGTTTTTTATTGTTTCCAGTTAAAGACATAAACAGAAAGCAACATTACATAGCAGGAGCACTTTAAGCCTCACTCACAAAACTTAAGGGTATTGTACAATAGAATGGCATTACAAAAAATATACTCAGTTCAAATTACACCAAAGGAGTAAACATAAGGTGCCTAAAAAGTGTCATTCAAAATACAATGAGCCAGAACATGGAGCTCCCCGTGGGGTGTGCAACATTTGTCCCAAAAGGGTTATACTGCATAGGGAGAGTATAAATGAAATCCGGCAATGGGTTAACAAAAGATAGTTTGTTGGGACTAACCTGTTTCTCCCTTAATATTGCACCTGGGATTAGGGTCATATGCAACATGGGAAAGATCCAGGGGCAGCATTCTTGAGGCCTCATCTACAATGAAAAAACAGAGAAACACACATAAAGCACACTATCCAGAGATTAAGGATTTTATGCTGAACACACGAGATAACTATTTGAAACACACTGCTGTGACCTCTTTCCAACATCCTGAGTTTCCTGGGGGGTACACCAAGCTGTCCCTGAGGGGCCTAAAGTAGATAATATATGACAAGGGGGCCTGTTCAGCCTATACCCTCTCTGGGTTTCAGGAACGTAATAAAGGGCTGCCAGATATTGATGTGCCTGGGAAGGGAGTTAGCTACAATATGTGACATCCTAGACCAGTTAGCACATTGTACAAAGCTGTTAATCAGCTCTGAAACTGAGGGGACTTCCTGAGTTCTCCATTTGCACAATAGGAGTTTCTTTACCTGCATACTCAGTATTGCCAGAAGTGTTTTCTCAGAGGAGTTCAGATGGGGTGTGAGCGGGTACCTTCCTAGAATGAACACCTCCGGAGTCATGGGAACAGATTTATGCACAGTTTCGGACCCCCACTTACACACAACCCTCCACAATGATTGGATTAGTCTACAGTGCCAAAGTATGTGTAGCAGGTCACCTCAGGACTCCTGACACCTCCAGCATAGATCATCCTGGGTCAGTTTTGCCTTTTTGAGGTCCACTGGAGTCTTATACCAGGAGAGCAAGATCTTGTTTTGCATTAGTTGACTTCTGGTATCTGGGTATGCTGTGGTGGCAATCCTCAGGCAACAGTTCCAGGTGGGAGTGGGGATCTGGGACTGCAGCACAAGTTCCCACTTACATTTGGATTCTAAAGATTGGGAGGGAATAGTGTCCCTGAGGGCTGAGTATATACAGCTAGTCTGACCCCTCTCTAATTGGAGCCATTATTCCACCGGGAAGAAAGCTTACCCCTGGGGCATTTACGGATATACTCCGTGGTCGCACTTCTGAGTTAGAAAACGTGCCAGAAGTCATTTGGGGGGACCACGTGGGAGGTGCTTAAGTCCTTGAAGGAATTCAGGGTACTAGACCCTGGGATACACAGGTCTTTCAGGCATGTTATACCCGTATCTGCCCAGGCAGCCCAGTACACAGGCTTCTTGTCAATGGAGATCTCTGTGTTTCCCCATAATGGGGTGAGACCCAAGAGGGTCGGGTTAGTGTCAAGCCTTTTGTGCACCTTTCTCCAGTACTCTATGGAAGGGCCGAGCACGGGGTGAGATTGTATACCTCTGGCAGGATGGTTATACAGCAATAGGCTCAGGGGGGCCACTCCACTCACCACTCTCTCCATACCCAGCTATTGTGGGGAATCTGGTCACAGCACTACAAACCACTTCAAAGTCTGAGCCACCTGGAAGGCCCACTTGTACTCTTCTACCCATGGGAGACCCCACCCTCTGTCCATCCAATGTGCCCCCAGCTTGTTTCTGCTGCACCTAGGCTTCCTACCCTCCCATATAAAAGCCCCCAACATGGCGTCAATTTTGGTGTACCAGTGTCTCAGAATTTTCAGGGGGATGAGAGCTAGGAAATACATAATCTTTAAAGCAGTAACCATTATAATGGTGGAGATCTTCCTGGCCAGGGTGAGATGGAGCGTTTGCCATCTATCTAGCTCAGTACGGATAGTGGCAAGCAATGGTTTGAGGTTCATCTCCCAGTCTGGAAAGGTTGAAAGAGATACTGATAACAAGGTATTTAATTTCTTTGGGTGACCAATGGAATTTGTATTGTGCAGCCATGCCCGGGGAACAGAAGTCATTGAGGGGAAGGACCTTGGTCTTGGTTTGGCTGAGCTGAAGCCCTGAGAAGGTGGCGAATTCTGAAAGGATATCTAGCAAGGGAGGAAGAGCATGGCCAGGTGGAGTAAGAGATCATCTGTGTACATGAAGGTTGGGTAGGTCTCATCCCCCATGGAGATCCTTTGAATTTGAGAGTTCTGCCTGATGGCCACTGCCAAGGGCTCCACTGCCATAACAAATAAAAGGGGGGATAGGGGCAGCCTTGGCACATGTCCCTACCTAAGGGGAAAGAGGGGGATAGCATTGCATTGGTGAGTACTTTAGCAGAGGGGAAGGTGTAAATGATGCTGACACAGGACCTAAGACCCTCCCCTAAGCCCATTGTATGCAGCACCTGCTGGATGAAATCCCATTCCAGGGAGTCAAAGGCCTTCTCAAAATCTGTTGCAATTGCTGCTGCCAGGGTGGGGAGGGATTTGGCCTTGTGAATTAAATTCACCAGCAATCTGATGTGATCCGCACTGTAACAGCCTTTGACGAAACCTACCTGGGAGGGGTGGATCAATAGGGGGAGGAAAGGGTTTAGCCTATTAGCAAGGTGTTTGGCCAGTACCTTGTTATTGGCATTCAGCAGGAAGATAGGCCAATATTTGGCCACTTTCTGGGGGTCCTTAACCTTCTTTGGTAGGATGGTAATGACTGCCTCCCTGAAGGAAGGGGGAGGGTTCCGACCTGCAGAGCCTCAGTGAACACCTGTTGTAAGATGGGGGCGACTATGGATTGCAGAAGTTGCCAGATTTCCAAGGGAAAATCATCTCCTCCAGGGGCCTTTCCCTTCTTGAGGTACATCAGCCTGGAAGCAACTTCCTCGGGTGTGATTGGAGCATCCAGATCCAGGGCCTGCTGCTCAGAGATTTGTGGGAGATGTAGGGAGTGCAGGAAGGGAAGAACACCTTCGGAGTTTGGGTTGCCTGGATGATGTATATAGTGAGGAGTACAAATCAGCCGTAGTATGATTATTCCCCTCTGTAGAAATGTGTGTGAGGCCTCCCTTTATCCACCAGGGCTGCGATATGGTACTCCACCTGCTGTTTCCTCAGTCCGTAGGGCAGGATCTTGCCCCCCCCCAGTATTTATGTTTAAGTTGGATAATGGAGATTTCTGCTTTCCTAGAGAGGTGTTCATTCACCTGCATCTGGAGGGCGGCCTCCTGACGTCCCAATTCCAACTGAAGTGAGGGCGTGTGAATGCGCTTTGAAGGCCACCTCTGCAACCTGGAGCTGTTCTTCTAGGGATTTGAGCTGCTGTTCCCTCCTCTTTCGGCGCTTGTGAGCAAAACCCATGGTTGCTCCCCTAAGGATGGCCTTGAAAGCCTCCCAGGTATTGCTGGCTGAGGTGTCAGAGATAGGGTTGTTCTGAAAGAAGGCCTCTGCTTCCCTTTGAAGCCGGGGGGGGGTGTCTGGGTCCAGGAGGAGTAAAGGGTCAAGTCTCCAGGATGGGGAAGAAGGGGGGGAATGCCCCAAGTAAAAGATAGGTACTGGGGCATGATTGGATACCACCAGGGGCTGTATAGTGGAATCCGTGGAGTTCCTGGTGATACTTGGGGAGGTAAGCCAGAAGTCTATTCGGCTATGAGAGCTGTGCACCTGGGAGTGGAAGGTGTAATCATGCTGGAAACGGATGAAAAATCCTCCACATGTCTGTGAGGGCCATGTCTTGTCTCATCTGGGCAAGTGCCTGAGCTGGCCTGGAGTGCAGCTCAATGTTTGAGGGGCTTCTATCCAGGAATGTGTCAGGGTCTGGTTGAAATCCCCTCCAAACAGTAGTGGGGTGTCTTGTGGGGCCATGTTACTGAGGACCTGTGCCAATTTATGGAAAAAGGAGGGTGAGTCCTCGGGGTTGTACACATTCCCCAACACGAGGGGGCCGTCCATTGTTTCCATCAAGGCTATCACCTATCTACCCTCTGGGTCATTTACTTTTTTCATGAGTTTCCAATGCAGGGTCTTGTGGAGCAGTATAGCTACCCCCATTTCCTAGTGGGGGCTGACGCATGGATGACCTGGCCCACCCAGTCCCTTTTCAATCTGTTGTGGTCCCCTTTGGTAAGTTTGGTCTCCTGAAGGAACGCAACTTCCGCTCTCAGCCTCCAAAGGTGGGTCAGCACCTGCTTCCATTTGTTGGGGGTGTTAAGCCCCCTGACGTTCCACATCAAACAATTTATGTCACCCATTGGGAATTAGAAGCAGATTATCATAGGAGGAGATTCACAAAGTACCTCCGGAGGTTGGGAGCGGGGCGTAGCACTCCCCAGGGTCTGAGCGGCAGTGGTCAGCAGCTAGGCATGAAAGGAGCGAGTGCAGTGGCCCATCCCTGGGGCCACAGTCTGTCAGCGGTCCATTTTCTGACAACGGTATTGTGCGTGTTCTCTGAAAAAACATAAGCAAACTTAAACCGAGACATATATACAAACTATACTGTATACAGTAAGCACCTCAGTGCTTTCACAATAGGGAAGTAGAGGTTTCCCATTGGCCACAGACACTTGCTGAAGGTCAATCTCTATTCCCAGGGTGCCTTCTGGGGGAAGTGGGCCCATCAGGGCCATGGGGAGTAGCCAGGGGGGACTAAGCCCCCAGTGACATAGATTCCACCTCAGTGGAAACTATTTGGTGGAGACCTGGCTCCCTATAGCCCTAGGGGGTATAAGTGGAGATCACAATGTGAGCCCATTTGGGGGGTTGCTAGAGGGCTGGGGGAGGGGGGCCCATCTCCATCCAAAGCACTGTGCGGGGGGGAGGTCAGGGCATATCATCAGGAGGCCCTGCAGCTCCAGTGAGCTGACTCGCAGAGCTGTGCAGCCCAAAGCGAATGGAATGGTGCCCATTGCAGGTGGTCCGAGTATTTTTTCTGGGACTCCAGCTTGAATTAGATGAGGTGGGACAATCTGGGGAAGGAGGGGGCAATAGGGGGACACTTATAAAGTGAGATGGAGGGAGATTGCAAGGTGTCGTCCCACTACCCTGTTGACCTTTATGCTCTTTAGCATAATCAGTTCCCACTGTGGTTGTTTGTCTGACACTGGGTCAAGCAGGGCCCCCGGCTTCCCAACACCTATTTCATACTTCTTGGGACCACTTATTTATGGAAACCTGAGGAACACTGATCTCCAACTCCTTTTCTTCTGCTCTCCCCACATTCGCGAAGCCCCCCCCCCTTTACAGCAGCAAACAGCCTGTCCCAAAAGCCACAACAAACATTAACAATTTGCAGGGAGAGGAAGGGATGCCTGGGTTCAAAACTGCTCCTGGCATGTATGAATGTCTTCTTCTTCCTCTTCAACTGATTTGCATCAGGTAAAGCCCCCATGGATCCCTCCTGGTATGGGAGTGGGGCATGGCAAGAGATGCCGCAATTGTCAAGGAGCTGTAGCCAGGTCGGGGATGATGGTGGAGGGTCTCTGCACAGGGCCAGATTAACGCAACCTGGGGCCCTAGGCCCAAGAAAAATCTGGGCCCCCCTCACTGTAACCCCTTACTTTGGACAATCACCTTACTTATGCACCTCACATCGAAAATGTTGCCAAGAATGCAAATGCTAAACTAGGTCAACTATTCAAACATAGAAGGAGCCTGACTCAAGAAGCACTTAAACTTGTTGTTCACAGCTCAGTACTATCCATTATTGATTATGGCTTGGTAATATATGGCTCTGCCCCAGCCACATCTCTCAAAAGGCTAAGCACTACTCTTAACAAAGCCTGTCAACTTATCACTGGCACTGATCAACTCACACACACTTGTGACCTCTACTGGATCACATACAAATCATGCATACTTGCCAAACAAATGCTACTTGGAGTCATGCCAGCTGGCGTCACCTGTCTTAAGTCCCTCAGGTCCCATCACACACAGACCTCTGACAGTGGACGTTTTCTTGTTCCTAGAGTACGGACTACCCAATGCCAGCTATTCTTCATCTACAGAGCCCTTAACTGTTTTAATAGTCTGGGCCTCCAACTGATCAATCTTCCATATATTGCCCAATGTAAGCATCTCCTGCACCAGCGCATCATGAATGAGGCTGCCTGTGATTGTCTCAATTAATGGTACTCCTTGCCATCTGCCACCTCCCAGCTGACATCAACCACAATGACGCTGGCCCTAGCTGCCTCCTCCTCCAATTGCACCACTTTCCCCCTCCCACTCACCCCTTTCCCTTTCACCTCTTACCCTCTTCCTACTCTACCTGGTTTACCCTCTGACCGCTACATGTGCTGCCTCCTTTCTCACCCTCCTTTAACTCTCGCTAACCCACTACCATTTAGACACCCTTGTCCCTCCTGGTGTCATCCTCTCCCCCTCTTTCCTCCCAGCCACCCTCATACTCCCCTCCTACCTCGCTTCATTTTCCTGACAATGCCTCATGGCTGCAACCTTTTCCACTACTATGCCCTGCCACCTATCCCCTCCCCTTATTTCTCCTACCCCTCTCCATCTCCTGTATGACCTCCCTCTTTTGCTTACACTACTGTTTTTGAAATGTTAATAGCTATGTCTAATGATTTGTTTTCACTGTACACTAGAATGTATATGCTTCGTCCTCTGTCTGTTTTTGTAACCCTCTCCCATTATGGCGTGGAACCTTTGTAAATGAGCCCTTTTGTGCTCAAAGGTATTTCTAATCCGAGAATGAATAAATAAATAAATAAAATGCCCCTTCGCCATGACTGCACCTCTTGGCTATTGCATATCAGTTACTGAAACATGAAAACAATGTTCTTACTGTCCCTAAAAAGTGGTATAAAATGCTTCAAAATTAATGAAACTAATACTATCAGCATGGAAAAATAACAATAGCCTGAGTTTTAATAATTTAGAGAAAATAATTAAAAATAGGCCTGGTAAAAATAATTTTTTTTATGCGAAATGTCATGAATTGCACTTCTTCAAAGCCCCCCAACCCCAAACACACATGTGTGCACTTGCAAACTGGGTGTTATAATATTGTCCTGTCAGGTAGTATGAACCAGGATGTGGGAGTTTTGCTGGGTTGGGTAGGGACTGATCTCTAAAAGAGGCTAGATCCTGGGCTGTGTATGAGTTAAGTTTGTGGTTTACTAGGGGGTTATGAACTTTAGAGATTATATTGCAAAGCGAGTGATTATTGGAAGAATTTGAAATCATTCCCAGCTTCAAACATTTCTGTTATTGTTAAGTAAGCCAGGATCCATAAATGGCAAGATTTACTGATGGGAATATTGAAATACATTAATTTGTTCACCCTAAAAGCAGAGCTGTATCAGGGTCAGAACGTGAGTATGAACAAGATGAGAGAATTAAAAAAAAAAAAAAAAGAGTATGATTTTTAATTGCACCATTGAAACTTATTGTAGATTTCTTAACTTTAGGAGTGAGATTAAATATTTACTTTTTATTTATTGAGATATCGGAATTACAAACCTTTGAGTCAGAGACTCCTTTGCAAAGGCTCCACGTCATAGAGATACAAAACAAGAGAAATGGACAATACAGTGAAAGGTATCACAAACGAATGTGGAGGGTAAAACAACCCAGAGTCAAGTATGGTACAAAGGTAACAAGCAAGACATTGAAAGGTATTTCATTTGAATGCGGAGGGTAAAACAACTCAGAGTCAAACATTTATTTATTAGGTTTTCGTAACCAGGTAAGTACACTAGGCAAAAATCCTGCCTATTTTCAGGCACGACCTGGGAGAGTACAATACAACAGCATAACAGTACAACATTATAACAGTTGGACAGTATAAGAGTATAACAGCATGACAGCATAACAGTATGACAGTGTAACAGTTTGACAGTGTAACAATATATCAGGGTAACAACATAATCGCACAAGAGGATAACAGGGTAACAGCATACCAGCATACCACCATAACAGCAAAGCACTGACAATCAGCAAGTTACGGAATACAGGAGAACTGTCCACAGATGTCAGAGGCAGGCACATTAGACTATCCAGATGATGGTAGCAGCAACACTGGAGAAGTAGACAAGTCAACAGGCCTAGCTGAGGGAGAAAACAGGCAGGCAGGCACAGATGACAAAAGTTCCATAATAGTATAATAGACAAGGCAGTTGTGCCCAGTAGGGGAGAAAATCAGACTGTTATTGACACTTAAGCAGATGGCACGGTACAAAGGTTTCAAGCAAATTAAGCTATTGCTTACATTCAAATTTCAAGGATAATACAAGGTTTCCTAAGCCAATAAAACAGATACTTAAGATAAAATATAAAGCATACACACTGAATTACATTTTTAATCTTTTATAGTTAAGAGTAAGATTCTAAGCTAGGTTTCTAAATGGGTGCAGGAGAAAAAGCAAAGGAAATGGGCTTGTTCACACCTTAAAGGTCATCCTAGCTGGGGCCCCTGAAGCTGTCAGTTGCACTTAACACCTAATCAGGGAGGTGAGTGTCATGTCACAGTTCAGCCTCTGACTTACTCAGTGGCTGAGTCCCTTACAAAAAACAAGCAGCTCAGGCAGAAAGAAAAGGATATATAGTAAATATATGTTGGAGATTGCTGGGGGCCCCCTGGCAGGCAGGGGCCCTAGGCCAGTGCCTAGGTTGCCTATGCCTTAATACGGCCCTGCCTCTGTAGTCCTGTAACTCGAGCAGCTTGGATTCGGCCCTACAGGTGGCAGACAATAGGAAAGTTATGTTCACAGCCACCAAAAAAGGTCCCCTGCTACATCCCTGACCTGGAAAGCCAACCAAATTTCTTCCCCCAAAAAAGGCAGCAAAGAGTAAAAGGAGAAAACGAGCAGTAGGTAAGAAAAGGACATTACTTATCCGACCACCCAGGAATATCCTTACACTGTGTCAGGAATGCTGGAGATGGCTGGGCCAGGGCAGGCCTACTTGGGGAACTCACTGGATCAGTGCAGTTTGGAGGTGTTGTGTCAGGGGGTTGCTGCTGTTGTGCCCCTGTCTCGCTGGATCTGCTGTCGATCTTCTGGTTTTGGGGGTAGAAGCTGGCCAAGTAGCCCAGACAGAGCATTGAGATGGGCTGTGGGACACCAGGATCTCCGGAGGTGTTTGGGTGCTGCTCCGGGGAGCTAGGCCACAGAGGATTGAAGCAGTTGTAGGTGATGAAGCCCTGTAGTGGGTCAGTGGCTGCTACATCCATCAGATTTCCCACAGTAGGAGATGGGGATCCACGTTCCGATGGATGATCTCTTTTTTCGTGCTTCAAGAGTAGCACTTATGGTTGGCTTTTGGGGGGAGCTGCCAGTCCCCGGATCGGTCAGCGTGGCTTGATGAGCGCCTGTCTAGGGTCTCTGGAGGGGGTCTAAAAGGTGCTGGTAGCTGTGTATAATGATTTGTACCCATGGGCCAGTGCTCTCACAGATAGGCATTCAGGACAGTTGGGTTGTCAAAGTTCTTGGGCACTCTGTTATGCACTATCCGCATCATGGCCAGGTAGCGCAACGAGAACAGGAGCCCTAACTTATGCATCACATGGCGGGCATCCGTAAATGCTGTGCGCCAGTCGGATAAATCTTTAGAAAAATCTTGGAAAATGCTGATCCTAATTTTTTGCCAGTGCACCTGTTGGGGTTCCCTAGCTCTGGAGAGAACTTTCTCTTTCTCGCGGAAGTCCACAAAACAAGCTGTGATGGGTCTGGGCCTTCCCGGCCTTGGGCATTGAAGTGCGGTGTACTACCAACTTGGTGATGGTAGGGGTCCATGTTGAGCATCTCTGCAAGGGCAAGTTGCAGGAAACCCTCCGTATCATGCCCCTCAGTCCGCTCCATGAAACCCACAAATCAGAGGTTATTCTGATGGCCACGGTTTTTAAGGTCGTCGATTTTGCCCCTCATCTGCTGGATGGCATGTTGCTGATCTTGGACTGTTGCCGTAAGTTCCTGTACTGTAGTCTCGGTTGCGGTAATGCGATGTTCGGAGTGCAGCATTTGGGACTCGAGGCTCTGCATCACTTGGGTGTTGAGGTTGGTAGCCAAAGTAACTATGAACATTTGGGCCATTAATTGGCCGAACATTGCCTCTATTGAAGTCTGCTCCCAGTGCTGGGGCTGTTGCTGGGTGGTCATGCTGAAAGGCCAGAACACTCCACTCTGGGTGCTCAGATTAGATGATAATTTTATGTCCAGGTTTGAGGAGAAATTTCAAAAATAAAGCTGAAGTTATAGTCCTTGGGTCCGAGGGGTGCAGAATATGCAGTTTTTCCATGGATCCGGCTTTGCAAAATATTCAGATTTACTTGGATAAAACCCTCTGAGCTGTGGAGCAGGAGGTTAGGCTGCCATCTTGGTTAGCGCCCCTAGTGGCAGTCAGAATACAATCATTTAATGAGTTTTACCTTTCATCACATGCCAAGCATCGAACCAGTGTACTATGTTTGTCTGCTATTCAAGCATATATTTCTTTACTGACACGTGACGGTCAGTGGTCAGACTTTCAATGCTGACTCCAGCAGATTGCACTTTACTTATACACCATTTCAGTCCCTCAGGCTCCATTGCATTTGAACTGGAGACTTCATTACTTTGAATCACTTGCTGATCGACAATTTTAGAGTGCACAAGGTTGCTCAGGGAGTACGAACCATACTTAACGGTGTGTCCAGGTGAGCAGCACCTGGCATCGCCGACAAGTCATGCAGGTCCCTTGGACAGTTCCTGCAGCAATTTCTGTTGATGCCTTCTCCAGACACGGCACACTGACTGCAGCAGATAAATAGACTGCATCAAGTTGTAAGTTCTGAGGGTGATGCACGACATGTTTAAATGTCTCATGAAGTTGATTATTCGGACAGGGCTGCCTCCACTGAAAAAAATGGTGCACGATGTTAATAGGTTTCCAACTTGTAGCGCACCAAGTCTTGGCTGAGTTTCCCATCTTTTGCTATGTCCATTAGCACATAATTGTTCCAGTACTGCCAGGCCACCAAAGGTTCTTCTTAGAAAAACTTTGCTGTGTGATATACAGGTGTGGCAAGTCTACAGTATCAACAGGATTGCACTCTCAAAAACAAGAAATGTCTGCTGCTTGTGAGCTGGTTTGTCTACTGTTAGTTCAATTGACCCATGGGAAGAAACATAGAAACATAGAATTTGATGGCAGATAAGGACCGCTTGGCCCACCTAGTCTGCCCATTTCCCTACCTAACGGATAAGCTGCAGATTCTAGTTAACCAACAGCCTACTTCCTCCTACCCCCCACTAGAATTGCCTTATGTCTGTCCCATGTATTCTTGAATTTCCCCACTGTTTTTGACTCTACGACCGCCTCAAGAATGCCATTCCATGCATCTACAACCCTCTCTGTGAAGAAATACTTCCTCACATTACCTCTGAACCGTCCCCCCTCTATCTTCAATTTGTGCTCCCTTGTTGTTGCACATCTCTTTTTCTGAAAGATGCTACCCTCTTGGACGTTGTTGATTCCCTTGAGGTATTTGAAAGTTTCTATCATGTGCCCCCTCTCCCTCCTTTCCTCGAGGCTATACATCTTAAGCTCCTTTAGTCTTTCTTCATATGTCTTCTGGTGCAGACCCTGTACCATTTTGGTTGCCCTCCTCTGGACGGCCTCTACCCAGTCCATGTCTTTGCGGAGATGGGGTCTCCAGAACTGTACACAGTACTCCAGATGTGGTCTTATCAACTGTCTGTACAGAGGGCCAACAACTTCCTGTTTTCTACTGGTGATTCCTCACCCTATGCATCCCAGTATCCCCCCAGCCCTCCTTACTGCCTTCTCACATTGCTGGCCCACCTTTAGGTCATCTGATATGACTACCCCCAGGTCCCTTTCCATTTTTGTTGTTGTCAGTATCTCACCCCCCATTGTGTACTCTTCCCTGGGTTTTTGTTTCCCAGGTGCATTACTTTGCACTTCTTTGTGTTGAATCTAAGCTGCCAAACATTTGACCATTCCTCCAACATTGCCAAGTCCCTTTTCATCCTTTCCACCCCACCTTGCATATCAACTCTGTTGCAGATCTTTGTGTCATCTGCAAAGAGACATACTTTCCCTTCCAGTCCCTCTGCAATGTCACTTATAAAGACATTAAAAAGGACCGTCCCCAGTACTGAACCCTGCAGTACCTCACTAGTAACCCCACTTTCTTCACTGTCGACTCCATTTACTATTACCCACTGAGTCCTGTTGTTCAGCCAGTGTTTTACCCAGGCTACCACCCTGGGACCCACTCCCAGGCTGGCTAATTTGTTTATTAATCTTTTGCACGGGACTGTGTCAAATGCCTTGCTAAAGTCTAGGTAGGCCATGTCCACAGCCCCTGCCTGGTCTACTACTTTGGTCACCCAGTCAAAGAAATCAATTAGATATGTCTGACATGACCTTCCTGCTGTGAATCCATGCTGCTATGGGTCCTGTGCCCCCACTGGCCTCTAGGTACTCAACAATTCTTTCCTTCAGAAGTGATTCCATCATTTTCCATATCACTGAGGTCAAACTGACAGGTCTGTACTTTCCTGCCTCTGTCTTACTCCCACTTTTGTGAAGGGGAATCACACACGCCTTCCTCCAGTCATCAGGTACCACACCATCCTCCCATGATTTATTTAAAAGGGTAGTCAGTGGTGTTACCAGTTCTTCCTTAGTTCTTTTAGAATTCCGGGGTGATTCCCATCAGGCCTCATTGCTTTATCCACCTTCAGTTTTAAGAGTTCTTTCAGAACCCTTTCTTCTGTGAAAGGACTAATATCAACCCCCCTATACAGAGTGCTTCTATTGACTGGATTAGGTATCTCCCCCTGCTTTTCCATTGTGAATACTGAGCAGAAGTATTCATTCAGTATCCCTGCTTTTTCACTGTCGCTCTCTGCCCAACCACCTTCCTCTTTATTCAGCCTCAGTATCCTGCCTTAGTCTTTCTTTGCTCCCTAATGTACCTATAAAAGGTTTTATCCCCCTTCTTAACTGAGTTGGCTATCTTTTCCTCAGTTTCAGCCTTTGCAATTCTGACTGCCTTCCCCGCTTCCTTCTGCTTTAACTGGTACAGTTCTCTGTCCTGCTCCTTCTGTGTTTCCTTATACTTCCTGAATGCTATCTTTTTCTCCCTCACCTTCCCCATCACTTCTTTTGAGAACCATAGTGGTTTTTTCTTTCATTTTAATTTGTTTAATTGCTTCACACAAAGGCTTGTTGCCTCTGTGATGGTGGGGTTTTGATGTTTCCCCACTGTTGCTCCACCCCGCTTTCTTGCATGTTTACTAGTGCTTTTCTGAGACACTCTCCCATTTTGACAAAATCAGCCCTCCTGAAGTCCAGTACCTTCACTTTTGTATGGCTTAACTCTACAGCTAAGTTTAACATGAACCACACTGTTTGGTGGTCGCTTGTTCCCAGATGGCTACCCACTTTAAGATCAGAGATCCTCTCTCCGTCCCCATTTGAGAGTACCAGGTCTAAGATTGCTCCCTCCCGAATGGGTTCCAAAACTAGCTGTCTGAGGCATGCCCCCTGTAGGGCATCGAGAATGGCCCTGCTCTTGGATGTAGCTACAGCAAAGGTGCTCCAGTTAACATCTGGCATATTCGGGTCCCCCATCAGTAATATCTCCCCTTTCTCTGCCATCCCAAGGATGCCTTCCATCATTTCCTTGTCCATTTCCTCCCCCTGAGACGGGGGTCTGTATACAACCCCTGTGCAGATTGTGCTGCCATTTCCAGTCTCCAGGGTGACCCACAGTGCCTCCTCTCCTCCCTGTTTACCCTTTTGTTCTGTTGCTTTGATCCCTTCCCTTACATAGAGCTATACCCTTACAATACATAGCCTTACAATTCATGAAGGTAGTGCATGTGGCATGACTTCACCTTGTGATAACTGCTACAAAGCACTACATTTGACATGTTATATTTCAACTTGATAAACACTGTTTGTAGTACTGTGCACTTTTAGGCATAGGATTTCATAACTGTCAAAACACAGCAGTAACAGAATTCTAACAAATGGAAAAGGTACAACACCATTTTGTACGATGAATATAACAATGAAGGCATTTTAGTGCGCAAACAAACTGAACCAATATAGGCACAGCGACCAAGAGGGAGAAGTGGGACAATGACATGGAGGTATGCGTGAGCATGTCTGTGCCATCACTGCCATACTGAACAGTGTGTATAGTGAATTCTTACATTCAACCACACAGTCCATAGTGGTACGCATCAAGGACATGAAAGGTGCAGCACTGTCCCATAGGCAACACACCTGAAAGACACCATTTTCAGTACTATAGCAGATGAAGTGTAGCACATATCTGCGCAGAGAATTATTGCATGAAGGTAAAAAAAACATGCATCACAAGAACAGCAGCATGTTACTTTGGAAAATAACTGCTGACCAACATTGACCAACACTATCTATATATGGATCAGTTGTCACCACCACAGTATGTTGAATTGCACATTCATGCATCTGCCTTATGTTATGATTTCAGTACTATGTACTGGTGAAACGAAACACTCACCTGTCATTATGGTCATCAACAAAATTGTCGCAGTCTGCTGAAGATTCTGACTCATTACTGTCATCCATGACCCAGTCTGGATCTTCTTCTTCATCATCCTCCCAGTCATAGTCATCTTGTTCTTTCTCAACTTCCGCAGTGGCAGACTCAGGAAGGAATTGTGTGTGGATCTGCTGCTCCTCATACTGTGTGCCCATTGTCCTTGTGGGAACTGCATTGATGCAGACCTGAACTCCGCAAGTAATTCCCATGGGGCCAGTCTGAGTACCATGAGAAAACTTGATTCTCCCAATTAGAGCTGGCACATACTTTAGAGTTTGTGTTGATTTTGTGGCATACACCTGTGAAATAGTGTTAACAAGTGTGTCTGTTTTACAACGTTGAATACACACGCATATATATATATATATATATATATATATATATATATATATATATATCTCATAGAATAGTCGAATCTTGATGGCAGAAAAGGAACATACTGACCTATCTAGTATTCCTTCCCCACACCCCCCTTCCTGACAGATTTCGGAGTTCTTCCCAACAGCCAGCCCTTCACCCAGCTTGTTATTTTCCAACCCAATCCCAGGCTTTCCATCTTGCTCACCAGCTTCCTATAGGGGACGGCATAAAAGGCCTTACTGAAGTCCAGATAGGCCATAGCCGCCACCCCACCCCTGGTCAATCACCTGAGTCACCCAATCAAAGAACTGAATTAGGTTTGCCTGTCAAGACTTCACCTTCGTGAAGCCATGCTGCCCACTGTCCTGCAAGCCACTCTCCTCAATTAATGCCACCATTATCTTCCACACCAATGACATGTAGATGACAGGTTGGTAGTTCCCCTTCACCTCCTTACTACCTCAACAGTGTAAAGGCAACATGTCAGCCCTCTTCGGGTCATCAGGTACTATCCCTGTATCCAGGGATAAGTTGAATAGCATTGTCAAGGGTGCGGCCAACTACTCCTTAATACCCTGCCACTTGTTTCAGAAGAGAATATAAGTCAGGAAATGACTGGGAGTGGGGATCACACTGTGAACATGACTGCTGAACTTGATACAGGGCTGGCAGAGTGGTTGCACCATCAGCAAATAAGAGCCCTCTGTATGCAAAAAAAGGGCAAAGCTTTAGAAAAATTTCTTGAAAATCAGGCCTCTGGTCACGGGGAGTCACTAGCCACTGTGTCCCCTACAGGGTACTGCGACCATTGCTTTGGACACGCTACTATAGTATGTATGACCATTAAAGGGGAACCATCATCACAAAGGGCTCCACATTCAAACGTGGGGCTGGTCTCAATGTGCACTTTGTGTGCAAAAATGTTTGGGTTTAGATACTGTTTACTGCAGTATAGTATAGTATAGTAGATTGTATCAGGCTAATGTTGCTTACTTGTAGGCTGATATCTTCTGTTACTACAGATCTTAGAATCCCCTGCAGCTAACATCAGAGCAGTAGACCACAGTAGGAGATTCAATAGCATGTTAGAGTTTATATCAGTTCTGATCTTTTGCTTGCTGGTCCCGGTGTCCTCCTTCGGCTAAGTACAGTCACAGAGGACTGTATTTAGCCCTTGGAGAAAAGCAGAACCAAAAAACATCTGATCGGAGATTATAAAAGCTCTAACATGGGGGCTGACCCACTGGTGCAGTGGTAGAGCTACCGCCCATGATGCTGATGACCTGGGTTTGGGAATGAGCCTGGGCCATTGGAGAGCTGGCTGGGGGATGGGATGGAGGATTGAGCATCTCATGGACTGCTCTCCTGGAGAGGGAAGGTTGCAATTCCTGCTGCAATACCACCACCTAGGTGTCCACAGGTGGAGGTGCAGCAGAGAGCACCATGTCGGGAGGGGATTGGGCAGGTGACCTGCGCCTGTCACATTGGTCTCCCTTTGTGCATGCCAACATCACCAGAGAACTGTGGGAAGCAGGAACAAAAGCTTAGCCCTGGTGCTGGTTTCTGGCGGGACCCCAGTAAATTCAGGGCAGATCTCGCCACCACTGCTCAGCTGCCTGACGATGTAGCAACTGGGGATGTAGCTGACCACTCTTACCCCTGCCCAGAGAGTAAACCGAGGCTGTGTGGGGGGGCAGGCTGCTGTGGGTCTGGCAGAGGACCGTGGATGGCCTAGTGGCTCCTCAGCCTGGAGGACCGGCCCAGAGAATCAGGGGCAAAAATTGTCAATTAAAAACCAAAATAAAAGCTCTAACATGTACTGCAGACTACTGAATCTCCCACTCCTGCCTACTGCTTTGATGTCAGCTGCAATAGATTCTGGGATTTGTAGTAACAGAAGACATCAGCCTACAAGTAAGCAACATTTGTCTAACACAATCTATTATACTGCAGTGAAAAGTAAGTAGACCAAAATGTTTTTGCACACAAAGTGCACATTAGGATCAGCCCTACACTTGAGTGTAGAGGCCCTTTGTGCTAACTGTTTCAGTCTGAAATATGTGAAGTGTGCTATGATTATGCTGTATTGGGGCATAAAGTAGTAACAGCACCTTGTATCTAAGAGGAATGCTTGGACATTAGGTTTTAGCACAAAATACCCAAAATCTTGCAGCCACTCCTTCCCAGCCAGTCGTGAACAACCACCAGAAGTTACAGATGCCTTAGCCCAGGCCAGATGGAAAACAGAACAAGCTTTAGTGGATGGTCAGCACCAAGGAAGAGGGCTGCACTTAGCTGAATCACCTAGGTTCCAGGAGGTGGCCATTGGGATGCTGGGAGTGAGGCTCTACCAGTCCAATAGTGACTGCATGTGGTTTGGGAGGTGGCTCTGGGCTCTGTCCCTGGCTGACTGTGGTGTGTGCAGGATCGGGTTTGCCAGTCAGTGACACTGGGCAGTGGATGGAGATACATCTGAGTGGCAGTCCAGAATAGTTTGGCAGTTCACACTGGGCCTGAAGACCCCCACCAATTTCATGGCTCCCTCGATGGACATGGCTCCCAGCAGCTTGCACTCAGGTTAGTCCCCAATGGGTCCAGCCTGACCCACAGTCACAGAATAAAGACAGCAGCCATACTGTCATGCCAGAATCAGAAGCTGAACAACAGCCCAAATGTACCAAGGGACTAGATGTACTAGTAGAAGAAATCCTTAAATCAGAAGAGGCTATGTCTATGACTACTCGCTCACCTTTGAGAGCACCTAAATCCCCCCTAACCCAAATACTGTACTACCGCACCAGAGATCCCCAAACAATTGCCAGTCAGAATCCCTCAGAGACTTAAACAGAGCACCAGGTGGTTGAGAACAAATTAGAGGAACAAATAGCGCTGGAGGAATCCATGAAAAAATGATGGCAAGGCCCCTTGGTTGCTGCCAGGAAAAGGAACTGTGGGTGGACTTGGGAGATAAGTCAACCAGATCATATCATCAATCAATGGATAGAGACCAAATATGGTCACTGTTATCCACACACACCAGATTGCAGCTCCAAACTCTCGAAAACAACCTTGAAAAAATTATCTTCATAGTGGCTAAAAAGGACATGGCTAGAAACAGCAACATACAATTTTTTGGCAGACATGGACTGCTTGGCCTACCCAGTCTACCCAGATGCTCCCTGCCTAATCTGTCTTTGCAGATCCTAACTGTTCTCTGGGGCTCCATGTGAAAATGACTATTATAAAATTGTGATCGCCAAATCGGCGATTATCTAACAACGAGAGCTATTATAGGTCGTTGTCTTTAAAGCGCCGCACATATTAGCAGTACCGTAATAATGACGAACTTCAGCAATGTTTTGCACCCTCTTCTAATAGCTGCCACCATCAACATTTAAATTACAGGTGCTTTCTCAGGAGAGAGGCAAACAGAGCCATACTAATAGCAGAGAAGTGTGACATACAGACATGGGGCTCAGTTATTGTTTTGTCTTGTTTTTATATTTGTAGTTTCTCCCTTTTTGGTATAGGAAGGGAGAGAGACACAAGGAGCAAAGAGGCAGAAGTAGATACTCACCAGGAGATTGGGACCACACCGGAGCACAAACGGGACATTGGCAGCCAGTCATAGATGCATAAGAAAAGGTGTCAAGATTCAAATAGGACAAAGGAACTTAAATAGCTGCACAGTCCTCCCTCCCACAGACTGCAGGTAATAGGAAGTGGGTCAGAGGACATGACTGATTAATTTTTTTTACATTTGTAAATTACAGGTCCTTTTAGGTATATGTCATCAAGGCACAGGTCAGGAAGCATAGGAAAAAACAGGAGCAGTTGTAGAATTTGCAAAAAGTGTTTATTAGTACTAGCAGTAACATAAAAAATATAAAATTGTTCAGAATAACTATTTACAAAGGCAGAATAAACAGAGAAGATCCATCTGAGTTTTCCTTCAAGCTTTGTGTCTCTGTATCTGTGTCTGTTTGTCTCTCTCTCTCTCTCTCTCTTGCAAGAAATTGCAGCTCTGTTTTTATAAGTCCTTTCAACCTCCCTCATTAACAAGCATCCTGTTTTTTCTAAAATGTTCTTGTAAGTGTCAGGCAGGTGCAGCAAGAACACAATGTCCCAGAATTGAGGCCCCTTCACCACAGCTTCTGAAAAAGAGCTTAAAAACCACTCTCAGATTAACCCCTTGAGTTCCCAATAGCTTTTTGCAATCATCTCAAACTATAATTATATACATTTCAACCGTAACACTATATAATTTCTAAACAAAGGGATCCCAGTATCAGTTACATTTCCACGTAATGATTTGTATATATTTTTATACCAGCAGATATGCAAGGGTGGAAAAGACAGAAATAGCAAGGGAAGACTGAGAGACAGTGAGTGGCAAAGAATTGCCAGAGTGTCAGGGTGATCAAATCCTAGGTTTCACAAGAAAAATTTGGTTGCGCAACCAGAGAGACAAGAGACAGGAAAGGAAAGAACAAAACAGATCCCTGCATTCAAACTCTCCATAACAACTGGGACAGGGTCCTATTCAACCCTGTCACAGTATAGGGAGGGATTGTCAAAAGTAGGTTTGGTAAGTTGGCTGTGTTCTGTGACAGAAGAATAGATGCTGTTCTCTATTGTATGCGGTCGCCTGTTTTTGACTCGCGATTATTGTATACACATTGGCAGGCTGAATCACTATTTCTGTACAGTCCCAATTATTGGGAGGTCGCTAATTTTCAATTCGCTAATTTGTATTTGCCATTTTGAAATCACTATTTTGCGGTTGCTATTATAAAGGGTAGCCATCTCGGGTGACCCTCCACCCTTCCTGCCTGTTTACTAATATTTCCCTATCTCTCTCACGTATGGTTGAAGCCTTCCCCCACTGATTTCACCTCCACGTCTCCTAGCAGTTTGTTCCTAGCTTCTACCTCCTTTTTAGTGAAGTAGTACTTCCTCACATCCCTCTTACCCCCACCTTCAGATTCATCACATGCCCCCTGGTCCTGGTGCTCTTTCTCATTTGAGAGACACTCTCCCTCTGCACCCTGTTAATTTCAGTGAGGCACCTGTAGGTCTCTAGTAGGAATGGAGGGTCAGTTCTGTATCAGATCTGGACCTCCCCAAAATAGTCCACCTCCGCCTGACTCTAAAAATCAGGGTCATTTGTGACTCAACTCTGATTTGACCTAACCCAGATTATTGACCAGGTTCTGCCATGCCCCAGTTCTGACCCAATCCTGATAAAGTAAGTGGGAAAAGGCAAAAAATAACTATTTTAAAATTTATGTGACGTATCAGAAAGGCTTAAAATACGGGAGTAGGGGCAACCTAATTCTATTACTTGACCCAGTCCAGATCTGCCTCCGACACGGTTTTTGATTTCTGTCTGGAAAGATATATCCATTTTGCCAACCAGAGTAAATCAGAATAAATCAGAACTTTCTGGAAACAGATCAGAGTCAGAATCAGAACCGGGTCGTCAGTTATGACTTTCCTTTCCTGTTTCGTGACTGTCAGTATCTCCCCCATCCTATACTCTACTCCTGGAGTCCTATGCCCTAGATGCATGATTTTGCATTTTTTGGCATTGAACCCCAACTGCCATGCACTTGACCACTCCTTAAGCTTCCCAAGATCCCTGTGTATTAATCTGCAAAAAGGCATACCTTCCCTTCCAGTTCTTCTGCAATGTTACTTATAGACATTGAAGAAGACCAATCCCAATACTGAGCCTTGTGACACTCCAATGGTCACTCTCCCATCATTATGTAACCCCTAGGTGGCGCTACTCCTAGAGTTACATTCCTGCCTACTACCTACGAGGTAGGCTGAGGGGTTTGGGTTCTCAAACTCACATTAGTTTCTAAAATGTGCAGTGCCTCCATTCAGAGTCTAACTTTAATGTGGGATAGCTGTTACCTTGTACAACCTCCTGAGATGTTATACCACACACAATTACCTTTTGCCACCCCAACACATTACCCTTTATTTCCCCACATTTCAAACGTGCTGTAATTAAAGACTCTGTCTAATAATATGCTCACGACAACCATTTGCAAAAAGCAATAACAATAATATTTATTTAGGGGACATAGGAGTTAGGATGGGGAAACAGGAGGAGTAGAGGTTATGCAGATCAGTATTCACAAATGTACACATGATGGGTCTGAATGGATTACTAACATACTAAAATGCCAGCAGAATAGGCCAAACGGTCTCTCGAGTCTGCTCAGTTTTCAGCACCCACACTGAGGGCCGATTTTGGTGTCTCCCCCTTCCCCTTGGGTTATACTGTCCCCAGTCCCAGATGTTCCAGCTGTATTGGGCCTGGTCAGATTTACCCCCCCCCCCCGGTCCCATCCTCTCTTAAACCCATCCACAGTCTCCATCTCTACCAGCTCCCTGGGCAGTGCATTCCATGGCTCCACAACCCTTTCAGTGAAATAACATCTCCTCCTCTTCCCTCTGAGCCTGCCCCCTTCCAGCTTACACCCGTGACCTCTTGTTGCCCCACCCTCCTTCCTTTGGAGCACCCTGACTGGGCCTCCTTTATTGATCCCTTTCATGTACTTAAAGACCTCTATCATGCCCTCCCATCCCTCCTCTCCTCCAGGGTGTACATGTCGAGCTCCTTGAGCCTCTTCTCATAGGTCCTCTCCCCCAGGCCCCAGATCATTTTGGTTGCCCTCCTTTTGATCCTCTCTAGGAGTGTAATGCCCCTTTTTAAATGTGGTCTCCAAAACTGTACACAATACTCGAGGTGTGGCCTAACCAAGCAGTTGTACAGTGGAAGGATCACTTCCGCCTTTCTGGAGGTAATCCCCCTGGTGATGCATCCCAGCATCCTATTTGCCCTTGCTGCTGCCCTCCTACAGGTCTCCAAGTTGTTCATTTTGACTTCTACCACTACCCACAGGTCCCTCTCACCCTCCATGACTTGAATCATGTCTCCTCCCAGGGTATAACCCTGGCCCGGATTTCTGACTCCCAGGTGCAGAACCTTGTACTTCCCCACATTGAATTTTAGTTTCCATTTTCCTGACCACCTTTCCAGAGCCTCCAGGTCCTCCTGCAAGGCCACCCTCCCCTTCTCCTCATCCACCACTGCATCCAGCTTTGAGTCATCTGCAAAGAGACTCATCTCACTCCTGATCCCCCTCCTGATGTCTGAGATATAGGCATTGAACAGGAGTGGCCCCAGCACTGACCCCTGGGAAACCCCACTAGTAACCCACCTTGGGGATGAGGCTAACCCTCCAACCACCACTTTCTGAGTATGCTCAGACAGCTAATTTCCTATCCATCTTAGCAACTGTCTCCCTACCCCCATTTCCTTCAGCTTAGCCAGCAGGCCACTGTGGGGGTACTGAATCAAATGCCTTGCTAAAATCCAGAAAGAGGACATCCACTGACCTACCCTGGTCCAGGGCCCTCGTCACCCAGTCATAGAACTCAACAAGATTTGTCTGGCACGATCTTCCCATGACAAAGCCATGCTGCCTATTGTCCAAGTACCCAGTTTGCACCAGTAAACCCACTAGCCTTTCCTTGACAATACCCTCCAACACCTTGCTGACCACCAATGTCAGGCTAACGGGCCTGCAAATTCCTGCCTCCTCTCTTGATCCTCCCCTTGTGGATCGGCATGACATGGGCCACCCTCCAGTCTTGGGGCACCCACCCAGTCCTCAGAGAGATGTTGAAAAGCTCTGCTAGAGGGACTGCCAGGACATCTGCCAGTTCCCTCAGCACCCTGGGATGTATCCCATCTGTCCCAGGTGCTTTCTCCATCTGAAGGGACCTGAGGGCTTCCCTTACTCTCTCTACAAGGATTTCAGCCTCGTCCTCCCCCTTTTCACCATGCACTGCTGGGCCCTCACCTGTCTGTGGTGGCCACTCCCTTTCCCCAGACCAATCAGGTCCCTTGGTCTCTACTGGTCTCACCCCTTGCTCCGGTTTGCCCCTGCTTCCCTCACAAGACATAGCCCCTCCATCCCACCTGGTATAAACTGAGGCAAAGTACTCATTTAAGACTCATTTAGGATTGTGCTGGTGACCCCTCCAGCTGGGTGACTATCAGGTTAGCAGAAAGAGAATCACATTTTACCAACCCAAAATATATCCAGAGCCCTGGCTATCTAAGCTGCTGACTAATCAGATGTTACACATTTATTTCCCCCACACTGGTACCAGCTCCCAGATGTGCATGAAACTCCGCAATCTCATACTATACCCTGGGTACCCAGATACCAAAGTTCTGGAAGGTTGCAGGCCTGGTGGATGTTGCAGCTGGTGGTGTTGGCCGGCTTTAGTTCAAAGGAAGGATTAACTTGAAAGACAGTTTAAACAATTCAACAACACCTTTTGGCAGAAGTGCAGAGGGTTGCCCTGCTTTTGGCAGTGGAGCAGGGATTGCCCTGCATTTGGCGGAAGGACAGGGATTGCCCTGCTTGTCGCAAACTGAACACTTCAAGAGAAGGCAATCAGCTCGGTTACCTTGGTCAGATTTTGGATTTGCAATCCTGAATATTCAGCACATTTACATGGTTGTCACATCAGTATATTTATATTTTTAGTACATCTAAGCAAGATAGAAAACTGTCATTTCCAGATTTTAACCACAGTACGAAATTTGCTTTTGGGGTCTCAGTCCCTTAATGTGGGAATGCGGCTATGGCTGGCAGCTCCACAGGACAGTCTTGACCGGATACTAACATGGATGCATCTCGGCACATTTATATGACACTTTTGGGTGCACAGGGGCCCCTCAAATAGATGAGCACTAGGAGTCTCTTGGGTCGCTCAGACAGATGAATACTTGGACTGTCTTGGGCCCTTTAAATAGAAGAACACTTGGACTCTCTTGGGTCCCTCATAGTTGACACTGTTTGGATTCTCTTGGGTCCCCCATCAACAGCTACGATCTGCTAAGCAGTTCCATAGATCCACCCATGTTGGGCCAGACAGGGCAGCAGGGCAAGGTGTGAACTGAAGAACTAACTTTCATTTGGACAGTCACTTTGGGCAAGGTGGCCCAGATTTCTTAAGCTTGCTCCCATTCTTGCATCGGTGGGTACAAGTGTACTTATTCAGGTCCCTCACAGACAATCCCCGCTATAGAAGGCTCCTGATGGTCTTCAGTTCTCTCACAACTGAGGTTCTTTTCAGTGCTCTCACCACTGCTTGATGTCATCTGGTTTCGGTCCACATCTTCCCCTGACCTGGAAATGAGGGCTAGCACCTGAAGGACATTCTGGCAACCTCCAGGCTAGCAGTTTAACAAACTACATTACTTTAACTTTTAGCTAAATAAAGAAGGCAAACCCTTTCTAGGATAGAAAGGATTAACTGGATCTCCAGGCTTGGCAGCATGGCTGGGGTCTCAGCCCTCACCCCTGTGGGGGGGCTCCTGCTCGAATCTCTCTCTCGGTCTCCCTCTCGAATCTAGCAAAATGCTGGAAAACACTGTCTCTTATAGGGCTCTCCTGAGGCTCCTGTGGCTGTGGCTTTTGGTTGCAGGGCATCCGATTGGCTGGAGGACCTGTCAATCAGAAAAATGAATAATGCATGAACCTCACTCGATGCACTGTTGGTCTGCGGTTTTAGTGCCTAGAATTAGGTCCCTTTAACTCCCCATGAGCACTTGGCATTTATCCATGAGCATTGGTTAATGTCCCACAGTTACGAACACATGAAATTTGCCAGCAGAAAAAGACCATTTGGTCTATCGAGTCTGCTTGATTTTGCAGTTAGCAGCCCTATTCTGCAGCTGCCCCCCCTCCTCACCCCCCTCCCTTTATCCTCCCTCTTGTCCTGTCCCAGCCCCTTTTGAAGCAGCATACAGTTTTACAGGCTACCACCACTACTGGTGATGCATTCCACCCTGCCACCACTCTCTCTGTAAAAAAGTGTCTCCTCATTTCCCTCCTGAACCTTCCCCCCCCTCCAATCTCATGTCATGGCATTGAGTTTCCCTCTCCACCCTTACCTTGATGAACAGCCCCTCCGTACCAGTCTTGTTTATCCCTCTCATGTACTTGAATGTCTCAGTCATATCCCCTCTGTCCCTCCTCTTCTCCAGCGAGTACATGTTCAACTCCTTTAGCCTACTCTCATACGGTAAGTCCCCCCAGTCCCTGGATCATCTTAGTAGCTCTGTGCTGCACCTCTTCCAGTAATTTAATGTCCCTTTCCAGGTACAGGACCCAGTACTGCATGCAGTATTCAAGATGAGGTCTAACTAATGATGTATACAGCGGCAGAATCACCTCCCTGCTCCTCAACGTTATTCCCCTTGTGATGCAACCCAGCATTTTGTTGGCCCTTGCTGCTGCCTTCCTTCACTGTGCCGACTTGTTCATTGATCCCATGATGACCACCCCCAGATCCTTCTCCTCCTCTGTCTCCGCCAGCTGCACTCCCACCAGTTGGTAGTTTCTCCTTGGAATTTTTTGCCCCAAAATGCAGTACCTTACACTTTTTGGCATTGAACCTCAGCTGCCAAGTGTCTGACCAGGTCTCCAGCTTTTTCAGGTCTTCCTGCAGACTCTGCCACCCCTCTATGTCATCCACCAACACCCCTATCTTGGTGTCATCGGCAAACAGGCTGATCCTGCTCTCAATGCGCATGGAAATGTCTGCAATAAATATCCCAAATAACACTGGTCCCAGCACCGAGCCCTGTGGAACCCCACTCATTACTGCCCTTGAGGATGAGAGTTCCCCTTCCACCGCCACCCTCTATTGCCCTCCCTGCAGCCAGTTTGTCACCCATCCCATCATTTTTGCTCCCGCCCCTGTGCCTTCAAGTTTTATTCCAAGTCTCCCTTGCAGCACCAAATCGAATGCCTTGCTGAAGTCCAGGTACAGAACATCCACTGCATGGCCCTTGTCCATCTGCCTTGTTTCCCAGTCATAGTAATCCACCAGGTTGGTTTGGCAGGATCTGCCTGCAACAAAGCCATGCTGCCTACTGTCCTGCAGCCCACTGAACTCCAGCAGAAACACCAGCCTCTCCTTCAGGATCATTTCCATTAGTTTCCCCACAATGGACATGAGGCTCACCGGTCTATAGTTCCCTGGTTCTTCTTTGGGGCCTCTTATGCAGGGGAACCATGTGAGCCAACCTCCAATCCTTGGGTATGCATCCCAAATTTAGTGAGGCATTGAATAGGCCTACCAAGGGCCCCATCAGGATCTCTGCTAGCTCCTTCAGTACCCTGGAGTGAATGTCATCTGGTCCTGGTGCCTTGTCCACCCTCAGCGCTCTCAAGCCCTCCAGCACTCTATCTTCTGTGATCACCCCATCTGTTACTCCCTCCCCAGCCTTTACTGCCCCCCACCCCCGTTTGGTTGGCACTCCCCCTTTCTCTTTCGTAAATACCGAGCAAAAGTAGTCATTGAGTGCTTTTTTTATTTTCTCTTCCCTTCTCTACCCATTGCCCGTCCTTCTTGATCCTTACTATCTGTTCTTTACAGCTCCTTTTCTCCCTGATGTACCTGAAGAAGCTCTTCTCCCTCTCCTTAATGCCTTGCACCAGTCTGAGCTCTTTGGTGGCTTTTGCTGTTCTTACTGCCCTTGTCACCTCCCTTGCCTCCTGCAGGTACTCCTCCCAGTCTTCCCCCTCCCTGATTTCCTGTATCACCTAAAAGCCACCCTTTTTCTCCTCACCTTTCCACAACCCCCCTGCTCATCCAGCTTGGCCTTTTTGCCTGGCCTTTTTACTCCGAGTCCTGCTACAAGAACTGGTAGCCTCTAGTATCCCCTTCTTATTGAGCTCCCATCTCTGGTCTGTGTCCATACTAGGCTGGATCCTGGCCAGGTACCCACTCACTACCTCCCCCATCTTTGCAAAATCTGCCCACCTGAAATCCAGCACCTTTGTATTGGATGCCACCCCCTTTCCCCATAATCAACCTGAACCATACTAAGTGATGTTCACTCCCCACTAGTGATTTGTCCACCTTGATATCCGTCACAAACTCCCCATTTGTGAGCACTAGGTTGAGGGTATTCCCCCTCCCTGGTTGGTTCGCTGACCACCTGTGTCAGTAAGCTTTCCTGACAGGCATCCAGCAGTACCTGCTTCCTTCTATTGCTGGTGGCTGGGGTTCCCCAATCTTCCCCTGAGAGGTTGAAGTCCCCCACAACCACCACACTCTCCTTCCCGCATGCCCTTCTGATCAGCCTCTTAAGTTCCCTGTCCAACTCCTCTGTCTGGGAGAGTGGCCTGTACACCACTCCCATCCAGAGAGTCCTATTCCTGGAATCCTGGATTAGCAGTCATAATGACTCTGTTTCTCCCTCCTCCCCCTCTTCCCTAATGCACTTTAGCCCCTTCCTCACATCTAATGCCACTCCCCCCCTCTCATTTTTTCCCTGTCCCTGTGAACAGTCAGGTCCCAGTCATGGTATTGGGTGGCCCATGTTTCCGTGATGGCTGCCATGTCCACCTCCCTCTCCACCATGAGGGCCCGTAAGTCATTCATTTTATCCTTCAGGCTTCTAGCATTCATGGTGACCACCTTCCATCCCTTTACCGTCCCTCTTCCATCCCTCTGCCCTCCACTTCCAGCATCCCCTCTATTGCTTCTACCTGGTTCATCACCAGTGTTGGAATTACACTTATGAGCTTTGGGAGCTAGGGGGGCCCATAAAGGTCCTATCTTTAACTTGAACCTCCTCCCCATTATAAGTCAATGGCAGTAATGAAAAGTAGCCAATGACCTCTTCAGAGCTACCAAGGCCTGCCCGGCAAGCCCCTCTGCAATCTCCAAACACTGTTCATCGCCCTTGTTCTGGGGAGTAGGCTTGCTCTGCTTCCCATCTTGTGGCCACTGTATCCCCTCCATCCACCTGCCACCCTCCCAGTTTAAATGTTCAGCTACCTCAATATACTCGCCAAGCTTCTGTTTCAGCACCTTCTTGTCCTCTTCATTTAGGTGCAGTCTATCCTTAGCATATAGACTACTGTTCTCCCAGGTCTTTCCCCACCCTTCCACTAACCCATACCCTTTGGTGTGACACCATTAGCCTAGCCATTCATTAAATCCCTTGATCCTTTGTTTTCTAGCTGTGCTCACCTTAGGCACTGGTAATACCTCAGAAAAAGTTACTGATCTACCCTCCCCCTCGCATAAAGTTCTCAGCTCCTCAAACCTCTTTTAGACTACCTCTAATGTACTATCAGCCAGGTCATTTGTTCCCTGATGTAGAATTAAATGCGGTCCCTCCTTTCCCCTTCGAGCATATTTCAGGACCGATTGTCCCACTCTTTCAGCTGTCATCCCTGGCATGGCCTCCACCCATATACAACTATGCCTTTCCCCTTGCTACCTCACCTTACCCCCCTTAGTATTGAATCCCCAAGTAGTAGTTTTCCCCCCATATTTCCATCTGCCTGCTTCTCCTCCTCCATTCCTCTCCTGTCTGACTCCTCCTCCTCCAGCACAGAATTCCCCCATCTTTCTCTGTCACCATTTGTCTCCTACCCGACTTCTCCTCTAACACATAATTCCCCCCACCTGTCCCTGGTGCCTTTCCTCTCCTGCCTGACTCCTTCTCCTGCATATAATTCCCCCCCGTCTGTCCCTGTTGCTGTTTCTCTCCTGTCCGACTCCTCCTCCTCCTACATACAATTCCACCCGTCTGTCCCTGTTGCCTTTCCCCATCTGTATTCTCCACTACCACAGCTGCTATGCCCCTGATGTCTTCTCTATCCACCCTGCTTCGCTCCCCCAGATCCCTGCTCCCTTTGACCATCCCTCCAGCTGTGCCCCTCACCCCTTCACCCCTGCCACCCCCCTTTGACTGGCTACTGCCCCTTGTGCATTCCCCTTCCTTTCTCTCACTTGCCCCCTCCTGGGTATCCCACACCCTCTCCTCCTCATGAATGTCGCATGCACTGCAAACCTATTTATTTATTTGTAAGGTATCGGAATTGCAATCCTTTGTGTCATAGACTCATTTCCAAAGGCTCCATGTCATATAACACAATACATAACATATAGCACAGTAATACATAACATTTAACACAGTAGAATTAGCAGTTACAGTTCCTAACAATATGATACCACAGTTTCAGAGATGTGACAAACTCGCTGCCACTGATTGCACAGCATATAATAATTACAGAGGAGGCAATGTGCCTATGTAGGGCCTATACAGGATGTTGGCTAACCAAATAATTAATTGCAAAGGCATGTTACTAAGCACTATAATATCTAAGCAGTCTAGCAATTAGGCTTTGTCACCAAGCCTGCCAGTTATACCTTACAGCAGATGCATTACTTGGGAGGCAGTCTAATGGGTAGGTTTAACAGTAGGCCTAGCCTGTTTCTGCATAGGTATTTGTCTGGCCCCTGGGAGCCAGGGTGCTGCTGTTTCATTGCTGTGAGCACGTACATGAGTGGGTAGTGAGGAGGTGGTTTCTGAGGGCCACTTTGAAAGCACCAAGTTTTGGCAGACTGGTAATAGACGCAGGTAGGGAGTAGAACCAGGTTGAAGCCATGATGGGGAAGGATCTCTGGGCCAAGGATGTCCTTACCTTAGGGATGGTTAGGGCAGGTTTATCAGCACTGCAATTGGAGACAGTGGGGTTGGCAGGGTGGAGAAAGGAAGTAACTCCAGGTGGTGTTTGGCCGAGTAGGGTCTTTTTGGCCATGAGGCAGGACTGGTACAGGAGCCTTTCCTCGAAGTTGAGTATCTGTGTGAGGGAGTAGAGGGTGCAGGTGTGCATTGATTGGTCAGCTCGGGCCAGGAGGCTGCATGCTTTATTGATAACCACTTTTATTTTGCTGATGGCTGTGGCATCCGCAGCAGCGTAGGCCAACAGGCCATAGTCAATTAGGGACATGACTGATGAGGTGATGGCTAGCCATAGTGCTTCAGGTGGTAGGCAGTCTTTGTGGTAGTATAGGAGGCCGATATATGCATTAGTCGCGGATGTGAGTGTGTTGATGTGCATGTGGAAGGCGAGAGCTGGGTCAAAGGTTAAACCCAGGTATTTATATGATAAAACATGTTCAAGGGAATGGAGGGAACTGGAGAGGATCTGCAGGTGGACATTTTTGAATTTGCTTTGGTGGTGCACAAATATCATGGTCTTGGTTTTTTTTAGGTTCAGGACCAGTCTATGTTCTGTGAACCAGCGCTCGGTCTGACTGAACGAGTGTTGAACTGAGGTCTGAAGACTGGTGGGGCTGGCATGGGAGGCACAGAGGACAGCGTCATCTGCATAGAGTATGACCTTTCCTGGGCATGAGGTGGGTAGTGCGTTAATGAACAGACTGAAAAGTAGTGGTCCTAGTATGGAGCCCTGTGGTACTCCCAGAATGGATGGGGTGGGTACTGGAGAGTGTTGTATTTATTTTCACACACTGGGTCCTGGAGGACAGGTAGCTTGTGAAGCAGTCCAAGGGCCCTTGGGAGAAACCCATTTGCAGGAGGGAGTCAAGCAGGAGGGTTGACTGACCATGTCAAAGGCCTTGGAGAGGTCAATAAACATGGCTCCTGCCAACTGTCCCTTGTCCAGTGCAGAGTGGATGAAATTGGAGAACACAAGGAGGGCTGTGGTGGTGCTATGGCCTGAGCGGAAACCATGCTGCTCTTTGTACAGCAGGTCATGGGTTTCTAGGTAGTTTGTCAGCTGGTCTGCCACTACCTTTTCTAGAGCTTTTCGCGGGGGGGGGGGTGGAAATTGACCGGTAGTTCCTAGGGGATATATAGTCCCCTCCTTTGTGGATGGGTGTTATCACTGCATTTTTCCAGTCACTAGGAAATTGTCCAAGGCAGAGGAAGCGGTTTAGCAAGTCAGTGAGCGGGAGGAGCAGTACATCCAGGGCCATGTGGAGGAGCTTATATCCAGGGGATCTTTTAGGGGGGCTAGACCCATTTAGGGCTTTGGAAAGGTAAGGCTCAGCTTCCTGAGGAGTGATAGTCCGGAGGTAGAAAGGTGGGCGTGAGAGGGTGGGTGGATCAGAGACGGTTATTGGGTTGAAGAAATTTTTTGGGAGCACTGAGCTTAGGTCTGTAAAGATAGTGTTGAGACTGTCTGCTATTTCCTTCGGGTTGGTGGTGATAGTGCTGTTAGATGTGATCTGGGAGGGGGGTGGGGCCCGTGATTTGCCATTCAGGGTTTTTATGTTATCCCAGAATTTATGAGATGACCCCCAGGAAGCAGTTAGGTTGGACCTGTAGTATTCGGCTTTCGCCTTGTGAATGGCCCAGGTGCATTTAATTCATTCGGCTCAGTAGGCCTGCATGTCCACTGGTTTGCCTGAGGCAGAGGCTCTGTGCCACAGGTTATCTCTATTTTTGAGCTGCTGGATGAGGGGAGGTGTAATCCAGGGTGCATTTTGTTGTTTAGTGTGGGTCTTTTTTAGGGGAGCAAAGATATCACAGGCCAGAGTGAAGGAGTTGGCGAAATAGTTTAGCACCACATTAATGCTGGTGGCCTGGTATATTGGGGACCAGTCCCAATGTGCAAGATGTTGCTTGAATTTTGAGATGCTACCTAGGCAGAGGCGTCGTTGGAGAGTGACCGTAGGTGTTTGTGCAGGTAGCCTGCCAGACCATGAGAATATTACTGGGGAGTGGTCGCTAAGGGAGTTTGGTAGGACTGTGATGTCCACAATTTTATGGGGCCGGTTGGAGAGTATAATATCCAGCAGGGTATGTGTGCCAATAGCGGGGTTGCATCTAGTCGGTTGGGTTACTGTATGGTGGAGGTCAAGGGCTGCAAGTGCATCTTTGGCCGAGGTAGCAGTGTTGGCGAGCCAGTTTATGTTGAGGTCACCCAGTAGGATGTTACCTGCTCCCTCTGCATTGCTGTGCTTTTTTTCCTCCCTTCTGACCTGAGCCTTCTCTCCAGTGCTAGGCCCCTTGTTTGTTTTACTCCCATACCCCCTTTTCACCTCCCTCCCACGATCCAATGTACCTCCCATGTTGTATTCTCATGACACTCCCTGTGGGATTCCCTCCTGCCCTAGATTCTCTCCCCCACTCCCCCTTCCCCATCCACTCCAACTCCCTCCTGAGCCACAGCACTTCTTCCTCGAGATTCCTTAGCCTGTGACAGATTGGACACCCTCCTAGCTTCCACAATATGTTCATCCAAACTACTGCCCCACATCCATTACAGCCCACTATTCTACACATGTTAAACAGTATTATCAAGAAAATACAGTTTTAACTAGAAAATACAGTCCTATCTTAGGTTACCGACCAGCCCAGACCCTAACTAAAAATGCAATACCAACTGTACTTGCAACGAAGCATAAGACAGCACCATTACATTACTATCCATAATGTTTTCTCTTATTTTTCTCTTTTTTTTATACAGTTTAGTTCCTACCTAAAAATACCTTACCAACTGTTACACTGCAAAGAAGCATAAAACAGTACTATCTATACGTTTTTTACCCATTACAAATTGAGATGCTGCACCTTTGTTCTCACCCCCCTCACAGACAGTAATGCCCAAGAACAGTCTTACCATCAGCTTGTAGTCCAAGTAGTGATCAGCTCCTTCCTAGCGTTGCTGCAGCTGAAACACAGTTTGTCCCCCAACTACACCAAAACAAAACAAAAGAGAAAAAAAAGCACCTCCCTCCCTCCCTCCGAGCTGGGTACTCCCTGGTGTCTTCTCTTGTCTGCAAGGGTTTCTGTCCTGCCCCCTTGTAGTAGTGTTATGTAGAGGAGCAGGCTGTTTCCCCTTCAGAATGTGTAGGAAGTTGTACTACTCGGGTACCCCCTTAAGGAAATGCAGGAAGTTGTATGACTCAGGTGCCTGTAAAGGTAGGGTGCACTCCAGGGTGGGTGGGTTGAGGGGTGGGGGTGGCAGCTACATTGCCCCCTGTTCCCACAAAAAACAATCAGGCAACCATACTAAAATCCCCTGTTTCTATACACACACACACACACACACACACACACACACACACACCCTAGAACAAACACCAGTGTAAACAGGTAAAATGAAAGCACTTTGTGTTGCAGTTATGTCCTTTACCAATGTAAACAGGTAACATGAAAGCACTTTGTGTTGCAGTTATGTCCTTCACCAATGTAAACAGGTACAGTGAAAGCACTTTGTGTTGCAGTTATGTCCTTCACCAATGTAAACAGGTAAGAATGAAAGCACTTTGTGTTGCAGTTACTTGCCTTCCCTGAAGATAGCAGCCACCTCTTCACTCCCTGCTGTTCCTTCCCTGGAATGCCTACTTCTGGAATTCCTGGCTTTGTTATCCTGGCTTTCTGATTGACTGGGACTGCTTTGCAATGGCTGCTGATATTCACAGTCCCTAAGCAGATATGTGACAGTCTCAAATCACAGTTCCGGTGCAGCCAGAAATGATTAAATAATTGCCCCAATACCCCATAGTCCATTAGCCCTGGTAGTGTACTTGCTGTTGTTGCTCATATTAGCTAAGCTGCTCAGTCCATTTTCCTGTCGTTGCTGCCAATATTTAAGGATGCCTTGCAGCAGCAGACAGGCTGTCGTTATTGGAGTCCCAAAAGAACTGGTGCAGCCAGGAGCAGTATTTATTTATTTATTTTAAAAACTTCTTTTCCCTTCTTAAACATTTTCCAATTTCCCCCCAACATACATATTGGACTTATAATATTTAATTTTAACATCTCTTTTCGGCTATGCCTCGTGCCACATTACACCCCTAGAGGGCGATTAACAGACCATTAACATAACCCCCAATCATGCCTTATTGCTTAATTGACACAGAAGAGGGAGGTCATTCAGAAAAATTGAGAAAAGAATTGGGCTCAAGGCTGACCCTTGGGGGATGCCTGAGCTGATAAGGAGTGGGGTGGGGGGAGGGGAGTCTCCAATATGAACAGCTTGCAACCTTCCCTTTTTATTTATTTTTATTTATGACTTTGGTAACCAGATAGGTGCACTGATCCCAGGGACCGTTTTCAGGCACGACTCGGGCCACATACAGAGGCACAGAGTTAAACACAAACAACAATGCATAGAACAGTAGACAGTCTGACAAATAGTAAAAGGTTACAATAGTACAAGATACAAGGTAGCAAAATACATAAATCCACATGATACGAGGTGATATAGTACACAAATCCAATGTGCATATACATAAAGAAAAGATATATATATATATATATATACTGTATATACATGAAGTTGATATACAGCAAGTTGCATGGGAGATAATTGATGTTCCTCAGGAGTAGCATGAAAAGGATAAAGTGGGGCTAGTAGATGGGAGGGAGGGAGGGAAGGGGTGCGAGGAGGAGCAGGAACTGGGGATTCGAAGGGTAGCTCAAGGTAGGAGCGGAAACCTCAACTGAAGAAACAGAGTCCTTCTGCTTTAAACTTGTCCACAAAAATGGGATGGGATACAGTGTCCAAAGCTTTGGCTAAGTTTACAAAAATAGCTGACAAGGCCCTGATCCATAGCAGAAAGGATAGCATCAGTGAGCTAGAGGAGAGAGGTGGCAGGGGAATGAGACTTCTTAAAGCCAGACTAGAAAGAAGTGAAGAAGGATGTTGAGTGAAGAAAATGGGAGAGTTGGGAAAGAACAAGGTGTTCCTGGAACTTAGCTAAAGTGAGAAGAACAGAGATAGGTCGGAAGTTACTAGGGGAAGAGGGATCATCCCCCTTGAGAAGGGGAATGGCAGTAGCCAACTTCCAAGAGTCAGTGACACAGGGTAGGGAGAAAGAGAGGTTAAGGAGGTAGGTAATAGAAAGGGCAGTGGTATTTGCAGAAAGAAATAGGAGTCTAGGGTCAAGCCCGTCAGGACTCCCACCCTTGTGAGGATTCAGAGCCAAAGGAGGCTTAAGAGCAACAGCAGGGGTAATGGGTGACAAAGAAAAAAGAGAGGAGGAAGACAATGGGAGAGTTTGAGGGATAGAGAAAGAGTGAGAGGAGGAGGAGGAGAGGAGTGAACGGGATGAAGAAGGAACTAAAAGAAGAGGCAACTGCGGAATGATCAAAGATGGTAGTATTGCTGATTTTAAGAACTGGTAGATGGGATTGGGTTGGAGGAGAGAAAAGTGAATGAATAACCTTCCAGAACTCTCTCCAGAATGCCTCCCTTTTCTTCTTCATCACCTTGGCCACTTCCTTAGAAAAGCATAATGGTCTTTATTTAATTCTGCTTTTTCTTAGTTCCTTCATGCACAGGATGATTGCCTTAATTATGCACTCCCTTATTGTTCCCCACTGTGCCTATACCCCTCCTTGGCACCCCCCCCCATGAGGCAGTTTCCCACGTCTTTAAAATCTGCCGTCCTAAAACCCAGGACCCTCTTCCTCATGTGGTTTGCTACTGCACCCGTCTATGTTAAACCATACTGTACGGTGATCACTGGTACCTAGGAAACTGCTCACATAGAACATAGAATTTGACAGCAGATAAGGGCTGCTTGGCCCACCTAGTCTTTCCATTTTCCCTACCTACTGTAACACCACAGACCCTACTTGATCTCTGGCTTTACCCCCCCCCCCACCACTAAGGTTCCTTTACGCCTGACTCATGAGTTCTTGAATCCCATTACCATTTTTGGCCCCACCACCTCCACTTGGATGCTGTTCTAGGCATCCACCACTCTTTTTGTGAAGAAGTACTTCCTCACATCTCCCGAGTCTACCTCCTCCAGCTTCTTAGTATGACCCCTTGTCCTTGAGCATCTTTTTTTCTGAAAAATGCTTCCCTCTATCTTGAACCTTATTTATGCCCATAAAGTATTTGAAAGTCTCTATCATATCCCCCCCCCCCCACAGGGTGTACATATCGTGGTCCTTTAGTCTCTCCTCATAGGAATGTGATGCAGACCCTGCACCATTTTAGTTGCCCTCCTCTTGATCACCTCTACTCTGTCTATGTCTTTCCAGTGATGTGGGCTCCGGAACTGGACACAGTATTCCAGGTGAGGTCTCGCTAGTGATTAATGCAGCGGTAACACTATCTCTCTCTTTCTTTCTGCTGGTGATACTCCTCCCTATGCACACCAGCATTCCACTAGCTCTCCCCACTCCCTTGTCACACTGTCTGGCCACCTTTAGGTCATCAGATATGATTACCCCAGGATCTCTTTCCTGTTTGGTGGTCATTAACACCACTCCTCCTATTTTGTACTCTGCCCCTGGGTTTCTGTGCCCCAAATGCATGATTTTGCACTTCTTCGCATTAATACTTAGCTGCCACACCTTTGAACACTCCTCTAGCTTTCTTAAATCTCAATTCATTTTTCCACCTCCTGGAGTGCCAACCCTATTGCAGCTTTTAGTGTCATCTGCAAACAGGCATACCTTCCCTTCTAGCCCCTCTGCAATGTTGCTAGTAAAGACATTAAAGAGGACCGGTCCCAATACTGATCCCTGAGACACCCCACTGGTCACCTTCCCTTCCTCGGAGTGAACTCCATTAACCACCACCCTCTGTTTCCTGTCCCTTAACCAATTCCTTACCCAGTTTGCCACCTTTGGACCCACTCCTAGGCTGCCCAGCTTGTTTACGAGTCTCCTATGTGGAACCATGTTGAAGGCCTTACTGAAATCTAGGTAGGCCTCATCCAGTCCTCCACCCTAATCTAATTCCCTGATCACCCAGTCAAAGAAATCTATCAGATTTGTTTGACATGTCCTCCCCCCAGTGAATCCATGCTTCCTTGGATCTAGTAAGCCACTGGATTCAAGCTATTCCACTATCCTTTCCTTCAGTAGTGACTCCATTAATTTCCCCACCATCAAAATCAGGCTGACTGGCCTGTAATTCCCAGCCTCCTACTTGCTACCACTTCTGTAAAGTGGGACTACATCTACCCTCCTCCAGTCCTCCAGAACCACTCCCATTTCCAGTGAGTGGTTGAACAGGGCTATCAGTGGTGCAGCCAGCATCTCTCTGAGCTCCCTCAATATCCTTCGATGCACCCCATCTGGTCCCATTGCCTTGTCCACTTTCAGACTTGCAAGTTCCTTCAGGACTCTCTTCTCTGTAAATGGACTAGCGTCCACCTCCTTTTCTTCGATACTCCTGGCATTTACCTGTGGTCCCTTGCCTTCCCCTTCCTCTGTGAACACTGAACAGAAGTATTTGTTCAGGATGTCCTCTTTTTCCTGGTCCCCCTCCATGCACTCCCCCCCCCCTTTCCTAAGCCTCACTATCCCTCCCCTGGTCTATCTTGTCCCCCTTTTTTTACTGCCAGTGCTATTTTCTTCTCCATTTGTCCCTTTGCACTCCTAATTACTTTCCCTGCCTCATTCTGTTTCTCCTGATACACCTCCCTATGCTCCTCTCTCTCTGCCTCTTTATACCTCCTAAATGCTAACTTTTTTTCTCTTACCTTCCCGGCCACCTCTTTTGAGTACCATAGCAGTCTCTTTTTCGGTATGCCCCCCCTGACAGCAACACCAACACAGCGACCTATGTCGCTGTCGACAAAATTGACAGTTTTCCAACAGGTTGCTGTGTTGGTGTGACTGAGACAGGAGTACACTGTCTCCTGGTCCTGCACCCCTCTCCCCGAATCAACTCCAACTCAGAGTTGAGAATCTTTAGTATGGGGGGTGTGGGGGTGAAGCCCCCCGATAAAAAAACAAGACCGGGAGACATTCAGGATTTATATCTACTGCAACTTATGGTTGACATAAATCCCATCGATGTGATGCCGGTCGACAAAAGTGTTGTTGAACTGGCATCGTAGATCCCTCTTTTTCCTCTACTTTTGCTTACTTGCCTCATGCAGAGGTTTGTTGCCTTCTCTATCCCCCCTTTTAGTTTCATCCACTGTTCCTCCACTCCACCCAAGTCCCAGGACCAGGGCATCCCTGAGGCATTTCCCCAATTTTTTAAAATCAGCCCTCCTGAAGTCCAGGATCCTTGCCTTTGTGTGGTTTGATTCTGTCACAGTACTTATATTGAACCACACTGTACGGTGAGCACTGGTCCCCAGGTGGCCACCCTTTGTGACGTCTGCAACACTGTCCCATTGGTGAGTACAAGGTCCAGTATTGCCCCTAACAAGTGGGCTGTTTCACTAGTTGCCTGAGGAATGCCCCCTGCAGGGAGTCCAGGATGTCCCTGCTTCTAGCTGAAGCTGCAGCTGGGATGTTTCAATCTACATCCGGCAGATTGAAGTCCCCCACCAATAGCACCTCCCCCTTGCTTGCCATCTTTTGGATGGCTTCCACCAGTACCTTATCCCACTCCTCCCTTCTCCCATGCTGGAGGTCTGTAGATCATGCCAGTGTGAATAGAGACTCCCTTCCCTGTTTCTAGGGTGACCTGCAGTACCTCTGCTCCTCTCTGTACTCCCTGTATCTCAATTGCTTTTATGCTATCCCTCACATAAAGAGTCACTCCTCCCCTTTCTCCCCCCCCACCCCGTCCTTCCTGAACAGAGTATAGCTTGGTATGGCTATATCCCAGTCATAGTTCTCATTGCACCATGACTCAGTAATGGTGACAATGTCCAGGTCAGCCTCTGCCATGAAGGCCTCTAGGTTCAGGATTTTATTTCCCAGACTTCAAGCATTTGCACACATGACGTTCCAGATTTCTGCTGCCACCCTGACTGTCGACCACCACCTTTCCTCTTTTTCCTTCTCTCCTTACCCCCCCGCTCTCATTCCCATCTCTCTTCATCTGCAATGCTGTCCCTGTTTGTAAGCACCATGTCCAGCACTGCCCTGCCCCTAGTGGGTTCTTTGCTAGTTGCCTTAGAAAGGCCCTTGTAGGGAGGCAAGGATGGCTCTTCTTCTTGCTGAAGCCAGCTTTGGAAGACTCCACTCCAAGTCTGGCAAATTGAAGTCACCAACTACTTACCATTTTGATGATGGCTTCCCCAGGTGCCTTATCCAACTCCTCTCCCTGTGCTGGAGGTCTATACACTATCCCAGTATGGATAGCGGCCCCATATCCTGTCACCAGGATGACACACAGCATCTCCAGCCCTTCTTTTTTTCTCCGGGTGACCCTGTACCTCTATGGCCTTGATTCCCTCCCTTACATATAGTGTAACCCTCTTCTTCCCTCCTCCCTGACCCATCTCTCCTGAACAGAGAGTAGCCAGTTATGGCCATGTCCCAGTCATGGTGCTCTGTGCACCATGACTCCATTATGGCCCCCAAATTCAGGCTAGCCTCTGCCACGTTGGTCTCCAGCTTTGGAATTTTATTCTACAGACTCCTTGCATTGGCGCACACTCCATACCTTACTCCCTCCCTGCCTGCATCCCTTCCCACTTCCTACCTGCACTGTACCCTGAAGCTCCACCTGACCTACCTCTTCCCTTTTTACCTTGTCCATTCCTTGTCTTCTTTACTCCTTCATTCTTACTGACCTGATTTATAACCCTTCTTCCCTCCTCATCCTCCTTGACACCCTCCGCACCTTCCCCTCTTCCACCCGATTTCTTACCCCTCCCCATAACTCTCTAGCCATTCATTTGTGGCTCCTTGCACTTTGCTCCTTATACTATTGCCTGATCATAAAACATTGTACATTCTCACTTGTGCTTATTGTATGTATCGTATACATTTGCAATATGCTTGTACTTTATTTTACATACTTCCAGTGATCCAGACTGTCTTGTGAACTACAGACCAGTCTCTAACCTACCCTTTTTGGGTAAGGTTATTGAGAAAGAAGTTGCATAGCAGCTCAAGAACTTTCTTACTACCCATGAGGTCTACGATTCTCTCCAGTCTGGTTTCAGGAAGAGGCACAGTACTGAGACAGCATTAGTTCGGGTGATGAATGATCTCCTAATAACGAGGGATCAGAGGACTCGTTCGATCTTGATCCTCCTTGATCTCTCTGCAGGATTTGACACCATGGATCATGGGGTGTTGTTGGAATGCCTGCGGTTAATCTGTGGACTGTCGAGGATGGTCCTCAGATGGTTCCATTCTTTTCTCAGGGGCAGGTCTTAGAGGGTGGTGTCTGGAATTTTTTCCTCTGTCCCCTTTGCCCCACCTTGTGGGGTTCCGCAGGGTTCCGTACTGTCCCCCATATTGTTCACGGTGTATATGCTGCCGTTGGGAGACATCATAAGGTGGTATGGGCTGAGTTTTCACTGCTATGCAGATGACACTCAGCTCTACATGTCCTTTGAACCCGAACACAGTAGTGCTATCTCAGTATTTAACAACTGCCTCGCCGAGATTCAGGACTGGATGAGTGCTAACTGGTTGATACTAAATCCGGATAAGATTGAGGTGTTGGTGGTGGACCCTGGTCACCGGGTAGAGAAGTTGACTCCTGGGCAACCGTCCGGCCTGGTACTGGGGGTTGACCAGCTGAGACCTTCTGAGAAGGTGCAGAATCTGGGGGTTGTGCTTGACAATGAACTGACACTTAAAGCACAGGTGTCAGCAGTTGTCCAGTCCTCATTCTTCCATCTGAGGAACATCGCCCGGATAAAGCACCTTGTTCCGCCCGAAGACCTTTCTGTGTTGGTTCACACCTTTGTGTCCTCTCGTCTTGACTACTGCAATGCTCTATACCTAGGGTTACTGGGGGTGGATCTCCATTGCCTGCAGTTGGTGCAGAATGCAGCAGCCAGGTTGTTGACAGGGCAGTCAAGATCTTGCCATATCACGCCTGTGCTGCGCAAACTGCGTTGGCTGCTGGTGCGATGGAGGATCATCTTCAAGGTCGCGTTGCTGACCTAAAAGACCCTACATGGACAGGGAGCGGGTTACTTGCAAGACCTCTTGTGACCTTACCGCCCTCTCCACTCCACTGATGAGGGATTGCTAGAGGTTCCCAGGGTCCATTTACAGACATCAGGTGCTAGGGCTTTTGCTTTTGTAGCCCCGACCCTGTGGAACTCTCTGCCTCATCGGATTAGAGACTGCCTATCCACTGAGATGTTTAAATCCTCCTTGAAAACGTATTTATTCGGTCTAGCATTTGGGGAGGATATTTAGCCATATGTATGCTGTCTTTTAATTCCTTGTGTTTTAACAGTTGGTTGTTTTAAATTGTAAACGCACTTTGATTTAAGAAAAGCGCGTTAGAAATAAAGTATGATTTGATTTGATGATATTTTGAAAAACATCCTGTATTTTTTGTACCTATTGCTATGCAGTCACCTCTGTATTTTCGTTGCATTTTCTCCACTTCCCCTTCCCTGGGTCGCACCTAGAAATGAGCTCCGGTTCAGTGTGCCTTTCCCGATTACCAAAATTTTAAATAAATAAATAAATATAACCTCCTTTTCCTCTGCCTTGTCCCTACCACTGTCTTCTTGCATCCCTACTCTTAGGGACTTTACTAATCCCCTCAGGCCCTTCCTCCTTAATGCTATGAGGAGTGCCTCAAGGCACTGAACATGTACTCACTAGAGACCAGAAGGGAGAGGGGTGCTATGAAAGAGACCTTCAAGTCCCTGAAAGGAATAAACAAGGTAGACTGCAGGGAATTAGCATGAGTAACAGCTTGAGATCATTAGGGAATGAGTGGAAACTGACAGGAGGGAGGTTCAGAAGGGACATGAGGAAGTATTATTTTACAGAAATGGTCGTGGAGCCATGGAACAGTTTACCAGCCAAGGTGGTGGGTGCTAAAACCATGAATGGTTTTATGCATGGCTGGGACAGAGTGAAGGGTAAAGTGGTTGCTCGGGATGACAGAAACTGGAAGGGGAATAGGGGGTGTATGGTGAGGGCTGGGACCCTGGATGGACAACAGGTCTTGGGGTTACAGTACCATGAGCAGACTGGATGGACCACTGGTCTTTATCTGCCATCATTATCCATGTTACTATGTTTCTACATCACCTGGGGAGAACAATTGTTGCCACCCTTGGTTTTACAGTCTCCCCCCTGGCTACTTTAAATGCTAATCCAAGTAGCACTTACACTTCACACTAAGGACTGTGGTCACCTGCCTGGGAGGATGCAGGCCGTCTTTCTGATAGAGGCCCATATCCTTCCATGTTGGCCCCGGTCCCTAATGTAGCTGAACCCCTCCATTGCTAAATGCCATGGTGGTGAGTACCCCTTTCTGTCCCCAGCCGTACACAGGAAGCACCTCAGCAAAACCCACTGTGCATGCCACCTGCTTAAGGCCTCTCCCTAGTTCTCTGAAATTACCTGTACTACCCCTACCCTGTCCCTTGCCAAGTCATTTTTCCTCAAGTGGACAAAGGCATCTAACTCCCTCCCAGCTACTGACAGCCTAGGGATCCTCTGGATACACTCTCCATCCGTCCGAGCTAAAGCATCTTTGAGGTACTTCACTCCCCTCTGCCTTCCTTCCCCTACTCCCAAGTCTATCCCCTTAACAGTAGAGCCCCCACTCCACCAGCAGCTGCTTTCTTCTTGGGTGGCGTCCTCTTCCTCCCTCACTTCCTCCCTTCTCACTGCTATTGGTATCTGCTCTCAGCTGCCCCATCCCGCCAGTGTGGCAAAGGAATTCTGCAGTGGTATAGGCCGAGGGGTATGCACCCTTCCCACCCCACCCTCCTGGAGCCCAGAAAGGTCCACACTGTCCCTTTCTAGGCATCCCCTAGGGGAGTGGTGGTAGTCTTGGGAGCCCCTGGGTGGGGCAAAGGTCCTCTGCACCCCTGCCAGTAAAGCCCAGAGTCCAAAAGGTGACCATGAATTCTATCTGCAACACAAGAAACAGACAGACCATGTTGCACAAACAAAAATTGGCACTTGGGAAACAGAAAGAAGCATCTGGATGCATGAGGTACTGTAGATGGACTTAAATGACCAGCAACTGGGTTATTTTGTGTGGACTACAAGACCGGATGGGGTTAGAGTTAGAAAAGAAGTGGAGAAGTAAAAAAAGCCTTGCAAACTCACCCCTGGTCAAACAAGCATTTGTCAATGCCAAATGTTTCCTTGCATAGTGTATGTGGTAGTTCATCCTGCATCTCTTTGAGCTGAGTACTGTAGGTCAAAGAAAGCATAATTTAGAGCAGTACCCAGACTGTCATCAAAAATTTTGGAAGAGATGGGAAATCCCGTCGGCAGTTCTCTGTCCTACCTCATTTCAAAAAAAATCTTCTCTTCTTGAAAAGAGTGGGGGAATATCCCTGGTGCCCTGGCCAAATTTCCCCCATTCACTAAAATACCACCAACAGCTTAATCCGTTTCAAAGTCAGTTAGCTTTCATCTGTATCCCCCTTCCCCAGGTCATGCCTGAAAATAGGCAGAATTTGTCTAGTGCACTTATCTGGTCAACAAAAACTAAATAAATCATTTTGCCTTAGTTAGAGAAGCATTACTAGTGGACTGAGCCATTAGAACAGAGGAATGTAATCGAATTGTTCAGTCTGAAACAAAAGCATTTGACAAAGCTTGACAAAGACTTGTTTTATATTCATCTACTGGCGTGTCTGTTTGATCTGTACCCATTCCTAAGAGTTGAGATGGAGTGTGGCTGAAAGAGGGGAAGCAGGCTCCTGCTAAAGAATCGGTTTCTTGCGCATGCGCGAGGAAACGTAAAAATAATACACCCTCATATGTAAGATGCAACACTGTGGTTCTAGTGGGTCCTTAAATTGTGTGATCCCATTTCCACACAAAATTAATTTGTCAGCATAAACAGAATTTTTCTTTTCTTTTTTTCTTTATTGTGCATAAGGAAATACAGAAATAAGCAGTTACACTTCATAGGTTACAGTCTTTCAATAAATGCTTTGTACTACCTGAAGCCTTACTACTTTTTTCCTTGGTTTTTCTTTTCTTTTTCTCACTGCTGTTCATCGTTGCATTCTTTACATCATTAAAGATATTGTTTATTATTAATAATTCTTAATTAAACAAACTGTGTAACCATAACTGGTTACTTGTAACTACAGTACTTTTATAATTCTGTCCTGGGGATGTCCACCCCCTCTCTTTTGAGTGTGTTCGTATTTGATTTATGGTGGCCAGTTAGGCTCCTCTCCTGTGTTGCCTTATTTTGTGTCCCTTCAGATGCAGCATAAACAGAAATTTAAACAATGGGATAAATAGAATGTGTCCACTGGGGAACGTGATATGATTTTTATTTTATCTCATGAACATCAAAATGGCTAGTATGCTATGGTAATATGAGCAATTGAGACAGACAAGTCAGTTTTATTGCATAACTCCTCAGCACAAGATATATCCTGCCACATTTTTTCTACAATATATGCTGTGCTTGTTCATCTAATATTCAACTTTCTTGTCTCTTTCTAGGATTTTAGTTATATCTTCAGGCTGTTGAGTGTCTAATAAAACTGCTCTGACTCATGTGTCCTCAGTCATGTATCTTTTAATTGAAATAACAAACAGCAAGATGAAGTCAAACAGGCAATTTGTGTAGTGTACCTTTTCCAGTAATAATTATAATTAATAATAATTCTCAATAACAATAATGGCTCATCATTGATTATTCACCAGCTGATGTATAAGCCTACATTATGTATTGCTCTGGGGAAAGTAATCATAATATAATAAGACCATAAAGCACACATTAATATTGTTAATGGATAAACAGCATTCAAATAAACTAGAGGTCTAGTTCCGTGGCTCAGTACCCTGGTGATCCAATTAGTTCTTAGAAGCAGTGAGTTGAATTCCAGTTTTTATGTTTGCTTGTGCATGCGCAAGAAACATTATGTGACAGCTTAGAAGAGAAGCAGGTTAGGGAGGTGCGGCAGTGTGGCATCCAACAGCAGCATTGCATTTGGGGGCCTGGCCTTGGTGCACCAATGGAGGCACAGTGTGCTTATGACACTGGCTTCCAGAAGGTACACCAAGTTCTAACGTTTTTGCCGCAGCAATCATGGGCCACCTTGTCACTGCAGCCTCAGCGATTGCTGCAATGAAGGAGCGTCCCATCATAGCTGGGTGGAACATTGCTGGTGTGATATTGTTTATGAACATGGCAGCGCATTGCTGCCGTGTTCACAAACAATATCAAAGAGCCAAGGGGGTGCCCAATCCCCCTCGGCAGCATGTGACCCTCCCACAGAAGTGTGTTTTGCCGACAGGGCCCCAATCCCTCGGCATCCATCCCCGGTGTTGACTTGCCAGCGTGGGAGCCCACTCCCCATCAGCAGTAGCGTCCCACTCACTGTGTGATGTGCTGACGGGGAAGCCCACTCCCCGTCGGCATCAGCCCCCCTCAAAGAGTAACGTGAGAGACCGAGGGGGTGCCCAATCCCCTTCGGCTCTTGCGCCCATCCCGCTTTTGTACCAATGGGGGTGCCCAATCCCCCATCGGCTACAACCCCCCAAAAAAAACAATGTTCAGGTGGCACTCTGGGAGCCCACCCCAGTGTGCCCAATTCCCCTGCAAAGGGAAAACCATCCGGTGATGATTTTTTTTTTTTTTTTTTACAACCTGTAAAACAAAACGGTCCCTCGCAGTCTCCCTGGCCCATCCCTCCACAACCCGCACCCACCCACTGTGCACACTGCCTCCCCACACACCCCCCTCACTCCATACTTACCGCCGGAGTCTGGCGCGACGATCTTCGGTGGACCGGGAACATGTCTGCATTCTTCAAAGCCGACCACGAACTGAGAAAATGCCAGTAAGCTGTATAAAGGGATAGATAGGGTTTTTTCAACTTTTTAGCATATCTCAGGCATTTTTTGGAATTTTGGCACCAAATTTTCACCATGGGGTTTTTGGGACCCCTCTTCATGAATTCAGTCACTGTCATTGCGTTAATCGGTCCTGAAAGGTGATTTCCCGGTCACTGCGTGGAATCACCTTTCGGGACCGATTAACGAAATGACAGTGCCAGTGTTCATGAGTTGGGCTCTCAAAAAGTGTATGTTGCAAATTGGTGGAAAAAATTCAAGAAATTACTATTTTACAAATGTGCGTTGCGCAGTTGCTACGCGCGCTCATAACTTCGCGAATTTGCAATATTTTCAGTCCAGATTTTCAACATTGCCATTTTTCTGCACCTCCTTATGAACAGTACAGCTGTAATTTTTCACATCCTGGGCGAAATGTGTTCTCTCACTTGGGGCACAGAATAGCGCGGTTGCTGTGCGAAATCAGTGTTCGGGATGCATGAAGAAAATCACAGTGACACCGTTCATTAGCAGACATCCTAAAATGCCTATGTTGAAAATTTGGTGACAAAAGTCTATAAAATGACTGTGTTACGAGCGTCCATTGCACAGTGTACATGCACGCTCGTAACTTCGCACATTTACAATATTTTCACTCCAGATTTTCAACATTGCCATTTTCCTGCACCTCCTTATGAACAGTCCAGCTGTCATTTTTCACATCCTGCCCGAAATGTGTGTTTGCACTTCCGGCACAGAATAGCGCGGTCGCTGTGGGAAATCAGTGTTTGGGACACAGTACAAAACTCACAGTGACACTGTTCATTAGCAGAGGCACAAAAATGCCTATATTGAAAATTTGGTGATGAAAGTCCATTAAATGACTGTGTTACGAGCGTCCGTTGCACAGTTTCCACGCATGCTCTTAACGTCGCACATTTATAATATGTTCACTCCAGATTTTCAACATTGCCATTTTTCCGGCCCTCCTTATGAATAGCACAGCTGTCATTTTTGACATCCTGGCCGAAATGTATTTTTGCACCTGCAGTGCAGAGCAGCACGGTTGCTGTAGGAAATCAGTGTTGGGGCCACATTAACAAAAGCACAGTGACACTGTTCATTACCACAGGCCGTTAAATGCCTATGTTGAAAATTTGGTGATCAAACTCCATAAAATGACTGTTACAAGAGTGCGTAGCACTGTTTCCAGTCATGCTCATAACTTCGCACATTTGTAATATGTTCACTCCAGCTTTTCAACATTGCCATTTTTCTGCACCTTCTTATGAACAGTACAACTGTCATTTTTCACATCCTGGCCAAAATGTGTTTTTCCACTTCTGATGCAGAATAGCATTCTTGCTGTGGGAAATCAGTGTTCAGGACACATCAAGAAAATCACAGTGACACTGTTCATAAGCAGAGGTCCTACAATACCTATTTTTAAACTTTCGTGACGAACTTCCATAAAATTACTGTGTAATGTGCATGCATTGCGCAGTTTCCACATACTGTATGCTCGCACGTGTGATCACTTTTTATATTCTCAGTACAGCTGTTCAACATTGCCATCTCTTCACACCTCCCTCTGGATGGTACAGTTGTCATTCTTCACATCCTGCCCAGTCTGTGATTTTGTTCATGTGGCGCAGAATGGCACATGGCATACCTGTCATGGCCGATGACCCAAACACTTACCCCAATGCCTGTCCATCTCTACAGGATGGAGGTGGGGTTGGCATGAACTTCAATACTTCACTGCCATTCCTATCCTACATCTGTCTAACTCCTGCATGCGCAATGCTAATACCAGCAAGCAAACATTTGGCATTGACAAATGCTTGTTTTTGTTTGTTTTTATTCATTTCTAAACTAGTAAATTACACACTGGGACTGTTGCCTTATTTACAAAGGGGTCCCGAAAAATATGGGTAGTGGTGATCAGCAGGTACAATGTGGTTGTTATTTCCACAGGTCCCAACAATCCACCCAGCTAAATCCTACCTGCACTCACTGGTCATTGTACTATTTTATTTTAGCCTCTACACTCCACAACACCAAATACTGTGATCCTAACTTGCTAGGCAGGAGGAGGATCCCTACTTACTGTAGAACAGTTTTCCACTAGAGCAAGAAGCCCTACTCCAAACTCTCCTAGACTGCAGAACAAAAGACAGCGTCCAAGCTAAACTTGATTTTTACATGGGTTTAACGTAAAAATTGTAACTGCCACTAAGAAGTGTGTGGGGGAAGGGGTAGCCCACACAGGTATTTTGGGCTAATGCTGCCTCTACAGACAACAGTATTAATGATGCTATTAAGAGGAGAAAGTGGAGAGTGTCTCAACACTGACCTGCTAGCACACATCAATCAGGTGGAAAGTTGCCAGGGCAAGTTATCAACAGCTTTTAAGCTAGCAGTCTGTATCATATGAGAGACAGTATAAAAGTGTTTGACAATCCCATCTGGCTCGGTGGTGCTGAGGGTTGAGGCACTGGACCCCACACCTCTAGACACGCTGGCAACCCATGTTTGGGAATGAGCACGGTCTTCATCTCTGGGGTGGGGAAAACCTGCAGCTGGTGCATGCCTGACCCCTAGCACAGGCTGGGGCTCGGCGACACTGTGCCACAACAACTTGGGGTGGGCGTGTGGCAGACACTTGACATGGGCATGCATAGGAGCATGCACAACCCCAACGCAGACATCATTGCATGCCATGTGCCCGCAAGGGGAACACAGAAAAACAGGACAAGTGCAGTGCATCACCATCGCAGACATCATTGCATGCCATGTGCCCACAAAGGGGAACACAGAAAAACAGGATAAGTGCAGTGCATCAGGATGAAGGAGGATGCCTCACAGGCCCCGATCCTGACTAGCCACAGTGCTGGCCATACTGGATGCAGTCTCCTGTGGGGGTTGGGGAACACTGCCGGCCCCTCCAGGGGGGCAAGCCCTAGAGGTAAGTGCCAGCGCTGGATGGTGGATGCTGGGGAATGGGGCTGGGGGCACTCTCCAGATGGGGGACTGTACTGAGGAGCAAAAAAAAGTAATAACAAAAACAAGTGTTTGACAAGAAGATGGGGGAAGGGAGGAGGAGGTTGAAGCACATAAGCTAAAAAAGGGCATAAACATAATTTGAAGGCTTTTCAAATGCTACCTCTCCAAGGTACAGACTCATGTTTGTCTACTGCATGCTCCAATTTGAATATGCAAACAGTAAAGAGTCAATATAAGACACAGAATGGTAGGCTTGTTATTTGGTCATATCCTGATATGGTCACATCAATTAGGTTTACAAGCTCCAAAGGTCAAAATAAATGTATAATCTTTGAACCCTGTTTTAATTATTACTCGGTGATCAAAGAAGTTTCTCTGTGAGCTAATAAATCATTTTCACCTAGGTGGACGTTTTCCATCAAGGTCAAGTAGTGAAAGGTTTAGACTTCTAACAGACCTATTGGAAGTACACCTTAACCTTCTGTCACTGAAATGAGGAACATGGACACTCAGAATGAGGGACACTGATTCTCATAATGAGGGACACATCCTCAGACATGGAATTACAAGCTCAGAACACTGTGGAAACCATTACCTTTATTTGTACAAAGTTCATTTCAACGGCTGCATGGGCAGAGACCTGCAGGTGTTTTGGGATGACTAGGAAAGAGAGAAAGAGGGGACTGACAGGACACAATAACTGTTTCTTTCCACTGAGTGCTTCAGAGTGGACATTACTTAAAACTCTCCACCATTCTCTGGCTTTATTGCAGTGGTCTGTTTGTGTCTACCTTCTCCTTTACCAGCCATGCTCTCTCTCACACACACACACACACACACACACACACACACACCCCGTTTGGACAGGCAGTGACTTTAGGGTTACAAAATAACTTGTAACTTTTAAACAAAGTAACTTAAGGACCTCATTTATGGCATGAGGCTGATTGGGGACATGCTGATCCAAAGTCTGAATTTACAGATGCTAGAAATGTTGGCTGGACTCTCTCTTTAAGAGGTTTTGTGGAATTCCTGCTCTAATTGAAGCAAGCAGACTCCTGTGTTCATTTGAGCCGAGTAATACCTCATAAATAGGTCACTTAGTCAGCCTTTCTGAGCAAGGAATCTCCTAAAAAGATTTTCACTGGTTTTTTTTTCACTTTATCTTTTCATTGAAATTTGAGTATATAAGAAAGCACACATCTTATACAACAGAAGAATATCCTCCATATACGGTATACAATATCACTTAAACACAGTATTTAGAATAAACATATTGGAGAAGCCATATATACACATATTTATAATAAAACACAAACCTAGACAGGTTCTAAGTGGAGAGCAGTAGGGTTACAATCAGTAGGGTATTATGGAATCAGAAATGGCAAACATGTATGAAATAAATGCTATGGCAGACTATGGCAAGGCATTCAGTAAATTGCAAAAAGTGATAAATGTGGTAATATGAACAATGTTCAGCAATGGAGAGGCGAAGATAAGAAAAAAGTGTGCAAGGAAAGAAAGAAAGAAGAAAGAGAGAAAAAAGCAAGGTTCACTTTTTTTTTTAACCTCTTAAGACATTATCTAATTAGCACTGTCTCAGACATGGTTCACTATAGCAGAAGACATTTGTTTCTTTGATCCCTGAGACATTTAAAGAACTGTTATGTTTTGTTACTAAGAGACATGCAGAAAAGTGAATATAAAAACCCAAACTGTTGTTGTCACCCTTGTGTTCAGAGAATTTGGATGTGGTGTGGGGCAGGAGAAAGGAAAGGGGTGGTAGTGGGTGCTGTAATGAAGGGGAACCAAAAGTGTTTCTGCTTGTGGCACTGTAACATCTGAAACTGGCCTTGATCTGAAGGCTTGAGCTGAGTGGAGGCACAGCATTGAAGTGACACTATCAGCTTCCACTCAGGTGATGTTACTGTGTTCCAGAATGGATCAGTAATTAGAAACAAGCATTTGTTTTTGAATGTCGCATATTTGTCATGTACTAGTTGTTAGTGTTGTTATTTTATTCACCCAGGATCCTGCAAGGGTGAAGCAGAAGACCCAGAACATCGGATCAAATCCAACTACACACCACATCTACTGAAAGTAAATCAGAGGGGCATATTAGTGGTTAGAACACTAGTTTAGAGACTGAAAGACTGCAGGTTTGAACCCCACTAGAAGCAAACATTTACTGTGTGATCAAGTCATGTAAGTTTTCTGTGCTGCGGGCTACCCAGCTATAGAAAGGGGTATTAGCAGGATCTCACTGGAAACATGATGCTGCATCTCAGCTGGGCTATCCTGGGTAAATAAATTATAATGAAGGACCAAATGGAAAACAAGATGCTGCATCTCAGCTGGGATATCCTGGGTAAAAAAAATATAATGCAGGAATCCACGGGAAATGAGATGTAGCATTTCTGCTGGACTCTCCTGGATAAATAAACTTTAATGCAGGACACCACCTGCAATGAGATTCTGCATCTGAGCTGGGCTATCCTGGGTAAATAAATTGTAATGCAGGACCCCACCATAAATGAGATGATGCATCTCAGTTGGGCTATCCCAGGTAAATAAATTGTAATGCAGGAACCCACTGTAAACAAGGTATTGCAACTCAGCAGGGCTATCCTGGATAAATACATTTTAATGCAGGACCCCACCGGAAATGAGATTCTGCATCTGAGCTGGGCTATCCTGGGCAAATAAATTATAATGTAGGACTCCATGGAAAATGAGATGCTACATCTCAACTGGGCTGTCTTGGGTAAATGAATTGTAATCCAGGACTCAACTGGAAATGAGATGCTGCATTTCAGCTTGGCTATCCTGTTTAAGTAAATTGTGATTCAGGACCCCACAGGAATTGAGATGCTGCATCTCAGCTGGGCTATCCTGGGTAAATACATTGTAATGCATGACCAAAAGGAAAATGAGATGCTGTGTCTCAGCTGGGATAGCCTGGGTAAAAAAAAATATAATGCAGGAACCCATGGGAAACAAGATGTAGCAACTCAGCTGGGCTGTCCTGGGTAAATAAATTTTAATGCAGGATACCACCAGAAATTAGATGCTACATCTCCGCTGGGCTATCCCGGGTAAATAAATTGTAATGCAGGAACGCACTGTAAACAAGGTGTTGCAACTCATCATATACAAAGAGAATAATGGATAGGTGTGTGTCTATTACCAGGGAGTAATACCATCGAGAGGTTCTGGACACATGAACCTCGAGAAGGAAGCTCGAGAGGTTCCAATGTGTCCAGAACATCGAGATGGTAGGACTCCCTGCTAATGGACACACAACTATCCATTATTTTTTTAAATATATGGATCCGACTGTTTCAGCAACCCACAGGCAGTCAGCCAGTTTAGTGATGGACTGACTCGATTCTGGCTGACCGCCGCACTGTCTCGCTGTGTATGTCTGCTTCAGCTCCCTCACTCTCATCTGTGACACTCCCCGTCCCCGCCCATTTTTCTACACCACAAGGGCCAGTTCTTTGAATTTCTATTGAGTCCTACCTATTTTTTATCAGGGGATGGCAGGATCAACCAGATAATTCCATTTTCAATGGGAAAATTGAAGAAAAAAAAACGTAATGAGAACTGCCGACGATTGAGTTCAGTCTCGCTAAGCAAGAGACAGGCCGCCATCTTTTTAAAACTGTTCTGCCTACCCACATAGGAAAAGCGGCCATTTGGGAGGCACGCTTTGGCAGACGTGGGGGAGACAGACTAGTGCATGCGCTGTTGTTATTCAGTGGTAATACTATCGTTGAGGTCCCGAACGATAGTATTACCACTCATGAACGATAGTATTATCACTCTTGAACTGTAGTATTATCACTTCGAGAGTGATAATATTACCGAGAATTTTTTGTATGCTTTTGTAGCATATTAAAATAGACATCCATATATTAAAGTATGATTACTCCTAAATCCCTTTCCTGGTTGGTGACCATCAGTATGTCTGCCCTCCCTGCCATCATGTTATCCTCCCCTGGGTTCTTGTGCCCCAAATGCAGACTTGTGCATAATTTCTCATTGATTCTCAGCTGCCACACTCTAGAGCATTCTTCCACTTTGTCTGGGTCCCACCTCATTTTTTTCCACCCTTCCCAGAGTGTCCACCCTGTTGCAGATGTTAATGTCATCTGCCAAGAGGCAGACTGTCCCTTCCAGCACCTCCACAAGGTCACTTATTAAGTCATTAAACAGGACTGACCACAGAACTGACCCCTGTGGCATCCCACTGGTCACCCTTGTTTCCTCAGATTGCACTCCATTTACCACCACCCTCTGTCTTCTATCCCTCAACCATTTCTTTTTCTTTTTTTTAAACTCAGCTTTATTGTACAGCAGCAGTTCATACTCATATTTCTAATGCACATAAATAACATCTTTCTGGATAGCATCAAAGTACATAGGATCATGAATTTCATTTTCTTAAATTTCTGCACTGACCTTTAGTCCATCTTTGTACTATGACATTGCAGTGTAGAGAAACAATTCAAGACAAGAAACTTATGCATATAGAGATATGTTCATTAGCTGCTGTCATTAGTCATATTGCAGTACAAAAAACACCCAGTTGCCTGGGAGTGAATTGTATAAGTTGATTTTACTACTAAGCAGTAAAAAGAAGAAACTTTTCAATATTTAATTCAACATAAATAACCTTAGGGCCCAACATGGCCCTGTTAATGACTGCACGCCTACCCCCTTTCCACTCATGTTTCAACCATTGTTAATAGTATAATCTCTAACTTAAAGTTCCTATTGGCAAGATGTGCTAGTGTGTTCTCACGTAAGCATTAATCACACGGCAGAGGAGGGCTCTACCGGTGATTAATACCCACTAGAGAACATTGTTGCCTGACTGACCAGTCAACAGCGGGCATTAATCACCAATGAAGCCCTCTTCTGCCGATGATTAATGCTCTTGTAACACGGACAAGCTCAATGTGTAATAGGGCAAGCAGACTACAGACTGATTAGCAAGAAAGGCACCGGAGACTAAGGCAATTTTCGTAGACTTTATTCTTACTCTGACATGCGATTACACTGCTCTGTTACATACCGATGTGTCTGAAAACAGGTATGGCTGCAGAAGGAGATTCTTGTAAGTCTGGCATTCTGCTGAAGTCTCCCATGCTACGGAGCGGCCGTTCGCGTCACAGCCTGACTCAGAGGTCTGCAGTTGCCGTTCTCCTGAGTTGTGCTCCGCTGTGGAGTGCCTAATTTGCATACCGGGTGCGTCACGTGGTGTGATTCTTGGACCGCGCCGTTGCTTTACCCGCACCCTTTTCGTGGCCTCGTCAGTTACTCGTGCTGTCCAGTGCGGTGTGCCTGGGTTGGGGTCACACCATAATTAAAAATTACAGTCCCGTGGATGGTGAAGTTCTGGCAGCTGAACCCGTAGCCGGATGCTGGTGCTCCTCTTGCGAGCCCCGCTGCACTGCTTCCTGGCTTGCTCTGCTGGTGTGGTTCCGGGCGGCTGGATGTGTGGCCTACTGCTCCTGCATCACGCTCTCTTCCACTCTCCTCTCCCAAATGCTTCCATGCATTGTCCGGTACCTGCTGCTGGTGTGCGCCACTGGTGGTGGCGGGCGCAGGGTTCTGTGTGCCCCTGCATTGCCAGCGGTGTTCGTCAGTGCTGCCTGGGTGCATCTTACTGTGTGTCCCACGGCTCATGCTGCTCTGTGGCTGCCATCTACTCGGTCCTATGCCCCTGTCGTCACCTCTATGGGTGTGGGATGCACTACCTCCTGGTCCCTGCTCTGCTGACCTGCGCTCTGTGTTGCCATTCTGATCTCCCTGTGGACCTGTGAAGCAGTACTGCAGTATGAGTGTGTCATCTATGCTGTCCACTGTGCGGTGCAACTGGCTCTGAGAAGTGGTTGGCTGGTCACTCATGCTGCATAGGGGAGCCACTGGCTGTGCACACCTTGGCTGTGGGACAGATAGGATGCTCGACCATCTCTCCCTGTCTTTTTGTGTGGGTGCCCAATAGTTCTGAATGCTGCTCTCAGACCTGTGCCCTGTCACAGACATGATCTCACGTGTGGGCACTCCTGCGTGTGACAACATCTGCACAGCAGTACTCCTGATGCTGTGGTTTGTACAACGCCTGCTGAGCCCTGCATCCTCTGATATCTTTGCCATCATTTCACCGAGGAAATTTCTTCCCATCAGCTGCCTGGAGTACCACACCTCCTTTTGGTCAAGCAGCGTCTGTGGTTGTTTAATGGGGTGTAGGTAGAATGCAGGTGCAGAGATGGGGCAGTGGCTGATGTACTCTTTGAAGAGTGCCACTGGGCAGTCCCTGGACTCTCCCTGTGAGTACAGCACACCTCTCAGTGCCTCTCTGTTGCTTTCGTCTGCCCGGCCATGGTTTTTTGTGGCCTCATTAAATGACAACATGACATACTCATGCCCCATCTCATCCAGCGCAACCTCAAAGGATCTCTGTGTGAGCTCCCTTAGGCCCTCGCGGCCATACCTCTCAAGTGTCCCTGATTTTCAGGGACGTCCCTGATTTTGCCCCAGAATTTTACTCTGTCCCCCCTAAAATTTGTGTTTTTGTGGCTAAACAGTGGGGACATTAAGCACAAAACAATGTCAAGCATTAAAGTTACAGACTTGTTCTTCTTTAGAATATGCATTTTGCACTAAGCCCCATATTCTACCAGCTTTCTGGGTGGATATCTCTAATTTTGAAGAAGTGTCCCTGATTTTGGTCCTTTGTCCCTGATTTTTTTAAGCCTTGTCCATGATTTATGAGGCAGGAGGTTGAGAGGTATGCTCGCGGCCTCTTCTTGCAAGCCCTAGCTGTAGCTCAAACCACAGCCGCTTGACAAGGCCCTGGGCAGTTTCAGGGTTGAGGCGGTCAGGGTCTCTTATTCTGTGCAAGTCCTCCTCTCTGATTGGTGGATAGTGCCTGGCAGTGTCTTTCCCCTGTCTCCTATACTGCTTAACAACAGCAACAAAGACGTTGTTTGCTGCCTGACAGCGTGGGTCACTGATGATATTGATATTTCTTCTCACCTCAATGCTGTTGATGTACCTGTTCAACCCTGCTCTCAACCCACAGGATGAGCTGATACTGTACTGCTCCCCATCCTCTGCCCTCACAGACCCATAGAACTCCCTCAGAATACTGCTGAGGCTCTCAACTGAAACTGTCCCTATGTCTAGTGACATGTCTTTGGCTCTGAGCCAGTCAGAAAACACATTACACGCCCACTGCATGTTTTTCATAGTGTTTTGCTCTACCTTTCTGCTCTCCAACTGATCCAGCTCTTTTTGTGAGATCTGAGCATGTCTTTGTGTCTGGCAGCTCTCTGCACCACTGCTGTCCACTTCACCCTCTATGCTGTCCAGCTCATCATTACTGCCGAAGCCGCTGCTCACATGCCTCAGCTTAGCAGCTCTCTTATATGAGACCACCTGTCCTCGGGCCCTCCGGAACCTTTTCTCCATCTCCTCTTTCGCTGCTAGTGCACTCCATCGCGTTATTGAACTGTATATCGGTCCACTGCTCGAGACTCATCGGTGCACATAAATGAAACTCCACATCCATGTGCCTTCTCACTACACTCCCTGTGACTCTCTCCGTGTGTCTGCCTCTGTGTGTCCTAACTAACTCTACCCCCTGCAGATGCCCGTGGCACTCCCCCTGCTTGCAGCCTCTATGCCCCGTTCGGAGGGATACGCACCGCCCGCCCACAGCGCTACTTGCCGCCCTCTGGCTGCCGTGGCCACTACAGGAGCAACACGGCATTATGACACGATAATGCCGTGTTGGGCTCGGGAACGCGCAAACCCAAGATGGCATTATGAGAAATAATGGCGAGTTGGGCTCATGAATGCGCTTCCTACAACACCAACACGGCATTATCGGCTCACAATGCCGTGTTGCTCATGCACCGCATGACGGCGTTGCGCCTATCGCGGGGCTCCCTGGCACGGCTCTCCATAATGCCGTGTTACAATATTATTTAATAACCTGTCCCTTGTTTATCCCTAAACTTGGGTTGAGACTTCAGGCATCCCTTCTTTTTGGCGTTCTCCAAAGTTCCCAACCTCTCCACCTAACTAAATGTTTGTCAAATCTTAACTGAAGTCTGGCTGTCAGAGCTTCCATTGTAAAGACCTCTTGTGTCCTCCTTACCCAATCCTCTAAAACCAGAGGTCCAGGCTGAAGCCACTTCACTGTAATACATTTCAGAGCTGTTACCATCAGTGTCAGGAGAACCCCACGGATCTCTCCCCTTTGGTGTGTAGCTGTGGGAAGCCCCAGAACCCATTTCTCAAATTCCAGAGGGATAAGTATTTCTATTATACCCTGGACTGCCCTTTGTACTGCCCTCCCAGTATTGTTTTAGCTGTGGGCATCCCCAGAAAATATGCCAGTGACTGTCCTTCTGCCCACATGCTCTCCAACACAAGCCCGATTTATCTGAACTATAGTGTCGTGTAATAGTGGGGGGTGTGGAAGTATCTGTTGAGCACTTTTCTGAAGTATTCACACCATATGGGAGCCAGAGTTGCCTTCCATCCCCTCTCAACCATTTCTGAACCCAGTTTCTCACCTTGTGACCCACTCCCAGGCTGCCCTGCTTGTTCACAAGTTTTCTATGTGAAATGGTACCGAATGCCTTACTGAAATCAATGAAGGTCACATCCACCGCTCCTCCCTGATCCACTTCCCTAGTCACCCAGTCAAAGGAATCAGTTAGATTTTTTTGGCATGACCTTCCCCACTGTTAATCAAGCCTGTCTTGAATCCTGTGCTCCGCTGTATTTAAGGTGTTCCACAGTCCTTTCTTTAAGCAGTAATTCCAGAATTTTCCTCCACTATTGAGATGAGGCTGACTGGTAAGTAGTTACCATCTGCCTCCCTACTCCCACTTATGTGACGAGGAATTACATCTGCCCTCCTCCAGTCCTCTAGAACAACTCCTGTATCGAGTGAGTCATTGAACAGGGCTGCCAGTGGGGCTGCTAGCACATCCCGTACTGTCATTAATATTCTAGGATGTATCAAATCTGGTCCCATTGTCATGTCCTCTGCCAGTTGTGTGAGTTCTTTTAGGACTCTCTCTTTTGTAAATGGACTGGTGTCCACCTCCCTCTCATATTTGCTCATGTTGTCTAGCTGTGGTCCCTCACCGTATCCGTATTCTGTTACTACAGAACAAAAATATTTCATCAGTAGTAATGCTTTTTACAGGTCCTCATCCACGCATTCCCATTCTTCCCCTTCAAGCCTTACAGTTCCACCCTGTTTATTCTCTCCTTTCACTAATGTACCTATACTCAGTCTTATAACATGGATTGCAAGAAATGTGCAGCCCCATTAGTGGAGGGGCCATGCGTAGCCATGCATTAACTGTCAGTAAATGCACAGTTGTAGTGAATTGGCCTGAAAGAGTATCAAATAGCTACTGATGCTCATTGTGTTGTGGTAAAAGATGAAACTCTGCAAGCAGACATTGCTGAAGTGAGACAGAGTTGTAGTGCCAGTGTCAGGTACTAAAATTATTGATACAGTGAGTGTTTGTCTTAGTGAGTGTTCTTCAGTGGGGAGACAGCAGGTGTTTATGTTCCCCGGTCCGTGCCTTAGTCAGGAAGAGGGAGTTTTTGCTTGCGAGCCCCTTTCTGTGCTGGAGTTGCAGTGCCGCTGTCAGGTACTGAAATTATTGGTACAGTGAGTGTTTCTCTTTCCGAGGGTTCTGCAGCAGGGAGATATACTGTTTGTGTTCCCTGGTCCATACCTTACTCAAGAGGAGGGAGTTTTGACTTTCAATTGCCTTTCTGTGCTCTGGGGAACGTGTGTGCGCACCTCACAGCATAAGCCTCCATCCTTTTTTTGTATTAATAATTTATTGAAATTATATTGTTGTAATTAGGGCTGTCACAGTATCATGGTTTTACTGTATACCACGGTATCAGAAGTACCAATGATACCATAGCCAATTTCTGATACCGCTATAACCGTGATTCATGGCATACCGCAGTAGTGAGACCTTTTAACTAGTTTTTTTTTTTTGTGTTTTCCAGGACAAGTGTCCCTTCCACACCAACTCTCTTTGAATACAAGAGTTTGAGGAGGCTTCTTTTTTGTGCAAAAATAACTTGTTCTGCAGTACTGCGGTATGATGATAACATCGGTATTACATGTGTTGGTTATCATACCGTCAGAATTTCATGCCTTCAGCATCCCTACAGAGTGGTATTCCCATGGAACAGAGAGGCAAATGGCCACAAAGGTTTATTCAACAAGTTGCATAAACACAACATTACACCAAGTCGCATAAGCACATTGAACTGAAAAATATGTTTCTTGCAATGCACACAATAAAGTGAAAATTGAAAATGAACCCACAGTTGAATTTGGGGTTCTGTTGCGTTTACTCTTCAGTTCACATTAAGTGCCACAACCACAGTGCATAGTAGTGTGGTAGTATGGCAGTGTGCCACCTTCACTTTAGTAATATCAGTTAGAAAATGGCTATGTAAAACCCAGCTTTCTGATTGGCTGGGACAGCAACAATAGTGGGCTGGTATTATCAATCAATCAAATCTTTATCTAACCAGGCAATCATCATTGAGCAAAACTCATTTTCAAGATGGACCTGGATAGCTTCAAGATTCAACAGAGCCCTCCGCAAAACAAGTGCCGATTCGGGCTGCCCCATTATTAAGAGTACTAACTAAAAAAAGACATATTTCCCCTTGCTATTTTTGATACCGTAACCAGAATAATGTTCCCGGTCTCACCTGCAAAGCACAACATTCACTCAATCACCCGCTGACATAATTCAGGACTGAACTTTCTTTTCTGGCCAGCAAACGCAATAACCCCTCATTGTAGCAAACAACCAAAAAAAAATAATCTCTCAGAAAGTGTGTTTTCCCAGCCGTGCTAGTACTCTCTCTTTTTTTGTTGCCACAGCAATCGGGACTGCAAGTAACTTTCTTTCTGTCCCGATCGCTATGGTAACAGTTACCAATTAAAAAAGTTTATATTGCCAGTGGGGGAATGGGGGTTGTTGAAGAAAAAAATTCAACAAAAAAAGTAAATGGAGAAACAAGGGCGCTGTTTGACCACAGGCTGAGGGAGGTCTGAATCAACAAACATATATAGGCTGCTGTGAAGGGTGTAACTGCACACGACCAGCTTTCAAGCCATACAGGCAGAGGAACTATTTTATTACAAAACATATATTAAACTACATTTTTTTATTAACACACAAACTCATACAGAGTGTGCACAAGGACTGTGGTGCTTTCGAACATTAATACATAATGACAACCAGGTAATTCGGGCACTCACCACCACATATCATGCTGACACTATATAGATTTAAAACGAGAAATAATTTATTATTTCATAAAAGCATAAAAGCTGACGTATTTCTGGTCCTGAGCTGAACCCTTTCTCAAAGGCTATGATGTTACATCTGAGCAAATACTTAAATACCATTGTATAGAATCAGGACGTAACTAGCTACGTAGATTAATTAATTGACTACAACATTAAAACATTCTGTTTTTTAAATACTAACAAGGAGACTATAAAGCTTATCATAGTAATTGCTGCTGCCACTAATAATGGCTCCATTATAAAACACCCCACTACTGAGATTTTAAAAAATAATAAATCTGAAATATTTCTCAAAAATTGCATACATAAACACACAATATCTTTAGCTTCTAATGTTTTTCTAAATATGTTATATCTTATACTTCTATATAATCAAATACCACATCAGCATGGGGGGAGGAAGAAAAAAATTCAAAAAAAGTCCAACATATCCTATAATATCAAAACAGTTTCTATCATCTGTCTTGTAAATATGGCTTTATTTCAAACCCTGCATTTAATCCTGGTGTTTGAGTAGCCTTCAAATTAATAATCCAAAATGTCTCTCTTTTTAACACTAAATTGTTGTAATTACCTCCTCTAGGGTTAGAGCTTACTTTGTCAGTAGCGTGATAGGTAAAAACATGCTGCTGGTTTTCATTTTTAGTGTTCTCAATATGTTGTGCTGTAGCATATGTATTGTCCCCCCAGCTATCGCCCTCTGATGTTCTCCTATCCATACTTTAAAAGCTCTTATAGTTTTTCCTACATAAAAAGCTGTGCATGAGCATGTGACTAAATAAACAACCTCCTTGGCATTACACGTAATAAATTGTCAACTTTGATACACTTTATTAACATTAATGGTATCAAAACTATCCCCTGTGATGACATGTTTACAATAGATGCAATTATTGCATTTAAAGCATCCTGATGGTGATGTTAACCATGTCTGAGGTTGCATCTTACTTTGATAATGGCTGTGTGTTAAAACATCATTGAGGCTGCTTGTCCTCCTATAGGAAAATCTAGGCCTCATCTTGACAATCTCCTTAAGGCTTGGCTCTGCAGATAATACTTCCCAATGTTTATTTACAATTTTAGTAAAAGTAGAGGTACGTGCTGTATAAGTCGTCACTATGTTAAAATTGGTGCTCACTGATCGATCTCTTTTGCCTGCATATAGAATTTCATCCCTACTGCTACTTACAAGAGAAGATTATGTAGCAGAAGTGGCAAGACAGCTGCAAGATGGGACTTTTTATGTTAAATTAGAATCGGATCCAACATGGGACTTTAAGTTTGCAATAGATGAGAAAATCAATCAGACATTTAAGGATGGTTTCATTAAGAAGAATGTGAGAGATTTTTTGACTGTTGAATTTCCGAAAATGGCAACCTTTAACATAGTGCTGAAAGTTCACAAAACTTTGAACATACCTCAGGGACGCCCTATAGTAAGTGGTTTAGGGTCCCTGACTGAACCACTATCCCAGTACTTGGACTCTTTTTTAAGGATGCATGTAGAACAACTTGACTCTTATGTGAGAGACACCAAAGTCATTTTGCAGATTATGGATGGTTTGTGTTTAAATGAAACAGTGTGGTTAGTAACATTAGACATAGAAACGCTTTATACGTACATACCACATGAGGGCGCTTTAGATGCAGTTGCATATTTTCTTAACATGGGGGTAGTAGTCAATGGACCACCAGTTTCATTTTTGTTAAAATTACTGGAGTTTGTTTTAAAGTTCAACTGTTTTACTTTTGGTAAAGTTTACTATAAACAGATACAGGGGACAGCGATGGAGTCAACATGTGCCCCTTCAGTAACCAATTTATATGTTGGATGGTGGGAGAAGAATGTAATCTATAGTCGTACTGTGAATAATTTTTTTGATAAAATGGTCATGTGGAAATGTTATATAGATGATGTCATCCTATTATGGGATGGCATCCCACAGGAATTACAAGATTTTATTGATTTTTTACATTCTACGAATGAGAATCTCAATTCACTTACTCCAGTAGTTTAGAACAGATTCCTTATTTAGATCTCAGTATTACTAAAGATCTGGTGGGTGTGGTTCAGACAGACATTTATAGAAAATCAGTGGATGGCAATACAGTACTTATGGCATCTAGTTGCCATCCGGCACATGTAATAAGAAATATACCTAAAGGAGAATTCATTAGAATGAAGCGTAACTGTAGTAATGAAATAAGTTATGAGTGAAGAGCAGAAGAAGTACAGAAACGTTTTAATGAGTGAGGGTATAGTGAACAGAAAGTGACACTAGCCCGTTATGCAGTCAGTAATTTGGGGAAGGGTGAAATTCTATATGTAGACAAAAGAGATCGATCAGTGAGCATCAATTTTAACATAGTGACAACTTATACAGCACATACCTCTACTTTTACTAAAATTGCAAATAAACATTGGGAAGTATTATCTGCAGAACCAAACCTTAAGGAGATTGTCAAGGTGAGGCCTAGATTTTCCTATAGGAGGACAAGCAGCCTCAATGATGTTTTAACACACAGCCATTATCAAAGAAAGATGCAACCTCAGACATGGTTAACATCACCATCAGGATGCTTTAAATGCAATAATTGCATCTATTGTAAACATGTCATCACAGGGGATAGTTTTGATACCATTAATGTTAATAAAGTATATCAAAGTTTACAATTTATCACGTGTAATACCAAGAGGGTTATCTATTTAGCTACATGCTCATGCATAGCTTTTTATGTAGGAAAAACTATAACAGCTTTTAAAGTATGGATAGGAGAACATCAGAGGGCGATAGCTAGGGAGGACAATACATATGCTACAGCACAACATATTGAGAACACTAAAAATGAAAACCGGCAGCACAGTCCCCGTCGTTGCTGCAGTCCCCTCCTTCCCCACCCTCCACAGAGCACCCACCTCCCACCCCCTTCGCCATACTTACCTCTGTAGGTCAGTGCTGTTGTCTTCTCTGGACTGGGACACATCTGCATTCTTTCAAGCCAAACTGTGAACTGAAGAATTAAAGGTAAGTGTGCTATACTGCCATTCAATGGGGTTTTCAGCTTATGCTGATATCTTAGCCATTGTTTGGAATTTTTGGCCCAAATTTTCAACATGGGGTTCTTGGGACCCCAGCTCATGAAAACTGTCACTGTCATTTTGTTACTTGGTCCCAACAGGTCATTTCGCGGTCACTGCACGGAATCACCTTTTGGGAGCAATTCATGAAATGACAATGCCACTGTTCATGAGGTGGGGTCCCAAAAAGCCCATGTTGCAAATCTGGTGAAATAAATTCCCCCAAATGACTGTGTTACAAACATGCGTTGCACAGTTTCTACACACACTCCTAACATCACCAATTTTTAATATTTTCACTCCATATTTTTAACATTGCCATGTTTGCACAGCTCCTTCAAAACAGTACAGCTGTCATTTTCCACAACCTGCCCCAAATCTGTTTTTGCACCTGTGGTGCAGAACAGAGTGTTTGCTCTGTGAAATCTCCTTTCGGGACAAGTGAACAATATGACACTGGCACTGTCCATGAGGAGGAGTCCAAAAGAGGCCATGTTGAAAATTTGGCGCAACACCTCCAAAAAAAGACCAAGTTACACCTGGGTGTTGAATAATTTCTATGCACATGTGTAACTTTGGTCACTTGTTAGCTCTTCACAGCCCTATCAGCTCTGGCTAGAGTTTGTTATTTATGGGCATAGAAAAAGTAACCTTGAGCACCAGAGGAGGAGGAGACTTGAATAATAGACTTTTATCGAGAGAGACTTATTGGCAGTATAAATTGAAAGCAGGCCAATATTCAGGGCTTCATGAACATTTTAACTGGCTCCAGATTTGCATAACAAATGAACTGTGTGTGTTTTTTCTGAAAGTTTGTCTTTATTTATTAGGCTCTGCAATAGTTAATAGGGAAAGTTTATATTTTGAGAGGGGTGGTGGTGTGTACAGTTAAATAGGTCTGCTCATCTAATTAGTATTTAATAATATGTTATGTCTAGATTATATAACTTTAGTTAATTTTTTATTGATGGTGTTTTTATGAATATTAATTTGATATTTAACAAGTTGTGATGGTGAAGTGGTAATTCATTTTGCATTACATGCACTCTATATATCATAGAATCCTAGAACTTGACAGCAGAAAAAGACCCCATGGTCCATCCAGTCCGCCCTTACACCCCCCAGACTACTGCTCCCTCCTTGAGAACCCCCCCACTCCCCCGTAGTCCTTTATGCCTGTCCCAATCCATCTTGAAGCCCGACACTGTCTCCACCCCCACAACCTCCTCCAGAAGCCTGTTCCAGGCATCCACCACCCTGTCCGTAAAGAATCACCCCCTCACATTCCCCCTGCAGTCTCAGGCCTTGCTGTCTAGTAGCGGTGTCCTTCTTAAGTTGGAATAAGTACCCCTGGCCCCCTTTGTTTCACCCTTTCACATATTTGAAGGTTTCTATCATGTCCCCTCTCTCTATCATGTCCCCTCTCTCCCTTCTAGTCTCCAGGGTATATAGCCCCAGCTCGCAGCATCTCTGTTCACATGATTTGCCCTTCATCCCTAGCACCATCTTGGTCACTCTTCATTGAACCCTTTCAATCAGGTCTATGTCCTTGTGCAAGTGAGGCCTCCAGAACTGGACTCTGTACTCCAGGTACACTCTCACCATAGCTTGGTTCAGGAGCACTAGGACTTCTCTCCTTCTGCTGGTGACTCCCCCTACCCATACTAGCCAGCATCCCATAGGCCTTCCTCACCACCCTAGTACACTGTTTCCCCACCTTAAAGTTGCAGGAGACTACTACATCCAGATCCTTCTCCTTCTCCTGCTCAGTTGCCCTGATTTCTTCCCCTCTTATTTTGTACCCTGTCCTCAGGTTTCTGTGTCCCAGGTGCATAACCGCACACTTCTTGATGTTAAATGTTAGTTGTCAGGCCTCTGTCCACTCTTCTAGTGCCCTTAGGTCCTGCCTCATGTACTCCACCCCGCCCTCAGTGTCAGTCCTATTGCAGATTTTCATGTAATCCGCAAAGAGTGCCAGCCGTCCCTTCAGTCCATCCATAATGTTGCATATATAGATACTGAAGAAAAGCGGCCCCAACACTGACTCCTGGGATACCCTGCTCATCTTCTGCCCCTTGCTAGAGTGTTCCCCCTTCACTATCACCCTCTGGGTCCTGTCTGCCAGCCAGTTTTGCACCCATCTAGTTATTTTGTCACCCACCCACATACTTCCCAGTTTGTTGACCAACCTTCTGTGGGGTATGGTGTCGAAGGCCTTACTGAAGTCCAGGTAGGCCATGTTCACCACCCCCTTGTCTATTACCTGCATCACCCAGTCAAAGAATTCAATAAGATTGGACTGGCATGACTTCCCCCTTGTGAACCGGTGCTGGTTGTTGTTCAGCAATCCATTCCCCTCTGTGCTACTCTTTCTCTGATGAGTGCTTCCATGACCCTCTCCACCACTGCGGTAAGGCTGACTGGACGATAGTTCTTCTTTGCCTATCTACTCCCCCCCACTTGTGTATTGGCATGACTGTGGCCCTCCTTCAGTCCTCTGGCACTCTACCAGAGTCCAAGGATAGGCTGACTAGACTTGCCAGTGGGGTGGCTAACTCCTCCCTTAGCTCCCAGATCACCCTCGGATGCAGTCCATTTGGTCCCATGGTCTTGTCTATTTTCACCCTGTCTAGTTCCTCCCTGACTCTCTGTATACTAAAGGGACTCATTTCCACCCCTCCCATCCCCTCTCTTCGTCATCACCGGACCACCCCTTCATAAAATTTGAGCAGAAGTATCTGTTCAGCTATTCTGCTTTCTTGTAGTCCTCCAGTGGCTCCCCTCCCTCCCACAGAGCCTTGCGATCCCTTGACTAGTCTTCCTCCTTTCTCTCACATATCTAAAAAATGTCTTTTTCTCCCCTTGGTCTGTCTTGCAATCCGTTCCTCCTTGTCAGCTATTGCCTTCCTAATCTCCTTCTTGCTAGCCTCCGTGATTGCCTGTAGGCTTCCCTGTCCTTCTCCTTCTGCGTGTCCTTATATTTCCTAAATGCCCTCTGCCTGCCCCCTACCACCTTTGCTACACCCCTGTTGAACCACAGAGGCCTCCTGATTTTTGCTCCCTTCCTTACCCTCCTTATACATATGCGTGTGGCCTCCCTGACCCGGTCTCTAATAGACCCCCATAGGTCCTCTACTTCCTTTATATCCCCTATACCATCCATCACTTCCCCCACTAACCTTCTCATCTCGTTAAAGTCTGCTCCCCTGAAATCTAGTACCATTGTTCTGGTTCAGGCCACCTCCCTGCCTGCCCTTACCTTAAAACTAATAGTCCTATGGTCGCTATTACCCAGCTCCTCCCCCACCACCCGCCTGTATGTTCTCTCCATTTGTCAGGACCACATTGAGTAGGTTACTTCTCCTTGTTGGTTCTCTGACTAACTGCTGAATGAACGACCCTGTAATACCTCCATAATTCCCCTGCTTTTGATTGAAGCTGCATCAGGGATGGACCAGTCAATGTCTGGGAGGTTCAGGTCCCCCACTAGTAATGTTTCCCCTTTAGAGCTACCCTCACTATGCCCTGCATCATCTTTCTAGCCTGATTTTCCCCTTGGGTGGGTGGTCTGTGCACCACACCAAACCTCAAGGACTCCCCTGTCCTTCTGCTTATTGTTGCCCTTAGTAATTCAGTCTCCCCATCACCCTCCTTCTCCTCCATCACCTTCACATCTTCCCTTATATACAAGGCCACCCCCCCTTGTCCTTCCTGACCTTCCTGATCAGTCTGAATCCACGAACCTCAGTCTCCCATGTGTGGAGCTCTGTCCACCACGTCTCCGTAACTGCTATTATGCCCAACCTATCATATGCAATGGTGGCTATTAACGCCTCCATCTTGTTTGCCAGGGTTCTAACACTGACTACCAGGCCCTTCCACCAATACCCCCCTTTCAGTTTCCCCCACTGGCCTGCTATAGCCTATGTCTTCAATTTTTTCCCTGGGGGGGAACGAGGGTCCCCCAACTCAGCCATGAAATGGAGGGGGCTCCACATCCAGCCCCCCCACTCAGTTTAAATTATACTCCTTCTCAAAGAACTCCTCCAGTCTGCACCTCAGCATGGCTGACCCATCCTTGCTGAGGTGCAGCCTGTCCAGGGCATAGAGGCTTTCGTTCTCCTAAGTTGCTCCCCACCCCCCTCATCACTCCGTACCCCATCTGCCTGCTCCATCTCACCAGCCAGTCATTGAATTCTTTTACCCTGTGCTTCCTCTTCATGCTGGCCCTTGGTACCGGCAGTACCTCTGTGAAGGCTAGAGACTTAAAGCCTAGCCCCCGCCGCAGAATCTAGCCAGAGCCTTAAATCTCACCTGAAACTCCATGAGACTGTTGCCATCCAGATTGTTTGTACCCAGGTAGAACATCATGTGTACATTCTTATCCTGGTTCCTGCCCATGACAGGATGTGGTAGGCTACCTTCAGCGCCGTCATCCCTGGTATGCACTCCACTCACACCATACTTCCTCTGCCCCCCCCCCACTTGATCCCCTTCAAGACAGAATCCCGATCAGGAGTATACTGCCTCTCTCCTTTCTCTGGTTTTGCTGCACCGAAGCTCTTCTTCCCCATGGCACAAGTATCTGAACAACCTGCCTGTCTCTTGTCTCCCCCTTCCTGTCCGTATGCCCTCGTCCCCCACCCCCTCATGCACTGCATCCTCTCTTTCCCTTTTCCTATTTCCTTCCTCTGCCCCCACTCTCCCATCCCACTTCTCACCTTTTGCCTAGTTACTGCCTGCGATCCTCTCCATGGTCTGGAGACGCTGACAGCCCCAACCAACTCCTTCTTGCTGTTCCCATTTACTCCAGTGTTACCCTGTTCCTCCTTCGGTCCTTCCAGTGCCCCCTGTTCTACCTCCTCATCCAGGGTAATGTCCTTCTCCACTTCTGCTGCTTGCTGGTCCCTTTTTTCCCTGAGAACTCTCCTCCTTTCTTGCCAACCCATCCTCTACTCTATCCTGACTCACCTGACCTTCAGCTTCCCTTCCCATACTTTCTCTGGACCCTCCTCACATCCCACTAACCCCCCATTCTCCTTTTTTCTTGCCACCTCCTCCTCCCTCCTGCCCCCTGCTCCCCTTGTTACTTCTGAGTCCCTGTCCTGGTTCCTTCCGGCCATGGTTGCTGCCAGTGGTAGGTACCTATTTGAGACTGGGATCCCACCTGTAGAGTGCTTACTCGCTTCCCCTTCCTGCAACACTGGGCTCCTTGTTGTGGACTTCAAAGCCCCCTTCTCCTTTTCCCTATAGCCCCTACCACTTTCCATCTTTCACTTTCTCCCTGGTCCAGCCCCCCAGCCTTACGTCTCATTCCCCCCTGGGCTGGCATGACCTTCCCTGGTTCCAGCTGGCCCTCCACCCTTCTGAGTCCTCCCCCTCAACCTCCCTCCAGCTGTCATTATAGATACACCCCCCCAACCCTTGCCCTTTGCCCTTCATCCATCTCTCCAGCTCAAACCTCAGCCTACACAACTCTGACTCCAATCCTTTTAATCTGGTACATATAGAACAGTGACCTAGTCTCCATAGTGTATTCATGGCCATAGGCGCCCCACACCCACTGCATCCCACTAGCCTGTTTCCCCTCCATCCTGTACCAGCAGTCCTTGCCCCTGCCCAGTAGCAGCCCCGCTCAATCCAACCACTCCTGTTAGCCTCCCCTGCCAGTGCCCCCTTTCCCTGCTATTGCTCCCCTATATAACATGTTATTTGCATATTCATACAATTTGCAATTTGTGCTTGTATACAGAGTGTTATAGTAAACCACAACTCTGGGATAATTATGGTAACTTTGTTTATATTACAGCTGGTTCAGTATCATGACGTCTTGATAAAGCATCTGTAGTACGTGAAACGTGCATAGACGGTTGCAGTTTACACAGGGGGGTGCTACACGTGTAGCACAAATAAAAGTATTCAAAGTAACCTAGCATTGTTTTTTTTTCCACAGTGGAGTGAGCAGCCGGATATTGTTGCTGCGTGGCTGCTTTGGGTCTTTTTTTCCTGGCTCCACTTTCGGTCCTCAAGCCACTCGACTTGCTTTGTTGTTGTCTTCTTTGATTAATGCCCACATGAATAACCACAAGAACAGGTAGACGGGACCTTGGTTCAATGTCTCATCTGAAAGACGGGACTCATTACTTGTTATACTGCTTCTCTCATTAATTTGTACCCAGTTTTAATTTGTGCAAGCCTTGTGTATAGTACTTGATGTAAACTGACATTTTGTATTATCTACTTCTCCGCTTATTTTGTATTTGCTAGTGTTATCCTTTGCCCAGTTTTTAATGTGTCATTCTCTTGTGCTTCCCCTTTTACTGTATTTCTCCCCTGATAAAAGCCTCTCCCCCAGGTCATACTTGAAAAAGAACTTCGGTTCAGTGTGCTTCACCCAATAAATTCTGAGCGTGAAACAAGGAGAAAAATAGACAGCAGGGGTAGGGTTAGGGGGGTATAGGGCAGGGAGGGAAGCAGTCAAGATCATTCTGCTGAGGTACTGCTTGCTTCCCATAATTTTTTGCCCTCAGACTTGGTTGAAAACAGGACCATTAATCTCCTTTAATGTCTGCCTGTTATCAATAAAACTAAATTAAGGGATGGTGGGGGCACCAGGGCTCTTCCCTCAGTAACACTGAAGTGACTCTGGTAGCTCATGCATTACTACCTCTAATCTACAAGGGATGGGGGTTTGGAGGCTCTGCTAAAAGACATGTCCCAAGGCTACCTGACAGGGCCAGTCTTAATGTTAGGTGAACTTGGCGGCCGCCTAGGGTGCCCATCAATAGAGCATGTGGAAAATTAACTCCCTTATTTTGTAAAAAAATGTTTCCCAATGTGTGTTCAATGGAAAACGTCCAGCAGCCAGTAGGCAGCAGCACATCATGCAGCATGGCTACTTGCTATGCACCCCCCTCACATGACTATTGGATGTCAGTGTGCGACGCCAAGAAAGCGCGCCACCCAGATCGATGCAGAGTGACTATATTCAGCTCCACCTCCAGAGAGGCAGCACTGGCAGGTGGTGGCCATCACACTCGCATCATGTGACGGGACTTTGCAATCAGGTTGGGACATAAGCAGTGCTACCTGGAAGGGAGCACAAAACCAAGCCACGGAGCCCACAGTGCCCTAAACTGACCCCGTGTGGCAAACAGACTCACGTGGGTGGTAGTCTGTAACAGTGTGGCAACAGATAGGTCCTGCTGCCAGGCAGCACAACAGAAGAACAACAAGGCAGGCCAGGCCAACACTAGGTCAGGCATCAAAAGGACAGCAGGGAGAGTGAGTCAGCCAGCCAGTCAGGCTGGGCTGGGGAGGAGAACCTCTGATGTCCTGTGTCCACATGGTGGAGAAGACAAGAAGTCTGCAGTCTGATGTGAGTCTTGAGCCAAGGAGAACTGAAGGGGAAGGGAGTGGGAGGATCAAGACAGTTTCCATCGTTGGGTATTGGCCTGGCTTCCTGGACTCAGGCTGCAGGTCAGGAGTTGTTTAGTGCTCACAGAAAAATAAGAGTCACAGTCACATGAGCATGGCAGGCTGGAGGGAGAATGTTGCTTGGGGCCGCCCCTTCTGCTGCCTGCATGTGTCTGCCCGGGACTTAGTATCATGCTGCATGCAAGTGCACCGACAGTTAAAATACAATGTTTGTGTCCTGATGAGGCAGTGGAGCTGATGGCTTGTGAGGGATGAAGGGAACCCCAAGTTAATTTTAAATAAAGTGAGAATTCCCTGGGCCCTATGTCCACTATGTTGCTGGTGGTGGTGGTTGGTGGGCGGGGGGAGGGGGGAGAAGAAGCTGATTTAAATTTTTTTTAAGGAAGGTACAATTTGCAAGTTTGCCTAGGGGCACCACATACCATAAGTCTTCCTGATGGCCCAACAGCAGCACACCAGCTTCCATGCTGGTGACATATATTCAGGAGAGGACCTAGGATCCATTGCTTAAGTGGCCAGATTTGGGGATGCATGCTGTCACCAGTAGTGTGTCCCATCTGAGGGAAGGGAGGTGGCATGTTCCAGCAGCACAGTAACTACTACAGGGGCTCACTGTGTGCTTTGTGGTGACCACCCCATAAACACTGTACATGCCACCTGCGAATGGAGACAGACAAAATGATGGAAAAAACAACACTGGAGCAGGATGAAGGTCTAGCCCCTGCAGGCCCCACATCACCGACCACAATTCCAGTTCCCACCGGACCCAGATCTCTGGGGGGGTTAGTGGAACCCGGAAGACCCCATCATGGGGCAGACCATGGGTGATGGAGGTCAGGTTAAGTACCTGGAGAAGGTGGGTGTTGGGGCTGGAGTGCAGACCAGATGAGGGCAGGTCAGCAAAGGGGGATAAACACATTAAAAACACAGTGTCCCCAGAGCTTATAAAATATAATTCCAGCTCTGCCCACTTGTAATAGTGATGAGCACAATACTTCTAGTCTGTGTGGGTTGGGTCTGGCTTTAAGCGCTCTTCCTACAGATGCAGCACACCAGCTGGATGTCTTTCGGCATGATGCTGGCTCTCTTGGTGTGAATGGCACACAGTCTGGTGTCCTCAAAAAGACCTACAGGCCAGCCTCACTGGCCTCCTGCAGGGCCATGACAGCTGAGTTCTGAAAGTGTAGGTCCATCTTGAAATCCTGAAAGATTTCCCGGACCAGGTGCTGGAAGTACAGATTGCGGATGAGCAGTTTAGTGGATTTCTGGTAGCGACAGATCTCCCGCAGAGCCACAGTGCTGGGCCGGTAGTGGTGAGGTTTCCTCACTCCTCCCATAGCCAGAGTGCTTTTTGCAGGCAGTCTTGGCAAGCTGTTTGCAGGGTGCTTTCCTGCCAGTAGATTTCTGCACTGTCCCGGGGCAGAGTACAAAATGACTGGAGTGGTACTGACAACCACAAAGCAGGAAAGAGACCTGACAGTAATCATATCTGATGACCTAAAGGTGGCCAAGCAATGTGATGAGGCAGTTGGGAGGGCTAGTGGGATGTTGAGGTGCATAGGGAGGGGTATCACCAGCAGAAAGAGGGAGGTGGTGTTCCCTCTGTATAGATTGGTGGTAAGACCTCACCTAGAATACTGTGTCTAGTTCTGGAGACAACATCTCTGGAAGGCCATGAACAGCATGGAGGTGATCCAGAGGGGGGCTATTAAAATGGTGCAGGGTTTGCATCAGAAGACCTACAAGGAGGGACTAAAGGATCTCAATATGTATACTATGGAAGAGAGGAGAGAGAGGGGAGATATGATAGAAACCTTTAAATACCTGAAGGAGGTAAATAAGGTGCGGAGGAGTTTTTTTTTTTTTTTTTTTTTTTATTGACACTCTTTCTTCCTCCACTGCAGAGTGGGCAGGCAGTCATCCGGCCGCTGGCTGGCACCCACACCCCTGACCCTGGACTGGTCAGCAACTCGCTCTCCCCACACAGACTGGCATGCACAGCATCCCTCCCCCACGCGGAACCCGGATCCAGTACCTGGGAGGCACACTTCTCTAGGTCCAGGGGGTGCTGTGCATGGGCATCAGTTGCTACAATCGCCCCGCAGTTTTCTGCCTATATTTTCACCCCTTGGAGCCAGACATGCAATGACATCAGCGCACTAGTATGCCAACATTTGCCATGCTCCAACCCTCTTCTGTGTGCTGCTCCTGTAGTGCCCCTGACTTCTGCCAGGCGCTGCTGCAGAGTGACGCAAACTCCCTTACCCACCACAGAGAGAGGAGAGCTGTCGTGGGATGCTCCATCCTCTCCTTCTCCTGCCGACCCCCGATGACCCGAGTCCGTTCCTGAACCCGGGTCACCGGCACGGCGCGAGGTGTGGTGTCCAGCGCCTCAACCCTCAGCATCACCGGGCCAGCTAGGAAGTATTTTTCGCAAGAAAATGGTGCAAGGAGACACGCTATGAAGCTGGAAGGGTGTAGATTCAGGAAAGATGTGAGGGAGTACTTCTTCACAGAAAGAGTGGTGGACTCCTGGAACAGCCTTGAAGCGGAGGTGGTGGGAGCAAAAACAGTGGTAGGGCTTGAGAAAGCATGGGCCAGGCATAAGGGAATTAGGGGAAAGGAAGGGGGGAGCATGGGCTGAAGATCAAGTAGGGCCTACAGTGATACTGTAGGTGGGGAAAAATGGGCGGACTGGGTGGGCCAAGTGGTCCTTGTCTGCTGTCAGAGTCTATTATTTCTATGTCTGTGATCTCTCATTAGAACTCTGACAAGGCAGGGTCCACAAACATGTCTGCAGAGCCCTGAAAAGGCAGGTTTCACAGAGATGTGGCTGCAGACAAGGTACACTTTTCAGATGTCACTGCCTGCAACTTTTCTGTCTTCACAGTCAAAGGAGCAGACACTTGGAGGGATATAATTGTTTTTCTTGGCATCTTTCAATAAGAAATGTTAATGCTGTAATTTTCAATTTTGACCCTGGCCTGTGGAATCTGGATGTAACTCTACAGCCCACAGTGTGGTGGGATCAATGAAAGAGTACAGCATGATGTTTCGCCACTGAGAGAGCCCAGGGTGGAGTCATTTTAAATAGATTCTACACACAGCTGTAAATCATGCAAAAAATTGAATCAACTTCTAGCTGTCCATGACTTGGGTAGGCTTTAGTACCGGAAAAACATATGAAACAGAAATAGCTTAACCACAGAAATCGACATTGCAGCTGAGGGAGAGCTGCTGCAGGTTGTGCAAAGGTACAAAGAAAGATTAACTAGTTCATCTGCCTTTTTCAAATGAAAGCAACAAGCAGTCCCAAACCTGATTGGATGAATTTGGTCCCTGCTTTTATCTGAAATTTAAAAAGAATCCAGTGGGTGGATTTGTCACATGTTGTGGCAAGACCGGAGGAGACTATAAAATTCTAAATGCTTCTAGCTTAAAAATCGTAGTGTTACTATAGTCAGTTTTTTTTTTCTTTTCATCAACGGTGGTTTCCAGATCTAAAGTCAAGTGCACTGTTTTGGGGTATGGCCATCTAAGATAGTGGTGGTGGGGGTACTGAAAGGAAGGCTGTTCTAGTGGTGCGAATCAAATATCTGGACTCACCACTATACACAATCAAAACAGGCAGTTATTAGAGATGGGCAGGAGGTGAAACCATGATCCCCCCCCCCCCCCGGGATGACTGGGGACCTCAATCCACTTTAATACTGATTGCTCATCTTGTAACATGGTGACTAACCGTATAACATCACAATATAGCATTAGGGTGGCCCCATGACATACCCAAACTTTTAGAGGTCAAGCAGGCAATGGCTAGATGTTAAAAACATTTACAGCATGCAATTCTGTGCTCCTGTAAATTTCAAAACACTTTGTCTCTATGTGTGGTGGTGGTGGGGGGGGGCGGGGCACAAGGCAGGGGGCAGGAAAATGACTGTCCAGAGCCTTCATGAACAGCACTAGAATTTGTAACTACAGTATTCTAAACTCTAGAGATGACCCTAGAAATAGCGGGGGACGTTTGCAAAAAAAAAAAAAAAAAAAAGCGTTTTAGCATGGCTCAGTTGGTAGCACATCCGCCTCTGGACCAGAAGGTCGTGGGTTCTTGTCCCACACCGGGATTGACTTGCACCTAAAAATCGCTGGCATCCGAGTGCAGTATTGGGGAGTGCTGTACTGTTGGGGTGTGCCGTCCTTCGGAAGAGACTTTAAACCGAGGTCCCTTCTGCCCATCCTGGTGTTGTCCTGGTGGGTATCCAGGTGGAAGTAAAAGAACCCAGGGTACTCTTTGTAAAGAGCAGGGAACATTCCTGGTGTCCTGGCCAATATTCCCCTTCCCATAAACCGGTTCATGCAATCATCCAGGCTGTGTGTGGGTGATGATGTGCGATATGGCCGCCACCACACATTCAGTCACTTCACTACCAGTCTAGCATTGCTTGTAAAGCGCTTTGGGATACTGTGTGTGAAAAGCGCTATATAAATGCTGATTCTTCTTCTTCTTCTTCTAAAATTTGTGAGAGCAACCAAATTCCCTGTGCAAATAGTGCATTGAACATCTGTCCTTAATTTTTACCTGAATGCTATTCTAAGCTCCATTTTACATGCGACTTCTACAGTCCAATTTTGCGGCCAAACCAAATTATTTATAACAGCCATTTTTAGCACAAAGCAGCCAATTTACAGTCACACGTGGTAGACATACAGTAGCTGGCCTATTGCTGTGCCGCCTGGGAGACTGGGAGCCACGACCAAGCCCTAGAATCACACACTGGAGTTGACTTGAGGTTAAGCATGCCATGGACATATGGTAAAGTCAAACTGCTGAGGGTGGAGGACCCAGACTGGTCAGGGAGGCCCAGTGCGGGCACTCCAGCTGCGAAATGGCTTGTTGGGAGGATCCAGCCTGCTGAAGGGAAGGCTGTCGTGGGATAGGTGTGACCCTGTGCAGGCCACATGATCTTTGCAGTCATAATCTACCTGCATATAACAAGGGCCTGGGCAAGTGGGACCACTGACCATCAGTTCTCCACCCCAGATAAAGAAATTACGAATTTACCTGCTGCCGTAGGGGTCATGTTGCAATATTTGTAATGACGTTTGACTGTGTTGTGATTATACTTCTGATGTAACTATGTCACTGTAATTTAAGTAAAGATGCTGGCTTTTCTACGAAGACAGAAATGGAGGTGTGATGTTTTTATTTAGTGATTGGTCTTGGGGATTCTGGACAAAATGAGAGAGTAGAGCATGGTGTTTAGCCACTGAGAGAGCCCAGGGTAGAGTTTATATCCAGCTGTAAAGCTTGCAAAAGACAAAGCAACCTGCACCTGTTTGTGACTCTGGCAGGCCATAAAAGGAACGTTGAAAGCTTTGTAAGCAGAAAAATGTATGAAACAGGAAGTAGCTCAAAGAAATTGGTATTACAGCTGAGTGAGTTGCTGCAGGTTGTGCAAAGGCATAGACATTAACAGTTGCCATCTGACTCTTGCAAATGAAGGGAGCAAGCAGTACCAAAGTTGATTGGATGAATTTGGTTTCTGCCTTGATTTGAAATTTAAAAAATAACTCAGTTCAATAGGTGGGTTTGTCAGATTTTTTGGCGTGAACCGAAGAGACTGTAAAACGTTCATTGTTACTAGCTAAAGTAATCATAGTGTTTCAATAGTCCTTTTTTTCTTCTCAACACTGGTGGTTTCCAGATCTAAAGTCAAATATATTGCTTGGTACTGTGATGGGTAAGTAACCATCTAAGAGGGAGGTGTACAGAAAGGAAGACTGTTCCAGGGTATTTATTTATTTATTTATGTGTTTGTTTGTTTTTTAAACCAGGAAAGGAGGGCTAGGCAATGCAATTCTGCCTGTTTCCAGCCTCGTCATGAGGCGTGGGCAGTGGGGAGAGATACAGATGCCAGCTGACATATTGAATCAGGTTAAGCTGTTGGTGGTATTTTTAGTGAATGGGGGCAATTTGAACAGAACACTGGGGAAATTCTCCTACCCTTTTTGACAAGTGCCATGGGATCTTTAACATCAACATGAGTAACCACTAGAACTGGCAGATGGGACCTCGGTTTAAGGCAAGGCACTTATTTCTAGATAGTGGCCCATCCTGATGGGAGTTGAGGCACGTTACGTAATTCAACAGAACACATACAATATTGTCAAACTGAAGAGACATACATTGCAACCATAAATAAATTAAAAAGACATATGAAGAAAGATATAAATGCAGAGTGTGTTCTCCGAAACTATGGGTTAAAATGTCAATGTAAATAAATAGCTTTCCAAACTCTTAAATGATTCCACTGAGGGGGAACTCCTAAAACTGAGAGGCAGGAAGTTCCAAATAAAAGGGGCTAGAACCTGCCCCCCCCCCCATCCTGAAAGTTTAAGACAGGCCCGCAGGATAGCCAGAAAGAAACCCTGGATGGAGCACAGTGGTTGATCAGGAACATAACAGACTAAGAAACCTTTTAGGCAGTTATGCCCCAATCCATGCAGGATTTTATAAGTTAACAATGCAGTCTTGAAGGTAGTGAACACCTGACAGGGAGCCAGTGCAACTACCACAGCACAGGCATGATATGTTCCCAATATGAGGATCCAGTAATCAGCCAGGCCATGGCATTCTGCACCAGCTGTAGGTGGCACACCAACCTCCCTGATAGCCCTAGATAAAGAGTGTTACAGTAGTCCAGTCTTGAAGTCATGAATCCATGAACCAAGTAGCCAGACATCTTGTACCAGATTGGGTTTAATCTGAAAGAAGTTCCAAAGCTGGAAAAGTCCACTGCAAGTCATAGTCAACATATGGTGTTCAAGAGCCAGTCCGGTGTCCACAGTGACTCCCAGATTTTTCACCCTATCCACAGCCACCAGAGTGGTGCCATTTAACGATGGTCATGCAATGGCATTTCGTCCAATTGCCAACCCGTGGGGACATGGTTACACCAGTAACAGCTCTGTCTTGTTGGTTTAAGCTCAGCCAGTCAGATGCCTTCCTGTGTGCATTCTTCTGAACATTTAACATTTTACCTCTTCATGATGCACTACAGAGTCAGTACTGGGATTTACCCCAAGTTCCTGGTGTGGGGCTAGAACCCATAACCTTCTGATCTTCCAGCCTCAGAGGCAAGTGTGCAACCCGCTGAGCCACTGACATTAATGACTGTATGAATCAAATGCTTGGATCCAATACATAGTCAAGACAGGCAATTATTTTGAGATGGTTAGGAGCTAGTAAAACCTTGTTTTCAACCCTGGTTAATTAGGGACCGCTGCCCATTTTGATATAGGTTGCTCAGCTTGCAGGATGGTGAGTAACTGTATAACATTATAATAACTCATCAGAGGGCCACATACTTCACATTTTTAGAGGTTCATCAGGCATGGACTAAATGCTGAAAACATTTGCATCGTGCAATTTAGTTGCTTCTGCAAATTTTAAAACACCTTTTTGTATGTATGTAGGGACAGGAAAATGACTGTCCAGAGTATCCTGGGACATCACTAGAAATTATAACTACCGTATTCTAAATTCTAAAGATAACCCTAGAAATATTGGACAGGTGCCGGCTCAGTGGTGCAGACGGTCGAGGTGCTGGACGCCTTACCTCGCGCTACACCGGCGAACCCAAGTTCGGGAATGACCTCGGATTGTCAGGGTGATGGTGTGGGGGGGGGTGGAGCAGGATTGAACATGCTGATGGGCAGCTCTCCTCTCCCGAGGGTGGTGATGGTGGGTTGGTGCCCCCACCCTGTAGTTCTGCTCCCACTGGGTGGAGGTCCGGTGGGTAGTGTAGGCGGAAAGGGGGGTGGCAAACAGTTATGGGAGGTGGAAGGGGCTGAGCTGGTGCCACGGGGTGTGTGCATGCCTCCACACACTCGCACAGCCAAGTGCTGGGGCCTGGGGGGGGCGGCAAGGGGAGAAAACCTGTAAAAAAATAACTATGTGTCCCCATCGCCAGTTGCGGGGAGGAGGGGACGAGGACTAAATAGCTATATAAAAAAATATATATATATAGGACAGGCCCATTTCTACAAAAAAGTGTTTTAAAATTTGTAGGAGCAGGGCAACCTAATTGTGTGTGCAAATAGTGCATTGAACATCTGGCCCCAACTTTTACCAGAATGCTATTTCCAGCTTCATTTTTCATGTTGCATCTGGAGTACAATTTTGCAGCCAAGCCAGTTTATTTATAATGGCATTTTTATCACAAGTCAGCCAAACTGCTGTCACAAGTAACAGACATACCGTGTCTGGCCTGTACTGTAGTGGCCATGCACTGCTGGGCCACCTGAGAGACTGGGAGCCATGAGTAAGCCCTAGAATCACACACTGGAGTTGGCTTGGGACTGAGTATGCCAGGGACATAAGGTCAAGAGGCTGGGGGTGGCATGCCTGGAAAGGTCTGGGAGGCACAGGGTGAGCACCCTGGCTCAGTTATGACTCATCCAATGTGGGCCACAGGATCCTTACGGCCATAATTGACCTGCACATAACAAGTGGCCAGGCCAAGCGGGGCCAGAGACCATAAGTTCTACATCCCACATAAAGAAATTATAAATTTACCTGCTGCCGTAGGGGCCGTGTTGCAACATTTGTGATGATGTTTGAATGTGTTGTGATTATAATACTTCTGATGTAACTATGTCACTGAAATTTAAGTAAAGATGCTGACTTTTCTACCAAGACAGAAACTGAGGTGTGACATTTTTATTTAATGATTGGTCTTGGTGGCTCTTTAAGACAAAATGCGAGAGTAGAGCATGGTGTTTAGCCACTGAGAGAGCCCAGGGTGGAGTTTATATCCGGCTGTAAAGCATGCAAAAAACAAATCAACCTGCACCTGTTTGTGACTTCGGAAGGCCATAAAAGGAACGTTGAAAGCTTTGTACCCAGCGTATGAAACAGGAAATAGCTCAGACAAAGAAACTGACATTACAGCTGAGTAAGGGCTGCTGCAGGTTGTGCAAAGGGCACCGAAGTTAACAGTTGTCATCTGACTTTTTCAAATGAAAGCAACAAGCAGTACCAAAATTGAATGGATAAATTTGATCCCTGCTTTTATCTGAAATTTAAAAATAACTCAGTTCAATAGGTGCATTTGGTACATTGCATGGCAAGATCAGAAGAGATTACAAAATGCGGAATATTACTGGCTAAAATATTGGTAGTGTTACAATAGTCATTTTTTCGTTTTCAACAATGGTGGCTACCAGATTTAAAGTCAAGTGCACTGTTTGGTGTTGCAGTGGGTGTTGCATAGCTTTGTGGATATGGCCAGCTAAGATAGAGGTGAGGAGTAATGATAGGTAGACTGATCTAGGGGTATGACTCAAATGTCTGGAACCAACACTCAGTAAAAGCAGGCAGTAATTTTGGGATGGGTGTGGAGTGGAACCTTGTTTTCCACTTGATTAATTGAGGACTTCTACCCACTTTGATACTGATTGTTCAGCATGCATGATGGTGTGTAATTGTATAACTTGGTTACACTTTATTTAAAGTGTCCGTTTCAATGTAAGTAATTATTAATTACGTGCAACAGGGTTTTTATCCTGTAGCTACATGTCTGTTGCATGCAACTACATTGCAGTTGCAATGCAGTTACAGTGTAGTTACACTGCTTTATAATATCTTATCGGGGGCCACATACCCACATTTTAGAGGTCCAGCAGGCATGGGCTACATATTACAAATACTAGCAATGTGCAATTCAGTTGCTACTGCAAATTTAGAACACTTTTCTTGGGGGATGACTGTCCAAAGTCTTTAGGAATATCACTACAATTTATAATTACAGTATTCTCAGTTCTACAGATGTGACTAAAAAGAAGGCAGGTTCAAATGGTGAAAGATTATTTTAGGCATCACTGCAGAAAAAAAATAAAGTGCAATTTTGTCCAAAGATTCTGCAGACAGCCTGCCATGGATCCAACATGACATCCACGGTTACACTGAACTTCCCTACTTATCAATGGCTCTACGTCTTCTTCACTTTTTTTTTTATTCTAGAGATGTATATAGAAGTACTGGAAAAAAGTGTTTTCAAATCTGTGGGAACAACCTAATTGCATGTGCAAAACAGTGCATTGAACATCTGTCACTAATATTTACCTGCATGCTATTTTCAGCTCAGTTTTTCATGTTGCATTTAGAGTCCAATTTTTCATTCAAGCCAGTTTATTTTAACTGTCACTGGGCGCTATGCACCAAGTGTGTGGGGGTACGTGGAAAAGTCACATACCCCACCCGCAGCACTTTGCACGCACATACAGATGCACCCATACTAGCAGTCATGAACACCGGCCACCTGTCTGCGGCTCCTCCCTCTGGCATGCAGGACTCTGCAGGGCAGCCGGGGGCAGAGTCTCAGACCCAGGCGGGCATCCAATGGGATGCCCATCCTGGGTCCAACAGTGGATCCCTCATGCTGTGATGTGCCAGTCTGGGGCTGTGCATTCCCACTGCAGGAACTCGGACCAGCGAGCATGGCCCCTATGGCCAGTTGATACACTGGCCAAGCCATGGCAAACAGCACCCTTCTGGTGCACTGCAGGACCCCGGTGTCAGGATCTGCCTCCTGCCCGCTTGCCTGCAATGGCAGCCGTGCCCAGACCACAATGTGGCCATACCCCTGAGCCCCCTAGGTGGGCATGTGCTTCAGTCCATCCCCCCCACAACATCCCAGTGCTGCCACCACTCTGTCATTTCGTACACTCCCCCGTCCCACTGCCCCTGCCCTCTCCGGCTGCCTAGTGGGCAGGGGCAGCACAGAGAACCCTGTCATGGTCCCCCGGCATTCGGCAGATGGAGACCCTGGGGGTGCACAGAGCGTTATGACAGGGTCTACCCTGGTATACACTGCGCCACTCTCCACACCCATGCGGTCAACACTACGTGGTTTAGTGAATACTGCATAGTGTTGGCACGCCCTCGGAACACCCCTAGTGCGGTGTGGTCCCAGACATGGGGGATTGGGTGCAGTGGGTCTGCGCGCCTCTTGTTTATGCATCCCATGTGGGGAGTGCACTGGGTGCAGCGTGGCTACGCACTCAAGTTACACGGTGCATAGCCCCTCCGCACCTTCGTGTATAATGCCCATTGTTAGCAGAAAACAACCAAAATGAAGTCACAGGTAACAGACATTTATGTATTTATTTATTTAAAATTTGGTAACCAGGAAAGGCACACTGAGCCGAGGCTCATCTCCAGGGGCGACCTGGGGGAGAGGGCAATGGGAGTTACAGTTGGCAAATTTGATAATAAATGTGTACATAATAGATAAAATATATTTCAACATAACATGTCACAGAGTGCAAAGAATACAGTTAGAAGTTATAATTTTACAAAGTTTACATAAACTAGAGATAAATTTACAAATAAAATGAACAGGCAGTTTTAAAATTGCATTTCACAGGTGGCTATTCATGGCTAGGCCAGTTCAACAAGGCAAGAATTAGGGTTACAGTAGGGTCCATAAGGTAGAGGGGTGGAGAAAGGGGGTTTAGGGGGGTGTTTGGGAAATGGGAAAGGGAAGAAAACAAAGATGGAGTAGACGGATATAGAACTGGAAAAGGGTTAGTAGGGGGTAAAGGGTAGGGAAGCATAGCATAGGAGTGGAGGTAGACAAAGAGGGATGTAGCTGGGTTAGAGGGGTAATTGGGCTGGGAAAGGAAGAAGAGAGGAAGCAGAACAAAGAGGGTGGTAGTAGTTAGATGTGAATTGGGAGAGGTATAGGCAAGGGGGAGGGAGGCATATGTGGAGGAGGAAGTCATGGGAGAAGTAGGTGGGGCAGTTGCAGTTGGGGGGGAAGGAGGAGTAAGACATACAGCAGTTGACCTATTGCTGCGGTGGATATACATTGCTGTGCCACCTGGGAGACTGGGCCTCATGAGCAAGTCCAGAATCACTCGTTGAAGCTGGCTTGGGGTTGAGCATGCCATGGAGAGAAAGCACTCGGCTCCATGGGGGAGGACCACCTGTTGTTTGTGCACACCTGCCAGCTCATCACAGAGCAGCATTGGTGTCAGTTGTGAAGATCACTCACACACTGGACTCACCCTTCCAGCCAGGAAATGTCTGCAGCTATGGTAGCCTTGATTGTCTTGCTGGGGGACAGACAAGCCTACAAGGCAAAAAATAAATGGGGAGGGACAAGTCAAAAAATGGTAGACATGGGTCACTCATGACAAAACAATGACTGGGGTATGAAATGTTGGGCATCTTAGTGGGTTTTCATTAATTATATGCTGCTTTGTACTGAGGAATTTGTATCATATACCTACTGTGGCCCATGGAGCAATTGTCAGAGGGTCTTTGCATCAGGACTTGATATCTTTTTTCATTTCACCCCGCCTGCCGGCAAGAGCTCTGTATTATGGCCCTATCTCCCTGTTCGGGGATCATTCAGCATGGCAGTGGGGTAAGGGACTTTGCTGAGTTACATGAGTGACTTTTTGCAATCACTAATACCCCCCCCCCCCAATGAGGACACGGGCGTGCAGGATTGAAGTCCAGGCGAGAAGCCATGCAGAGATACGGCTTCTGACAAGCGCCTAACAGCACCCTCCTCTCCCAACACCATCCGCTAATCAGAGCAGTGCCCAACCCTCCCCCGGAGAGGAGAGCTGTCACGCGACAGCTCGATCCAGATCCTCCCTTCCCCCCAGCTGACTCCCGACGTCCCAGGCACATTCCTGAACCCAGGTTGCCATACAGCATGAGGTGTGGCATCCAGCGCTTTAACCCTCAGCGCCACGGGGCCGGCTCAGGGCTCGACACCTTTGATGTCTGGTTATGAACATATGAATTTGCCAGCAGAAACAGGACATATTAGACTTTCTAGTCTGCTCGAGTGAGTAGCTCATTTAATTCCCTGGAGCTGTACCCCCTCCACTCCTCTTGGAGACATCCACTTTCCTCCTATTTCTCTCCCCCTTCCACTTCTCAGTTATTATTCCTCCTGTTCTAATTTTCTTCATCACCCTGTCTCTCCTTAAAACTGGCCACTGTCTGTACTGCCACTACCTCCTCCAACAACCCATTCCTCCCCTTCACAACCATTTCAGTGTGAAAAAGTGCCTCCTCAATTCCTTCTTGAATCTACCCCCACCAGTTTCAGGATATGCCCCCTGGTTTTTCCCTCCTTCCTTAAGTTAAAGGTGCCCTCTGTACCAACCCTGTTTATGCCCCTAAGGCACGTTAAGGTTTCTATCATGTACCCCCTCTCTTCAGTCCTCCAGGGAGTACATGTTAAGCTCCCTCAGCTTCTCCTCATATGACCTGCCCCTCAAGCCCTGGATCATTTCGGTTGCCATCCCCTGGACCCCCTCCAGTAGTATGATATTCTTCTTCAGATAAGGGCACCAGAACTGAACACAGTATTCCAGGTGTGATCTCACCAGTGACCTGTACAGTGGCATAATAACTTCCTCCCTCCTAGAGCCGATTCCCATGGTGATGCAGCCCAGCATTTTATTTGCTTTGGCTGCTTCCTTACAGCATTGTGATGAGTGTTTCATAGCACCCCTGACTATCACCACAAGGTCATTTTCCTCCCTTGAGACTGTCACCTGTATTCCCCCAGCCAGTAACCAGTCCTTGGGTTCCTGGCTCCCAGGTGCATGAACTTGCATTTCTTAGCATTGAAACTCAACTGCCAGATGCCTGATCACTTCTTTAGCCTAGCCAGATCCTCCCTTAAATCCTGTTTCCCCTCCACTGTGTCCTCCCTCCCACAGAACTTAGTATCATCTGCAAAGAGGCAGATCTTACTTTCTTTTTTATAATCTCATTTTTATGTTTGTTTGCATGCATGTGCAAGAAACATAGCACCACCATACGAGTTTCCGTAGGTGTGCCTCCCCACTTCCAATGCCCTGCTTCCTTTGCAGGCACGGCTGCACCATGCCAATGAATGTCCGAGCTGTCTATGACAGTGTTCAGATGCAGTGGCGTACAGTTCTAAGGAAAACACTGATGCAGACAATTTGCATACTGCCATTCGACAGTATGCCGTGCCCAGCCGACACTGCATCTGAACTGTCATAGACAATGCGTCCCCCACCGAACACAAACATGCATGCTGGGAGCCCAACCCAGCATGCTCAACCTAGGACAGCACGCTGCTAGAATTTGCCTTGCAGGGTTTGAGGGCTTGCTTCTGCAGCCCTCCCTATCCCAACCTAGGACAGCTCGTCGCCGGAATTTGCGTCGCAGGTACAGACACGGAGGAGCCCTTAGTGCACTGTGTGCACCGAAACTTTTGAACTTGCCACTTTTTGTGGTGCAGTAGCCCAATTAAATTTCATTGCTATTCAGAAGGAGCTGCTTGCATTTACCTGGTGTTAGCTGTGCTCCTTCAAGCTGAAATTTCTCAGGACTGCATTGTAATCTGATTTTTAAGCTAAATCCTGCAAATTAATTTTCTGAAATTGTTTAATTGCATGGCTGTGCTTTCCCTACCTTGTTCCAAATGCGATCTCCCTGCCACGAGAACTTTCCCTCCCCCTCAGAACCTGCTCTGTAGTGCAACTCCTCCCCCTATTCAAGCCCCCTACTCTCTCTCTCTCTCTCTCTCTCTCTCTCTCTCTTTGTTTCTGTCTAATCTTTGATTTTCCTTCCCTATTTAAAAGGCTAACCTCTCTGTCTCCTTTCCTTTCCAGGGTTTGAGGGCTTGCTTCTGCAGCCCTCCCCAGCCCAACCTAGGACAGCTAGCCACCAGAATTTGCCTCGCAGGTACGGACACGGAGGAGTCCTGAGTGCACTGTGTACACCGAAACTTTGGAACTTGCCACTTTTTGTGGTTCAGTAGCCCAATTAAATTGCATTGCTATTCAGAGGGATCTGCTTGCATTTACCTGGTGTTAGCTGTGCTCCTTCAAGCTGAAATGTTTCGCCCACCCCCCCACCTCCTCCATCTATTAAATACTCCTTTTCTCTGCCCTATCTGACTGGCCTCTGGTGATAAAGGGGTGTGGCACATAACTGTGGGCAGTCCTAGAACCTGCAGTCTACTGTGTTTGCTGCCTAAGTCCTGCTTCTGGAAAATATAAGGGACAGAAACTGCTCTGATCACTACGGCACGCTTACAAGGGGGATTTGATTTCCTGCCCCTCCCCATCCTAGCGGGACAGGGCTATTCTCCTACTTACTACCAATTCCTTAGAAAATCCATACTGGTATATTGTATCATCTGAAATCCCAGCAGAATCAGGATACCAGTCCACTCCTGATAATCGGCCCTAAGACTGATTATTATGGAGGATTTAATGATTTTCACCTGACTTTCCTCCCTAGACAGGGTACCCATCCTATGTCTGAATAACTGCCTAAGACAGTATATTGCATACAGCATAGCATGCCTCTTCAGAAGTTTACCCACGATCACGTGCCACATGGGGCACACAACCCTTGGGCCCCTCTCTCCAATAGGGGGGTACTACTGATGACAGTCTATATACTGTCCCTTCTCTGGGTGGACAGGCTCATAGGCCTAGAGCATCCAGAAATAAGGGGACAAAGGTACAATGACACCCCTCCTGTCAGCCTCTACAATGGAATGTCCTGCTCCAGCCTACTTGCCCATGAGCTCATAAGAAAGGGGATATACTACGATATCTTCCACTTTGTGAGCAGGATGTGCCTAGGCAACCAAATCTCAGCCAGTCCAAAATTACTCTGCCTTCTAGCTGCGTTACTACTCCTGGCAGGTGACATACATCCTAATCCTGGCCCTAACACCACCAACTTTTCAATAACATCTCCTTATGACCCCCACTGGGCATCCACAAAGGGGCTAAAGATAGCGCATATGAACGTATGCAGCCTAGGGAAATGGGCAGACTGGGTGGGCCAAGCGGTCCTTATCTGCCTTCAAATTCTATGCTTCTATGTTTCTATGTACAAGCCTGGCTTGATCTCTACAAGTCTGATATCCTTGCCATCTCAGAGACATGGCTTAAGGCACACATTCCCGATCACGAGATACTGGCCCAAGGTTATAGTATGTACCATAAGGACAGGTTGACCAAAAGAGGGGGCAGTGTACTCATTTACGTCAATGTAGCCCTAACCGTATCACTCCTCACCTTGCAGCAACACACCTCCCCTGATGGTGAATCTATATTCATCCAAGTCACCCTAGGGCACAACAAGCAACTCGCTATTGGCTGCGTTTACCACCCACCCAAATTGGCTCTTCAATCCCTAGAGGCAATAATAAAAATCACGGCCCACGATGTTTCTTCGGAGCTCCTTATTCTGGCTGTCTTCAACCTAAACTGGGCACAGGACCCTAACAACGCCCTTATGGCACTGACCCAAGAAGCAAACCTGGTACAGGTCATCTTAGAACCAAACAGACAACTACAAATCGGGGAACCACTCCACCCTTGTTTGGGCTCTGGTGTCCATCCCGCCAACATCCAGAAAGCCGGCATAATGGCGGACTCCTTAAGTGACCACTCCCCCATATTCTGCATCTAGAAGAACAGAGCACCCAAGATCCAACCCAGAATACTCACTGCTCATGACTACACAAACTTCTCAGCAGTGCAGTTTAATGACTACCTACACAGTCTGGATTGGAGCCCAATTGAGCTCCTCCCCACCTTGGCTGAGGCTCTGGAGCATTTCCACAGCGCAGTATGTACAGAAGCTAACCTCTTCACCCCCTTGAAAAAACGTAGAACAAAGGATAGCTGCTACAAGTGGATCTCTCCAACCTTAAAAACCCTTATGGTCAGTCGAGACAAGGCCTGGAAGAAGTTCAAGCTCTTTTCCCTTCCTGCCGACCTCGTGTCATACAAGGTCTTAAGAAACAAATGCAAGAGAGCCATCAAACTTGCAAAAAGGGAGTATGTCACTCACCTACCAAAAAACAATTTGGGCAACCCTAAACAATTCTGGTATCACGTCAACAACCTGATCAGAGGTAACACTAAGACTGAACCTGGCCCCATTGAGGTCAATGGTCAGCCAGTGAGCGACTCCCTCGAAATTGCTGCTGCCCTCAACAATCACTTTGGTAACCTCAATGCCTACAAGGTCGGCCTGCCCTCACCGATCTAGGCTCCTAATGTTATCGAGCCTACTCGCCTTGACCGTTCCTCCTTCCATCTAAGACTGGTGAAGACAAAAGAGGTCCAATCCCTCCTAAGGGCTCTGAAAGACAAAGGCTCAGGAGGTCCTGATGGGATAAACTCTTGGCTACTGAAGGCTGGTGCCCCATCCCTCACCAGACCCCTGACATGGCTCATAAACAGATCCCTACTTGAAGGGACTGTTCCGGACCAGTGGAAACAGGTCAACATGGTCCCTATTCACAAGGGTGGCTCCAGGGAAAACATAAGCAATTACAGGCCTATTTCCCTGCTCAGTACACTTGCAAAGCTGCAGGAAAGATTAGTCTATGGCCAACTCTGTGACTACCTGGAGTCCCATCAGCTAATTGCACGTCCACAGCATGGTTTTAGAACTAACCATGGGACTGACACAGCACTCATCCATCTCTCGAATGACTTGCTCAGAGCAATGGATAATGGGACACTCACTGGCGCTGTCTTTATAGACCTGTCCAAGGCTTTTGACCTTGTGTATCACAAACTCCTGCTACTAAAACTGGATAAAATTGGCCTAGACCTCCTCGCCCTCAAATGGTTTGGGAGTTACCAATCGGGCCGATCCCAGAGGGTCATCTGGAAGGGTGCCACCTCGGGTCCACTACCCCTTACAGAGGGATTACCACAGGGCTCAATCCTCGGCCCACTCCTTTTCTCCATATTTACTAATGACCTAAGCCTCCACTGTGGGGGAAGCTCGGTCATTCAGTACGTGAATGACACCATCATCTACCGGTCCCTGGATAACATTGCAGCTCTAGGTCCCCTTCTCCAAGCTGACCTAGCATCTCTCGATGCCTGGCTGAGAGCAAATAGAATGGTCCTAAATGCAGGCAAAACTAAGGCGATGCTATTCGGATACAACACCCTTGGACAGGACAGGTCTAAATCTCTGCAACTCACTGCTCTCTCGGGAAACGACATCAAGGTTGTGCCCTCCTTAAAATACTTAGGCCTAACATTAGACCATTGCCTTACCTTCAAATACCACGTGGATCAGGTCACCAAGACCATACCTGCAAACTTGGTACTCTGTACCGGCTAAAAGACCAGCTCATCCCTGAGGCCAGGACCTCAATCGCCACAAGTGTCCTCCTCCCCACCCTGACTTACACTGCCCCAATCTTACAGGGCATGGCCAAGCAGGAGGTCACCAAGATGCAAATCCTGTATAACAAGGTAGCCCGGTTTGCTACCCAGGACCACTCACGAAGGCACCATTGTGACATACTTGCCCAGCTACGCTGACCCTCGCTGACCTCTCGTCTCCAATATCCCCTGCTCTGCTTGACCTTCAAGCTACTCAGCCCTTCAGCTCCACCCAGCATCGCTGGAACTATCGCACTCAAACATAACCCCAGGAGCCTATGGACACCTGGACGTACACTGCTTGAAGTTCCCAGAGTCAGGACTAATGCTGGCGGCAGGTCGTTCTCCTACTCAGCCCCCTACCTGTGGAACAAACTCCCACCCCTAGTGCAGGAAGCCTCCTCACTGATGAACTTCTGCACCAGACTCAAAGCCTATAAGTCTGATACTAGCACTTGTCATTGCCACGGCTCATGACCGCCCCCACTTGCTTCTAGCTTCCTAATATCCAGATCCACCAAGCACCTTATCAGGTTCCATGGTACTTCCCTCTAGACATAGTACCACAGCTAACTTTCCACTGAACCATGCCAGTAGTAAACAATGAGCTTACCATGTAAAATTACATTTCTTCTGCACCTTTTGTTAATTCTACTGTCAACATATTTGTAAGGACTGATGCATGATGATAACCATGGCTATAACCTGCTCACACACCTGAAACTACTCTGTAACCCAAGTCTTTCTCTGTATGAAAATATGTATTGTTATCCCGGGTCGCCCCTGGAAAAGGGACCTTCAGGGATCAATGGGCCTACCCGGTCACCAAAATTTTAAATAAATAAAATAAATGCGCTTCCCCCTGTACACCGTGTGGCCGACGGGGGTGCCCAATCCCCCATCGGCTCCACTGCCCCCCCAACACACTTCCAGGTGCCACGCTGGGAGCCCACCCCAGCGTGGCAAACATCCGTCTGCTGCCCCCCCAAGGCATTGCCAGGTGCCATGCTGGGAGCCCACCCCAGTGTGGCAAATGTCCATATGGTGACAGGGGTGCCCAATCCCCATCAGCTCCACTGTCCCCTGCCCCAAAAATGACTTCCAGTTGCCACGCTGGGAGCCCAACCCAGCATGACAAAAGCTGGTATGGCCGTCGAGGTGCCCAATCCCCAGTCGGCTCCACTGCGCCCAAAAATAACATTTCAGCTGCCACACTGGGCCCACCCCAGCATTGCAAAAGTCCCTGTCGTCTGTAAACTGTTAAAAAAAAAAAGGTCCCTCATTGACTGTCTTGCCCCCCTCCCCAACCCACGCCCACCCTCTGCGCATCCACCTCCACACACACCCATTCTTACCTCCGGATCCCAGTGCATTGATCTTCGGTGGACCGGGAAGACGTCTGCACTCTTCAAACCCTGCCGCGAACTGAAGAAATGCAGGTAAGCTGTATAATGGCATAAATGGTTTTTTTTCAACTTTGGTGCATATCTCGGCCATTTCGAGGAATTTTTTTCACCAAATTTTCAACATGCGATTTTTGGGGCCCCATCTCATGAACTCAGTCACTGTCATTTTGTTATTCGGTCCCGGAAGGTGATTTCGTGGTCACTGCACGGAACCACCTTTCGGGACTGAGTAATAAAACGACAGTGGCACAGTTCATGAGGTAGGCCACCCAAAACCCTAAGTTGAAAATTTGGTGAAAAAATTCCCCAAAATGATTGTATTACGAGCGTGCATTGCACAATTCCTATGAATGCTCCTAAGTTCGCAAATTTGTAATATTTTCACTCCAGATTTTCAACATTGCCATTTTGCCATACCTCCTTATGAGCAGAACAGCTGTAATTTTTCACATCTTGCCCAAAATGTGTTTTTGCGCATGTAGCGCACAATGGCGCAGTCGGTGTGCGAAATCAATGCTTGGGACAGATTAAGAAAATCACAGTGACACTTAATGAGCAGAGGTCTTAAAATGGGTATGTTAAAAATTTGGTGACAAAAGTCCATAAAATGACTGTGTTACAAGCAAGCATTGGGCAGTTTCCACGCACCCTTGTAAGTTCATGAATTTGTAATATTTTCAGTCCAGGTTTTCAACACTGCCATTTTTCACATCTCCTTATGAACAGTACAGCTATCATTATTCACACCCTGGCCGAAATGTGTTTTCGCACTTCTGGCACAGAAATGCGTGGTCGCTCTGGCAAATCACTGTTCGGGACAGATTAAGAAAATCACAGTGACACTGTTCATGAGCGGAAGTCCCAAAATGCCTGTGTTGACAATCTGCTGTACAAAATCCCCAAACTAATTACATTACGGGTGTGCCTTGTGCAGTTTCTACGCACGCTCGTGACTTCGCCAGTTGTTTTTTATATTTTCACTGCAAATTTTCAACATTGCCATTTTTTACACCTCCCCATGAACAGTACAGCTGTCATTTTTCACATCTTGTTTGAAATGTGTTTTCGCACCAGTGGTGCCAAATGGCATAGTCACTGTGCAAAATCAGCTCCGCTAACAAACTGATATTGCCATTGTTCATGAGGTGGGGGTCACAAAAAACCTATGTTTAAAATTTGGAGTGAAAATACCAACAAACGCCTGGGACGTTAGGGTTTCCGACCATAACTCCCCACCCTGTAGAGACTATCAGGCATCAGGGGTGTGACTTGGGATTGTCACCTGTAATACTCCTGCCATTCCATCCCCACCCACACCCTGCAGCCAGTGACAGGCATCGAGGTGTGCCTTGGACTCTTCGGTCCCAAAGTTCACTCCATTCTCCTATACTGCACCCATCTCACCGTATTTCCTGATGGAATGTGGTGAGCATAAGACCCAAAGACTCCAAGGTACCCTGTGACACTTGTCAGTGTCTGCAGGGTAGAGTGTGATGAAATGGCATGGCCATTATGCCTGACAACCCAAAGGCACACCCCAATGCCTGTCAGTCTCTGCAGGGTGGTGGCGGGGTTAGTTTCAGTTCAATATTTCACTTCCATTCCTATTATGCATCTCTCTGACTCCTACACTACCAATGCCAATGCCAGCAAGCAAACATTCGGAATTGACAAATGTTTGTTATTGAGTGAGACAACACAAGACAAAATACAATTGTCATCAGAAACATGCATGAATAATTAGGCACAGTAGAATAAGCGCTATATCAATCAAGAACAGAATGAAATGCTAGTCATAATTGATACAGACGCCTCAGGTGAATATCATCCCAGGTTCGGCTTTTCACAGCCTGCTGATATAATAGGGAAGATATAAGGCAGGCGGCTGGACTCCTTCCAGGGACAAATTAGCTTTCCCAGGAGGTCTAAAGCATATATTCTTTCCTATCCCCTCACACTTAAAGTCTACCCTTTCAGGGAACAAAGTTCGAATCTCTGAGGGACAAGTAGAGCACTCATTTGCGCCATTTAATTTCAAAAATGCTTTGCGGTTTTTAATAATGACTATAAGACGTTCCATATTATAGATTCCCACAATTATCTGATGCCAATCAGCCACTGAGGGAATAGTAGTAGACATCCATTGTCAGGTAATGGCTTTCCGGGCTGCTAAGAGATAAAGAGGTAAGAGGGTACGGTCCCATCCAGGTCTGTGGGGAGGGTAAATTGAGAGAAGTGCTATTTCAGCTGATAATTCCAGCTCCTCTCCCTGAGGCAGATGTTACTTTTGACCCCCTCTGTTATGTCACTAATAAAGATGTTGAACAGCACAGGTCCGAGTACTGAGCCCTGTGGAACCCCAGAGCTTAGTAAGAGCATCAGGACATGTGCTTCTAATTCATAGCCCTCCCTTATAATCCCCCCCAATGGAAATGGTCCAGTATTATCCCAGACACAACCAAGAGTCGGGGAAGATTAAGGTGATGCTGGACTTTTTGGGTATAGTGGACGCCTATGCAGGTGGTGTTGAACAGGCTGCGGATAGTTACAACAGGATTCTCTCTTCTGCTGTAGGTATCCTTGCACCTCTCAGTATCCACCCTATGACCTTGTACAAAAACTTATCATAGTATAAAGTTGTGCTCAGTGGGGTTGACGACACCGGAGCAGAGGCTGGTGCATTCGTGGAGGAAATCTCACTTGTTGGTGGACGTACCGACTCTGAGAACTTACTAAGCTTAAGGCAAGCCACATAAGAAAGGCAGAGTTCCTGGCAGGAGTGATTGCAGTGGAGAAGAACAGGCCAGCCCAGTGCTTCCACACTGTAGACAGATTACTAATACTATAAATACTAAAAGGATGATGCACACATAGTTTTCTCAATTAAATATTTAATACATCAATTAATCAAAAATGGCACATTCAGTGTGCTGTTAGAATTAATTATAACAGCATAAAGTGCTTTCAATTGCTCTATGAGTTTAGAGAAAGAAAAACAGAGTAAAGTGCTCACCTTGATTAAGACTGCACATATCAAACTTGTGAAAAAAATGTAATTTAGCTTACACTGATAGGATATCAGTGATAGCTGACCAGCCTGAAAGAACTGAACCCACCAAGAGTCCAACACCAACTTCCATATGCAGGTAGGTTCTCTACTGCTTTGTCAGGGGGTGAGTCTGGTGTTAGCTCAAGTGCTCCTCTTTTAAATTAATCCTTGAAATTAGATAATTTGATTATACACTCCTTGGACTAATACAATTAATGTCAATTAATGCATTTTTGCATATCACCCCTTTTAGATTAATTTAACTGGAGCTGCCATTGTCAGGATTTGAGTTAGAAGGCTCCAAGGTATAGAATAATACTTATTACCCTCTGTGAAATAACAAAAATTAATTAGGTGTGCCCCATATCTTCACCACCAACAGTGACATATTTAAAATACAGACACTGAAACATTTTCAGGGATGGCTTGGTTCCTTTTCACAAACTAATTATACAGAGACATTTACATTCTATTGCAGTCGTTTTATGGAAAAAACACTCTAGTAGGAAATGTTTCATGTTTCCAACATCATAGCAATAACTGCATATAGATAATTCCACTATAACAGCCTTTGACAAATGACATTTGTTTAACAGATCATAAAGGATATTTCAATCCCCTGGCATATTTCCTGGACTTAATTTATCACTCATTATCCTACTAATACTAATGACCGATGATATGATCAGTTTCTGCCTACAAAAATGTTTTCCACTGGACATGTATTATTCAAGTATGGTTGGTGCTTACAGCAAATACATGCAAAAATCTTAAGAGGTGACAACCAGGATGACTTAAACAAGTGGAAGTGGAGTATTTTTGTTTCCTAAAAATTGATTCCTGATCTTCAAGGAAATAGTTGGTGTAGCAGGGGAGGGGGTCTACTATATGTATTCTCTCATATCTTTAAAAATGGGCTGAAGTCTAATATCTCATTTAGTCTTTGTGGTTCTAATGCTTTTAGATGAAAGATCCACCACAATTCTCTCTGCAGAAGTTATAGTAACTTAGCCCCCCCCTTCACAAATTACAGCTTCCAGTCCAATGACATGCAAATCGTTTAGGTTGCAATCATGGATATCTTGAAAGTGTGTGCCTAGAGCATTCGACTTTAATCTATTTCTGATTGCTCTAATAGGTTCTTGGATTCTAACTCAAAGCTGCCTGGTGGTGCTGCACATGGATATCTTTGGGCAGCAACATCAGGCAGCAGATACTACATACTCCATCTGCCATGTGACACATTTGCGTATTTCCATGCATTTGTTTGCAGCAGTTGGTATTAAGGGACTTCTTCCTTTTGCAGCCATCAATCAGTCAATCAATCAATCAATCTTTTTTTAACCAGGTGAAACACCATTGAGCAGAGCTCATTTACAAGGTGGACCTGGTGCAATTATAACACTAATACAATCCCTGAGGGTTTTTTTGTAGTCACATTTTATGCTTATCCCTTTGGTAATGGTTGTATACCACAAAGCCTGCTATATTCTGACCCCTACTAAAGGTCACTCTGGGTGGTTGTGTAAACAATTTCCATATTGTTGCATCTCCCTGAACTATATGCCAGTTTGCTTTAATTATTTTTTTTTAATTTGAATTGCCTTTTGATTAAATTATGTGACCACTGTTAAAAGTTGTTTTCTACTTTCTTGGTAATCCTTGACCAAACATTGAGTGTCCCATGACACCTTGAGTGTCTTAGTGGGTCTGCACCAGCTGTGTGCTGCTTTGCACTGAGGGGTTTGTATCACATATCTACTTCGGCCTGTGGCTCAGTTGTCTGGGATTTTTTCATTGGGCTTAATATCTCTGATGTCAAGTTGATCTGATAGCTTGGTCACATCGATAGGGTATGTGATTCTAGTTCAGAGCCATCCATTGTAATCCCCCCCTCCCAAGTGGAACTGGTCCAATATTATCCCAGACATAACCATGAGCTGGGGAAACTTAAGGTGTTGCTGGACTTTTTCGGTATGGTGATCGCTTGCACAGGTGGTGTTGAATAGGTAGCAGACAGTTACAATAGGATTCTCTCTTCTGCAGTAGATACCCTTGCACCTCTTTGTGTCCACCCTATGACTTCCTGCCAAAGCTCATCATGATACAAAGTTGAGCTCAGGGGGTTGAAGATACCGGGGAGGAGGTTGATGCATACCTAGAGGAAATCTCACTTGATGGTGGACAAACTGGCTCTGAGGACTTACTACATATCATAGGGCAAACCCCATGATAAAAGTAGAGTTCCTGGCAGGGGCGACTGCAGAAGAAGAAGAATGGGCCAGCTCAGCTGTTCCGCACTGTAGATCGATTATTAATCCTGCCCATCTAGCATCGAAGAAATATATTTATAATTAAACATTTAGCATTTAGTGGGCATCTTTGGTGATCCATGCCTAACATAGCGGGTCCTCCTAGTTAAATGGAAATGTCCTATTTGAACAACTGCAGGCTTCTCTGCTGACAGTGCATACTATAGCCAGCAAGTCTGATTGGTCACTGTTACTCAGTGGAAACATACTCACCTCTGGACCACAAGGCAATGAGCCAGACTCATCCCCCATACTGGCACTGCAGGGCAGTAAAAAGAGGTTGCTTACCTATAGGAGGTGCTGAACTTCAGATGAGACATTAAACTGAGGCCCCTTCTGCTCACTACTGTATGTTCTAATGTAATTGTCCCTGACTGTGTGTGGATGTCAAAAGCATAGCTATTTAGATGTTTACAGAGAGAAAAAGGCTCATCATTCATCCTGTCTGCCTGGTTTCACCACTGGCTAGGCTTCTACTGGATCAATCATCCTGCAGTTCCCCTTGAACTAACCTCCTCCCCCATGTGCACCAACCCCTACCCTGCCAAGCTCAACAATCACATTTTCTAGCCCACCCCCTCTTGAAACTTGCTACCGTGTTGACACTGACCATCTCCATTGGCAGACAAGTCCATTTTACACTACCCTCTCTGAGAAGGCTCATTTCTTCATGCCCCTCCTAAATGCACCCCACTTACGGCATATAGTTGTGTCCCCTTGTAATGGACCTCGCGCTAAGCTTAAACAGTTGGGGTGTTGGTCTGTACCCCTCCACTGTTACACTGTGGTGTTTACTGCTTTAAAAATTAAATAAAATACAGTAACAAGACAATAATGTTATGTGTGAGAACACTTTGTTCAGCAGCCCTGGTTTCCTGCATGTGCACAGAGATTTTTGAAAAATACAGTCTGTTTCTTGGGGCTGACTGCTCTGTCCATGCACTGGACTAAGGTAAGTGCAATGTATTTGTTTTATTTTGAAATATGGCAAGGCAAGCTAATTTAATTTCTTTGGCACCCTTTCCCTGAGGCATATGGTGCCATACAAGAAAAGCATAACAAAACAGAGGACAACAGAATAAATAAAATTAAGCTTTCAATATAAATAACGGATAAGCTTAAACAGCTGCTGATTGTCCACCCTTTTTATATCCTTCAGATACCTGAAGGTGTCAGTCATGTCTCCCCTCTCTCTCCTCGCCTCTCTCTTGGTCTCCAGCGAACACATTTTGAAATCAGCCAGTCTTAAACTGTATCTCTGTGGAAGAGTGGTTTGCTCCAGAGATGGTGGGGTCTCACTCCACAGTTTCAGTCGCAGTTCAGCAGCAAGGATCAGCACTCACCTCCGCTCCACACAATGACAGCACTCATTTCTTATCATTCATCCTCGTATTTATTCAGGCAAAGAGTGCAGGAATCAGAGAATACAAACAGTGCAAGGTGAGGCAACAACTGCTCACGTGTCTACTGACCTTACGGTTTGCTCCAAAAGCCAGGAGGTTCGTCAGCGGTTCATATTATGCTCTGCTTCCTTAACACCACTAAAACAACAATGGCTAGATGGGATGTCACCTATAACAGCATCTATAGAGTCACATTGTCATCTAACCATTTAGCACACCATTGTGACCTTTATGGAAAATTAGGGTGGCTATCCACATCAAACAGTCACCTGTTTGCCCTGGGTTGCTTTTATAGACAAGCTCCTTTGATCCCCTACCCCTGCTTATACTGTGAAGTTTTTTAAACCCTCTCACCAGTCCTATATTTGAAGGTCTCTTCACAAATACCTGTTGGTAGTACCTAAAGTGAACATCATTATGGAGGAATAGGCCTTTGCTGCCTTTGCCCCTAGACTCTGAAATTCTCTCCTATTGCTGGTCTGTGACTCCCTTTTCCACTATATTTTTAGAAAGTCCTTTAGGGGCCATGTGTTGACCAATTCATCCTGTAACTCCACTTGACCTATCCCTCCTCATGCTTCACTTGTTTACATGTTGATATGTTGATGCCGCTAATATTTTTTTTATTTAACCAGGAGAGACACACTAAGCTGAAAGCTTATTTACAGGTGCAACCTGGGAGCACAAGGAAGTTAAGTGACTTGCTCAGGGTCACACAGTATGCAAGTGAGGGCTGTGGGATTCAAACTCAGGTCTCCAGGTTTGCAGCTCAAAGCCTTAAACCACTGTGCTATACTGCCTCCTAATTTTTATTTGTCATAATGTATCAACTATAGCAACATCTTTATCCCCCCTGGCAATGTCCTTGCCATGTACGTTTCTGTATGCGATTATTACTGTGTAAGTACTTCTAACTTTGATTATTGCAACCTGGCTGACAGAGTATCATGTGGCTTGTTAATTTGTTTACTTTAACTCTGCTGTAGTCTTGGTTGCTTTATTGCAATTAGATTGCTGCCTTTTCTGACTCTCCTGGTTTGACCATTTATTGTATAGTAGGCTAGGCTTTCCCTTTTGTATGATATGATCCTTTCTGTAACTTGTTTTTACTGTGTTTTTTTCTGCCGTAATCTTCCAGGGCATACTTGGAAAAAGTCAAATAATTGTCTCAGTTTCAGTTTAAGTTGGTTCATCAACTTATAAAAATAGTCATTACAAGTTAATAAAAAATATTAAACTTAGACACAAAATGTAACATAAATTCAAGTGTTTTTCTAAAAGTAGTTACTTTCTCTTGGAAATTTTGTAATAGACTTGTAAATCTTTTGGTATACATTCCTTGTATGAAGATCTTCAGTTGATATCAAGATAACTGTTAAATCCTTGCCCTGCATTTCTTGAAAATTTGTAAGTTTAGACAAATACTTTTCCCTGCTGTCCTCAGGCCACCTATAGAATAGCAACACATGTTTTATGTCTTCAACCTAGTTTAGACCACAGTTACATTCAGTAGTCCTGCTTATATTATTCCATACCTCGATTCTATGAATTTGGATGGGAGATACAGTATTTTGTTATTACAGACCTATGTTTTGGATCATCCAATGTTGTTAGGCAATACTCTAATCTGCAAGATCTTTTAAACTTTGGAAACCAATCAGAAATGTTATTTTTCTGAACATTCACCAGTTTGCCTATCAGTATCTGTCAGATGCATTTTAATTAATTGAGTATATTGGTTATTAATAACAACTGCTTTTAAGTAACATTTCCAAAGACGCAACAGACCAATGCATGTTAAAATGTTCTTTACTGTATTTACCCATTCTGACCTAAAGCCTTTACCCTCATAAATCAGTTTGTTTCCTTAAGGCAGATCACCAGTAATCTTTTTGATGACATTAACGTTTATTTTACTCTGTAGCCGGACAGTTTCCCCAGGACATAAACTTTAAGTCTTGTAAACTAATTTCAGCATTCACAAAAGAAGATGGTATACTACCACCTACACCCAGCTATTTATTAATTTTGTCATAAAAGTTTATTTACTGATTTTCATTTGTGGTACAAGGCAAACACTATTTGGCACAGAAACGAGTTGCCCATGCAAGCATAACACAATAGATAACAAGTGACAGGTTATCACAACTTGAGCTCATTTCTTACAGCGGAGGGAGAAGGAAGGGGACCAGTGCTGAGTGATAAGGGAAAGGGGGGAGTGGATCCTAGCCCAATCAGCATGGATGAGGTAAGGGAGGAATTAGGCAAGCTGAGGTTGAACAAGGCCATGGGCCCGGATGGCCTACACCCTAGGGTGCTCAGGGAATTAAGGGGGGTACTAGCAAAACCATTGACGGGGCTATTTAACTTATCCTGGGATATGGCTGGGTACCGGAGGACTGGAAGAAGGCAGACATGGTGCCAATTCATAAAGGATACAGAAGGGAGGAGGTGAGCAATTATTGCCTGGTCAGTCTCACATCGGTGGTGGGCAAAGTAATGGAGACAGTATTGAAATGAAGGGTAGTCAGCAATCTGGAAGAGAAGGGGCTGCAAGACATTCAGTAGCATGGCTTCACTTGGGGTCGGTCATGTCAGACGAACCAGATCGAATTCTTCGATGAAGTGGCAAGAGTGGATGATCAGGGCGAGGCAGTGGACTTGGCCTACCTGGACTTCAGGAAGGCCTTTGACATGATGCCCCACAAAAGACTGGTCAATAAGTTGGGGAATCTGGGGGTGGGGCAGAAAATAACAAGATGGGTGGAGAGCTGGCTGACAGATAGAAGCCAAAGGGTGGTGGTCAATGGGGTGCACTCTTGGGAGACAAAAGTTACTAGTGGGGTTCCCCAGGGACCAGTGTTTGGGCCCTTTTTGTTTAACATCTATGTAAGTGACATAGCAGAGGGGCTTCAGGGGAAAGTCTGCCTTTCTGCAGATGAGACGAAACTTAGCAACAGGGTGGACACCCCAGGGGGTGGAGGCAATGAAGAAGGATCTAAAATTATTGGAAGGGTGGTGAGAAACATGGCAGCTAAAGTTCAACACTAGGAAATGCACAGTGATGCACTTAGGGTGGAGGAATCCAAATACCACCTACACAATGGGGGGGAGATAATGGCTGCAACCAGACAGGCGAAGGATCTGGGAGTTATAATCACTGATGACCTTAGGGTGGGGACCCAGTGCAGCAAGGCAGTGGGCAAAGTTAGCAGAATGCTGGCATGTATAAAGGAGGGGGATAACCAGCAGAAGGAGGGAAGGAGGTGCTGATGACACTCTACAGCTCCATGGTTAGGCCACACCTGGAGTATGAGGTACAGTTCTAGAGGGCCCCATCTATGAAAAGACATAGATGGCATGGAAAGGGTACAGAGAAGGGCCATGAAAATGGTGCAAGGGCTAAGTGGAAAGTCATATGAGGAGAGGTTGAAGGAGCTGAACTTGTATCCTCTGGAAACAAGAAGGGAGAGAGGGGACATGATGGAAACATTCAAGTCTGTGAAGGGGATCAATAAAGTGGGAGAGAACTTGTTTGCAGGGAAGGTAGATACATGAACTAAGGGGCATGGATTGAGATTGGAGTGGGGAAGGTTTAGGAGAAATGTTAGGAAGTATTACTTCACAGAGAGAGTGGTTGAGCCCTGGAACAGACTGCCGGAGGAGGTGGTGAGGGCCAGTACAGTGGAGGGTTTCAAGAAGGCCTGGGACAAGTACAAGGGATTGTCAAGGGGAGAAGGGGCGAATCTTGGAGGAGGGGGGATAAATGGGGGGGATAGGCAGACTCAATGGACCAGGAGGATCCTTTTCTGCCAACACATGTCTATGAATCTATGAATCCTTCCGACTGCGGACCATGCTTCATCCCGATCGGACTGTGGCTGACAACAGATGTATCTTTATTTTATAATACTTCAGTGGTGAAAAAACGCTCCCCAGCAATTATATAAAATAAAGGCTGGATAGGTGTGTAAAACTTTAATTTTACACATCCCCTCAGTGTGGGATGTCTTTATAAACCCCTCAAGCTTCTCTCTTGGGGTTTATGTGGAATCTCACAGATAGAGTATGTGAAAAATTCTCATTATAACCCTCTACCCAGCCATTATTCTATGTGTATTTATTGGATTTTGGTAACCAGGTGAGCCCACTGAGACTTGCGTCCCTTTTTCAGGAGTGACCCGGGATAAGTTACATACAATAAATAGAATTTGCATGATACAGGACCAGATACACAGTGTCAGTAGAGGCAGTATGAACAGTGGTAGGTATAGTTTGTATAGCAGTCATCTAGAGAAGAGTAACAGTTCATCCACACAGTTAAATAAGACAAAGTGCATTCATGCAATTTCACAATACACAGTGCATCACATTAGGATCCAGCATACAGTGGCAGCTTGGCTAAGACTAGGCCAATACTGACTCAGTGGAAGCAGCTACTGCTGTGTTTAGGGGGGCACCCTTTGAGTTGTCCCTTGAAGGACTGATATGTATGGCTTTCCTGGATAGGGACAGGAAGCTTGTTCCAAAGTAGTGGTGCTCTTGTATGAAAAGGACTACAGGCTAGAAGTGATCTGTGTCCTGGGGACCTCAAGCAAGGGTAGTGAGAAGAACTGGAGATGTCTTCTCGTGGGCTTTCAAGACAGTACACTTCTGAGACTAGGAAGGCAGCTCTTTAATGCCTTATAGGCCGGACAAAGGGTTGGGTAAGGGAAGTGCTCTTCAAGTAGGGGACAGTTATGGGAGGCAAGTATATCACAATGATGCTCTTTAGTCCCTGTTCCAGACACAAATCTGCCAATTCTGTGGCACAGAGTTTTTAGCTTTGTAAGCCCTGTGCCTTTCAGGGAAGATAGGACTGAGGCCCCATACAGTAGCGCATGGAGAAGAACACTGCTGGCTACAGACTGTTGGGCTTCATTATTTAATTAGGGTGAGCGTATAAAGCAGCCCCAGCTTTTGAGAAAGGAGCTTAGAGATGCATTCAGTGTTGGTCTTAAAGGAGAAATTCTGGTCAAGTCAAATGACCCTTCCCAGTCTATGTCAATTCTAGAGGGGGGGGTTGTGTTAATGATATTGCTCTATAGTAGATTATAGTTATCTTGAGTCTGGAGTACTCCACCAGGATCACACTAATTTAGTCTGAGGTTCGCCCTCAGGGTCGAGGTAGACCTAGTCTCATATTTACTATTGTCAGAGTTACATATCTATATCCTTACAGTGTCTTCAAGCTTCTTTTATAGAAACCTTAGCGTGTTAAGATCCTTTTATCCTCGTGACCATGTCTTCCTCCTTTTTGGTTATCAATAAATCTGGTTCAACATCTGATCCTTGTTTTCGACTCCCACCTCTCCTTGTCAGGTGACTTCATCCACCTCCTTTGAACCTGAAGTGTCCCCTCACCATTCCACCTGCTGAGGGTGACAATAGTGTTGGTAGATTGTGTTCAGCTCACCAGGGTCATTGCATCATACCACCACTCTACGCTCTACCCACCCACACAACATACCACCACACATTATTAACTGAGGGCAGATGAAATTTAGGGTTATTCATATTACATAAAATTTTCTCTATCACAATATTGAAAAGCTTTTGTGTGACTGGGCAGCCCTGCTTGACCAAGGAGTTAATTTGAAATTGATCTGCACAATCACCTGCTAAATTGTATCTAACATGCAAATAATTGTCACTGTGTAAGGGCATTGTGACATCTATTAACCAGTCCTTTGCCCCTATTTACTTTAGATATGAAAATAAAATACTACGAGAAAGAGCATTAAGCCTTCTTGAGGTCTATGAAAGTTATATACAACTTAAAGTCTTTTTGAAAGACACATATTTTTCTATCAAATGATTCAATGTGAAACAATGATCGCTCACAGATCCACTATGAAACCCAGCCTGTACCTCAGAGAAAAGATAATTTTTTGTAATATGACTTAGTAACCTGTCCATGACCAATTTTGAAAATATTTTTGCAATATATAGTGGATTCCGCTTGTATGCACACCATTGGGACCAGCCGATTTTGTGCCTACAACCAATATTGCACATAAGCTGAACCAATGAATTAACAGCAAGGTAAGAAGAAACATGACATGCGAAGCACTTATGATGGCTTGTAAATAAAAACATTTGTTATATTAATGGATTAGAAATGGTAAACCAATAAAATGCATCACACAATCAACAAGCCGAGTTTTAAAAATGAAAAGTTAAAAAAAGCAGTCAGCAGCAACTCATAAAATCGACAATTGAAATCTGATGGCTGCTTCTGCTACTTAGTGCAAGTGATTCAAGCCGCCACTGAAACTGGTAGAACCATGCATAGTTGCTCTGCTATCGTGTTTCCACGGAAAGGCGAATGGAGCACACCATCCTCCATACCGCTTTTGAAGTTAGTACTGGCACCTTAGGCTCCTACTCCTCCTCCTCTCCGTTATCCTTCCAGACCACCACCTCATAGATATTCTGTTCTGTAAGCTGTCTTGAGGTGGGCTCGCTGCTGTCAATATAACTGTACTGCTCAAATTCAGTGGCCATCATGCCAGGAGGTGGGGCTATGGGTTCCTCTGATTTGATTGGCTGCTCGAGCAGTACTGCCTTGATATACCAGTTCGATATGGTTTCAGCCTTTACATCAAACCAGGTGGCATGAAGAACATGGATCACATACAGAACTGAAATCCCTCGGGCAACATAATTGAAGGTGTGAGTACCGCTGGCAGTGGTGGTTTCTTCAGTTTTGTCCAGGATTTTGCACACAATACATTTGCAGTAGTACAGCTTTACATTTTTAGAAAACCTTGGTCCATTGGTTGTATGAAGGCAGTGTAGTGGGGGGGGGGGAGGAAAAACAGTTTAACATTTCTTAACTGAATCGGTTTATGGTCTGGGCAATTGTCCACAAGTATCGTTATTTTACAGCTTTGTAATCATATTTTTTATCAATGCAGTGTATCCAGTCATGAAACAAATCGGCTGTCATCTAGTAGCCATTTGTTTTAAATCGGAATTGGGCCTTGTGGATGTTCCAGTGGGGATGACCAGATTCTTTGAGTATATCGTGGGTGCAGGTGTAGGGTGCAGGATACTTCTCATTTACCATACACCCAGTGCTGGGAAGGAATTCCTGCAGGAAGTTGCAGACTTCATCATCGACATGGTGTCAGAGTCCCCCAGATGGTCAATTCTGGGGGACTTCAATGCCTGGGTCGAAAATGAACTCTTGCAACTTGGTCAAGACTTCCTCCAACTGATTACTTCATTGGACCTTACATGGTAATTACCTCTGTGACCCACAATCATGGTCACTCATTGGATCTGGTGTTCCTTCTAGGGATGGAGATCTCCGACCTGGTGGTGGAACCAGTTGGATGGTCAGATCACCACACCATAGAGTTCGGTTTCACAGCTCCCCCTAATGCATCTGCCCCTATGGGGATGGTCCGGTACTGCCCTTTAAGGGGCGTGACCCCGGATGGTCTAATGGCGGTGCTTGACCTATTAGGTATGCCGAATGAATGCTTGGATCCAGGGGATCTGGTACATGCCTATAATAAGGTGGTGACAGTGGCCCTGGAGTCTATAGCTCCTGTCCTTGTTCGCCCCCTCACTCTTTGCCCAAGGTCCCCCTGGTTTGATGGGACCTTGAAGGAGTTGAGGAGAGAGGGAGGGATGAAGGTTAGAGAGGCACTGGCGGAAAACAGGTCTGGTTGATGACAAACTTAGATTGATGGATCATTATAAGGTTTATCAATCAGCAGTCTCCCGTAAGAAGGCAGAGTTCCTGTCCAAGGAGATTGCCGCTGCATGAAATTGACCGGCTCAGCTCTTCCAGACTGTCGACAGATTGTGCAATCCAATTTGTCTTTATTCTGGAGGAGTGTTTTCACAAGGTAAGTTTGAAGAGTTCGCTCACTTTTTCACAGACAAGGTTGCCACCATCAGATCTGGAATCTGTCCAGCCCCCTCTATTGGTTGTTGCAGAGGTCAGCAGGAGGTTGCGAGCTCCAATTTGCCAGGTCTGACTTTGGCTGGCTGGCAATCGCTGACATCGTGAGGGTTATCCAGACCTTGCGACCAACCTACTGTAGTTTGGACCAACACGCCTCCTTGTGGGGTGTGTTGTGGTAATCAGTCTACTCCTAGCTATGATAGTCTGGAGGTCATTGGAGACAGGGGTGTTTCCTGACTCCCTGAAGGAGGTGGTTGTAAGACCTCTCCTTAAAAAATCCTCCCTTGACCAGGACTGTCTGGCTAACTACAGACCCATCTCTAACCTGCCCTTTGTGGGTAAGGTTTATTTATTTTTATTTATTTATTGAAGTGTTTCAAGGCACACTGAACAACGAGTTGCTCATCTCACAGCGCACCCTGGGGGAAAGGGTAGTGGAAATACATGCATGCATATAACAGCAAACATTATTACAACAATATTGGCAGCGGTGAATAGCAAATAACAGAAAGAACATATTAAGTGCAGCATATGAATACAAAGGATTACAGAGTTCACAATGGACAGGTCAAGTGCATTACATTAGGATAACACCTTAAATTCATGATGATGGTACCATTTAGCCCAAAAGGAAGGGGTGGATAGGGAGTAGCAGCAGAGGTGGAAAGGTAACGAGGCTGGGAGGGGAGCAGATGAATAGAAATCAAGGTTATAGATACATTGATAGTTGTAGATTGATAGGAATCTAAAGTCATAGTTATATTGGTAGTTATAGATAACCCGATGGAATGGCCAGGTAGGGATCTCTGCAGGGAAAGAAAGAACTGGGGCTGGAAGAGAGCTGTAATAAAGAATAGTTACTTAATATATTGATAGAGGCTGGGGAGCAGGACAGGAATACCAGGTAGATTAATAGCAGGTAGGATTCACAGAGAGGAAATTACGTAGGGCTGAAGCTATAGGATAGTGGAAGGGAGGAGGAGTAGCAAATCTAGTGAGGAAGTGAATTCCACAGTTTTGGGAAGCAATACGAGAAAGCAGCCTGGCCTACAATGGTAGACCGATGAGGGACAACCAAGGAACAGGAGTCCTAAGAGCTAAGTGAGTGAGCAGAGGGAGGGAGGACTGGTAGAGAGGAAGTGAGATAAGATGGAAGCAATCCAAACCAGAATTTAGAGGCAAATTTAGCACAATGATGGAGGCATCTATTTTCTAGTAAGAGAAATGCCAGGGAGTGGTAGAGCTAACAGTGGTGGTTGAGAGGAGGAGAGTCCAGAGCGAAGCGACAGAAGGAGTTGAAGATGGTATCCAATCTGGCTAAGGAGGTCTTGGAAGCGGTACTGAAGACTACAGCACAGTAGTCGAAAATAAGAAGGATCATCTTCTGGATACATTCGCTCCTAGACAGGAGAGGGAGGCAGTTCTGGTTCCTGTATACAGCGCTGAGCTTGGGTGCAGCTTTTTCAGGATGGCGTCCACATGACCAGAGAAGGTGAAGTGTTGGTCAAGCCAAACATGCAGATATCTGAATGAGGAGGTGTCCTCAAGGACTGGCCCGTCAAGGGTATGGAAGGAGGGCAGGGAGGGGAACCTAGAGAATCTCTGCCTAGTGCCAAAGGTCATGGAGACTATCTTCTTGGCGTTTAGAAAAAGTTGATGAGAGCAAAATCAGTGCTGAACATTATTGAAGTCCTGCTGAAGTCTGTTTGCAACATCAGTGGGGGACTGTCTGGAGGTGTAGAGGACCATGTCATCTGCATAGATATGTATTGAGGTTGATGTACAGACAGATGGTAGGTCATTAAGAAATATGGAGAAAAGTATAGGGCCCAACATGAACCCTTGAGGCACACCAGTGTTGATAGAGAGCGAGGAGATGTGGAGTCAGTGATTCTGACTGATTGGGTCTGACCTACAAGGTAGGATCTGAACCAGTTAGTGGCTGAGTCAGTCAGACCTACTGAGGAAAGGGAGTTTAGTAGTAGGGTGTGGGAAACCATGTTGAAAGCCTTGGCCAGGTCAACAAAAATGGCAGACATGATTTGACCACTGTCCATCCCTGAGAGGATGGAGTCAATAAGCCTAATCAGGGAGGTGGTGGAGGAGTGTTTTTTCCAAAAACCAGATTGGAAGGGAGTGAAAAAGCTGGAGTTAGAGAGATAAGAAGAGAGTTGGGCAAGAACCAAGTGTTCTTGCAGTTTGGCAAGGGTGGGAAGGAGGGATATGGGATGGTAGTTCCCCAGTGAGGAAAGATCACCGCCCTTAGATAGGGGAAGAACAATAGCACGCTTCAAAACAGGTGGGATGGCTGCCATTTCAAACGAGAGGTTGAAGTGGTCAGACAATGGAGCAGAGATAGCCATAGCTGAGAGATATAGCAGCTTGGAGCCCTAGCCATCAGGAAACTGCCTTTGGATGGATTTAAGGCATGCAAGGCATCCAAGGTGTCAGAAGGGGCAATTTTAGTGAAAGAGAAACAAGTAGACTGAGGCAGTGTGTGTGGTGAGGTGGAGGGGGCAGCTGGCCTAGTAAATGGTAAGAAGGATAGGAGAGCAGAGGCACAAGAGGTGGAGTATGAATTAAATTCAGTAGTAATACCGGGGTGATCAGTAATAAGGGTGTTGTATATATTGAGGAGGGGGGAGGGAGGAGTGGAAGTGGGGAAAACAGTAAGTGGATGACTTTCCAGAATTTAAAGGGATTATTTATGTTGGATTGAAAGGTTGAGCTAAAGTAGTCTGCCTTAGCCAAACAAGTGACTTTTGTGCACTTGTTGTGAAGAGAACGATATGCGTCATGGTCTTTAGAGAGCTTTGAGGCTTTATGTAGCTACCAAGCTTGGTTCCGCACTCTTTGACAAGCTATGAGCTGAGGTGAAATCCATGGAAGGTGGCTCCCATGGACTCTGATGTGGCGAAGTGGGGCGTGTTGATTCCAAATGTCAAGAAATTTATCTTTAAAGTATTCTGTGGCTTTGTCTATCAAGTTCACTGAGGCTATAGGGGTCCAGTTTGTATGATCTAGGTCATGGAAGAGGGGAACGAGGTTCAGAGATTTAGATGAGCGAGTCATTAAGGTTTTATGAGGGGCCTTGATTCTGTGAATTTTACGTACCAGAAAGGTCATGAGGTGGTCACTTAGGACATCTGATAATACACCAGATTTAATGACCCTATGTGGGTGTGAGGTGAGGGCCCAGTTGATTAAGGAGTGGTTACTCATTTTATGGTTCATCCGAGTTGGATCAAGGATGAGCTGGTATAAGTTATGGGCATCAATTTCATTTCGTACTTTGTTCATGGTGGGGGATAATCAGTTGAAGTCACCCATAATATAAACTTCACCTGAGGAGGTGTGGGATACTATGGAACTGATGAGGTCTATAACAACAGAGGACTGGAGGCCTGGGTGACAACAGGCACCTGCCACAAATATAGGGATTGAGAAAGGGAGGGATAGCTGTAAGATAAGCACCTCATATGCTTTCTGGCAGGGGCGGAAAGAATGGTGGTGAATTGGATAGATGAGGAGACATAGATAGCCACTCTTCCACCCCTCCCTGACCAGTCTTGTTGAGATATAGTATAGTACGGAATGGAGAGAGAAGGGTCACCTATTTTATTGTCTAACCAGGTTTCAGACAGGATGGTGAGATCAGGACCAAGCAAAGCAACCAGAGGCTGGAGTAGATTGACTTTAGAGAGAAGGCTGCTTATATTTAGGTGGAGAATTTTCAGTCCATGGGGAAGGACAGTGAGGCTTGATGGGAAAGTTCCTGGAGCAGTGGATGGGGGCACCGAGGCACTTGGAGGGCAAGGTCCAGGGTTGGGATTTATGTGTCTGGAAGATAAGAGCAAGAGTGCAATGATAATGTAGTGAAGCTATACACTCATACCAAAGTACAGAGAAGGCTTGACTGGAGATAAGGGGGATGTGGAGAGAAGGAGGAGGCTGGAAGCACAGAATATGTAGTAGTGTGCAGTAAATAGGAATTGCTAAGAGTGAGGCACTGGGGCAGAAGGGGTAGTGTTCCCAGGTCTGAAGAGAGGGAGATGGGGTAACAGCATAATTGAAGATAGGAGAATGGAGTGGAGTGTGGCAGAGAGGTGCTGGTAATAATGGGGAGGGGGAAGGGGTGTGGGTGAGAAGGGGGAGACAGATGACAGAGAGGACAGGGAGAAGTAGTCTGAGTGAGTCTAGAGGCATGGTGAGGAAAAGATATGTAGTGGATTGAGCAGGAGAGTATAAAAAAAAATCAATCAATATTTATTATACCAGGTGAAACACCACTGAGTGAAACTCTTATAAGTTAAGGGAAAGAGAAGACTGTACTATAAGTTAGGGGGAAGAGAAGACTATACTGTTATGAAACAGGTTATTGAGAAGGTGGCTGCATTACAGCTGGATGACCATTTGATCACCCATGATCATAGAATCATAGAAACTGTCAGCAGAAAAGGACCCCACGGCCCATCCAATCTGCCCATAACCCCTCCCCCCTAGGAAGACTCCCTCTCTAGATATTGTCTATGATCCTCTTCAGTCCGGATTCAGGAAGAGGCATAGCACTGAGATGGCACTTGTTCAGGTACTTAATGATATCCTAATAGTGAGAGATTGGAGGACTCCTTTGATCTTGATTCTCCTTGATCTCTCTGCGGCATTTAACACTGTGGACCATGGTGTGTTGTTGGAGCACCTGCAGCTGATCTGTGGACTGTCTGGAACAGTCCGCAGCTGGTTTCGATCTTTCCTTGTGGGTAGGACTCAGAGAGTGGTGTTTGGGATTTATTCCTCGGCCATTCTCCCCCTATCCTGCAGAGTGCCACAGGGCTCCATCTTGTCACCCATGTTGTTCGCAGTGTATATGCTGCCATTAGGAGACATTATTAGGTGGTATGGTCTGAGTTTTTACTGCTATGCAGATGATACTCAACTATACATGTCCTTTGTGCCCGAACAGGGTGGAGCTGTCTCGGTCTTTAACAATTGCCTCTCCGAGATCCAGGATTGGATGAGTGCCAACTGGCTGTGGTTGAACCCAGATAAAACTGAGGTGTTGGTGGTGGATCCAGGTCATCAGGGTATGGGATCGCCAGCAGGAGAGCCCTCCAGGCTCTAGCTTGGGGGTATTCAACTGGTGTTCTCTGACTGGGTGTGGAATCTGGGCATTATTTTTGATGATGGTCTGACGCTTAAATCTCAGGTGTTGGCCGTTGACAAGACCTCTTTTTACCATCTGAGGAATATAACCCAGATAAAACATCTGGTCCCACCTGACGATCTTCCAGCTCTGGTCCATGCCTTCATGACCTCCCACCTTGACTACTGCAATGCCCTTTACCTATGGTTTCTGGGGGTTGATATCAGCTGCTTGCAGCTGGTGCAGAATGCGGTGGCCAGGCTGTTGACAGGCTCTTCAAGATCTTGCCATATCACACCTGTGCTCTGTAGACTGCACTGGCTGCCAGTACAGTGATGGATCACCTTCAAGGTCGGGTTACTGACCTATGAAGCCCTACATGGGCAGGGACCTTAGTACTTGCAAGATCTCCTTTGTCCCTACTACCGCCTCCTCCCGCTCCACTCCTCCGTCGAGAGATTGCTAGAGGTTCCCAGGGTTTGACTTAAGACCTCAGGGGCCAGTTCTTTTGCCTTTGCCGCCCCTACCCTGTGGAACTCTCCACCTCATCGGGTGAGAGAGTGCCTGACCATCCAGAGCTTTAAGACCGCTCTCAAAATGTATTTATTCAGTTTGCCCTTCCCTGATTATTTCTAGATCTTCTGAGATGGTTTTAATAATTGTGATCAGCTGCGTATTTATGATGACTATTTAAAGGTTTTTTGGAAAACTTTCTAGACCATATGATATTGGTTTTAAAAATTGTATAGTTTAATTTTATTTGTCTGTGTTTTATGGCTAAGTTGTACAAGTGCTTTGAACAATTTTGGAATTGCACTTTTCATAAATAAAATTTGATTTGATTTGATCCATGCATTGCAGTTCCATGAATAAACAGCTGGCAGTGCATCGACATTAACATTTTTAAAACATCTTGTCCGCCTACTCTTTCTGATTACAAAAAGGGGCATTTTGTCAGAACCAGTGCTGTTAGCACATGTGTCAACTGACAGGCGTTCTTTGGCTTTTTCTTTCTTAAAAGTTAATGTCCCATCTGGTGTGACTCTGAAAAACAAAGCTGTCTCATCAGCATTGTAAACGTCATTTGCGGCATACTCAGAGTGTAACCCAGAGCACACTGTCCGCAACTATTCATCTGAAGCTTGTTGATCTGATTCAGCAGGCACACCTTGAATCCACTCATAGTCTATCCCATTCCGCTCCTTCCAACGAGATAGCCAACTGGTGGTAGATTCAAATGGAATCACCATGCTTGTTGCGAGACAGTTTGCCTTCTCCTGCAAAATGTGGCCAGTTATTGGCATGCATCTGTCTCTTGCAGCTGTAAACCACAGTGGGACCACCTCTTCCACACAGGCATCCTTCCCATCTTGTTTCCTATTTCTCTCCTTGTTGCAGCCACTGCTCACCTCACTGAGGTGGTGTTTCAATTTTTCAAAATTCAGCACACACTGGAAATGTCTACACCAAATATTGCAGCAAGATCTTTTCTTGTTGTGCCTGGGACAAGACTCTTGTCAAGCAGCTTACTTTTTCCTCCACGGAGAAGAAGTGGCATTCAGAAGGTATCAGGAGACCCAGAGACAGGAGGATAGGGAAGTGTATCTGGAGAAGCGGAGGGAGGCAGGCAAAGCAGTAAAGAGTCCAAAGGTACAAACTGAGGAAAGAATAGCCCTGGCAGTATCAAAAGGGGACAAGATGGACTTCTGGTGACATCATCACTGATATGGCAGATTAACTGAATAGCTCCCCACCATTGCCTAATAAATCACCCCTCTGCAGTTTACTTGCTTTGTAATATCACTATTATCATTTAACGATGAGGCGTGCCAACACGCAAGGACCCAAATGGAAGGAAGAAACCCACCTGACGGCAGTCGATGACACTGGATAGTGTCCTGAAGCTTCTGATTCCAAACTGTTGCAGGCCTCACAGGACACTGGGGCCTCAATTGATCCAGTTACATTGGGACGACCTGGGCAAAAGAAGAGGGTCAAATTAGATACAATATATGCAGAGCTTGTTAGTTTTCATTCCGAAATGAAACAACTATATGGCGAATTACAAAAAGATGTGGAAACGCTGGAACAAAGGGCAGATGATACGGAGCGCCAGGTCACTGCAGCCAAAAATTGTATAGATGATCTGGAGGCTCTTGTGCAGGAATTACAAGAAAAACAAGCAGTAATCATGGTCAGATAAGAGGATTCGAAGAATTGATCTCGGCGTAAAAATCTCCGTATATACGGCATCCCCGAGAACTCTGAAGACTCTGACCCGAGGGATTTCATGACCACTTTAATATGTACAGCTCTGCAACTGCCAGCGGATCTTCCACTGGACCTGGAGAAGGTCCACTGAGCTCTAGATCCAAAACCGACAGCTCCCGGTGCCTGCCCATTCAATAATCCTTCGTTTTCTCAATTATGCAATTAAATAACAGGTGCTCACACTGGCATGGCATCATCAAAAAGTATTCTATGGTCAAATCAGCATTTTCTTTGACAATGATTATGCTCCCTGTACCAGGAGGGAGCATAGGGCTTACCAGCCGCTGTGTTCGGTTTTCTGGGAGAAGAGGCTCCAGTTTTCAACTCTGTACCCTTCCCGACTGATGATACATTTCTCAGAAGGCAAGTGGGATTGCAACACAATGGAGGAAGCCAGGGAGGACCTATCTAAATGGGGATTTCAGCTACCGGACCGGCCTGTGCCTAGACTACCACAATCCCAGGAGCCCCCTAGATGGCAGATGCCTACAGGACAATGGAGCAAAACCTCCTCCATGAAGACTAATCAAGGTACGCCTACCAGCTTGTCCGCTTTTAGGAGACAGGAGGAGAATTCTACCTGAACAGAGAGGTGGACTCTTGTGGTACAGGTATTGTTGATGGCAGCGTGGGGGTGGGGGTGGGCTTCCTTGTTTGACCTGCTGGGTTGATAAGTCAGGCAGAGCGACAGGTTATATACCTGTGGTGTTCTGCCAGCAAGTTCAGAGTAAGGCCGCGATTGCTCTGCGGATTAGGGGTTGGTAGGTTTGTCTTGGCCCCCTCCCCCCCATGAGTGCCACTGTACCAGTGGTCCCCATAGCAACAGACTGCCAAAATTCAGGATCATATTGCATTTTCCCCCACTGAAGAAACTAACCACATAAGAACAATACTATTGGTATGCTGGACATTTGGCTGGCTACTTAAGTTAACTTTGCAGTTATAAGTAACAAGTTGGGACATACAACTAAGCACTGGATATCTTGTTTTCACAAAGAAACCTTGGTAACTTGAACAGGGTTCTTCGAGACAGCAGCCAAGCCATTTTAATTGTAATTGACATCTGTGGATTTATCATTCACTTTGTATAAAAACGGCAGTATGGAAGAGTATGATAGAAGTTTTGGTGCTTTTACTTTGCTGTCCCAAGGCACTCACCTCACATAAACATAAAGGGCTAGATATTCAAAGGTGATGTGCCATGGCACATCACCTTTGAATATTCCCATCTGGGCCCTGGCGCATCTCGGTTGTGCTGTGCCTCCACTTGCACCATTGCCTGGCGCAGTCTGAATATCTAGCCCCAAGAGTATAAATACTAACATACTAAAATGCCAGCAGAATAGGCCTAACGGTCTTTCGTGTCTGCTCGTTTGGTCAGCCCCCACCCTGGGTGCTGACCTTGCTGTCCCCCTCGCCTTCTCTGGCTTCTCCCTTCCCAGTTCCGGATATTCTTGCTGCATTGGATTTTGCTTTCTGAACCCTTCTCCTGTACCTGTCCACCCCTCTTGAACCCCTCCACTGTCTCTGCCTCCACCAGCCCCTAGGTAGTGCATTCCATGGCTCACCACCCTCTTCAGTGAAGTAGCACCTCCTCCTTTCTCCCCTGAATCTTCCCCCTCCAGCTTCCACCCATGCCCTCTAGTGGCCCTTCCTCCTTCCTTTGAAGCACCTGACTGTTCCTCCCCATTTACCCTCTTCATGTACCTGAAGACCTCTCTCATGTCCCCGGTCCCTTCTCTCTTCCAATGTGTACATATTTAGCTCTTGAGCCTCTCCTCCATAGGTCCTGTCCCCCAAGCCCCAAATCATTTTGGTTTGCCTCCTCTGGACCCTCTCCAGGAGGTTAATGTCCCTCTTTAAGTGTGGCCTCCAAAACTGCACGCAGTACTCTAGGTGACCTCACCAAGCAGTTATACAGAGGGTATCACTTCCCTCCTTCTGGAGGTGATCCCCTAGTGATGCATCCCAGCATCCTGTTGGCCTTGGCTGCTGCCTCCTACAAGTCTCAGGTTGTTCATCTTGACATCCACCACCACCCCCAGGTCCCTCTCAGCCATTGAGGACTTGTAGTATTTCCCCAGGGTGTACACTTGGCCTGGGTTTCTGCCCCAGGTGGAGTACCTTGCATTTCCCTGCATTGAACCTCAGCTTCCACTTTCTAGACCATCTTTCCAGAGCCTCCAGGTCCCCCTGCAGGGCCACCCTCCCCTCCTCCCCATCCACCACTGCCCCCAGTTTCGAGTCATCTGCAAAGAGACTCATCTCACTCCTGATTCCTGTCCTTATGTCAGATACGTAGGCGTTGAACAGAAGGGGCCCAAGGACTGATCCCTGTGGGACCCCACTAATGACCCTCCTTGGGGATGAGACTATCCCACCAACTATGACCCTCTGGGTCCAGTCCTGGAGCCAATTGCCTATCCATCTGATCATCTGGTTTCCCACCCCATTTCTCTAGCTTATCCAACAGGCCACGTGAGGAACAGAGTCAAATGCCTTGCTGAAGTCTAGAAAGAGGACATCCACTGGTCTACCCAGGTCCAAGGCACTTGTCACCCAGTCATAGAACTCCACCAGGTTTGTCTGACAGTCTCCCTGGGATGAATCCATGCTGTATATCGTCCAGGCACCCCTGACTTATCCAGGTCCCCCTAGCCTCTCTTGACAATGCCCTCCATCACCTTGCCCACCACCCGATGTCAGGCTGACAGACCTGTAGTTCCCTGCCAGCTCCTTGATCCCCTTGTGGATAGGCACTACATGTGCCACCTTCAGTCTTGGGGCACCCACCCTGTCCTCAGAGATGGTGAAAAGCTCTGCCAGGGGTTTCAGCCAGGACATCTGCAAGTTCCTTCAGCACTCTAGGATGTAATTTATCCAGCCCGGTGCTTTCTCCGTCTTAAGGGGCTGAGGGCTTCCCTCACTCTCTCTGCTGTGATTTCCACTTCTGGTACCTCTTCTCCTGTAGCCTCCCCCCACCTGCCAGTGATGCCTCCCCCTCTCCCCAGACCTGCCGATCGGTAAGGGTCCCCCCTCCTCATTATCTCTGTCTCCTCCCATGTATGATGCAGCATCCCCATTTTCCCTGGTGAAAAACTGAGGTGAAGTACTCATTTAGTACCTCAGCCTGCTCCCCTGGGTCTTGTGCCCATCTCTCCCCTGATTTAATCCTGCTAATCTGCCCCTTCACCCTTTGTCTTTCCCCAATGTATCTAAAGAACCCCTTTTTCCCTCTCCTAATTTCCCTGGCCAGGTTCTGCTCCTTCCTTGCCTTAGCCGCCCTCACCACTCTAGTGGCCCTTCTAATAATCAGCTCGTACTCCCTCGATCCCTTTCCTCCTTGGGCACTTGAATTTCTTATAGGCTGCTTTCTTTCCCAGCACCACCTCCTGGACCTCCCTGAATCCACCAACAGGGTTTTTGGGCCCTACCGCATTTTCGTCTTACTCTTGCACAGGTGCTGGTAGCATCCTGCACCCCTCTCCTGATGATTTCCCACCTACTATCAGCGTCCATGTCTGACCAAATCCCATCCAAATGCTCCTTAAGGATCCTTCCCATTTCCTTAAAATCCGCCCCCCTGAAGTCGGTTACTTCCATCTTTATAAATAATGAACTGAACTTGTTTATTCCTCTGACACAGTATAAATGAGACATAAGGAGCTGCATCATATTACACCATTGTACCTTATTGTGTAATAAGCAGGAGTGCACTGGATCAAAAGAGGACAAAAGCACAATTGTTATATGTTTAAATATCAAGAAATCGATTAATTTCTTTACTGTTTTGTGAATAGTGGCCTGTTTAAACTGTAGTGCACTATAGCAGGTTTTTGGGGGAGTTTTCACAACTACATGACTGATTCTAACAAAGCTGGGGCCTAAGAAGCTGGGGGTGATGAGGTGGGGGTGAACTGGCCTGGAACAGATTTACTAGGCCTAAATGGGAATGATATTCGATGTTTGTGGTTCCCCTTTCCTTCCCTCACTTAGCCTGGTTAACTTTGTCCTCTAGTTTTCGCACAGTAAAATGCATTGTATTGATCACCCTACACAGATACGTCCACCCCTGCACCCTTTAGTGAGGGAACAGGAGAAGTTATACCATCGGGCTCTTGCTTGAGGAAATCAATGGCTTCGGTCCTCGAGTGGTGAACTCAACCTTATTAACACTATCAATAAGATGGGCAATGGTTTGGGTGGAACCATAGAGGCGATGATAGTTCATTATTCCCCCCTTCCTACCCTTAATTTTTATTTGCTCTGTTGTGCCCTTTCCCTCATTTTTGGGATTAAATATTTCTCTCAGGAGGCCCGGGAAGATACTAATCCTGGCCTTTCCTCCTTACTCAAAACTGCACAGATGTTTTCTCCTGCAGTTTCTGGATTGTTAGAGGGAGTGTTTTTAACCCCTCATACCTTGGAATTCACCTATAAAGGCTTTATTCCCCAGCCTTACTTTATTTTAATGGTTAAAGGCTTTACTGCCTTATCTTTTGTATTGCTACAACAGCTTGTTATAATTTTAGGAAAGATATTGGTTGTTGTTATAATTCTTCAGGGAAAAGTTTACCTGGTGCATAATTGGTTTCTTGCACAGATGGCGGGTTTTGTCCCAGTAGACATAGTTATTTTGGGGATTATTTTTACCCCATGTTTATAGATACTAGAAAATGTTGGTTTGTGATTAAGGATTTTTTTAACCTAATAGGAGTAAAGAGAAAAATTTTCTCAGGAAGTAACACACTGTTGGAGCAAAATTTGCCTAAAAAGCCAGAAGCTGGAGCAGTTATTCTTTTGCTTATTGACAAGAGAACAATGTGGTGTAGAACTTTTATTCTTACATGTGTGGGGACCTATGGGAGGATTCTATATCGGGGATTTGGAGGGTTGGCAGGCTGGTCTTCTATCTTGTAGATAATGTCCACTTCTAATTGGTAGGGATGGCTATTTCTCCTGTTAAGATTTTGTCTATAAATGTCAATGGCCTAAATAATCCTATCAAGAGGGCCAGGGTGCACCAATACCTTCAAAAGCAGATGGCTGATGTGATATACCTCCAGGAGACACATTTGTCTCATGAAGAACATCTTAAATTGCCATCAGGAGGTCGGTATGTGGTATTTTCCTCCTCATATGCTAGGGGTAAGCGTCGTGGGATGGCAGTACTTTTACTGGCTGCCACGCCATTTCAACTTGAAATCGAGTATTCTGACCCAAATAGTTGTTTTGTAATCTTGGTGGGTCGCTTATTTAACCATATGGCCACTTTAGTAAATGTATATTTTCCCTGTAAAGCATCCCCCTCTAAATTCAGGGTCTTTTTTAATAAGTTGTTAGATACACAGCAAGGTATGCTTGTCCTGGGAGAAGATTTTAATATTACCCTGTCTCCTTCCTTGGATGCCTCACATTGGTCTGGACATCGGATCTTGGCCTCACAAAAATATCTTAGGCAACAGTTAAATCAGTTGGGATACCTAAACGTTTGGCGACATTTTTTCCAATCAACACATGCCTATACTTATTATTCTTCTAGGTTTCACACCTCCTCCTGGATTGATTTTTTTTGCATCAGCTGAGCACATGGATGCCATATGGGATTTATCCATTGGGTCTACTGTACTCTCGGACCATTCTCCACATCTCCTTAAACTAAACTTGAATAGGCCCCCTAAATGGACCACCTAGCATCTCAATTTATCACTGCTCAAAGATGAATCCTTTCGGGCTCAAATCTCTGACAGAATGAAACAAATTATTGTTGAGAATAAACCCCCAGCAGTATCCCCCAATATTCTCTGGGACACCCTTAAAGTGGTACTGAGAAGGGAAATTATAGCTCAAGCCTCATATCAAAAAAAGTAGTGTAAAACCAGATATAAGGCCCTACCAGAAGAGCTTGATTTACTGCAAAGGAGTGGTGGTCCAGGGGAAAGAGATCAACTTCGAGTACGACAGTTAAAAACAGCGCTTCACAAAATTCTAGATCAAAAGTTCCAAACAGCCTTAATGTATCTCAAAAATACCATTATGAAGGGGGCCCTAGAGCAGCTCAGAATTTAGTAGAAAGCTGCTGTGTTTTAGATCTTCTGCACACATACACTCTGTTAAGTGCATGCATACAGAGAAACTTTTTTCCTTTACTACTGAAATTCTACAATTATTCTGGGCATACTACCAACAACTGTAAGATGACCCTACAACTTCTTCTATAGATAGTATCAAGTATTTTCTGTCTAAACTTTCTGTCCTGCTATTACCTTCTACTCATCAAGATTTTCTTCTATCACCAGTTACGATGGAGGAGGTCACCTGAGTGATTTCTCGAATGAAAACCTTGAAATGCCGTGGCCCAGACAGTTATCCCATCGAATGGTACAAAGCCTTCTCCTATAACTTAACACCACATCTCCTCACTGTATGCCTGGGTATTCAGGATGGTGAGGCCCCTCCTCCATCTTGGTCGGGTGCCATATATCAGTAATTCCAAAACCAGGCCGTGACTGTACTCTTCTGGCCTCGTATAGGCCAATATCTGTGTTGAATATGGTTACTAAATATATATGTCTATTTGGGCTCACCGGCTGAAAGGTCTTCTTCCCTCCATTGTTCATCCTGATCAAGCGAGGTTTGTTCGCAACAGACAGACCTTTGACAATATCTCTCAGGTGGTCCATCCCATGAACCATGTTTCACAATGTATTATCCCTACAGCCCTCGTCAACCTAGATGCTGACAAGGTGTTCAATAGAGTATCATGGCCCTTTTTATGGCAGACGATGTTGGCCTTTGGCTTCCCCTTAAAGGTGGTTTCTTGGATACAGAGTGCATATTCTTCTCCTTTTGCCTATCTACAAGTAAACGGGTAACTGTCTGACCCCATTAAACTATTTAGAGGCACAAGACAGAGCTGCCCCCCTTTTGCCTCTGTTATTTGCTATTTATTTAGAACCCCTTGCAATAGAGATAAGCGAATTAGTAGAGGTGGAGGGCATTCCTTTGGGTGGTCAGGCTTATAACATTTGTCTATACGCAGATGATATTTTATTAACATTACTGAATCCTGAGATCTCCCTTCCCGAAGTTTGGTGCCTATTGAAGGAGTTTGGGGTGTTATCTGGATATGCCATTAATGGTTTAAAGACAGAGATCTTCACCTTGAATTTTCACCCAACTCAGGAATTGAAATCACAGTTGCCACTCCGTTGGAACTGTTTCACTATCACATATCTTGGGGTTAGATTACCTAAGGACTTGTCACTTCTAGAACTAGTAAATTACAAACCCCTGTGAAAGATGCTGGAGCAGAATTTAGGACGTTGATCATCTTTCCATCTGTCTCTTTTCTTGCATATTGAAACATTACACATGAATATCCTCCCACGCCTGTTACATTTTTTTTCAAACACTTCCGCTAGCACCTTCTTCCTTTTATTTTTCATCATGGAATAAGTTGCTTTCCAGATTTGTATGGGCCGGATGCAAACCCCGACTTCTCTGGTCCCTGCTGCAGCTTCCTCGTGATAAAGGTGGTCTTAATGAGCCTAACCTTATTCAGTATCACCAAGCCGTGACCCGGTGAACAATGTTGCTCTAGTTTAATCCTAATTACTCAGCTCCCTGGAAAACAATTGAATTCGTATTAAATGATCTTTTTGACCTAGGCCCTATCCTATTTAAATCTCTTCCCTTCTCACTGTTTTTTTCCCACTTTGTATTCGGTACTGCAAATATTCTTCACATCTGGTGTTGCCTTAGACAGATGCATCAAATGACTAAAGTGTTTTACTTCACTTATCTGCTGGCTCATGAGATAGAATTTCATCCAGCGTGATTAGACCATGCCTTTGCTGGTTGGAGAAAATTGGATTTGTCATATATATTTCAATTTTTAGACTCCCGGGAATTGTTCCATTTGCTCAGCTGCAGGCTAAATTTCATTTACAACGTAGCGATCACTATAGATATTTACAAGTTAGGTCTTATTTATTAAAAAAAAGTCTCCTGATTTATGCCAAATGCCACACCCTATACCCTGCTTCTTAAACTCTTGATAGAGTCTATAAATGGGCTCCCTTTGCAACATGCGGTAGAACAAGCATATAAGGCTTTAAATGAAATTTGGGGGGGCTTCTCTGAATTTATATTAAAAGCATGGAACACTGAATTGGAATCCAATCTTTGTTATACGGATTGGCTTAAGTATACACTTCCCCCTTCAAAGGTATCTCAAGCAGGGTACTGGAAGGAATTTGCATGGAAGTGCCGTTCCTGATATTTTAATGTTCCTTCTAAATTATTTAAGTTTCTTCCTTTACAATATGGGTTCTGTTGGAGGGGCTGTGGTGAAACTAAAGCTACACACAAGCACATCTTTTGGTCCTGCCCGGTGCTGCCACCCTTTTGGACTCAGGTCACTGATGTACTTCATGAACTGATGAATGGGACAGTTGTTCTGACCTCGGAATTAGTATTGCTTTCTATTCTTCCTCCAGGACTCAAATTGTCCCCTAGACACATCATATATACTTACATACTTACAGCAAATTAGGTCATCACTCAGTTTTGGTGCCAGGTCTCTCCCCTGACGCTTACAAACTGGCACTCAATTATGAATGATATGTATCAATTGGAACATTTAATTGCCACCAGTGTGGGAAGGACATTCCAATTTGAATTGTGTTGGAGACCATGGGTGCTTTATATTATGGAAAGGGATTCTTCATTTGTTCCATAAACACATGTATAGCACCTATTAAATTAAAAAATATTATTGATAGTTGGGGGTTTCATCAGTCGGAGAGGTTGGTGATTTGATGACAGCTGTGTAGACAGCCTGTTGACAGCCTCTTTTACAGGTTCTTCCCATGGTCTCCACCTTTGAACTATTGATTTTAAACCAAAATTTACATTTAAAATATGTTTACCTGCTCCCAACTACTAGGCAGCTAATATTGAGACATTGGCTCCTAATACATAGAAATGAAAATCTTTACTTTCAGTATTTGTTTCTCTTAAAAGTTGTAATTATATAGTGCAACATGTAAGATATGAAAGAATTATATGATATCCTGAGATATAAATAAAGAATATAAAAAAAGGGAGGACAAGATATTTTTCAGGTATGTTAGTGAGAAAAGGAAGACAAAGGAAGGGATTGCATGGTTAATGAAGGGGGGAGCTGTATGGTGGAGGACCAAGAAAAGGCAAACATCTTAAACAAATACTTCTGCTCAGAGTTCACAGTAGAAGGGGAAGGGGAAGGACCATGAATAGGCATCAAGAGCTTTGAGGGGAGGGGAGTGGACACCAGTCCCTTTTCTGAGGAGAGGGTCAAGAAAGCACTCACTAATCTGAGAGTGAACAAAGCCATGAGGTCAGGCAGGGTACATCGAAGAGTGCTGAAGGAACTCAGGGAGGTGCTGGCTGCACCTCTGGCAGGCTTGTTTGTCAGTTCACTGGAGACCGGCGTGGTCCCAGAGGACTGGAGAAGAGTGGACATAGTCCCACTTCACAAAAGTGGTAGCAAGGAGGAGGCATGTTAGCCTGACCTCTGTGGTAGGGAAATTAATGGAAACTCTATTAAAGGAAAGGATTCTGGAGTACCTGGAATCCAAAAGACTGCAGGACCCAAGGCAGCATGGTTTCACAGAGGGAAGGTCATGCCAAACAACTCTAATAGATTTTTTTGACTGGGTAACCAAGGTGTTGGATCAGGGAGGGGCAGTGGACATGGCCTACCTAGACTTCAACAAGGCCTTCTACACCATCCCACACAGGAGACTGGTAAACAAATTGGGTAACATGGGGGTAGGCAATAAGGTGGTAACCTGGGTAAGAAACTGGTTAGGGGATAAGAAGCAGAGGGTGGTGGTAAATGGAGTTCACTCAGAGGAGGGGAGAATGACCAGCAGGGTGCCACAGGTGTCAATACTGGGGCCTGTCCTCTTTAATTCCTTCATTAGTGACATAGCAGAGAAACTGGAAGGGAAAGTCTGCCTCATTGCGGATGACACCAAGATCTGCAACAGAGTGAGTGCTCAATAGGGGCTGCAAAGGGTGGTATGACATTTAAAAACAGCTGGAAAAGTGGTCAAAAGTTTGGCAGCTACGGTTTAATGCCAAAAAATGGAAAAATATGCACTTGGGTCACAGTAACCCGAGGGGTGGAGTACTAAATGTGGGGGAGAGATACTTGCAACAACCAAGCAGGAAAGGGACCTGGGAGTAATCATATCAGATGACCTGAAGGCAGCCAGACAATGTGACAAAGCGACCAGGAGAGCTAGTGGGATGCTGGTGTATATAGGTAGGGGTATCAGAGCAGGAAGAGAGAAATGGTGTTGCTCCTATGTAGGTCATTGGTGAGACTCCACCTGGAGTACTGTGTCTAGTTTTGGAGACTACATCCCAGGAAAGACATAGACAGGGTGGAGGTGGTCCAGAGGAGGGCTACCAAGATGGTACAGGGTCTGCATCAAAAGCCCTATGAGGAGAGGCTAGGGGAACTCAATATGTACACCCCTGAGGAGAGCAGGAATATGATCGAGACCTTTAAATATCTCACGGGGTGAATAAGGTACAGGTAGGAAGTATTTTTTGGAGTAAGGGGTGCTCTAGAACAAGGGGTCATGATATGAAGCTGGAGGGGGGTAGGTTCAGGAGGCAGTGAGGAAATACTTATTTTTTTTTTTTTTTTTTTTTTTAGTCTTTTGGTAACCAGGTAAGGCCCACTAGGCACAAGTGCCTGTTTTCAGGGGCGACCTGGGAGCACTGGGTGGTTAAGTGACTTGCTCAGAGTCACACAGTATGCAAGTGGAGGTTGTGAGATTCAAACTCAGGTCTGGTCTGCTGGATGTATCAAGCTCCTTCACACCTTGTTCCTCTAACCTCTAGGCTATACTGCCAGCCCAAACTTCTTCACAAAAGGGGTGCTGGATGCCTGGAACAGGCTTCCAGTGGAAGTAGTGGGGGTGAAGATAGTGAAGGGATTAAAAAAAGCCTGGGACAGGCACAAGGGAATTATAAGGGAAAGGAACAGGGTGGAAGAGTCAGTGCTGTACACCAGGGAGGGTCTGCTGCAAAAGCAATCTCAATGAAAATGGGCAGACTGGATGGGCCAAGCGGCTCTTATCTGCCATCAATTTCTATGTTTTTATGACACAGAGCAGAACGTCATGCTTCACTGGCTTCACAGGTTCCATTGTTCTGCGGATTAGTGAGCTAACACCCTGGGAGCTTAAGTAGGGGGGGCAAGAGAGGCAATTAGCACCACATTTCCATCACCTGAAGGTTATGGGGTACTAAGTACAAGGCAATCAGGGCAATCAGGAGGTAATGCTACAACTGCCTTTCTGTAAAAAAGATTGCATACAACTGAAAATATGTAGCACACAACTGGACAAATTAGTACTGTAATCTATAGGCAAAAATCAGGATCCGGCTATTTTGTGCCTATAAATAAAAATTGCATACAAGCAAACTGCATACAAGTGGAATCCTCTGTAATTCATTAATGTAATAGGCCTGTAATTTTCAGTAAGATTTGTACTTCCCATCTGATGTACGGGAACTATCATACTTTCTTTCCATTGGGGCAGTATGAATTTATGAAGAATGCAGGAATTAAAAAATGTACACAAAATGAAAGCCCAGTCAGAGACCTTACACCCGAATAACTCAACTGGGGCCTTATCGGGTCCTGGTGCTTTTTTGAATTTAAATGAGCAGATTGTTCTATCAACGCTATGCCACACAGAAGACTAAGAAGTTGACCAGCTAGGCGTGTGATCCAAAGTGATTAATTGAGTTAGAAACTAGTTAGCAGATAGGAGGCAGAGGGTGGTGGTTAATGGCACTCACTCTAAAGATGGGAGAGTGACCAGTGTGGTACACGTGGCTCAGTACTGGGGCCTTTGATGTCTTCATAGGGGATATTGCAGAAAAACAAGAGGGGAAGGTATGCCTTTTGGCAGATGACACCAAAATCCGTGATAGGGTGGATGCTCTGGAGGGGTGGAGAAAATGCTCAGGAATCTTGGGAAACTTGAGGAGCTGTCAAAAACATGGCAGCTGGGTTTTAATTATAAAAAGTGCAAAATGATGGACCTAGGACATAAGAACTCTGATGTGGCGTATAGGATGGAGGGATAATGACACTCCCTAGGCAGGAAAGGGACCTTGGTATTATCATATCAAAGGACTTCAAGGTGGCAGAGCAGCATGGCAAGGCAGTAGGCAGGGCTAGAAGGATGCAGGGCTGCATAAGGAGGGGTATCTACAGCAGGAGAAGGGAGGTGGTGTTGCCACTGTATCGCTTACTGGTTCAACCCCACCTGGAGTACTATATCCAGTTTTGGAAACCGCACCTCAGAAAGGACACAGACAGGATGGAGGTGGCCCAGAGGAGGGCAACTAAAATGGATGCAGAGTTTGCATGGGCAGCCCTATGAAGAAAGCCTACAGGATCTCAACGTGTACACCCTGGAAGAGAGGAAGGAGATAGGTGACATGATCGAGACCTACAAGTACCTCACAGACATGAACAGGGTGCAGGTGGGGTGTCATTTACAAATGAGAATGAGCACCAGGACCAGGGGGCTTGTGATTAGGCTCCAGGGGGGGGGAGTTGAAGAGAAATGTGAGGAAATATTTCTTCACTGAAAGGGTGGTAGATGCTTGGGACATACAGCCAGAAGGAGTGGTGGATGCTAGAGCAGTGGGGGCTTCAAGCAATCATGGGAAAAACATAGTGGTATATTAGAAAAGAGGAATGGAGGCAGGAGGGCCGCCAGAGACTTGATAGGCTCTGCAGAGGCAGAAAAGGCAGGGAACACTTGGGCAGAATGGGTGGGCCAAGCAGTTCTTTTCTGTTGACACATTCTGTGTTTCCATGAGCTGAGCATGTATTCCCTGGAGGCCAGGAGGGGGAGAGGGGACATGCTTGAAATTTTCAAGTGTTTGAGGGGTGAGGGCTATATACAGGGTGGATAACCAGCAACTGTTTCAGGCTTAGTAAGGGGTCCATTACAAGGGGCTACCAATTTAAACTGATAGAGGGAAAATTTAGGGAGGACCTGAGGAGGAACATCTTCATGGAGAGGGTGGTGGAAAAGTTTAACAGTCTACCAAAGGAGCTGGTCAATGGTATGACAGTTGCCTGTTTAAAGAGAGGCTGGGATAGGCACATGGGATTGCTGAAAATTGGGGAAGGGATGATACTAATGGGAGCAATGGAGCTGGCCATGTGGAACCATGAGATAGGGCTCCGGATAAGGACCTGCCAGTGCTAGACTGTTGGGGATTTACGTAGGAGTCAAACAGACTTGATGGACCATAAGTCTTTTTCTGTTCATAAACACATTATGTGTTTCCACAGTATGGCTCCAATATTCAGAAAATGGTGCAATTGTGGCACAAATGTTTGTGCTGCACTTACCCCTGCGCTCCCCCTGCACCTGTGATAACCACACAGATAGTGAGTGGTGCTATCTGGCAGAATATCAGTTCATGTTGGCGCAGCTTGAAGTGAATCTGCACTGTCCCAACATGGACCAGAGCTGGTCCACAGGGAATAATGCTGTCCAAAAGGGGACAGCACCAGGTCCCATGTGGGCTATATTCATCCTCAGCATGCAAATAAACCTGTTGGGCATACAAGGCACTAAAGATCCAGCTGCATTCCATTATAGGCTCATTTGCATGTGTAGCAGACCCTTAGCACCACTTACAGTGGGTTAAGGCTCTGAGCTGCAGATCTGGAGACCTGGGTTTGAATCCCACAGCCGCCTGGGTGCATACTGTATGATCCTGAGCAAGTCACTTAACTTCCTTGTGCTCCCAGGTCGCATCTGGAAAAAAAGTTTCAGCTTAGTGTGCTACTTCTGGTTAAACAATGTTCCCTTTCCCTTTTACAAAGGTTACACGAGAGCCTTGGTGGTCCAGTGATCCTCCCTCCACCAATTGCCCGTTGTCTATACTTGTATTATTACCTGGGGATCCAGTGGTCCCTCTCCCCCCAGTGGTCAGTTGCCTGTACTTGTTTATTCCCTGGTGGTCCAGTTGCCCTCCCCCGAACTGCCCCCCCACAGCCCACCTGCTGACATCCCACCTACCCCCACACACCCCTCCTTACCACAGTGTCTGGCACTCTTAACAGCTACATGTGGTGACTGGCAGAGCCTTTCATTCACCTCCATGACCAGCACTCATATGAGTTGTCAGTAAGCTTGCCTGCTGTAAAAAAAGCTGTTTCTATAGTGCGCATGCTCACTGACAGCTCATATGGCGGCCAGCTGCAGAGATGAGAGGGGGACTATGCTAGTTGCCATATGTAGCTATTAGGAGTACTAGACACCAGGGTAAGGGGGTGATGTGGGGATGTGTGATGTAAGTGGGTGGGTCGGGGACTGTTGGGGGCCACTGTTGGGGGAGGCTACTGGATCACCAGGATGTGCTATAATAAGGTATACTGGGAGATTGGAGGTGGGAGGAACCACCGGTCCACCAGGAAATAAGGCAATTATAGACAATGGGCAATCTGGGACTGGGGAAGCCACTGGACCATCAAGGTTTAATACAAGTACAGACAATGGCCAATGGAGGGGTGGAGAGAACCACTGGACAACCAGGGAATAATACAAATGCAGACAACAGGCGATTGGGGGGCTAATACAAATGTAGACAATGGGCGATCGGGGGTGTGTGGGAACCACTGGACACCAGGGAATATGTGCTATAGTGAAAATGCAATATACGTGGGAGGTGGCTGCAGTACAGGTGCCCTGTCTTCAGGAGGTGGGGGTGCAGACTTAGAGCCCACTTAAGAGGAGGTTTTCTGCAGCAGTAAACATCACCACATGGGGGCTGTTTACCACCGCTGCAAATCTTTGAATATTCTGCTGCACCGGTATGCATGAGGGGACCCCTCATTTGCATGGGAGCAGTGGTATTTCAGTGCCTTGGCACTGCAGGGTTTGGGGGCAGTCCTCCCAGGGTCTCTGAACATGGCACCGCCAGGAGCGTTCAAGGAAACCCAGGTTAACGCCTGCACTAAATATGTTAGTGTAGATGCTAACCTTTAAATATCAGCCTCTGTGTTTGTAAAAGAAACTTTCATCAGGGTTTTCTGACTTTTTTGTAATTCTATTTTTTCCCCTGGGCCATCCTGGCTAGGACTGTCTTCAACCTCTGCCACCATCTTCCATCCATTGAGCCTCCTCTCACCTGTTTTTCCGGTATCTACAGACCACCCACAATTCACCACTCTGTTGCCCCTTGAGTTAAACCCCCCAAGGTGGTGCAGTAACGTCACCCTAATACCCAGTTGTCCATGGCAGAGTGGAAGCCAGAGAGCATTCCAGGAGCTAAGAGAAGACGACCTGATAGCGGACATGGGGGGCAACCAGTCATTGTTTTCTTCCCCTGGGACCACAGCTTCATGATGCCCTGGACATGTGCCCTCACATGCTTGGCTGCCAGCATCATTGGCAGAACCCCAACCTTCCCCTATACTGCCAATCCACAGCTGCACTGTTACCCAGCCTTTGCCATGTGGCAATCAGACAATGAGCTCTGCAACCCCCCCCCCGAAGGAGTACAGCTGTCCTTGGGATGCTCAACTCTCCTTCCCCATGGTGACCTCAGACGCCCCAAGATTGTTTCCGAACCCAAGTCACCAGTGTAGTGAGCGTAGGGGCTACCAATGCACTACCAGGCTGGATGAGGGCTTTCTTCTGACTTTATGGTGCACGTATTATGACATCCTACTGCTTGCCACAGCAAACAGACTGTGATGTCACAAATAGCAACTGTGAGGTCAGTTGGGGGCACAGATGTTCCTAAAAAAGATAGCGAAATGCGGTTAATATGAAATAGTTATATTTAATTGCTGATAACTGGATGAGGACAAACTGCAGAAAACATGAAGTTAAATGTAATTGCTAGAAACATAAAGGCAAGACAAGCAAATTGCCTTTTTGCATAGCGTCTCTTCCCCTGGGCTCAGAGCGCTGTTCAGATGTTCATAAGTAAGTTCATACTTAGAGTCTTAGGAGATGAGGAAGTGCTAGCCTATAGTAGCGCCTCTTGTATTTAACAGTAGTAATTACTGTAATTTTAATACACTTTGGGCCAGATATTCAAAGCTTAGCGCAGCACGCAAACCAATAGCAATAGCATGGGAATAGTGAAGGACTAGTGCGGAGCAGCGATTTTCAAAGGATCGGATAGCGTGTGCTAACCATGATGTATGAGGGCAAACCGATAATGTATGCAAGGGGCAAAGAGAGGGAGGTGGCCTGCATACATGTGCTATGGGATATTCAAAGCCATATCACCGCGCTAGGACACATAGCGCAACAAGTAGCACGGCACTAGCTACCACCTATAAAAGGCTGGTCTTAACCCAGGGCAAACCACCTAGTGGGAGTAACCACACCAGGAAGTGGAAATGTGTGCCACACCGATAGCAGTGATGCTGCCACTGATGGCAGCAGCAGTGGAGGAGGAGGAGAGGGAGCAGGCCCAATATGGGCCGCAACACAGGCCAAGGAGACTGTATGCTGCAAACAGGTGGTACCGGCCCAGGGTCTCCTTTGAGACCCTGCCAGATGAGCACATCACTGGCAGGTACAGGATGAACAGGGGTATGTTGAGGCAGCTATGTGAACTCCTACATGAGCAGCTGCACCCCGACACCAGACGCAGCCATGCCGTGACAGTAGAGGAGAAAGTGACAGCAGCGATGTGCTTCCTAGCCACAGGGATGTTCCAACGACCAACGGGGGACACCATCGGGGTATTGCAGTCTGCAACCTCACGCCTCCTGACCCAGTTCCTTGAGGCTTTCCTGCCACACACTGGGGAGTTCATAGTATTCCCCAGCACGGCAGTAGAGAGCAGAGAAACCATGCAGCAATTCCATCGAGTTGCACTCCTACCAGCGGTACTAGGTGCCATTGACTGCACCCATGTCCCCATCCGTGCATCACCTGGCGATGGCAGTTAGGTATATGTCAATAGGAAGGGGTGCCATCAATCAATTTCTAGGAGGTGTGTGATGTGATTGGGCGCATTAGCAATGTCTATGGGCAGTACCCCGGCAGTGCCCACTAAACCTTCATCTGGCACCAGTCCCAGCTGTGCCAGGCATTTTAGGAGGGCAGAATACCCAGTGGGCACCTAGTTGGTGAGTAGCAGCAAACAAAGCACACACAAACACCACAGCAGGGGTGGGGATAGGCACTGGAGGCCAAGGAAGGGGTGTGGGAGGGAAACACAGGTGGTGCAAGACAGCAATGGGCAAACAGCAATACATCACTAACAGGTGCACATCTCTCGACAGGGGACAGCGCCTATCCCCTGCAATCCTGGCTGCTGATACTGGTACCCTGGCCAGCCACAGTGGCCAAAGAGATGTACAACTAGGCACATGACAGCACCAGAAACATGATAGAGAGGGTGTTTGTCATACTGAAGATGCATTTCCGATGCCTAGACACGTCAGGTGGTGCCCTACAGTATAGGCCTCAGAAGGTATACCGTATCTTCCTAGCCTGTTGTAAGCTGCACAACATGGCAATGAACCATGGGATACAGGCACCTGAACCTGAGGGACAGGCTGACAGTGGCTCAGAGCCAGTGGTCAGGGGGATAGTGGAGCAACTCGAGAGGAGGGATCCTCGCATGTCCCGAAGGGCCCTAGAGCACCGGGCCGCCATCATCAGGACACTGTCACAAGCCAGAGGGTGAGTACAGACTGCACAGCAACATGATACAGTACAATGGTGAAGTTTAATATGTACAGACATCCACAACAGTGCTGACAACAAACACAACAGGTGCACAACACAGTGGCACTGAATGCACGTGTGAGGGCGGTGCGATGGGTGGGTTGTGCAGCTCACACATGTGAAGAGGACACACAGCTATGGTACAGTGATGTGGGTGATGCCTGATGTGTGGTGGCAGTGTGGGGAGGGACACCATGACCATGCATGTGAGACTGTGAAAGTGACGGTGTGTGTGAGTGTGTGTGTCACTGTGAGTGCAAGTGTGAGCAGGTGTGTAGGAGTGCTAGTGTGCAGATGGGAGTGTCAACCGTGCACAAGTGCATGGCAGTTGTGCCTATCTCTGGTGACAACCATCATGCACACGGCGCACACCACGTGTGTGGGACACAGATCCAGGGGTGCTCGGAGCTGAGGACACGGTAGGGGAGGACCACGGTGAGGAAGGCAGGGTAGACCGCCTGTGCCCCCGCCAACCAGCGGAGCTGGACAGAGTGGCTGGATGGCCATGGTGGTGCTGGGTGCCTGTTGATGGCATGATGCAGTGGTGGTTGAGCCAGTGCCAGTCCTGTGGCTGCAAATGGCCTGCCTGTGGGCCCCTGTGCCACGGGCACATTAACCCCCTTGCACAGCCTGCTGCCCGCCATGCGATCTGTGCAGCACTGTGGTGAGGTCGACCACTGCGGCCGTAAGCCCAGCAAAGCTGTGGTCCGCTGCAGCAACCATGCAGCCCATCCTGTCCTCGGCCCGTTGTTCTGCCCATGTGAAGCCCAGGGACAGTGACTCCCGCATCTGTGAGAGCTCATATCTGAGCTCCCGCCATAGGCCATGCAGGTCCAGCTGTGCCTCCTGCTGGGATGTGAGTGCAGCCTGGAGCAAAGGGCGGGCCCCTGGGGCATCTGGCTCCAAGACCACAGCACCCTCATTGGTAGCTGGTGCTGATGCCTGCAGCTCACCAGGGTGGAGACGACATTGCACCAGCGGCATGTCCTGCCACTGCAGGCCAGTGGTGGTGGGCCATGATCCCTGTGGGACCTGCAGCCCACCCTGTGGGGGGCACCACATGTCCAGCAGGACACACCCATCCCCCACATGGCCAACCACCAGCTGCACAGGTACACCCATGCTGGCATGGCAAACAATCCCCCTAGCACCCGTGCCATGGACTGCACCCTGCCCCACCCCTGCACCCCTCCACAGGCCCTTCCATGGGCAGGATGTAACCCCCCTCTGACACAACTGTCTCCATGTCGCTGGTGACTGTCAGCAGGATCGCTTGCCCACCACCGAGATCCTCCACCTCCAGGGCTGCACTGAGGTTCAGGTCTCCATCATCATTGGAGCCCCCCCCCAGCAGCTGTATCCCATGTCCAAGTGTGTGCCACACATGGCGCGCATCCGAGGGTCCATGACCAGCACCAAGTCCTGATGTCGATTGCAGGTTCTCCTCCTCTGTCTCTGCCTCCGGTCCCAAGACAGCAATCCCAGCCTGGTCCTGGCATGCTGCAGGCCCTGCACACACCGCTGTGGAAGAAAATGGGACAGGGTCACTGACTAGTACGTGCACGGTGCACCACACCATCACCAGTACATGCACACCCCAGGAAATGTGCCACCTGCTGCAGACATGCACACCCCACACACCAGCCCCACAGCCATAGACTGTGCCCACATGCATGCACCCACCCCACAGTGCACATGCCCCAGCCTGTCAACTGTGATGGCAGCCATGCCAGGCACTGTTCTCATGCAAACCCGCCTCAGGTGCACAGTGTGCACAGCAGAGCACCCCACAGTGCACCCCAGGCATGACACCAACACGAACACCTAGCACCTGTGCTGGCACACCATGCAGGGTGCACACATGCGGATACAGACCTGTCCTAGGCGGTGTGAGAGGCGTCTCACACCCACCTCCTGGTATACCAGCAATGGCCACTGGGCGCAGTGTGGATGCCACCATGGCCATAAATGGGTCCTCCTCCCGCTGTTGTGTGGATTATGGGCCACCACCAGTACGCAGCTTATCACAGAGCCACTGTGCCTCCTCCTCCTTAGCCTGGCACAGCAGGTCGCTCCAGCGCTTGTGCACTACATCCGTCATCCTGCCATGTCCACTGACGGCGTTCACACCTGCCGTCACCTCATCCCATGCCTGGCGCATCACCGCGTTTGTTGCCTTGTGCTGCCACAGCACCTGCTCCCTCTCCCTCTCCTTCACACCAAGCATCATCATCCTCAGCTCATCCTGGGAAAAGCGATGCGCACGTATGTGCTCAGGTCATGCTGCACTACCTATGGGAGAGATGGACAGGGAGACGTGTCACCAGCTGTGGCAGGCCTGTGGTGTGTGGCACACTTGAAACAGTATATGCGTGTCACCCTCAATGGCGGTACCGGTCACATGGAAGTGGCACTGGCCAGCATGTGCATGTACGGCGCACACAGCCACAGTGTACTGGGGCCACCCCTGTGTGCACAGTGCCACTGCATGGCTGTTGGAGTAGGGACTGCACACACCGGACCCACGTGGGCACCGCCAACTCCCATAACAGACATGTGTACGCCGGGACGGGGCCGTCCCAATGCCCGCCACCTGGCAGTGCACCGTGCCCCCATTGCCCACCTAGGGGATGTGTGCACGGCACACAGGGCGTGGACACTGTGGATGGTACGCATACAATAGCAGGCTACCAGGCACAGACCACACGGAGCTGTCGATGTCACATTGGGGGCCTCACAGTCATGGCCCCTGGGCTGCAGCTGTGTACCACCATAGGGGCGTCTGCAACCCTCCACGTCCCGCATCAAGGGCGACTGCCAAGGGTCCATGGACCACATGTCAGTGAGAAACTGTTGCAGGGCATACCTGCAGGCCACGTTGTGGCCCCCCCGGGCCTGGCATACACAGTGTGCAGGTGTTGCCCGCATGGTGCCGGCTGACGCAGGTGCACATGCCCGGCACATGGACCTGTCTGCTGGACAGCTGGCCCAATAGCCATGTGCACCATTATGCAGCACCATGCTGCCTGTGGGCCTGCATCCAGTGGCCTTGTCCCCAGCCTGTACAGCTGTGGTCCACAGGCACACAGTGTGTACACCCCAACCCTGTGTTGCACCAGTCCCCTTCCACCAGGCCTCCAGCTGCTATACAGACCTGCCTTCCGCTGCTCTGCCTCCTGTTGCATGGCTCCTCCTGTTGTGTGTGTCTGTCTGCAGCCTCGGCTGTGTACTGCATTCCCACAACACACCGGTGGAGCACTGCTTGCCCTTTTATAGCCCAGCTGGGCAATCCAGCCTGTTATGCATGCAAATCATCGGATGATGATATGCTAATTACAGTGTTTTCACCCTGCATGCGCAAGTACTCTCATTTGCATATGCCAGTTGAATATGGACCTGACCAGCGCCGGGCAAACTGCTTAGCACCATGCAAATGTTAGTGCCGGGCTATGTGGTGTCTAGCACTGCGCTGTCCCTGTAACGCAGCGCTATGTGGCATAAAGCGGTGCCCGCACATGCGTGTATGTCCCCTGTGCTGCGGTAGCACCCGGATTAACACAACATGGTCCACGCTTCACAGCACACAGTGCAGTGCTCGCCATGTCGTGGGTTATGGCCCAAGGGTCATGCAGGGGACATGCATACTTAGTGCAGCTGCTTCTGGGTAAGCGCGTGCTATGTCATGTGATAGCATGGCACTATGGCACATTGCTGGAGGGAGCAGGGTGTGGTACAGGCAGAGCAGTGGTACAGGTGGTAGGATTACTGTGCTGTTTGGGCAATGCCAGGGGGTAGGCGGAAACGAGCAGTAGTGCACAGGGACAGGCTTTGGGGGGAGGTGGAGACTGCAAACCTGGTGCAGCTGGTGCAGCAGAGGCACCAAAGGCTCTTTGGGGAGGTCAGGGAGGGTGACCTCCCATGCCATCAGGTGTGGGCCTCCGGTGCCTGGAAGCTAAGTGGCCACACGGGCATTGCCCATGATGCTGAGAAGTGTCGGCACCGCTGCACTGACAAGCGATGTCGGCAGCAGCTGGAGCGCTTCAAGCACATGGTGGGTGAGGGCACTGTGTCTGTGCCAGGTAAGTGGCATTGCATGTTGTTCACGCTATCATGTGCCTATCGGACTGCATGTGCGTGTGCGCATGTGTGTGTGTGTGTGTGTGTGTGCATAGGTGTGCTACTCTGCATGGTGTTTGGGTGCATGTGGCACGGGCAGGGACACACATGTTGGCCAACTAGGGGGGCTTCACGGTACAGGGTGTGTGGCGACATGCACGGTGGGGGCACGGTGCATGTTGTGTCCATGGGGGTGACACGGGTGTGGGTGGCGGATTGGGACATTGTTGGTGGCAGGTCCTGGTACAGCACCAGCCTGTGGCCAATGTCATCGTGGTACAGGGGTGCTGCCCCGGGACACTGACGGACTACACACACAGGTGTGCGGACTGTCGCAGTACACCTGCATCTGGCACTGTCGCACAACTGCACTGCCATGCCAACATGTCATGTGTGCCTGGTGCATGCACCATGGGCCATGCCACCCTCTGTGTGGGTGTCTCCTATGTTCAGCCACTGACCCTGGGCAACAGCGTGTGCAGTGTTGTGGGGGTTGCATGTGCATCTTGCTGTGCTGCTCATGGTGTCTGCTGTGTATTGTGCTAATGCTGTTTCCCCTGCCCACTGTAGAGCAGATTGAGCAGCCCAGACCCAAGGAAGAGGGCCGGGAGGTGCCCCAGGACAGGCGGAGAGGCAGCCTGAGGGTGCCGGCCATGCCGCAGTGGTGCAAGAGAGAAACCCTGAGGACAGGGGCCTGTTGCCAGTACCCGTCTTGTTACTCTGTGGTGATTCACTGTGATGTGTGGTTCATTCTGTGTTCTGACAGTGACTGGGCTGGTGGAATGGTGGCACTGTGCTGGACTGCGCACCAGTGTTGCACACCGCTGCCAGGAGCTGACTGCCAGGCCGCTGTGCCCTGTGGTGGGGGGGGGGGCTGTGGGCCACTGTCAGCATGCATTGCTGTGAGGGTGCCAGATGGTGGTGGAGGCTGTGGCGACAGAGGATCAGTGGGGCACACATGCTGTCGGTTGCCATGCTCACCTCTGTGGTGTGGTGTGCTCCATCCCTCCGGCCCACCCACAGTTCCTACGCCTGTGCGCGGTTGGTATTGCCTTGCTGTCCATGAGCTTCACTGGACAGGGTCTGATTATCACTGCCTGCGTGCCTGGTGTGGCGGCACTACACTCCATGCCTTCCAGGGGCCTTGCTTGGTGGCATGTGTCATCCCACCCCTGCCACCGTCTGCGCCCTGTATGCCTGTTCAGCCCTGGCATGGGTCGGTCATTGACCGGCCACTGTGACTGCATTGTGCTGCTCCGGCGCACCTTTGGATGATGTTGTTGTGCTCTGCATGCTGGTAAATTGCCATCTGTATATTGGCAGCATGTCCCGACGTGTGGGTGCCCTTGTGCATGTTGTGGCATGGCCCTTGCACACAGCTATCCAGGGGACTGGCTGTGTGTCTGCCCTGTCTCACTGTGTGTTGTGCTAGGGTGGGCATTGTCACCTGTGCCATGGTGCTGTTGAACATGTTGTCAGCATGTATGTTGGGTATTGGGTTGGTGCCTGTGCCACCCAGGCCTGCTGTGTGGGCACTTTCCAGGTGGGCCTACCATTGCATCCCTCACCTCCACTTGGGAATGTCTGTTGGGACATGCTGTCTATCCCTGTATGGCCACCTGTGGCTGCAGTATGCCCCCCCTGGCCGGTGTCCCATCCTCACGGTCTCCCCCTTCCTCCTGTAGGTCCACTTCGTTCTTCATTGTGGGTGACCAGGCCTGAGGAGTCGGAGGGCGTGGAAGATCTGCTGCGCTGCATCGTCCAGCAACAGAGGACTGTAATAGAGCAGCAAGCCATCCTCATCTCAGAGACCAGAAGGGTGGCGTCTGTCTTGGAGGCTCGTCTTCCGGAACCAGCAGGCAATTAGCCATGCCCTTCATCCTGTATTATGTTGACTTCCCCCACCCCCCTTAATGGACTGGTTTTTGTTTCCTGGCCTCTGTTCCTGTGTCCCTGTATGCATCCTCCTCCCCCTTTACATCCTTCTCCTGTGCTTCCTTGTATGTACTGTAAATATTTGTAAATATGTTTGCCATTTCACAGTTTGGGTTGATTAATGTGTTCATGTTGTTGTTCCTGTAATGGGCTTCTTGTTGTTAGTTTGTGGGTTGGGGGGGGGGCTTAGCATTTCATTTTGTGGGGTTTGTGCCATTGTCATTCTTTGTTTTGGGGGTGGGTCATCCAGTGGTGGTTGGGGCATTAGTTGTTCTGTGTTAGGTTATGTTTTTTGATTTAGTATTGGTTTGCACCACTGTTTCCTTTCCTTTTGTTTATATACTATTACATTGCAGTTATTACATTTTACCATGTCCTGTGTCGTTCTTGGGTGCTGGGGTTTCACTTGGTTTGTACTGTTCCTTGGGTCTCCCACATGGGTCCTGGTTGTTGCTTGCCATTCCTGTGCATGTGTGTCATCTTCCAGGATATGCACTGCGGTCTGCTTCTGGGACCTCATTCCGGCCTGTGTTTCATTGCATGTGTCCCAGGGTCAGGCTGTCTCACCTCTACACTGTGTTCCATCGTGTGTTTGCACTGCCTGCCTGGGTGCTATATTCAGTGCTGTCTTATTTGCTATATTCTGTGCTGTCGTATTCCCGGGCTGTTTTTGCCCTGCACTCCTGACCCTGTTTGCCCGGCTTCCTTTGCTTGCTATATTCAGCTGGTTTTGCACCGGGCTATTCCTTTAGAATATAGCTTGCATTTTGCTCCGGGTTAAGTTTGCCCACTGGGCAGTGCTAATCTGGCCCTGGGACAAAGTTTTGAATATCTGGCCCTTAGTATTAATTTATCTAGTCTTGTTTTGAATTTGTTTTTTGATTTATCTGTTATAATTTCTTCAGGTAATTTGTTCCAAGGGCTGACAATCCTTTGTGTACAGAAAAACTTTCTTTTTGCTTTGTTGAATGTTAGAGCTTTGACTTTAAGTGGGTGTCCTCTTGCCTTACTTATTAAAATCAGTTCATTCCATATATAAGCAGAGGACCTTTCATTATAGCGCACATAAAGAGTAGATTCGCCCTTATTCAGAGTGTTTCTACGTTCATCAGGTTGAGCTCAGCTATTCTTCCCTCATACGATAGATCACTTACACCAGAAATGATTTTATTTGCTTTGTGTGGAATTTTTTCTATATCATTTATTTCTAGTTTTGTGCACAGACTCCAGTATTGGCATGCATAGTCTAAATGTGGGCTAATATATCCCCTGTATAAAGGTAGAATAATTTCCCAGTTCCTGCTTTTGAAGTTTCTTTTGATTGTCCACAGTATTCTGTTTGATTTTGCGGTTACTGAATGTGTTGTTTATGCATGGACATACTATATCTTTTGATATTAATATTCCCAGGCCTTTTTCGGCTTTACTACTCTAAGTACCATGTTACACAAGGTGCCTTTGTGATGTTTATTATTTATTCTCACATGCATGACACAGCCTTTCTCTGTGTTAAAACGAGTTCCCCATCTATATACCTAGGGCCAGATATTCAAAAGGGTTGCGCATGCTCAAGTCCTACATTGCGCCATTTTGCGATATTCAGCAGGAGGCAGTTGCACAACTGAAAACAGGCTGAGCAACAGCGCAATGCAAATGAATGCATGCTCAACAGGAGGGGGAGGAACCATGCATAAACTGCACAGCCCGATATTCAGTCGGGCTGTGCAGAGTTGTGCAGGCGCAACCCCCAACCTGCGCCTGCACAACTTTGAGCCAAAAAAAAAAGGCTTAAGTTGAGGGCCACCCACAGGTGAGCTGCTGCATTGCAGGGCGCAACACAGCAGCTGCCACTTGTGGCTGGCTCCCAACCGAGTCCCTGTGCCCCCCCCCAGCCTGATCTCGGGCAGCAATGTGGCTCCCCCACCTCCTCCCGTACATCTCCCTGGTGGTCCAGTGGACCGAAATGCCCGATCGCGGGCAGAAAGTATACAGAACCCCCCCCACATCCCATGTGCCCGATGCGGAGCAGAAAGTATAGAACCCCCCACATCCCATGTACTTGATCGCAGACAGTAGTAATGCTCCCCCCCAAAACATCTCCTGGTGTCTAGTGTAGCCCCACCCACCCACCCATGAAGCCCACCACCCGCTCCCCCGCCAGCGGCGGGTGGCAGCATCCACCTGCCTGCCTCCCGCCGCCGCCACTGACTAACCGGTAGGGCTGCACGCCCATTGGTGCAGAGCTAGAGCCAATGGGCGTGCAGTCCATACATACATGACAGTCAGATTGTGAATGACATTCATTCAAAAATCTGGACTGTCATCTGCGTAAGCATGGCTGCACGCCCATTGGCTCTAGCTCTGAATCATCGGCGGCAGCCCTACCGCCAGTCAGTCTGCGGGGCGGCGGGTGGCAGGCGGTGGATGCTGCCACCCGCCGCTGCCGGGGAGCGGGGTGGTGGGACTTCATGGGTGGGTGGGTGGGACCCACACTAGACACCAGGGAGATGTTTTGGGGGCATATTTAGCCTTGCGATCGGGCACATGGGATGGGGGTTCTGTATACTTTCTGCCCTCGATCGGGCACATGGGATGGGGGGTTCTAGATACTTTCTGCCCACATCGGGCACATGGGAAGGGGGGGTTCTGTATACTTTCTGCCGGCGATCGGGCACATGGGATGTGGGGTTCTGTATACTTTCTGCCCGCGATCGGGCACATGGGATGTGGGGGGTTCTGTATACTTTCTGCCCGCGATCGGGCACATGGGATGTGGGGGGTTCTGTATACTTTCTGCCCGCGATCGGGCATTTCGGTCCACTGGACCACCAGGGAGATGTACGGGAGGAGGTGGGGGAGCCACATTGCTGCCCGAGATCGGGCTGCAGGGTGCGTCGGTCCCCAACGGCTGCTGCCTGGCAGGGCGCCAGGCGCAAGTCCTCGGGGATCGGCGCACCTACATGCTAATGGCATGCAAATGGAGCTATAATGACATGCAAATGGCCCCCCCTGCACCTTGCATGTATTATGGACCCATTTGCATGTCACCTTTTGAATATCGTGATTTTGCGCATGGCGCAATGGTACTTGCGCCACCGCAAGTTGACTGCTCCACTCTGTCAACTTGCGCTTGCGCAAGTTCCACTGCGCCATGCACAGTGGCTCTGGCTGGGGAGCGATATTCAAAGGAGTTGCTCAATAGCGCAACTCCTTTGAATATCGCATGGGACATACCCCTGCGCATCTATTTTGCGCAGCGCAAGGACTTGCGCCTTTGAATGGCGCAGTTTGAATATCCAGCCCCTAGAGTGATAGTTTGTTTAGGTCCATCTGGATATCTAACCTAATTTAATTCCCCAGATGGTCACCGTATTTTAGTGTCATGGTGAACTTTACTATCCATTGTATAACACTGCCTGCCATTTCAGCGATGAATATTTTGAATAACACAGGTCCCAGTACTGGTCCTTGCAGTACCTCACTTGTGACGTGCCCCAGTGGTGACAGATGGCTATTTGTCACCACTCTCTGAGTTCTGCCCCATAACCAGTTACTTATCCAATTTGCAATAAGTGGGTTCAGTTTTATTTCCTCTAATTTTCCAAGATGGCCCAATGGGGGACCATATCAAAGGCCTTACAAAAGTCTAGGAACTCTATTATCAGCAGGGACAGTTTCATCAACAGCCTTACTGATCTTTTCATCGAAGACTAGCTTGGTTGTGCACGATTTTCCTTCTATGAATCCATACTGAGCATAATCTGTTATGTTGGATTTCTTAACATTTTACTATTCTGTGTTTCATTATTGATTCAACAATCGTACAGCAAAAACACAATTATAACATAATTCTCACCAATAGCACTTAAAATCAGTAAGTAAAAACAATAACTTCATTCAGCTAGTTATGACTAAACACAATGCAGGCTGCTATTCATGATTATTTATTGATTAGCTTATACTGACCAGGTGAGAACATGAGACATAGATTGTGCCCATGTTCAGGTACAACCCAGGAAGTTACAAGACAAACAATACAGTACAAAACCTAGGAAGATTACAGGACGAGCAGTACAATACAATACAACAAAAACACAATAGGAAGGTCTAATAATACATATAGAAGGAACTCCACTATAGGTCAACAGCATTCACACAGAGACTGGCAGAGTGTTCCAAAGAACTAGCACAATCACCACCACTGTTCAGTTCCCCAGGGATTGAAATGGAACTTTTCTACTCCTTAAAGATCCATCTCAGTTGAGCAAAGGAGATAAGCTGGACAGTATGGAACAAAGACATTACGGAGGTAGTGACCCCTTTAGGGCTTTAAAAATTAATAATCACAACTTGCAGGTACTGTAATGCACTCCTAACAAGCAGCCAGCATGGGTTATACAGCAGACATGATGGTTTCTAAGGCTTGTAGATGTTGTCAGACTAGTTTGTTACAGACAGCACATCAAACTTCCAGGAGGGCCCAAGTACAGAGCATTGCAATAGCTGAGGCAGGATTATGTCACAAGTACACCATTGTGGACAAATCCTCCTCCCACAGGTATGTTTCGGCTGCAAAAAGCTGCACTTTACTGCAGTTGCCATGAGACTCCAGGAAAAACAAATAAACATGTCATTTTAGTTGACACCTGCTCTATAAGTGAGGCTGAGGTCAGCTCACAGGGTTAAATACAGAAAAAAACACAGGGAAGGTGAGAAAATGGGAAGGAGACATGGAGGGAGATGGAGGGAGAGCGAGAGACAGAAACATATAGTGTGTGAGAGAGAGAGAGAGAGAAAGAGTGAGGGAGGGTTGAGCACCAAGACAAACAAAGAAACATAGACTTTGATGGCAGATAAGGACCACTTGGCCCACCCAGCCTGCCCATTTCCCTACCTATTGGATAAGCTGCAGATCCTAGTTAACCAACAGCCTACTTCCTCCTACCCCCCCACTAGAATTACATTATGTCTGTCCCCATGCATTCTTTAATTCCCCCACTGTTTTTGACCCCACAACATCCTCAGGAAGGCTGTTCCATGCATCCACCACCCTCTACAAGCCTTCAAGGGGGCATATACCATACAGAGTTCAGAGTGCAATTTATACCAAAAAACCATGACATCACAGTGACACATTAATTAAACACCAATTAAGAGGGGCTCATACTGGTGTTAACTTTAAATACAACAATTATAGTTGATGAAAGATCCTGGAGTCTGTGGTTATTTTTGGTGCGCAGTTGCTTTGGGAACACTATCTTCAAATTGTGCCCCCTTGTTCTTGCACATCTCTTTTTCTGGAAGATGCTACCCTCTTGAACGTTGTTGACTCCCCTGAGGTACTTGAAAGTTTCTATCATGTCCCCCCCCCCTTCCTCTAGGGTATACATATTAAGCTCCTTTAGTCTCTCTTCATATGTTTTTTGGTGCAGACCCTGCACCATTTCAGTTGCCGTCCTCTGGACTGCCTCCATCCTGTCTATGCTCTTGTGGAGAAGGGGTCTCCAGAACTGCATGCAATACTCCAGATGGGGTCTCATCAACTGTCTGTACAGAGGGATGACAGCTTCTTGTTGTCTACTGGTGATGCCTCTCCCTATGCATCCCAGTTTCCCCCATCCCTCCTTACTGCCTCCTTACATTGCTTGACTACCTTTCGGTCATCTGATATGACTACCCCCAGGTCCCTTTCCATTTTTGTTGTTGTTAGTACCTCCCCCCATTGTGTACTCTTCTGTTTCACAGGTGCATTACCTTGCACTTCTTTGCATTGAATCTAAGCTGCCATACTTTTAAACCATTCCTCCAACCTTGCCAAGTCCCTTCTCATCCTTTCCACCCTTCTTTGTGTATCAACCCTGTTGCATATCTTTGTGTCATCTGCAAAGAGACATACTTTTCCTTCCAGTCCCTCTGCAATGTCACTTATAAAGACATTAAAGAACACCAGCTCCAGTACTGAACCCTGTGGTACCCCGCCAGTAACCCCCTTTCTTTGGAGTGGACTCCATTTACTATTACCTTCTGCGTCCTGTTGTCCAGCCAATTTTTTAACCAGGCTACCACCCTGGGACATACTCCCAGGCTGGCTAACTTGTTTATTAACCTTTTGTGTGGGACTGTGTCAAATGCCTTGCTAAAGTCTAGGTAGGCCACATCCACAGCCCCTCCCTGGTCTACTACTTTGGTCACCCAGTCAAAGAAATCTATTAGATTCGTCTGACATGACCTTCTTGCTGTGAATCCATGCTGCCTTGGGTCCTGTGCCTCGCTGGCCTCTAGGTACTCAACAGTTCTTTCTTTCAGAAGTGATTCCATCATTTTCACTACCACTGAGGTCAAACTAACAGGTCTGTACTTTCTTGCCTCTGCCTTGCTTCCACTTTTGTGAAGTGGAATCACATCCACACTCCTCCAGTCCTCAGGTATCACACCATCCTCCCATGATTTGTTAAAAAGGGTAGTCAATGGTGTTACTAGTTCTCCCCTTAGTTCTTTTAGAATTCTGGGGTGAATCCCATCAGGTCCCATTGCCTTGTCTACCTTGAGTGTTAGGAGTTCTTTCAGGACCCTTTCTTCTGTGAATGGACTGGTATTGACCCCCCTACCCAGAGTGCTTCTTTTGTTTGGTTTAGGTACCTCCCCCTCCACTTCTTTTGTGAATACAGTGCAAGCCATTTAGTATGTCCTCAGCTATCGCGGACAATCGGCTTATACGGACATTTCTCCTGGTCCTGATTCAAAACCTAAGCTCCCTATACAAAAAAATGCATTTAATGCAGGCCTTGTCCACCTGTTTTTGCAGATGCCAGTGGCTTAATTACTGCTGTTATCACCTCCACCTGGCAGTTACTAATTAAGCCCTACTATGTGGTTCCATCCAGCACACCAGTTAGCACCAATTAACATCAATGTCTAACGCCTGCTGGAGCCTTCTGTAACATAAGTACAGCAATTAGCACCTACATTTCAGATGTTCTCCTGCATTGTGTGAGCCTTACCTGTTCATAATGGTGACTAAGTGAGTGGCTATTCCATTGTCCAGGAAGGTGGAACTGCTCCAGCAGATCGAGTCTGTGCCCAAGATGAGCATAAGGGACTTAGCAGTTCACCTTTCCCTCCCTAAGTCCACAGTGTTGGACTTAATCCATGGGAAATAAAAGATTCTGGGCGAATGGCACTCCAATCAAAATCCTTCTCACAAACAAAAGCGAGAAGGAAAGGACAGCCAAACAGGCAGCCAAAGATGCCGAGGATCAGGAGACCCAAACAGTGTCTTGTGCTGATATATATTCAGCACTAGCCACAATACAGCATGCCATGGAGCAACGTTTCGACATCTTGCCCAACTAGAGTCTATTGGCAAGAACAGAGTGAGACTGGCAGGAGTACACTGTATCCAAGAGAAAACAAAGCAAAATAACAGAGTTCTTCACAAAGTAAGCACATAAGCACTGTAGCCAAGCCCTGTCACTATGAGCATATCCTATCCCTTGTCACTATGCCCGCATCCAAAACACTTACACTGCTGTACTGCAATGGTTTTTAAATGCTCCTCGGTAAAGATTGATGTTTTAAACTACAGCACAGTGATCAGTACAGCAGAAGCCATGATGCTCCAAGAGCCAAACAGCATCGCAACAGCATCCAAAAACATTTTCTGTTCATGAGCATATACCAATCACACAACCTCATATAAAAAAAATGCTCAATGCTATTTTGTGGCTAACTCGGATGAGCGCTATGATGGACAAAACCACCCAGACCGAATCAGTCCATCATAAGAGTCTTTGACTGTACTGAACAAAATTATTCATTTAGTATCTCTGCCTTTTCACTGTCACCCTCAACCCATCCCCCACCCTTTATTAAGCCTCACTATCCATATCTTGGTCTTTCTTCGCTCCCTAATGTACCTATAAAAGGTTTTATCCCCCCTTCTTAACTGAGCTGGCTATCTTTTCCTCGGTTTGGGCCTTTGCTATTCTGATTGCCTTCCCCGCTTCCTTCTGCTTTAACTGATACAGTTCTCTGTCCTGCTCCTTCTGTGATTCCTGTGGTTAAGAGACTTGTCTAAGTTCACACAGTGAGTAAGTAAAACACAATGTGTAATACCCCAATGAACTGCCAGTAAGGCATGGTGCCCCAGGTTTTGGTGTCCCCAGTACATCCCAGTATGACACCCCTGCCCAGGTGCCCCAGTACCCCCCAATAGGGTGTAAAATAGGTGGAAGGGATAGCAGAATGACACGGTAATGGGGCTCCAAAACACACAAAACTGCTGCCTACAGTTCCAAACAATTTCTTTTTTTTTTCCAGCAGTTTCCCCAGTCAGTTTCCAGCCCTAGTTAGCTTGGCACGAACCTAGTGCCAGTAATTTGAATGTCCGGCTCACGCTGGACCATTGGTTGCCCCCACGTTGCCAGGGACTTGGCATCCTGAATGTTGGGGGGGGGGCTTTAAAGAGTCCAGGATGGCAGGAACAGCCAGTGTAGTGTGGTTGTCAGGTGAGTGCTCTCAGGCGCTCTGTAGCAGTGCAGTCTGGCTTGTCAGAGTGAAGCCTGAGGGGAAGAGAGGAGGCAGGAGAACTGACTAAAGGAGCAGAAAAGGGCTTACTTGCCTCAGTGGTCCCTGTGGACCTCCTTCCCACAAGTCAGCAGCTGTTTCTTTTTTTTCTGTAGCTCGGCAAGTACAGTGGTCATCCAGCAGGTGCAGCAGCAACTGACTCGATGGTTGGAAGAGAGGCGCAGCGGCTGCTGTGAGGGCTCTGTTTTACCCCATTTTTTATTTGATTTAATAAAGTTTCAAGTAAAATACTGAGTGAGCACCAGGAAAAGTGTTGGTGGTGCTCGAGTCAAAAATGACCACAAACTAAAAAGCAAGCATTTGTCAATGCTGAATGTTGTCTCGCTGGCATTGGCTTTGGTAGTGCCAGAGGTAGAGATGCATAATAGGAATGGCAGTGAAGTATTGAAGTGATGCCAACCCCACCCTCACCCTGTAGAGAGTGACAGGCATTGGGGTGTTCCTTTGGGTCGTCAGCTATAATGCTCATGCCATTGTACGTCACCCTACCCTGTAGACACTGACAAGTGTTGTGAGCTGGGGTCTTTGGGCATTATACTTACCCCATTCCATAAGGAAATACGCTGACGTGGGTGAAGTATAGGAGAATGCGGTGAATTTTGTGGCCGAACAGTGCAAGGCACACCACGATGCCTGTCAGTGGCTGCAGGGTGGGGGTGGGGGTGCAGTGGCATGAGCATTACATCCAGTGATCCCAAGTCACAGCCCTGGCGCCTGTCAGTCTGTACTGGGTGGGGTGCTACAGTTGGAAACCTGAACACCGTAGGGGTGCGGTGGTATTTTCACTCCAGATTTTCAACATGGGCTGTTTGAGAGGCCACCTCAAGAGAAGTGGCACAATCAGTTTGTGAGGTGAAAGGTGGTTTTGCACAGCGGCTATGCCATTTGGCAACACAGGGATGAAAACACATTTTGGGCAGGATGTGGAGAATGGCAACTGTATTGTTCATGAGGAAGCGTAAAAAATGGGAACGTTGAAAATCTGGAGTGAAAATGTGAGAAATTGGTGACGTCATTAGCATGCATAGAAACTGCACAACACACGTCCATAACCCAATTATTTGTGGGAGCTTGTTAGCCACATTTTTAACACAGGCATTTTGGGACCTCCACTCATGAACAGTGATGCTATGATTTTGTTAATCAGTCCCAAAAGTTGATTTCCCACAGCGAGCACGCCATTGTGGGCCACAGGTGCGGAAACACATTTTGGGCAGGATGTGAAAAATGACAGCTATACTGTTGATAAGGAGGTGTGAAAAAAATGGCAGTGTTGAAAATCTGGCATGAAAATATTGCAAATTGGTGAAGTTACAAGGGTGCATGGAAACTGCGCAACGCATGCTTGCAACACAGTCATTTTATGGACTTTCAGCAGCAAATTTTCAACATAGGCATTTTAGGACCTCTGCTCATGAACAGTGTCACCATCATTTACTCACACTGTCCCAAAAACTGATTTTGCCCAGCGATCATGTACTTCTACACCGGACATGCGAAAATACATTTCGGCCAGGATATGTAAAATGACAGCTGTACTGTTCATAAGGAGGTGTGGAAAAATGCCACTTGTGAAAATCTGGAGTGAACATATTACAAATTCACGAAATGTGAGTGCATGCAAACTGCACAGCACACACTCGGAAAGCGCTCATTTTAGGACTTTCATCACCAAATTTTCAAAATAGGCATTTAGGACCTCTGCTAATGAACAGTGTCACTGTTATTTTCATAATGTGTCTGAAGATGGATTTCCCACAGCGACCGCGATATTCTGCACCGGAAGTGCAAAAACACATTTTGGCCAGGAGGTGAAAAATGACAGCTGTACTGTTCATAAGGAGGTGCAGAACAATGGCAATGTTGGAAATCTGGAGTGAAAATACTATAAATTTGTGAACTTACAAGCGTCCGTGCATGCAAACTGCACAACACACGTTCATAACACAGTTATTTTATGAAGTATTGTCACCAAATTTTCAACATAGGCATTTTAGGACCTTGCTCATGAACAGTGCCACTGTCATTTTTGTAATCTATCCCAACATTGAATTCCCACAGCGACCATGCTATTCTGCACCGGGAGTGTGAAAACACATTTTGACCAGGATGTGAAAAATGACAGCTGTGCTGTTCACAAGGAGGTGTGGAAAAATGGCAATGTTGAAAATCTGGCATCAAAATATTGCAAATTAAGCCAAAGTTATGCGGCGTGCGTGGAAACTGCACAACTGCGACTAGTAAAAGAGTCATTGTTTGGATTTTCCACTGGAATTTACAACGTAGGCTTTGATCCCACCCATGAATCTGGACTATAACAGGAAGTTAATCAGTCCCTAAAGGTGATTCCGCGCAGTGACCAAGAAATCACCTTTCGGGACCGATTAACGCCATGACTGTGAAAGAATTCATGAGGAGGGATCCCAAAAACCCCATATTGAAAATTTGGTGCCAAAATTCCCAAAAATGCCTGAGATATGCATCAAAGTTGAAAAAACCCTATTTATTCCATTATACAGCTTACCGGCATTTCCTCAGTTCACGGTCAGCTTTGAAGAGTGCAGATGTGTTCCCGGTCCACTGAAGATCATCACGCCGGACTCCGGAGGTAACTATGGGATGGAGGGTGGGTGTGGGGAGGTAGGGTGTGCAGTAGGTGGGTGCAGGTTGTGGGAGGGGTGCAGGGAGACGGCAAAGGACCATTTTTGTTTTACAGGGTTTAAAAAAAAAAAAAGACATCACGGACGGTTTCATTTTCAGGTGGGATTTCCCAGCATGCCATCTCAGTGTTTGTGGGTGGGGGGTGCTTAGCTGACGGGGCTTGGGCACCTCTGGCTGGCAGATAACAAATGGGGAGGGTGCATGATGCCAAAGGAGTGGGCTCCCCATCAGCAAAGAAAAACTGTTGGGGGGACACATGATGCAGAGAGGGATTTGGCACCCCCCTTGGCAATCAACAAAAGGGGGAGACACATTATGCCGATGGGGAGTGGGCTCCCCCATCGGCATTGTGACAGGCAGCAGCGGCGACAGTCACTGCCGCCATGTTGCCTGTACCACGGGAGGCGTGTAATGGTCACGCTCTATGAGAGCTTCGCTCTCATTGCAGCGGACCTTTTCTTTGTTGTGATGGCCACATTAGGCATGCATGAGGTCAGTGCCTCCTGCTGCCTGATTGGGGAATGAGGGACACATCTTCTGATGCGTGCCCTGCATTCGCCCAACAGTGACCGCACCTCCAAATCTGCTACTATCGCAATATGTTGGCTGCGCAAGCGCGGGCCAACATAACAAACAATGCACTGAACACCCACCAGCAAGGACACACACGGACGTTAATGAAAAAATCTTTACCATTTAATAATTAAAAGTGCAGCAATATTCCAGCACAAATGTTGCGGATGGAAAAACTGTCAGAAGCCAGAAACACCAGAAAGACTGAATGTTTTTGCCTGGTAACACCAGGCTTCTTCAGAAGTTTGCAATCGGTTCCTCATCAGCAGCGACTAGTCTCTTGTTGTTTAAAGTGCCAGACAGCGCAGTGCCTGATGCCATGGGGGATTCAGACAAGGCCCTGAGGAAAGGACCAGTCAAGGACAGGCTGAGTGGCAGAAGGCCCAATCTAGATAAATAAAGCTCCCAGAATAGGAGTGAGGGGCAGGGAGTAGAAGGCAAGCAAACCCATATTGTTTTTTGTTTTTTTAAATACAGCAGCACCTGTTGGGTAGGTTGGGGCAGACAGGCCCTTATTCAATAAATTAAAGGAGCTTCTGGTGGGTGAAGTGAGGAGCAGGGCAAGTCCCAATTAACTTAAAGGAAGTGCCTACAGGGGTAGTGATTAAAGTGGGCTAGTAGCCCAAGTAGCCACCAGTAAACCCAATCCAAGACTGCTGTACATTAAACAAAGTGTACAGTAACAGTCAGCTCCAGCCAGGAGTGAAAGGGAGGGGAGTGGACAGGCTCCAGATAGCCACTGCAGCAGCATAGGTGACAGGGCCCTAGTCCAGGGCTAGTAACTTCTGTTTTCAAAGTTTTAACCGTATCCCAGAGCCTCCTGGAAAAGGAGAGACAGTTAGCATGGGAACCCTAGGACACAGGTGATTGGTCCTAAGCCAGTAGAGCAGGACTGCTGTTTTACTGTAACTTTAAAGTGTACGCCTGTGGGAGTGAGGGCATAGCCGGTGGCCCCCATGTAGCTAGATATATCCTAGCCAGTTAACCTGGGTTTCCCCTCACTTAGTGTCTGCCCTGGCATAGTGCCCCCTGGTTACCAGAACGAACATTTAAAATGCAAGTGCAGCTGTTATTCAAAGTGACTGTGTTGAATCCTAAACACTTTAAAATGAAAGTGTCAATACATTTAAAGTGACACTACCAAATTGTCTGAGCACAGTGGTGAAGGGCAAAAAATGATTTAAGGGACAGCCCCCAAAGTAAATGCATTCTCTGAGACTGTGAAACTGCCTTGCATGCACCAAATTTGCACTATTTGCCCTGACTTTGCCCTGCTTTGCTCTGACACTATTAAATTGCCCTCAGTTGCCCTTGATGGTCACTGCATGCTCTGAGACTGAGGTACTGGCCTTGCATTTCTGCCTAACTGCATGTTTACAATTTCTCCTGTGTGATCCAGAAACTGTTACTGTATCCTGATCATCTGGGGCCAGTTATAAGAATAGAAATAGCATAGTCAGCTAAGGACCTCCTTGTCACCTGCTTTCTTTAGAGTCTTCAAGCCAACCCCTCGCTAACAGTGAGCTAGGCATTGCAGGGAACCGCATCGGTTCACAGATAGGGGTCTGACACTCAGTGTGGTTGAGATTTTTATTTTTTATTTCTTTTTTTTCCCAATTGTTTAACCAGGTGAGACACACTAAGCTGAAAGCTTGTTTACAGGTGTGACCTGGGAGCACAGAGAAGTTAAGTGACTTGTACAGGGTCACACAGTATGTAAGTGGGGGCTGTGGGATTCAAACCCAGGTCTCCAGATATGCTGCTCAGAGCCTTAAACCACTGCACCTTACTGCCTCTATTTCAGGTTCTACAGAGATTCTGCTGAGGTCGATAGGCTGGAGGTGTCCCAGATCTTCAGTTGCATCCAGTTCTTCAGATTTCTTCCTGGGATCAGTGGCGACGGCCCGGAAGTTCTTCAAGGTTTCCGCCAGTTCTTCAGATTTCTTTCCGGCATCAGTGGTCATAGCCTGGAGGTTCTTCAAGGCTTTGTCCAGTCCTTCAGATTTCTTTCTGGGGTCAGTGGTGATAGCCTGGAGGCTCTTCAAGGTTTCGTCCACTGGTTCAGTTCTTTAGATTTCTTCCCAGGGTCCACGGTGATGGCTCAGAAGTTCTTCAGTTTGCTATAAGTCAGTGGAAATACAAGTATTCTGTTACTTTCCTGGAGCTGGCCGGTGACTTTCTGTGGAATGTGAGCATGTTGCTCAAATCCCTGGATTTTGTCGATGCCCAGTGACCAGATCCCTTAGTTCTTCAAGCCAGCCAATGGAAAGCATATACTTAGAGATTCCTCAGTTTGCATTCTTCTTCACCACATCATCTAGGGCACCCAACGCATCCATATGAACTCCACAGTTAAATTGTACAATTTTAGAGTTAAAGAGAATTTTACAGCTGTGGTACACAGTACAGTTATACAGTGACTGAGTGATTTTAGTAGTTACATTTATAGAACTGATTTTAAATAATTTAGCAGCAACAAGCATTTGTCAATGCCAAATGTTTGCTTGCTGGTATTGGCATTGTTACTGCATGAGTTAGAGAGATGCATAATAGGAATTGCAGTGAAGTATTGAACTGATGCCAACCCCACTCCCCACCCTGCAGAGATTGACGTTGGGGGTGTGCCTTTGGGTCATCAGCCATAATGTTCATGCCATTCCACCTCACCCCACCCTGCAGACACTGACAGGTGTCACAGTGTGCATTGGGGTCTTCAGCCCTTATACTCACCCCATTCCATAAGGAAATAAGCTGAGATGGGTGCAATATAGGAGAATGGGGTGAACGTTAAGGCCGAACAGTCCAAGGCACACCTTGATGCCTATCAGTTGCTGCATGGTGGGGGTGCAGGTGAAATGGCATGAGCATTACGGCCCATGACTCCAAGTCACATCCCCGATGCCTGTCAGTCTTTCTGGCACCACAGTGTTATGATACTGTGTTCCAAGACAGGAAAATGCTGTGCTGAAAACACCACACATGCACACACAACAGGAGTCCTTCAGGTTTCAGGCTCACAATATTTCCACTTACAAAACCAGCTGGATTTCCCAACCACACACTAACACACACAGCCCAAGCAGAACACAAAGTGTGTGCAAGAAAAATAAAATTCTGTGTATTCGTACAAACTAAATGCACTCCACATTTTCCTTCATTCTGAACTAATTAAAAAAAAAGATTATTTAAAGAGGCAGTGTACTCCAATAGTGGTTACAGCAAAGGTGTGGGAGCCAGGATTCCCAGGTTCAGATCCCACACAATCATTTGCATGTGGTGTGACTCTGAGCAAGTCATTTAAAGCAGCAGTACTACCTATCCAGGAAGTGATCAATTTCAATGTTCTGTAGATCCACAGAAAATACGACACCTGCCTGTCTGCCCATCTTTTACTGCTGCTGTCAACATTGCAGGCGGCAGAAATGTAAACAAAAACAAAGGACAACTAAGTAGATTATGGGGAAACAGTACAATGCTGGCAAGAAAGAGTACCAGGGACATGCACAACAGACCACAGGAAATAAACAGTCAAAAAAAGCACAGATTTTTTTTACATAGTGCTGCTGCTTTAAGCTCCCTATACTTCATTCCACCTGGTGTAAAAATGAATAAAAGCAGACCTCCACTAAGAAGGAGATACCTGCATCACATCTGTGCTATCCCTAGTAAGTATGTACAGCAAATCCTCCAGTAATTGACATATTTTAATCACATGGTTTTAGTAAAAAAAAAAAAAAAAGATTTGACATGAGATGTAATAAGGACTTCGAGTCCATCCTGTTTCAGCACCTCCTCCACCATCGCCAGAGGCCAGAACCATTTTTTCCAGCACATGTACCAGTCTTCCCAGCCCATCCCACCACCATAAATCAGCAACCAACCACAGGAGCATGGCAGGAACCCAGCAGCTGATATACATGTTCAAACAAATGGTTCTGTGCCCATCAGCACCTCCCCCCCCCACCATCATCAGAGGCCAGAACCATTTTTTCAGCACTTGTACCAGTCCTCCCAGCCTGTCCCACCACTGAAAATCAGTGACCAACCTCTGGAGCATGGCACGGACCCAGCGGACTGGCATACGTTTGAAAAAATGGTTCTGTGCCACTCTGCCCCTCTGCCCCATCATCTCCAGAGGCCAGAACCATTTTCTTCAGCATGTGTACCAGTCCTCCCTGCCCGTCCATCCACTGACCATCTTCACCATTCAAACAGCAGAAGGGTTATTAAAAAAAAAAAAAATTACCAGACTATGAAAGGTGCTTAAAAAGGCAGCTGTCCTGTAGCAGCAGATGGCAACGCATCAGGTCAGCAGCAGCAGCAGCACAAAGAAGCAGAAAGGGCAGGTCAGCAGCATGGGGAGGATGGTAGGGCAGGTTAGCATGGCAGCACACCAGAACCAAGCTAATATGCATGATGGCAGAATGGTTAGCAAATGAATAACAGTTCCCCACTACACCAGCACGGCCACTCTCCCCACCCCCACGGGCCTACACTCCCACTCTTCCCACCCTAATGGACCTGCACGTCCACTCTCCCCACCACCACAGACCTGCACGCCCAATCTCCCCACCCCCACGGACCAACACAGCCACTCTCCCCACTCCCATGGACCAACACAGCCACTCTCCCCACACCAACGGACCTGCACACCCACTCTCCCCACCCCAACGGGGTGGCCTGTGAGACAATCCTAAATAGGCTATACCTGGTCCTCAATAAAGCATGCCACGTTGTTTGCAATGTCGACAGACTAAAACACACATGCTCCCTGTACTCCCAAACTGGATGTCTCCCACTCCGTGAAAGGCTAAAATACCAGACATGCCTCCTGGCAAGAAAAGCCCAGCTGGGCCTCACCCCATAAGCTATCAGTGACCCTCTTTGCCCAGTTACTAATAACTACTCAACCAGGAGTATGACTAGACAAGCCCTTGAAGTCCGCAACTGTAAAACAAGCCTAGGGAAACACTCATTTGGTACCCAAGCTGCGTACTGGATGAATGATCTCCCAGAACCCATATGACGTCTACCCAAGATTTCACAATTTAAGTTGTCCCTGAGAAAAGAATTCATAAAGATGGCAACATGCTGCTATTACATGTGATAACTATGGTGACTGTCAATTGCCTGCTGCCGTTGCCACCGCCAGAGGGCTACCCCAAAACAGTATAGCATTAAAACCCCTGCTGCCCTATAGACCAAGCCCCACTTAGGCTAATAATGTATCCCTATAATGTATCAGTTGTCAGGTTTCTATGAACAGCAATAGCATATGTACCAAACTAGGCCCTATGTGGGCCATCACTAAAACTGTCATTGTCTCTTGAATGTTATCGTTTGACCAAGCTCTACTGAGCTAGACTATGTGCCTAAATGCCATGTAATGTAAATGTACTGTACTGTAATGTAAATGTAATGTAATGTAAATGTACTGTACTGTAATGTAATGTAAATGTACTGTAATGTAATGTAAATGCACTGTACTGTAATGTAAATGTAATGTAAATGTACTGTACTGTAATGTAAATGCACTGTACTGTAATGTAATGTAAATGTACTGTAATGTAATGTAAATGTACTGTACTGTAATGTAAATGTAATGTAATGTAAATGTACTGTACTGTAATGTAATGTAAATGTACTGTAATGTAATGTAAATGTACTGTACTGTAATGGAATGTAAGGTGTATCTCTGAAAATCAAGTAAATAAATAAATAGAAACATAGAAACTGTTGGCAGATAAGGATCGCTGGGTGCATCCAGTCTGCCCCTAAGCCCTGTATTTGATTACGGCTTCTGACCCTCCCTCTACTTTACCTCTATGGTTCCCCTATGCCTGTCTCGTGCATGTTTAAATCCTACCACAGTGCTCGCTCCCACCATCTCCCATGGCAGACCATTCCATGTGTCCACCACCTTCTCCATGAAGAAAAACTTCCTCACATTCCCTCTTAACCTGCCACCTCCCAGTTTCATGTCATCCCCCCTCATTCTTTTACTCCTGTATTGGAAGATGTCTCCCCCCCCACACCTTGTGTATGCCCTTGAGGTACTTGAATGTTTCTATCATGTCCCCTCTCTCCCTTAATAAATAAATAAACATAATGTTTCAGCCATTACAATTCACTAGAGAACACTCCATATGAAAAAGTATGGAAACTAATGAACAAGCAGTGAATTCACTGATAATTAGTACTCGGCTGAGACAGCAGCTTTAGTTGAGCACTGCCAGTCGAGGATTCAGAAAACAAAGCACTCAACCAATTTAAATAGTTTGAAAGTTAAACACTACTGTAGTTGAATGCCTTCACCCAGCTGAATGCAGGTTTAGAGCAATTTATTCAAATCTGAAGGTTTTTTTTCCCTTAGTTGAGCAAGACAAATGTCTACATGGCTCAGTAAAATTCCTTGTATATTCTACTGTAGCAACATGGCAATATCCAAACTTCTTAATCCACTGCCTCTCAAATCAAGGACAAGGCTTTAAAAAATCAGTAACAAATTACCAAAATTGTAAACGCATCTTGCAAACTGGAAATAACAGCTCTTGAAGCTGTTATAGTAAGTGGCCTAGTGATAGAGTTAGACAGATGCAGAATAGGAATGGCAATGAAGTATTGCACTCATGCCAGCCCCACCTGTACCCTGCAGAGATGGACAGGCATTAGGGTGTGCCTTTGGGACGTTGTCCATAACGCTGTTGCCATTTCACCTTACCCTATCCTGCAGACACCGACAAGTGTTGAGGTGTGCCTTGGAGTGTTCGACTTCACAGCCACCCCATTTCATAAGGACATATGTTGAAATGGGTGCAGCATATGAGCATGGGGTGAACTCTGGGGCTGAAGAGTCCAAGGCACACCTCAATGCTTGCAACTGACTTCAGGGTGGTGGTGGGGGTGGAATGGTGTGAGCATTACAGCTGGCAATCTGAAGGCACACCCCCTGACGCCTATCAGTCTGTACAGGGTGGGACTTTATGGTTAGAAACCTTAATGCCCTGGGCATTTGTTGGTATTTGCATTACAAATTTTCAACATGACCTTTTTGTGACCCCCACCTCATGAAAGCATTTTGGACCTCTGCTCATGAACAGTGGCACTGTGAATTTGTTAATCTGTCCTGAAAGTTGATTTCCCACAGCAACTGTGCCAGTCTGCGCCAGAAGTGTAAAAACACAGTTTGGGCAAGATGTGAAAAATGACAGCTGAACCATTCATAGGGAGGTGTGAAGAGATGGCAATGTTGAAAATCTGGCATGAAAATATTAAAAATGCTCGAACTTACGAGCGTACGTGGAAACTGTGCAACGCACACTTGTAACATAGTCATTTGATGGACTTTTATGGACTTTTGTCACCAGATTTTCAAGATAGGCATTTTGGGACCTCTTCTCATGAACAGTGTCACTGTGATTTTCTTAATCTGTCCCGAACACTGATTTCCCACAGTGACCGTGCTATTGTGCGCTGGAAGTGCAAAAACACATTTCAGCCAGGATGTGAAAAATAACAGCTATACTGTTCATAAGGAGGTGTGAAAAAATGCAAGTGTTGAAAATCTGGAGTGAAAATATTACAGATTTGCGAAGTTATGAGTGTGCATGGAAACCGCACAATGCATGCTCGTAACAGTCATTTTTGGGAATTTTTTCACCAAATTTGCAGCATAGGTTTTTTTGGGAGCCTACTTTATGAACAGTGACACTGTCATTTCGTTAATCAGTCCCAAAAGGTGATTCCGAGCAGTGACCGTGAAATCACCTTCCGGGACTGAATAACCAGATGACAGTCACTGAATTCATGAGATGGGGTCCCAATAACCCCATGTTGAAAATTTGGTGCCAAAATTCTCAAACATGGCCGAGATATCCACCTAAGTTGTACCCCCTCCCCATTTATGTCATTATACAACTTACCGGCATTCCTTCAGTTATGATTGGCTTTGAAGAGTGCAGTGGTATTTCCTCTCCACGAAGATCGTTGCGCCGGGCTCCGGAGGTAAGTATAGGGGTGAGAGGGTGTGGGGAGGTCGGGTACACAGAGGGAGGGTGGGTGGGGTTGGGGAGGGGGCACCGCAGACAGCAAGGAACCATTTTCTTATTTACAGGTTTTAATTAAATAAAAACAATGCAGGAAGGTTTTCCTTTTTACAGGTAGCTTGGTATGCTGGGTGGGCTCCCAGCATGCAACCTGAGTGTTTGTTGGGGGGTCGGTAGCTCATGACAGTGATTGGGCACCTGTCGGCACATACAAAGTGTTCAGGGAGGCGCATGAGCCAAGAGGGGTTGAGCACCCCCTTGGCACACAACAGATTGGGGGACATTTTGCTGATGGGGTTTGGGCTCTCCCATTGGCAAATGACCTTGGGAGGGGGCATGCTGACAGGGGGATTGGACACCCCTGTCAGCTTTCATGGAGACTATGAGAGGCAGATGGTGACAGCTGCTGCCATGTTTAGTTACAACAAATGAGGGGGACATTATGCCAAAGGGGATTGGGCTCCCCCATCAGCAAATGAACTGGGGAGGGGGCATGCTGAGAGGGGGATTGGGCACCCCCGCTGGCTTTCATGGGCATTGTGAGAGGCGGATGAAACAGTTGCCGCCATGTGTATTGAAATGGGACACCAAACAAGGCAAGCTGTGATTTGCCGCTGAAATCAGGGACCACCCCAGCAGCAAAAACAGCTGATTCTTCAATGATGGGGTGCTCCCTGTTTGCAGCGGCGAATTTCTTTCAAGCTGATGACAAGCTACAATATTGCTGTCATCGACAGCATGCTCCTCTATCGGCGCCATAGAGACCAGCCCCAAAATGGACTGCTGGCACTGACTACAACACTGCCACACCTCCACAACTCGCTACTACAGCAAGCTGCCGCAATATGTTTCTTGTGCATGCGTGCAAGCAAACATAAAAACAGAGTGGTGGTTTGAAAGTGAAAATTACGTTGTTCACATCCTTCTTCTTCGTGTTCTGGTCTCTATGGTTCAGTTGCTCAGTAAACTGGTTCCTTTTTGTGAGTTGTGTCTCCTGCCTCTCCATTGTTGGTGAAACTTCCATCGGGCAGCCAAATAATAAAAGAAACGGCTTACCCATGAACCGACCAAGACAGCCCACCTTACCAGAGTCTAGGGCGACAGGTTGGTGCATCTCATTCAGGTTCAATCAAGACCTCTCAGCTCACTTTAGTAGGATTCATACCTGGGTCTCCAGGCTGGATTCAGTAAAAGTGCCCTGCCTTTCCTCAAACTACTAGGATGCACGGTAACACTTCACTTATACACACACACGCACGCACGCACGCACGCATACACTACAATACACTGCAGTCTCCAGCTAAAAAAATGACCAGACTTAGTACAGTAGCACACTACACTATGACCCTCTTATTATCCCAAATACCAACAGTGTGTTGTGGATGAGACCTTGGCATGAGATGGATGGTGTATGACAATTTCATCAGTGTCACATTCATAGCATTCATGCCAGCTCTGAAGCATGGCAGGTGTTTAGTGACAGATGCTTACGGATAACTGTTGACAGCCTTGCATAACCACAGATATGATAACCTCTATTTAAACAACTGAAGCTAGATATAGCCAGATGGTCACATCTATCCCCTTACCCTGTGGGGTAAAGTCAATTTTATTAAGATTTATCTACTACCTAAGATACTATAAAAAATAGTTTGACATCCTCCACAGTAATATTTCACTAATCCCCATTCACTAAAATACCACCAGTAGCCTAATCTGGTTCAAAATCAGTTGGCATTCATCTGTATCCCCTCCCCCGGGCCGTGCCTGAAAATAGGCAGAATTTGTCTAGTGCACTTACCTGGTCAACGAAAACTAAATACATAAATAAATAAAAAAAAATATATTTCTAAATTTATATGGGCAGGTAAAGTAGCCCAAAGGATATACCATAAGTCGGCAGCTGGGGGGAGGCTTAAGGCTGCCTAATCTCTATCTCTACCATCTGGCATACCACTATACTTGCAATGAATGCATGACCCTCCACAAACACAGTATAGGAAATATGTACCACTCTGGTTTCAGGTTCCAAAAGTCGTATGTGCCAAAGCCGGCATAAATCCAAAAGCCCTTATACATACCAGCTGTAAAACCCTCCCTAGAACATGAAGGGTACACCAATAGCCTCAGTAGTTCAAACTCATAACCAGCTTTGTAAACTACTGAAACTGCAGGCCATTGCTGACCGAAAAGCAACCCTTATCCACAACTCCAATTTTCGTATTGATGGAAAGCCGATATTAGGCCCACCATGGACCAACATGGATATCTCCAGGGTAGATTGAGAGGCAGTATAGCGCAGTGGTTTAAGGCACTGAGCTGCAAATCTGGAGACCTGGATTTGAATCCCACAGCCCCCACTTGCATACTGTGTGACCCTGAGTAAGTCACTTAATTTCCCTGTGCTCCCAGGTTGCACCTGTAAACAAGCTTTCAGCTTAGTGTGTCTCACCTGGTTAAACAATTGGAAAAGATCAGCTAACAACAGGCTAATTAATTTTACTACCTTCCAGCATAGGTATTATGTTGCAAATAACTCTGCATTTTCCAATTTACAGGCTGCAAACTATGATAACTAACCATATTAGGGGCCAAACCTTGTTCTCACAGCATAGTAATGCAATACTACCTCTTGTTGTGTGGCCTGCTTATCACATCCTATTTCACACTTATACTGGGCTAGTTATTACCTAATACTAGACAAAGTAGATGGATCAGCCCCTCAAGTGACAGTCAGAACTCCCCAAGGCCCAGAGGGAATATAACTAGTGGAGAACATGGACAGACATTTATAAGTATGTCAAGTTTGACATGTATAGACGTATGCAAATAAAACTCTTACATAAAGTGCCACACGGACTACTAATAGATAAAATGGACAAACTTGGTATTGACAATCGGATCACAAATTGGGTAACTGATTGGCCAAGAAATCATACTCAATGTGTTTGTATAAAAGGTCACGTATCAGGCATGAGATTGGTGACAAGTGGGGTGCTTCAGGGAATCGGTCTTGGGACCGATTCTATTTAACATATTTATAACAGATATGACATCAAATTTAAACAGTTTAGCCATAAAATTTGCTGATGGCACTAAACTAACAGCCCAGGTAGATACTAAGGAAGATTACCAAGAACTCGTAAATGACTTAAAAAAATAGAATTATGGGCTGTAAAAAAAACCAAATGACATTCAGCAATGAGAAATGCGTTGTTATGCATTTCAGAAAAAATAACTTGCATCATTGTTACACATTAAAAGGACAAATAATAAAACCTGTAAATCAACAAAATGACTTAGGTATTATAATAGACTCAGATCTAACATTTCATGCACATTACAATAACATCATTAATAAAACAAACAGGCTAATAGGATGCATAAAAAGAAGCTTTATAACCAGAAATAGAAAATGCATTATTCCACTCTATAGGGCCTATGTGAGGCCTCATTTGGATTACTGCTCCCCCTTGTGGAATCCATACCTGAGACGGGATGTAAATAGAATGGAGGGGGTGCAGCGGAGGGTTACCAAAATGGTGGAAGACATATCGACCATGAGCTATGAACAAAGATTGGATGAATTAAAGATGTATTCCCTGGAGCAGTGGAGAAGAATAAGAGGAGATGTACTTTTTATGCATAAATTATGTGGGGAGGAAGAGTTACTAACACTATTAAATCTATCTTATAATAAACATAATTGTAATTTAAGAAGCCACAGATATCAATTATCTCTAACATACCCAAAAATAATAAAAGGAGATCCTTTTTTACCCAGAGAATAATAACCTTGTGGAACTCATTACCTAATTCCTTGTTTGATAATAGAGATCACAAAATCTTTAAGCATAAACTCGATTCAATCCTGTTAAAATAAACATGGAAATAACCATCTTGGCTGGAGACATACCAAAATGGGCCTCGGCTTTCTGTATGTCTATACCTCCTAGTATAACTCCTAGTATAGTATAACACGTACTATACTATACAATACTATACTATAGTACAGTATAGTATAGTACGTGCTATACTATACTAGGAGTATAGTATAACACGTACTACACACCAGTGAAGCTATACAAAATGTCAAAATTACTGGCAGACACCTGCACACAATGTGAGGAAGGCCGCAGATTGCACCTCTATATTCTGTGGCATTGCCCCAAGTCTCAACTGCTCTGGCAAGTCATATGGAACAAGCTAGACTTACTCTTGGGACTGGAGGATGCCTTTCACCCAGCAATATGCATTGTGGGTGACTATGAGAAATATTTGTTAGGTTCAGGAAAATAACATATGTCTCTTATTTCTGCAGGGGCCAAAAAAGTAATCTTGTGTCACTGGGTGGACCAAAAAATACCCTTGTAGGTTCCATGTCATAACAGTGATCGCAGAATAGCGATCACCATTGTAGCGAATGTACATCACCAAAAATGAATTTCGATGATGCACACTCATGGCGAGGAGCAAAAGGGTGCCCGAGACCTACGGGTTTTGGTTTTAATGTGGGGGGCTGTGCCCCCACCCCCCCCACGTATGTATTCTCAACTCCAGTGGGGGTGCATGTCGGGAGCTGTGAAAAACTGAAAAAAATTGAAAGCCACCTGCTGGCAAAAAAAAAAAAAAAATGCCACACCAGACCCAAACCCTACACCTCCCAGCCGACCACTGCTCAGCAGCTGCCCACCACACCCCCTCCCACATACTATCCCTCCCCTGCCTCTCCCCCCGTGCGTGTACATGCGCACGTATAAGGGCATTCTTCCCGTTGCTGTGTGTTGCCCACCCCAGTATCTAGTCGCCCCCTGCTAGGTAGCCATGAAAACAGGTGCCGTAATTGAGTCGCCATTTTTGTAGGCGCCCAATTTCAGTCGCATTGTTCACTGGATACCCCTTTGTAGCAGGAATTGCATGCAGAGCTTATGTTTGCCCTCAAAGCAGAAAAGTCTATTGCCAGCATAAATCATAGAATGCGCACATATGAAAATAAGTGAAAGACACTGCAAATACTTATGCCACTGGGCATGAAAATCTGTATGCCCTGTGTTCTCTGACAGTCACCGTAACTGACAGCCCTGAGAGTATAACTGTATAGGTATGCCCTGCTAAGTCAGAAATCACCTTGTGTCATGTATGAAATGACAGCTACATCAATTAACCTGGCTCTAATGACAGGAATGTTCTGTTATGTTCTTGTGCTGTGAAGCATTGCATGTTCTCTGTCTATGTAACTGAAAAAGACAATAAAGTATATTTAATAAAAAAAAAATTGAACACTTTTAAAAGCCACAAAAAATGTAAGAAATATTAATGAAAAATGTAAAATACCATATATCTTCGAATAGAGACCACTCTCAAATACTAGCCACCTTTGAGTAATAACACACAATAAAACAAAAGGTTTTAATAGAAGTTGCCCTCAAATAAAGACCGCAACTAGTATATGAGGGCTGCCTTCATTTTGAAGAACCACATGAGGGCTGCCTTCATTCTGAAGAACCACACAGTCAGAACGGTTTTACAGAATCAACCACTGCCTGTTGGATGCAGCAAGATGGCAGCAACATCCACCCACTCATACCCAATACACATAGAGAAAAGCAATGAGACAAGATTCAGTTGAAAGCGTACCATTTAATGCACAATTAAATTTCAAAATATACCTAACAACTACTGGATGTTGAAGGGTAGAGGGAGATGCCAGTACCACACCATTCCATGCTGACTTGACGCTGAATGAACTCTCTTAGTTTTCTTTTTTTGATTGTATACCGGCAAAACAGCAACATTTTTACAATGAATAGCATTACAGCAACAACTTTGAATGAACTCGAAATTGTTGCTGTAATGGTCCCGATGTAGAAATTTTGATACTTTCACCAGTGTTTCACTCTCTTCTGAGTCAACTCCAACTTGGAGTTTGTTATTTAAAAATAGAGGGGTGCGAATGTCTGACAGGCAAAATTTCACCTCTCAGCATTTCGCCTGTTGCTATCGGGGATTTCGACAACAGAGTTGTCGAACCAACTTGGTGGAAGCTTTTTTATATGGCTGTTCTAATAACCTAGTTTTGTTCTGTACTGGAGCTGGAACTGGGCAGGGAAACAGACATTTACAGATATTAACATGCCATATCACGCCAAGTCTACATAGCACCACTGCAACCAATATTTATTAATTATTTATAAGTATTATGTTTCTATTTTAATGTTTTTAAAACCCTGTAGAGCTTTGTTTTATTATTGCTATTATCCTGCCTGTTTATGACTGTGTAAGGCACCCAGAGCACCTGGGATTGGGCGCAATATAAATAAACCTTACTTACTTACTTAGCATGGCTTGAAGTTTATCTTTTTTTTGTTTAATTCTCTATTGTGCTGTTGTATGAGAGTGCAGGTAGGAAACATACCTGTGTTGCCCGCTCTGCTTTTCACCTACTTTTGGCTGTTAAAATACTGTAATTGGATTTTTTAGTACCTTGGGTGGCTGTTTAAATAAAAGCAGACTTCGAATAATAGCCACCCTTGATTAGAAGCCGGGACAAAACACAAGAAAATGAAACAGAAGCTGCGGCTTCTAATTGAAGATATACAGCAGTCCCTCCACAGATGGCTTCACCAGTCAGTCATCTGTCTTTCCACACATTCAAAACATTGTGTGATAGTTTACCATGCAATACAAGAATTCAAAACTCTGCAGTATTCCAGTAGTGAAATGCTGCCCCCATACACTCAAGGAATAGTAACAAGGAATACATGAATTCAACATTTTGCAGAATTCCACTGGCACACACACAGACACACACCTAGGCCTCAAATGGAGGCAAACCTTTAATTGTATTTGTTGCTGAGTATGGAGCAAAGCTCTCTGCGAACTGGTAAGCATGGGAGGGATATTTTCCATGGTCAGCAATGAAACACCAACGATGGGAACTCTGAATAGTACTTGATTTTTTTCAATTTAAATATGTGTGTAAGGAGGGGCTTACGAGTGTGAAAAAAATTCAGTTATTTACTTATTTTGTTTAATTTAATTTAATGGACTTCTATTTTTAGGACCTAGTTGGAGGTTTTCATATATGAGTAAAGGTGGCAGCTATGTTTGTGATGGAAAACAGGAATGAGTGAAATGGTTGAATTCTGTATGTGAGTTGTTCAAATCCCAAATCCCTCTGCTTGAACTTACTCAAACCTGTGCAGTTGTGGAGAATTAAGATACGGATCCCAGAACTTGTTTAGCCTATTGGGAAGCAGGACATTTGCAACCCATTTTATAAAAGGAAGTATACCCATCGAGGGGGCTGGTCAGATAATATGGCCACATCCCGAAGGATGAGTGGCTGTATTGTTTGTTTAGCCACTGAGATGGGTTTATTTCCAAGAATGCCAGACTTACCAATTATTTGTTTTATATATGATATAAGGATGAAACTGTTGAACCTTTAGATTTTGGTCAGATCATTTCCAGGTTTGCCACTGTTTGGGATCCTTTCTAGGCTTGCCCTTTTTTTGTGTTTTTTTGACCCCTATTTTTTTCTGTACTGTGGCGGTGTTTTGGATTGTGGGCACTCTTGGCCCTAGTGTTTTTCAGAAGTGCTAGATCCTTCTTTGAACACCTTTGCAAGGGGACATGTCTGTGGCTATCAATTCAGTCATTTGTGGCATGTCATAGTAATTTGCAGTATGGTGTGGTATGTGGTGGGGAGTGCTGTCCATGGTCAGAAGTGGCACATGTCATTGGGAGTTCACGGATTCTGCATTTGGGAGTGGCACGCATTTCAGAGCTGCTGGTTTCTGTGGTCAGCAATGGCTGGAAGCATCATGGAAGGGTTGGTGCTGGTGTGGATTTTGGTAGCAGCATGAAGGGCATGGCATCTGAGGAGACAACCAAAATGTTGAGGGACATGTCAGTAGGAGGATGGAGGGCCTAGCATCCGAGGAAACAGCTGGGGCTTTGAGGCACACAGCTGTTGGGTAAACGAAATGGAGGGGTGAGAGAGTTCTGGTCTGTGTATTTGCAGTAAGTTGTTTTTTTATCCATACTGCATTTTATCATACTGCACTGCCCCCATCTGCCCCTTTCTGTTGTGTCTCCCAGCCCCGTTACCCCACCTCAAGGACTTACCTTATCTGCTTCCTTACATCGATGGGGGGGGTTTCTTTCCTCGAGTTTCTCCCTGGAGTTGGAGCCAGTGGCAAGCAATGGTACGCATGGACATCATTAAGATGTTGCATGCTCTTAATGCCCGCCTTTGACTGCCAATTCTGGTGACTGCTGCTACACCACCTAGCCTCCACTAGGTGGCAGCCAAGCCATGATACATGCTGTCCCCAGACCTCGAAGGAGAAGAGCCATCAATGGATGCTCAATCCTCCTGTACCTGGCTGGCCCCTGAGTGACCCTGGTTCATTCCTGAACCTGGGTCGTTGTTGTAGCAGAAGGTGAGGTGTCCAGTGCCTCAGACCTCTGCAACACTGGGTTGGCAGCTTGTTTTATTTTGACAGGGATTTTTGATGAAGATAGACCATTTTTGTGAGGCTGCAGAAAGTATTTGTGGCCATTGGTGGTTGTGGTATTTAACATGGGAATTTTGTAGTTGGTTTGCTAGATTTGTTAATTGATGAGTTCATTGCTCATTAGATTTGTAAATTAGGTCTTAACTGCTTAGTAATTGTTGAACTTGTAGTTTGTTTACATATTTTCCTGTGTTAACGTTATTTTATATTTATATTTTTTCCCACAATGTACAGCTTTAATTCTGGATATATACAGGTACAGCTTTTATTAGGAATCATACCATGGGCATCAAAAATTAAATAATGTGATTGGCTAACTGGCATCTTTACCCATGGATACATTTCATAACAACCCACAGGGAAAGTGACAGTCAACTGATTTACTAATCAGGCAATCACTACACTTTTTTCCAGCTTTTTAAACTCTGCTTTGCCGCCATCTTGTTTTTTTAAACCTGACAACAAAAACTAACTAAACCGTTGGACACCTGTTTCAATACATCATGCTGCTCTCCCTCTAACCTTTATATCATCTAGACACCCTCTTACCTACTCAATAAAAAAAAACAAGGAGTAAAGGAGAGGAAACAGGTAGATGGGGTGGGTTGGGGAAAATAGAGGTTTAAGGACTAATTTAAAAAAATGTATTTTGTGATGCACTGTATTTTAAACTTAGATGGCATACCAATGCTTGCTGGAATGTACTGGGACAGTTTTGCTGGGGTGGATGAACTTTTTTTTAACCATTAAAATGTTTAACATTATTTTATTTTATTCTATTTTTAACTCTTTATCATCCACTGAAATGGTGGGGGATATTCCCCCACATCAGCCCTGGGGACCCCCTTCCATGCCCACTCCAGCATCTTCCCAGGCCTACCTGCACAGAGGCGCAGCCCATGGCTTGCCTTCCATGGTGGGGCTGCCCGGGGGACAGTGGGAAAGAGATCGAGATCAACCTTGGATGCCTCTGGCTGGTTGTTGTGGGCATCATTCAGGCCCAGGTGGTAGAGCATATTGTATGCAGTGTTCGAGAGGCTTTGCTTGACTTTCCTTTTGCATTTCCCCTGGTGGCTCAGATGTGCAGTGATGTCAGTGGCACACAGAGCATGCTCCTATGTGCTTGCAAGCAGACATCCACCACAACCACCAATCCCAGCTCATGCTGACGCATCAGGTGCCCTGACTCCTGACCACCACCAGGAGTCAGAATTTTGCCAACAGCCACCGCCCACCTATACCAGAGGATGAGAGACATCCATTGGTCACTCAGTCCTCCTCCCCCTGGCTGACACTCCGAAGTGTCAGGCTTTTTTCCAAACCCAGGTCATTGGTGCCACAAGCAGTATCACTACCACTGCACTGGCAGGCCAGCTTTACATTATTTTAATTTTGTGCATTTTATTTACCACCAAAAAGAGTCTTGGACCCATTTCATCATCACAATAAGGCTCTCTGGGGTGTGCTTAGCGGTGAGATAACAATACTTTTTGGTTGGTTAAAGGCACTCAGCGATGCCTTGTGCCACACAATACACCTGAGGTTACTTCATTCATCACTTTTATAAGGGACTATTTTTTGTGTGAAAGGATAGTCATCAATAATTGAATAAAGATTGTTTTGTGTTATTTTGCATTATTTATAGTACCACAACTGCCTTCTCCATTTTATAAAAGCAATAAGACACTCCACTGTGTGCTTTACTGCTGTATAATGGCATGCCTTGGGTGGTTGAAGGCATTCAGGCTCGGGTCTCGTGCCTCATGCCTCATGACATACCCAAGGTGTGCTTTTATACAGTAATAAAGCACACCCCAGTCATATCTTATTGCTTAAGTATACTACTTTAATTGGGAGGCATACAGCTTTAACTGGTAGGTATGCAGCTTTAATCCATGAGGTATGCAGGGAAATACACGATAATGGATCCTATGGGGGGAAACACCTACATATTATTTCAAACGTTTTACCAGGAAATAAATACTGAGCTGGTAGCTGCTCATTTCCAGATGCATCTGGGGAACAGCAAAACAATAATAAGGTACATACAACATAAATGAAACGAGTGTACCATAATTATACAAGAGGTACTATATAGGTATGATCAGACAATATATTATACATTGAGATAGATAGCTAGATAAATAGCTAGATAGATAGATAGATAGATAGATAGATAGATAGACAGACAGACAGACAGATAGCATCTAGATGAGTAATTTTGCTGCTAGGTATAAGGCTGTGCACATGCCTGTGTAAATTGTTGGTGTTTCATGCAACTCCTGTTTCAAGAGTGAGTGCCCTGCATCCATAAGTCAGGTCCCAGTATGAACATGGGTGGGAGGGGCCGCTAGCACAGGTGACCGGGGACAAGCGTCTCTTTATTATGTGTTATTCACTAATCCCAATAGGCTGGGCATTGTTACTGGAGATGGATCTCAGCAGACCTACAAACTCTACCATGCCCCCAGCTCAATCTCTACCCCTATTTTAGCATCAGGTCCCCTTCCATCATGGGTAGTAGCTGTGCATTCCACCATGAATAAAAGAGCTGTGTGTGGTCATTAAGGGATTGAGTTATCCACTCCATTTTGTAGTGTCTCCAGCATGAAAAGTCTCCCTGGATTAAATAGTTTGCCATGATTACTGGTGTCTGGAAACATCTGTTTAATTACTTTCAGGTGTACTCTTTCCATATATGGGAGCTTGTAACCTGGGAGGTCACCTGGTAGACCAATGCCCAGGTTTCTTCAGTAATGGGAGAACCCACCTCTTCTGCCACCATCCTGTGATTTCTTGTGTGGAATCCCCCACTGAGGACACTAGAGCCGGGTATATCTGGAAGATTAGGTGTGCAGTAGTGCCAGACTTTAAGAACAAGATAAAAAAGGCTGTTGTGGCCAGGTAAGATTCCAGTACAAGCACTCTAATTAGGAGCGAGAGAAGATAATGTCTTACTTGTAAATAGTGAACAAAACTCAGTCCAGCATGTGCCATATGAGGCCTGAAGATCTGCAAAGGCTTTGAGGGTGGGGCCCTCTAAGAGTTGGTATAAGTATTGTAGACCATACCTTTCCCAGGTACGGTACCCAGGATCAAGTCGAGGGGGGGGGGGCTGAACATTTTTCAGGAGCAGCACAGGACGTAGTGAAGACAAGAAGAGGGTGAGATGGAGCCACTTCCTGATATTTGCCCAAATCTGTAGCTCTGCCTCCAACCATGGGTTCTTGGTAGCAGCTCAAAAGGGAGGTGGTGCAGCACGGTACAGCGCTGATACTACTACTACTACTACTACTACTAATTGACTTTGAACTTTATATTTATGCCCTTGAGGGCCCAATTCCCCCAGGGATCCATGTATGCCAAGCTGGTACCATCCTGAGTAACTGCTGTCTTGCCCAGTGGGTTCAGTGTTTCAGTGTCCTGGGACACACTCCTTAATATTTCTCTGGTGACAGAACCACAGAATGTAATGATGTTATGTTGTTCCCATTCCAGGAGAACAGTTTGGTAAAAAAAAAAACAGGCAGGACCCCACAGTGTAAACGGACTTGATCCTCTGAGGTACCCAGTATGGTCATTAATGGCCTGCCCAACACTGTCACTGATGGACATGTGGGTACCAGTGCCCACAACCCTTGTGGATATGGTATCACCCATTGTGCAGCACTCTTGAGATCACAGTCTTGAATCCCATTGTAGCCATTGGCTCGTTCCTTGATCTCACTGCACTTCAGTGTCTATCAGCTGTAGAACTGAGTAGAAATATGTCCCAATAACAATTAAATGTTGCATCTCAGTGAGGCTGTCCCGGGCTAAAGAAAGTGTACAAAAAATGGCATTATAGCTGAAAAATTATTGACAAAGAAGCAGTAGACCTCTCCTCTAGTCCAGCAGACTGTACTCTTAGTATTTTGCTGCCAAGGCATCTACTGTACCGAGGGCTGTTTTTTGTGCAACGGCTGCAGCTTTACAGAGCAATGAAACCATTCATGCTTTCTTTTGTCATCATACAGAACACAGGGTAATGGGACCAGCATTCTCAGCTGCTGTGGGGACTGCGGGGGCGAGTATAGGCAGTAAATACTTAATCCGTCCTTGTAAACAAAATATAAGTACTCTTTGCAAATATCTGCCTGTTACCCATGATGTCATTTACAGCTTTTAAAGATACACCCAGCTATTGGTTTATATTTTTGTCTCGACTAGCCACAAACTTCCGTGCAATGGCAGAACACCAAAGACACAGCCGTGCCTGCAGCTCTAATAAGCAAGAGTGGGAGGAGCCCTGCAATGGTGTCTTTTGGAGAATGTTCTCATCTCAAGAGATAAAATAAACTTTATGGGCAGACTCATTTCCAACCCCCATTTACTGTGTAAAAACAGCAATGTAGAATACAGTATTCTGTCAGTGTTAGCAATCAGAAGCTCAGTTTTTAGACTAATTGTCTGCTTTCATCAGATGTAAACGTAGTTCAAAACAGGAGGGAAAGCCACATAAACTTTAATAATCTGAGCTTGCACACAAGTATGAGGTAGTATGGTGATGGTCTAGTCCTTACAGCACGGGCTTGGAAACCAGAACACCCAGGCTCAAATCCCACCAGAGCCATTTTCATGTTGTCTGAAAATTTCACACACATGTTGGTGTCATCTGAGAGGAGCCTATATTGGGAGAAATATCCCCTGTGTACCATCTTCATGATGGTGTGTGTCATTTGGGTCCCAGCACACAATTAGATGATGTCTGCCTTGTAAGGGTGTGTGTGTGTGTGTGGGGGGGGCACCCTGCATTGAAGAGCCATGCAACGTAGGGCAAGTCATGGAAGACAACAGGGCTGGTGAGCAGCATTGGGACTGGATTGTCACCCTCCTGAGGAATAGATGGTGAATGAGGCCAAAAATATCTAAAAAAACAAATATAAAGTGGAAAATGATTTTGAAGTGCTTGTGTTTGAGAATACTCGTGAAGCAAACTTTTTGTTTTAAGTTCCTGGACCCACCTTATCTGTCCCCTTTTAGTACTCCTGCACCAGTCCCCATTAAAATGCTCATGCAAGAGGGCAGTCACACTGGGCCAGCTGTCTGTAAACAGTAGCTAGAGCTGTTCATTTTCTTTTGATTTTATTTATTTATGTGTTTATTTTTATGCATTTTTTGTTATTTTTTATTAGTAGCCATTTAGGGATATTGAATGAGGAAGAAAGGTTAGGTGCGTGGTGGGAATCGTGAGTTTGAGGACTGCCTGCACAATTATCTATACTAGAAAGCAGCCCATATAGCCATCTAGATAATAGAACTGCGTCGTTGAGAGTTACTCCTACCTGTGCCGCTTGGAGTAGATAGAGATTTGAGGAGCCTGGTCACTGCTCTGTTTTCGAGGTGGGAGTTGGGTGCAGGATCTTCTGGATCATTCATGACTGGTTGAGGCATATTGCTGAAGGAACTGTCATGGGGAGAGTGCTGGGAGTGCAGTTGGGACGCGCTGCAGTTGGACTGTGTCGGCCCTGTGTTGAGTCAGACCAAGAATAGAGAGGATGCCGCTTTGGGTCTGGGGGGTTCTATGGAGCGCTGGACTCACAGGAGAGTGATGTTTGGTGAGAGATCCTCTGTGCTCTCCAGGGGCAGTCGGCCCACTGCTGTGCCCAGGACTGGGCAGGAGATGCTTGCAACTGATCGCTGTAAAGTCGGCGGCAGATTGTGGTTCCTCCTATGTCACCCGGGGGGGTCGGCTAGAAGGTCAGTTTACCTAAGTGTCTGTAGCCTCTGGTCGTGGGAGTGATGGGGGTGTGGCTAGCTCCTTGTGGTGTAGCCAGGAGGTGTCTATATATCTCCCCAATTACTGCTACTCTCTGGGTCTTTTTACTGTCAGTTCTCCCCTGCAGGCTGGGGAGTCAGCTTGTGGGGGTATAGTACCGGACAGTATTGGTCCAGTTGGAGTGAGAAGAACGAAACCTGGGACCACGGAATTCTTCTTAACAACAGATGCTATTCAGTGGAAAGATCCTCATCCCTTGTTTGCTGTCTTGCTGTGGGCGAGGAGACATCCGAAGGACTGTGGAAGTGGATTTACCTTTATTATACACTCTTCCATTATAAACCGATGAACTGGGGACTGACTGGTTGATAGCCTGACTTTAAGAACTTTGATCTTGGAAATTAACAGCCACCATCCACCTCAGTTCTACTGTTGGTTTCAAATGGGCGGAGAAAGTGCCTAGTACACTGATTTTCTCTACTTTTAAGCTACTGTTGATTATTCCCTTACTGCGTGAGAGGTAGTGCTGGAGCTGGATCTTTGTTTTGACATTCACCCTGAGTGGTGGGAGCTCTCTTGGTTCAGAATCCAAGTTGGACTTAAATACTATGACTGGTCCTCCTCCATCTCCTTTATTTACTTTATGCAGCAATAAGGACTGGCAATTTTGCAAAATTTTTGGCAGTATTGTGTGGCTGTGGAGTGTGTGGGTGTTTGTGAGAGTGGGTGAGTTGATTGAAGTGATTTTATATGCTAGATTGGGTGGATTTGGTTATTTTCTTTGGTTATTTTTGATTTTGTTAGCAGTTTCTGGTTGGTGTTGAGATGTGCTAGCAGGTAGCTCTCCCGGTCAGGCGCTACTCCTCCTCCGAGCTCCGGGGCCTCCACTCCTTTAGTTTTCCTCCACTGCCAGTGGCAGTCTATGGACGCTGTTGGGCTTTGGGAATAGTAGGTAGGAGGCGTGGGGGGGGCAGGGGGCCCTGAACCTTGGGGGGGGGGTTGAGCTGGATGGCCTGATTGGGGTAATGAAGACCAGGAGACACCCTGGGGCAAAATGGGTTCCAACATGGTCTTCCATATCTGGTACCCATAGCCAAGGGCTCTAGTGTTACAGGACCGGTGGTCAGGCCGGCCCCGGAATCTCTTCCGACTAGAGCGGCGTTGTGCAATGCCAGGTCTATTAAGAACAAGAGGACTATTATTGCTGATCTTGTTGGGACAACAGATCTGGCTTGCATCACCGAGACCTGGCTGGATGAGAATGCTGGTCCCATTCTGGAGGCGGCAGTTTCTGCTGGGTTCTTGGTGATACATCACTCGAGATCGGACTGTAGGGGCGGGGGTGTAGCCATTTGTTTTAAATCAGAATTGGGCCTTGTAGAGGTGCCAGTTGAGGAATCCTGATCGTTTGAGTGTACTGTGGTTGCAGGTGTGGGGTGTAGGATAATTCTTATCTATCGTACACCTGGGAGTGAGAAGCTATTCCTGCAGGAGGTTGTGGAGTTTGCTGTCGACATGGTGTTGGAGTCCCCTAGGTTGATGGTGCTGGATGACTTCAATGCCTGGGTCGATGACAAACTCTCGCAATTTGGTAAGGACTTCCTCCAACTTATGATTTCATTGGGTTTCACACAGGCAGTTGCCTCTGCAACCCATCATCAGGACCATTCACTCGACCTGGTTTTCCTCCTGTGGATGGAGACCTCCAGCTTGGTGGTGGAACCAGTTGGATAGTCCGATCATCACACTATAAGGTTCAATTTACAGGCTCTCCCCTATAGGTCTGCCCCTGTGGAGATGGTCAGATGCCGTCCTTTGAGGGATATGACCCCTGGTGGCCTTTTGGTGGTGTTAGACCTATCAGGATTTCTGGGTGAAAGCAAGGGTCCAGAAAACCTGGTCCAGGCTTGTAATAAGGCTGTGGTGGGAGCTCTGAACTCCATCACTCCTGTCCGTGTTTATCCTCTCACTCTTCACCTGCAGTCCCCTTGGCTTGATGGGACCTTAAGGGAGTTGAGAAGAGTTGGACGAAGCTTAGAGCTGAGCTGGCAGACAACGGCCCTTGATGCCGACTGCCTTTGATGGAACATTATCAGGACTATCAATCAGCAATCACTCATAAGAAGGCAGAGTTCCTGTCCGGGGAGATTGCTGCAGCTCAGAATCGACTGGCTCAGCTCTTTCAAACTGTAGAAAGGCTGTGCAATCCAAACTGTCTGCAAGTTCCAATTGCGTTTTCACAAGATAAGTGTAATGAGTTTGCTCTATTCTTTGCTGATAAGGTTGCCAACATCAGGGCAGCGGTCCGATCAGCTCATCCTATGGGGGTTGCCAGTGGTTGGTGCTTGGTCACTACTCTGGATGTATTCCTCGGACTCATTCTCTCTGCCATGTGGGGTACCGCAGGGCTCCGTGCTGTCCCCATTGCTGTTCACGGTGTATATGTTGCCATTGGGAGGCATTGTGAGATGGTATGGACTGAGGTTTCACTGTTATGCAGATGATACCCAGCTCTACCTGTCTTTTGTGCCTGACCAGGATAGTGCAGTCTTGATTTTTAACAGCTGCCTCACAGAACTCCAGGACTGGATGAAGACCAGCTGGCTGAAGTTGAATTCTGATAAGACTGAGGTGTCGGTGGTGGATCCAGATCACTGGATAGAGGGGTAGGTGGCAGGGTCTGTCTCAGGGCTTTGACTCAAGGGTAACCAGTTGCTGTCCTCCAAATGGGTGTGAAACCTGGGGATGATTCTTGATGATGGGCTGTTTCAGGTGTTGGCAGTAGTCAAGTCCTCTTTTTACCATCTGAGGAACATCACCTAGGTTAAGCATCTTGTTCTGTCTAGTGACCTTCCAGTGCTGATCCACACCTTTGTGACCTTGTGCCTGGACTACTGTAACTCCCTTTAGCTAGGGCTTCCGGGGGTTGACATCCACTGCTTGCAGCTAGTGCAGAATGCGGTGGCCAGGTTGTTGATGGGGCCTTCTCATTCAAGTCACATCTCACCTGTGCTGCGTGAGCTGCACTGGCTGCCAATACAGTGGCGGATCACCTTCAAGGTTGGGTTACTGACCTATACAGCCCTACACAGATAGGGTCCAGGCTATCTGCAAGAGCTTCTGAATCCTTACTGCCCCATCTGACCACTCCGCTCAGCCGACAAGGGGCTGCTAGAGGTTCCCAGGGTATGGATGAAAACTTTGGGGCCGTGAGCTTTTGTGCACGCATGCCTCACCCTGTGGAACTCTCTACCTTGTTGGATTCAAGAGTGCCAGACCATGGAGAACTTTAAGACGGCCTTAAAGACCCACTTGTTTCAGCTTGCTTTTGGGGATTTTATGCAGTGAACTGTTTAATTATATTGGAGCAAAGTTTAGATCTGTATTTTTATTATCTTACTGTTTTGATGTGTTTTTATTGACTATAATTTGTACAGTGCTTTGTTATGTATGAATAGTGCTATAAAAATAAAGATTATTATTATTATTATTAAAATGTGACTACAGTGTATGACTTGAATACTGTACATCACAGGAGCATTGTAAATTGCTGCACAGAGTAACATTCGCTAGATAATAAATGGCTGTTTGTAACTTGTCCTTATGTAACCCTCCTGCCATTGCAGGGAGTTACTAAAGGGTGCCTTTAAGACACCAAGTCAGTGTGCACCACTGCTGGGTGTGTGTGCATGAGTTAGGCTTTTCACGTCTATCTGGAGCGTGGGGAGTGGCAGTTGAGTGTCAGTCAGAGGAGAACCATGGAGGAGTGTGTGAGAGGGAGCTCAGTGGCTAAGTGCGACGGCAGGTGGCCCAGCATGTCGAGGCCGGCGAGGCCTGTGGTAGGAGGGGATAGATAGCTCCCTTCCCAAAGTAAGGCAGAAAGAACAGTTTCTCGCCATCCATCTGTGGGACAGGATCAGAGTGAAGGGCAACAATTCTGAAGAGAGTTGGGAGGAGAGAGTCATCTCCTCAGCTTGGCAAGAGTCATGGTGGTTGCCAGAAGGGTGCCCAGACATTCAAGTGGTAGCTGGATCGATGGAGGGGTACAAGGTGGCAGCTTTTATCCTTTTCACTCTCTTATGTCCACCAGGTAAAGGCTGTCCAAACTGTTTGTTTCACCTGCAATGTTGCTGATGAAAGGTAGGCCCTCCTCCCCGATGTCCTCTTGTTTGGGCCAGGTTCAGGGGAGTCTTATAGACTGTACATGTAACTGGGGTATATTTAAGAACTGGTTCCAGCTTTCCCCCAACTTAGAGACATGCCACAATGTGGAAAAGATTACTACCTGCCCCACTGGTGGGGAAATATCCAGTTTCTTTAGTAGAAATTCCAGAAAGTGGGAGTAAGTTCCTCAGTGCTTCTCAATGACAGGGGAATTTGTATGGAAGTCAGACAGTGTTTGAAGGAAAATAGAATTGGGAATTGGCAATGATCTGACCCCCTGCCATGGATTAAAAGTTAGCTATGTGTATGCTGTGTTAAGCCACCAGTAACATATGTTTGGAGGTTCAATTCCCCTTTCCTCAATAAGATGTGCCACAAGTGTTGTAGTCTGATCGTTGAGCTCATAAAAAGTGCACTATGTAAATATGTTACCTCGAGGAAAATATGGCTTGAGCCTTTTTATCAGAAATTAATTGGTTTGCCAGTTTGCATCTAACAGTTGTGTGGAATTCGAATCTTTTAGAAAAACTGCATGTTTGTGGTCTCCTAACCCCATGTTTTTCAGGACTGTGGAAATCAACTGGACGGTGCGGTCTGGGGTACAGTGGGGAGTTTGTTCTGTGTCGGCAGTCTCCAGCTACCAAAAGTCAAACCCAAATCATTCACAAGGTCAGTAACCACCTAAATGCATGGCTTACAGTATTAGAAGACCCACAGGGTCGGATCCCCTCCCTCCCTCTCTGAAACTGTATTCCATCAAACCCCTAGACATGAGGGGTGGGAGTGAGAGTCTGCCTTGTTATTCCAGTCAGGACAATGCATGAAATGGCGTCAGGTTTAAAAAACCCAATGCCCACACGGACTGGCGTGTCAGCTTAAGTAGCATGTATGTGGCAGCAAAGGCAGTTATGAGTGGAAAATCAGGTGGGAGTGGTTGCAAATATGGGGTCTGTCATCCGGGATTCGAAATGGCACAGAAAATGGCACGTTTTACAATTAATGACTTACCTCAGAAATAGAAGGAAGGCAAAGTGCTATTAGTAGTTTGGAGTAACTGACTGGGGAAAGGCCTCGTGAGCAGACAAAATGGTGGAAGAGCTTATGCTGTAAAATGTGGCGCATGCATAATTAATTAATTGATATCCGAAGAAGCTGATTGGAGGAATGGCTAAAGAGTTGAACAAGTTCTAGAAGGAGGTCAGGCGGCTACTGAGTAGAAGTGAATGAGATTTCAAAGCATTTGGAAGAGTTGTTAGTACTCAAGTTAATTTGTGGAGTTATACACAGCAATCTGTGTGGGAAAAGTTGACGATTACTGCAGAAAATAGCAATGGCAAGCTATTTGTTGTTAGCAGAGGTTGAAAAGTGGAACAAATCACCAAGTGGCCAAAAATGATATGGTGTGAAGGGAGCACTTGGGTGAAAAAACATGGCATTTGCTGGAGGATTTGTGACCAGGACTGTAACTGTTCCTGAAGGACTACTTAGTTGGCTGTGGGGCATGGTGGAAAATAGTGGTGCTGGTGAGGCCTGTTTATTCTGTGATCGCAGAGGGAGAGAAGTGATCAGACAGCCTATCTGCATTTTGTGTGCATGTGGGAAAACTAAGAGTGGAACTTCTAATGTGCAAACGCAGGAAGAGGATCAGTTAACCCCAGTGCCAGCTCCTGAGGAACTGTGGACATGGCCGGCCAGTGTAGTGTCTACTCCTCCGATTGAAACTGAAGTGGCGCAGACAGAGCCTTTGGAAAACTGGGAGGAGTTGGAAGCCAGTGTCCCCATGCAACAGCCTAAGATGGTGCCAGGGCCTAGCCTTCTGCCAAGCCCGACACCGTCCTGAGTGCCCAAGAACCTCCCCTTGGCAGAGGGAAGGGCCGAGGGTTGATTCCAGGATTGCAGAGTACTGCTGCAGGGTATATGAGGGACAGACCTGAGCAGATGGAGGCATAAAGCACCCTATGAGCTGAAACGTCTCCAGAAAAACATAATCGCCCACTGGTGAGGAGTGTAACACCAAAATGGAAGCCAAAACAGATGGAAGAAGCAAAGCCATTACAGGCTGCACATATATCCCAAGCAGATCAGGCTGTTACTAATCCAAACGAAGAGTCAGATGTGATAGTTGAAGCTGTGGAACCTAGGTTTGCATCAGACAATGAAAGCAGAGAGGATCACAAGGAAGTGCTGTTTATGTATGAACAGCCAGTGGAAGGGATCACCAGGATGTTTGAAGATACAATAAGAGAGAGAGAGAGAATTCTCAGACCATATGCCATGCCTATGTTGGGTATCTTAGAAAATACTCCCCTGTTGCCAATAGCATGTAAAAGAATATTAGTGGACATGGACTCATGCCACAACTTAGATTTAAATGTGCTACACTATAGAGACGGAGTGTGGTTGTCTAAAGGACAGGCTCCCAGATCTGCAATAAGATCCCTGCCAGAGTGGAACCAGGCTGAACAATGGTGCAGAAGGTACTTTCAAACTGAATTTCCTGGTTTAAACTATCCCTATGTTAGTGAAAGAGTCTGGGATTTAATTGAATGCCATCGTGCTGACTGGGTTTTCTCTGGAGCAGTTGAGAAGGAGCACATGAAGAACCAAATTGATGTTTGAGATGCATCCTACAACAGGGTAAAAGTGACATCCCTTGCCTGACTGATGTTAGTAGCTACTGCATGGGAGGGAATTACCCTGTTTAAAACCTTTGCCTTAGTACAGGACCGAGTGGTACATCGGATAAAGTACTGTGTGGTACATCATGACAGCAGAGGTATGGAGTGCACCATGCCTGACCCTTGTTTTTATTTTGCCCCTAGGGAATCCGTGGCAAAATATAAACCAATATCACGTGCTGTAACCCCTTAGACTTTCTTGCACCCCCTGGTGTTGAGAGACAGATAACACTGACAATGGGCACTGCTTTACATGTTCAATGCTGAAAAAGAATTCAATAATACTTAAGGAGACTTTCTTGCATTTTTTTTTCAGTTTTTACGTTATTGTAATTTTTTTTCCTCTGATGTAAATTCTTTAACTGTGATTTATATTACCTAATAGTTAGTTTAGGAATAAGATAGGAATACTGTTTAAGTTTTGCTAAATCCATAGGACTGTTAAGTAGGGACCCCATAGCTATTAAGGCACTTATTTTTCAGTTTGGATTTTACAGGCTTGGCTGCTCAGGCATGGGCTAATATTCCATCCTATGGACAGTTTTATTTGGACTATAATATTTTAAGGTGAAGTGCCACCCGATAGTATTTTCCTAATGCTAAGTAATTTAGGTTTTATACTGGTAGGCATAAGAGTTATAGTAAGGTGGCGGCAAAGTGTTTCTGTGGGGGGAACAGTATGTTTAATTGGGTATTAGGATCCGTTGTAGGAAAGTCAGTATTATAGGCCAACAGAGTGAAATGTTTCCAGTGTTAACAATTTAAAAAAAGTACTAGTTAAATCATCACCGCTTTAGTGATGTTAGATTAGTTACTAGAGTTAGATAATAGATAGAAATTTTAGTATTGCCTGTTGCAATGTATTGTAGGGGTGCCAAATAGGCCTGGGTGGGTACTGTTGAAAGGTCCATTCTAGGAATATTTTGGAGCCAGAAATTGTTAGGGGAGTCCCTAGGGGAGTGAGACAGGCGGGACATGGGCTTGGTGGGCCCACAGCCAGTGTGGAATATCAGGTCGGGTGGCCATTCCCCTTAGTGGGTTCTCATAGGTATAGTTTATACTGTAGGTAGATGGATATCCATCTAGGGTGTTAGGTTGTGTCTTACAACCGGACTGGTGGACCCATGGTGGTGTTGGTTCCTGGGAGAGTGCGCACTATCCCAGAAATTGCAGCCACCTGGATAGCCAGTGGAGGGCTTTCTCAGGAGGAAAAGCATTTCTGAGGGGGGAAAGTGTAACTCCTCTGCCATTAGAGGGAGTTACTAAAGGGTAGCTTTAAGACACCAAGTGAGTGTGCACGACTGCTGGGCTTGTGTGCACTCGTTAGGCTTTTTGCACCTATCAGGTGCCAGGGGGGGAGTAACAGTTGAGAATCAGTCAGAGGAGAGTCGTAGAAGAGTGTGCTAGAGGGAGCTCGTCGGTTAAGTGTGGTGTCAGGTGGCCCAGTACATAAGAGGGCGGCAAGGCCTGTGGTAGGAGGGGATACATAGCCTCCTTCCCAAAGTATAGCAGAAAAAGCAGTTTCCCACCATCCATCGGTGGGGCAAGACCAGAGTGAAGGGCAGCAATTCTGAAGAGAGTTGGGAGGAGAGAGTCGTCTCCTCAGCTTGGCAAGAGTGATGGTGGTTGCCAGAAGGGGCCAGACATTCAAGTGGCAGCTGGATCGATGGAGCGGTACAAAGTGGCAGCTTTTATCCTTTTCACTCTCTTATGTCCACCAGGTAAAGGCTGTCCGAACTGTTTGTTTCGCCTGCAATGTTGCTATTTGAAAGGTAGGCCCTCCTCCCTGATGTCCTCTTGTTTGGGCCAGGTTCAGGGGAGCCTTATAGACTATACATGTAACTAAGGTATATTTAAGAACTGGTTCCAGCTTTCCCCCAACTTAGAGACATGCCACAATGTGGAAAAGATTACTACCTGCCCCACTGGTGGGGAAATATCCAGTTTCTTTAGTAGAAATTCCAGAATGTGGGAGTAAGTTCCTCAGTGCTTCTCAGTGAGAGGGAAATTCGTATGGAAGTCAGCCAGTGTTTAAAGGAAAATAGAATTGTGAATTAGCAACGAAACTGACCCCCTGCTATGGGTTAAAAGTTAACTATGTGTATGCTATGTTAGGCCACCAGTAACATATGTTTGGAGGTTCAAATCCCCCTTCCTCAATAAGATGTGCCACAAGTGTTCTAGTCTGACCGTTGAGCTCATAAAAAGTGCACTATGTAAATATGTTACCTAGAGGCAAATATGGCTTGAGCCTTTTTATTAAAAATTAAACGGTTTTCCCAGTTTGCATCCAACAGTTGTGTGGTATTCAAATCTTTTAAAAGAACTGCATTCTTGTGGTCTCCTAACTCCATGTTTTTCAGGACTGTGGAAATCAACTGGACAGTGAGGTCTGAGGTACAGTGTGGAGCTTTTTCTGTGTTGGCAGTCTCCAGCTGCCAAAAGTTGAACCCAAATCATTCACAAGGTCAGTAACCACCTAAATGCACTGCTTACAGTATTAAAGGACCTGCAGGGTTAGATCCCGTCTCTCCCTCCCTCTCTGAGACTGAATTCCATCAAACCCCTAGACACGAGGCCCCCACAAGATACAGGGCTATCCTAGATCTAGTACTGACTAACAAGGAAAGGATCACAGATCTCCAGGTAGAAGGTCGCCTGGGTGCCAGTGACCATCACATGGTATGGTTCAATTTGGCCACTAGAACAAAATCATCCCATTCCAAGGCAAAAATATGGGACTTCAGAGGAGCTAACTTTGATAAGATGGCCAACAGAGTTAAGCTAGCACTGGCAAAAAGAAATACAGGTGAGGGGGTACAGGCAAAGTGGGCTAGCATTAAAGATGCAATACTTGAAGGAACATCCCATTGTGTTAGTGAGAAAAGGAAATGCAAAAAAAGAAGGAAACCACTTTGGTTCTCAAACACAGTAGCAGAAAAGGTCAGAGCCAAAAGGCTGGCCTTCAGGAAATATAAGGGAACGCAGCGGGATGAAGATAGTGAGGCATACCAGACTTCCCTAAGGGAAGCAGGGAAGGCAGTTAGGCAGGCAAAGGCCCAAACCGAGGAAACACTAGCATGGACAGAAAAAGGTGACAAGACTTTCTATAGATACATTAGTGAAAGGAGAAAGTCCAGAGGGGATATTGCTAAGATCAAAGGGGATAAGGAGGCATGTGAGGAGGAGGACCTTGTAAAAGCATCTATCCTAAATAGACAGTTCTGCTCAGTATTTACTGAAGATGAGATAGGGCAGGGCCCACAGCTCAGTACCATGGACACAGGGGGAGGGAGGTGTACACTAGTCCCTTCACAAAAGAAAGGGTCATGCAAGAGCTCAATAAGCTCAGGGTGGACAAGGAAATGGGACCTGATAGCATACATCTCAGGGTACTAAAGGAGGTAAGGGTGAAACTAGCTGAGCCATTATCAGAACTGTTTAGTGAGTCTCTGAGCACAGGAGAGGTTCTAGAAGACTGGAGAAGGGCTCATGTGATCCCGCTCCTCAAGAGTGGTAGCAGGGAGGAGACAGAGAACTACAGACCAGTCAGTCTTACCTCAGTAGTGGGCAAGATTATGGAGACACTCCTTAAGGAAAGGATATTGCAACACCTGGAATCCATAGGAGCACAGGATAAAAGACAGCATGGGTTTACAAAAGAAAGGTCCTGTCAAACTAATCTCATAGATTTCTTTGACTGGGTAACCAGAGTGGTGGACAAGGGGGCAGTTGATGTTGCCTACCTTGACTTCAGCAAAGCTTTCAATACTGTTCCACATAGAAGATTGATTAATAAGCTGGGTAGGCTCAGGGGTGGGTCAGACGTTGGTCAACTGGGTGGCAAACTGGTTGACGGGCAGAAAACCGAGAGTGGTGGTAAATGGTATACAGTAAGAAGAGATGCAAGTCACAAGTGGGGTACCTCAGGGATCAGTCCTGGGGCCAGTCCTCTTCAATATCTTCATCAGTGACATTGCAGATGGAATGGATGGTAAGGTTTGTCTGTTTGCAGATGACACCAAGATCTGCAACAGAGTACATGATAAAGATGGGGTGGGCAGAATAAGAAGAGATCTGGATAAACTAGCAAAATGGTCGAAAGAGTGGCAACTGGGGTTTAACGCAAAGAAGTGCAAGATCGTGCACATAGGGAAGAGAAACCCTGAAGCCACCTATAGGCTGGGAGGGGAGTTGCTGGCAGTCACAAGGGAAGAAAGAGATTTGGGCGTCATCATCACTGATGACCTGAAATTATCCAAGCAGACCACTAAAGCAGTAGGTAAGGCTAGAGGGATGTTGGGGTGTATTAGTAGGGGTATCACAAGTCGTAAGAGGGAGGTAATAATCCCTCTTTACAAGACACTGGTTAGGCCCCATCTGGAGTACTGAGTGCAGTACTGGAGGCCACACCTTCACAAGGACATTAACCAAATTGAGGCATTCTAGAGAAGGGCAACCAAAACGGTGCAGGGACTGCATCAGAAAACATATGAGGACTGATTAACTGAACTCAATATGTATACCCTAGAGCAAAGGAGGGAGAGAGGTGAAATGATTGAAACATTCAAACACCTTAAGGGCATTAGCAAGGTGAAAGAGTCTAACATGTTTCAATAAAAGAAAAATAGCAGGACAAGAGGACATAGCACGAGATTAGAGGGAGGCCGATTAAGGGGTAATGTGAGGAAGTTCTTTTTCACAGAAAGGGTGGTGGATGCATGGAACAGCCTACCTCAGGAAGTGGTGGATATGAATACAGTGCAGGGTTTCAAACAGGCATGGGATAGGCATAAGGGAGCAATACAGATGAGTATGAATAGATAGGCCATTGACAGAGCAAAGGTCAATGGCACATTCATAAGGTAGAAAAAGAAATGGGCAGACTGGATGGGCCTTGCGGTCCTTATCTGCCATCAACTTCTATGTTTCTATGAGGCATGGGGGTGAGGGTCTGTCTTGTGATTCCAGTCAGGTCAATGCATGAAATGGGGTCAGGTTTAAAAAAAACATTGCCCCCACTGACTGGCGTGTCAGCTTTTAAGCAGCCTGTATGTGGCAGCAAAGGCAGTTATGAGTGGAAAATGAGGTGGTAGTGGTTATACTTAGACACTTTTACAAGCATCAATTTACCATTCCAAGCTCCATGTCATCATTTAGCATGGACACATATTTATTTATTTATTTATTTCATCATTCAGATTACACCTTTGAGCACAAGTGCTTGTTTGCAAAAGTTCCATGCTTGAGTCAAGAAGATGATTCATAAAACAGTAACCTGGAGTTCATTACAGTTAGTAATACAGTAACAGTAGCTCACATGGAGTGTAGTCAGAAGTAGAAACCAGCAGCTCATGTAGAGCATTGTCAACAGAACGTATGAAATGTACAGTAAATAGAAAATAGCAGCTCCAGGTACATGTGAAATATGTGTGTGTGTATGTGGTTGGAGGCAGGTACATCACGCTAAAAGAATTTATGGGGGGCACACAATTAAAAATTAATGAAGCAGGGGCAAGAATTTACACTTTTCCTGACCTTCTGCACAAAATGCATAGATGGGAACTTGGGGGAGCACATGCCCCCCCAACACACAGTGCGTGTGACGTCCCTGGTTGGAGGTCTTCTTTAAATTTCCTTCCACATTGATGCCATCCAGAAGGATCTCCTTTCAAAAGATGGATTGTTTTACAGCATAAATCCCTTATGTGATTTCAGCCAATCAGTGCACGGAGCCACTGTATCTCTTGTGATGCATGCAGTGGTCTTTCATGCAGGAACGTTAGGAGAGAAGCATTCCACTTTACAACCAGGGCAGCATTCATTTTTTTTACTTTTGCAATTAGAAACAATATGTAGTAGGATTGTTCAGAATATGCTGAATGGAATTAGAATCATCGGATTCCGCTCTGTTTTAAGATTTAGGATTTCAGGTTTGGCATTCCCAAATCCTAAATTCCTAAACTGTGTTTCAGATTCGGGTTTTGGAATCCAATTCCAAAATCTGAATCTGAAATCCGATCTTGCTTTAGCAGTCCTGCAGGCAGGAAGCGGAAGCCAGTACTTCCTGCCTGCTAGCCTTACTGACGTTGCAGCTCTTGGTGGTCTTCATCCAGTGTAGGTGACTGGAGAGCCAACTCTGGTACCTTATTTATTTATGACTTTGATAACCAGGTTGGTGCACTGGTCCAGTGGACTGCTTACAGGCATGACCCGGGGCAGAAGGCGTGAGTAGAAGCATTAAAGTAGCAAAACTATTTACAAGGTTACATTTACATGTGGTATGTAGAAGCAATTACAGCGGTAAACTATTTACAAGGTTACATTTACATGTAGTACACAACAATGATTACATATGGCTGGGTACAAGGCGGCAGTAAAACTCTCCAGTCAGAGGAATAAATGCAACAGATTATTACAATTTTGAGACATTGCAGGAAGACATATATACAGGGGTACCAAGTTACTAGTAGATTTAAAATGGGGGAGATCCCGCTTTATTTAAAGATCCATAACTAGACCATCATACCCAACCAGAGCTGGAAAAGGAGGGAAAAAAGCAGGATAGGGGACGGAAATGATGGGAGAGTGTGTGGGGTGTTAGCGAGTGAGGCAGCTGCATCGACACTTGTCCAAAATAAAGGCTTTTAGGTTCTGTTTGAAGTTTTGATGGGTGCTGGAATCTCACATGGTGGTGGTGGGGTAATGTATTCCACAAAGTGGGGGCTGCCATGAGAAAGCTTTCCCAACCATATTGGTAGTGGTCCTAGGTACTTCGAGGGTGGGGGAAATAGAGGAACAAAGATGTCTCGCCAGGGTTCTAATGTTGAAAAGGGTAGAGAGGGGGAAGTGTTTCCACACCTAAGAGTGGTGTCCAAAAACAGTCAAGTGAATAGTCAAAGTGACCCCACAAGGGGAGCCAAGCAAGAGAGTGATAGAGGTTGCAGTGGTGGGTTGAATAAGGGGCCGATAGGGCAAAGTGGCAAGCGCTGTTATAGGCTACTGAGAGTCTAGTCAGTAGGGTGGTTGAAACTTGATAGTAAATAGTGGAGCAATAATCAAAGATAGGGATGAGATTATCCATGACGATGGCCAAGTGAGCCTCCTTTGTTAAGAAGGGCTTCAGTCGGTAGGCTGCTCCTAGCTTCACATTAGCCCTGCGGACTAACTGGTTAACGTGGTCTTTGAAAGAGAGAGAAGGGTCAAACGTTACCTCCAGGTATTTGAAAGAAGAGACATTTTCTGGGGTGGGACCATCAGGGGGGCAGATGAGGAGAGAAGAGTTGGCATTGCTAGTTTTATTAAGTAACAATTTCAACCCAAAACAGCATAGCCTTGGTTTTCTTAGAATTGACCAACTGCAGATTAGAGGAGAACCCATTATAAGCAGAACAGTAGTTTTGGGTGAGAACAGAGGACATACTCATGAGGGACTTGTCATTATGATAGATGACTAGGTCTTCCGCATAGAAAAGGGAGTGACAGGTAAAGCTGTCGGCAGGGAGGGAGTTGAAAAACAGAAAGAAGAGCAGGGGGCAAACAAAGACGGTGCCTGTGGCACATCCATGATCCATGTTGGAGAGGATGTGGTTGGTGAAAAGAGCTAGAGCACTAGCAGTACTGTGATGCTTATGGAAGCCATGCTGCTGGCTACATAAGAGGTCATATTTGGCAATGTATGCAGTTGTGATGGACCATCCTCTCAAGGAGTTTACTTAGGTGGGGATAATGGATATGGGCAGATAGTTGTTGGAGGAGTGGGGGTCACTGGATTTAAAGATCAGAACTACTCTAGCAGACTTCCAGGAGTTGGGCATGGTGGAGGTAGAGAGTGCAAGATTAAAGATAAAGGTGAGAGACTTGCATATAAGAGGGGAGACAAGTTTCAGATAGACAGGGGAGAGGCCATCAGAGCCAGAGCTACCCCTGTTTGGTAGCTTCTTTAGCAATTTGGATGTGACCTTAGTGGAGATGGTAGAAAAGTAGAAAGGGGGGTGAAAGGGGGTGTCACTGGGGGGGGATTTGAGGGTGGGGAGGGAATGCAGGGTCCCAGGGACAGAAGATTGCAGAGGAGGGCTGACAGGTCGGAGAACTTGGTATTTAGTGCGTCAGCGACTGATGAGGGGCCTGTCAGAGAGCCAGAAGGAGAACTCAGGTGAATGGTTGAGCTATGTGGGCAGGGATTTAATAAAGAATTTATTGAATCTCAGATTTTTTTTTAGGATTGCTTAGGTTCTCTCTCTGAAGCCAATGGTAGTACTCCTGTTTTAATGATCTGGCCATGTATTTACATCTATTTCGCAGGTGTCTGTACTCATTCCACAGGGCTGGAGAGGGGGTCAGTTTGTGGGCAGCCCATTTGTTGTTCCTCAACTTTATGAGTGCCAGTAGGTCTTTGGTAAGATAGTGTGTCCTCCTGCCTCTGACACGCCAAATAGTGGTAGGGAAGTGGCAATCCTGGATGTCCAGAGGGGCATTGGTGAAGTAGGTGGTGGCCACAGATGCGTCACTGCAGGCATAGTGGTCCTGCCAGTCCCAACTGATCTCATCCGCCCCCACGTTAAGGCCCTGGTGCCCTCGAAGAGGCATGAGGTAACAGGGCAGTTAAAATTCCAGGAAGGAGAGATACTTTGGGGATGGGGAGCTCAGAGACCAGCATAGTGGGGGTGATCGCTAATGGAGTCGGATAGGGTGCCAGTTTGGACAACCCTGTCTATACAGTTAGTGATCACCCAATGGAGAAATGTGTGGCTCGAGTTGCGGGTATTGTAACAGGTAGGGAGAGAGAGATGATTTGCACCAGATTATACTGATTCAGGAGGTTGATATAGTCTGGTTCCTGACCACTGAGCCAATTGAGTTTGTAGTCCCCAAGAGAGATTGTCTCTCTAGTTGGGGAGAGTGATCTGAACCCTGTTAGGAGGCTGCAGAGGCCTTCTACACCCCCATCTGGGGGGTTGTAACAGCATCCCAGGTAGAGTTTTTTAGTTGAGCCCGGGGTAACTTCAATGATGAGCCATTCCCTAGGGGAGGCATTGTCAGAGCACAGGGTGGTGAAGGCAGAGAGGGGTTCATTGACAAATATGGCGGTGCCACCTCCCTTTCTTTTGCCAAGTTGATCTTTGCACAGGAAGGAGTGCCCCGGTAATTGGAACATGGTATCTGTGTGCTGTGGCTTCAGCCAGGTCTCAGTGAGGCAGAGGATGTGAGGTTTATACAGGGAAACCCAGGCTTCAATATCAGTGTATTTTGCAGGGAGACTGAAGACATTCATATGGGCAATTTTTAGCCTGGTGGATTTGGCCTAGGTGGCATCCATAGAGGTGATGGAGGGTTGTACAGATCCAAGATTGGACTCAATGTCTCCTGCCAATAAGAGCAGGGAGAGAAGGAGGCGATTGGGCACTGTGGACAGGGGAAAGGGGGAGAAGGAGGTGAATAATAGGAAAGAACCAAGTAGACGATACTGAATGTTTGTTAGGAAACAGAGAGAGAGGGGCCCGAGAGGGATTAACTCCCACCTTACAGGAAGGGGAGGGGAATACAGGGAGGGTAGCTCACAACAGAGAAGTGGAGGAGGTCCGACTGGTCAATGGATAGTATACAGGCAGTGAGGTCAACTATTAGGAGGATGCCTATCAGAAAGGCAACCACAAGAGATAGGAATAGTGGCTTCTTAGTGGCAGGAGACAGTAGTTGAAAAGGATGATGGAAAGGGGCCTGCCTGTGTGGCGATTGAGTATAGTCCCAGTATTGTGGCAGGTGTCCAATTGCAGGAAATATAGCCCCAGTGGAGTGAGGCAGGTAAGGCGTACAGAGGAGGTGGCTGCCCAAGTTGAGAAGAGTGAGGCCCCTTTACAATGGCAGAAGCAGCCTCAGCAAATAGGGAGAGGATTCAGTTACACAAGGGGTAGGTGCAGGCAAAGAAACAGTTACACAAGGGGTAAGTGCAGGCAACATTACACAAGGGGTAGGTGCAGGCAAAGAAGCAGGAGACAAACATGAGTTATAGAGGGACAACTTGAGATCAGCAATCAGTGATAACAATGGTCACGGTAGAAATCTGAAAACCTGAAATATATAAGCAAGCTTAGTTGGTGAAGTGTTTGGGAGGAACAGAAGCAGAGAGACTGGGTAAAGGCAATCAGGGAAGCTGCAGAGGAGCAGTGGGGAAGAGATATGGAAAATTAGCCTGGCTAAGTTACCAGGAAAATTAGGATCTTTGCCTGGCTGACTTGTCACAGAAGCAGCAGGTGAGCAAAGCAGGGTAGAGATTAGGTGAGAAAAAAGAGAAACTGCCTGGCTGAGTAACCACAGCAGTCACTAGAGTCAAGAGCTGTTGTTTCAAAACATATGGTTGTGTGAGAAGAACGGTTGGTTAGTTTTTCACACAGGGCATGTCCTTTCTGAGAGGTAGAGCATTTAAAGAGTGCCAGTGGTGGTTGGGTGGGCCAAAAAATCCGCAGTAGCGGCAGCAGAGGAGAACTGCAGTCTGAGTAAAAGTTAACAGCTGCAACGGGCGAAAGTCAGACCTCAGAAAATCCTATTTGAAAAAAGGTGCCAAGTCCCCAGAAGAAGCTGTCTGGCTGACTGCACTGTGCTGTCTGTACCTTGACTGGTGGGTGGGTGGGTTTCTGGCCACAGGTCCCAGTGCAGCAATTGGCATTGGAGGGGCCCGGGTCAGGGGCTACCTGGGGAGGGAGGAAGGAGAAGACTTATTAGACAGTAGCAAGAGCAAAGGAGTGAGTCATGGTTAGGCTACGTCGGGGGGGCAGAGCAGGCTGAAAGGGGTCAAGTAAGAGGGCTCATGTGCACACAGCTGGAGCAAAGATGGCTGGAGGGAGAAGAACAAAAGAAAAAAGAAAATGTTGGATGGAAACCAGGAGTAGAGGGGAAGGTGCAGGTGGCAGAGGGTCAAGCAAGGGAGCTCAGGGGATGAGAATTCAAGCAAGTCTAAGTGACTGGAGGGGAAAAGAAGTGGAGATTACAGGGAAAAATAGTAAGAGACGAAATCAGGCTGGGAGTGAAATCAGAGCAGTCAGTAGCACGATCAATCAGCAGGATGTTTTTAACAATTAAAACAAATTTCGAGTAAAACAGATATCTGGTCAGATTAATTAGATTTACTTGATCAATTACTAATTAAATTCCTAGCTTGAGATGGCTTAAAGAAATTCACTAGCATTTAGAATTCAAGGGCAGGCTAAATTCTAGAGTCAGACTTAAAATTTTTAAACTGGCTGTATGGTGATAGGAAATGCAATTCAAGATCAAAAAATTAAGGGCTACTGACTAAAATACAATAAAACTAATAACAGGCTAGAAAAATCCACAATAGCGGCAGTAGAGAAGAACTGCAGTCTGAGTAAAAGTTAGCAACAGCCACAACAGGCGAAGGTCAGACCACAGAAAATCCTATTTGAAAAAAGGCGCCAAGTCCCCAGAAGAAGCTGGCTGCCTGACTGCACTGAGCTGTCTGTACCTTAATTGGTGGGTGGGTGGACTTCTGGCCACGGGTCCTGGTGCAGCAATTGGTATTGGAAGGGCCTCGGTCAGGGGCTACCTTGATTGGTGGGCGGGTGGGCTTCTGACCACAGGTCCCGGTGCAGCAATCGGCATTGGAGGGTCTACCTTGATTGGTGCAAGAGGTGTTCTTGACAATTTTTTTCCTGGATATTCTGTCAGGTAAAAACATTTCTTTGTCCATCCTCATTCGTGTGTACTATTGTGCATATTCCAATTGTGTAAAAATAATGTATTTTTTCCCTTTGTGTGCTCTGTGGATCTTTCTCTCCCCATCTGTGTTTTCCCAGGTGAGACTGCAGGCCTCATATTTCCAAAGTGCTGTGCTTTTTGACTCATACTGTTTGTTGAATTTATTCAACTTTTCTATTTTAGCTGGTTTAAATATGGAGCCATTATGTAAAGTGACAGTATTTAAAAAAAAAATTTTTTTTTTTTTTTTTAGCTGTTAGTGGTTGTACCTATTCAAATTTTAAATATCTGGAGAGGGAAGCAGTGATGACAGAAATGGCAACTGCACCTATGCAGACTTAGTTAGTGGCACTGCTGGGACTGGGAATGTGTCACGGGTGCACCCTTCAAGTGAGGGAATTGATATTGAGGCACGGGTTTCATCTTCCCAAAGATACAGTATGACACCGAATGCACTGGGAGATTACTGGACAAAGTGGAGGAGGATCTCAATGTACTCATTCATCTGGGAACAAATGACCTGTCAACACGGACAGTGGAAGAAACCAAGCAGAATTTCATTAAGCTAGGAGAATGGCTGGAGGCCCATATACACTCCCATACATTCTCCAAGGTCCTCCCTGTATGGGGCAAAGAGGATTGCATGGCCAAGATCAGGTATGAGGAGATCGAGGAATTCAACGCTTGTCTACAGGGATGGTGTCTGGAAAAAAGATATCACTGCATTGGCTCTTGGGGGACATTCTGAGAGAAGAAGCTCTTCAGGTTTGATGGACTTCACCTAACCAAGGAAATGGTGAGTGCACTTGGGCAGAAACTAGATATCCATCTCGACCATTTAAACTAAGTAGGGGGAATCTTTTACTAGGGAATCTATCAGAGGCTGCACTGTTGATAGGAACTTAGTCGACACTCCCCCATAAGCAGAAATTTCTCTCTCACGACCTACGGGAACAAACAGAGAAAAGAAGGAGACTACAAGGGACCATTCAGGGGTCATGCAGTGCAGGCCAACAGGTGATACCAAATACAGGTAGAAAAGGCAAGGGTTCCAGACTATGGAAGGGGATGTGCATCAACGGCAGAAGTCTGGGTAACAAAACAAGTGACTTACAGGCATTGATGGCAGAGTCCCGTGTGGACCTGGTGGCCGTCATGGAGACTTGGGCCTCAGAGAATAACAACTGGGACCTCTCAGTACCAGGGTACACCCTCTTCAGGCAGGATAGAAGGGAGGGCAGAGGGGGAAGGGTCGCACTATGTGTAAGAGGGGATAAATGCCATCACAGTCAAGCTCAACAAAAGGAGGTGGGTGGAATCACTGTGGGTGCAACTTAGCTTGGCAACAGGGGAGAAGATCTACATCGGAGTGGTATACAGGCCTCCAGGTCAGGCTGAGGACAGGGATGGGGAGATCCTAGAGGAGATCAGTGAGGTAACACAAAAAGGGAGCTACAGCAGTGGCTACCCGATGCTGACTGGGATGTCCCAGTGGCTGGTTCGTCTAGAAATCAAAAGGTGGTAGAAGCCTTACAAGACTGCCTACTCACTCAACTAGTTAGTGCTCCAACCAGGCTGGACATCATTCTGGATGTGGTCCTCACAAATTCAGAGGTAATGAGTGTAACAGGAATTGGGGAGCTGCTGGCCAACCTCAACCACAACTCAGAGTGGTTTGAGTTGGCCTTAGGTGTAGTAATATCTCAATCCAGGATGGAAGTTTTAAATTTTAGAGGAGCTAATTTCAACAAAATGAGGAAAGTGGTCAAGGGCAAACTGCCAAGGATCCAGGAGCGTTTAGAGGTAGAAGACATATGGGGGTGGTTAAGCAAACCATACTGGAAGCCACCAGGATGTGCGTAAGGACAGTGTCAAAAAAGTAACAAACATAAAATACCGATATGGTTCACTAGCCAAGTCAAAACAGCAATTAGAACCAAAACGAAGGCTTTTGTCAGCTACAAAAGAAGCCAGAGAAATAGTGATTGGGAAGATTATATCCAGATGAACAAAGAAGTGAAGAGGTTGGTGGGGTCAGCTAAGACTGAGACAGAACTTAAGCTGGCAGAGGGGGTTAAAACAGGCAAAAAAAAACTTCTTTTGGTGCATACAAGAAAAAAGAAAGAAAAGGGGAGGGACAGTTAGACTTAAGAATGGGGACAAAATAGTGGAGGAGGATAGCCAAAAAGCCATGGTACTTTAATAACTTCTTCTGCTCCATATATACTAAGGAGCACATAGGCCCTATGCCAGACAGTGGCATCAAGGCTGCTGACAAAGGGGTCCCTCAAAAGGAACCCCTGTCAATCCCCACCAGCAGGGTCAAAGAGGCCCTTGAGCACCACAGGGAAGACAAATCACCTGGGCCAGATGGAATACGCCTGAGGGTACTGAAGGAACTGGCAGGATAATTGGCAGAACCACCCCTGGTTCACTTCTTCAACAGTTTACCTCAGTCAGGAGTAGACCAAGTGATTGAAGAAGTGTGAATGTGGTACCACTCCACAAGGGAGGATGCAGTGAGCAGGCAAGCAACTACCGGCTGGTTAGCCTTACGTCGGTAGTGGAAAAACTAATGCAACCTTAGTAAAACAAAACTTGGTGAAATACCTAGATAAGATTGGTCTTCAGGATGTCAGGCAACATGGGTTTGTATCAGGTAGGTCTTGCCAGATGAACCTAATTACATTTTTTGACTGGGTGACTAGGGAATTAGACAGATGCCACCCAGTGGAACTCCTCTACTTTGAGTTCAGTAAGGCTTTCGACTCAGTGCCACATAATCGACTGCTAAAAAAGTGGAAGACCTAGGCACAGTCAAGATCATAGTCAGGTGAGTAGGGAATTGGCTGAGGGACAGAAAACAGAGACTGGTAGTCAATGGGGCAAGGTCAGAAGAAGGCGAGGTCATGAGTGGTGTGCCCCAGGGCTCAGTGTTAGAGCCAGTCCTATTTAATGCATTTATCAGTGACATAGGCATAGGTATTCAAGGCAAAATTGCCCTATTCATGGACGATACCAAACTAGGGGGAAGGGTGGACTGCAAGGAGGTGGTTAGGGACCTTCAAAAAGACCTACAGAAGCTGGAAAGATGGTCTAATATCTGACAACTGAGGTTCAACAATGAAAAAAAATGCAAGGTGATGCATCTTTTTAGAGGGAACCTGAGGACAGTATACTGGCTCAATGGGGTCCAGCTCAGTGCCTCAAAAGAAGAAAGGGACTTAGGTGTCATCAGTAGTGATACCCTTAAACAGTCTAGTCAATGCAACATTGTGTACAGCAAGGCCAGTAGAATGCTAGGGTGCATAGCCAGAGGGTTCGACAGCAGGAGCAGAGAGGTGATACTCCCACTATACAGGTTCCTGGTAAGGCCCCATTTGGAGTACTGTGTCCAGTTTTGGAGTCCACATCTTAAGAAGGGTAAGAAAAGACTAGAGATTGTGCAGAGAAGGGTGACCAGGATGATCCATGACCTCCAGGGGCTCTTGTACGAGAAAGACCTAGCAGAGTTAAATACGCCCTCGTTGGAGACCAGACAGGAGAGAGGGGACATAATTGAAACATACAAGGTACTGAGGGGTATAAACAGAGTGCCCTCCTCTGAGCAGTTCAACAGAGTTACCAACACCAACAGTTGAGGTCATGAGTGGAAGTTGGGGGGGGGGTGCTTCAGGGGGAGCTCATGAAACATTATTTCACAGAAAGGGTCATTGAACCATGGAACAGACTGCCAGCTGAGATGGTGGAAGCAAAGACTGTTGCAGTGTAAGGCTGAGAACCTCTACCCCTTGTAAATAATTCAAGCAGTAAATGTCTTGTGACAAAGTATATATTTTTATTCTTTTCAGAATTTATCCTTCTTTTATCAAATGATCAAGTCAGCTCTCTCTCAGTTAACGTTTCAGGACTAACCCTTGTCCCTTCTTCAGAACCCTAGAGCTGTTAAAACAAGTTTACACATATTTTTGTAATATCTCATGAAAATATCCATAAATTTCATCAAAACTGTGATATACAACAACAAACATAGTTGCAGGGAGAAGGACAAATTCTGAAAAGAATAAAAAGATATATTTTGTCACAAGATATTTACTACTTGAATGATTTACAAGGGGTAGAGGTTCTTAACCTTACACTGCATCTTCAAATTAACAGGTTTTCTGGGTCTCTCCCCACCTTCTATATAAAATATCCATAAACCCAAAGAGCTTTATAAAGGAACCCGGTGTAGAAACTTAGAAACATAGAAGTTGATGGCAGATAAGGACCGCAAGGCCCATTCAGTCTGCCCATTTCCTTTTCTACCTTATAAATGCGCTATCGGCCTTTGCTCTGTCAATGGCCTATCTATTCATACTCATCTGTATTGGTCCCTTATGCGTATCCCATGCCTGTTTGAAGCCCTGCACTGTATTCATATCCACCACTTCCTGAGGTAGGCCATTCCATGCATCCACCACCCTTTCTGTGAAAAAGAACTTCCTCACATTACCCCTTAATTGGCCTCCCTCTAATCTCATGCTATGTCCTCTTGTCCTGCTATTTTTCTTTTATTGAAACATGTTAGACTCTTTCACCTCGCTAATGCCCTTGAGGTGTTTGAATGTTTCGATCATATCACCTCTCTCCCTCCTTTGCTCTAGGGTATGCATATTGAGCTCCGTTAATCTGTCCTCATATGTTTTCTAATGCAGTTCTTGCACCATTTTGGTTGCCCTTCTCTGGACTGCCTCAATTTAATGTCCTTTTGAAGGTGTGGCCTCCAGTACTGCATGCAATACTCCAGATGGGGCCTAACCAGTGTCTTGTAAAGAGGGATTATTACCTCCCTCTTCCGACTTGTTTTACCCCTACTAATACAACCCAACATCCCTCTAGCCTTACCTACTGCTTTAGTGGTCTGCTTGGATGATTTCAGGTCATCAGTGATGATGATGCCCAAGTCTCTTTCTTTCCTTGTGACTGCCAGCAACTCCCCTCCCAGCCTATAGGTGGCTTCAGGGTTTCTCTACCCTATGTGCATGATCTTGCACTTCTTTGCATTTAACCCCAGTTGCCACTCTTCCGACCATTTTGCTAGTTTATCCAGATCTCTTCTCATTTTGCCCACCCCATCTGGATCATCTACTCATTTGCAGATCTTGGTGTCATCTGCAAACAGACAAACCTTACCCTCCAGTCCATCTGCAATGTCACTGATGAAGATATTGAAGAGGACTGGCCCCAGGACTGATCCCTGAGGTACCCCACTTGTGACTTGCGTCTCTTCTGACTGTATATCATTTACCACCACTCTCTGTTTTCTGCCTGTCAACCAGTTTGTCACCCAGTTGACCAACGTCTGACCCACCCTGATCCTACCCAGCATATTAATTAATCCTCTATGTGTAACAGTATCAAAAGCTTTGCTGAAATCAAGGTAGGTGATATCAACTGCTCCCCCTTGGTCCATCACTCTGGTTACCCAGTCAAAGAAATCTATGAGATTAGTTTGACAGGACCTTCCTTTTGTAAACCCATGCTGTCTTGGATCCTGTGCTCCTATGGATTTCAGGTGTTGCACTATCCTTTCCTTAAGGAGTGCCTCCATAATCTTGCCCACTGCTGAGGTAAGACTGACTGGTCTGTAGTTCCCTGCCTCCTCCCTGCTACCACTCTTGTGGAGCGGGATCACATGAACCCTTATCCAGTCTTCTGGGACCTCTCCTGTGCTCAGAGACTCACTAAACAGTTCTGATAATGGCTCTGCTAGTTCAATCCTTAGCTCCTTTAGTACCCTGTGATGTATGCCATCAGGTCCCATTGCCTTGTCCACCCTGAAATTATCAAACTCTTGTAGGACCCTTTCTTTTGTGAAAGGACTAGTGCACTCTTCCCTCCCCCCGTGTCCATGGTGCTGAGCTGTGAGTCCTGCCCTACCTTCTCTACAGTAAATATTGAGCAGAAATATCTATTTAGGATAGATGCTTTTACATGGTCCTCCTCCTCACACACCTCCTTATCTCCTTTGATATTAGCAATACCCCTCTGGACTTTCTCCTTTCACTAATGTATTTATAGAAAGTCTTTTACTTTTTATGCTAGTGTTTCCTCGGTTTGGGCCTTTGCCTGCCTTACTGCCTTCCCTGCTTCCCTTAGGGAAGTCTGGTATGCCTCCCTATCTTCATCCTGCTGTGTTCCCTTATATTTCCTGAAGGCCAGCCTTTTGGCTCTGACCTTTTCTGCTACTGTTTTTGAGAATCAAAGTGGTTTCCTTCTTCTTTTGCACTTCCTTTTCACTCTAACACAATGGGATGTTGCTTCAAGTATTGCATCCTTGATGCTTGCCTACTTTGTCTGTACCCCCCTCACCTGTATTTCTTTTTGCTAGTGCTAGTTTAACTCTGTTGGCCATCTTATCAAAGTCATCTCCTCTGAAGTCCCATATTTTTGCCTTGGAATGGGATGATTTAGTTGTAGTGGCCAAATTGAACCATACCATGTGATGGTCACTGGTCCCCAGGTGACCTTTTACCTGGAAATCTCTGATCCTTTCCCTGTTAGTCAGTACTAGATCTAGGATAGCCCTGTCTCTTGTGGGTTGTTGTACCAGTTGTTTGAGGCCCTCCCCCTGCAGGGAATCCACCATGTGTCTAGTTCTGGCAGATGTTCCTACTGGTATTGATCAATCTGTATCTGGCATGTTGAAGTCTCCCATTATCAGAACCTCCCCTTTAGCTGTCATGTTTTGTATATCTTCTAACAGTAATGTGTCTATGTCCTCCCCCTGGTCTGGGGACCTGTAGACAACCCCAGGTCGTATGGCTGTCCCATTTCTTGTTTCCAGGGTGACCCACAGTTCTTCTGGCTCCTTATGTGTATTCTGAATTTCTGTAGCTTTGATATTTTCATTGACATACAGGGCCACTCCACCCCCACCCCCCTTTTTGCGCCTTGGTCTCCTCTGAACAGTACATAGCCAGGTACTGAAGTCTCCCAAGTGTTGTTACTGGTAAACCACATCTCGCTAATTGCTACTATGTCCAGTTTAGCCTCTGTCATTAGTGCCTGCAGATCTGGGATCTGATTTATTTATTTATTTGCTTTTGTTTACGAGGTAAGCACACTAGACAGCCAAGTGCCTTTTTTCAGGTGCGACCCGGGAGGGTTACAGGATACAATACAAAGCATCAGACATGGTCAAAAACGTACAAGAGCGACCGGCATGTGCCAGTGTGTAATTACAGCATATAGAACATCAGGCAAAAACAGGCAACAACAGTTAAGTCGGATGAGTAGCAATAAGACACATAAAAGATATTGATAATATAACATGGATAGTAAACTTTTGCAGTCAGGAGAGCCCGGGGTAGGGCAGGAAGTGCGTTAAGGTGATAAGAGCAGGTACCGATGAGATAGAACAGCAATCTAGTGCAGCAGTGCACAGGGGCACCGCCCCCGTATCAGTAGACGGGGGGGCAGGGGGGACATTGCAGGGGTCTATACGGCACATAGACAGGCTGAGGCTGATTTAAGGAAGCACCAGAGGGATGTTTTAAAGCAGGAATGAGAGGGAGAGGAACGAATAGTGGCAGGAAGGGAGTTCCAAAGTCTGGGCGCCTGGACAGAGAAGGCTCGATCCCCAGTACGGGTGTGGGTTTTTGGTACCAGGCGATCCAAGGCTGCACTGGATCTTAGGTGGTAGACCGGGGTTACATATTTGGGGGGAGGGCGAGCGCAGAAGGGGTGGCCATTCTGACTATGTTTTAAGTGAAGTTGCCAAGGGCGAAGGTGCAATGCTTATCGGGGGGAAGCCACTCCAGCCGCAAGTATAGCTCACAGCGGTGAGTGAGTCGAGGGGCAGAGAGGGCAAAGTGGCATATGTTGTTGTAAGTGGTGTCCCATTTCGAGAGGCAAGACTGTGGTAGAGGGGCAAAGGATACGAGCCTGTAACAGAGCGTGGGTAGGAGTATCCCCCTGGCTAGGGCAAGCCTGGCAGTGGGAGTGAGGCAACTTTTTGCTCTGTAGGCAAGCCCAAGCTTGACATTTGTGGTTTTACATACATTCTGAAGATGCTTGGAGAGGTCCAGTTGCGGGTCAAGGGTTACGCCCAGGTACTTGATGGAGTCCACGGCCTGGAGGAGGGTGCCATTTGTACCATGAATGGTTAGGGGAGCTGGGCAGGAGTTGGTTTTGGCCGCTGAACCAAAGAGCATGACCTGGGTCTTTTCCAGGTTGATGGTCAGCTTATGGCCTTCAAGTCAGGTATGGATATGCTCGAAGTCGGAGTTAAGCCTGGAGTTGATGACCGAGATATCCTGGGAGCTGGTCAGAATGACAAGGTCATCCACGTAGAGGATTAGATCTCAGGAACACACGGGCAGACTAGATGGACCCTTGGTCTCCTTCTGCTATTATTTTTTCTATGTTTCTATGTGGTGGGTGAGGCTAGAGTTTGACCCACTCCAAGTGGTGCAGGAGGTGATGGTCATGGTAGATGATTAGTTTCATTTGGTAAGCTGGTGTGCAAGAAGCTACTGCCATCTGCAGTGATCACCAAGCATGGTACTGGTAGTGATGGTACAGCTGATGAAGGTGGTGCTGGTAATGGCAGCACAATTGCTTCTGTTGTGTTAGCTGGTGGTGCTGGTTGTGTGACTCATGTTGTGGAGCTTTTTTTGTGGATAAAGAGGAGTATATTGTGGAAAAGGTGAAGAAACCTACCATTCTTACGCAAACTGGGTGTGTAATGTATGGGACATATGCAGTGTGCAAACATGAGGTGAGTGCCCATCCCAGTGTTCAGCCCATGGGTAGGGACTGAGGGCAGGTCATTTATGAATAGAGAAAACATGATGGGTCCCAGGACGGATCCCTGGGGGACCCCGCAGTTAGCTGAGGTGAGGTCAGAGCGAGCCCGATTGAAGTAGGTGTATTGCTGCCTGTCCTTAAAGTAGTTGTCGAACCAGGTGAGGGTGGGGGGGGGAGAATCCATGGGATTGTAGAGTGGAGCAGAGGAGGGAATGGTCAACCTGGTCAAAGGCCTTCCGAGAGATCCACAAAGATGGCACCAGTTAGTTTACCTTGATCTGTTGCAGTCCAAATCTTAGAGGTAACTATGGCAAGAGCAGTGGATGTACTGTGCCCTTTCCTGAAGCCATGTTGCTCACTGGATATAACAGCATAATTCTGAAGGTAGTGGGAGAGTTGTGAGGCAACTGCCTTTTCCAGGAGCGTACAGCTAGCAGAGAGTATGGCAATGGGGCGATAGTTCATGATATCTTTGGGGTCACCATGTTTGAAGACTGGGAGAATTTTGGCCACTTTCCATATATCGGGGATGATCCCCAAGATGAGGGAAGAGTTGAAGATGCGGGAGATAGGCCAGGTGAGGAGGGGAGCCCCTAGGTTTAGCAGTTTGGGTTCCAGGCTGTCATGTCCTGCCCCAGTGTGGGGGGAGAAACCTGCAAGGAGTTTCTGAGTCTCCATAACAGAGACCCATTTAAGGTAGAAGGGCAGTCGGTGTGTGGGCCCTGGGGGCTTAGGGGTGGGAGGCTTTGTGGAAGGGAGAGTGGGGAGGTCAGAGAACATGGAGTTGGAAGCATTGGCGATGGTTTGTGGATTATTGCAGTTGACCCCACCTATGTGCATGTCAGCAACCTTTTCCCTGGCTGACCCACCAACTGCAAGCATTTGTGTACATGATTTTCCATTGGCCAGATTTCGGTGTGTTAGTTGTTGGGTGAGGTCTGGCGTTTTCCCTGTGCATTCTATGGGGAGCTGGACCTTTTTCCTTACCTGGTGATGCAAATGAACTGCAAACATGCCGAACTCCTGTTTGACTACTAGCTCGGGGGGAGGAGTGTTCTTTCCATTCGATGTATGGGGTGCTGCACCCCTCTCTCCATTTGCTAGTTTAAATATTCTGCAAAGACATCAAACTTCTGCCCTAATGCACTGACTCCCCCCTTAGTGTGGACTGCATTTTTATGTTTCAGGAAGCAAAGACTGTGACATCATTCAAACTACGGTGAGATAGACCAAAAACAAGATCAGAAGACCGGGTAGCAATTGGGAGCATAAAGCAGAAGGGGGGCTAGGTTCTGAGATCGGAGTAGATCTCAGGAACACACAGGCAGACTAGATGGACCCTTGGTCTCCTTCTGCTATCATTTTTTCTATGTTTCTATGTGGTGGGTGAGGCTAGAGTTTGACCCACTCCAAGTGGTGCAGGAGGTGATGGTCATGGTAGATGATTAGTTTCATTTGGTAAGCTGGTGTGCAAGAAGCTACTGCCATCTGCAGTGATCACCAAGCATGGTACTGGTAGTGATGGTACATCTGATGAAGGTGGTGCTGGTAATGGCAGCACAATTGCTTCTGGTGTGTTAGCTGGTGGTGCTGGTTGTGTGACTCATGTTGTGGAGTTTTTTGTGGATAAAGAGGAGTATATTGTGGAAAAGGTGAAGAAACCTACCATTCTTATGCAAACTGGGTGCGTAATGTATGGGACATATGCAGCGTGCAAACATGTGGTGAGTCCCCATCCCAGTGTTCAGCCCACTGAGCATGCACCTCAGCAGAACAGTATGCCTGCAGCACTGCCACCTGCAACTTGAGATGCTCCAGAGGTTAAAGTTAAACCCATGCCTGTGCCAGCTGTGGTTGTAGTGAAGGATGCTCCTGTGGGTGAACAACAGTGACAGCATCCAGCTGAAGAGGTGAAGGCTGAAGAACATGAAGCTGAATTATCACATAATAGTGGTGATTATTTGTGTTTGTAAGCCTTTGAGCTCAACAGTCCTTTTTCAAAGGTGTCCAATAATGATGATGTGAAGCATGTTCCTGATCCTGCTAAGTTACCATCAGATGATGAAGAAGAGGAGGAGGTTTCTGCTAGTCAGAGCAAGAAGGGGAGAATGACCAGGAAATCTACTGCTGTTCAGCAGAATATTGCTTATGGAAGTGGTAAAAAGACTGCCAAAGGGAGGTCACTTGCTGCCCCAAAACATAAAGCTAGTGCTGGCAGGTCTTCCATCTAGGGTTGTGGTGGTGGTGGTGGTGGTGAAGGAGAGCCCAACTCTTGAACCTGTTGTTCCTGCCAAAAAAGCAAAAGGGTTTGGGGTATGGTCATATTTTGAAGTATGGTATGCCCAGGTGACTTCACCTACACATGGTGTCTGGTATGTTTGGTGAAGATCAACAGGGATTGGCTACCAGCTCTGGGCACCTCCAGTATGCACAGTCACTTGTGCACAAACCGTCATTGCGAGCAGTCTGCAATTTCCCAGAAAAACAGAGTCTGATTGATGAGCTTTTCATGGAATGCCAGAGAGAGACACCTACTGTAGGAGGGGTAGTATTTCATCTCAGTTAGAAGAACTAACTACTCCATCATCCCCAAATGCTCCACCCATTCTCATAAAGTGGCAGTTGACTTTGTAGCAATGTGTGAAACACACTGGGAAATTTGTATCCAGGCACACAAGGGGGATAAACCGGGCAGAGGTAGAGCTGCTGGTTGAAAACTTACTGTCCTTCTCCTATGTCTCCAGCCCTGTAGTTTTCAGATTAATGCACGCTGTTGAGCCTCGGTACTGTGTTCCAGCACAGCATTTCTTCACTCGAGTAGCACTGCTCCAGTTGTACAAGCAAGGATTAAGCCACGAGAAAGCATGGGTCTACTGTGGTATTAATCCATGGTTGGGGGGGTTGGACCACGAGGCCGGAAGGCCGAGTGGGTCCAACCAACCAACCATGGATTAATTCCACTGTAGACCCATCCTTTCAAGTGGCTTAATCCGCTTGTAACATGGCAATGACTGTATGACTAATAGTCTTTGAATAAATGAGTACAATCACACCGATTTACTTTCAGAATACTGTAAATTGAACTATTAAACATGATGTACATATACTTGAAAACAATTGGAACACACCTATTGGAAATATCGTGGCTACTATTTCACTTTTGTTAAAATAACTTTCATTACAAGCTTTAAGCTTTCTAACATCAAAACATATTTTACAATTTTTCAAAAACTTGCAATTCACTTTCTATTCTAGGTGCTTTGATTTTCCTCTCTATGTATTAGAAGATATGGGCTGCGCTGCATGATGGGAGTGTGGTATGGTACATTTTAGTTTTCTTTCTCTAGTTCCTTTGCAGACCAATAGGTAGCTGTCACACAATCCTAGTAGCACAAGCACCTTTTCTCCAAATGTACTGAACTAAGCCAATCTGAAAAACACTTTATTGAACAACTACTATTTTGCAGAATATTATTTTTCACTTTTTTTCGATCTAAACTACCTAACTGAGCAGGACATAGAACAACATAACGTTTACTGCTTTCATCTTTCAAATACTTGTTTTGACTACTATTGTTAGTCTGTTTCTTTGATTTCTTTTTGTTTCTCTCAATTTATTTTTCTTTTCACACACAGAGGTATCCTCTCTCTTTAATTTTGCTTTGTTTATCTCAGTGTCTGTTATTTTTGCTTTGGGTTATAGAAGCTGCATGCTTATCTTTACCACTGTGTATTCACCAAAACAAGGCTAGGCCAGATAATATTATTCAGTCATCCACAATGCATTGCATCCACAGTTGCTTAGAAAGCAGTAGATCAGAAGGGATGGTAACAGTATGTAACTGTTCACTTCTACAGAAATATTGCTGCAGCATAATTAACAGTATATGTGGAGTTTAAATGTACAATCTTTAGTGACTCATGAACTTCTGTTGTAGTCACAATATAGAACAGTCTTGAAAAAGTCAAAAATCCTGCGCCAAGAAAATCCTTAGTAAATACAACTTGGGACGACTACACACTGCAAGCTATTTGCATATTGCTTTCACTTGTATACTGCTTTTTACCTGTTGTGGATTGCCAAGGTATTACAATACAAACCATGATCTACTATGGTATTAGACCATGGTTTCCACTGTACCACATGGTGTGTTTGCACCTATCTGAGTGCTTCATTTCATTTTGTTTTTTTTATGCCATGTTACAAGCATGTCTGTTCCAAGGTTTGCTATAGTCTGTGGCAGTCTAGTATCCCACAAGTTCATCTGACAACAGACATGTGGATGAGTGGTCAAGTAATGGACTACATAGCAGTAACAGCACATTGGGTGTGCCTTACTGACAACAGAAGGCAAGAGGCTGGAAGGCATTGGTGGCAGTGTAAGTTCTGGTCATCATGACACTGCAAATCTATGTCATGTAGCACTGTGTGTTGCTGGGTTCAACAACACCCGTACAGTGACCGTTTGCTGGACAAGATGGAGGAGATTATAGATAACCGAATGACAAGCAATGGTCTGAAGGCTGGGGTGGTTGCAACCAACCATGCTGCCAATGTATTGAAAGTTGTGGATGATGGCAGGTACACCCCGGTGCCATGTCTTTCCTACTGCCTACACTTGGTTGTGTGATATCTGCTCAACAAAAGCAAAGCTGTTGAAGCCACAGTGGGTGCTATTAAAAAAAAAATATGTACCAACGATTCACATTTTAAGGACAGGAGTGAAGTGCATGGGCCACAGTGAGAAAAAGACCTTCCAGAACTCGCTCTGATACAGGACTGTGTAATGCGGTGGAACTCAACATATAATATGTTGGAATGGTTCCAAGGATAGAAGATGACCATCCATAACTATTTGTTCCGATGTAAAATCAGTGGAGCAGATGTATTGGTGTCTTTCAGTAGCTGGCATATGGTCAAGACACTGGTAGAGGTTAGGAGTGTGCGAATACCTTGTTTTGAATATTTGGGCCGAATATTCTGTTCAGGCCCCAAATATTTGGATATTCAGTTTTTGTATTCGGGGAGGGGGTATGTCATTAAAAAAAGACAAAAATGAGAAAATTAACAGTCCCCCACCCTCCTCCCCAGCCTAAATCACTAAATCAAGCCCCTGTCACCCTCAGTCAGTAACCTAATCCCACCCTCCCCACCCCAGCACCTCATCATATATTAATGAATTAAGGTGACCGGCACAAACCTGCCCCTCCTCCATGGCCAGCCACCTGCAGAATGAAGCGCTCCATGCTAGCTTGCTCTTTGTACTGAAATTATCTGATTAGCTGATCATTTCAGTACAGAGACTGGAGAACGAGAAAGCGCCACCGGGAGCATCATCATCATCATCATATTTTTATTTATAAAAAGCACCCTTCCAAGGCTCAGGGTGCCCTTACAATCAATAAAATAAAAAATATTTATAATTTACATAAAACCTTCCCATCATGTGATTTTAAAATATACAGAAGTGCCTTATATCAAGACAGGCCTAATTTAGACCCCTCAAGAGCCAGAAAAGGCCTTATTAAATAGGTATGCTTTAAGGGATGTTTTAAAACCCTCCATGGTCAGGCTATCTCATATCCAATGCGGTAGAGAATTCCACAGAGTCAGAGCCATAAAGGCAAATGCTCTTCCTCCAGATGTTTTCAAACGGACCCTGGGAATCCCTAGCAATCCCTCATCAGAGGATAGGAGAAGGCGGGAGGGACAGTAAGGGGACAGAAGGTCCACAGGCAGCCAGCCATGGAGGAGAGTGGGTTTGTTCCAGTTGCCCTCATTCATTAAAAAGTATATGAATTAGGTGCTGGGGAGGAGGGTTGGTAGGTGCTGCCAGCAGGGGGTAGGGGGTGCTGGGGTCGGGAACAGTCAAAAATGCAAATGAGCATTTAGATTGGTGGCCAGCCAAGGAGGCGGGTGGATTTATGCCGGTTGCCTTAAAATTAATTAAATATATGAATTGGGTGCTGGGGAGGAGGGTTGGTGGGTGGGAGCTACCAGCAGGGGGTGGGGGATAATGGGGACATTTATTTTTTGAAGTACAAACAAGCCCTTAGATTGGTGGCCAGCTATGGAGGCAGGCAGGTTGTGTTGATTGCCCATCGTAGGACTTAAATATCAAATTGTGGGTGCTGGGCAGGAGGAGGGTGGGAATGGGTTACTGACAGAGGGTAGGGGAATGGGGGGCTTGGATTTAGTGATTTGGGCTGGAGTGGAGGGCGGGGGACTAATTCTTTTACTTTTTTTTAAATAGTATTTTCCGAATAGCAGGGCGTGAATAGTGCCACTATTCGTTATTCAGGATCTAAAAAATGAATAGTGCATTATTCATGGTATTCAGAAAATAATATTTGTTATTCGCACACCCCTTGTAGAGGTCTTGGAACCATTCAACACTGTTATGAGGGAAGTCAGTGCCACCTCATCCTGCATGAGCATGGTTCTGCCACAGCTCAGATTCGTACATGTATTCTTGGAGCAGAAGTGCTCCCAGTATGAAGCCAGACGTGATGATGAATCACAAGTTAGGAAAGGTGTCATCCACTCATTCAGGGCTAGAAATTCATTTTTAAAAGTGGTATTCCACTCTGAATACCATTTCCCAAGATTTGATATTCCATCTTGAAAACTGGTATGCAGTATACTGCTATGAAAATGGCAGATCCGTGATGTATGTCACTGTTTCAATAATAAAAGGCAAAGTACAACTAAAATTGACCTTCATGGTATTTATTTCTTCATTTATTTACCAGAATGGGTAAGCTGTTTCTTTTGTGCAAGAACAGAAAAATAATAATGCACAGAGATGCACAACTAGGTTACAAGTGCTACGTTGTTCAGGTAATTGATCATTGCAGCAGCGAATGCACACGTGACTGTTTCACAAGACTTTATGACACAAACAGTGAAGGCAGCAGACTTTCTTAAAACTATGCAGTAAATTACAAGTGCAGAGTTGTTCATGATTGTAAAGCAGCTGCAGTGCACTAGTGTTTCAAAACAATGCATGACACAAAAAACTTGGCAGTACTAGGCTTTAGACCAATGCAGTTGGAGTATTACAATAATAGAGCAACACTTTAACCACATCAGAGTCTATCATTTCACGTCTTGACTTACTACCCATGACAGACTAGAAAGAAATATAAGTTAAAAATTGAAATTATGATCCAATTTGGTCAGATTTGTACAAAGAAACCTCTTGTTCACCCATGGCAGACTAGAAACATTTTTTTTTTTAATTTGAAATCGTGATCCAATTTTGTAAGGTTTGTACAAAGTTTCCATGAAGAATGTGGGTTAAGTGCTTTGCCACTGGCGTCATCAGTTGGTCTGTAATGAAGTCAAGTTTCTGTGCCTCTGCCATGCAATGGTCTCTTGTAGTGCTGATTGCTTATTGTTCAAAACACAATAATATCCCGTAAGTGCTTTGCCACTGCAATAGGGGTGGGCAGGGCACTGGTGGGCTAAGTCTGGTGGGGAAGTAAAGTGAAGACAGAAAATGATTTTACAAATCAAGTTATTTGAACATGAAATCCACATACCTGGGTTCTGGACCTATTTTTGGTGCTGCCTCCCTGTTGGATTTCCAGGAACATTACAGTGATGTAAATAAAAATAAAGCAGTACCCGTTGGGGGTATTTTTTTCAGCTCACTGACTACATGCAGGCTTGGATGGGTGCTAGCACTGTTGGAACTTTACAAGTTAGAAGAAACTTTGCTGCTGCTCAAGCAGAAACTGATCATGTCACTGTCACATAACAAAACATTGAAATTAGAACCTAACCTTACAGAGTCTTACCAGATGAAGTCTGACTGATTTTTTACATGGGGTAACGCTAAAACAATACTGACTCCATGATGATAAGACCAAAAATGATTAGAAGACCAAGGCAGACACTGGGTCATTTTTTTGCTACCTTAATACCCTCTTTACAAGACCCTGGTTAGGCCCCATCTGGAGTACTGCGTACAGTACTGGAGGCCACACCTTCACAAGGACATTAACCAAATTGAGGCAGTCCAGAGAAGAGCAACCAAAATGGTGCAGGGACAGCATCAGAAGACATATGAGGACAGATTAACGGAACTCAATATGTATGCCCTTGAGCAAAGGAGGGAGAGAGGTGATATGATCGAAACATTCAAACACCTTAAGGGCATTAACAAGGTGAGAGTCTAACATGTTTAAATATAAGAAAAATAGCAGGACAAGAGGACTCAGCTTGAGATTAAAGGGAGGCCGATTAAAGGGAAATGTGAGAAAATTATTTTTCACAGAAAGAGTTGTGGATGCATGGAACAGCCTACCTCAGGAAGTGGTGGATATGAATACAGTGCACGGCTTCAAACAGGCATGGGATAGGCATAAGGGAGCAATACAGATGAGTATGAATAGATAGACCACTGACAGAGCAAAGGCCGATGGCACATTTATAAGGTAGAAAAAGAAATGGGCAGACTGGATGGGCCTTGCGGTCCATATCTGCCATCAACCTCTATGTTTCTATGTTAATACCTGGGGATCGGTTATGCCACAAAATCTGCCATAACTCAATGAAAAACAAGGATGAAAACTGGAAACTGCAAAAAATGTGGGCTAATAATGCCACTGGAGAAATCTGAATACAATCTTTTTAGAATTAAATAACGCAGTCCAAGCCAGAATTGACTGGACAGATGACATTAGGTTTAACCATTGGTAAAAAGCATGATGGCAAAGGACAACCTTTAAAAGATAAGATTAAACTTAACTTGATATTAAGGTGGGAAAAAACTGACAGGTCAGGACAATGAGACTTCATGTTGAAAACCTTACCCCCAAGGTTAGTCTGTTATCTGATGGGCACAACACCAATAGTAAATGAATTTATGACAGCATCCCTCCTTCATTTGCTATATCATAAGATTCATCAACATCAGACAATTTTTCAGAATTAGTTTCAGATATTGTGAAAGATTCGACAAGTTCTACTTCTGAATCTGAACACCTATCTTCCTCTCCTTTCTCAGTGCTTTGTTTTTTGTTCCATGGACCATATGGCTGTAAAGAAGGCCCTTTTTTCTGTCTACCCCATGTTTACTCACACTCAATGACTGGAGTTGGATCAAATTGCTGTTCACATGGCATATGTAATGAGATCCTAGTTGAGTCTATCAGACTCTCCTTTCCTAATGAACTTCCCCAATATGACTTTATTCCTTTCATTAGGCTAAATCCACAATAAACAATAAACAGCTGTGCTTGCTGGTAGAGTCTGAATTAAGTAAGTAAGTACATTTATTTATTTGGCGCCCAATTCCAGAGGCTCTGAGTGCCTTCAGTAAAATTCAGCAGGGTGATACACAACATTCAAAGTACATATATAATAAACAAAATAAAATAAATTCAGAGTTTAACTTAAAATATGTGAGGAGGAAAAGCTCTAATAAAAAGATGAGTCTTCAGGCCCCTCTTGAAAGCCTCCACAGTAGGGGCCTCCCTCTAGGATCTTGGCAGCAAGTTCCAGAGGACTGAGTCGTCCTTCCCAAATGAACAATCACCCGAGGTTTTCAGCCTGGTCCTCAGAATTACCAGGAGGCCCTCAGTAGAGGAACGGAGGGAGAGTGGGCTAGGATAGCTGGAGTAAGGATGTCTGACAGGTAGCCAGGGCCCAGACCATATAGGGCCTCATAGGTGAGCAAGCCCACCTTGAAGAGAGCCCTCCACTGGACTGGCAGCCAGTGAAGATCCCGCAGCATCGAGGTCACATGATAGGACCTTGACAGTATGCTGACTGGACAATGACTCCAGGATAGCGAAATCCCTCACAGCAACAATCTCGACAGGTTTTGAGATTGTCGAAGTGAAGGACCCGAGGGTGAAAGTTTGCCCTTTTGCCATCTCCCCCCCTTCAAACTAACTCTGACTTGGAGTTAGTTATATCAAGAAGGGGGGGTGCGGGGGCACAGCCCCCTGAGAGAAATACACCAATGTCTGACAGGTGAAATTTCATTTGTCAACATTGGGGATCTCGCCATGCCGAACTTCAACAACACTGTTGTCATTTCGGCATGGTAGAACCAACCTTGACAGCCCTGTCAGTAGTCTAGCCGCTACGTTCTGCACTAGCTGCAGCCGGTGGAGGTTCCCCTCCCATGACCCCGAGGTAAAGAGCATTACAAAAGTCGAACCTGGATGTCACAAAGAAATGCATCAGTGATGGCAGGTCTTCAGGTGGAATTAGGGGTTTAATCCAGGTGATGTTTCTCAAAAAGTAAAAAAGTAGTTTTGATAACAGCCAACACTTGAGATTCAAATGTAAGCTTGTCATCAAGGACAATGCCCAGATTTCACACCGTAGAGGATGCCATCAATGGAGTTGACCCCAGGACCAAGCCTGTTGTTTTCCCAGAGGCACCCTCATCATGCCCACATCCCGGCTCAATCACTAGTACTGCTGTCTTGTCCGGGTTGAGTCTTAGCCAGTTAGAGTTCATCCACTCCTGGATCTCAGCAAGGCATTAATTCAGCACTTCAATGGCATCATTTGCTCCTGGCATAAAAGACATGTACAGCTGCATATCATCTGCATAGCAGTGAAAGCCCAGACTGTACTGTCTAATGAGCCTCCCCAGGGGCAGCAAATGTACCACGAACAACATCGGCAACAGGATCAAACCCTGAGGAACTCCACAGATCAGGAGCATTGGAGAGGAGGGGAAATTCCTCATCACTACCCTCTGCCTCCTGCCCAAGATAAATGACTCAAACCAGTTGATGACAGTACTGGTGAGTCCTTAATACTCTCTAAGGTGATCCAGCAGGGTGATGTGGTCCACGGTATCAAATGCAGATGGCAGATGACAGATCAAGGAGGACAAGAATTGACTGCTCCCCTTGATCTCTTGCCTTGAGGAGGTCATTATGTACCTAAACTAGTGCCATCTCTGTGCTGTGCCTTGCTCTGAACCCAGACTGGAATGGCTTGTAGATATCAAAGGTCTGCGGCACCAGTGACCTGAGGTCAGGAGTGACCTTGGGAGTTGGAGGGTCAGCAGGTGTGCCTTGAGCTGCACAGCCACTATCTTCTCAACAACCTTCCCTTAAAATGGGAGGTCTATAATTTGCCAGGATGTCAGGGTCAAGAGATGGTTTCTTCAGAAGAAGCTTCACCAACACCTCCTTCAAGGCGTCAGGAAAACCCCCCTCTGAGAGTGAACACCAAATTATCCTGGCAAACATTGGACCCATAGTCTCAACACATTCCATTAGGAGACATGTTGGGCCAGGATCCAGTACACAATAGGTGGGACGCAGCTTTGAGATCACCTCGGAGTCCTCGGTCACCTCCATTGGCCAAAACTCCACCCAGACAATAAGAGTACCCCTGCTCCAGTCAGATCCCACTCTGTGGGATTTATCTAAACCCACTGGTGAGATCCCAGCCCAAATAGAAGATACCCTGTAAGAGAAGAATAGAGCAAATGCTTCACGAAGTGGTACTGAAAAATCTTGTTTCAACTGTAGACAGACTGGATGGAGAAGCCTGATCACAGTCTGAAAGACCTGAGCCAATCTGTTCTTCCCTGTGGCAATCTCCCTGGACAGGAACTCTGCCTTCTTACAACTGATTGCCCTTTGATAATCAGCATAGTGATTCCACAAAGCCAGTTTATCCTCCACAGACCGAGTCCTACACAGGCAACATTCCAACCTCCGACCCATGGTCTTCATCACCTTGAGTGCCCCATCATACAATGGGGGTCTCAGGCAAGAAGACCTGGGTCATATACAGACCAGTGTGAGTGCATCGAGTGACCTAGATACTGCCCTACTATATGCTACCACCACTTCACCCAATCCAGTCACACTAACAGCACTAACACCAGAAAAATCAAGTACTGCCAACAGTCCCTCTTGGGACAGTCCCCTCAAAGGGAGGTAGCTGACCATCTCAACAGGGGAGAGACCATCGGGGGAGGCCCTGAACGAGAATTCCACCATACAATGATTGGACCAAGTGACCCGATCAATCCTGAGGTCAGTGACCTCAAGACCCAGTGAGAATACCAGGTCCAAGGTGTGGACGTAGTGGTGGGTCACAGAGGCAACTGCCTGTGCAAGACCTAGTGATGTCATCAATTGGAAGAGGTCAGATCCAAATTGTGAATATTCATCATCAACCCAGGCATTGAAGTAACCCAGAATAAAACATTTAGGTGACTCCAACACCCTGTCAGCAATGAAGTCCACAACCTCCTGCAGAAATTCTCCTCCCGACCCTGGAGGGCAGTAAACCTGGAGAATTTTTCAAGCCCACACCTGGACTCCTATGCACTGCCACACATTCAAATGACCTGGTAGAACCCACCAGGTATACAAAAAAGTTCAGGCCGGATCTAAAACAGATGGCCACACCCCCACCCCTGTATTCCCTCCTCAGACTGTGTACCACAGAGTACCCGACGGGGACTGATGCCTCCAAAATTGGACCTGCATCATCCCTCAACCAGATCTCCATGATGCACGCCTGGTCAGCCGAAGAAACCAAGTCCGCTATAATTGTGGTCTTGTTTCTCATCAACCTGGTGCTGCATAACACTTCCTGAAGGGGATCAGTGTAGGTTGTAGGCCCTCTAGCTGCCTGCCCACATGGTCCTGCTGGAACCCTATGAATGGAGACCAGATATGATGGGCCTTTCTCCAGGCTTCTTTTTCTCCTAGGACTTCTCCTATTCTATACCAGCCCAATCACGTTCACCTCCGTTAAGTCCGCAGCACCCCGTCGCAGACCTCGTTGCCCCCTACAAATACCCACCTGCTTACAATGCCTTATAGCTGCAGCTGGGAGGGGGAAATTGCAAAAGGGGTGGAGATCACATAGCAGAGAAGCCGAGTAACTAATTTGGAGGGGCCAGCTAAAAACTACCTAAATCAAAATGACACAATATCACAAGTCTTAATTATACAACCCTACGTAATCATACAGTCACCATCCATACAAAAAATGCAATATAATCCAACTAACATTCACTACCATACACTCATAGACTATCTAATCCCCTTCCTCCCACAACCTTCTCACAACCAAAACTTAATGTAAAAAGAGAATCCTATTATTTGTTCAAGTTCCAGAGGTACAACACTATTTACAGGAGAGTTTAGTAAGTTAGTCCAAAAAGGGGAAACAGTCACCAAAGCTTAACCATCCTCTCACCACTGCCAGAAAGTAGGTGCAATACATTTCAGGCTTTTGGACTGTTCTCTCACAACAGTCCAATGGCAATCCAAGCAAAATTAAAGTTACGAGTCCCAAAATGCTGTGGCATTTTTCTTGGCATGCCTGATGAATATCTGGCCACTTTGCTTCTACAGTATTGGCATACCTGTTTTAGAAATAAAAATATAACTACCTCCTGCCTCACAGTGCATAGAGAATTACAGACCGATTTTACTTGTGGTACAATTCACCTTCTTTTTATATGATTTTTATGTTTGTCGTGCACACATGCTCGGCAAACATTTTGTTAGGAGAGTGGCTTTTGAGGGATGTGACACTGTCAGGCCAATGGAAAGTGGTCTGCAAAGGACTTGTCAGTGTTAAACCAAACATCAGCCAGACTGGTCATGACAGTGTTCTGGCTTTCTGGGCAGAAACTTTGTGTAGTTCAAAGGAGAGAGCCGACCCAAATCATAGGTCTGCTCTTTGCTTGGATCTGCATGACACCACCCAGCAAGCACAGCTGATCTGTTATGATCAGCTTGCTAAAAACTGTCCCTGATAGACTGAATTACACCATGCAAAACAGAAAACCATCAATTGATGTGTGTTGTTGCCACCATCCTTACTGTCCCCCCCAACTGACCCTCATACTCAGCACCCATTCCCCCATCCCCCACAAACATAACACCAACATAGAGGGTGCCTAATCCCCAGTGTCATCACCTGAAATAAAGAAAACCTCCCTAATAGTTATTTTTCTTTTTTAATATACCCCATAAGGGCTGGTCCACCAGTGCAGTGGTAGTGCTACCGCTTGCGGTGCCAATGACCTGAGGTCAGAAATGACCTTGGGAGTTGGAGGGTCAGCAGGAGGGAGGAGGAGGAGTCAGCATCCCAAGGAATGCTCTCTTCCTCTGCAGAGGGAGAGGATTAGTGGCTGGTGTTAGCCTGTCCCCTAGCAGAGGCTGGGGTTTGGCACATTGACACTGTGTAATGGGGGGGGAAGGAGGTGGGGCAGACACCTGGTGTGCTGTGCACAGGAGTGAGTGTGGCACTGCTATTAGTGTCATTGCACTCCACTTCCTCTGTGCCCAGGAGAAAAAGTGGAAAATTGCCGGCAGCGGGGCAGGCTGACATTGACCCCTTGCAGGCTATGCACCCAGGCTACAGGGTCCTCTCTCGGAAACTGGATCCTGGTGAGAGACGGTGACCCCCACCATGAGGGGCAAGTCATGGGGCAGACTAGAATGAGGTAAGTCCCTGGGACACCTTGTGATGGGTCTGGGGGGGTTGGTGGAAGGAGCAACCCACCCCAGTAGGAGGGATAGAAAAATATAATGTACTCTGTAACAAAGAAAATCGTCCATTGATGTCTGTTGCTGCCACCGGCATTATTGTTCCCCCATTCGACCCTCCCACTCAGCACCCCCCCCAAACATAGCACTGGCACTAGGGGTGTCCAGTCCCCAGTGTCACCACCAGAAATAAAGAAAACCATTCCACACAGTTTTATCTTTTTGTTTAAGATACTCTGTAACAAAGAAAACCGTCCATCAATGTCTGTTGGTGCCATCACCATTACTGTTCCCCCACCCAACCTTCCCACTCAGCACCCACCACCCCACACCTCCCCACAAACATAACATCAACACTGGGGTGTGCCCAATCACCAGTGTCACCGCCTGAAATAAAGAAACCCGTCCCTAGTATTTTTTTTTTCCTTTTTAAATATACTCTGTAAAAAGGAAACCATCCATCAATGTCTGTTGCTGCCATCACTGTTACTATCCTCCCACCTGACTCTCCCACTCAGCACCCCCCCCCCACATACACACACACCCACAAACATAACATCAACTGGGGGTTCCCCAATCTCCAGCGTCGCCACCTGAAATAAAGAAAACCATCCCTGGCAGTATTTATTTTTTTTTAACATACCTTATAAAAAAGAAAAATGTTCATTGATGTCTGTTGCTACTGCCACTGTTAGTCCCCCCCACCCCACCATCCTACTCAGCCCCACCACTCCACCCCACCCCCAAGCTCTTACTTACCTACTGGGGTTCAATGACGTAATCCTGTCTGGACCGCAGACACATCTTCACTCTTCAACACCAGACCACGAACTGAGGAAATCAAGTATGTGGTTCAATGTATTTCAGTGGAGTTTTGAACTTAGCGGCATAACTTGGTCATTTTTACTAGGTTATTAGGTAGGTTAGATATAAGACGGACAAAGCCCATTGAGAACATCTCCTACAGCAGTGTGGGTGTACTAACTGCATCTTGGGCCCCAGTTTAGATGATTGTCAAGTCTACCTTTGAAAGTGTCAAAGTTCTCAGCTAGGACTACAAGATGTGGGAGGTTATTCTACAGTTTAGCTACTCTGATAGAGAAGTATTTGCCTCTTTTTACGGTATTAGCTCTAGGTATTGCTAATTGCAAGTTGTGGCTTCTCAAGTTAATTTCACGGTGTGTATATTGAAGCCTGCACTGAAATATTAGGACCAGATTCTGATGGATCTTATAGAGTTGAATAATGTCTCCCCTGCTTCTTCTTTCCTCTAAACTGACTGGAGCAGTTTTGGACAGCCTTTTGATATATGGAAGGTGGGTTAAGTTCGGATTAGCTTGGTCACCCTATGCTGGACTTGTTCTACTAGATTAATGTCCTGTTTGAGATGGAAGCACCAAAGGAGGTCAACAGTGAAAATGCTGACCTCCCGCACATCGATGGCACAATACTGACGCCTGTAGTGTGCCGTCGAAATCACAAGTGTTTTCTGTGGGGGGCTGTGCTCCCCACACCCCCTGGTATTTTAGAGTATCAACTCCTAATCAGATTTGTACCGGGAGGCGGAATACCAAGGGAAAGCAAAACATGAAAATGGACCATTACAGCGACTGTCGCCGTAATGGTCTTTTTTTGTGTTTTGCTGTCGGTGAGTTGAGCTGAAGGGGTGCATCAGTTTGAGATAGGAGTTTCAGAATGGACAACAGACAAATGTGTGTTTCATGCATTAAGGATCATGTTAATGGTTTGATCAGTTTTTTTGCAGTGCCCACTAGAGGAGAGGGAGTTGTTGATGATTATGTCTAGGTCTTTCCTTTGACACAGCTTTTAATGGTTGGTTTTGAATTGTGTATTTGACATGAGGATTGCTTGTTCCCATGTGTAGTACAATACATTTATTTAAATTCAGGGACATTTTGGTTTCCCTCATCCAAAATTCTATTTTCTGAAGATCCTCAACCATGGATAATTGTTTAAGAATGGTGTCGACCTCCCCTTCAATTTTGGTATCATCAGCGAATTTGACTAGGTGGTTCCATGATGTTTTCATTGATATCACTAATGAATAAGTTAAACAAGATCGGTCCAAGGACCAGTCCCTATTGGACCCCGCTGCTAACCTCACCTATATTGGAGAGATAGCTGCCTACTCTTACCTGTTGTGTTCTACCAGTAAGCCAATTTTTGATCCATCTAATCAGTGGTTTGCTCAACCCGATTTTATCAAGCTTACCTATTAGTTCTGAGTGTGGGATCTTATCGAAGGCTTTACAGAGTCCAAAAGGATTACATCAACTGGTGTTTTGTTATCCAAGCTGGTCCCAATGTTGTTATAAAAGGAGATCTGGTTAGTCAAAAAGAACGTCCCTTAGTAAAACCATGCTGATGGATGTGAGGGTAATTTAGTGATGTTAATTCCTGTTCTGTTCTGTTCTTGACCAGGTTCTCCATGGTTTTATTAGGAACAGATGTAAGGCTAATGGGCCTGTAATTAGCCATGGTACCTCTGCCTCCCTTTTTGAATATCGGGAACACTATCAATGTCCTCCAATCAGTGGGAACTTGACCGGATAAAAATGATTTGTTAAATATTGCGGTACAGTCGACGTCACTTATACTGTCTTCATTTAATATAGGCAGTCAGTTTGATTAGGCAAAAAGTAAGCTCCATTTGCCATTGCAATTTACTACAATGTTAAATTCATGTCTTATAGTGGACATGGCCCGCCTGCTATTCCGACAGTTTCTCGGGATTTAATAGGTCTCAGCCAGTATGAGAAGGCATTCACTTCAGTTCCTCCTCTGGTGCTAGAGTGGTTACTGTCTGAGGAAATGAAAGAGTGGCACTTCCGGCTCCTTCAGCAGTGGTGTAGGGAGGGAGGAAATGCACTGTCAGTGCAAGTGCGAGGTAAACTTGTCCAGAAGATTTGCGCTTCATTTTTTCATCCTCCCAGAGTAGTCTACAATGCGCGATGTCCCACATTTTGTTAACGACCTTAAAGACTTGCATGGCCACATCGTAAAGGGACATAGACATAGGGACATAGATGTAATCCCCCTAGAGTATGTTGCAATGCACGATGTCCCTCTCACTACTATGCCAGTGAAAATCAAATCCAGTAGACGGTGATAAAAAATATTTTTTACTACTTTTTTTTAACTCAGGTTAGTCCAACCACTCTGTATTGCAGGCAGAATGGTGCAGCATGAACGTGCCCATTATAAGTGACTTTGACTGTAACAGGATATACTAAACTTGATGCGGCTTCAGGTATTCATTTTGAGCTAAGATTATCTGGTCCTTCTGATGAGTTCATCCCAAATTTCTTTAAAACTGTTAAGGTTTCTTTCACATTAAAGGGAGCAATGTTTAGGGCTTTCACTTGATTGGTGGGAGTTATGATGTTTTGGTTAAAAACAAAACAGAAGTAGTTTTGCAAATATGGGCAATTTTACTTTCATCTGTAATTGTAATATTGCCTATAACTATTGGACCCAATTCATTAGGTCAGGTTTTTTGTTGTTAATGCATGAAACAAAAAGGATTAAAAGTTATCATTGGTATGTGCAATTTTAAATTCAACCCTGTAGTTTTCTTGCCTGATTATTTTTAAAAAATGTCTTAAATTCAGTTTTGTATTTATTATAGTTTTCTTGGATATTAGTGTGTTTGAGTTTGTAGTATGCAGTCTCCTTCACTTTGATTTGTTTCTTAACTGCTCATGTCAACCATATTTGAATTCTCCCTTTGTTGTTAAACTTGTGAATTACAGAGACATATTCAGCTTCAACTGACAAAATATGTTTTTTTAAGATGGTACAACTGTCCTCTGCAGAAGTTTCTCACAGTTCTATATCCCAGTTTGTAAGGTCAAATTGTCTATTGATGGCAGCAAAGTTGGCTCTATTGTAGTTTTATTATATACTTAATTGTAAATATCTTGCAGCGGGTATATTTAATACTACAGGTGATCATTCCCTCCTAGTGGACAGCTGTGTGAGATTCCATATATGAGGTTGTCTGAATTAGGTAAAATCAAATCAAGTGTATTTCCTCCCCTTGTAGGAAATGTAACCAATTGATAAGGAGCTAGTGATGCAATAGAATCAATAAAAGTATGTTCAATGGTGTTAGATCCTGTAAGAAGTTCCCAGTTGATCCTTAGGTAGTTAAAATCACCAAGTACAACTGTCCCTGTTTCTGCTAGAGCAGAGATCTGATTTGTCAGGGCTTCGTTGTATTCCTGAGATGAATTGGGGGGCATATAACAGTTGTCCAGAATAATATTTTGGCTAGTTTTGTTTAAAGTAACCTGAACCCAGATACTTTTGACATTCTGATCATTAGTAGTAGCTGGGAACACCTGATTACAGATTATATTGTCCTTCAGATATATACATACTCCCCCATCTATTTTGTTTGTTCTATTTTTTTAGTACAGTGTGTACCCCTTTATTTCTTTGTGCCAGTGACTAGAGTCATCCCACCATGTTTCAGAGACTGCTATGATACCTAATTTATTCCTAATAATTACTGTTTCAAGTTCAGAGACCTTTATAGTATTGAGGCTCTGTGCATTTACCATCATTATGTGAAGCTCTTTGCAGTTATTATGGGGGATGTACAAGCGGTCCCCTTGATATGGTGAGATCCCAAGACTCCATTAGGTGCTAGTTTAAAGCTTTGTTAATGAAGGTTTTAATCTGTTTGTCCAGCATGCAGTTCCCTTGCCGACTGAGATGCAAACCATCCCAGCTGAAAAGGTACAAGTTGTTGGCAAATTCCTCCCAGAAGATAAGACATGTGTAATTTCTTTGAAGTGTCCATTTCCTAATCCACTTATTGCCAGTCTTGATCTTTAGCTTTTTTGTGGTACCTTGCCCTAGGCACAAGCAGGATTTTGGACGCATATATACAGCAACATTTGACTTTCAACTTGGTTCATAGATTAATAAAATCCTTTTGGTTACTCTCAGTGGTTGAGGTGTTTATATTATTGGCACCCACATGAAGTACAATGAGCAGATTATTACCTGATTTATGTAGTATAGTGTCTAGCATTTCAGATATATCCATGATACCACGGCAACACCAAAGTCGCCAACATCCCCCAAGGTGGCGGAATGCCGCTGACATCCCCGACCTTACCTTGTCCAGACACCAACGGGGAACAGAGCGACACTGGTCGGTGCCCGTCCAGACTTAATGATTGCCAGCTTTGGGGGGTGCAGATCATGGGGGAGAGTGGCTTACTGCAGTATCGCTGTAAACATCCATCGCGGCAACAACCCATTCGACACTGTGGATGTCGAATGGGTTGTTGTTACTGTGATGGAGTCGCTGTGGGGGGAGTCATTGTACGAATGGCATAACCATTGATCTTCACCCCTCTAAAACTACAGCTGATTCCATTTGTATTGTCAGTGTCACAGACTGCCCTATCCATATATTTAGTCATTGAGACACCTAGCACTAAAGTTTGCCTAGGCAGAGAGCCCTCAGCTGTGTCTGGGATGATATGAGAATTAGTGGGGGAGGACTTATCAGGGATATCACTTTTAGCAGCAGATTGAAAGGGGGTGGTAGGAGGGATGGGAGCTGTGCCTGTTCTTTGGAGCCTAATATGGGATCAATTTCCATATCAATCAGGGAGTTGTGGGGAACAGCAGGTGATGTATTCTCAGCTATGTCTGGTACTCCTACAGTCAGGATTCTCTTCACTCAATATTGAAAAATGATTGCCAAGTGATATTTCAAAATTTATACCTCTGCTACCTTTTTTATGTTTCCTTTTATTTACTACTTCTGTCTTCTGAGTATTTTGAATATTTTTGCCTCAAATTTTCAACGTGCCTTTTTTGGGACACCCCCTCATGAACAATGGCAGTGAGATTAAGCAAATCTGTCCCGAAAGTTGATTTAACAGTCTCTGTGTGAAATCACCTTTTGGGCATGAGTTGAACATTTTCTCCACCCTTGTTCATGAGGTGGGATAATAAGAAGGCTATGTTGAAAATGTTGGTAAATATATTAAAAAAATAACAAAGTTATGATTCTAAATTGAAATGTACAAACACAAGTTCATAACTTTGGTAATTTTCAATATTTTACCCCCAAATTTTCAATGTAGCCATTTCTTCACAGCACCTCATGAATATGGCAGCCGTCATTTTTCAAATCGTGGCCAAAATATATTTTCACACTTGTGGCACAAAATCACATTTTGGGCATGATTTGAAAATTTTCTTCACCCTTGTTCATGAGGTGAGCTCATACGAAAGCTGTATGGGGTCACAAGAAGGCTATGTTGAAAATTTGGGGTTAGAATCTGACAAAACAACAAAGTTATGAGTCTACATTGCAATTTTTCAATGCAAGCTCGTAACTGTGATAATTGCCAATATGTTGACCCCAACTTTTCAACATAGCCATTTTGTACACCACCTCATGAATATGACAGCTGCTGTTTCTCAGATCCTATCCAAAATGTGTTTTAATACTTGTGGTGCAAAATGACATTTCAGCCATTGTTTTATAAATGACACCTCTCATGCTCTGAAGGAATGGTCATAAAAAGATTATGTTGAACATTTGGGGTAAAAATGTGTAAAACCATCTAAGTTATGAGGAAACAAATTGCTCCAGCATTTCCTCATAACCTTATTTTTTACAGATTTTGTCTCCTACTGTTCAACATATCCCTTGTGTTAATCCACCTCCTGAACATGGCACGTGTCATTTTTAAAATCACCTCCAAAACTCATTTCCACCTGTCTTGATCATAACATCAGGACATTTGAGGTCAAAATGTGGGAGCCCACTTAAAAGTAGATATTGCATCTCAGCTGCCCTATCCTGGGTAATTACAATCTAACAATGTGTCAAAGGACACCACTGAAAATGAGGCATTGCATCTCATCTGCTCTATCCTGGGTAAATATATAATAAAAGTGTGTACAAGCAAGACCCTGTACAACAGCAATACCAGTGGTGAACATTCTGCATTGGCAAATGCTTGTTTAGTTTGGACAACTCTTCTACACACAAGTCTGGATCTATTGTCTGTTCTAGCAGGACTGTTCTGAACTCATCTACAACAGCAGCTACTGCCTCCTCTGCATAATCTGAAACACATTAGAAAAAAATGCTGGTTTACCTTCCTTGATTTACAAATTTTTCCCACCCACTCAAACGCCAGTCCTAATACACCTGTCAAGTCTACATGGCTTGTTGGCCACTTTCTAAAGTTCCCAATGTGGTTCATGGCCACCATAATGAAGTCCGGCTGGTGCATGTCTTTAAATCTATTAGCAACATTTATGATCTTGGCTGTCAGAAGTGTCTCTCTGTCATATGAGAGCTGGTTCAGATCATCTTCAGATGGGGTGTGTCCATAGAATTCTCGTCCCTCCGAAGTGTCAAGATTTCATAGGTGCTTTCCAGGCCTAAAATAGAAAACCACAAAGAAAAAAAAAAACTATTACCCCTGACCTCCTTCATACAGATGCTGGTCTGTCAAGCATGGTCCAAGTGGTCCAAATCAGATCAATGATGACAGATGGAACCTGGATGAAGGGAAGTGTGAATCTGTTTCTCATTTACAAAAAAAAAAAAAACATAAAAAAACAAAAAACATTTACCTTGTTTTCAGTTTGGAAGCAATTTAAGCACCTCTCCAACTGAAGTATCACTTGCATGCAGAAGCAGGCTGACTTTTTTTTTCATCCAAAGTGGGTTTTATTATTTGAGGAACAACACCCGGATTAAACCCTTTATCCCACCTGATGACCTGCCCTCGTTAATACATGCCTTTGTGACCTCCAGGCTTGACTACTGCAACGCCTTGTACCTGGGACTAAATGGAGGAGCCCTGCGTCATCTGCAGCTAGTGCAGAATGCAGCAGCCAGGTTGTTGGTGGGCCTTCCTCCTAGGTCCTGCCACATAACTCTGGTCCTTCATGATCTGCACTGGTTGCCGGTGAGATGTCAGATTTCCTTCAAAGTCGGCTTGCTGACCTACAAAGCCATACATGGACTGGGGCCCAGCTACCCGCGAGATTTACTGTCTCCTTGCCAACTCTCTCATCCTCACCATTCCTCTGAGGAGGGCCTCCTAACAGTTTCCAGGGTTATGCTGAAGTCATCTGAGGAGCACACTTTTTCAGTAGCTGCCCTGACCCTGTGGAACTCACTTCCAAGGTCCTTGAGGGAAGCCCCTCACGGGAAGCTTTTTAGAGCGGACTGAAGTCCCACCTATTTAAGGAGGCCTTTTCTTTGTATTAAGTTTGATGGCTATTTATTATTGTATGAGTTATTTAGTTTATTATTTGAATTCTGTCATCTATTTTTTATATATTGCTGATTTTATATTTATGTACTGTATGTTATTGTTCAACGCATTGAGCCTCTGGGGATGGGCACTTTAGAAATAGAAGTTTGCTTCAGTTGTGCTTATGCAACTAGATGAGATGATGCTTGTTGACTTGATTTACTTTGTGGCTTTCCGCCTCTCTATCCATGGGATATACCACCTGTAGGGGTACAACACAAGGAACCCTAGAGGAAGGCCCCCCACAGGTGCTGTGGGAATGATTGCATCAGCTAAAGGTAGGTTAGGAAGAAGCCCATGAGTAAGAGAGATGAGCCACTGGAGGAGGAGGAGTACATGGTGGGCAACAAGAAATGAATCCTGGAGAGGCCCAGAATGAGTGACCTTATAAGCCTGATGGGGGAGTGACATAGTTGCTCTACCCATTGAACCTCGGGCTTAAAGCCCTCCCATTCAATTGTGCTTACACAACTAGATGAGATGAGATGATGCTTGTGTGACTTGATTTACTTAGAGGAGAGTTCCCCCTCTACAGGTGCCATGGGAATGATTGCATCAGCTAAAGGTAGGTTAGGGAGAAGCCCAAAAAGAATACCCAATTGGTTGTCAGGCATCAAAGAGGCGAGGATGATGAATGAATGAATTCTGATAAGATGATAAGGGTGGACTTCCTAAGGAGAGAGGGCAAAGCCAGGGCCACTATTGCCTCCATCCAACAGCGGAAGCTAACTAATTAACCTAAGAAAGCATTAACTCTAACTAATATTATGACCATTGGCACAGAGGAGAGGAAAAAACCCCTTTGAGGAGGAAACCTCAGGGGATCCAAGGCCTAGGTCACCTTCCCTCCAGGCTGATGATGTTTGATTTGAGGATGTATATTGTTAAAGAGAAGGATTCATTAAAGAGAAGGATATGAGTTGGGAAGATGATGATGGGATAGGGAAAAACCCCAAAAAGAAAGCACAGATCGAGGAAGGAGCATGAGGCAGCAGGGACCCGAGAGGGGTATGCTCGAGTAGTCGATGGGAAGAAGTAGATCCATGCAGAAGTTAGAGGAGCAAGGAGTATCCAGATGCGCTCATGAGAAGACAGAGGATGATGCAGACTGATGATGATGATCGCCGCAGGAGTGCAGTAGTTCAATACAAGAAGATTGAGGAAGAGGAGACAGGAAATGGACTTGCAAATGAACTTAAATGATGGTGGAGAGCAGCCAGCCAAGCAGCGGTTCAATGAGGCAGCATAGGATTTGAGGATGGAAATGCCTGAGTAAGCGATGGAAAGAGATGAACTATGAGGTAAGGATGAATGAATGATGACCAGAGTCAGGAACTTGATACATGTGGCAGGAGGGCCGCGGTTTGATGAGGTGGCATATGATTCATGATAGGGATGCCCAAAAGAATTATTGATTGCAAGCCATACAGAAGCAGCCTGCCATGAGAAGACTGAGGAAGATGAAGACTGAGGGTGATGAGTGCAGCGGTTCGATGAGGTTGCAGAAAACCTAATGAGAGGTATGCATGATTGATTGATGTGAGTAAGGAGACTCAGAGGCTAATAAGACAATGATGGAGGGAAGCCTTGAAGGCTGGAACGGGAAGATGAGGTAAGAAATGAACGAGGTATGGTGATGGAGGGAAGCTTTGATTGGAGGGAATCCTTGATGGCTGGTATGGGATGAGAACTGCAGGAGAGCAGTGGGTCAAAGAGAAAACATAGGATTCAATGAGATGTACACCGATTGAGCAAAGGAAATTGAATCGCAGAAGAAGACGATTGCCAACGAAGAGTGGCGGCACTGAGAGCTAGAAAATCGGAGATGCCATGAGGGAGGTCAGAACAGCATGACAAGGAAAGACACAGGCAGGAAGTGACATTCTGCTGCAGCAGAAATTGAATGAACCCATGTCAGAAGGAAGTAGCCAGAGGGAGAACAGAAGCTAGAACAAAATACCATAGTGTAGGGCCCGAACAGGTAAGGGGAGGTAAGAAATGGACAATGCATGATGATGGAGTGAAGCCATGGAGGCTGGCACAGTGAAAGTGAGGTAGATGAGGAAGTTACCTGGTATTGGTAACTATGGGAGACCAGACGTAGGCACCAGGATGCCAGATGGACTAGGGTAGGAGGATACGAATAGGGAAGGTGATGGCAGGATAAGGATAAAACCCCAAAAGAAAGCACAGTATATATGTGCAAGGAGCAGAATGGAGGGAAAAACCAAAGAATGCCAAAGCTGCAGAATGAACAAGGAAGAGAGACATGGCTGGGGGGAAGTGCATGTACAGTGGAATGAGTAAATATGCAAGTCCCAGCTTTGCACTGCAGCCTGAGCAGGAAACCTAGAGATGCAAACAGAAACTATAGCCAGAGATATCGCAGCATATGACCCCAGGCATACTGTGTGAACATTAGATAAGCTATTCAGGTAATGTACGGGTAATACTGCAGCACTCACTTGAGCTTTAATCCCATGTAGGAGATCCAGATCCAAAAATGCTAGTCATTTTTTTTTGTGATACAAAAGCCAGAGTAATGCTGCACAGAAGGACTGCAGTGAATGGAAAAGAACAGCAGGAGCTGTGGGCAGGGTGGACCCACCGGAGTGATTGTATGACATGCAGCATCCACTCTGGGTGCAGTATAGAATGATCAGTTAGACACCCAGGTTAGAATTATGCATCGACATGTGTTTACGCATGAGCAGTAATCACTGTCACTGAGAGCACAATACACAGTACAGGGTCTTCAATGTAAAATATGAGCTGTAGAAAAGAAGTATGAAGGTAGCAGACAGAGACATGGAATCCTTGCAGAAATAATGCAGTTGCAAATGAAGCAAACACCAGGGGCAGCGACTCCTATGGCCACCGGCAGATGAAGATGCCATGATGCAGGCTCCCACTGAATCACAACAGACAGAAAACCAAAGTAGCCAGCCACAGTCTTGGAAATACAGTTACCATGAACACCACCAGGGAAAGTTTAGCTAGCGATCGTGTGGACTAAAGCAGCAGATGGACTTCCGTGAAATGCGGGAGAAGCTATGACAGTGGAAAGAGATCAAGAAAGAAGCAGCTCAATGCCAGCTTCAGGCAGAATGCATAAGGTCCAAATCAAAGATGGACAGGAATGCCCAAAACACTGGTCGTTGATGAGCTGGTTGAGGCAGCGAGGTTACTATAGCGATGCACAGCAAACACAAGGCCACTGAAACAAGCCAGGGGAAGCAAGCGGGGGGGGTAGGAGCAGGGGAGACAAGGAGTGTGACAGAACAGGTACAAGGCTGACAAGCAGCAGCAGGAGAGGGGAAAAGACAGAGGGAAGCAGGATTCGGGTGAGCAGAAGGCGAGGTGCGCTCGAAAGCGCAGACGGAGAAGTTCCTAATGGAATGAAGCAGCATTAGCTGCGGGAATAAGAGACGGCAAGGTGAAATGAGCAAGGCAGGCAGAGAGGAATGAAGGGGCAGCTGGAGGCAGCAGCAGAGACAAGGGGAAAGCAGCAAAAATCCAGATAGGTGGAGGAGAGCAGCGCCTCTGGTGGCAACGGGAAACAAATCCTGGAGAGGCCCAGGATGAGTTACCTTATAAGCCTGATGGAGGAGTGATGTAGTTGCTCTGCCCATTGAACCTCGGGCTTAAAGCCCTCTCATTGTTTGCTTTGGTGAACTGTTCCAGGATTCCACCAGGAGATGTATGTAGCATAAGCATCTCCAGGTCTGCATGGTCTTAAGGAAGCCCTTGGTCTTCACTGCTTGGTCCCCTCAGGATCTGCTTTTTTGCATCTGTGAGAATAAAAAGAGAAACTTGTTTTAATTGCAATTGAACTGTATCAGCATGCGTGGCTTAAAACCTATGAAAAAACATTTACCTGTTGGAAATGCAACAGAATCCTGGGGTATTCCATGGTTAAAACTTTAAGAGCTGTTAAGGTATGTTGTGCAAATCTGGTTCCTCACACTCTCATTGGAACCAGACATCTGACTCTTGCAGTCTGGCAGGACTCTCTCAGGTTTTTGCGATTTAGTGGTAAAATGATAAAACAGATATATCCCTAGCAGTAGTTGGTCAATTTTCGGGGAGATAGGGTATGTTTTTTAAAACATCCTTGAGGGATAACTCCAGCCTATGTGTATTGCAGTGTTCTGTGACAAGATGAGTCTGATTCTTTTTATGGCTGTGGGTGGAGCCTACAGCCATCTTGCTGTCTATAGCTAGAAAAATGGAGTATCATGGATCACATATTTTGGAGTTTTCAATGTATCCTTCCACATCTACAAATCACTATGCCAATTGAAATAAAATACTCCCTTCTTTCTGTTTAGAATGTTGGAGACATAACTCCAAGCTGCTTATCAGATGGCCATTAGGAAACTGAAACAGCTTGTTACATATTGGTTGCCTATTAAACTGGAGATTTGTTTACCCCCTTCGAAATGCAACAACTTGCACATTTAAATACTTTGCATTTAAACGTTTTCTTGCTACAATATTCAGTTGGACAGGTATTGTCTTTCAAGAAAGATTTATACCTCATAAATGTCACCCTTTCCCAGCAAATCTAAAAAGATTTACAGGTTTTTTTTAACCTCTTAAGACACTTTCTCATAAGAACTGTCTCAGACATATGCCAGGTCTTCTGTGAACTATCCAGGCGAAATATATAGCAATCAGCAGGCATTTTTTGCTATGCTTTTTGGGAAAACATATATTGAGCTACAGCAAACACACACACGTGTGTGCATGCACACACACGCATGCACACACACACACGTACACACACACTGTACACATTATCTTCATGGCCACAACTTTCAAAATAAATACTGCAATCTAATATATTATAAAACAATAAAGAAACTGTTTATGTCAGTGAACACAGTGAAGTTCAGTTTACAGTAGATTTCCCTTAAATATTTCTTATCTTGTATTTTGTATCCTGGATAGCGTTGGGGAGATGCTACATCTCATTATCATAGGGATCTTCATTTACACATTTTTTGCACTGTATTTACTTAGAATGTCCCAGATTAGATGCAATATCTTGTTTTCTGTGAGGTCAGGATTTTATCATTTTTATAATGTATTTATTCAGGGTAGCCTGGTCCAGATGTAAAATATTGTTTTCAGTGTGTTCTGATTTTATGCAATGCAGCATAATAGTGTGTATATGTAGAGCCCACTGAAAATGAGATGCCATTTCTTCTGTGAACTATCCAAGCTAAATAAATAGCAATCAGCAGGCATATTCTATGAAAAACATTGTAAAAATGTATAAAAGGAAGACCACATTAAAACTGCCTCTCAGCAGATCTGCATTGTGCAAATTTATTAGAAATAATGGGTAAAGCACCCCAAAAACTCTCCACAGCCATTTCAGCCCTGACCAGAATTTGTTCAATGGAGCAGCTACTTCTCCTTTATGGGTCATCACTGCTGCCCCATCCATTGTAAGCCCCACCAATTTGTTTTTCCAGTCAACTGACCCTATCTGTGAAAGCACGGCCTGATTGATAGCTACTGTAACTGATGCTGCATCTGCTTTATGTGGATTTTCCTGGGACACAAAAACAAACTCCAGGCACCTTACTGTTCTTATGTAAATTATTTTCTGTTCTTTTACAGTGGAATCTGTTGCTCCATCTATCATTACTGAAATGAATTCTGCATTCTTTAACACATCCACAAGCTTCAGACGTTCAACTTCAGCTATATCATAAACACTCTGCAAGATTTGTCATTCTGATAGGTTTCCCCTATATCTACCACTTTACATTTGTCAAGTTCACACATCCAAGGGAAGTCTACATATGGCCTGGCATGTTTGGCCAAGGCATGCGCATTTCTAATTAAAAGCTGCACAGAGCACACCACACTGGAATTGAACATTTCAGTTGCTTTTTCAGCAACAGATGCCTGTTGGGATTCAGCTATAAAACTGGCATCAGCAGGGACATGCTTCTTAGACTTAGTATGCTTTTGCAAAGACTGTCCACTGAAATTATTACAGTCCCCTTCATAATATGCGGATGTAGCATTGGCAGTTTCTGGGAAGCTTCTACAAGATTTACAGTATTATGTGTTTTTTGGGGTCAAGCTCAACCCAACTGTACTTTGCAACCCAGTGTTCTTGAAAAGTACGCAGTCTTCTATTTTTATCATAAGTAGCATCTCTCTCTTTTTTCCTGGGAGCCTCCTTCTCAGCTGCTATGATTTTAGGGTTCTTTACTCCATTTCCAAACTGCCATATGGTGGGCTTCAGTCTGATTTCTTTTGTCAGGTTTACCACAACCAGGCCATGTACAGCCGGGTAAGGCAGAAGAGGACGCAACAAATTTCAGAGTGAGCTGGAGTTATTGGCACTCAATTTCCACCCCCACCCCACAATAGACTAAGTCTTATTTTTCTCCCCAGATTTTCGAACTCTGAGGTAGACTTCTGTTCAAGGTGAGTTTTGCACTCTGCTATGAAATTACAGTTTCTAATGAGAAACTGTCCTTGCAGCTAGAATCGAAGCAGGAGTCAGAAAAGAGGTGCCCAACTGTGAAAACTGAGCACTGTTCGACAAGTACACAAATTGGCTGAGTGATTTTATTTATTTGGGGGGAAGGAGTTCCTTTGACAGAAACAAAGGTTAATATTGGATTTTGTTGTGTAGGCCATTGCGGTATCCTATGACAAGGGCTGTACTCAGGACGGGGAATGGTATCTCGGCGACAACCCCTGGGTCAGACTGTGATCTAGGCACAGCCCTGCCGGGCCCACAGCACATGGGCAAGTTGCCCGAGGAGCGGCCGTCATGAGCGCGATACTCCGCAGGGCAGGAGGTAAGTGGGCGACCAGTCCATGCGGGTGCAGGGTACGTATGGGCAACTGGTCCATTTGGGCAACTCCCTCCCATTCCCTTTGGGTGACTGCGACTACCGTGAACAGGATAAGGGCAAATGGGGGGAAATGGCCAGTGCCACAATGGACGAGGACAACGAACATGCGCATGGAAGCACCAGGTGGCCCAGTAGAGGACCATGCTGCACCCCATTGGCAGCACCCTGTGGCACCCCCCATGCCGCACCATGCCAACTGAAGTGCCCCACATGGTCACAGAGGGAACCACACACACACCCTTCATGACCAGGTGCACAGATATGGGGCAGGTGGCTGCAGGATGAGGTCAACAGGCAGAAAGGCAAAAGCAGCCACCAAGCCACCACAGTGCCGCATGTGTAGTGCACTTGCCTCCAATGCAGGAGGCAGGCTGTGGGCCACCGGGCCGTGAGCTCAAATCTTGCAGCAGCCCACAGCACAGCAATTGCCAACAACAATAGGTGGGGACCACCAACAGAATGACTGAGCAGTGCTGTTCTACATACCTGCACCCAATGGTCCGGCCCTGTAAGGGCATCCGACACATCGCCGACCAACGCTCCCACAGCTGTCAGGGTACACCTGTGCCACCAGATCCAGAGCCAAATAGTGTGCCCAATGGCCACGCCCTGCACCTTTTATGCATCAGGGACATGGGGCATGCCCACTTATGCACAGCAGTACATGCACAGGTGTGCACCCACTGGGACCGCCCCTGCCCATATAATGAGGCAATGCAGAAATGGAGGCCACCCAACTGGGGAATGGCTGCAGAATGTCTGACTGCAGTTATGTGACAAGCCAGAAAGGGAAGATCCTCCTGTCCCACCATGGATACCTCTACTGGAGGGACAAGGAGGTGACAAAAAAGATGTATTGAAGATGTCTCCAAGATCATCGGCACAGCTGCCCCATCAGGGTGCACACCATGGTGGACATAGTTGTATACACTGGCCAGCCCCATAACCATGCACCCAATGCTGGGGAGGCAGGGGTCTGGCAGGTGCTCAGCAATGTACGGAAGCATGTACACAGCAGCATGGAGGGCACCGCACAGGTGTTGGTGCAGTGCACCACAGGGGTGCCAGATGGCATAGCGGGGTGGCTGCCCACTCTGCCACTCCTGAAGTGCACCATGCAGCATTTCCAGCAGGTGCACAGTGGGGGACCTGTGACACCCACATCGCTGCTGGAACTGGCAGTGCCACCGGAGTATGACATCACTCTGGGGGGGTGCAACATTTCTGCAACATAACAGCAGCCCTGGGGAGGACTGTGTGCTCATGTTTTCCACCCAGAGAGTCCTGCAGTACCTAGACAGCTGCAGTAATTGGTTCCTGGATGGCACCTTCCACTGTGCACCACCACTGTTCATGCAGGAGTGCACAGTTCACGGTCTGTGGACGGGCGTTGTGCTGCTGGTGGTCTTTGTTCTGATGCCATCCTGGATGGAGCGTACGTATGTGGCCATGTTTGGGGAGCTGCAGTGGCTGGTAGGCAATATCTGCCCAGTGACAGCACTACTGGACTTTGAGCGTGTTGCCTGGTGGGCATTCATGGCTGCCTTCAAGGGTATCGCTGTGCGTGAATGTTTCTTCCACTACTGCCAGGTGGTGTGGCACAGAGTACAGCAGCTACTCGATTTGCGCACCCGGTATGCCAGTTACTTGGAGTTCACCCTGAATGTCTGCATGCTCCTTGCACTGGCATACGTGCCCATGGATGCTGTGCAGGGTTCCTACGGTGACCTTCTGGCACACCACTACTAATAGGTGAATTTGAAACTGCTCAGATCCCTGCTGGACTACATGGAGCAGACGTCAGTTGGCAGGGTGGTGGGCAGGACTGCCTGCAGGTGTCCCTTGTTTCCAGTCTCACAGTGGAACATGTACCATCCCACCCTGGCTGGCCTCGCCCACACCAACAATGTGGTCTAGGGCTAGGACCGGGGCTTCTGCAACAGGCAGGGTGCCAGCAGCCCGAGCTTATGGTGTTTCCTTGAGTGCCTGATGGAGGAGGAATGGGTCACTGGCATCCGCATTGAGCAGCTGCTGTCCAGCATAGGTGTGGCTGCACAGAAGCATCAGTACTGGGACCTTACCTGCCACACTGAGGTGATTGTGGTGGACTACAGCAAACAGAGCACAACTGACTACCTGCGGGGCCTGGCCTACAACTTCCAGATGCAGGGGTAGCCAGGTGTGCCCTGTGGCAGCATACCATCACCGTCCCACAGTGTGCCATCGGTATGGCTGACCACATGGCATCAAGCTCCAGTGGCACTCTGTGGTACCCCTCCCACCAGCACAGCTGTCTGCCACTGTGCTGTGTGCCATCATGTGCTGTCCACCTCTGCACAGTGGCAGTGCCGCCACCCACTGTGTCTGCTGTGGCCTGTGCCCCCCAGTGCAGTGCACCCCCTCCCACCTCCACCGTGGTTCCCACTGTCAGAGACCTCCCACACTGACGTTCCCTCCCTGTCCATGCCTCGCCATCCCCCCTCCCATCTCCATCCCCTTGTGGTGGTGGTAGTGTTTTTTTTTCCCCCCACAGTCGCCATTGTGATGGTCACGCATGTCCACATGCACCGTCTCTGGGCCCCCCTGTATGCTGTTGCCCTCCTCAGTGTGGTGGCTCACCCTTTCGCAGCTGTTCACCTTCCCCGTAGCTCCTCCCGGTGCGCTGTCCTTGTTGGGCCCTTTCTATGTCGGTGAGTTTGGTGCAGTCGCCTCTTCTCATATAGAACCGACAACTGCAATCATCTCAAAATTCTGCACTTTGGTTAAAAGCAGAATCTAACTTTTTTCTTTTTCCTTTTTTTTTCCCCACAGGTTGAACTGCCCAGAAAAAAATGTTAGGGAGTCAGTGAAAGCAGTAGAAATAATGGTGCTTATAATTTGACAAATGCACAAATTATCTTTTTTTCTTTAAAGTTTAATAAAATAATTAAAGAAAAAGTCTATTTTTCTTAGGCACTGTTTTTAAATTAGGCACACTGTTCTCACCAGCAAAGATAGCCTTCAATTGCAAAGCAAGGGAAAAGTGCTGTAAAAGATTTTCCCTTTCAATTCATGGCACACACTTCACTTGTGACCAATATGTACCCAAAGGCAAAAGATCTGTTCCCCTACCTTATGTCCTTTTGTTTTTTTATGGGCAGTGCCATCCACAGTCTGCTTGCCAGGAAATTTAATTATTGCAAAAGGCAATCTGCCTAAACATGGCACAAAATCCAATATTTCATTATTTTCTGAGCAATGCCCTTGCTCTCAACACCATTCTAATCTTTTTCAATCAAGCTCACCAACGTATTGTCTGTCACGCAGACAAACCACAAAAAATTACCTCTCTCCCTAAAATATTTCTCCCTGCATGGTTCCCATTTCAGACCTCCCCCCTTCCCCGATTACCAGTACCCAGCTTAGGGGCCGCAGTGATAACCGGAGTTGCAGCCCAAAATTTTCTGACCAAAAGAGTCCTGACAGGAGATGTTAACAGCATGTTTACCACCTGGAAAGAGACAGAACTGCACACTCTGCAATGGATTTGTATGAAATTTTGCATGCACCATTGCCTACGGTAGATCTCTAGATGTAGAAAGTTACATTCCAGTTCGATGTGTGGTTTCCAAGTTCCGAAGAGATGGAAAATTGACTATTCACTCACTGTCTTTGCTGTGTTTTATTTGAATTTGCCTACAGCCCAGACAGTTTGGAACTGTGCTCTGAAATTTTCAGGGCACAAAGGGACTAGCCCACAGACATGTCTTTTGCTAGTTTGGTGAAAAAATATCAATAATTTCCAAATTTATTTACATTTCTAATTTTGAACACGTGGCTACTGAGCATGCTCAGTAAGGACTTCAAGATAAATGCATGAAACGAAATGAGAATTCTGGTTCATAAGGGAATAATCCTTTTTCGTTTGCAGTCATCTTGTTTTATTTTTTCAGCAACAAAAAAAAAATTGTAAAAGCCACTAAAATGACACTCTGGGGAGCAACCAACATATAGAGTTTGCTTATTGGGATCCCCTTAGCTGGATTCTGCAACTAGATGTTCAAGAAATGCCTTTAAAATATATTTTTTTAAGATTAAAATTATTTTTTTGCGACACGTGATACGAAAAAGATTATTTTTTTGTATCACAAGTCACGAAAAAATATATTTTTACATATGGGAAATCAATGCATTTCAATGGGGTTTTCAATTTTGGAGCATAACTTTGTTATTTCTGCATATTTTTTCACCAAATTTTCAACATGGCCTTTTGGGTACCCCACCTCTTTAACAATGTCAATGGAGTTTCACAAATCCAACCCATAAGGTGATTTTGCAGTCTCTTGGTGAAATCACCTTTCAGGCAGGATTTCAAAATGTTCACTGCCTTTGTTGAAGAGATGGGGTCATAAGAAGGCTATGTTCCAAATCTGGTGTAAGAATATGTAAAAATCGTAAAGTTATGTTCATGAGTTTAAATTTAACTACGCTCACTTGTAACTTTGGGAATTTTAAATATTTTCACCCCAAATTTTCAACACAGCCATTTTTTTATATCACCTCATGAACGTGACAACTATCATTTTTCAAATACTGGCCAAAATGTGTTTTCTCACCTGCGGTGCAGAATTACATTTCAGCAGAGATTTGAATATTCACAGCACAACATTCATGAGGTGGGGTAATAAGCAGGCTATGCTGACAGTTTGGTTGCTGTTTTGGCTGAAATTATTCCATGCCAACATACATGCACACATCTATGGAGGTATGAGAGCACAGGGCTCTCCCACAGGCAAATGAGGATATTAATATACTAACTCAAAAAGTAAGAAAATTATTTGCAAAAAAAACTCAGTTAATGCACCAGTTAGGCTTAAAGTGTCAAAAGTAAGGAAATGTGGTATTAGGGTTCCTAACCCTAACACCCCACCCAGCAGGCAGCAAAGCAGGTGTGGGGTTCTCCAGCCTAACACTCACCACCTTCCATCAGTAAAGAAGCTGAGATGTGTACAGTGTATGATAATGAAGTGAACATTAGGCTGGAGAACCCCAAGGTACACTCCATGCCTGGTTTGCTGCCTGTTGTGGTGATGTTAGGGGTTAAACCTAACACCACATTTCCTACTTTGTCACTTTAACCCAACTGATGCATTAACAAGCTTAACAAAGAATATATATATATATATATATATATATATATATATATATATAAATGTGGCTATCATGTTTGAAATATTATATACTTGTTCTTCATCGCACTTCTCAACTTTTGTAACTTCACTGGTGCATCCTATGGGTCACAATCTACCACTGAACATTCCCTTTTCCAGTAGTAATCTACTAACTTGCATTGTTATTGTGAACTTGTTATCACTATGAAATGAGTCTTCTTAAACACACTGTTCTACTAAGAACCCTACAGTGAAAAGCTGGCAGCCCAGCAAACATTCTACAAGGCCATTTTGCACGCAGGTCTACTCTGTGACTGTTAACTAACAAATGTTGTTTTACATCATCTACCACAAAGGTGAGTGACAATTGTAAAGTCAATTGGTGTTAAACGTAACAACTTTTTAACTAGGGCAAGTTTTCATTTTATCTGACTCCTTATTTCTTTATTGATCATGCAGATAGGTATTGGCAACATTGACATTTTGCATCATGAATATGCATTGTAATGCAGAGGGTTGACACAGGGACACATATGAACATACGAATGTGTCAGCAGAAACAGACCACCTGGTCTATCTAAGTCTGCTTGAGTGTGCAGCTAGCACCACTAGTTTGTAGCTGCCCCACCCTCTCCCCTTTGTCATCCCACTGCTGCCCCCCTCTCTCACTCTCCCCTGTTCCAGTGGTGGTGGATGGGTTGGTGGTGTCCAGCATTTTTTTTATTTATTGAACTTTTTGTCCCCTGCCACCAGCTGCCTGGAACCTCAGCCCAGTCATGGACCTCAGCGTCCACCTCCAAACTGGTTGCAACTCTCCGATACCCACTGGCTTACCCCCCAGGGTGGGATTGCTGCTTGACTCCCTAACGGTGCCGCAAGTGATGGGATAGATCAGAGGGCCAGCCTGGAGCCTAACTGAAGCCAAGACGGGCTTCATCTAGGGCAGCCAGCAGCCGAAGTGTTTTCCTTGTTTTTTTCTGGGGGCAGGGATGTGCAGTGACATCCAGTGTCTGCCCCACCCCCGGAACATTCCGACGCCAATTGCTGTGGTACCCCCGGCCTCTGCCAGGGGTCCTTCAAGCACAAGTCATACTCCCCACCCTCCTTCTGAAGAAGGAGAGCAGTCCTCGGGATGCCCCATCCTTTTCCCCCTGGCTGACCCTCTGACTACTTGGGTCCATTCCTGAACCCAGGTCACCCGCGTCACAAGCAGAAGTCCAACCTACTGTGCTGATGGGCAGGCTGGTGTCCAGAATTTACCAACTGCTATGCTGGCCCAAGAGTGCTGGTAGGATGAGAACTTTGGCTGGCTGGTTGTTGGTGTCCAGCATTTTCTGGCTGCTACGCTAGCCCAAGAGTCTGGGTTGAGGCTGGCTTGTAGCTAGCTGGCAGCTGTCTGGCTGGTGGCTGGTTGTTGGTGTCCAGCCTGACTCAAGAGTCCTGGCTGAGCCTGGCTGGTGGCTGACTGGTGGATGGTGGCTGGCTGGTTGTTGGTGTCTAGCATTTAGCGGCTGCTACACTGACCCAAGAGTCTGGGTTGAGGTTGGCTGGTGACTGGCTGACTAGTGGCTGGCTTGTGGCTGGCTGTTGGTGTCTGGCATTTACCAGCTGTTACACTGGCCCAAGAGTCCTGGCTGAGTCTGGCTGGTGGCTGACTGGTGGATGGTGGCTGGCTGGTTGTTGGTGTCTAGCATTTACCTGCTGCTACAGTGACCCAAGAGTCTGGGTTGAGGCTGGCTGGTGGCTGATGGCTGACTGTTGGTGTTTGGCATTTACCAGCTGTTACACTGGCCCAAGGGTCCAGGTTGAGGCTGGCTGGTGACTGGATTGTGGTTGGCTGGCTGGTGGCTGATTGTTAGTGTTCAGCATTTACCAACTGCTATGCTGGCCCAAGAGTCTTGTTTAAGGCTGGCTGGTAGCTGGCTGGTGGCTGGTTGGTGGCTGGTGACTGCTGGCTGGTTGTTGGTGTCCAGCATTTACCAGATGCTATACTGATCCAAGAGTTTGAGTTGAGGCTGGCTGATGACTGGCTAGTGCTTGACTGATGGTTGGTTGGCTGGTGGCTGGCTGACTGCTGGATGGATGTGGCTGGTTGTTGGTGTCTGGCATTTACTGGCTGCTACACTGGCCCAAGAGTCCAGATTGTGGCTGGCTGGTGGCTAATAGCTGGCTGACTGGTGGTTGGCTGGTAGCTGATTGTTGGTGTTCAGCATTTCCAAGCTATTATGCTGGTCCAAGAGTCTGAGTTGAAGGTGGCTGGTGACTGGCTGGTAGCTGGTACCAGGCTGATGGCTGGTGGCTGGCTGGTGGCTGGCTACTGTTATCCGACATGTACCAGCTGCTACACTAGTCCATGAGTCCAAGTTTAGGCTGGCTAGTGGCTGGTGGATTGTGTTCAGCATTTACCAGCTGCTGTGCTGGCCCAAGAGTCTGTGTTAGATGAGGACTTTGGATGGCTAGTGGTTGGTGGGTGGCTGGCTGGTGTCTGGTCAGTGACTGGTTTTCATTTTTTTTAAACTGACATTTACCAGTGCTATGCTGATCCAAGACTTTGGGTTGATGCTGGTTGGTGGTTAGTTGTTATTGTCTGACATTTACTGGCTGCTATGCTGGCCCAAGAGGCCGGGTTGAGGCTGGCTGGTGGCTGGCTGGTGGCTGGTGACTGGCTAGTGGCTGGCTGGTAACTGGTGGTTAGCGTTCAGCATTTACTGGCTGCTACACTGGCCCAAGAGTCTGGGTAAGATGAGGACTTTGGATGTATGGTGGCTGGCTGGTGGTTAGTTTTCATTTTTGTTTGAAACTGGCATTTACTTGAGCTATGCCGGTCCAAAAGTCTGGGTTGAGGCTGGCTAGTGGCTGCTGGATGGTGGCCTGGAAGTTGTCATTAATGGTGCAGAGTCTGAATGCTGATGTCTGTTTGGAAAGGGGTCCTCTGGCGGCAACACAGACTGAGCTGCTGGTGCTGGTGACTTGTCTTCATGCTGACTGAGTGGGAGGCTGCTACAGGTGGTGGTGGGAGGGGATCTCTCAACTCTGAAGCCAATGGTGAGCAGGATACCACAGGGCTCTGTGCTGGGACCAGTATTATTTGGGCTCTTCATATCAGACATTGTGCGCGAGGTGGTGAGCAAGGTAAGTCTGTTTGCAGATGACACCAAAATGGGAGCAGTGGTGGATGGGGGGGATGGAAGCAGCTGCAGGGGGACCTAAGCAAGCTAGAAGAGTGGTCAGAGAGGTGGCAGCTGGGGTTTAATGCAAAGAAGTGTAGGGTTATTTATTTCAGGGCGAAGAACCCAAGTAGAGAATACTGGTTGGGGGGGGGGTTAATCTGGAGATCACTGAGGAGGAGAAGGACCTAGGGGTAATGGTAACAGGGACCATGAACAACACTACCCAGTGCAGGAGAGTGGCTGCAAAAGTGAACAAAATGCTGGGGTGCATAGCGAGAGGGGTTTCGTCCTGGTGAAGAGAGGTGATCTTGCCCCTCTACAGGTCACTGGTAAGGCCACACTTAGTGTACTGTGTGAAGTTTTGAAGGCCATACCTGAAACATAGAAACATAACATAGAAGTTGACGGAAGATAAGGACCGCAAGGCCTATCAAGTCTGCCCATTTCTTTTTCTACCTTACAAATGTGCTATCGGCCTTTGCTCTGTCAATGGCCTATCTATTCATACTCATCTGTATTGCTCCCTTGTGCCTATCCCATGCCTGTTTGAAGCCCTATACTGTACTCATATCCATCACTTCCTGAGGTAGGCCATTCTATGCATCCACCACCCTTTCTGTGAAAAAGAACTTCCTCACATTACCCCTCAATCGTCCTCCCTCTAATCTCATGCTGTGTCCTCTTGTCCTGCTATTTTTCTTATATTTAAACATGTTAGACTCTTTCACCTTGTTAATGCCCTTAAGGTGTTTGAATGTTTTGATCATATCACCTCTCTCCCTCCTTTGCTCTAGGCTATACATATTGAGCTTCTTTAATCTGTCCTCATATGTTTTCTGATGCAGTCCCTGCACCATTTTGGTTGCCCTTCTCGGGACTGCCTCAATTTGGTTAATGTCCTCGTGAAGGTGTGGCCTCCAGTACTGCACACAGTACTCCAGATGGGTTACCTAGTGCAAAGGGTGATGGATCCTACTAGGGAGGGGAACATGCTGGACTTGGTGCTAGCAAATGGAGACCAAGTCCAGGATGTGGTAGTACAGGACCCTCTGGCAGGAAGCAACCACTGCTCAGTGTGGTTCCTCCTCAACACAGGGAGTCTACTAAGACCAGGACAAGAGTGTCGGATTTCAGGAAGGCAGATTTTGCCAGAATGGGCAGCATCCTAGAGGGGTATTTAGCTGAAATTAACCCAGGGATGGGTGCTGAACAGAAGTGGGCAATCATTAGGAAGGGGCTAAATGAGGCCACACATACATGTGCCAAATCTCAGAGTAAGCAGTCCAGATCAAAAAAGCTATCTGGCTCAGCAAAGAGGTGGAGGGGAAGGTGAGAGAAAAAAGATCGGTCTTCATTAAGTTCAAAAAATGTGGGCGTGAAGAGGACAGAGAAGTGTTCTCAAAGCCATCTAGGGAGGTGACCAGGTCAGTTAGGGTAGCCAAGGCAGCGAAAGAGCTGAAGTTGGCTCAAGGGATCAGAGTAGGGGAAAGGGATTCGTTAAATACATAAGGGAAAAGAGGAGTTGTAGGGATAACATCATTAGAATCAAGAAAAAGGGAGGATGGGTGGAACAAGGGGAAGATCAGGCAGAGGCACTCAATGAGTATTTCTGCTGGATGTCCCCAAAAGAAAGGGATGGCCCAATACCGCAGGGGAAATGAGGCAAGGGTGGAGGGGGGCAGAAATAACAGACAAGGTTATCCAAGAGGATAGAGTTCTGAAGGGCCTCAAAGGCTTGCAGGTGGACAAGGCACCAGGACCGGATGGTGTACACCCAAGGGTCCAGAAGGAACTGGCAGAGTTGTTGGCAGGCCCTCTGATGGACCTGTTCAACACCTCCTTGGAGACAGGGGATGTACCCAGGGACTGGAGGATGGCTTATGTGATGCCCCTTCACAAGAGTGGACCCAAGGACCAACCAGGTAACTACAGACCAGTGAGCTTGACTTCCATAGTGGAGAAGTTGATGGAAACCATTCTAAAGGAGAGGTTGATAACCTTTCTTGATAGCAGTGTCCTGCAGGATGAGAGACAGATTGGGTTTGTCATGGGAAGATCTTGCCAAACTAACCCGATCGACTTCTTCGACTGGGTCACTAGGGAGGTTGACGAAGGCCATGCTGTGGATGTCCTGTATCTGGACTTCAGCAAGACTTTCGACTGTTTGCCACACAGGAGGTTAATGAGCAACCTGAGGGACATGGGAGTGGGGGAAAAACTGGTGGGGTGGGTTGAGAGCTGGCTGCAGGGGAGACAACAGAGGGTAGTTGTAAGAGGGGAGACATCCAAACCATGGCCAGTAACGTGTGAGGTACTGCAGGGTTTAGTGCTGGGCCCCGGTTTGTTCACTGTCTTCATTGGAGACATTGCGGAGGGGGCCAAGAGTAAGATCTGCCTGTTCGTAGGCGACACTAAGATTTGTGTAAAGGTGGACAATGAGGAAGAGAGGCAGGCACTCAGAGAGGATCTAGCTAAACTCGAACACTGGTCCAGGGAGTGGCAGTTGGGGTTTAACACTAAAAAGTGCAAGGTCATGCACCTTGGAACCAGAAAATCCAAGAACAACTACTGGCTGGGGGAGGTAATGGCTTCAGAGAGGAAAGGGACTGGGGTAATAGAGGCCACAGGGCTGGCGAAGGTATCTACACGGTGTAGGAGAGCTGCAGCAAGGGCAAATAGGATGCTGGGGTGTATTGCCAGAGGGATCACCTTTCAAAAGGGGGAGGTCATTCTGCCACTGTATAGATCACTGGTGAGGCCACACTTGGAATACTGTGTACAGTACTGGTGCCCATACCTCAAAAAGGATGTGAGATTACTGGAGGGGGTGCAGTGTAGGGCTACAAAAATAATCATGGGACTAGGGAAGTTGCCATATGAGGAAAGGTTGAAAGAGCTCAACAGGTACTCGCTGGAAGACAGAAGGGTAAGAGGGGACATGATAGAGACCTTCAAGTACTTGAAAGGCATAAACAAAGTCAGGGAGGAAGGAGTGTTCCATTTAAAGAGGGAAGGGTCACTAGGGGGCACAGTCTGAAGTTGGAAAGGGGAAGATTTAGGAGGGAGATGAGGAGGCACTGCTTCACAGAGAGAGTGGTGATAGGTTGAAACGCAGTGCCGGAGGAGTTAATCGCTCAAAGGACAGTGGATAGCTTTAAGTAGGGTTGGAATAGAGTCAAGGGCAGGGTTAGTAAAGACAAAAACACAAAGGGGGGAAGGACCAGAAAACAGGAGGAGGAAGAGAGGGGTTTGAGTGGGGGTGGGGCAGCTGTAGTGAAATGAAACGAAGAGCTGCACAATTAGGCAGACTTGATAGACTTGTGGGCCATTTTCTGCCAGCAATTGTGTATGTTTGTATGTAAAAAAAAGAAAGCCAGCTCCACCTGCCAGCTAGCTACCAGCCAACCCCAAAAAGCTTCCCACTATCAACTCAGTCTCTTGTATCAGCATAAGGCCAATTGCCAACTGTTAGCAAAAATAAGGACTTCCTTCCAGTAACTTAGTCTCTTTTGCCAGTGTAAGACCTGTTGCCAACTACCAGTCAAAAAAGGACATCCTTACAACAACTTGGTCCCTTGTGCCAGCATAAAACCAATTGCCAACTGTCAGCCAAAGAAGGATTTCTCTCCAACAATTCAGTCTGCCAGCCAGCACCAAAGCCCATCTGAACAGCACCAAAGCATCCTACTCCACCGCTGCAAACCCAGTCTCTTGTGACAGAGTAGATACTGGCAGAGCCAGCCATCACCAAAGCCTCCTCCAGCACTGTAGGGTGTACTTCTCTGACACCTTTCACCATTGAATACTATTAGAGAGTTCCATCTTTTAGGTATGACAGTTCCACCTCCTACAAATATAGAGATTATAGGTCTACCTCCTAAACATTTCCAATTTGACCACTGCTCTGCAGGCCTTCTTTGTCTGTTGTGATGATGAGTGTGACAGTAATGACCACTCCAGCACATATTATTACTAATGTCTGTTTCCCTCTACAGGTCCCCAGGCTTTTGATGCACTCAGACCAAAACTGTCCTTTCCTGTCCCCTTGTGTCTCCCTGTTCTGCAGGTATAACCATTGAAAGTGGCAATACCAGCCAATCTCCTCCAGCCAGAAAACCTCGACCTCCACGAAAAGGGTACTCCTGAGGCCTTCTATGTCCACTACCATGGTGAGTGTCTCAAGCAGTGAACCGACACACAAATGGTACTAATCTCCATGTTCTTCTATAGGTATGCCATGGCAGTCTTCATGGCTGTTGGTGCACCCAGACTAAAACTGTTTTTCCTGTTCCCTTGTGTGTTCATATCATGCAGGCATAACCATGGACACTGGTGACACCACTACTAACAAGCATCTTCCAGCATCAGTAATTATTCCTTCAGCATCAGCACCTCCTCCTTCTGCATCAACACCTCCTCGTACACAAAAAGTGGTCTGTAGTACAAGCATAAATCCCAGCCCAGCCATCCTGCCTCCTCCAGCACTGTAGGGTGTACCTGGAATGAGGTCTTCTTCATGGACTATGATGGTGAGTGTCTCAGACAGTGAGCCAGCACACATAAAGTACTAATCCCCATTTTCCTCCACTGGTATTTCATAGCAGTACTCCAGACTGTTGATACCTCTTGACTAAAATTGTCTTTTCCTGTCCCCTTATATCTCCCTGTTCTGCAAGTATCACCAATGACAGTGTCGACACAGCCTAGCCTCCTCCAGACACAATGCCTCCTCCAGCACCAGGGTATACCTAAGGCTTTCTTTGTCTGGTGCCATGGTAAGTATCTCTGTCAGCCAGCACACTTAGCTACTAATCCCCATTTCCCTCCATAGGCATGTCATGGCAGTGCTCCCAGGCTGTTAGTGTCCTCTGACTAAAATTGTATTTTACTGTCCTCTTATGTCTCCCTCTCCTGCAGCTATGGCCATTGCAACAAGGGCACCAGCACCAAGCCTTCTCCAGCATCAAAGCCTTCTCCTCCTGCACCAAAATGTCACCCTTCAACACTAAAACATGGGGCTGGATTTTCAAAACTATTAGACTGCTGCAAGAATTGGTGCGCTGATGATATGATGCATGGGGCTTATGGTGATCTAATGGGATTTTCCATCCCATGCAGCAATTGCCGTAAGTTAGACCAACTTTTTCTGGTCTAACTTGGGGCACTCCCAAGGGCCTGTGTCATGGAGCTTGCACCAGATATGTGGTGCAGGCTGCAGTAACTTGTGAAAAATAACTGCGCCAAGGATTTCAAAATCAGGTGCAGTTGCAGCAATGGGGCTGGCACACTGCCAAAACCAAAGTGTCATGGTGCAAGGCTGGACACAAGTCCCGTGCCATGCTTCGAAAATCTGGCCCATTGTCTCTTGTGTCAGCGTAGTTCCTGGCACAGTCTACCAGCCTCTTCCAACACTGTAGGGTGTACATGGAATGCGGTCTTCATCAGCTGCAATGGTGAGTGTCTCAGACAGTGAGCCGGCACATATAGGATACTATATAGGATACATATAGGATACTTTTTTCTCTCCACAGGTATTTAATGGCAGTGCTCCCAGGCTGTTGATGCACCCAGATTGAAACTGTCTTATCCTGCCTCCTTATGTTTCTCTGCTCTGGAGGCATAACCATTATCAGTGGCAACACACCTCATCCTCCTCCAGCCACAATACCTCTTCCACCACCAGGTATATCAGAGGCCTTCTTTGCCAGCTGCCATGGTGAGTATCTTAGATAGTCAGGAAACACACTTAGCTTCTAACCCCCTTTATCTCTACAGATATGTCATCATAGCAGTACTCCCAGGCTGTTAGTGTCCCCTGACTAAAACTGTATTTTCCTGTCCCCCTGTGTCTCCTTCTCCTGCAGGTATGGCCATTGCAAGTGGGGTACCAGCACCAAACTTTCTCCAACACCAAGCCTCCTCCAGCATCAAAGCCTCCACCTCCAACAGCCAGACTTCATCCCCTGACATTAAAACCTTGGTCTCTAATCGTATGCCAGCATAGATCCCAGCCCAGTGAGTCAGCCTCCTCCAGCATTGTAGGGTGTATCTGGAATGGGGTCTTCCTTGCTGACTGTGATGGAGACAGTCTCAGACAGTGAGCCTGCGAATATAAGAGACTAATCCCTGTTCCCCTCCATAGGTATTTCACAGCAGTACTCCCAGGTTATTGATGCTGTAATGGAAATCCCCCTTGTAATAGGGTCTGACCCCCCCCCCATTTAATGTTTCTATACTCCTGGATAGCGTTCAGAATCCTGGAGTAGTATTGGATTTATAGGCTGAGATTTCGTTTGGTCACTGGGACTATAAATATCCTTCAAAATCTGTTGCAACAGTATCTCATTTTCTCTCTGTCTCTACTTTCCCTGTTACCTCCTTTATATTTAAAGCTGTATAAACAAGTTAAAGTTCTGTTAGGGAGGAGTTAGCCCTGTCATGTGACCCTCCTGCTGTATAAAAGAGAGGATTACAAGTGACTAGATCAGAGTGTGGCTGGAAGGAGTTCCTGCCAGATGCCTAGCTGCCTTCTAGGTATGGTTCCTGTGGAGATGAAAACTGCTGAAATATTATAGTTTATGTATTTTTATTTATTTTCCATACTAAGTTCATTTATGTTTGCCTGCTTAAAGGAATAAATTTATTTTGGTTTCTTCACATCCTGACTGCATTCTGGACTCCTTTTTGATCCCACGTGTACGCCCCTCACTAGGGATTTCCAGCTCACTGCCGCCAAGTGGTTTTTACCAATAGGAACCAGGAAACCTGTTTTTTACCTCCTCCTTGCTCAAGGTCAGGAAGGTCAACACAATAACTGTAGTTAGAGTGCCCATTCAGAGACGGACTGCAAACAGAGTTCAGCAGAAATAGAATTACCATTTTAAATAAAACAAGCAGTCTCTGATTCTATAAAAATAGAAGCTTTACTAAAATACTACAAGTATTTACAACAGGGTGTATTTACAGGACAACAAAAGCGTTGCACATTTACTAAGAAACAGAAAAATAAAGCAAGTTAACAAATAGTTGGTATACAGCAAACTTCTAAGCTATTCTTATCTAAAATCCTTTACCTGCCCTAGCTATAGAACCACTGTCTCTCATTGTGCTATCTTAACCGTCAGCTAGTCTTTGTACAGCAGGGCTCTGGTCTTGATGTTCCAGGCCAACAGAGAGAAATTTATCTCATTTCTGCGTTATATTCTTTCTCTGATTGTGGGAGGTGATTTCTCTCTTTTGAGTGAAGGTACCCCTGCCCAGCCCCAGACTGGTGGGTGTATGGAGGGATGACCTTATCCACACAAATGTGCTCTGTCCACTTTTATGATTCTACCTTGAAGATAGTCCAAGGTGTGTAGCCCCACACTTCTTGCCTTTTAAGCTGGTTAAGGCATTCATCCTGGCACTCTCCCATCTGCCTTACAGAATCTCTGGCTTCAAGGATGTATGAGGTGTTTGAAGTTGCACCTTCACATCTGCCAGGATGTACACCGTGGATTAACTCATGGAAAAATTCCACAGAGCAGTTCTCAGTATATCCCTTAAGACTTGTCTGGACATGTGACCCTGTAAGCCATATTTTTGTGCCCCCTTTGTAAATAGCAGAAGCTATGAAGCTATGGCAGAAGCATACTTACATTACCAAAAATAAATTAATACATTACTCTGGCCACATGTCCATCACAGATGCACCCAGACTAAAATTCTTTTCCCATGCCCTTGTGTCTCCATGTCCTGCTGGTATAACCTCTGCAACTGGCAACACCACCACCACCACGCCTCCTCCAGCATCCTAAAGCATTAATGCGTCTTCCTCTGGCATAAAAGCCTCCTCCTCCAGCACTGCAAGCCCAGTCTCTTGTAGCAGCATAGTTCCCATCACAGCCAGACAGCCTCCTCCAGCACTACAGGTTTACCCTTCTAAAGGGCATCTTCATCCACTGCAATGGTGAGTGTTTCAGATACATGGCCAGATTAAAGAGCAGCTGATGCCTTCAGGAGAACTTTAACAAAACATAACATTTAGACACTGTTTAGCTTTCATTTCACATTAATTTTGTATTTTTCCTACCCATTATTTATTACTGAGGTAATTTGCCTGAAAAGAAAATCTTTGCTCCTGAACAGTTTATCTATTCCTGTTGCTTTCTCCCTATCTGAGCTCATAATGCACTGCTTGTGACATCACAGTTACTCCCATGGCAACAGATTGTGATGTCACAACAGAGGATTATTACTTGAAGTAGGGAGTCATCTAAACAGGCAGATGAACTTGTGATAAAGTTCATATATTCATGCAAGTTTTCTCAGTAATAAATAATGGGGAGGATGAATCTATAGAATATATATATAAAGTGAGAGGAATTTTATCTATATATTATGTTTTTCAAAGTTTTCTTTGTGGTGTCAGCAGCTCAATAAGGCATAGGCAACATGGCTTTGAGCCTAGGTCCCCCTGCCTGCCAGGGGGCCCCAGAAATCCCAAAATACATTTACTACTGAACTTTTTTCTTTATGCCTGAGCTGCATTTTTTGTAAAGGATTCATCTGCTGAGTAATCTGAGCAAGGCAGGGGCTTAAATGTGATGTGCCTTTCACCTTCTTGATTTGATATTAAGTACGGCTGATAGCTTCAGGGGGCCCTGGTCGGGGTGATCTTTAAGGTATAAACGGGACCATTTCCTTTGCTTTATCTCCCACACACCTGGTATCCCATGTGCAGAGAAGTGACTAGAAAAATCCATGCCCCTCCCCTAGTTGGTGTTCCTCATAAGGAGAGTGGCTGGCACAAACCTTCAGTGGGGGCCCCCTGTGGTAGTTTGTTCACTACTTGGCTCATCTTGTGCATTTGAGGGGGCGGGCCCCTATCATCCATATCAGAAGGATTGGAGAGTCAGCAGAACCTGCCTGTTGGAGAGCCTGTTCTAAGTTCGAGGTGCCTCTCATGGCACTAAATCAGAACCGTGCAGCTCACAACAGCCTGTTCCAGAAGAGCAACAGAACAACGCCATTCACTATAACTGCACCTGACCAAAACACTGCTCTGAGCAGATCATACTATATGCTGATGATGCTGTTGTATTCTCCACTCACAACGATCCTGCAACTCTTCAACACAACCTTCAACTTGGTTTCAGTTCTGTAGAGACATGGTTTCTTAATCATAAACTGGTCCTCAATGACAAGAAAACCAAAGCTATGCTCTTCTGCAGCTGTCATAACCCACACAAGCTACATCACTTGGCTATCTCCACCACCCAGGGGAACACTCTAGATCAGGTGGTGTCCTTCAAATACTTAGGGATACAGCTTGACCCTAATCTCTCCTATGGACTTCATGTAGATAATGTAGCTAGAGCTGCTAATACACGGCTTGGTCTCCTCTACAAACACAGACCACACCTCACGCCAGAAGCTTTGAAGGTTGCAGTCCTGAATTCTGTGATCTCTGTAATAGACTATGGTCTCATCATTTATGGCTCGGCCACAACCACAACCCTTAGATGCCTCTCAACTGCCTTAAATAAAGCATGTCAGCTCATCACTGGTGCTCACCGTCTCACCCACACATGTGACCAGTACACTTAGACCGGCTGGCTCCAACTATCAAACCGCATAAAATTTCTCACCTGCTCCATGGTCAAAAAAATCTACCTTGGTCTTGCATCTTCTGGGGTCTCAACTCTGTTACAACACCGAAATAACAAATGGTGCCTTAGGAGATCCACGCTACAGCTACTGAAAGTCCCTCACTGTCACACTTCACAGGGACAACGCTCTTTTGCTTATCGAGCACCACTCTGGTTCAATGGCCTCAGCCCAACCGTCTCCTCTGCCCCAACTATTGGTATGTTTAAAACTAGGCTCTGGGACTATCTCACTTCCAACAGCTCCTGTGACTGCCCAGCTTAACCTTGTTTCTCCATTTCTCTTTCTGCTCTAGTTGTTCCCCCCCTCACTGGATTCTACCGTCACATCTTGGTATACCCAATGCTGCACTTTTCACCCTCTCCCCACCCTTCCTACATTCCTTCTCCCCCCCGGCCTCTTCCCTCTCCCTATGACTCTGGCACTTCTTATCTGTTGTCTATTTTCTCTGACAAATGCCGCTGGCTGCCTTGTTACAATGCTACCCTTGAACTGTATTAATCTGTACTCTGTTTGCAATGTCCACATTGTTGTAATGCCTGTCTTGATGTTCCCCATAATTTGTATTTCTCTGACATGGAATCTTTGTAAAAGAGCCATGGCTCAAAGGTATTTGTAATCCTAGACTTGATAAATAAATAAAAAACATCGACAACAACAACAGCAGCAATGGTTGCAGTCCCCGAAGACATGGACTACTACCATAAAATATTTACACATAGTTCTGTTTTAGTGGGGAGCTCCATCCCACACACCCCCAATGGGGGGGCTCTGCCCCCACAACCCCCATAAATTTAATATCCAACTCCAAGGGGAAAAGGAGAAACTTGGGGGCTGTGGAATATCAGCCTCGGCTGTTAGATAGAAAAAGCAATTTACTTTATGGGGGAAAGAATAAACTGCTATGTCAAGAGACCAAAAACAGAATTCTGGTCTGTGTTGTGCTTTGGTTGTTGCTGCTGCCTTTAACTCTTCCATCACAGAAGCAGTTTAGCCAGCTACAAATTTTCCTTGTACTTTCTACAGTGCACTCTCATTATTGCTCTGAATAGTGACAGGGTAGCATTAGTTGACATACACTATTCTACCCCTGTTGCTATTCAGGCATTACGTGATCCTGACAGCAGGGTTTAGATGGTGCTGTTCAGGAGTCACTATTTTGACCTGGTAGGCCTCTCTTTAGCATAGGGATGCTATGTGACTTGCCCTGGCCCTAGGTCACATATTATGCAGGTAGAGATTGTGGTTCACAAATCCAAGTATTCTGATCCTACATGTTTTCCAGGCTCTTTGCCTGGGGCTCTAGCCACTAGGCTATACTGCCTACTGTATTACTTAATTTTGTCACCTCTTGAATGGAAGTGGATTATCAATTCACCTCTCAGGGAAAATTAGTAGTGGGTTACTGGTTGAGTTTGGATCAGGGTGATGAGTGTCATGAAAATGTCCATCAAAGTTATGAATAAAACAAAAAAAGGGGCTGAATTTTCTAAGTCTCTCAAACAATACTATATAGTAATTCACAAAAATATAGCTAAGCCTGATTTTAACACCACCCACAAAAGCACATTTTAATAACACAAAACAGTGAATAGGCTACAGTGCTATAGACAGGCTTGCAATGCCATTAGGGGCTGCAGTGGCCTTTAGATCATATTTGTTTACTTTGCAGCCAATTGTACATGTTATAGGGCTATATATATACATACTACACCACTCCCATTATGCACAATTGACTGCAAAGTCAACAAATTGTATCTGAGAGCCACAGCTAACCATGACCATTATAAGCCTAGCTATAGCACTGCAGCCACTTCCGTATGTGGTTTTGTAGATAGGGCTGTATCATGAAGTAAGACTGTGCTTGCAGTAAGTAACACAAGAAAGGTAGCAATCATGTATGCTGAGAATAGCCTTGCACGTGCAGTGATCCCTCGATTATCCGTCAAATGTTGTTTGTACTAAATGTTAGTTGTTCTATTGCCCCTTATTATCCTGCACCCTTGATTAGCCATCCAATTTTGCTTGTATGAAAATAGACAGATAATCAGGGGTGTACTGTAGATTATCAGACTGAAATCAAACAGTATATGACACTTGAGGGAAAAGGGAGAGGATAGAATGGTGTTGCACTGTCGCTGATACAATTTTGAGAGAGGGGAACAAAACAGTCAGAGTTTTGATTTGTATACTATAGCCTGCAGCTCCATACATACGCATACTGTATGCATACTGTATGCAACACGGTCCACAAGGCTACACAGCCTATCGGTGTTTCCTCCTGGTGAGATCCTTTAGTGCCTTAGTCCACCCCCTCACACTTGGTACAGCCCCCCCCCTCACTTGGTACATTCCACCTGGCCTGTTCAATCTCTTCCACCAAGCTCTTTGGAGTGCACCTAATGCTGGCTTTTTGGAACCCTACCATCGCATGCCCTACCCTGCCCTCTCAATCGCTATTATGGCTCCCTGCAAAAAGGAGTTTTTAATAGCTCTCCTCCTAATCATCCTACCCCTCAAGTGCTCTAAAGAGCACACCTGGGTAAACACCAACAAAGTCAATGCCCTATTATCTCAGTCGCACAGAACTGGCATAAATAGTGTTATTGTAGACACCTATGCTGGACCAAGCACCTCCACTGGGTACCTGCCCATCGTCTACTGCAAAATGACCATATTCCTTTTATCACACCTCATCATCCTACCATGCACAAAAAAAGAAGGCAGCAGCTGGTAGGCGAAAGTGTACTGCAAATCTAAAAAGACTAAAAAACTTCCTGTTGCAGATCACACTGATGCTCCTACTCCTCTCAGGCAACATCCATTCTAACCCTGTTCCGCCCCAACAGCCTCAGAGCAGTGGTAATAACCCAGGGACACTAAAACTAGTGACAATTAACATCTGCAGCCTGGTGGCTAAAACTGAACAACCTCAAGTGTGGGTAAGCCAGCACAGTCCAGACATCCTCTCCGTAGTGGAAACTTGGCTCTCACCAAAGATCCTTTGCTCATCCCTAGCTTAAATGGGCATACCCTGTTCAAACAGGACAGACTGCCTAAAGGAGCAGGGGTTGTGCAATCTACATTAGAGATAAGATACGGTGTCATGCCCTCCCCCAAATAGACACCTGGAACACTGCTGAAGCCCTAGCCATCAGGCTACTGTAAGGTGCGCGCAGCAAATCCCTTACATTCCCCCAAGAGAACAATCTACTGGATTCAGCAAGATTATTGACTATATCGAAGGCCTGAGACAAAACTGGGAGGTGGTAATTCTAGGGGATTTCAATGTAAATTGGCTGTCACATGAGGCTGCCCATTACAAAGACGCCCTGTCTTGTATCAACGTCTCTCAAATGGTCGAATCCCCAACTAGGGTCAACTACCATACTGGGTCCAGTACACTGCTTGACTGAAAAACCTGTGAGATTGTTGGGGTCAGGGAGGGAGGTATGGATTTATATTGGAAAACTGCTTGGCTATCACATTGGCTGGCTTTTTATGTTGAAATACTGCACTTACACCATTGTAATAGTTGCTCTCCAGCTGGAACACGCATCTGACTGTTACTTGGCTGTTAAAATGTTTGCTAAATGGCTAACATGGTTAATGTATCCGTGGAATGTTAATGGGCTTAAAAACATTATAAAATGAAGACGGGTGGTGGCCAAGGTCAAATGAACCAGGGTTAGGGTCTTATTAATGCAGAAGACATACATGTCACATACAGAATCCTTCTGAACCACCCTGAGTGGTTTTCCAATACCACAGTCTTCGCAGAATCATTAAGCAACCACTCCACTGTCATACACCACTGGGCCAATAAAGCTCCTAAGCCCCCCCACCAAAACCATAACAAGTCATGTCCTTAAAAGAGGGCAATTAAACTCGCTGAAGACCTACCTTACACAAATTGATGGATCTTCCCTCGACTCCCTAAATGATCTATAACAGGCACTGGATTGCTTCATCACTAAATTTAATTAAGCCTGCGACATCTTTGCCCCAATGAGTAACCATAAATTAAAGGACACCAACAATTCATACATCACCCCTACTCTGCTAAACCTCATGACCACTAGAGACCATCTATGTCAAAGAGCCAAGGCCACTGGCAAACAGGTAGACATCCAACAATACAAATCAACTCGGAATGCCTACACCAGTATTGTCAGAATAGCCAAAATACACTACTTTAGAAATTTTGTGATAACCTGAAGGACCTAACTGGCAATGCTAACAAAACCTCACCTGCTATGCTGATCGTAAACCGAGAAATTATTCAAGACCATAAAATTATAGCCGACAAGTTTAACATCGTGTTCTCTGATCTCAGCAGCATACTACCACCAGTCTTCATTGATGCAACCAAGGGCAATAACACCTTACCTCCTTAAGCAGCTGTGACTACCAACCCTTATTTTGCCTACCCTCTGCCCCACTTCTCCTCCCCACCTGCCTACTCGACCTTACCTCCTGTTTCCAATCCAACCCCCTTCATGCTTATCCTGCTACTCTACTCCTCTCCTTCCCACCTATTCACCCCAACCCCTCTCATCCCTACCCCCCCTTCTACTACTCCTGACAAAGTTCAACTTCTGACTGCTTCATTGTGTGTTTATTAAATATGCAATTACTTGTATGTTAATTATACACTGTAACTCTGCACTTATACTGTTCCATTGCTACTTGTATTGTCTTTGCTTGACTTGATGTGGAACCTTTGAAAACGTTGTTCCATCTCAAAGGAGAAGGAAGGAAGGAAGGAAGGAAGGAAAGAAAGAAAGAAAGAAAGAAAGAAAGAAAGAAAGAAAGAAAGAAAGAAAAGAAAGAAAGAAGTATCTTAACTTGAGATACAGTCTGTATGTGAAAGGATTCCCAAGGTGACATAGAGTCTGTGAGAGTGTCTCTTCATGGTGAAGTGGCTAGGGGGGGCCCATATTTCTCTTGGGCCTAGGGCCTCAGATTGCCTTAATCTGGCCCTGCTCAGGCAGTGGGTCAGCACACTTAGCTACTAATGTACATTTCCCTCCACAGGTATAGTATAACAGCACTCAGCGCTGTTAATATCCCCTGACTAAACCTTTTTTTTTTTATTCTTTGTGCCGCCTTCTGCAGGTCTTCTCAAAAGTGGATAAAAAGGAGAGATCAGTTCATCACACATTTCCTGGCTTCAACAGTTAAAAAAAGATGGTGCACCCTCCTGCAGCAACATGGTTTGGTTTATTCTACTGCATGAGTAGCATGCTATTATCCATCCAACCTGAAGACATCAATCAAAATGATGAAACTGTCAAAACAAAACAACAGCAGCACTGCAGCATCATCAACAAACATCACAACAAAATCAAGAAAGATAGTTACACAAAGGTCAAGCTACTATGATGATATCTCAAAAGAAACTAAAGCATAGGTCATTGAATCATTCAAAACCACATCTGACAGCTGTCAGCTACCATGATGTCACATCTGAAAAATCCTGAGGAAGCGTCGCAGATTGACAGCAACACAGCAGCACATATGTTCATAGCTGTTATTTAATTTCTAAGAATTTTTACAAGACAACCCCTGGCTGCAGAATTAATCATCACCTTAACAAAGACTCAGCAACTGTCTTTGATAATAAAGATCAGGTACAGTAGGTCATTTCATCTACTGCAGATATAAGGTAAGAGCAATTCGTTATTATAAAATGTGTTAATTCTTTGTTTGCTGGGTGTGCGGTCCATCGTGGATTATCCAGTGTAACAGGGTAACTGTAAACTGCAAGGTTAAAACTTAAAGAGCTACTGATGCCTCAAAGAGAACTTTAAAAATCATAATAATTAAGTACAATTCCACCTGCACTCCATTTATATACTTCTCCTCCCCATTATTTATTACTAAGGAAATCTGCGTGAATATATGATTGATCTTTATCCCTTAAAGTTTCTTCAGAGTCCATCTGCCTCTATATCTTACTCTCTACTTCAAGTCATAATCCTCTGTTGTGACATCACAATCTGTTGCCATGGGAGTAACTGTGATTTTTTTGTTATTTATTTATCAAGTCTAGGATTACAAATACCTTTGAGCCTTGGCTCTTTTACAAAGGTTCCACGTCAGAGAAATACAAATTATGGGGAACATCAAGACAGACATTACAACAATGTGGACATTGCAAACAGAGTACAGAGTAATACAATTCAAGGATAGCATTGTAACAAGGCAGCCAGCGGCATTTGTCAGATAAAATAGACAACAGATAAGAAGTGCCAGAGTCATAGGGAGAGGGAAGAGGCCGGGGGGAGAAGGAATGGGAAGGGTGGGGAGAGGTGAAAGTGCAGCATTGGGTATACCAAGATGTGAGGGTAGAATCCAGTGGGGGGAGACAACTAGAGCAGAAAGGAAGTGGAGAAACAAGATTAAGTTGGGCAGTCACAGGAGCTGTTGGTAGTGAGATAGTCCCAGAGCCTAGTTTTAAACATACCAATTGTTGGGGCAGAGGAGATGGTTGGGCTGAGGCCATTGAACCAGAGTGGTGCTTGATAAGCAAAAGAGCGTTGTCCCTGTAAAGTGTGACAGTGAGGGACTTTCAGTAGCTGTAGCGTGGATCTCCTAAGGCACCATTTGTTAATTCGGTGTTGTAACAGAGTTGAGACCCCAGAAGGTGCAAGGCCAAGGTAGATTTTTTTCACCATGGAGCAGGTGAGAAAATGTTATGCGGTTTGACAGTTGGAGCCAGCCGGTCTGAGTGTACAGGTCACATGTGTGGGTGAGACGGTGAGCAACAGTGATGAGCCGACATGCTTTATTTAAGGCAGTTGAGAGGCGTCTAAGGGTTGTGGTTGTGGCTGAGCCATAAATGATGAGACCATAGTCTATTACAGAGATCACAGAGCTCAGGATTGCACCAGGATGTCACAAGCAGTGCTCTGTGACTTCAGGTAGGGAGAAAGCAGCAGGAATAGACAAACTCTTTAAGAGCAAAGTTCCTGTTTTCATACCTCACTAATAAATAATGGGGAACAGGAATACAGCACTAATGGGAAATAAAAGCCGGACTGTGTCTAAATATTAGGTTTTGTTAAAGTTGTCTTGAGTGTATAACCAGCTCTTTAATATACGTTGTGCAGTATTTTACTATAGCTGAAGCACTAGGATTGTCTGATTTTGGAATCGGAATCCAATTTTGATTCTGAATAGCGCATCAGAATCAGATTGGAATTAGATTTGTATGCATCCGAAATCCAAAATACAATTGTTGGGACAGATTTTAGTACAACCAAGCACTACTAATATACAGTGCTTAAAACGTATCATAAATCACTCACTAACTTGCATGATTTATAACTAGTTAATAGGGCCTCCGTGGGGTATCTCTTGTGAGGTTTGGATAACTAGAACTGCAAAGCTTCCCTTTATGGTCCTCTGTCCCAAACCTCATTTTCAAAATCTCATACTATAAGAGACACCCCACAGAGGCCCTATTAACTTATGTAAAAAGCCAGTATCCCATCCTCTCCTGTTCTGAAAATGATCCTCCCAGTGTTTGACTATAGGGATATATCCTTGCACCCATTACTGTTCTTTTCAACCTCACTTCCCCCTCAATCAAGGGTAGATGCCTCTCTTACTGTGTTTAACTCCTCTCCAAATTCAGGTTTGGGTCCCATCCTTGCTATTTCAACTCCTTCATTTTTTGAACCCTCCTCCTTTCTCCGCCTACTCCCGAAGAAACTGAGACCTCTGCTCATTCACTCTTCTTTGCTCTGACTCTAAAGCCTGCAAAGGAGACTGCTTTCTCTTATATGCTTCCATGGCTTTAGTCTAGCACCCCCATCTGCTTCTCCTTCTCCTCCCCTCTACCCTGAAGATTTTTTCCATGAATACTTCTTTCATGTCTGTTCTTGAACATAACCTCCCTCTCACTTCTCTCCTACCTACCCCACCCCTTATGTTTCACTAACGTCACAATCTCTTCTAAAAACTCTTTTACTTTCTCTTGGCCTAATTCCCCTGCCATTATTGCCTTGTTCACTCCCGTCTTGGTTAACAGAGTTTCCTTTTGTTATGGGCTATCTATACATGGTCTGTACAATTGTGAATTTCAGTATCAGTGACTCAGTAAGATTGCTGATTGCCACTGGGGCAAAGGATTGGAAGGTTGTGGGTTCCAGTCTCACACCAGGAACTTGGGCTAGTACTCAACACCAACAATTTAGTGTGATACAAGGGTGGTGCTGCACTGTTGCATACCATTCTACAAATTAGATATTAAACCAAGGTCTCTTGATGGCCATCTCTGAGGCTAGTCAGGTGGAAGCTAAAGATCATGTCAGTCATGGTAAGAAGTATAGTATTTCCCCCAGTGTCCTGGCCAACATTCCTCTGTCAATAAAACAAATTTATATATCATTCCCCACCCTCCTTCCCACATGCACCTTGAAATAAGCTGTCACATCTCAGTGTCCCTTTCCTAGTCAAAAAGGATCAACATACTGTAAGTAAACAATCTGAATTTGTCAACCTTTGTATAAGTACAATGGTCCCTTGCTACTGGACTTCTGCATATCTGCTTATTTGCATTCTGCCTCATTTTGAACAACTGCTCATGTCTTACATTTGTAGACTGTTTAATTTATTTATTTATTGAAATGTTTCACCAGGAGAGCACACTAAACAACAAGTTGTTCATCTCATGGTGTGACCTGAGGGGAGGGGGGATACATGAGGATACGTACACAGAGATAATACAATTAATGGATAGAATAACATGATCAAATTCAGTATACAGTTAAGCAGATAATGTAACTGTAAATGTGCAATACAGACAATTACTTGAGAGATAATCCAGCCATTGGAGTGCTGAATAACAGTGCAATAAAACAGGTGAACAATAATGAGATTACAAATTGAAGTGCAAAGTTTCAGGAGCAGGCTCAAGGAGGAACATAAGTGCTGGGAGCAGGAGTGGCTAAAAGTGCTAAGAAGGCTAGGAGGAAGGGGCAGGAGGGGGGAGGAGAGAGGGATGGGGAGGGAAAACAACAAACACCTATTGCTAACTCAGGAAGGCGAGGAAGCCCTGGAGGAAGATCGGTGTGGAAAGCAGGGGAGCCGGGTGCAGAAAGCAGGGGAGTCAGCCAACCCCCCCCTCCAGTGCCCCTTCAGGATGCTGAGAACTCTGCAAGGGGTGTAAGGCGTTGTAATGTTTAAACCTGCATTACGTGCACTTTCTGTACCACTGTGTATAATATGTTTGTTTCCCATGCCCCTTTCCCCCAGAAACATTCGGTAACAAGATGTTCTCAGGTTAACATGCCCCCACATCCAGATGAAAACTTCTAAAATAAAATAAAGTAAATTAATAAATAACTATTATAAAAGGCATCTTTGAGCCATTGGCCAGTTCAGGTCACATGCAGTCCTGAGAGGTTGTAAAACTGAACAGCAGAGACCTTGTTACCTCTTTACAGGTCTATGTACTAATTTTGCAATTTACTTTTCAGCTGTTTGGACACAAAATGGAACCCTTTTACCAAGTAGTCTTTGTGTATTACATTTTTTTCTGTTTTCAGTAAATTGAAAAATGACCACACCATAATTACATGTTATAATGATTTATTCATTTTTTCATTTACTCTATATGCCAGTTTCTAGTACAATACCAACAGTATTACTGATTCTGCATTCCCTCTCTGTGTTCTATATTTATTAACTATTCTTCCACTGCATACACAATACTAGCATTGACTGTCAGTGTATGACACCACATATGTGGTCCTCGGCTTTGTATCCTTGGATTCCTTCAAGTGATTTTCCTCATTGTCTGTCTGCTTATGTAGTAATATATCCACAGCATATCTTTATGTTTGCTTTAGCTGTTTTACACAAGAATGTAATTTTATAGTTTACACATTATACTGTATGTCTGTAGAATATTAGCAAATGTATATTTCATGTCCAGAGTCTATCAGTATGTATAAGATTCCTCCTTTATTTACTTGGGAATTTAAATGTACATCTGCATTACAGTATGTACATGTCCAAACCAAAGAAATGAAACTCCAAAGCTGATTTGTAGGATAAACTTTAATTCCCAGATTAAGCACAGAATGTTCTGACACTCTCATCTCCCAACAGAAAACAGTCAAACATTTTCAAGCCACAGCAGACACTTTGTCAAGACCTTGACAAAACATCTGCTGTTGTATAAAAAGCATTTCATTTGACCGTTTTCTATTGGGAGAGTCAGAGCCATCTGCTGTTCCTTTGGGAATTAAAGTTTGTTATCCTGTAAATCAGCTTTGGAGTTTCATTTCTTTGGTCTGGACTTCTACAGCCCAACTCTCTGTGAGTACACCATCTACATTTGTTGTTTGGCTCCAGGACTTGGCCACCTTAGCTACCTGTCGGCACACAGATCTGCATTATATACTGTACCTATGCTTATGGCCTCTGTAGTTCCTTGTCCCCTTCCCTCCAGGTCACACTTGGAAATGAGCCCTTCTGGACTCTGTTTGCTTACCTGGTAAAATATGTTTAAATAATATTGCTCATTTACATTTACCACTCCTTACAGCAAAACAAAAAGGCTTTCTGATGAGTCCAGTGTCCCAAGATAAGATTGTCACTAGGATAACCCAGCTTAGAATGGAAAAAGCCCAGGCCACAATGGTTATGGGGATGGGATTTTCAAGGTGCACAAAGAACATCTGCTTCCTGTTTACACTGCACATTCTCAAGTTGCATGACAGGAGAAACACCTCCACCCTTGTGGAATTATGCCAGCATATCAGCCATCTTAAAGCCCACAAAGGTCTCTAAGCAATGTAAATCCTACTGTCCCATCTCAGTCCTCAATACGGACTACAAATTATTTACTGGAATATTGTCTGACCACTCAGATGCAGTGTTACCATCCCTGACAGACTCGGACTTGGCTGAATTAACCCTTAGACTTCTGACAGAATTAGAACATATAGGAATTCTGGACTGATATATCAATCCACGACACAGCAAGAGTTAATATGACACTGAAAAGTGGCTGATAATATTAAACGTACACTTTTGCTCACAGAACAAAAATCAGGTCCCAACTTTAATTTTAAGGTTGGGTGCCCATAAGGCCTTTGATATGGTCTCCTGGAAGTTTTTACAACATGCTCTTATTACCTTTGATTTCCCTCCCCTTTTCGCAGTCTTAAGCAAACTGTGTATGGCTCCCCACACAGCAGTGAAAACCAATGGTTCATTCTCCCCTAGATTCCCATTTACAAGAGGCACTCGCCAGAAATGCCCACTCTCCCGTGTTCTCTTCATTCTCTGTGTAGAGCCACTGGCTCAGCATATCTGGCAATGTGTAGCAGTGGAGTGCTTAGGGTTGCAGATCATGTGCATAAAGTAGTGTTTTATGTCGATGATCTTTTAATTTATCTAACAAACCCAGCCGAATCCCTTCTCTCCTAATGCAGCGTCTGGAAGATGTGAGGTGACTGTCTAGCTATCAGATAAATAAAGTCAAAACAGACATATTGCAAATACAGTATACCCCAGACTCTCAAACAGAACAAAATTTCTTATTTGTTTATCTATTTATTTCGATTTTGATAACCGGGTAAGCTCACTGAGACCAGAGGTCCCTTTTTCAGGAGCGACCCAGATTAGTTACAGACAATGATTATATACATTGGCAGGAGTACACAGTAGATTGAATATACATTGGATAGGGCGTAGGGTACATTACAGAGCATGTCAGTTACATACACAAATATATTATAGCATTTAAATCAGACATATGCCTTCTTAACCAACAATACTTTAGTAGAGAGGTGGTACCAGCAATATGCTAGATATATATAACCACACCGTGGGCTGATTTACCATGGGACAAGCAATTGCAGCCACCTAGGCTAAACTCCGGGCTAGCAATTACAGCCACAGAGACTAAGACAACAGGTATACTTTTAGGCCCGACTTAAAACCCTGAATAGTGCGACAGTTAGCCAAGTACACAGGGAGAAGGTTCCACAAATATGGTGCAGCGTACCAAAAGGAGTGCTTACCGTAGTTAGTTCAGACACAAGGGATGTCTAGGGGATGGCCAGTGGAGGATCTCAGGTCCCGGCCACGGACTTTGGGATTAATAACCCCACACAGATGAGAAGCAGGGTCAACAGTGGTAAATTCTTTAAATGGGATAAACATTCTATTAAACACTTAGGGGTGCAGACCTAACCAAATTATACTGCTTAAACTATCATCTCCTAGCTCAGGTGATTAAGGAAGTTCTTCCAATTCCCTTAATTAATGGGTCAATTAATTTACCACCTCCCTCTGTAGCCTATCCATTAATCATTTTTTTACCCAGTTTGCTGCTTTGGACCTCACCTCTAGATTGACCAATTTCTTTTTAAGTCTTCTATGTGGCACAGTGTCGAAGGTCTTGCTGAAGTCCAAGTAGGTCATGTCCACTGCCCTTCCATCATCTATGTCCCTGGTCACCCAGTTAATTAAATCAATCAGATTCATTTAGCATGGTTCCACACTCTCCCCATATGAATCCATGCTATCTGTCATCTTGTAACTGACTGGATTCAATATACTCCACTAGCTTTTTCTTTAACAGGGTTTCCATTATTGCTCCACTACTGCTGTAACACTTACCGGACTAGAGTTGCTAGCCTCCTTCCTGCTGCTGCTCTTATGGAGCGGGACTATGTCTGCTCACCTCTAGTCCTCTGGAGCCACTCCTGTTTCTAGTGAGTTGTTGAATAAGGCCATCAGTGGTGCAGCAAGCACCTCCCTGAGTTTATTTAACATCCTTGGGTGTATTCTGTCCGGTTCCATGTCCTTGCCCACTTTCAGATTTTCAAGTCCCTTACTTCCCTCGGGACTCTTTCCTCTGAAAATGAATTTATGTACACTGCCCCCCTCCCTGGCTTTTACCTGATCCTTTTCTATGCAGTCTCCCTCTGCCATCCTTCTAATCCTCACAATCCTACCCCTTGCCTTCCTCTTCTTGCTTGTGTACCTGAGGAAGGTCTTGTCCCCTTTTGACACTCTTTTGGCTATCCTTTCCTCTGTTTGTGCCCTTGCTCCCCTCACTACCTTACTTCCTTCCCTTTGTTTTACCTTGTGCACCTCCCTATCCTCATCCCTCTGTGTTTCTTTGTACCTCCTGAATGGCACACTTTTTTCCTTCATCTTCATGGTCACTTCCCTAGAGCACCATAATGGTATGTTTTTCCTTCTGCTTTTTCTCGCTTCCTTCATACAGAGGCTGGTTGCCATCACTATGCCGTCCCTTAATTGTCTCCACTGTTATGCTAACCCTCCCCAGCAATCCTGTCCTGCTAGGTTGTTTCTGAGGCAGTCGCCCATTTTTTCTAAACTCCTCCCTCCTAAAGTCTAGGACACTCATCTTTGTGTGGTCTGCCTATGCACCTGTCTTACTGTTGAACTTGAAACACGCTGTGTAGTAATGACTGTTGCTCAGAGGACTGCCCACTGTGACATCTGCAATATGGTCTCTGTTAGTAAGCACCATGTTCAGTATTGCCCTGTCCTAGTGGATTGACTGACTAGTTGACTGATAAACACCCCCTGCGGGGAGTCAGGAATTGCCCTGCTTCTACCAAAAGCTGCATTTGGAAGGCTCAAATCTACATATGGCAAACTGAAGTCCCCAACCTACTGCACCTTCCCCCTTTTTGTGCCATCCTGCTGATGGTTTCCCCTAGTGCTTTAGCCAACTCCTCCCCTTGTGCTGGTAGTCTGTATATCACTCCAGAACAAATAGCAGCCCCAGCTCCTGTCTCCAGGGTGACCCACAGCACATCCAGTCTCTCCTTTACCTCTAGGTTTTCTTGTTCATCCATAACTCTGATACCCTCCCTCACATACAGAACAATCCTTCCTCCCTTCCTCTCATCCCTATCTCTTCTGAACTGAGTAAGCTGGTATGGCCATGTCCCAGTCATGATTTTCAGTGCACCACGACTCAGTTATGGCCACCAGATCCTGGTCCACCACCACCATGATGGCCTCTGTGTCTGAAATTTCACTGAACACTTTGGGTTCTGATTATTTTCTGTTGCAGACAGACTTGGAGTTCTGATCAGATCCTGTCATTGACACACCAGGTTATAACAAGTTCCTGTCACATGACACACTTTGGGTTCTGATCAATTCTTGTCATAGACAGACTTTGGGTTCTGATCAGGTCCTGTCACATGACACACTTTGGGTTCTGATAAATTCTTGTCACAGACAGACTTTGGGTTCTGATCAGTTCCTGTCACATGACACACTTTGGGTCTGCTGAGTTCCTGTTACATGACACACTTTGGGTTCTGATCAGGTCCTGTCACATGACACACTTTGGCTCTGCTCAGTTCCTGTTACAGACCCACTTTGGGTTCTGATCAGTTCCTGTCACATGACACGCTTTGGCTCTGCTCAGTTCCTGTTACAGACAGACTTTGGGTTCTGATCGGGTCCTGTCACATGACACGCTTTGGCTCTGCTCAGTTCCTGTTACAGACCCACTTTGGGTTCTGATCAGTTCCTGTCACATGACACACTTTGGCTCTGCTCAGTTCCTGTTACAGACCCACTTTGGGTTCTGATCAATTCCTGTCACATGACACACTTTGGCTCTGCTCAGTTCCTGTTACAGACCCACTTTGGGTTCTGATCAGTTCCTGTCACATGACACACTTTGGCTCTGCTCAGTTCCTGTTACAGACCCACTTTGGGTTCTGATCAGGTCCTGTCACATGACACACTTTGGCTCTGCTCAGTTCCTGTTACAGACCCACTTTGGGTTCTGATCAGTTCCTGTCACATGACACACTTTGGCTCTGCTCAGTTCCTGTTACAGACCCACTTTGAGTTCTGATCAGTTCCTGTCACATGACACACTTTGGCTCTGCTCAGTTCCTGTTACAGACCCACTTTGGGTTCTTATCAGTTCTTGTCACAGACATACTTTGGGTTCTGATCAGTTCTGTCACATGACCCACTTTGGGTTCTGATCAGTTCCTGTCACACACAGACCTTGGGTTCAGATCAATTTCTGTAACAGGCACACACTGGGTTTGTATCAGTTCTTATATTGTAGTAGCTTCTGGAAGAAGTGTGGATTTAAAATAAGACAAGCTCAGAGAGAGAGTGGAAGACAGAAAATGCCAGAGAGTGTAAACTATAGCAAGTTTCAAAACTGCATAATACTCAGAGCCCTGTGATCACAAACACCATTTGTTGGCCACAGATCAACTAATGCATTTGCATTCAGATGTCTGGTACTGAAAAACAGGAAGGCTGGACTGAGAGGAAGGAAATTCTGATTGAAGACAAAAACAAAGCAGAAAACTTTAGATGATTAAATTCCTAGCTCCAGTAATTCCCATACCTTCTACATCTTGCTGAAACTATCTAAAATGCTATTTGTAAAAGGAGAAGTCAGAATATTCCTAACTATTGTACATATGAGTCATTGTGGTGGGGTGGGGCAGGTAACCTTGTATTTCAAAATTGTACTGTAGTTTAGGAGCTCTTTTAATTTTTGGAAGTTGGAATAGATAGATAAACATATAAGATATATATATATATATATATATATATATATATATATATATATTTATATATATATATATCTAGAGAGAGAGAGAGAGGGAGAGAAAGAGAGAATAAATGATGGCAAAATGTAGTATATGAGGAAATAATACCATTGAGCGGTTGAACAAGCCATAAAGCTACAAGCCTGAAGGGTGAGTGGCCTTTATGAGCTTGTTCAGTCCCAAGATTATATTATTTCCTCATACAGGACTTTGCTATCTTTTATTTTATATAATACATAAGGTTGGCCACTTTTTGCTGTGTCCTATATGTTTCCATAGTAAAGTGGTATGTGCTAGTGTTAGTTCTGAGGGACAACATTACTTGGTGAGTGTGTATTGGAATTAGAGTTTACAACCCTATCTCTTCACCCCCACCCCCAATCACCAAAAGGAAAAAACAGTTTTCCCTGTTGTCACTCTTGGTCAATCAGGGTGGGGTGTTCCTTAGGGTTCTCAACTCCAACGCTCACCCCATCCCATGCACAAATAAGGTCCGATGTGATCTATTTTCTTCATGTAGGGCAGAGAGATTGTTGGCACTATGTGGGGAGACACAGGTCTGTATGTTTGAAAAGTATATGACAATGGAGTGAGCATTAGGGTTAAGAATGCCAAGGAACACTTCACTCCTGATTTGCCAAGAGTGACAACTGGGAAAATTATGTTTCTTTTTGGGGATTGGGGTGGAGAGTTAGGGTTGTAAACCCTAACACCAGATTTCACTTTCTTTGTCACTTTAACCCTAACTGGTGCATTAACAAAGTGTTTGTAATAAATTTCCTTACTTTTTGAGATAGTAGAATCGTATTGTCATTCACACAGGTCCCTTTGGCACCAACGTGAATACATCCATGTGATTATGGAAGTGCAGGGCCATTTGGGCCCTGCAATTCTGTGACTCCATTTATCCACATATGTATGTGAGGTTGGAAGCACAGGTCCCAGAGGGTCCTATGCTTCCATTCCTCCAGAAAAGCAATTTATGTGCTTCTTTGTAATTTTTTTTTGGTAGGGGTGGACCATTGTCAGTTCTTATTTCTTTGGGGCGTAATGTTGTACTACTCATTTAGACTTTTCTATTGATACATACATTGTGTGTTAACTCTAAAGACTGACAGAGTTACAGCTTGTTAAAGTTGCAATGTTATCCTATATGAACTGTAATTTTTAAATTTCTGTTTTTTTTTAGTTGACCACTAGCATTTTTTAGGGGATGTTATGTGTTAGTGTTGTAGTACTCATTAAGACCTTTATTTTGATATATACATTGGTTCCCATATTCAAAAGGTTAGCATGGCACAAGCCAGATTTGTGCCATGCCAACCTCGATGTGTGCCAGCTGTCAGGGGTATCCCCATATTCAAAGGGGTAGTGTGTGTGGGGTGCACCCCAACAGTTCCAGCTTTCAGAATAGTGTGCTGTGCCCATGCAAATGCATATGCAGCACAGTGCAATATTCAAAAGTTTCAGAAGCGCTAAATGGCCACTTGCTGCAGTGTACTTTAACATTTCTGAAATCCTGCTCTTAATGGTGCACAGATGGGGCGAGTCCTGCATGCCCCATCCATGCACTGTTAAGGGCAGAGTTCCCTGGTAGTCCAACAGTCCCTCCCCAGCCCTGATCCCATGTCTAAACATGTATAGTCAACACTGGTGGTCCAGCAATCCTTCCCTAGCCCCCATCCCCTGTCTAAACATGTGTAAAGATTCATTGGTGATCCAACAGTCCCTCCCTAGCCCCAATCCCATCTCCTACCATTGTAAAATAATCATTGGTGGTCCAGCAGTCCCTCCCTAGTCCCAATCCCATCTCCCACCATTGTAAAATAATCATTGAGTGATATGTGATACCTCCTAGCCCGATCCCATCTCCTATAGTTGCAAAATAATCATTAGTGGTATAGCAGTCCTTCCCTGGCCCTGATCTCCTCTCCTGCAGTTGTATAGTACTCACTGCTGATATAGCAGTCCCCCCTCCCTAACCCCAACCTGTCATATCAAAACTATACTTGTCCCCGGTGGTCTAGTAGACCCCCATCCCCCACCCCAGCAGGTATTGTCCTACCAGCCAGCTTCTCTCCATCTCAAACCCAAGAACCTGTGACTGGTACAGTCCTCCACTCACCCCCATGGCCAGCCACTGACTGAGCTCTCTCTCAATGAGCATGTACTGTGCAATCAGCTGTTCCAGTATGCACTCATTGAGAGAGAGAGCTCAGTTGGTGGCCAGCCATGGTGGTGAGTAGAGGGCTGTGCTGGTCACCAGCTCTCAGGTTTGGGATGGGGGAGTGGGGTGGTAGGACAGTACCTTCCAGAGTGGGGGGTTTGGGGTCTACTAGACCACCAGGGACAAGTATAGTTTTGATAGCACCAGGTCAGGGTTAGGGAAGGGAGATTGCTATACCACCAGTGAGTACCATACACCTGTAGGAGAAAGGATCAGGGCTAGAGAGGGACTTATGGATGAACAATGAATGTTTAGACATGCTAGACAAGGGATCAGGGTTAGAGGGGGACTTCTGGACCACCAATGATTATTTTAAAACTGTAGGAGAGGGGATTAGGGCTAGGAAGGGACTGCTATACCAGTGATTAATTATTTTAAAACTGTAGGAGAGGGGATCAGGGCTAGGGAGGGACCACTGTACCACCAATTTTTATTTTAAAACTGTAGGAGACGGGATCGGGGCTAGGGAGGGACCGCTATATCACCAATGATAATTTTAAAACTGTAGGAGAGAAGATTGGAGCTAGGGAGGGACTGCTATGCCACCAATTATTATTTTAAAACTGTAGGAGAGGGGATCAGGGCTAAGGAGGGTCCTTCATGCCACCAGCATTTATTTTAAAACTGTAGGAGAGGGGATTGGGGCTAGGGAGTAAATGCTATTACACCAATTATTATTTCAAAACTGTAGGAGCATGGATCGGGGCTAGGGAGGGACCGCTATACCACCAATGATTGTTTTAAAACTGTAGGAGAGGGTATCATGGCTAGAGTGTATAGCTAGAGGGATCTCCTCCAGAAGTAGGGAGATTATCCTGCACCTGTATAGGTCACTGGTCAAGCTCCACTTGGAGTACTGCATGCAATACTGGTACCCGTTCCTGAAGAAGGACATCAGATTGTTGGAGGGGGTACAGCGTAGAGCTACAAAGATTATCCAGGGATGGGAGGGCAAGCCATATGAGGAAAGGCTGGGGAGTTGAATATGCACTCTCTGGAAGAGAGGAGGGACAAGGGAGATATGATTGAGATCTTTAAGTACCTGAAGGGAATAAACAAGACTAATACAGAGAGGATTTTTCAGAGGAGAAAGGGGAGGGACATGAAAGGACACCAAGTGAGATTGGAGAGGGGTAGATTCAGAAAAGAGATGAGGAGACATTTTTTCATGGAAAGACTGGTGGACAAGTGGAACTCCTTGCCGGGTGAGGTAGTGGCCTGCAAGATGGTAGACAGCTTCAAGAGGGGTTGGGATAGGGTAAGGGGTAATATGATGGGGGAAGGGAGGGGCAGCAGCATTATAAGGTGCTAGCTGTGCACTCGAGCAGACTCAATAGACCGTGAGACCTGTTTCTGCTGGCATTTTTGTATGTTCGCTGTACCACCAATGATTATTTTGAGGGGGATCAAGGCTAGGGAGGGACTGCTATACCACCAATAATTATTTTAAAACTGTAGGAGAGGGGATCTGGGCTAGGGAAGAACCGCTATACCATCAGTGGTTTTACAACTATAGGAAAGGGGATTGGGCCTAGGAAGGGGGGACCTGGCCTGGTGCACTTGGCTGATGCATGGCATGTAGATGAACCCATAATGGTCATGCAAATGGCCCATTAGAGCTGTGCGTACTCAATGGACTCATTTGCATGTTTGGGCTGAATACTGCCCATAGGGTAATGGTGCTAACCAATGTGTGCTGCACTTTCCCCTATAGGTAGTTTTAAGCCCAGAGCTCTGGGACTGTGGTGCAAAACTCTCCACTGCTTGACATGCACTGCATTGCCATGGCCTGATATTCAAACAGATAGCACACACTATCTGTTTGAATATTGTTCCAAAGCCTGCTGCCCTATTTTTATGCATGGCGCACTTGTTTGTGTGCACAGTGGGCTGGCTTTGAATATGAGGCCCGCTGTCCCATAACTGCATATATTGACAGAGTTATGACTTGTTTAAGTGGAAATGTGGAAAAAAACTAAGTCCAAATTCTTTTTTGTATGAAGGAATCTCTTTTCATGAGGTCATGTCGTTCATAGGAAAAAAGATTCCTTCATACAAAAAAAGAATATGAAAATAACTAAGTCCAAATGCTTTTGTGATATGAAGAGATCTTTTTTAATTGTTTTATTTTATTTTTTTTTAGTCTTTGGTAACCAGGTAAGGCCTACTAGGCACAAATGCCTGTTTGCAGGGGTGACCTGGGAGCACTGGGCGGTTAAGTGACTTGCTGAGAGTCACACAGTATGCAAGTGGAGGTTGTGAGAATCAAACTCAGGTCTGGTCTGCTGGATGTATCAAGCTCGGTCATACCCCATTCCTCTAACCTCTAGGATATACTGCTTTCATGAGATTGTGTTGTTTATATGAATAAAGATTCCTTCATATGAAAAAAGAATATGAAAAAAACCTAAGGCCAAATTATTTTTTTTCATATAACGGGATCTTTTTTTTGTAAGGGTATGTCATTCATACGAAAAAGATTCCCTCATACAAAAGAATGTGAAAAAAAGTCAAATTCTTTTTCATATAGAAGGAATCATTTTATATGGCTTATTCCTTTTTGTATGGCCATACAAAAATAAATTTGTCTCATGAGAAAAAGATTTAAAAATGTGTTCAAGACACATTTCTGGGTGTTTTTTCCCAAAATGAACTGCAGAATCCACCTAAGGGGGTCCTGATTAGCAAGATGCATGTGTTGGTGTCCCTGCAGGATATAATTTTTATGGGTTTTCAAAAAAAATGTTTTAAATGGAAACAAGATGGTGGCCATACGAAAAAATAATTTTTGTCATGAAAAAAGATTACCTCATATATGAAACAGAATCTTAATTCATATGGCCCAAATTCTTTTTTTGTATGAAACAGCTATCAAAAAGACCATACTGAGCATACTCAGAACCAGCATTTCAAATCCTTATAACTCTGGAATGGATTAATAGTTTTTCACCAAACCAATAAAAGGCACCACTCTGGCCCAAGCTCTTTCTCCCCTGAAAATTTCAGACCAAAATTCCAAATCATCAGGGTGCTAGGTGATGACAAAAACAGCAAAAAAAACACCTTGATTTTTTTTCACTATCCAATCTCAGAATCTGCACATCTGACCAGAGCAAAGCTTGGCACATCAAGAGATCTTGCTCTTGAAACTGTGCATACAAAATTGTGTGCAAATCTGTTGAATGGTGGTGAAACTATTACGTTTTAAAGTTAGGGGTTTAATATTAAACTGCCTACTCAACCCTAACTATAGTAGCATTACTGCACCATTATAATATATACACGGGTATGCCGTGAGGACCTGTGTGATACTTTATTTATCTACACAAGAGCAGTCTGGCCTCAGGTAACTTCATGAGTGGTGTAAGCCATGAGTGATGTGCCCAAGGTCAAATTGCTGAGTGTATGCAGATAAAGAATTTCTCACACAGGTCTCCACTGCATGTCCTGTTTGTATGAGGATTTATTTTGTAAATTTGTATATTAAATTAAACTATGTTTTTTGTACGGCACCCACAGCCTCCAGGATTGGGTACCAGAAAAATAAAATTTGCCTTGCCTTACAACAGGCTAATTTTTTTTTTGAGGGCGGGATGATCGACAGGTAGCATTTTTCAAACATATGCTTGATAAATTCCAGGTTCTAAAGTTTATCACATGCATATGAGGAGATAAAAATTTTAATGACACTGAATTTCTGTCTACACATGCCGGATAGATAGATAGATAGATAGATAGATAGATAGATAGATAGATAGATGGACAGAGCGACAGATTGATTGATTTATGGCAAAAAACTAAATTAATGCACATTAGGGCTGCTATCATACAAAACACAAACCCCACAAAGTTAGGAAATATACTATTAGGATTATGTGTAACTCTCACCCCCCCTCTCTTATGTCCACTACCTTCAGAAGCGCAAACAAATGTATAGGAACTTGGCAGTCCATCCATTGTCTGGTACCTCATACTGGGTCTATATAGATAAAATTATTTACAAGCAACCCTAATCACCACCCCTCCCCATGTAAACCAAGGGCATGCAGTAAGTCGAAACTCGTGCCATAAACATCTGTTATGTTTTATATACATATTGTATGACTTCTATATCAATAATTAATTTATTTCTAGAAACACAGATATAAAAGTGAACACTTTATACCATAGCTGTTACTGAGTTTAAGACAGAAGAACTGCAATGTTTATATAGGTTTTGAGATAGTGCTATTAATATTACTGCATTTCATAGATGGTGATAATGTTTTACCATTGTAGGTATACTTCCAATAAACATGTGCATCTTTCCCCTAGAGACACCGAGAATGAACGCTAATCAGAAAACATGATAGGAACTTTAACACAAGATCAGTATTACATGATAATAATTCTATCTTGCCATATATATATATAGTGTATATATATATATATATTTACATATATATATACACACACACACACGGTTACTTTCACTATGTAAGAATATTCTGTTATTTGATGATGTATCCTTTCTATACTGTTAAATAACATAATATCTTGTATAGCTATACATATTTTATAAATAAACTGAACAGTAAATTAATTCAGTAATAACATTGCTTGTCTATCCTTTTTTAACATAAATTCACATTATGCATGGTAAAACTTTACATGCTTTGGAAATGAAAGAAACTTTGATCCACTTGTCTACTTACTTTATAATAAAGGAAATCTTGGCTCCATTGTTTAGTTACTTTACAAATAAAGGAAAATGTGGGACTCCATTGTGAGGGTTGCATTGTATGTTAAGACTAAACCTTCACACACTAACAAATCATCATGTGTTCTTATACTAGCAATTTGAATCTCTAGAATAACCTTTGAAAAAAAAGATTAAAACACTCCTCAATGAATAAACAGATGGTGCATTTGGGTACTAGCTTTGTAACTCTAGTATTCAAATACATATTTTTAATAACCGTAATTAAGAACTCAAAACTCAGTTACTAGAAAAGTAAGCTATTGATCAGTACATTTTAAAAAGTGCTGCCCATATAAACTCTTTTAGTAGCCATTAGCCAAAAGATGACCTATAGTATTTCACCTTTATCAGCATGATTGTTTCTCGGGAAGGGGTGGTGATTAGGGTTGATGCAAAACTATTTTAAATATATAGACCTAGTATGATGTACCAGACCATGGATAGACAGCTACGTACCTAGTGTGGACATATACGCTGGTCCACACTAAGGAAGGTAGTGGACATAGGAGGGGTTGAGAGTTATACATAAAAAAAAACCCTAATAGTACATTTCCTAACTTTGTGGGGTTTGTGTTTTGTGCAGTGGCAACCCTAATGTGCACGAATGTAGTTTTGTTTAGCCATAAATGTCCTTACTTTCTAAGAAAGCAAAGCACTTACCAAACTTTGCTTAAATTCAAAGTATCATATGCAAAAGACAAATATTCATAACTGAAAAAGTAAGTTTAAAAAAATAAACACACAACACAATACAATAGTTTAAAAATGTATTCAAAAATAGGCAATTGGAAAAAGCTCATTTCATGAAGCATGGGAAAACTAGAACCAAAGAAAAACATAAACACAACAAAAACAACTACAGGGGCCTGGAAAATCCTGATGGGTCCCACAGTAAAGTCAATCAAAATAAAAAAGTCAGGAAAATACAAATCTGTAATTTGTGGTATATACTACAATTACACATCTAATAAATCTTTACTATAAAGCAAAGTAATAAATGAAACAGTTTTTATACTACATTTTCAACATCTAAACTATAACAAATAATAAAAATGAACTGGGCACATCTGTACACCATATGAAACTTACTTAGAAATGTACAGAGCTATAAATATACATTTTACATATTGAAATATTGACACATATGCGAACTATAATTGCAGCTTAAAAATGATCAGCATAGCGTGTCTCTAAAAACTATATCTAATTTAATCACTGCCTATACTAAATGTAGCTTACAATACACATACTTCAGAAACAGCTTTATTACAGTACATCAAGCATTAAAGAGCAGCTCTCGACTAGCCCCCCGATGATACATATCCTGCAACTGACCTGGCCAGGAGTCATTTTTCATCAATGATTCCTTTGTGGGCTACCGTTTAAAAATGTTATTTCACTCGTAGCTTTATTCTGCTGAAAACCAGATCCTATTACGCCACGCCCGGCACCATGCAGACCCATTTGTGATGTCAGTAAATGAAGGCTGCGTGTCTTGACCCAATTGATTGGATGGTGATTTTCCCAAAGGCTTTATATCTTTAATGTTGGGATTTTAAGAAAGTAAAGTGACCACTCGAGTAAGAGGGACCCACTTAATCGGGCAGTCACTTTGATTTCTTAAAATCCCAACATTAAAGATGCATAAAGCCTTTGGGAAAATCACCCCCATTCAAGCCAATGGGGCACGCACACAAAATCACAAAAACGGGGCTGCATGTGCCGGCATGGGGGCGTGGCCGTAGGATGCAGAACTAGTTCAGTTTTTGTGTCATGGTCAGGGAATGAAGTTATTGAAAATAAAATTTTAAACGGTAGCCTACAAAGGAATCATTTATAGAAAATGACTCCTGGCCAGGCAGTTGCTAGGGATATGTGTCAGCGGGGGGGGGGGGCTCTAGTCAAGAGCATAGAAGCTGCTCTTTAATATCACGCTGGCCCAGTGGCGCTGAGGGCTGAGGCGCTGGACGCCTTACCTTGCACCATGCCAGTGACCCATGTTTGGAAATGAGCATGGACCGCCGTGGGTTGGCCAGGGAAGAGAAGGATAGAGTGCCTGACGGCGGCTCTCCTTCTCTGGGGGGGCAACCTGCAAGCTCCCCACTGCTATACCGCCACCTGGGGAAGCTCGGATGGCAGGTGCGGTAGAGGGGAGGAAGCAGCTTGAGGACGGGACAGACGTCAGCAGAGGGGCGGAGCAGGAGGTGCGTCTCACCGCATCTCCTCGCTCATTGGCCCTCATTGCACACTGACGCCTGGGGAAAAAGAACACAGGAAAAATACCCCCGTCTTGCCTAGGTGACGACTCCTCACTGCATGCCCTTGGATCAATGGGGCAGACTCTGCTGTCCACAATCAATAGTTGGGAAGATAGGAGCACTCCCCACCCCACACAGGGGGGTAATCCAGCCATCAAGGGGCTTAAGTGGCACCAGATACTCTAGGGGCAGACCCTGGTGAGAAGAGGGACAGTGCAGCAGAGGAAGTCTGATTGAGTGGTGAGAGGGGGCAGTACGATGGATAAATATGGAGTAAAAAAACAAAAAAAACATTAATATCACATATTTTTTACATAAATATGCATATCATATATAAAAAAAAGTTTACTTATAAATGTCCCTAATCTGTAAACTAAATGAAATCAAAACTATTAATACAACACTTAAACATTGTGTAACTCCACTTCATTCAAACCTTTACAACGCTTTCGGGTTATTCCCTTAATACTAATAAAACTGAGGTACTAGTTTTTAATCACATGTTCTCAGCCTCCATCCAGAGGCCATTTCCCATGAAGTGAGACCTGACCACCATGAAATACTTGGTAATACACTTGGGATCCCACACAGCTACCTTATTTACTGATAATTATATCCCTCTGATCTCCACCCTTACAGCAGACTATAAATGTTGGTCCTTACTCCCTTTATCATTGCATACATGGGTGCAATCCATTAAAATGAAAATACTACCCAGGTTCCTATGCCTATATCAGTGTGTTCCCTGACTTATCCACATGCTTCGCAATACATCCATTTCCCCAGCACACAGGCGGAGTGTACAGCAACCATGCAGGACTTCCACAGGGTAGCACGTATGCCTGGCATGCTTGGTGCCATTGATTACACCCATGTGGGCATCCACATGCCACCTGGCCCTGAGGGTGTGGCCTATACCAATAAGAAGGGGTTCCCGAGTGTGAACTGCCAGGTGGTGTGCGATGCCAAGGGGTGCATCACCAATGTCTGAGCCACACACCCTGGGAGTTCACATGATGCGTTCATCTGGCACAGTTCTGCGCTGTGCCACAGGTTCAAGCATGGGAACATCCCCACAGGCCACCTAGTGGGTGAGTATGAGATGGGCAAGGGGTGCCAGACAGAGTAGGCCATGGGATGGGGGAGGGCAGGGTGGGTGTGCTGGCGAGGGCACCAGGAACAGGAAAGGGGCACAGCTAAGGATGTCACAGGGCTAACCATGTTATTATCCACACAGGAGACAGCGCCTATCCACTGAGGCCCTGGCTGCTCACCCCCTATCGGTACCTGTCTTCCCCAGCAGAGGAATGCTACAATGAGGCACATGCCAGCACACGGAACATCACTGAGTGTGTATTCGGGATGCTGAAGGCATGGTTCTGTTGCCTAGGCAAGTCTGGCTGTGCCCTACAGTACAGCCCCTCGAAAGCCTTTGGCCTATTCCTGGCCTGCTGCATACTACACAACATGGCTATTGACTGTGGGATAGCTGTCGAGACTGATGAGGGTGACAGTAGTGGGGATGATGAAGGCAATGGGCTGGAGGGTGGTGGATAGCCCCCCCCGGGTGGAGGGATCCCCAGCTGGAAAGGATGGCGCGGCGGCATCGAGACACCATCACACAGGAGCACGGTGGTGCACACAGGTAGGTGGCACCAAACACATGCAAAGGCCACACACAGGTACAGCACACAGGCAGGGGAGTGCATGGCTATGAACATGCACACACAGAGGTGTGGTGCAAGGGGAGAGTCAGTGGCACATCAATACACAACTGCTTATAGCATCACACAGCAACATTCACATGCACCCATGTGCCCAGGTGCTGGCAAGTGGCGGGGATCAGATGCATTGCACTGGTGCACAGGCACAACTGGTGCAGTACTGCCCTCATCATGCCCATGCCACATGGGCCAGCAGCCAGGCAGGCATGCACACGGGCAGTGTGCAGCGCAACACACAGGTGTCACACCAGTGGTATGCACACACATGCTGCACATGCACACAGAGGGCAGCAGCTACAGACTGCAGTCAGGGCGGCATGCACATCAGGGCCGCCATGCGGAACCATGACCACTGCAGCCATGGGGGTGGCCATGCCGGGGTTGATCGGCAGCCACAGGCTGCTCATCAACCACAAGGGGTGTTTACAACAGCCCCCCAGGGGTTGAACTGCGGGACCATGACAGGGTTCACGCAGGGGTGTGTAGGTGCCCAAACAGGCCTGCCCCAGGCATGCCTGGGATGCCAACAGAAGTGCCCGGTGTCGACAGTGAGGGTGTCACCCGATGCCAGAATCGTGAGGTGGACAGTGCACTGTATGGGGTCCATGGTGGACGGCCATGCCCTGTGGCAGCCAGCAGTGCAAGGCCATCTGTGATCGCATTTGCTATGTGATCCTGGGATGTGGTCATGTCCTCCCACAAGTGCTGTATAGCTGCCAAAAGCTGCACAGTGCCCCTCTTGCACTGCTCAGCCACCTGTCACACCTCCACGCACAGTGCACACACCCCAGCGGCAAGCAGCACCTGTTGCTCCACGGAGGCCCACAGCAAACGGGTGTGCTCTGCCAATGTGTCGGCGCCCTGGGGAACCTGGGCGGGGTGCTGACCCTCCTGCAGTGACCAACCATGCAGCACAGCCCCCCGCTCAGGTGGACACTGCACAGTTGGGTCCTCACGGGGTAAGTCCCTATCAGGCGCCCAGGCAGGAGACCCAGCATCTTGCTGCCCTGTGGCCCCTGCTGCCTGCTGCCATTGCTCATCAGGCTGCTGAATGCTGCCCAGTGCCTGCGCGGCCACACCACCACCACCACATGGTACAGCTGTGGCAGTGCGTGCAGCAGCACCTGAAAGTGGCGGCGGGCAGCTGTTCCACCGCTGTCAGGCCGCTGGGAGCGCTGCCTGTGTTGGTGTCTGGTATGGGCGTCTCCCCCACAACACCACCCATGCTGTCCAGGATCATGGCCAGGTCATCATCGGTGTCAGACCCTGCCCCAATCTGTGTCTCCATGCAGAGGACACCGAAACTGTCATCCTGTAGAAACACATCCAGGGCCTTGTCCGACCCCATGCCCAGGACATCCGGCTGGACAGTGGTGGTGTGCTGCAGCTGATCAGGCCCCGGATGCCTGTGGAGATGGATGGCTGGTCCTCCGGGGCTGGGTCTGCCTCCCCGGATGCTGCTGGCGCCCTATCCTTTGCACGCAGGCGTGCTGGTGCTGAAAGAGAAAACAGGTGTGTCAGTGATGTAAGGCCCACGTGTGCCCCCCCAACACAGCCACTGCATGCTGTGCATGCCCGACATATGTACCATGCAGTGATGGGCTGCCACCCATCTGGAATCCTCCACCTGGCACACCCTCCACAGTGCTGCAACGATGGTGGCTGCTACCAACTCCTCCTGCGCCGTGAGCTGTGGCGCGTCAGCAGGCCCCCCTCCAGTGGCTTACTGGACTGCATGGATGGCTGCCATCTTCTCTTTGATGCACCACTTATCTGTGCCCACCTTCTTGCACCACTTCTGCACTGACCACTGGTGGCTGCCCTGCTGGTTCATGCAAGCCGCCACCTCCTCCCAGGCCCCAGCCCTGGCCTGTGGTGTGCCCGTGGCACCACTCAACAGTGGCTCCCTGTCAAAGTAGGCCTCAAACAGGGCCTCTGCCTTCATGAAATTGGGTCTGCGCTCGTGAGCAGGCCCACACTCCTCACCCTCCTCATGTTCTGACATGTTGCTACCTGTGGACATGGACAGCACAGTGAGTCAGTGTCAGCGGCACCCTAATCCACCCCCCCGCTGTGCTGGCTGGGCTCAGTGTGCCCCAGCAGCATGCTCAGCTTACCTCAGATGGTTGCAATACCGGTCCATGGCCTGTGCCATTCTGTGGCACTTTTATGGTGCAAAGCATGTAAATGAGCATTGGCACAACGGTAATGATATGCTAATTCCCCCAGTGCACCATGCACTGGCTGATGAGCTCATTTGCATGTAGCGGCTGAATATCGCGAATTTGTTCGGTGCTCACTGAGATTGCTCCAGAGCAAGTCATGGCGCAATGCGCATGCATGCATGGTGCGCAGGCCTCCAGTGCGCATGCACCTAATGGTATCATGGTGTCTATCGTGCACTGTGCACTGACAGCATGATGCTGGGGCATAGAGCATGATGTGCCAGTCATGCTATCACGCACATGCGCACTGCACAGAGGCGGTTGACTCCTGACCCCTGGTGTGACCCCTGACCATGTCTAGCCACGTCCATGTTGTGCATCTCTGGCATTGCGCGATGGGTGGACACAGTGCATGTACCCTTGCATCATGCATCTGGTGCATGTTGTGCACATGTGCACCTCCGGCTGCCATTTTGCTTCCCTACATTGCGGTTGGGACTATGGCGCAGCGTGGTGTCCGGCGGGTGAGAAACTGGTCACAGGTGGAGCTTGTGAACCTGGTGGATTGCGTACAGCCACGTGCCCCACAGTTCTTTGGCCATGTGCCCCTGCAGCAGCCAAGGGTTGCAGTCTGGCAAGGGATAGCTGCCAGTCTGCAGCAATGCACTGGGGTGGCTAGGACTGGGGAGCAATGCCACCACAGGTATGGGGACCTTGTGCGGTGGGATCCAGAGTGCCTGTGACAGCTGCAGGCACGTGTCCAGTGAGGGGCCATGCCGCGGCCAGGTAAGTCAACCCATTTTGCATGTGTGCCCTAGTGCTGTACTGTGGTTTTGGCTAGGCTGCCTGGCATGCCCTGCAGAGGGGTACACTGTCATCATGCGCATTGCAGAGTGGCATTGCCAGCCGCAGCTTGCATTGCGATACAGCCATGCGGGACATGTCAGGCAGGGGCATACCCTGTGCACAGGGGTGGGAGTGGTGGGCAGATGCTGTGGATGATTCCTGATGTGTACCTGTCTTTGTTCCATTCCCAGGACCTAAGGATCACCACTGTGCGAGGGCAGCAGGAGCAGTGGGAGCAGTGCAGCAGGCCGCAGCGGGCCACAGAGGTGGTGCGGGAGCAAAACCGGCACCAGCAGGGCCACAGAGGGAAGGTAGGCATTGTTTTGGTCCTGAACACTTTACAGGGGGGTCTGCGGGGGAGTGGGTGTGGGCATGGCCACCTGTGCCATTTGCCATGGCTGCTGTATATGTCTCACTGTGCGTGGTGCATGCCACTGTGGAGCGGCCATTGCACATGTGTGCCAGCTGTTGGTGAGGTGGGTTTGCGCCTGGCTGACACTGGTGTTGCTGTGGTGCAGCTGTTGCACTGTGCCATGTGACTCTCATTGCACAGTTGGGTGGCCATTGTGCAGCGGTGACCACCTCTGTGCAATGTCATGGTGTGCCAAGTTGCTGGCAGGCGTTGGCCCACCTGACTGTGGGTGGCTGGGGTGGGCACTCCAGGGGTGTGTGTTCCCACTGCCCATTGTGCACTGTGGGTGGGCATGGTACCTTGGGACATTGCACTGATCACCTGTACGGTCCCTTTTCATAGGTGTCCAACGGAGAAGGCGGATGCCATTGTACTGCCGGCTGCTCCACCAATTGATCCTCATGATGTCCACCACCATGGGGGCATTCCTGCAGGTGTGCCGGATGTTGCTGGCAGACCAGAGGCAGAGAGGGTGCCAAGGGGCAGCAGGGCATGGCCGCTGTTAGTTTTTGCCCCAGCATTCCCCTGTTTCACCTGCCGTACCTCCCCCATCAGGCCCCCTTCCCACTGTACAGTCCCTGTTCCCTGTCCCCTTCCCTTGCTTTCCTACCCTTTCCCACCCTCTTGTTACTGTAAGTAGTTGTCTTGTTAAATATATATTTTTTGACATACTTGCCTGTGTCAGTGTCTGTTTTGCAGGTGGCGTGAGGAGCCATGCTGCAGTGGCACAGTGTATGTCCGTCTAGTGTGCGAGTGTCGGTGCACATGTTGTGCATCTGCAGTTCACTGCTGTATGCTATGGTGTGTTGCACTGTGGTGGTGTCCTGCCCCTTGGTCGGTGGCTGTGCCTTGGGGTGCCCATGGGGTGGCTGACAGGGGTGTGTGGCGTGTGTGTGCTTGGCTGCATGGTCCTGGGTGTGGCTTGCCGGAGTCTGGGAGGGTGGGGGAATAGCCTGCAGCCTGTGGGGAGGACTCCATTGGTAGTCCTACATTAGCCATTGGTGCCACCTGTTGCCTGCTATCTGTGCCACTGTTGTGTTCTGGGGTGGGGTGTCCAGGTACCTGTGTGTGCCCTGCTGGTGATGGCCTCCTGTGGCCTGACACTGTGCTTCCCTGGCACTGTCCCTGGGGCTGATCCTGTGATGTGCCTCCCTCTGTTGCTCTGCTACTCTGCTCCCACAGTTGCCTGGGGCATCTGTTTCTGCGCCATGGCACAGATCTGTTTGTGCCATGGCGCATCTCTGCCATATTCAGATGGGTTGCGCTGGCGCAGTTTGACATGCGCAGCCTCTGAATATGGCACTCATTGCACCATGGCGCTTTGGATTTATGCTCCGCCGGACTTGCGCCGGCTTTTGGCACATTTCTGAATTACAGTATTACACATTGATAGTGCAACCTGTAAGGGGTTGGCAAGATACTGAGGAATGGATTAACAGAGGTACAACCGAGTAGGATTGGGAGAGAATATAAGCATAAACATTGTATAAAATAAATATATATTTCTACATTACAAATCAATCACACAAAAAAAAAAAAAATGTGGGGAGTAGTGCAATGTAATGGCTGTGGGGCAGCAGTCTTCCGGAGTCTTTCTGAGGCTGAGATGCTGCCCCATTTGCAGACAACTGTCTGCCCCTGAGGGGAGTAAAGTTGCCCGCCTTCAGGCCACACTGGACAGTAGTACGGGGACCTTCCCCAGGCCACAATGGACAGTAGGAAGGGAACCTCCCCATCCAGGGAGCACCAGAACCACCACCACTACCTCAGAGGTTGCAAAAAGCTACAGCAGTTGGACCACAGTGGGCTCAGGGAGGATGAGGATGGTGAAACAGAGGCACACCCAGTCACATGTTACACACCTACAATCCATCATGCATTCTTGGGGAGCATAGCTCCCCTATAGATACTACCCAGAGGGAGACTAAGGAGGCTGAGGACAACTGTCACAAGGAGGCCCACAGGAAGGAGGCAGAGGACACCAAGGAAAGGAAGCAGCTCCTGGTGGGGACTCAATTATTAGGGATAGAACTGGGAGGAGCTGGGAAATCTGAAGTAAGGTGCCTGCCTGGTGCCATGGCTTGGAGGGACAGGCCGCATCCTCAGGATCACAACAACAGCTGCAAGTGATTCTGAGTTGGGACGTAATTGTCCACCCTAGGGACAAATGACTTGGCTCATCATGAGGTTAGAGCAGTCAGGAGGACATTGCAGAGTTGGGTAGGGGCCTCAAGACAAGTAGCAAACACAGTATCCTTCTCCAGAGGTGCTGCCTGTCAAAGGGCATGGGGAGGCGAGTAATTGGCACCATGCAGTTTAATGAATGGTTGAAAAATGGTCGCGGAGAGGGGTTTGACTCATTGGGGACTGGGGTTCCACCTGAGGACACCAGCCTATACTGGCAGGATGGTCTGCATCTGTCCAGAAGGGAACAAGTCTTTGAGCAATCGGTTTGAAATGCTTCATTGGCAAGCTTTTTGAACTAGTCAATGGGGAGGCACTGACAAGCAGCAGAAAATCCCAGCCTCCCTACAAAACAGGGTACTACAATGAGAAAAGACCAAGGTAGAACGGTCAGTGGGGATGCTGCAACAGAAGGTAAGGCCATCAAAAATGGAGAGCAACTGAGTACCAATGCCTGTGAGTCTGGTAACAAGCTTCCTGAATTAGTGGCCTTGATGAGGAGGAACATCTGGATATCGTGGGCAGTCACAGAAACATGGTACACATAAACCATGACTGGGACGAAACATACCAGGATACACTATCTACAGGAGGGACAGGGAGGGTAAAAGAGGGGAGGAGTAGTTCTTTTATAAGGGAAGGAATAAAAGCAACTAGAACAAAAGGGTAAACAGGGAGGAGAAGAAGCACTGTGGGTAAATTTGGAGACAGGCAATGGCACCACAATCCAGACAGGGTTGTAGACAGACCTTCTCAGGGGGGAGGAAATGGACAAGGAATGATAGAAAGTATACTTAGAATGGCAGAAAAGGGAGATTGCTGATGGGTGATCTTGAATATGCCAGATGTTCAACTGGAGAGCAGTTGCAGCTGCCATCAAGAGTGCAGTTATTCTAGATGCCCCAGGGGCATGCCTTAGACAACTAGTACTGGAGCCCACTCGAGAGGGAGCAATATTAGACTTGATACTCTCAAATGGAGATGGAGAGAGGATCACAGATGTAGAAGTGGCCATCTGGGAACTAGCGACCATCGTAACAGTATGGTTCATAATAAACACAGCAATAGAGTCGTTTGCTACAAAGACAAAAGTACTGGACTTTAGGAGGGCTGATTTGCCAAATGGGTGAGTGCCTAAGGAATGCGCTTAGCAAATGGGTGGGAAGGAGGGGTGAAGAACAATGGGGAATAATAAAAACTGCCATCACAGAGGTAACGCAGCCTTTGTGAGGTGAAGCAACTAAACAAAACAATATCGATGTAAGAAACCACTATGGTTCTCTGTGCTGAAGTGGCAGTGAAGGCTCAAGAGAAAAGAAAGCATTCAGGAAGTACAAGGAATCGCAGCAGGAGCAGGATGATAACTGGTATCGAAGTTAAAGCAAAAGGAGGCTGGAAGGCAGTCAGAACAGCAAAGGCCCAAACTGAGGGAAAAGATAGCCAACTCAGTTAAGAAGGGAATAAAACCTTTATAGGTACATCAGGAGCAAAGGAAGACCAAGGGAGTGGATAGGAGGCTTAATAAGGGGAGGAGGTGGGCAGAGGAGAATGTGAAAGGCAGAGATACTAAACAAATATTTTGCTCAGTATTTACAAAGGAAGGGGGGTACATAAAACAAACAGTAGTAACACTCTGATACAGAAGTTGATACCAGCCCATTTACAGAAGAAAGGGTTCTGAAAGAACTCTAAAACTGAAGGTGGACAAAGCAATGGGGCCTGATGGAGATTCATCCCAGAATTCTAAAGAACTAAGGGTAGAACTAGTGACACCACTGACTACCCTCTTTAACAAATCATGGGAGGATGGGTGGTACCCGAGGACTGGAGGAGGGCAGATGTGATTCCTTCACAAAAGTGGGAGCAAGGCAGAAGCAGGAAACTATAGACCTGTTAGTTTAACCTCAGTGATAGGGAAAATGATGGAATCACTTCTAAAGGAAAGAATTGTCGAGTATCTAGAGGCCAGAGGGCACAAGACCCTAGGCAGCATGAATTCACAGCGGAAGGTCATGCCAGACGAATCTGATAGATTTCTTTGACTGGGTGACCAAAGTAGTAGATCAGGGAGGGGCTGTGGACATGGCCTACCTAGACTTTAGCAAGGCATTTGACACAGTCCACACAAAAAGATTAATATATAGTTAGCCAGCCTGGGAGTGGGTCCCAAGATGACAGCCTGGGTAAAGAATTGGCTGGAGAATAGGACACAGAGAGTAATAGTAAATGGAGTCCACCCAGAAGAAAGGAGGGTTACTAGCGGGGTACCGAGGGTTCAGATAGGACTAGTCCTCTTCAATGTCTCTTTATGTTTACATTGCAGAAGGACTGGAAGGAAAAATGTCTCTTTGCAGATGACACTAAGATCTGCAACAGAGTTGATGCACAGGATGGGTGGAAAGGATGAGAAGGGACTTGGCAAGGTTAGAGGAATGGTCAAATGTATGGCAGCTTAGATTCAATGCTAAGAAGTGCAAGGTAATGCACCTGGGAAACAAAACCCAGGGAAGAGTACACATTGGGGGTGAGATACTAACAACAACAAAATGGAAAGGGACCTGGGGGTAGTCATATCAGATGACCTAAAGGTGGGCAAGCAATGTGAGAAGGCAGCAAGGAGGGTTGGGGATACTGGGATGCATAGGAGAGGCATCACCAGTAGAAAACAGGAAGTTATTATCCCTCTGTACAGACAGCTGGTGAGACCCCATCTGGAGTACTGTGTGCAGTTCTGGAGACCCAATCTCCGCAAAGACATAGACAGGATGGAAGCTGTCCAGAGGAGGGAACTAAAATGGTGCAGGGTCTGCACCAGAGGACATATGAAGAGAGACTTAAGGAGCTTATATGTATAGCCTCGAGGAAAGGAGGGAGAGGGGGACATGATAGAAACTTTCAAGTACCTCAAGGAATCAACAAAGTCCAAGAGGGTAGCATCTTTCAAAAAAAGAGGTGCAAGAACAAGAGGGCACAATTTGAAGATAGAGGGGCGGCTCAGAGGTAATTCAAGGAAGTATTTTTCACGGAGAGGGTTGTGGATGCATGGAATGGCCTTCCGGAGGAGGTTGTGGAGTCAAAATCAGTGGTGGAATTCAAGCATGCATGGGATAGTCATAAGGCAATTCTGGGGGGTTGGGGTAGAAAGAAGTAGGCTGCTGGTTAACTAGGATCTGCAGCTTATCCAGTAGGTAGGGAAATGGGCAGACTGGGTGGGCCAAGCGGTCCTTATCTGCCGTCAAATTCTATGTTTCTATGTTTCTAAGTGTGCTACATAGACACAGAGGCAACATGGAAGCTGCATCCTGTAGTGAACTATTAGAGTGCAGAAAGAGATGGGGTGGGGCTTGTTTATTTGTTATTAAGGATAAGACCATAGAGCAAAGATCATTTACAATGGTGACCTTATCATCAAAATACAATATACAGACAAATAAATTACAAAAATACAAAATACACACTAACATCAAAACTAATTGCACACAGTGGCCCCTATGTACGATGCCAACGTGCCGCATACAACAGGCACGTTGACATCACTACAACAGAATGCCATGAAATGGGGTCCCATGGATCCCATGCGACATTCACAGAGGCATTTATGCACCTGTTCCCCCAGCCACACAGACAGCAACACACCAGGGTGGGTGGCGGGGCATGGCGGGGGCATGCCCGTATTCCATGCCATTCACAAAGGTGTGGAGTGCTGGGTGCAGGGGGGGCGCACCTTGTGCTGGGTAACACCCAGCCATAAGGGATACATATCCCCCATGATGCCACCACAGGCTGCAGAACCAAAGTGGGGGCACTACAGACCCCCCCACACATGCTGCCCCAGCTCGTGTATCTACAAGGAGGGCTAGGGGTGGCCAACCAGGCACCCAGCTGCTCCTAGCTGGTGGTGTACATCGCACCCTCTGATGTCATCCGCGACCCGCGGGCTCAAGGGATCCATTAGCAGGCTGGATCCGGGCATCCCACTGGATGCACACCCAGTCCACAGAACTATCCTTGCATCAGTGCACCAGGGGGGCAGCCAGTAGTGAATACCAGCCAGTGCGCACCTGTCCACAGGTGTGGAACTCTGCAGGTGGGTAACGTGCTTCTGGTGCATATTACCTGCCCAATTGTGCATAGCACCCAATATAAACAAATAACTAGAACATGTAAAATGTTTTTAAGAACAGTTGCAGGGCCTAGGGAGGGAAAGAAGGTATCTTTTTAAAGCACATACTGAAGGGGCTTTCTTATGCTTAAGTCTAAAATCATCCGGTAAGGTGTTCAATATCTCAGAATAAGCTGGCTGAAAAAATTATCTAATCATTTTGTTTTTGTGTAAGGAACCAGCATCTCTTTAAGATGAAGTTTCCTTAAAGAGGAATCAATATCCCTAAATTTCAATTTATCGCTTAAGTACCCAGGGACCTTACCCAGCCCACATTTATAAGAAAAGATACAGTACTTTTATGAAGTAAAATTTGGGCTTGAGAGGGGCCAAGCAGAAGTGAGTGGGAACTCCTAGCTAGGGCAGTGAAGCTGCAAAGGTGGGGATAGGAGAGTAGGGAGAAGTAAGAAGGAGGGGCGTAGAGTGGGAAGGGAACCAGATGATTGGGAGAAAATTAAGAGCAGCTGCAAGTAGGAGCAAAAAAGTTACATAGGAGGGAGGAGAGGGCAGGAGGGGAGTTGGCGTGGTGGACAGACGGGGGAAAGGAATTACACAGTTTAGGGAAATGGTGAGAAAAGGTAGCCGGCCATCGGAGGTGGACCTAGGAGGGAAAGCCATTGTCCGAGAGTCGTAGTTTCGAAGGGAGTGGGGAGAGGGTTTGAAGTGATAAAGAGGTGAAGAGGTAGGAGGGGAGAGAGCTGAACCAGAATTTAGCTATGAAGCTGGCACAATGGGAACGGTGCCTGTCGTCAAGAGAGGGAAAAGAGAGAGATTGGAAGAGAGCACAGTGGTGGATGTGAGGAGTACGGTTGAGGGCGAAGCAACAGAAGGAATGAAAGAGAGTGTCCGGTCTAGTTAGGGAAGTTTTGGGAGTGGCACTGTAAACTACATCACTGTAGTCAAAAATTGAGAGGATCATTTTCTGGACCAGGGTGCATCGGGCAGGCAGTGAGATACAGCCGCGGTTTCTGTACAGGGCACCTAGCTTGGGGTGCAGTTTTCTGAGGATGGCTTTCATGTGTCCAGAAAAGTTGAACTGTCAGTCAAGTCAAACCCCAAGATACCTAAAGGAGGTGGTATCCTCCAGTGTAGTCCCATCAATGGTGCGGAAAGAGAGGAGGGAGGGGAGCCAAGAGACTCTACCTTGTGCCAAAGGTCATGGAGATGGTCTTCTTGATGTTCAAGAACAATTGTTGTGTGCATAACCAGAGCTGAACATTGTCAAAGTCATGCTGAAGTCTGGATGCCACATCTGATGGAGGGGCCAGAGGTACAGTATACAGGTCAGTGTCATCTGTATACATGTGGATAAAAGTGGAGGAAGGTCATTTAGGAAGACAGAGAAAAGAAGGGGACCAAGTACAAACCCCTGAGGGACTCAAGAATTGATGGGGGGACAGTCATCAATCCAAATGGATTGTGTCTTTCCCACGAGGTAGGCACAGAACCAGTTTGTGGCAGAGTCTGAGAGCCCAGCTGCAGAGAGCTTCGCAAGCAGAAGGGGGTGCAGGACAGTGTTGAAAGCCTTAGCGAAGTTGACAAAGATGGCGGAGGTGATGAGGCCACGTGGTTAATGTGGCTCAACTGCCAGTCCCACAGCTTATGTAAAGCTTGCTTGAACTGTACATGAAACCACTACTCCTTACATATCAAACTCCAATATATGCAGTTACCATTTATTACATAAATGTGGTTCAAATGCCATTTCTGCACATTCAATAAAGCTCATTTGAATTGTATGTGAAACCAAACCACAAATTCCTACAAAATAACAAAGATGCCTACTTTATAATGTTATATTATATACAGAAATAAAAAAAGTTATTTATTCCCAGCAAATATAAACTAACAAACCACAAACCCCTATTCACAAAATATTGTGCAGCTTTTTAAATGTCCTCTGTCAATGTACACATCTGAAATCCTACTTAAAATGTATGTATGTCAGCTCTGTTAGTGTGGTAGTCTAAATTCTAAAATCAGAAGATATGCATTTTTCAGATTGCATAGCAGGCACTTTTTAAATGTAATGGCTGAATAATTACACTCATTCCTTCACTGTGCATGAGAGAACCAGACAATATAATTGCCAGAACTAGTAACTGCACCAAGACAAATGATCACTGTATACACGAATTACAAACTGAAAATTGGTAAAATAAACATTACCTGACAAGAAATTTGAAAACTCTATGCTGGCCCGTCAACGCAGCAGTTGGATTTCCACTTGCAATGCCTGAGACCCAGGTTCGGGAATGGATCCAGGTCGTCGGAGGGCCGGCCAGGGGGAGAAGGATCTAGTGTCCCTGAACTGCTCTGCATCTCTGGGGGGAGGGGGACCGAGTGCACAGTACCGTGGCAACACCTGGTGGAGGCTGGGTGCACTACTATGCACCAGCGACTACCAGAACTCAGGAGCAGGGCGGACGCTGCTCATCATTGCACGTCCCCACCCCTGCTTACAGGGGAAACAAAAATGCGTGGGGCCTCCATCTCTATGAAGCCCTCCCTGGGCTTCAATTAGCCTCCATTGCCGGCTCCCCAAACAGTTACTGGTTCCGTGGACTAGGGCATGGAGGAACCAGTGCCTCGGCCCCATCCTCCAGGAGGAAAGCCGGGGTGCCCGGGAGAGCACCGGGAGAGCACCGGTAAGTGACGGTAGGTGGAAGTCTGGGGGGCTGTGACCAGGGCAGAAGTTTAACGAGTGGCTCTGCCAAGAAAAAGTAGACTAAATATGGAAAAAAAAACTTGAAAAACTCTACATTTCTTTTATTCCCTCGAGAATCAAAACAGTGGAGCATAACCACACAATACTTGACGCAATTGTCCGCATTTACATTTTTGTTTAAAATAGGTCCACAAATTGCACATTGCTGTTTTGTAACAACATTGTGGCAGAGACTTCTGAATTTCACAACTGGCAAGTCAGGAAAAGGTAAACCAAAGTGTTTAGTTACGATGCATTTCCACAGTTCTATGACGACACTATTCCCAATTGTAGTAGAGATATGGTTGTCCAAAACAAATTTATAATTTGAACAACTTCTGTGTCAAGAGCACCAATCAATGCTGAAAAAAGCTCCAGTGCATCTAGTTATTTATAAGTACCAATTGTACTGTGAAGCTCATATCCTGAGACAGCCATATGCAAATTGGTGCAACTGTGAATTTGATCTCTCTGTGATGTCACTAGACAGATCAAATTTTAAATTGCATCAACCACAGTTTTATTCTGCACCTGATTGATGATGACTTGCACCACACTCTCAAAAGACAGAAAGACCCAAGCTGTACTATTTGCATAACAACTGAGTATTTTCAAATTCTGTTGCAAGAACTGTTTGAACCGATATTGATGCTTCTTTAGATACCTGTACAGTAACAGCATCATCAGTCTTAACGTGAACCACTTGTACAGAAACTTTCTGTGGTCTGGAAGCACACTTACCTGAAACCTTCTTATCAGTTGCCTTATTCTGAAAAAGTGGAATCATAGACAGAGGAGTCTGATAAAGAAATCTGACAATTGTACTCTGTGATTCACATTGTTTCTGCTCTGATGTTGGACTTGTTTACCTTGATGAGTTGCAGCCCATCCAGAGTATGTACTCTAAACAGAGCTACATAACTCACATAGGTGCTGGAACTGGTGGTGGTGGTGGGGGGGCAGTTGGTATGGCCATCGTCCTACTACTTTCATAAGTGGTGAGGCCTGGCCCTATCAGTTTTTGCAATCATGTTAATGTGTTACTAGGGAGGACTGTGCCTTTAAATTGCAGCATGTGCAGTAAACAATGTTACTAATCACTCCCTTAATGGCTCATAGGGTGTTATCAGTATTTTAGAAAGTAAAGCCTGAGTAGTGTTGATGGGAGTGGGTTTGGTTCATGGCTTGCTGAGTTAAGCCACTGTAATCAAACTTTAACAAGCATTTGTCAGTGCCAAATGTTTGCTTGCTGGCATTGGCATTAGTAGTGTAGGAGTTACAGAGCTGCATAATAGGAATGGCAGTGAAGTATTGAACTGAAGCCAAATCCACCAACACCCTGCAGAGAGTGACAGGCATTGGGCTGTCCCTTTGGGTCATCAGGCATAACGGCCATGCCATTTCACCACACCCTACCCTGCAGACACCGACAAGTGTCACGGTGTGCTTTAGGGGTCTTTGGCTCTCATCGCACCCATTCCATCAGGAAATCGGTGGATGGGTGCTGGCAGGGAGAACGGGGTGAACTTTTAGATAAGAGGTCCAAGGCACACCTTGATGCCTCTCACTGGCTGCAGGGTGTGGAATGGTATGAGCATTACAGGCAAGAATCCCAAGTCACACCCCTGATGCCTGTCATTCTCTACAGGGTGGGGCGTTATGGTCAGAAACCCTAACGCCTCAGGCATTCGTTGGTATTTTCGCTCCAAATTTTCAAAATGTTTTTTTGTGACCCCCACCTCATGAACAGTGGCAATATCAGTTTGTTAGTCGAATGCTGCATTTGCACAGCGACTACGGCATTTAGCACCATGGGTGCAAAAACACATTCCGAACAGGATGTGAAAAATGACAGCTGTACTGTTCATGGGAAGGTGCAAAAAATGGCAGTGTTGAAAATCTGCAGTGAAAATATTAAAAAAACTGGTGAAGTCACCAGCATGCGTAGAAACTGTGCAAGGCACACCAGTAATGTAATTAGTTTGGGGATTTTTTACAGCAGATTGTCAACACAGGAATTGTGGGACCTCCGATCATGAACAGTGTTACTGTGATTTTCTTTATCTGTCCCAAACAATGATTTCCCACAGCGACCACGCATTTCTGCGCTAAAAGTGTGAAAACACATTTCGGCCATGTTGTGAAAAATGGCAGCTGTACTGTTCATAAGAAAGTGTGGAAAAATGCCACTGGTTAAAATCTGGACTGAAAATATTATGGCCCAGATATTCGAACTGCGCCATTTTGTGGTGCAAGCCCCTACGCTGCTCAAAATAGTTGCGCAGGGGTGTGGCCAGGGCGATATTCAACGGAGCTGCGCTATGGCACAACTCCTTTGAATATCGCCCCCTGGCCACACCCACTGTGCATGGCACAGTGGAACTGCGCCAGTGCAAGTGGTCAAAGTGGAGCATTGAGATGCAGTGGCGCAAGTTCCATTGCACAGCACCTGCGATATTCAAAGGGTGACGTGCAAATGGAGCCATAATCTATGCAAGGTGCACGGGGGGCCATTTGCATCTGATTATGGCCCTTTTGCATGCCATTAGCATGCAGGTGCACCGATCCCCGATGACTTGCGCCTGGCGCCTGCCAGGCAGCAGCCATCAGGGACCAACGCCCTGCAACCCGGGCAGAACAATATTCTTCCCTCAGCAGCCCGATCACGGGCATAACAGAAACATCCCTCCACCTCCGAGTAGCCCGATCACGGGCAGCAGACCTCCCCAAAGTCCAATATCCCTGGTGGTCCAGTGGACTGCAGAAGCCCAATCGGGGGCATCCTCACCCCCCATGTTGGAAATCCTGGTGATCTAGTGGCCCCCACCCCACCCACCCACGGAGCCCCACCACCCCACTCCCCACCCCGTCAGCCAGCGGGTGGCAGCACTCCACCCGCTGCCACCCTGTCGCCTGCCAACTGACAGCTCGGTAGGGCTGCACGCCTACTGGTTCAGAGTATGAGCCAATGGGCATGCAGCCCATACCATACAAGCTCAGTCCAGATTCATCTCTCTCTCTTTCTCTGCTGATGGGGGAGCAGGGTGGGGCTCCGTAGTGGATGGGGTGGGGGCCACTAGATCACCAGGGATTTTCAACGGGTAGTGAGGATGCCCGCGATCGGGCTTCTCGCGTCCACTGGACCACCAGGGATATTGGACTTGGGGGAGAGGTCTGCCGCCGCTCAGGCTACCCGGGGTGGGGAGGAATTCATTATGCCCGCAATCGGGCTACTCAGGGGGAGTGACACTTCAGCCCGCGATCGGGGCATGGGGCGGCGCAGCCAGGTGCGACAGGAACAAGTCCAGGGCCACCCACAGGTGGCAGCTGCTGTGTTGCGCCCTGCAATGTGGCAGCTCACCTGTGGGTGGCCCTCTACTTGTTCCTTTTTTTTTCAGCGTAACTTTGTGCATGCGTAGGTAAGGGTGGCGCCTGCATAACTCTGCATGGCCCGGGCTGAATATCGGACTGTGCAGATTATGCATGGTTCCTCCCCCTTTGGTTGTGCATGCCTTCATTATCATTGCGCTGTTGCTCAGCATGATTTGGGGGCGCAACTGCCTCCTGCTGAATATCGCAGAATGGCGCATTTCAGACTTGTGCAGGTGCAACCCTATTACGCATGGCTCAACTCTTTTGAATATCTGGGCCTACAAATTCATGAACTTACGAGGGTGCGTGGAAACTGCACAATGCTCACTCGTTACACAGTCATTTTATGGACTTTTGTCACCAAATTTTCAACATAGCCATTTTAAGACCTCTGCTCATGAACAGTGTCACTTTGATTTTCTTAATCTGCCCCAAACATTGCTTTCGTACACCGACTGCATCATTGTGCGCTACATGTAAGGAAACACATTTTGAGTGAGATGTGAAAATGGCTATTTTTGTCATGAACAAAGTGTAATAAAATGGCAGTGTTTAAATTATGGCGCAAATATTAAAATTCACAAACTTGCTAGCGCGTATAGGAACTGCGTAACGCGCCCTAAAACAGTCATTTTTGGGATTTTCAAATTTTCAACATAGCCATTTTAAGACCTTTGCTCATGAACAGTGTCACTGTGATTTTCTTACTCTGTCCCAAACATTGATTGCACGTACCGACTGCGCCATTGTGCGCTACATGCAGGGAAACACATTTTGGGTGACATATGGAAAATGACAGCTGTACCACTCATAAGGAGGTGTGGTAAAATGGCAATGTTGAAAATCTGGAGTGCAAATATTAAAAATTTGCGAACTTAAGAGCGTGTGTAGGAACTGCACAATGCACGCTCGTAAAACAGTCATTTTTAGGAATTTTTTCACCAAATTCTCAACATAGCCATTTTAAGACCTCTGCTCATGAACAGTGTCACTGTGATTATCTTACTTGTTCCATACATTGATTTCACATACCGACTGCGCCATTGTGCGCTACATGCGCTGAAGCACATATTAGGCGAGATGTGAAAAATAACAGCTGTACTGCTCATAAGGAGGTGTGGTAAAATGGCAATGTTGAAAATCCGGAGTGCAAATATTAAAAATTCGCGAACTTACGAGTGTGCGTAGGAACTGTGCAACAAACGCTTGTAAAACAGTCATTTTTAGAATTTTTCACTAAATTTGCAACACAGGCTTTTTGAAAGCCCACCTTATGAACGCTGGCATTGTCATTTCATTACCGGTCTCAAAAGGTGATTTCCGTAGTGACCGCGTAAATCACTCTTCTGGCCGATTAATGCCATGACAGTTCAAGAATTCATGAGGAGGATCCCAAAACCCCATGTTGAAAATCTGGTGCCAAAATTCTAAAATGCCTGAGATATGCATTAAAGTTGAAAAACCCTATTTGTTGCATTATACAGCTTACCGGCATTTCCTCAGTTCGCCCGGCTTTGAGAGTGCAGACGTGTTCCCGTCCACCGAAGATCGCTGCGCCAAGTCTGAGATAAGTATGGGGGTGAGGGGTGGGAGGCAGGTGCGAGTGGGTGGTGCGGTAGGCTGGGAGACTGCCCAGGAAATTTTTTTTGTTTACTGGTTTTTTTTTTTTGGAAGACAACATCGGGATGTTTGCTATGTTGGTGGGCTCTCAGCGCGGCAGCTGGAAGGCTGTTTGGGGGCGTGGAGCCGACGGGATTGGGCACCCTGTCGGCCATATGGACTTGTGCCATGCTGGGGTGGGCTACCAGCGTGGCAGCTGGAAGGCTGTTTGGGGGTCCTGAGCCGATCAGATTGGGCACTTCATGACCATACAGCGCGGTGCATGGGGGCGATGAGCATGCAATATGCGGCGCATGTGCGTGTGGGGGAAGCACTGCTCACCGAAGCGGAGCTCTCCTTCAACTGTACGCCCACTGCATTTTCAGCTGCTGTTATAGACAGCTGCAGCATTCATTGGAGAACTGCGGCCGTGCCTGCAAACACATTGACTGAATTGGAAGATGGGTGACACACCTCTGAAAACTCGGATGATGGCACTATGTTTCTTGCACATGCGTGCAAGCAAACATAAAAATGAAAAGGAAAGTCAGGCCTGGGAGGGAATCAAGGACCATCCTAGACACAAGCAGCTGCTGTAAATCAGTGGGGTGGGGTGGGGTGGGGGTTGCTCCACAGATTACAAATTTGATTGAGAAAAAGTTGAGGGTGAGGGTGAACCCACTCAATGGGAAGGGGTTACCCCTTACATACTTGCCTGTACCATTTTTCAGACCCCTCCACCAACCTTTGATAACTCATCCCTGGTTTGAAAACATTTTTTCCGATATCTATGAGAACAGTATCAAGAGTCAAACCAAAGTCAGTCTTAGCTGAATGCACAAAAGTTCTCCCCTGGTTGCCGTAGTAACAAATGTTGCATCTATGGCATTTGAGTACCCCCCCCCCCACAGGTCTCTGGGGTAACCAGTCGGGAAGGTACACTGACAACCATGACTAGGACATGGTCATATTGTGCTACACACTTTCCAGAAAGGATAGGATGGGAAGAAAAGGAGCGGGCATGGTGCTTTATGTGGAGGAAAACATAAAAGCAACAGAGATACGAGAAATTAGGGGGAGAGTACGAGGTGTTTCACCCTCGAGACAGAAAATGGAGCCACTATTTGGACAGGTGTGATCTATATGCCACATGGGGAGGAGTTAGATAGGTAAATGTTAGAAGCAACTGGGGAAATGGCTGAAAAGGGGGAAGTGTGGCTGGTGGTGGACTTCCATCTACCAGATGTAGATTGGAGCATCCTGGCTACAGTTTCAGCTAGAAGTAGGGACATCCTTGGCTCCCTGTAGGGGGCATCCCTGAGGCAACTAGTCAGTGAACCCACTCGAGATGGGGCAATACTGGACCTGATGCTTATTAACAGGGACAGTATTGCTGACATCAAGGTGGGAAGCTATCTGTCAACCAGTGGTCATTGTACAGTGTGCTTCAACATAAGAACAGCTGCGGAATCCAACCACTCAATGGCAGGAATCCTGAATTTCAGAAGCAGAAGGAGAAATTTTACAAAGATGGGTGAATGCCTTAGGAATGATCTGGCAGGGGGAGATGACCTGAGGGGGTGGAGGAACAGTGAACCAAACTAAAAGAGGGCATAGTGAAGGCAACAAACCTCTGCATCAAGCAGGTAAGCAAAAGCGAAAGGAAGAGATCACTATGGTTCTTGAAAGAGGTAGCAGAAAAGGTAAAGGATAAAAGAGTAGCATTCAGAAGGTTTAAGGAGGCCCAGAAAGTGAAAGATAAGGAAGTGTATCAGGGAAAACAGAGGGAGGCAGAGAAAGCAGTAAGGAGCACAAAGGTGCAAACTGAAGAAAGAATAGCTCAGGCAGTAACAAAAGGGGACAAGACATTTTTTAAGTAAGTTAGGGAAAAAAGGAAAACAAATGGAGGGATTGTAAGGTTGGGGAGGGGGGTCTGTATGGATGGGGACCAAGAAAAGGCAGACAGCTTGAAGAAATACCTTTGCTCAGTGTTCATTTTAGAAGGGGAAGGGGAGAGACTCTGAAAAAGCACCAGGAGCTTTGATGAAAGGGAAATGGACACCAGTCCTTTTTCTGAGGAGAAAGTACAGAAAGCACTCACTAACCTGAGGGTGGACAAAGCTATGGGGCTATGGTAGAAGACTTGGTTTGCTGGCCAAGGCACCTAGCTTCACCTGAGCTCTTTCCTTCTAAGACTGCTTGAAAGGCAGAGTAGAGAAACTTACCAGAGCAAGGGAGAAGGATTAAGACTTAGTTTGGCTAAGCAGATTTACTGTGTGGTGGTGTTTTTATTTTCTACTCACAGGGATTGCTACTGTTTGTTGCTAACATTTCATTGCTTTATTTTTTCTCTGATTCAAATTGTTGTTGCTGGTATACCTTCTTCTGCATTATTACAAGGTGTGCCTACAGGTGTGTGCTAACAGATTCCTGCTGTAATCTTCTGATTCAAATTGTCTTTGCAAGGTATATCTTCTGTTACTGCTTTATTTTTCTCTGGAGCAAAGTGTTTCTTACAGGGTATATCTTCTCTGAAATTACTGTATTACAGGTGGAGCTTACATTTTTGTGACTTTTTTATCATTGGGCTAAGCAAAATTACTGTTTGACAATGTGTTTTATTTTATTCTTGTTTGTTGAAAAGGTTTGTTGTCTCAGAGGTGTTTCAGTCTCCTTCTCACATTGAAGGAGCTAATTGCTTTTCCTCCCACAGCTCTTCCAAAGGATTAGGTGTGTATGGGGGGTGGAGCTGGCAAACTGTCAGTAATTTCCAGCAGAAAGAAGGGTTAAAAAGTCAGGTTAGTTGATATCTTGGAGGTAGAAGACTTGGTTTGTGGCCAGGCACCTAGCTTCACCTGAGCTCTTTCCTTCTAAGACTGCTTGAAAGGCAGAGTAGAGAAACTTACCAGAGCAAGGGAGAAGGATTAAGACTTAGTTTGGCTAAGCAGATTTACTGTGTGGTGGTGTTTTTTATTTTCTACTCACAGGGATTGCTACTGTTTGTTGCTAACATTTCATTGCTTTATTTTTTCTCTGATTCAAATTGTTGTTGCTGGTATACCTTCTTCTGCATTATTACAAGGTGTGCCTACAGGTGTGTGCTAACAGATTACTGCTGTAATCTTCTGATTCAAATTGTCTTTTGCAAGGTATATCTTCTGTTACTGCTTTAGTTTTCTGGAGCAAAGTGTTTCTTACAGGGTATATCTTCTCTGAAATTATTACAGGTGGTGCTTTACAGGTTTTACAGTTTTATCTAACATTAGGATAAGCTTTCAGGGTTACTGCATTTGTTGTTGACTGATTGTTTCTGCTCTTACCTCCTTGTTCTTTCGTCCGTGGTTCTTCTTTTTAGGCAGGGAAGGCCCAGCCACCCACCCCATCCCCAACCACCCCACGCTACACTCCTTTATATGGTACCACAGTTGTGACATTTCCTGTGGCAGAGCAGGAGGCGGATCAGTGGGCCTCCACAAGGTGATCCATTTACAGGGCACTATGTAATTTAACTTGTTATAACAAGTTAAACAAAGCACAATTAAACCATTACTTGCATTATTTTTCCTTTTTTTTTCCTTCTAATTACTCTGACTAGGTTACAAACCCAGCAACTTATTTGGAATGGATTTCATTAACTGCAGGTACTGTGGAGCAATTTTCAGAACGACAGTCTTACAGGATTTAGGACACTGTCCTACATGCTGGGCCTTTGGAGATCTTAGGGCTCAGCTCCGGGCAGCATGGACAGAGATTGCACGCCTCAAATTTCATATTGAAGAGGAAATATATTATAAGAACCACCCCATTTCCCCAGCATCCAACAGAAAAACCTCAACCGCAGAGGTAGTTGGTCCAGGAGGTTGGCAGGTGGTTAGGAGGAGAATCAGGTGCCCCATCACTCTCTGCTCTCCATCACATTGCCTCCAAAACCATATAAACACTACAAACAGGTATCTGCCTCTATCTCTGAAATCAAATAAAGAGGCAGAAGACACTGCAGAGCAGGACACTGCGCACAGGAGCTAGCACAACAAAACTCACCCAAATCAGGAACCAAAACTAAACAAGCACAAAGGAAATCCAAAAACTTCTGATCATAGGAGACTCCATGATTCGGGAGTTGATACCCATCTCCAGCCTGGGTGATGGTCAGATGTCTCCCAGGTACATCAGCATGGAGAGACACTGACCGCATTGCTAAAATTGTTCACAAAGCAGGAGAAAACATTGATGGCCTAGTACACATAGGGACTAATGATCTCACCAGCCGTCAGTTGTGGAGACCAAGGAACACCTGACTAGGCTGGGTGACAAACTATCATCTATTTCGTTTGGCATCTCCTTCTCTGAGATCCTGCCAGTCTGGGAGAGGGAGCAGATGGATGAAGGTCAGAGAAGGGAGATAAGGAGCTAAACACGTGGCTCAAGGACTGGTGCCAGGAAAAGGACACAGATTTGGGGAACTGGCAACAGTTCTGGGACGAAAGTTCTTTAAATTTGATGGACTGCATCTGACTAAAGAGGAGTCAGTGCATTGGGGCAGAAGTTTGACGCTTTGCAGAATATTTAAACTAGCAATGGGGAGAGGGTGCAGCACCCCATCGTCGAATGGGAAGACACCCCTCCCCTCAGCTAGTGGTCAAACAGGAATTCAGCGTGTTTGCTGCTCATTTGCATCACCAGGTAAGAAAAAGGTTTGTCTCCCACACGATGCAAGGGTAATGCCAAACTTCACCCAACAACTAACACACCAAAATCTGGCCAATGGAAAATCATGTACACAATGCTCACAGCCTGGGAATAAGATCCCAGACCTGCAGGCAATAATGTCAGAGGCTAAACTGGACATAGTAGCAATTAGTGAGACGTGGTTTACCAGTAACCACACTTGGGAGACTTCAGTACCTGGCTATGTATTGTTCAGAAGAGACTGAGGTGCAAGGAGGAGTGGCCCTGTATGTTAATGAAAATATCAAAGTTACAGAAATTCAGAATACACATAAGGAGCCAGAAGAACTGTGGGTAACCCTGGAAACAGGAAATGGGACAGCCATAAGTACTGGGGTTGTCTACAGGCCCCAGACCAGAGGAGGACATAGACACATTACTGTTAGAAGATATACAAAACATGACAGCTAAAGGAGGTTCTGATAATGGGAGACTTCAACATGCCAGATACAGATTGGTCAACACCAGCAGGAACATCTGTCAGAACTAGACTCATAGTGGATTCCTGCAGGGGAGGGCCTCAAACAACTGGTACAGCAACCCACAAGAGACAGGGCTATCCTAGATCTAGTACTGACTAACAAAGAAGGATCACAGATCTCCAGGTAGAAGGTCACCTGGGGCCAGTGACCATCACATGGTATGGTTCAATTTGGCTACTACATCTAAATCATCCTCCAAGGCAAAAATATGGGACTTCAGAGGAGCTGACTTTGATAAGATGGCCAACAGAGTTAAGATAGCCCTGGCAAAAAGAAACACAGGTGAGGGGTACAGGCAAAGTGGGCAAGCATTAAGGATGCAATCTTGAAGCAACATCCCATTGTGTTAGACAGAAAAGGAAGTGCAAAGAAGAAGGAAACCACTTTGTTCTCAAATACAGTAGCAGAAAAGGTCAGAGCCAAAAGGCTGGCCTTCAGGAAATATAAGGAACACAGCGGGATGAAGATAGGGAGGCATACCAAACTGCCCTAAGGGAAGCAGGTAAGGCAGTAAGGCAGGCAAAGTCCCAAACTGAGGAAACACTAGCACGAACAGTAAAGAAGGTGACAAGACTTTCTATAGATACATTAGTGAAAGGAGAAAGTCCAGAGGGGTATTGCTAGCTTAATGGAGAAAAGGGAGCATGTGAGGAGGAGGACCCTGTAAAGGCATCTATCCTAAATAGATACTTTTGCTCAGTATTTACTGAAGAGAAGGTAGGCAGGGCCCAGCTCAGCATCATGGACACAGGGGAGGGAGGTGAGCACACTCCCTCTACAAAAGAAAGGGTCCTACAAGAGCTTGCTAAGCTCAGAGTGGATAAGGCAATGGGACCTGATGGCATACATCCCAGGGTACTTAAGGAGCTAAAGGAGGAACTAGCAGCCATTAGCAGAATTGTTTAGTGAGTCTCTGAGCACAGGAGAGGTCCCAGAAGACTGGAGAAGGGTTTATGTGATCCCGCTCCACAAGAGTGGTAGCAGGAGGAGGCGGGAACTACAGACCGGTCAGTCTTACCTCAGTAGTGGGCAAGATTATGGAGGCACTCCTTAAGGAAAGGATAGTGCAACACCTGGAATCCATAGGTGCACAGGATCCAAGACAGCATGGGTTTACAAAAGGAAGGTCCTGTCAAACTAATCTCATAGATTTCTTTGACTGGGTAACCAGAGTGGTGGACCAAGGGGGAGCAGTTGATGTCGCCTACCTTGACTTCAGCAAAGCTTTGGACACTGTTCCACATAGAAGATTGATAAATAAGCTGGGTAGGCTCGGGGTTGGAGTTGGTCAACTGGGTGGCAAACTGGTTGACTGGCAGAAAACAGAGTGGTGGTAAATGGTATACAGTCAGAAGAGATGCAAGTCACAAGTGGGGTACCTCAGGATCAGTCCTGGGGCCAGTCCTATTCAACATCTTCATTAGTGACCTTGCAGATGGACTAGAGGGTAGGCTTGTCTGTTTGCAGATGACACCAAGATCTGCAACAGAGTAGATGAGCCAGATGGGGTGGGCAGAATGAGAAGAGATCTGGATAAACTAGCAGAATGGTCAGAAGAGTGGCAACTGGGATTTAATGCAAAGAAGTGCAAAATCATGCACATAGGGAAGAGAAACCCTGAAGCCACTTATAGGCTGGGAGGGGAGTTGCTAGCAGTCACAAAGGAAGAAAGAGACTTGGGCATCATCATCACTGATGACCTAAAATCATCCAAGCAGACCTCTAAAGCAGTAGGTAAGGCTAGGGGTGTTAGGGTGTATTAGTAGGGTATCACAAGTCGTAAGAGGAGGTAATAATCCCTCTGTACAAGACATTGGTTAGGGCCCCATCTGGAGTACTGCGCAGTATTGAGGCCACACCTCTCACAAGGACATTGAACCAAATTGAGGCAGTCCAGAGAAGGGTAACCAAATGGTGCAGGGACTGCATCAGAAGACATATGAGGACAGATTAACGGAGCTCAATATGTATACCCTTGAGCAAAGGAGGGAGAGAGGTATATGATCGAGGCATTCAAACACCTTAAGGGCATAAACAAGGTGAAAGAGTCTAACATGTTTAAATATAAGAAAAATAGCAGGACAAGAGGACACAGCATGAGATTAGAGGAGGCCGATTAAGGGGAATGTGAGGAAATTCTTTTTCACAGAAAGGTGGTGGATGCATGGAATGGCTTACCACAAGAAGTGGTGGCTATGAATACAGTGCAGGGCTTCAAACAGGCATAAGGGAGCAATACAAATGACTATGAATAGATAGGTCACTGACAGAGCAAAGGCCGATGGCACATTTATAAGGTAGAAAAAGAAATGGGCAGACTGGATGGGCCTTGTGGTCCTTATCTGCCGTCAACTTCTATGTTATGTTTCTATGTAGACGGGGTGCATCCAAGGGTGCTGAGGGAACACAGGGAGGTACTAGCTGCACCTCTGGCAGACCTATTTAACAGATTACTGGAGACTAGAGTGGTCCTGGAGGACTGGAGAAAGGCAGATGTAGTCCCACTTCACAAACATGGTAGCAGAGAACAGCCAGGCAATTATAGGCCTGTCAGCCTGACATCGGTGGTGGATAAATTAATGGAAACTCTGCTAAAGGAAAGGATTGTGGAATATCTTGAATCCACTGGATTACAGGATCTGAGGCAGCATGGATTCACAGGGGGAAGGTCATGACAAACAAATCTGATAGATTTCTTTGACTGGGTGACCAAGGAGTTGGATCAGGGAGGGGCGGTGGACATGGCCTACCTGGATTTCAGCAAGGCTTTCAACACCATTCAACATAGGAAACTGGTAAGCAAATTCAGCAGCTTGGGGATGGGCAATAAGGTGGTAATCTGGGTAAGAAACTGGTTAGGGAATAAGAGACAGAGGGTAGTGGCAAACAGAGTTTGCTCCGAGGCAAGGAGAGTGACCAGTGGAGTATTTCAGGGTTCAATGTTGGGGCCAGTCCTTATTTAACATCTTTATAAGTGACATAGCAGAGGAGCTGGGAAGGAAATCTGCCTCTTTGCAGATAACTCCAAGATCTGCAATAGAGTGGACACTCAGGGGAGGGGGGTGGAAATCATGGGCTGAGACCTGAAAAAAATGGAGGTGTGGTCAAGTGTATGGTAGCTGGATTTTAATGCAAAAAAATGCAAAATAATGCACTTGGGCAATATAAACGAGGGTGGGGGTGCGCAGAAATAAATGGGTGTAGTGATTCTGACAATGACCAAGCAGGAAAGAGACCTTGGGGCAATCATATCGGATGACCTGAAGGTGGCCAGGCAGTGTGACAAGGCAGTCGGGAAGGCTAGTGGGATGCTGGGGTGCATAGGAATGAGTATCACCAATAAAAGGAGGTGTTGCTCCCATATAGACCACTAGTAAGACCTCTCCTTGAGCACAGTTTCCAGTTCTGGAGACCACATCTCAGGAAAGGCACAGACAAAGTGGAGGTGGTCCAGAAGAGGGCTACCAAAATGGTGCAGGGTCTGCATCAAAAGCCCTATGAGGAGAGGCTAAAGGAGCTCAGTATGTACACCCTTGAGGAGAGGAGGGAGATGGGGGATATGACAGAGACCTTTGAATACCTCACAGAGGTTAATAAGGTACAGGAGGGGAGTATTTTTCAGAAAAAAAAGGTGCTGTAGAACAAGGGGCCATATATAAAGCTGGAGGGGGGTAGATTCGGGAGAAATGTGAGGAAGTACTTCTTTACAGAAAGGGTGGTGGATTCCTGGAACAGCCTTCCAGCAGAGGTAGTAGGGTTGAAAACAGTGGTGGGGTTAAAAAAATGCCAGGGATAGGCACAAGGCAATCATAGGGGTAAGGGGGGAGAGACAGTGCCGTAGATCAAGCAGAGTCTGTAGCTAAAGTTAAGGTAGAAAAAATGGGCAAACCGGGTGGACCAAGCAGCCCTTATCTGTGGTCACATTCTATATTTCTATGTTTCTTTGTCACAACGTGACTTTGAAATATAACATTTCCAGTTAACTTACATGCCCTTTGGACCACAGGAAGTAATCTTAAATAAATAGTCTCTTTCATCAATTAGACTTCCTACATAAATATGGGCTATTCAATGTTAGATATGTAGGTAGGTATGTAGGCAGGTACGTAGATAGGTAAATGCTTATTGATTAGCCAATATAGACTTTTAAAATCTATTACATAAAAATACATTGAATCGGACAAGACACACATATCGTATTATATTTCAATAAAGAGTGAATAACACACAAATTATTACATTGCCCTAGCAGGGAATCCTTTTGTTTTTGATTCAATAGTGACTTTTGGCAATCTTTAGTTTCACTAAGAAACCTCACGTGTCATCAGAACCTCTTTACTAGGAGTAGTGAAAGTAAAGGCACAATTTGCTGAGGGGGGAGGAAACAATCCCTCAGCAAATTGCAGAACCATATCTTCCTGATATTGGTTTACCAAGGACACACCATGAGCACGTGACAGATATCTTCTTGGTGAGCAGTATTATAATAACAATTTAAATTACAGAGGTCATTCTGTGCTGTATTATATCTGGGCTTTCGAGCTGAAAATATTAAACTGAAATGCAGAGTTGGCATTTCTAAGTTGTGGGTCTAATATTACTCGCAAATAATGCACTAAACCATGATTTACCTTCATGATCATGAGCCATGGAATTGAAACAGAAGTTTCTCCATATCAGATAGCCTAGCAAGATTCCACAGTTTTTCTTTAATTATTGATTTGAATTTCTTACTTACGTATTTTTACTAGACAAAGTTCATAAGGAACACAATTCAGTCTTTTTAATGTTTCTGTCAAATATTGCAGCCTTAGCGTTTTACAACTCATTCACCCCAGCCTTAGGAATATTTAAAATTATACAATGGGCTCTGAGAATGGTGAAACCTGATTCGCTGACTGGCACCTTTCAGCTGTGGCAATTCCTGGCTAAGGTGCAAGTCAGCCATATTTGGAATCCCCACACTGTAAAATCACTCTGACCCCCTCTTTCCCACGAACGCAAACATGAAATCCTCCACGTTGGATTCCTGGTACACCGTGGTCTCCCAACTGTGGAAATACCGACAATACTCAAGATTCACATACAATAGGTTCCCAAAACAGTCAGGCAATGAACAAAAGGAACAAGAGAGTTTAAGAAGTCCTTCTCCGTAACTGCCTAGACTGCACCCACCTCCCTTCTTACTCAGTCTCTGCTCCACTCCTGCTCTATTCCTGGTCTCTCTCCTAGCTGAAGTCACGCACCCGCTCTCTGACTTTCATCACTTGTTACAAAAATAAAAAATTAAAAAAGCACATTAACCAAAGAAAATGCAGAAATGAAAGTCCACTCCAGTGACACCATTACTGTGTCCTGACTGCAAAGTTGAACCCAGAAGTACACGCTCTCTGCTCTCAGCCCTTTAGCACTCACACCACACAGTGACAGTTGCTTTTTACTCTGAGGCTGTCTCTGTAATAAAAAAATAAATAACTAGCCCATGACTTGCAGCCCTCTCTTTAAGAAAAAAGAAAAAAAAATGACAGCATACAAGTCTCTGTATATGGGTCTGCATTAGGGTGCATGCACAGCAACATCGCAGACATAGCAACAGCACTAGCAACCAAGGACTATTTTTTCTGGCAGAGTAACAAATGCAATACAAATAAATTAAAATACCAAAAAAAAAACATTGTATTTATTTGTTTTCTAGCTCAAAAAAAAGGTGGATATTGTATCATCGCAATAAACCACTCCAGGGTGTGGGTTATACTGGGATTTACCCACTTCTGGTGTGGTTTGGTCACTCAGCATGCAGCCTCGTGACAGAACCACACCAGACATGCATAAACCCCAGCATAACTCACACCCTGTTGTGGTTTATTGCTTAATTGTAAGCCAATATGAACAAATTTTATATTCCATCTGAGTTTTTAGATATACTGTGCCCAATAATATGTCAGAAAAAAATACATACGTTTTTATTGGGCCGCATCCGTCAATTGTTTTGTCTTATTTTTCCTCTTCACTTTCACTTTTCTTCTTCTTAATGTCCCCTGAAAAGTTACAACCACTCCTAGCAGCCACCATGTTGCTGATATAATCAGCTTATAAGAGCTTATTTAATTAGTTAGAATTTCAGCAGCTAATTGTAGTTTGTAACAGGCTAAGTTTCCTTGAGTTGACAAAAATAAAACTCCTTAGAAAGTCCCAAATAAATTAACTAAAATGTGCCAAAATACTCAAAAGTACACACTGCTTGGCCGGTCTGCCAGTGCAGTGGTAGCGCTAACACTTGTGATGCCGATGACCCAGGTTCAGAAATGAGCCCGAGGTGTTGGAGGGCCAGCCAGGCGGAGGAGGATCGAGCATCTGCAGGACTGCTCTCCTTCTCTGGGGGGGGGCTCGGTGCTCGACTGGACCCTGGTGAAAGCCAGAGGAGAGGCAGCCCTAGCTGAAAAGTTGGGGGAGGTGTGGCAGATAACGACACGTGTTTATCTTGGCATTAGCACATGCCTCGTCTCCCATGGGGAGAAAAAAGGAAAACTCCCAGTAATGTAGGATGACCACTGGTCTCCACAGACCCTGCATTCAGCGACTCAGGCTCCTCCCAGAATCCAGATTCATTCCTGGTAGGTTGAGAGACTCCCCGCCACCCTGCCCTGGAAGGCAAGCCATGGGGGATTTGGGAGAAGTAAGCCCTGGGGAAGCTGGGGTGAAGCGGCTGGGAGGAACAGTGGGAGGGAGGACCGGCTGGGATGAGGAGTTAAAAAAAAAAATTGGTAATGTATTAATAATTCTTTTAATATATTTTTACCATGTTAATTGAGCAGTGACCTTAATTTTTCTGAATCAGAACCTTAAAGTGTTAGAAAAAGAACTTTAAAACCCATCCCTATGCTACCCTATGGGGTGTGTCCCCACGCTCTCCACATTTAAGCAATAAGCATGATGGGGGGGTGTTATAGTGGAATAATGGCCCACCTCAGGTTGGGCTGAAGCATGATTTGAAGCCTAGTGCTTCCACCACCTGAGAAGGATTGTTGCCCACCATAATGCACCCTTGGGAGTCCCTAATTGCGATTATGAAATGGGTTATTTTTAGTAAATCGGATGTAATTTTTAAACATATTTTTGTTGAGCTACTTTCAGCAGGGCTGCTGTGCTGGGATAATGGCCCAGATGAAAGTACCTCTTGGCTAATCAGAAGCACGCACTCTTTTTACCTATTTCATAATATTGCATAACATGCTAGAGTTGGGGCTAGCGCTCAGGACAGGGAAGTGGAAAGGACTGGGCTCTTGGCTCCAGGGAGTCAAAATACAATCCCTTCCCTTCCAAAATATCGGCATCAGAAAATTTTAGAATTAGCAGCAGTGGACCTGTGGCCAGGTAAGAGTGCTTATATGGTTTTGGGGGGCAGATGAGAAAACAACAGGAAAGATGCTCTTTAAAGAGACTGTTTGAGGTAGACTTTTTATTGATTGATTGATGATTGATTGATAAATGTATTTATTCATTCATTTATTTGTTGACCAGATAAGTACACTGGTCCAAGGAACCTTGCCAGGAATGACCCAGGAACAGGTAATTACCACTGATGGAGGATTTTATGTTATATTGGTTTCTCTTGTATGTCTTTAGAGCATTTATAGGCATTGGTCCATAATTTATTCCAAGTCTCCCAAGGTAGCTTGTATTTAAGTTCTGATACCCATTTGAATCTAGGGTTATGCTGCTTCTATATTCACGGAGTTAAATAATCTATAGGTGTGTCCTGACCCTCCTATTCTCAACACAATCCTCCAGATGTGCTGTGATTCTGAGGTGGGTTCCTTGGATGAAATGATGATAATTACAGGGGAAACAGCTTCCCTATGTTGCAGATAAAGCCAAAACTCAAATCTTTCAACACTGTATTCTTTTTTAATTCTGCAAACAAGTGCAGTATGTTTTCATCAGGATCTAAAATGTTTTTAATAGTGTTACTTCATATTTTAAGTAAACAAAAAATTGTGACACTCACCGCCAATAAAACCAAAACGGAAGTAGTATTGCATCAACTACTTCATTGTATGCAATGGCTACAAAAAGAGAAAACAGGCTTCTCTGGAAAACTTGTCTGACGTGTTTCACACTAAACGCACACAGTGCTTTATCAAAAGCAGGGCACCTAGTGGATGTTATCATTTTATACTGTCCAAATTAAAGAGGCAGATACAAAGCAGTTTCTTAGTTGCTGCTTAGGTGCCCATACTGATACTCAACAGTAACTCGTGAATTAATAAACATATGGACAAGAATAGAAAAAAAAATGCTTCTAAAAACAATTAGACATCCACATTATGTAAGTAATAAGCAACAACAGGGTATGCATTATAGGCTGTTAATGCATGCCCCAAGGGTGTAGTAAGGCATGAGGCCTAAAGCTGAGTGTCCTTACGCCTTGAAGTACATACAATCCTATGATGCACACCCTGAGGGGATCATACACTATAAAATAGCAGTAAAAGTTTTTTTGGGGGGGGGGGATAAAAATGAGATTCAGTACCTGACCCTGGATTAATAGAGATTTATTGTATGGTCAACTGGCATCTCTGAGCCAATGAAATGTCTAGATTTTTTTCTTGCCATTTTATAAAATAACATATATAAATGTCTGTAACCAAAGGCAGACTATTTTATAGTTAAATGTGGAGACTACTGTGTCGCAGCAATTGTGTTAAATTGCTGCATTGTGCCAGGGTTCATACAACTGCCATTTTTCCCTCATTCTATGGCGCACTGGAATCTCTGTGAATAAATACGACACAGACGAGCAAGCGGGGAAGGGACTAAAAAAAACAGAGAGCGAGAGAGAGAGAGAAAGAAAGAAAAAAGACAAAGTCATTATACTGTCACAAATACTGCACATTTCATAAACTCTACTATAATTTCAGTGCCCTTCATGGACCCCTAGAGTAAAGACCCAAAAGGCCACCCTAAGTAAAACTTTCCAATTATAGTCACCACCTCCCCTAAGGTTATGGTGTACCTTTTCAGTGCTTGTAAAGACAAATTTGTGGGTGTCTATATTCCTGACAGTCTGCACATGCACATGTGCTATGGCATATGTCAGATTCTTGTTTTATTTATTTATTTGTTTGTTTGTTTGTTTGTTAACCGGGTGGGGTGCTCTGATCCAAAGGACCATTTTCAGGCATGACCCAGTCTATGAAGATGATACAGTACTACGGTACAAAGGAACTGGTGCAAATAGATAAGGTAAAAGCAAGTAGTTAAAGTACACAGGTGAACATGTGAGGTAATACTACTCAGCTAAGCAGATTTGCACAAAATGGTACGTAAAGTGAACATAGTGCAAACACATTACAATTGGGTAAAACTATAGAAAAGTAGCAGTATTGTGCAAAACATTGTGCATAAAGTGAACACAGTTATATATAAGTGCATAGAGGAACAGTGACAACGCAGTGCCCACTTGAAACAATCTAATGGCAGCAGCATACAAGATACATCAATAGGCTAATATATGCCTGACAATATTAACTCACCCTAACACAAAATGTTCTGCTGGTCTTGCCTGTGTAGTAGGCTCCACAGTTACATACTGCCTGGTAAATTACTCCACAGATGTCACAGGTAATTAGTTCTTTTATGTCATAGGACCTGCCATTTATGGGGTTAATGGAACTCAGTCCCTTTGAGATCACATTGCAGTAGGTGCACATTTTGCATGGAAAACACAATCTGCTCCTGTCACTTAGCTAAGTCCTGTTACCCCCTATTGGCTGTCTATGGACAAGCTTTTGCCATAGTGTGCTGGCCCAACTGTATGCCACCCCGGGGGGGGGATTGATTAATTGCTCAAGTGTCCTGTCCCCCTTGAGCACATGCCAATATTTCTTAATAAACTCCTCCACATTACTAGAGTGGGCAAAGAAAGTGATCACAAAGTTTATTCTCTCCTGTGTCTCCTCACTTGACCTTTCCTGAAAAAGGAAATCCTCCCTATTTTTAGATCTAGCATGCTGTTCAGCCCTCTGAACAGAATAGGAGGAATAACCTCTTTCTCAAAACTCCTCCCTCAGTGATAGAGTACCCCCTGTCAAACACTTCCTCAGAACTACAGTTTCTCCTAAGGCAGAGAAATTGTCCCTTGGGGTGTTGCTGACCGAGTGGCGTGGATGGCAGCTAACTGATAGCAGAAGAGAATTTCTGTCAGTAGACTTCCTGTAAATGTCTATATTAACCTCACCATTTTGGCCCCTTGAAATTTCTAGATCAAGAAAACTGATCTAAGTTGGATCAAAATGGCAAGTGAATTTCATGTGTGGGTTTGTGGAATTTATGTACTGTACGTTACAAAACCCTTTAGTTCATCTACTGTACCACACCATATGGCCACCACATCTCTTCCAAAGAGACAGACAACTGAAGTGCGGATTCATGTTTGCATTATAGATGAAGTCCCTCTCCCATAAACCTACATACTGCTTGGCCACACTGGGGCAAAAGTCATGTCTATGGCTATGCCTTTTATCTGAAAGTAGAGGGAGGGTTCATCCGTGAACCGAACACAAACCAAACTCACATTTTTAGATTTTAAACCAATCTGGACCAAATTTGAACTCTACAAAAAAAAAATATGAACCCAAACCGAACTTGAACTCAGACAGAGGGAGACGAGGAGAACCCACATGGAGGCAGTAGGGAGACACCTAACTCCAACTCAAACTTGAACTGAAAAATTACACACAAAAAAACTCGAACCAAACTGAATTCAAACCCAAACTTCTACTTATCAAATCAAACTGAACTTGAATTATACCCTGCCAAACCCTGCTACTTCCGAACCAAATTAGAACCCTAGAAAACACATCAAACCCTCCCTCTACCTGTAAGTAGTTTGAAACTGAGGAAGGAGAACATGTTCAATTTCAAAACAAACTTGGACACCTGCAGCAAAAACACAAATGGTCTGAAAGTCTCATTCACATAGGCTTCCAAAAGTTTGTGTGGTAGCACTCAATGGTGGTTGAAATATGCAGTCTTCATGGAAAGGATGTGTGTTGTTGGTGTTTTCCATATTTAGGGTCTCTCCCATGGTAGCTTGGGTGTCCGGGAATCCCGTTCTCTTTTTATTAAAAAAGAATTTCAAACTAAGGCTTCTGCACAATCTGTGTTGTCTATTACAGTATTGAATCTGATGGCAATCACTGTGGGAGCAAAAGAGTCCTTTGTCCAAAGATTGGATTTTACTCTCACTCAGCTGATACTATAGCTTGAGATGTTTATTATTTTCATCCCCTCTGTTGCTGGTGATATTGCTGTTGGTGCTGTTCTCCCCATTGTGGACATCTTGTTTCCCCTCTTCCATTTCCTGCCCCCCCCCATCATCTTTTGTTTGCTTCCCTGATTGTAAACCTTTTGTAACAGGTTTTGTACTTGTTTCTCCTTGGTTAGGGTGGCTCATCTTGAGTGTCCTCCTCATCTGAAAAAGACAAGTTGTCTGTGCTTTTAGAGTCTGCATTGCTTTCATCTGTCCTGAAGCTGAAGGTAATGTGCTACTGCTTTTCTTAACATTCCGCGTGAATGAGTTGCATTTCTATGAGGTGTTCATTCTTCCAAGGGAAGTCTTGATCAGAATTGTAGTCAGACTTGCTCTGTTGAATTCACATTGTTTTATTGCTTTTAGTTCATGACCAAGTTTAGCAATGTCGTCTTTTAATTTTTGGATTAAACGTTCAAAATCAGGGTCTTCTGTAAAAGGTAGAAGATATTTATTTCTTTGATATCGATCTCTTCCTTAAGTTGTTCTGTGATTGCTTTACTTTCAGGCAAGATCAGATTAATTTGTTTGTGGGAAGCCTTGTGCAGTCAGAAGGGGCAAAACACGTCTGTTTAGACTACTCCTAAATGCTATTAAAAAACTTCTCATACTGCTGCTTATTTTCTCAGGCAACGTCAAACTAAACCCCAGCCCCTCCTCCCTATTTCTGCTCCATCCAAATTACCTCAATTAAAGGGGTTGCATCTTATGCATGTAAATGCATGCAGCCTGTTAAGAAAAATTGATGCCATCCAGACATGGATTTACCATACCTTAAGATTCATAGGATTCATAGGATTTGTACAAAGCTAATCAATCAATCAATCAATCAAATAATTTATTTATCCAGGTGAACACCATTGAGCAAGCTCATTTACAAGGTGGACCTGCATTACACAAGTCAAGTAACAATGCATTTATATACAGACAAATAGACAGTAGATGCAAGAGTACAACAGTACAGGTAGGCCTGCAATAGGCAGGATAAGTAAAAATACATTTGGGTTCAGGTAAAAGACAGTCGGTAAGGGTATACATAACAATAAGGTAGCAAGTCAGTAAAAATTTATACCAGATACAACAACATACATGGTTTAGTATTCCTGTAAGGTAAAGACATTATAGTCCAGTGAAGAGATTAGTTGAAGTTGATGCTACAATTGAAGAGACATATATAGTCCGTTTAAAAAGGTCCAGGCTTATCAAGGGGGAGACATGTATCGGAAGAAGTGGGCAGCCAGTGGGGGGGGGGGGCTGGAACTGGGATAATACTAGGAGCGAAGGAATGAGATGCTGTGGGTATACAAAGAATAGGTGGGTGAGGGAGGGTGAGATTTAGGGCGGTAGATAAGTAGGTGGCTCAGGGACAAGTTATGCACTGATACAAGAAGGAAGGAGGATGGGAAAAGCAGGGAGGATGTGGAAGGGGGTGTAAGTAAGCTATGAACATTGGAAGCAGTTGCAGGCTTCTGTAATGTATTTTGAGTATAAGGTCTTAAACACAGTGAGACTAACAGGAGTCCTCAGTTTCAGTGATTTCTGTAGCACATTCCAGAGCTAGGATCATTGGAAGCAGTTGCAGGCTTATGTAATGTATTTTGAGTATAAGGACTTAAACACAGTAATACTAACAGGAGTCCTCAGTTTCAGTGATTTCTGTAGCAAATTCCAGAGTGACGGTAGAACGAATCCTATGGCAGCTCTCCCAAAACGCGTTAGGGCTTTGGACACTTTCAGAGAAATCAGTGAACAGCTTCTTAGGTCATAGGTTCCAGGCATATTGAGAGTCAGGTAATCAACAATGTACTGCAGAAGTTTGCCAGTGATAGCTCTGTATGTACAAAGCTAATGGATTTGCGTCCTTATTGCTCACCAGTGATTTCTAGGTCATTCTTATTTAAGCATGCTAGATTTCCTAGTCGTTCTCGTATAATGATCCCACCTATGTTTAAATATTGCTGTTGCAGAACTTGCCACAACCTCAAGTGGCAGTCTGTTCCAGTCATGGACTACACGCTGGTTAAACCACCAACTGGTATGCACCAATCTCAGATTTCATGTAGTTAGCTGCAGGGGGTGGGATCTAGTACTATATGTATTAGCATTTACCTCTAGTCCAGTAAGATCCCAGATATTGCAGTTGCTCCATGCTCTATGCACTAAGCACATATCCCCCCCCCTTCCTTCTTGCCTCCAATGAGTACAAGTCCAGTTCTTTTAGTCATGTTTCATAGCTCTTCCCTGCCATATTATGTATTGCCCTGGTGGCCCATCTCTGTACTCTCTCCAGGAGTGCCACGCCTCCTTTTCTGTATGGTGCCCATACTTGGGCACCGTATTCCACAACTGGTCTCGCCAATGAAGTATACATAGGTAAGATTACCTCCTTACTTCGAGCTGATTTGTTCCTAAGTATACAATTCAGGATTCTGTTTACCTTTTGTGCTATGCTCTTACAATGAGAGGAGAATGACAAGTCATTGGATACTATGATCCCCAGATCTCTCTCTTCAACTGTTGTTTTCAAGGGTACACTCCCCAGGGTATACGATATCCCAGGATTATTCTTCCCCAAGTGCATGACTGCACATTTTTCTGAATTTTAGGTCAGTTTGAATTTCTCTGTCCAACTGTCTATGGTGTTTATGATCTCTTGCAAAGGTGATATCCCTTGTGTGGTATCGATCTCTGCTCCCAATCTGCAGTCATCTGCAAATTTATGCATCCAGACCTACTGATGGTTTACTTGCAGTGTGGTCACATACAAATTAAAGAGACAGGGGCCCAACACCAATCCCTGAGGTACTCCACTGGACACCCCTGCCCAGTCATACTATTGCCATCTAATGCATACATGCTGCTTCAACCAGCTCTGAACCCAAGCTGTTATAGATGGACGAATACCAATTTTTCTCATTTCTCTAATTAGTTCTGTACTGGGGAGTTTGTCAAAAGCTTTGGAGGGGGCACTAATGAGCAACAGACGTGGCTAGATGTGTTTACACCTCACTCCTCTCCACCAGAGTAAAATAAACTAATAAAATAGTAATTCGCTCAAACTTACGGTCGGGTTTGGCAGTAGATTGTGTGCTGACATGCCATGGATGAATATCTGACCTTGGGAGTGGGGAAGAGCCAAAGAGCAGCTGGAAAAGCTGCCAAGAAAAATGCGGCCTGTGCACAGGCCGACAGCCACTAAGTGGTCTCCCTAACTGCTGCAGAAGTAAGTGCCTTGGGGCGGGAGCTGACGGGCCAGGTCCTTGTGGCAATGGAGCCACAGCTCTGTAAATTGGAGACACAAATTGATGATCGGCTACAGGAGATCCTAACACAGCAGGCAAATCAAGCTACTAGACTTACGGAGGCTGAGAAACAGGTCTTCAGACTTGAGGACGAGCTGCAGGGGGTCTCGGCACAGATAATCGCACTGCAGAAGGAATTAGAAGACATGAAGGAAGCAGCAGATTATTAAGAGAACTACCATCGGAGACATAATCTCCATCTCCGAGGCTTGCCAGAGGGACTGGAAGGTGGGATCGTGCTGGATTTTTGTATTGGGACATTGCCTAAGTTATTGGGTCTTGAAATTTAAGAATGGGTGCCTAAAGTTGGAGCATGCACATCGAGCAGTCATGCCCAGGCCGCCTGCAGGGCAGCCGCCTTGCCAATTGATCATGAGGTTCCATCATTTTCTGGATCATGAGGCAGTTCTCCAAGCTTATCGGGAGAAGGGCTTGCTTGTGTATGAGAGCCATTGACTCTTTTTATCTCAGGATTACTCAGTGAGACTCCTGAAGAGGAGGAAGATGTTCAACGATATTATGACTGAACTGCGGGCCCTGAAGGTGGAAAATTACTTGATCTATCTAGCTACACTGAAAGTGAAACATGAGGGAGCAGTTTATTCATTTTGGGAAGCAGACAAAGCTTTAAAGTTTGTGGAGGATCTGAAAAAGAAAGTGGGCTGACTCCTGAGCTACTGTAAGAAGGAGGTGTATTTTCAAGGATATTTGTAAAGGAGAACTGTTGGGGGTATTGCACCGGAGTGTTGTGTTGACAGATAAGATAATGGTGCAGGGAAGTTCATCAGAGGTATGTAGTGCATTTCCTTCTCCCACGTTGGGATTATGTTTCTGGATGGATTCCCACCCCCCCTTCCCACGCTCCGATAGGAGAAGGTGCAGGGTACCTTTCTATGGCCCCGTTGGGCAGCTTGGACTTTTGAGGACTTTCGTAACTGCCAAACAGGTGGTTACCCATTCAAAAATGACTGTTCTCATTGCTCTTATTGTGGAAGTTATCATTTGGTTGAGAAATAAGAGGGGCATGGGGGACGTGTATAACAATCGGGGCATCTGAGGGGAGCAGGGAGGGGGGTTTTGTGGACAGTTAGTGAGAGTTTGGAGAAGAGTGGGGGAGGAAAACATATTGTTAACACATGGAATTGCCACCATGACCCTATGCAGCGTGGATGAGCAGGGTTCTGGATGCCTAGATGAGAGGGGAGGTTGGTTGGATTTCCTATCCCCTCTTTTCTTTGTTCTTTTATCTCTGCTCCTATGAACAGGTTGGAACTCGAGGAGGAAGAGTTGGGTCCACATACCAGAGAGGGGGTGTTATAAGTAACAGGGGGAGGCATGCCCCGTGTGCATGCGAGGACCTGGTGGCAATTTACTTCCTGCAGATGGGTTTATTCGGGTGGATTGCACTTGTGGGGCCTCGAGAAGTACTCAAGGAGGCCAGAGAAGTGTGTAGTTGTATGCCGGCTTGGAAATAGCTGGGCCACATATGATATGGGGATGTGCTTACGGGGGGGGTGGTATTATATACAAAATCATAGGCAGAGACTGGGTATATCAGAATGAGCAATTTCTATACTCCAGGGGGGCAGAAGGTAGACATGGGTGAGTCAGGGGCATTTATCGACACTCAAGCAAATGAAGGGTGGAATAAAGAAGGTAAAGCAGATGTGGAAAGACATGGCTGTGGAGTAAATGGAGGGGGGTACAGGGGATGTTTAAGCTGTGTTTGGGATATGTTGGGGGGTTGGTTGACCTTATTCAAATATGTTGGTTTGTGTTTCATATGTTACTGTTTAAAAGGTTTTGCACACATACATATAGCTCTAATGATATGGTGTATCAGGTGCACAGTAAAGAGGGGGAAGATACAGAAAGAGCCTCCGGTTCTTGTTAACAGGCTTGGAGGAAGATATGTAACAGTGCTGAGAGGGGGGAAGGTGAAATGTCTATCTATTTACTATGGTTAGTCGACAAGATTTAACTGTATGTTCATGGAGTGTACGAGGGATAGTGACCCAAATGAAGGGTACCATTCTCCTCACTGTCTCGTGGAGACAGGGAGTACAAGTTGCCTTGTTACAGGAGATGCACCTCACGACAACGGAGCATGCAAAACTGGCACAGGGCTGGGTGGGAAAATGTTTTGCAGCCTCTTTTAAGGCTTACAAATGTGGGATTACTATCCTCCTCCATAAACGCCTTCCTTTCCAGGTGCAGAGAGTGATCAAAGATCCAGCGGGGGGTAGATATATTTTTGTTGTGGGAGAACTGTGGGGCGAACAGGTGATGTTTGGAAATATAGATGCCCCAGTGGTGTTTGACGCCTCATTCTATAGTACCATCCTTTCAATTTTGATCAAGGAACAATTCCTGGGCCTGCTCCTGGGGGGAGATTTAAATTGTACTCTAGACTCCAGACTAGATCACTCACAGGGTAGAGGCCGACAGCATGAGGGGATGTGCCAATGGCATAGGGGGTTCTTAGAGCTGGGAATGATCGATGGCTGGTGGGAGGCAAACCCTGGGGCCAAAGAATACACCTTTTACTCTAACCCACACGGCACCTGGTTGAGGATAGATTATACGTTCCTTCCGCGGATCTGGTATGTGAGGATGCAGAATGTGCGGCACAGTCCTAGCCACATATCTGACCATGCCATGGTGGTTATGTCCCTGCTAATGAATAAGCTGAGGGAGAGTCCCCCTCCTGGAAGTTCCCGACCTATCTGTTGGGGGACAAACTTTTAAGGAATATCTTGAAGAGCAGTGGAGGGTCTACTGGACAGTGAATGCAAACTCCCCCACCAGTAAGGCTATAATTTGGGATGCAGGAAAGGCATTTATGAGGGGGATGATTATTAAATGTGTGGCTAAAGTAACAAGCATTTGTCAATGCCGAATGTTGCTTGCTTCTATGTGCTGTTTAGGTATTTGGAAGTCATTGGAGTGCAAATATTGAAAATTTGCGAACTCTGACGGTGGTGGGAACTGCATAACGCCACGCTCGTCAAAACAATCGTGTTGGGGAAATTTTTCAGAAATTTTCAACATAGCAATTTAAGACCTCTGCTCATGAACAGTGTCACTGTGATTTTGTTAATGTGTCCCATACATTGAGTTTGCACACCGACTGCGCCATTATGCTTCCATGGGTGGAAACATGTTTTGGGCAGGATGTGAAAAATGACAGCTGTACTGCTCATGAGGAGGTGTATAAAATGGCAATGTTGAAAATCTAGGTGAAAATATTGAAAATTTGTGAACTTATGAGCCTGCGTGAGGAACTGTGCAACTTGCGCTCGTTAAACAGTCATTTTAGGAATTTTTCACCAAATTTCAACATAGCCATTTAAGACCTCTGCTCATGAACAGTGTCACTGTGATTTTCTTAATTTGTCCCATACATTGATTTCGCTACCGACTGCGCCATTCTAGCTACACAAGGCGGAAACACATTTTGGGTGAGATGTGAAAATGACAGCTGTACTGCTCATAGGAAGGTGTTGTAAAATGGCAATGTTGAAAATCTGGAGTGAAATATTGAAATTTCCTGAACTCTACGAGCCTGCGTGAGAACTCATAGCATGCATAAATAAAACAGTCATTTTTGGAATTTGTGGACCAAATTTTCAACATGGGGTTTAGGACCCTTCTCATGAATGATGTCACTGTCATGGCAGTATTCAGGGCCGAAGGGTGATTTCACAGTCACTGGCGAAATCACCCGCCGGGCCCCGAATAACGCCATGACAGTGACATCATTCATGAAGAGGTCTAAAACCCCATGTTGAAAATTTGCATGCAATCTCCAAAAATCCTGAGATATGCAATAAAGTTGAACCCCCTATCTGTACCATTATACAGCTTACGGCATTTCCTCAGTTTGCGGTCGGCTTTGAAGAGTGCAGACGTGTTCCGGTCCAAGATCATCGTGCCAGAGTCCGGAGGTAAGTATGGGGTGAGGGGGTGGGGGAGGCTGGGTGCACAGTGGGTGGAGTGCGGGTTGTGGGAGAGGGGGTGGGGAGGCATGAGACCGTTTTTGTTTATGGTTTTAAAAAGAGCGTCGTGGGGCGTTTGCCCCCGCTGTGGTGGGCTCCCAGCGTGGCACAATTTCGTCAGGGGGCCGTTCAGCCCGGCGAAGTTGGGCACCCGTGTTAAGGACTGATTGCCACGCTGGGGTGGGCTTCAGCGTGGCACCAGCCTACTGGGGGAGGGGACGCTCAGCCGGCGGGGTTGGGCACCGTCAGCTACACAGCGATGTGAGGGCATGCGGCCAGCCTGCCTGCATGTGGGGGAGCTATGCCAGCTTATCGCTGTCTCACTGAGCGTAGCTCCCCTTTCAATCAGAGTGTTACTGCATTTTGGAGCGTGTCATAGACAGCTCCAAAATGCATTGGCTTACAGGGGCCGCGCCTGCCAGCTCACTGACTGAATTGGAGGAGGAGGTGACACACCTCCGAAATCTCCGATGATGGCACTATGTTTCTTGCACATGCGTGCAAGCAACATAAAAAGGGAAAAACAAAATAAAAGACTGGAACTGGAGAAGCAGGTGAGGGAGTTGGAGAGACATGCTGCAGAAGGAGAAGATGATGAGGTTAGAGATCAGTTGAAGGTAACCAGGGAGATGTTGAATGCACTGCTTAGTGGGGAAGCTAGAAGGGCATGGACATTTGGGAAGAAAAAACTGTACGAATGGGGTAACAAACCAGGTCCCCTGATGGTAAGATTGATAAAGGGAGGGAGGTGCCCAGTTCATATCACAGGAATTAAGGATAGGCGGGGTGTGTTGCATAGGTCAGAACAGCAGATACGGGAGTGCTTCTGGGAGTTTTATATAAAACTCTGTATGACGGGGGCGAAGGGATTGGGACAGGCATTCCTGGATGCCCTGAGATTATCCAAGCTGTCAAGGAAACAAACATACGCTCTAAATGGCCTCATTACAAGGGAGGAAGTGGTTCAGGCCATTCAGAAACTGCAGAGTGGGAAGACGAGTGGGCCAGATGGCTACCCGGTAGAATATAATAAATGTATGGTGGGGCAGCTCGCTGGACCACTGAGCCGTATCTTCCAGCAGGTTGAGGGGGAGACCATGAGGCTTCCAGACACATTTTCGGAGGCGGTCATTTGCCTGATCCCTAAGGCTGGGAAGGATGTCTCTGAGTGCACCTCCTATAGACTGATATCGCTACTGAATTGCAATGCCAAAATGTTGGCAAAGATCTTTGCGGGTCTACTAGAGGTAGTGGTTCACCCAGACCAGATCGAGTTCATTAAGGGGTGTCTTTCATATCATAATGTAAGGAAACTTGTGAATGTGATTTGGGGAGCAGAGAGGCATAAGGAGGATACCTGTGTCATTTCTATGGATGCTGAAAAAGCCTTTGATTGTGTGGAATGGGAGTATCTGTTTGATATGTTGAAACAGGTTAGTCTGGGGACTGCATTTGTGGGATAGGTACAGGCTCTTTATACTTCCCCCCGTGCTAAGGTACTGGTAAATGGTACACTCTCGGAGGGTTTTGGCCTGGGCAGAGGCACGAGGCAGGAATGCCTGCTGTCCCTGCTGCTCTTCGCCTTGGCGGTGGAGCCACTGGCGATAGTAATTCAGCAAGAAGAGGGAATCCAAGGAGTGCAGGAGTCTCAGGGGAACAGCACAAGCTCGCAATGTACGTTGACGATATATTGCTATGTGTTACAGAGCCCAAAGTCTCCATGCCCACTCTTGTGCACTTAGTGGAAAGATTTGCAAGATTCTCCAGATACAAACTTAACCTTGATAAATCTGAACTCATGAGACTCCCTAAGAATATGGGAAGGGACCGGGGATGGGGTTTTAAGAAAGTGGGAGGACATTTCACATACTTGGGGATTAGAATAGGCTGGTCTCTGGGCTCCCTGTATGACTTGAATTATCTTCCTATACTCAATGTCAGTGGCTCAGTAGGTAGCACACTCATCTCTGAGGCTGGAAGATCAGAGGACTGTGGGTTCAGCTCCCACATCTGGCACTTGGGTTAATATCCCAATACTGACACTGTAGTGCAGCATGAGGGGGGTGCTGCACTTCTGAGGTGTTGTCTTTCAGATGAGATGTTAAACCAAGGTCCCATCTGCCTGGATTGATGGTAGTTCAGGTGGATGTTAAAGATCCCATGGCACTTATCGAAAAGAGTAGGGGATTTCCCCGGTGTCCTGGCCAAATTTCCCCCATTCACTAAAAATACCACGAGCAGCTTAATCTGGTTCAATTTCAGTTGCTTACCATCTGTTTTCCCCTCCACCCGGTCGCCCCTGAAAAAGGGACTTCTAGTCCCAGTGGACCTACATCGGGTCAACAAAATTCAATAAATAAATAAAATACTCAAGAGCATAGAGGCTGACTTGAGGTGGTGGATGGCGCTTCCGATTTCCTGGCTTGAATGAATTAACTTGTTCAAAATGAACATCCTTCCTATACTAGTTTACATTATACAGATGTTACATGTGGGGATCTCTAAGAGGGATGTCAGGAGACTGGAGGGCACTTTTTCCTCATTTATATGGAAGGGAAAGTGCCCGAGGGTCAGCCTACAATGTCTTAAGGCAGATACGGAGAGGGGAGGTCTTAATTTCCCGGATATTGGGACCTATCACCTGGCAGTGCAACAAAAGTATGTAAGTGATTGGATACATATGCCCCAGGTGGCTTAGTGGCTGGACCTGGAGCAATGGAGATGTAAGGTGAGGCTTTCTGCGTATTTAGAGAAACAGGGCCCAGGAGCCTACAGGGGGCAGGATACAAGGAACCCATTGGTCCTGGCAGCCCTGGACAGTTGGGGTGAAATATTAAGGAGGAGGGGGGCAGTAGCAGTGGATACATACATGTTGCCAGTAGCTGGACATCCCTATTTTTTACCTGGTCTTGAGGATTCTGGGTTTAAGATATGGGAGAATAGGGGGATAAGAAATTTGGAGGATCTCTGCGGTGGGGAGGCTTTGCTCTTTCCCGGATTTATGCCAACAATTATGTCTGGGAGAGGGACACCTATTCAGATATTTCCAAGTTAGGGCCTATATAGCTGGGCTGAATAGAGAAGGGCCTGGAATGGTGGGAATGAAGAAGTCTGAATCACTTATTCAGGGTTCAAGGCCGGAAGCCAAAGGTTTTATAGGGAGAGCTGTCAGAGACTTTAGACACTGTATGCCGGATCTTTCCTTTAAGACCCGGAAACTCTGGGAAAGGAATCTGGGCATTCAGATACAAGAGCGGGACCGGGAGGTACTGCTGTCCATGCATATGGGGCTCTTACTGTGTAACAAATTTAAAGAGGCCTTTTACAAATTTATACGTAGGATCTATACTCCCTCATCGATAGTCCATAAATACCATCCTACTATGTTCCCAATGTGTGGAAGATGTGGCCAGGAAGTGGGTACATATATACACTGCTTCTGGACCTGCCCCGTATTACAACAGTTTTGGAGAGCAGTAGCCCTGGAGGTGGGGAGGATAGGGGGCAGAGTGATTACACTGGACCCATTGACATGCCTATTCAGTGTGGACTCAGACAAAGGGGAGGACTGGGAGCCATTGCCGAGGTGGGTGAGGATTCTTTTAAATTTGGCTAGATGCAGCATCCAGAATATGTGGGTATCCTGTGCCCCACTTACAGTACAAAGCTGGTACACATCCTGGCTTTGGAGAGATTAACTCTGCTTGTTAAGGATAGGTTAGACCACGTCACTAGCGAATGGGCTCCATTCCTTGTGGACTTAACCCTGCAAGAAAATGTACTCCTCTGGGGTAGGATGGATATGTGAGAGAGGGGGGCATATTGCTGTTTCACCTGAGCACCTTAGTTCTGTGTACATCTCAACAGCTTATAGCCAGTAGATGTGAAAGAGATACTTTGGGAAAATTCACTGCTATGTGATAGTAGTTATTTGTGTGATACACTGTCATTGATCTGTGCTAATGGATTTGTTGTAATGGACTGCAAATGTATGTGTGTGCTTCTATTTTGAATAAAATTTCTTTGATGCAAAAAAAAAAAGCTTTGGAGAAATCCAAAAATAGGACATCCACAGGAGTTCCTTGGTCTAGTCTCTTATTGACCTGGTCATAGAATGCCAGCATATCTGTCTGGCAGGATCTTCCCTTAGTGAACCAGTGTTGAGAATAGTCTGTTAAATGTTCCTGTTCCAGATATTGTAGGATTTCATCTTTTAATATTCCCTCCAATATTTTGGAAGGGGTCACTGTGAGGCTTACAGGTAGATAATTGGCAGGATTTGATTTATTGCCCTTCATATATATATATATATATATATATACACATATATATATAGATAGATAGATAGATAAATAGATAGATACCTTGCCCAACATCTTGGTGGTTACAGAAACATGGTTGAGACCTCCACGCAGGATTATGAAATCAACATATCCTCATACAATATCTTTAGGACAGACAGATTAACAAGAGGTGAAGGGGTCACCATCTACATCCATGACAAATTTACCACCTCCATAGCAGATTCTACAACACTGCCCAAGGAATTTGAATGTATTAATCTAAAGGTACAACTCTCAAAACCAGTTCCCCTTTGCATTATTGGTTGCTACAGATCTTCTTCTGCAGGGCTCAAGGTGCTAAAACACTTAAGCAGCTCCTTAGACTCCATGTCCTCTGAGGTGATTATTATGGGCGATCTCAACATGGATTGGTTCTCTGCATCTTCTAAACCCTTAAAAGATTTCTGTGATGTCTTTGGCCTTTCTCAATTCATAACAGAAGCTACCCGCCCAAATACTAAAAACCCAGCTCATATCATCGTACTCAACCTAGTTATAGTGAATAAACCACATCTTTTTAACCACTCAGGTGTCCTCTTTAATGATCTTAGTGATCATTTTTCAATAGCCTGTGTAAGGTTCGTTCCTAAAGTGGTTTCTTCTACCTCTAGGTTCTTCTTCAAAAGATGCCAGAGGAACTTTGATCCTCAAGGCTTCCTCTCTGATCTACAATTTGCAGATTGGCAAGATTTCTATCTGGCACCTTCAGTGGAGAGTGTCTACGAGGCCTTCCAAAATATTGTCCTCGGGTCTATAAATAAACATGCCCCTCCAGTGAAAATTTGCACCAAAAAGAAAACGTGTCCCTGGTTTACAGCTAGCCTAAAAAGCCACATTATTGCATAGGGACTCACTCTGGAAGAAGGCAAGAAAAACAAAACAGTCAGCTAACTGGGCAGCATCTAGAGCTGTCAGAAATCGGTGTACCAAACTAATAAGAGCTGAAAAAGCAAAGTATTTCCAATCTGAACTCGGGGCATCCTCCAACTGTACCACAAAATTTTGGAAAACACTAAAGGACCTAGAAAGTCACCATCTAGCTCACTTCCACCTAGGATCTCCATTGGTGGTACCTCTACTACCGGCAAAAGTGTGATATTAGACTATCTCAACAACCATTTTGCCACAGCAGGGCTAGCGTTTGATACCTCGCCAGTCAACATCCTATGGGACCAATTGCGTGATCAGGACCCTGTGTGTCTGAACTCTGCCTCGTGCATCCATGATTTAGTCTTCTCCTTCTGCCCCATCACTGTGAAATAAGTTGAGGACTTGCTTCTGTAATTGGGTACTAGAAAAAGCACAGGTGTCGACCTTATCGAGTCATTCTATCTAAAACTAAGACTCTATATCCTGTCCACTCCAATCACCCACCTTTTTTAATTTGTCCCTTACCCAGTTCGCTCTCCTGTCTATTTGGAAAACTGCTCATGTTATCCCCTTATTTAAATCTGGTGACCCAAGTAACCTAAACAACTACCAACCAATTTACCTGCTCCCAGTCTTGTCCAAATTATTGGAAAAGGCAGTCAATGCACAACTTAGGCAGTACTTGGAGAACTTCAACCTGCTAAGCCCAGTCCAGTCTGGTTTTAGATCTCATCATAGTACAATTTCTGCACTTGCCAAGGTCACTAATGACTGGCAGAATGCACTGGATGCCAAAAATTACATGTGTGCTTTGTTTCTTGACTTGAGCAAAGCTTTCGACACGGTGGACCATGACCTACTCCTTGTCATACTAAGAAACATTGGGATAGACAATTTGGCCCTAAAGTGGTTCTCAAATTATCTTTCAGGTTGTTTCCAACAGGTCAAGGTGGATGATGTACTTTCCCAGATGAAAACACTGTTAAGAGGAGTGCCCCAAGGATCCATTCTTGGCCCTTTACTATTTGCAATTTATATAAATAATTTAAACTCTGGAATCAAATCCACTAACATCCACTTGTTTGCCGATGTTATGGTGCTTTATATAAACAGGTCCTCCCCTGAGCTTGCATGCAGAGATCTCCAATCCAAATTTAATTAACTACAGAAAAATCTCTTGCACCTAAAGTTCCTGTTAAATGCCAAAAAGATGAAGGCAATGCTTTCTGACCACTCCGTCAATGAGCCCAAACCTAGCACTTCAGGAACGACCCCTCAGGTACTAACTCTGTAGGGTGAGCCTTTAGAATATGTGGCAAATTTCAAATACTTGGGTGTGTGGATAGACTCTAAACTGTCCTTTGTAAACCACATTGAGGAACTCTTGAAAAAATGAAAACAGTCTTGGTCTCTTTTATCGAATCAAATATTTACTGATGCAGAAAGCAAAATTAAGGTTAGTGCAATCTACCTTTCTGCCCCTTTTGGACTATGCCAACTTCCTCTATGGGCAGGGCCCATCCACTGCACTCTCTAAGCTTGGCACCCTACTCCATCGTGCTATTAGGCTCATCACTGTAGCTCCGTAATCCACCAACTACTGTTTGCTGTATGCTAAATTAGGTTGGAGTTCACTTGGTTTCCGACGACATACAAATGCGGTCCTATGGACTTACAGAGCCATCATCAACAAACTTCCTCAGTTCATCACAGACTGCCTTCCCATCTGTGTTACTGGAACTTACCAATTAAGAAACCTTGCATACATCTCACTTGAAATACCCAAGGTTAGAACATGATTTGGAAGGGCTGCTATAAGTCATGCCCTCCCTGTTCTCTGGAATAATATACAAAAACCCTGAGGCTCGCAACTCCCATGGGGTGACCTTCTTTAAGAAGCTGTTCATGAGCTCCTTCAAGGAGGCATACAACTGTTTTCGCTGATGGCCTCGAATCCTGGCCTTGTACTATTTCACCCTACATCTCCCTCCCTTCCTCACCATAGTCCCACAGCCTTCCTCAGCAAACCTCTTCCTTGCCACCACGCTCCCTGCTTTGCTGTCCCACCTCCTCAATCCCCAGCCCTCTATATCATGTGGGCAGCCCCCCTTTACACTATTTTATTTTTTTCTCATATTGTGTTTTGTATATATTGTACATAGGTTTGACTGTATATGTCATAAGTTTGGATTGTTTTCATAACATGCTGCCTCAAATGGCTATTTAGTTCTTAATTCTGCACTATATATGCTACTCTATAGTCACATTACCCTGTACCTAGACTCACTCTGCCTGAAATGTTTTTGTCAAATAATGTGTGAAATTACCCAGGTCCATCCTTTTGTTTTTTTGTAGACTTTCTTTATTCACCCTACGGCCCGGACATCCTTCCAGAGTACCCACTCAGCGGGGTCACTACTCCCTGCCTGAACCCCCGCATACCAGTGAACTCCCCTGACTGACCAGGCATGTCCAGCCCCTTGGATTACTCCCCCAGGGCAGGTCTTCCCTCCCTTGGCAGCCAGTACCAGGATTAGAGGACCCTACCTGGCATCAGGGTAGCCGTGGAGTCCACTGGTGCACTGGATCAGCGTTGGGATGTGGACCTGCCCCTGGGGTCCCCATCATCTCCATGGCTCCACAGAGGGTTTTTCTGTGCTGTGTGTTGCTTGGGCACATATGTGCAATGGCATTCTGCTTACGCCAGGCACACTCCCATGCCCGGGAGAAAGACACCTGCCACCACCCAATCTCCTTCCATGTTCTCACACTGACTGTGACTGCCCTTACCTCCTACAGAGTTCACAGTGCAGCATGCAGGACAGACCACCCACCCCAGGAGAGGAGAGCTGTCCTCCAGATGCTCGATCCTACTTCTCCCCTGCCAGCCTCCGACGGCCCGGGCACATTACCGTACCCAGGTTGCTGGTGTGGTGCGAGGTGTGGTGTCCAGCGCCTCAACCCTCAGCACCACTGGGCTGGCTCCCAGGTCCATCTTGTAAATGAGTTCTTCTCAATGATGTTACGCCTGGTTAAATAAAGAATTGATTGACTGATTATCTCTATCCATTTAACAAAAAAGTTCTCCCTTTCTACATATTGTGCCAGTGTTTTGTTCAATATGAGGCCACGTGGAACTCTGGAAACCTGTAGGTATGTCTTGAGACTCACTGTATTCCAATATAGATACCGCGTTTTTAAAGACTGATTCTAGAAAATCTTCAGAGGAATACATTGGTGACTGTGAAGCCGGTGGATAAAGGTGGCAGTGTCATCATATTGAACAGTGAGGACTGTAATAATGAAGTTTTACATCAGTTATCAAATAGAACATTTTACAAAAAGCTGGACCGTGACCCTTTTAGAAATTTTAAGTGGATCACTGACAAAGCCTGTAATATGGCTTTTGCAAACAAGCATATCAATTAATGTATGAAAAACTTTCTGATTACACCCTTCCCAATCAAATCAAGTTTGTACATTCTATCAAAGGTACATAAGTCACATGATACACCTCCTGGTTGACCCATCATTAAGTGGAATCGGTTCTTTAACTGAACCATTATAAAAAATGGGGGACCACTATTTAAGACTGTTTGTACCACAGTTGAGGTTCTATGTGAAGGATACCACTACCACCCTACAAATCCTTCACAACATAGAAGTACTAGAAGGCATGCTCCCAGTCACAGTTGACATCAAAGCCCTGTATGCCAATATTCCCCATGAGGCCACATTGGATGCCATTGACCATTTACTTAATACCAGAGATGACTCTGCCCCCCCCATTAAATTTTTGCTACAGATGCCTAAGTTTACTTTGAAATTTAACATGTTTTCCTTTGTCAATTCCACCTACTTACAAGTAAAAGGGACAGCTGTGGGGGTGACTTTTACCTCCGATGTGGCCAACCAGTATGTAGATTTATGGGAGCAGGACTTCATCTATGATGCAAATGTGAACCCACACCTCAGTCGTCTGTCTCTTTGGAAGAGATATATTGGCAACATGGTGGCCATGTGGCATGATGCTGTAGATGAACTACAGGATTTTGTAATGTACATAAATTCCACAACACACATTTGAAATTCGCTTGCAATGTTGATCCAGATCAGTTTTCTTGATCTAGAAATTTCAATCGAGCCAAATGTGGAGGGTACTATGGACATTTACAGGAAGTCCACTGACAGAAATACTGTTTTACTGTCAGCTACCTGCCATCCATGCCACACAGTCAGCAACATCCCTAAGGGACAGTTTCTCTGCCTTAGGAGAAACTGTAACTCTGAGGAGGTGTTTGACAGGGGTACTGTATCACTGAGGGAGAGATTCTAAGAAAGAAGTTACTCCTCCCAGTCTATTGAGAAGGCTGAACAGCATGCTAGATCTAAAAATAGGGAGGAGTTCCTTTTTCAAAAAAGGTCAAGTGAGGTGACACAGGAAAGAATAAACTTTGTGACCACTTTCTCTGCCCACTCCAGCAATGTGAAGGAGATCATTAAGAAACATTGGCATGTGCTGAAGGGGGACAGGGCACTTGAGCAATCCATGAATCCCCCCCAGCTGGCATGCAGATGGGGCAGCACACTATGGGAAAAGCATGTCCATAACAGACAATTGATAGAAGGGGGTAACAGGACATGGCTAAATGAGAGGAGTGGAGTGTGTTTTCCATGCAATGTGATCTCACAGGGGCAGAGTTTCACTAAATCCATAAATGGCAGATCATGTGACATAAAGGAACTAATTACCTGTGACATCTGTGAAGTGATTTACCTGGCAGTATGTAACTGTGGGGCCTACTACACAGGCAAGACCATCAGAAAGTTTAATGTTAGTGTGGGTGAACATTGTCAGGCCATCCAAAATAAGAATCTGACATATACCACACCACAACATGTGCACACTAGCAGGGATACAGACACCCACAAATTTGTCTTTATGGGCACTGAAAAGGTACACAGTAATCTTAGGAGAGGGGGTGACTATGATTGGAAAGTTTTACACAGTAAGGCCTTCTGGTCTTTATTCTAGGGGCCCATGAATGGCCTGGTCTCTGAACTGTGGATTTGACCTGACCCTTACAGCTCACTTTATGAAATGTGGTGAATTTATGACTATAATGAATTTATCTTTTTTCTTACTCTCTCTCTTTTTAGCTCTCCCCTGCTTGTTTGTGCTTTGTTTATTCGCAGACATTCCAGTATGCCATAAAACAAGGGCAAACATGGCAGTTTTATGAATCCTCACACCATGCAGCCATTCAACGCAAGTGTTGAGACATAAGAAGTCTCCACATTCAACATTTAACTATAAAATTCTCTGCCTTTGGTTACAGACATTCATAAATATTATAATGTGGATCTGTAATTGTTTTTAGAAGCATGTTTTTTTCTATTCTTGTCCATGTATTTATTTATCAAGTCACTAGTTACTGTTAATTGTCAGTATGGGCACCTAAGCAGAAACTATGTAACTGCTTGTTATCTGTTGCTTTAACTTGAAAAGTATAAAATGATGTCATCCACTAGGTGCCCTACCTTTGATAAAGCACTGTGAGTTCAGGGTGAAACATATCAGGCAAGTCTTCCAGAGGAGTCTGTTTCATCTTTTTGTACCCCTGGTATGCAGTAAAGTAATTGAAACAACTACTAAGTTTCGGCTTTATTGGTGGTGAGCCACGATTTTTTATTTACTTGCCACTGTTTAGTTTTGGTGGCACCTGACTCCCAGTTCAGTCTTCTCCTTTGCATACTTCCTATTTTACTGTAAGAGTTCCTCTTTAATTGTTTATGTTTGGATAGTGTAGAAGGATTTTTCAATGAAGGTGTTGAGAGCACTAAGAATCCATCCCAGGACAGTTTTGTATTCAACCTTTTATAAATCTGTACTGCATGAGATATAAAAGGATGTGACCTCAAGTAATGAGGGATGGGTACAAAGAGGAAGTACTGTACTTTATTATGGTATGACAGATTGTTTCAATTTTGACCTCATGCTGAGGTGTTTTCGAAGACTGGGCTCACCCAGTAACTCATTTGTTTGCTCTGAAATGACCAGTGGCATTTTCTGAAATCAGGTAGTTCAAAATCACCATGTTCCCCTGTTTCTTAGTTTAGATATATTTATTCTTGATGTTTACCCTCCCATATGAACAAGACCAATCCTGATTAACTTACTAAGATTCACCAATAAAGGACAGATACTGTACTTCTAGCATCCAGAAAAAATGGTATACTAAAATGGACAGGGGAAAAATATCCCCATCTTTCTAGATGATGCCATGCAGCTGGTTCAAGTGTGCTTACGCAACTGGATGAGATGTATGCTTGTGTGACTTTGATACATTGTGGCTGTTCACCTCTCTATCCATGGGATATACCACCCTGTAGGGGTACGACGCAAGGAACCCTAGAAGAGGTTCCCCCCTTACAGGTGCCATGGGAATTATTCCCTTGGCTAAAGGTAGCTTAGGAAGAAGCCCACAGGAAGGAGTGATGAGCCACTGGAGGAGGGGTGGATGGCAATGAGAAACAAATCCTGGAACAGCCTAGGAGGAGTGGCCATTTAAGGCCTGATGGTGGAGTGATGTTATTGCTCCACTCATTGAACCTCAGGTTTAAAGCCTTCCCATTCAATTGTGCTTATGCAACTGGATGAGATGTATGTTTGTGTGACTTTGATACATTGTAGCTGTTCATTTCTCTATCCATGGGATATACCACCCTGTAAGGATATGATGCAAGGAGCCCTGGAGGAGGGTTCCCCCCTATAAGTGCCATGGGAATTATTCCCTTGGCTAAAGATAGTTTAGGAAGAAGCCCAAAAAGAATACCCAAAAGGGTGTCGAGCATCAAAGAGGTGAGAAATCAGAAGATATCTAGACCGGAAACAAATGGACTGACATACTGTAGCTAGGAAGGACAGGAGAAGCACTATATAAGGCTAGGACAATGCAATGAATGAAAGGAAATCTGACAAGATGCAGAACAGCACACTTCCTAGGGAGAGAAGGAACAGCCGGGGCCACCATCCGACTCCATCCAACAGCGGAACCTAACTACAGAACCTATGAAAGCACTAATCCTGACTAATGGTATGACCATTGGCACGGAGGAGAGGAAAAAACCCTTTGAGGGTTGACATCTTGGAGGTGGAAGACTAGGTTTGCTAGCAAAGGCACCTAGCTTCACCTGAGCTCTTTTCTTCTAGGTTGCTTGAAAGGACAGAGCAAAGAACCTTACCACAGCAAGGGAAAGGATTAAGGCTTCTTTTGGCTAGGCAGATTTACTGTGTGTTATTATTTTCTTTTGTACTCACAGGAATTGTTACTGTTTGTTACTAACATTTTATTGCTTTATATTTCTCTGATTCAAATTGTTGTTGCTGGGTATACCTTCTGCTGCATTATTACAGAGTGTGCCTACAGGTGTGTGCTTACAAATTACTGCTGTAATCTTCTGATTCAAATTGTCTTTTGCAAGGTATATCTTCGGTTACTGCTTTATTTTTCTCTGTAGCAAAGTGTTTCTTAACAGCGTATATCTTCTGTGAAATTATTACAGGTGGTGCTTTACAGGTTTTACAGTTTTATCTATCATTAGGATAAGCTTTCAGGGCTACTGCATTTGTTGCTGGCTGAATGTTTCTGTGCTTACCTCCTTGTTTCTTTAGTCCATGGTTCTTCTTTTTTCAGCAGGGGAAGGGCCCAGCCACCCACCCCATCCCCAACCACCCCCACTACACTCATTTTATAGGGTAGCACAGTCGTGACATTTCCTGTAGCAAAGCAGGAAGAGGAGGATCAGAAGGGTATCCACACCATGACTTAATTTACAGGGGCACTAGTAATTTAACTTGTTATACAAAAACAAATAAACAAAACACAAAATCAAACTTTTGCTTTCATTTTCCTCCTTCTAATTACTCTGACCAGGTTATAAACCACGCAACTTATCTGGAATGGATATTATTAACTGCAGGTACTGCAGGACACTTTTCAAAAGGGCAGTTTTACAGGGTTTAGGACACTGTCCTACATACTGAGCCATTGAAGATCTAAGGGCTCAGCTCCAGGCAGCATGGGCAGAGATTGCGCACCTCAAATCGCATATTCAAGAGGAAATATATTATAAGAACTGCCCGCCATTTCCCCCAACATCCAACAGAAGTACCTCAACCACAGAGAGTAGTTTGTCTTGGAGGTTGACAGGTGGTTAGGAGGGGCAAATCAGGTGCCCCATCACTCGGTGCTCTCCAACATATCACCTTCACAAACCATATAAAAACTACAAACAGGTATCTGCCTCTATCTCTGAAATCAAACAAAGGGGCAGAGGATACTACAGAGCAGGACACTGCAGCACAGGAGCTAGCACAACAAAACTCACCCAAAACAGGAACCAAAACGAAAAAAGCAAAAAGGAAATCCAAAAAACTTCTGATCATAGGAGACTCCATGATTCGGGGAGTTGATACCTATCTCCAGCCAGGGGTAATGGTCAGATGTCTCCCAGGTACATCAGCATGGAGAGACACTGACTGCATTGCTAAAACTGTACAGGAAGCAGGAGAAAACATTGACATCCTGGTACACATAGGGACTAACGATCTTACTAGCCAGTCACTTGTGGAGACCAACGAAGACCTGACCAGGCTGGGTGACAAATTATCATCTATTTAGTCTGGCATCTCCCTCTCTGAGATACTGCCAGTCTGGGAGGGGGGGCAGATGGACGGAAGGTCAGAGAAGGGGAGATAGGGGAGCTAAACATGTGGCTCAAGGGCTGGTGCCAGGAAAAAGGACACACATTTGTAGGGAACTGGCAACAGTTTTGGGAGTGAAAGTTCTTTAAAAATGATGGACTGCATATGACTAAGGAGGGAGTCAGTGCATTGGGGCAGAAGTTTGACGTCTTTGCAGAATATTTAAACTAGCAAATGGGGAGAGGGGTGCAGCACCCGATACAAGTCAAATGGGAAGAACACCCCTCCCCCCCTCAGCTAGTGATCAAACAGGAGTTCAGCATGTTTGTAATTCATTTGCATCACCAGGTAAAGAAAAAGGTCTGGCTCCAGATGCAATGCACAGGGGAAATGCCAGACCTCACCCAACAACTAACACACCGAAATCTGGCCAACGGAAAATCATGTAACAAATGCTCGCAGTCTGGCAAACAAGATCCCATACCTGCAGGCAATGATGACAGAGGCTAAACTGGGCATAGTAGCCATTAGCGAGACATGGTTTAGCAGTAACCACACTTGGGAGACTTCAGTACCTGGCTATGTACTGTTCAGAAGAGACCGAGGTGCAAAAAGGGGGGTGGAGTGGCCCTTTATATCAATGAAAATATCAAAGCTACAGAAATTCAGAATACACATAAGGAGCCAGAAGAACTATGGGTCACCCTGAAAACAGGAAATGGGACAGCCATACGAACTGGGGTTGTCTACAGGCCTCCAGACTAGGGGGAGGACATAGACACATTACTGTTAGAAGATATACAAAACATGACAGCTAAAGGTTAGTTCTGATAATGGGAGACCTCAACACGCCAGATACAGATTGATCAATACCAGCAGGAACATCTGCCAGAACTAGACACATAGTGGATTCCCTGTAGGAGAAGGGCCTCAAACAACTGGTATAACAACTCACAAGAGACAGGGCTATCCTAGATATAGTACTGACTAACAGGGAAAGGATCACAGATCTCCAGGTAGAAGGTCACCTGGGGGCCAGTGACCATCACATGGTATGGTTCAATTTGGCCACTAGAACTAAATAATCCCATTCCAAGGCAAAAATATGGGACTTCAGAGGAGCTGACTTTGATAAGATGGCCAACAGAGTTAAGCTAGCCCTGGCAAAAAAAAATACAGGTGAGGGGGTACAGGCAAAGTGGGCAAGCATTAAGGATGCAATACTTGAAGCAACATCCCATTGTGTTAGAGAGAGAAAAGTAAGAGCAGAAGAAGAAGGAAACCACTTTAGTTCTCAAAAACAGTAGCAGAAAAGGTCAGAGCCAAAAGACTGGCCTTCAGGAAATATAAGGGAATGCAGTGGGATGAAGATAGGGAGGAATACCAAAGTTCCCTAAGGGAAGCAGGGAAGGAAGTAAGGCAGGCAAAGGCCCAAACCGAGGAAACACTAGCACAAACAGTAAAAGAAGGTGACAAGACTTTCTTTAGATACATTAATGAAAGGAGAAAGTCCAGAGGGGGTATTGCTAAGATCAGAGGGGATAAGGGGGCGTGTGAGGAGGAGGACCATGTAAAAGCACCTATCCTAAATAGATACTTCTGCTCAGTATTTACTGAAGAGAAGGTAGGGCAGGGCCCACAGCTCAGCACCATGGAAACAGGGGGGAGGGAGGTGTCCACTAGTCCCTTCACAAAAGAAAGGCTCCTACAACAGCTCGCTAACCACAGGTTGGACAAGGCAATGGGACCTGATGGCATACATCCCAGGGTACTAAAGGAGCTAAGGGTGGAACTAGCAGAGCCATTATCAGAACTGTTTAGTGAGTCTCTGAGCACAGGAGAGGTCCCAGAAGACTGGAAAAGGGTTCATGTGATCCCGCTCCACAAGAGTGGTAGCAGGGAGGAGGCAGGGAACTACAGACCAGTCAGTCTTACCTCAGTAGTGGACAAGATTATGGAGGTACTCCTTAAGGAAAGGATAGTGCAAGACCTGGAATCCATAGGAGCACAGGATCCAAGAGAGCATGGGTTTACAACAGGAAGGTCCTGTCAGACTAATCTCATAAATTTCTTTGACTGGGTAACCAGAGTGGTGGACCAAGGGGGAGCAGTTGATGTCACCTACCTTGACTTCTGCAAAGCTTTCGATGCTGCTCCAGATAGAAGATTAATTAATAAGCTGGGTAGGCTCGGGTGGGTCAGAAGTTGGTCAACTGGGTGGCAAACTGGTTGATGGGCAGAAAACAGAGACTGGTAGTAAACGGTATACAGTTAGAAGAGATGCAAGTCACAAGTGGGGTACCGTAGGGATCAGTCCTGGGGCCAGTCCTCTTCAATATCTTCATCACTGACATTGCAGATGGACTAGAGGGTAAGGTTTGTCTGTTTGCAGATGACACTAAGATCTGCAACAGAGTATATGATCCAGATGGGGTGGGCAGAATGAGAAGAGATCTGGATAAACTGGCAAAATGGTCGGAAGAGTGGTAACTGGGGTTTAATGCAAAGAAGTGCGAGATCATGCACATAGGGAAGAGAAACCCTGAATTCACCTACAGGCTGGGAGGGGAGTTGCTGGCAGTCACAAGGGAAGAAAGAGTTTTGGGCATCATCATCACAGATGACCTGAAATCATCCAAGCAGACCACTAAAGCAGTAGGTAAGGCTAGGAGGATGTTGGGGTGTATTAGTAGGGGTATCACAAGTTGGAAGAGGGTGGTAATAATCCCTCTTTACAAGACACTGGTTAGGCCCCATCTAGAGTACTGCATGCAGTACTGGAGGCCACACCTTCACAAGGACATTAACCAAATTGAGGCAGTCCAGAGAAGGCTAACCAAAATGGTGCAGGGACTGAATCAGAAAACATATGAGGACAGATTAAGGAAGCTCAAAATGTATACCCTACAGCAAAGGAGGTAGAGATTTGATATGATCGAAACATTCAAACACCTTAAGGGCATTAACAAGTTGAAAGAGTCTAACATGTTTCAATATAAGAAAAATAGCAGGGCAAGAGTACACAGCATGAGACTAGAGGGAGGCCAATTAAGGGGTAATGTGAGGAAGCTCTTTTTCACAGAAAGGGCGGCGGATGCATGGAAAGGCCTACCTCAGGGAGTGGTGGGTACAAATATAGTGCACATCTTCAAAAAGGCATGGGATAGGCATAAGGGAGCAATACAGATGAGTATGAATAGATAGGCCATTGACATAGCAAAGGCTGATGGCACATTCATAAGGTAGAAAGAGAAATTGGCAGACTGGATGGGCCTTGTGGTCCTTATCTGCTGTCAACTTCTATGTTTCTATGAATCTCTGGGTAACCAAGGCATAGGTCGCGTTCCTTCCAGGCTGAAGGAAGTTATGATTAGTGTCGGCTCAGATACTGCTATTTAGAGTCACGATCGAGGGAGGAGGAAAATATTCCAATTTAGAGGAATCTCAGACTCTGTCCTTCTAAATGGACAGCTGTTGAGGGATGCGAGTGATGTCTCTGCAACTAGATGCTCAAAGCAATGGAGGATGTACGATGCTAGAAAGAAGCCTTGAAGGCCTGAACGGTTTAAGTTGAGGAATGAAATGGATGATGTATTATTATGAAATGAGGCCTAGAAGGCCAGTACGGTTAAGGTGAAATATATGAAGTGGAAGGTGAATGATGATGGAGTGAAGCCATGGAAGCTGGTACAGTTGAGGTGCGGTATGAAATGAACTATGTATGATGATGGAGAGAAGCCTTCCAGCCCCAAGCAAAGGGGCAATCAACATGAAGGCATGTCTCCGAGTGGACAGCAGGTTGAATCAAGGCAGCATAGACCCGAGAGGGTTATGCTCGAGTAGTTGATGTGAAGGAGGAGGTCCACATAGAGGTCGGATGAGAGAGGGATACCCTGATGTGGTCATGAGAAGACTGATGGTGATAATAACCACAGGAGTGCGGTCGATGAGGTAGCATAAGACCCAATGGGAGGTATGCTCAATTAATCGATGTAAATGATTAGACCCTGAGGTCAGACTGAGTGAAGGAGAACCAGACTCATGTCATGAGGAAGCTACCTGTTATTGGTAACTATGGGAGACCAGACATAGGCACCGGGACACCAGACAGACTACGGCAAGAGAAGGATATGAATAGGGAAAGTGATGGCAGGATAGGGAAAACCCCAAAAGAAAGCAAAGGTCAGAGAGGGAGAGGAATGGAGGGTGGAGGGAACAGGAGAAGGAGGGCGAGCGCCCACCATGGGGAAGCACAGGAGGGATGAAAATAAAAAATACCAGGAATGAGGAAGGGAGGGAGGAAAGGCCAGCAGCCAGAGATGGTAGATGAACCCAGGAAAAGTGACAGGAGCAGAAAAAAGAAAACAAATGCAGATAGTCAAAGCTGAGGACAAGGGTTTAAGAGACAGGGGTCCAACTCAAAGGACAGGCGCGGGACCCCAAAAGGCAACACTCCAACCTGAATAGCTGATAGAACCTGAGGAGTCCCAAACACAGGACCGGGGAAGGAGAGTGCGAGTAGCGCATGAGAGGACGAGAGGGCAAGAAACCCCAAAAGAATGAAGGGGCAGGAAGGGAGAGAAAAACTACGAGCGAGGTGGACCCTGACCGAGTGGGAATGATGAATAGTTTGAAGCAGTGCAGAGTGAAGACAGCAGAGGAGCCAGACCAGATGAGGACCAACACAGAGAGCAGCAGGCTCAGCAGGGAGCTACCGCCTCAGGACTGGATCCATTGCTCTAATCCCATTTCCCCAGTATTTATTTCCAATATGGGTTTGTGAATCATGCTCTGGAGCTGTCGGTATGATGAAACTATGGTCCGGAGGTGTGGGGAGACATCAAGTAAGTACAGCATAGGGAATTGAATACTGTCAGAATGAAGGTGAATAAACTGACTGCAACTCGAAGAACCATGAATGGCAATGAATGGCAGAGGAGATGAACATAGCAGAAATCCCAGGCACAGCGCTGCATGCAATCAGCAAAAACAGAAGGAGCACTTCAGGAGGAGGCCCCGAATGAGTGAGGCATGGAGAGCCCACCTAGGACGGCAAACAAGGTGTGAGAAGCAGAGGAAACCCGGGGCAGCAAGGGAGACAACAGAGCAAAGGAGGGGACAGAAAAAAGGCTGGGTAGTGACTACTCTGATGTACCAATCAAAAAACGGAACAGATTCAGCAAAGGAGGAGCAGGGACAGCATCCCAGAACAGCAGTGGGAAAAAATGAGAAGAAGGGCAGGGAAAGGGAACACAAAGCCCCAGCAGATCAGCAGCAACCAACAGCAATGGGTGAGAGGTAACAGGGAGGGAGAGAGGGGCAGCCAGAGGCCTCGAGGGGGGAGAAACAAATGAAAGCAAGATATCGGACTGGACGGCACCAGGAAAGAAGGAGTGGGGGGGGGTTGAAGCGATGCCAAGCCGCAGCGTGAGTGACAGAAGTAATCAGATGAGTGAGGGATAATAGGTCCACAAGTGAGAGCAAGGACAGTGGGTGGAGAAGCAGGACCAAGGAGCAGGCACAGCCGACAAGCCGTGGGAGGCAGGAAGAGTGAGCTTACAGGAGAACGATGACTGGGGGAATGGGTGGAGCAACAGTGCCAGAAGAGACAGAAGGCAGTCCGAGGTAATGAGGGAAGCAGAGAGGAGCAACTGCTGACAGAGCATCCGGCTGCAATGAGAAATGAATCCTGGAACAGCTCAGAAGAAGTGGCCGTTTAAGGCCTGATGGGGGAGTGATGTTGTTGCTTCGCCCATTGAACCTCAAGCTTAAAGCCTTCTCATTGGCAAAAGGAAATCTTTCACCCCAAGTAGGCATTTATTGCAAGAACTAGGACTCAGATACTTGACAAAATATCCAGAAACTATACAGTTTTCCTGGAATGGAATACCTCACTCTTTTGATAATCCAGAAAAAGCACTAACTTTTATTGAAAGACAATGGCCATCCCCTAGAAAATCCTCTTACTCAGATAAATGATCACTGCCCTTAAATATACCACCTTGCTAAGAATGGGATTTCAGCAAGTGTATCCTGATGATTCAGTTTCTATCACACGTACTGAAGTTATGGATATAACTGAAAAGGAAACCAGTAAACAATCTCCAAATCCGAGTAAGCCACAAAGGAGAGGAAGTTCAAAGAAGCCAATGAGGTTGATTTCACACCAAGGAAGTATTCATGAGGACAAAAACAACCACAGTAGATGCAGCCATGGGAGGCAAGAGATACAAGCATCTTCCAGAATATCAAGTCCACCCCAAACAGAAATTTGGCAAACATAAGAAAAATAGGAGACCCTGAAGTTGGACCTGCTTCCAGAGAGGGACAATTTGTCTGGGGAAAGTAAAGCTTTTTGTTCAGAAACTACATAGATGAAATGTTTATTTATATATTTAGGTTAGTTTAGTTAGTTACTGTTTGTTTACCTGGTATGCACCGTAGACAATTGAATGCCTATTTTCAGGCATGACCTGGGAGAGTACAAAAGAGCAATGGAACTTAAGTAGTAAAAAAGCAGGAATAGATTTTAAGTGACCATAAGCAAGTTAGTCTAGCACAACATACAGAGCATTAGATCAAAACTGATTCAGCACACAAAACAGATACCAAACACTATAAATACTATAAATACATTCATTATCTAAGTTTATATAATAAGGAATATGTACATTATAATTTAAGAAGTATGAAACATTCTGTTGCAGTGTTTACAGGACAACGAAATACCAAATGTGGAAAACAAGCAGCATCAGCAGTGTAAAGTACAAATTCAGTATTCAGATGTAAGGGGCCTCTAGTACCAGTAAAGTTGTCCTGGCAGTAACCAACCAAATTTATCAGTGATATAAAGTGACCAGAAACATAGGGGCAGCAAGTGCTGCAACTACACTGTCACAAGTAGTAGTAAAGACCTTTATTTTTATACAGGATATATAATGGTTAGGGCTAGAAGCCTTGTTTACAAAGTTGTCATGTTATAGTGGCATTACAGAGTATGGTGGAATGCAGTCGTGTATGGAAATCCGTACGCTGCAAAAAGTCATTCTACTTCAGTATTGATGTCCTCACTAATGCAGAACGACTTTTCGTTCTGCGTTAGTGAGAATGTCATAATGCAACCGCCCCCACCAGCGCTGTTCATAGGACAGAGGGCTGTTGGCGAGTCATGCACACAAGCTGCCGGTGGGCTGGAGAGACAAGGAGTGCGGGTCTCTGATGGTAGACACTAGCCCGAAAATGTAAATGATCCTTTTTTGTGGCACCATACACTATATAGAAAAGTGTATGTCATCTCAAACAACTCGTCAACTCTTCCCCCTCATGTTTTCTATGACAGCTGAGGAACCTCTCGAGCTTCACTCTCGAGGTCATCAGCCATCTTAGAAAACACCCGGGTGAAGAATTGCCTTGTTCTGTATGGGAGGCCATACACTATCCTATATGGTGTATATCTTATAAGAGGTACAGAGTTAGAATTGACATACTGTAAATCTAGGCATGATCCGGACAGTACATTATGGTAGAATAATACAATGGGTAGCAAACATTTATTTGTGAGTACACGATTGCATGTTTTATACGAAAAATGGCCATGTCTCAGTTTAAAAGCAATCACATGTGTTGGACAGTTCTTTGTTTATGGCAGTTTTAAAAGCACCCAGTTTGGGGATTTTCCTACTGTATGGTGGGAATGAGTACCAGAGCTTAGTGTGGCAATACTTTCAGGTAATTTTTCCATAGGTGATCTGAATTTTTGGGACATTGAAACCTCTGTTTTTGATTTCTCTCAAGTAGTGTCTGTGGGTCACCATTTTTGCATCCTGTGACGTTGGGCTTTGACTTTTCTCTTTGAAAGATTTGAAAGCATAATCACTGATTGGTTTTGTCTCCATAGAGTTAATGGATGCCAGCTTAGTCTTCTGAACATCGTGCAATAGTGGGTGTCATAGGGACACAGCAAGACAAAGTCAGCAAGCCACATTTAGCATGTGCAGCAGACTACTTGCATGTTGATAGACTTTGCTCCCATATTCCTGTACTGACAGAATCAATTGCTGGGTGGTTTTTGCCCAGGCATCCTTTGGGATGAAAAGGTCTCTGCATCTCAGTGCTCCTATTCCCAAGTTCACTCTAACAATGTTGTGTATGTGGATGAAAATTGAAGAGAATTGTCAACCACCACACCTAGGTATTTGTATTCATTAGTGTTTGCCAGTTTAGAACTGTTAGTGAGTTTAATGCCCCATAAATAGTTTCCACCGTTTTTACTTTTACAGTTTTTCTGAAGCATATCACTTGAGTCTTTTTTGAGCGGAGCACAATGTTGGACTGTTTGAGCCATTTCTGCAGTGAACTGGAGTTATTTTGGAGTTTTGATTCCATTTTGCGTTGCAGATTAGCACAGTGTCATTTACATAAAGTTTTATGTCCGAGTAAGCAATGTGATTGGGAAGGTTGTTTACCTACATTAGGAATAGCATACGGCCAAAGATGAATCCTTTTGGGACCCCTCTGTGGAGAGTGCCCACCTCAGACAGAATGCCATGAACAGCCACATGGTGAGACCTTCCAGTTAGGTATGAGCTGAACTAACTTAGTACCTACCAAGATTCCTGCTGAACCATTCTTTCCATTAGGATTTTGTGAGGTCAAATGCTTTTGAGAGGTCGATAAACACAATGTCCTCGGATTCTCCCACATCTAATCCACCAGCAACCAGCTCCATAAACTCCATGAATGTGGTGCCTGTGGACCTCCCTGCCCTGAACACCAACTAATGAGGAGTCAGCAGACAATACTTTTCCAAGAAGTCGTAAAGCTGGTTGCACACCAGTCTTTTAAACAGCTACAAAATCAGACAGTAGAGCTATTGGTCAAAAGTTTGTTGTGTTGTTTACTTAGCCTCCCTTGAAGATACAGTAGGTTTAATTTTGGCACGCTTTCAAAAGACTAGGGAGTTTGTTTCAATCAGGCTCCTTTTGTACAGTTTTGCTAGGACTGGGGAGATACACTCTGCAGATGTCTTCAGGATTTTATTTCTACTTGATCTGGTACAAATTACTTTTTTACATTTAGTTTCTTAATTTCTTTATGGATGTCTCCACACTAAGGATTTTGAAATGCCGTTTTTTGGTTATTGGTGAGTTCAGGTCTTTGGCCTCAGAGTTCAGGTGCAATTACTAACTAAGAACGCCATAAGTGTTTACTAAAGGACCCTTGAAGGCTCTTCAAGGGAAGTGATAGACTGCCCTGCTGGGAATACAACTTAGATTTTTCCACTCATCCCCCACCCTGTTTCCCCCCAGCTACACCACACCATCTCTTAGCCTCCCCAATCCCACCCTTCATCCCCACATACCTGCAACATATTCTGAAAAGCAAAAACTCTTCTGATCAATCTATGTAGAAATGCCTCATCTGTCCTTGACTTCTGTCACAGAGGTTAAATTTGTCCTTATGCAACTTCAAAATTATTCATAGTTACATAGATACATAGACAATGTCGGCAGATAAGGGCCTATGGCCAACCCAGTCTGCCCATTTGAGCTTGTAAGTTCACTTTAAGTTTTCCTAGAAGTCTGTTGCCCCTTACCCCTGATCTCTAGAATTCCCTTATGTCTATTCCATGCATTCTTAAATCCTGTGATTGTTTCAGCCCCCACTGCTTCCTCTGGCAGGGTGTTCCACTTGTCCACCACCCATTCTGTGAAGAAATTCTTCCTCATGTTTCCTCTGAATCGCCCTCCCTCCAACTTCATGCCATGCCCTCTAGTCCGTGAACATCTTTTTCACTGGAAAATAGTGTGGTCCTGCACCCTGTTCCTCCCTGTAAGGTACTTGTATATCTCTATCATATCCCCTCTCTCCCTTCTCTCCTCCAGGGAGTACATATTCAAGTCCTTCAACCTGTTCTCATAGGACTTGTGATGCAATCCCTTTACCATCTTTGTTGCCCTCCTGTGAACCTTCTCTACCCCGTCTATATCCTTACATAGGTAAGGTTTCCAGAACTGTACACTGTACTCCAGGTGGGGCTTCACTAGTGTCTTGTACAGTGGAATTATGACCTCCCTTTTCTTGCTAGTGATGCCCCTGCCTTTGCATCCCAGCATTCTATTTGCTTTACCTACTGCCTTGTCGCACTGTTTCCCTACCTTGAGGTCATCAGAGATGATAACCCCAAGGTCTCTTTCCTGCTTGGTGCATGCTATATCCTCACCTCCCAACTGATATGGTGTTCCAGGGTTTTTGTGCCCCATATGCATTATCTTGCACTTCATTGCATTGGATTTCAGCTGCTAAACCCTTGACCATTCTTCAAGCTTCTGTAGGTCCCTCCTCATTCTGTCTACACCCTCTGGTGTGTCCACTCAATTACAGAGCTTCGTGTCATCAGTGAACAGGGAAATTCTGCCTTCTAGGTTCTGTGCAATGTCACTGATGAAGACGTTGAATAGGACGGGTCCCAGCACTGATCCCTCTGGTACCCACTGGTCACTCTTCCCTCTGTGGAGTGACAGGCATTTACCACCACCGTCTGTGCCCTGCCATACAGCCAATTACCTACCCACCGCACTACTGTCCTGCCCACACCCATATTTATTTATTTATTAGCTTTTGGTAACCGGGTAAGTGCACTAGGCAACAAACCTGCCTATTTTCAGGCATGACCCAGGAGAGTACAAAATGACAATAAAGTAATAACAAACAGTAAGGTATAACAATTACAACAATTAGGCCTGTAAAGAACATACCTGTCAGGACAACAATAACACAGTAACTAAATATACAAACAGAGATAATAGTTAGCAATAAACACATGATTAGGGTAGGATGCAATATTGGCAAATACATTGATATTCCCCAGTTTGTTTAATAGCCTTCTATGTGGCACAGTGTCAAAGGCCTTGCTGAAGTCCAGATAGGCCACATCCACTGCCCTCCCCGATCCACCTCCCTTGTCACCCAGTAGAAAAACTCAGTGAGGGTGATCTGACATGACATACACATTACATAGCTAAGGATTATAACCGGTCATTCACATTAGCATTCACATTACATAGCTAAAGATTGTAACTGGTCATTCACATTAGCATTCACATTACATAGTTAAGGATTATAACTGGTCATTCACATTAGCATTCACATTACATAGCTAAAGATTATAACCGGTCATTCACATTAGCATTCACATTACATAGCTAAGGATTATAACCGGTCATTCACATTAGCATTCACGTTACATAGTTAAGGATTATAACTGGTCATTCACATTAGCATTCATATTACATAGCTAAGGCACATTAGCATTCACGTTACATAGCTAAGGATTATAACCGGTCATTCATATTAGCATTCACATTACATAGCTAAAGATTATAACCGGTCATTCACATTAGCATTCACATTAGATAGCTAAGGATTATAACTGGTCATTCACATTAGCATTCACATTAGATAGCTAAGGATTATAACTGGTCATTCATATTACATAGTTAAGGATTATAACTGGTCAAGACTATGTGTTATGATGGACCCCACAGCAAGGTGTGCCCAGGCCATGCACGTGGTGCTGCCACCACCTTTGGTAATCCGGCACAATCTGGTTGAATGCATTTCAGGGGCAACTGTTGGAGATAATACTCCAATCGACTGAGCTGCAAGGGCCTCGGCTCTTGGTGGGCTTGGTAAGGAAACCATTAATCTCTCTACCACACTGAGGGTCAATAAGCAGCACAACAGAATACCACAGCTTTATTTTTTTTTTCACTTTTTATTTATGGATTATCATAATACAAAAATAGCAACATGTACATACATACATAACTGTACATATGCAATCAGATCAGTAGGCAGAAGGTAATATCTGGTCAGATAAAATAATAAAATGCCACATATTACAGATCATACCATTCAGATAAAGGCCATCCACCCCAAAGTATATAAAGGAGCTAAAGAAAGTACTGAGAGAGCAAAAACAAAGCATATGACACTCCCACCACAGGATATATTAAGTAAAGTCTCTTCACCGAGTTTCCCTCCCTCTCTCAGGGTTAAGCAAAATAATAGAGGGTGGTCACTTGTAAAAGGGGCACTATACAGAAATACAGATTGTCTGAGTTTGGTTAAGTTGAGACCCTGCACACACATGTATCCTCCAAGAGACCATGCAGGGGGAAGGTTACTACATAGTCCACAAACTGAGCAGTGCACATCAGCACACCACACATTAGAATTGTCCCTTTACAATAGGATAAAACCTGCAGGCAGACAAATGTGAATAAAGAGAAACAGAATTATTAACAGGAGTTTTTAACAAGCATGCCTGCATTAAACATCAAGCCTTGAGCATCCCTGGGCTTTAAGCAACCATGTATGATCATGGGACCTAACCCATTATACCATGAGCCAAAAAGACCAGCAACAGTCCAGCTACAGTCACTCTGGTTCCCCTTCCATATCGCTGTCTGGAGGAGACTCAGAATCCAATTGAGAGATCAGTTTTTCTGAGAAGCTAGCAGCAGCTTCGGGATCAGTGAAAATGTGTGACTTCTGCTTATGGGTGATTTGCAGTCAGGCCAGGAAGAGCAACTGAGCCCTCACTCCCTTAGCAAGTCAGGACTTTTTGGCTACCTGAAGTCTCTTCTTGCAGTTTTGAGTTTGGGAGGACAGGTCTGGAAAAAAACCCAGCTGGCTGCCTTCCCACATAATGTCTCCCTTACTGCGCGCAGCCTGCAGCAAAGGGATCTTGGCTTCTGGAGTGGAGGGCATTGCGATGGCTGTTAACGGTTGTTCCCTTGATCCTCCCCAAGACCCGGGATGAAGTGGGATTACAAAGTCCTGGACCATGCAAACCATTTCTTTTAGTAGCAGGCCCAGATCTTCAAAAAGTAGTCTGTCCAGAGAAGCCATCAGCTCTGTGTGCCCTACAAACTCAGGAAGGAACCCCACAATTCAGACATTGCACTGTCGTAGGCCGTTTTCCAGCTTTTCCACCTTAGCACAGAGGAAACTAATGTCACGAATCAGGCCCGAACTGACTTCTGACTGGTGTTTCAAAGTACTGGTAAGGTCAGCAATAGCAGCCTTGTTAGTGGTAATCTTACTGTCAAGGTCCGTAAGTTTTTGTTCTATGGTGGCAAGTCTTTTATTGGTTTCATCACCAGTCACCTGCAATTTAGTGAGGAGAGATAGAATCTGTGCGAAGTCCAGGCTTTTGAATGATGTCAGGCCTCCAGGTTTCATTGATGCGCTAGTCCCAGGCAGATTAAAGTAAGTTTCAAGCTCTGAGACTGTGGATTGTTGATGTTTCTTCAGTCCCATAGTGATAACTAAGTACTCCACTCCCCAATATTGTGCTTAGAATACCCAAAATAGCAGTAGAATGGTTTATAAACCTTATAGTTTAGTAAGCACGATACGGAGCTTCAGGAAAGACGTCCACCCTGTTGGATGCTCCACAGCACCCCTACACACACACACACCACGCACACACACACACACACACACACACACACAGCTTTATTAACAACAGCACACCTGTAAGAAAAGGGTTAGTGCAAATGTCAACTTTAAGCATAGCCCTATTAGATGACCTTCAATGTAGGCTAGAGCTACCCCTTCCATCCTAGTGCCAGGACTTAGACCCAAATAGGAGCTCCCTTAACTCAGTCCCCAGGTACCACAGGTATAGAATTGGTGCAGACCTGTAGATGTTGCTGTAGGTTGGCTGGCATTGATGCACTTTAAACAGAGAAATGTCCTCAACTCCCTAAACCCCATGGGCCATGCAATTGCTTAAATGGCAGAAAACCCCTCAAAATGGGATATTGTAATCCAAATGACGAAACAGGTGCTGTCCCTTGAAACAGTCCCACACTGTGGCATATTCAAGGTTCTTAGACCTGGATGGCTCCTTCTGATCCAGCAGACCACTAGATCTTTGCTTCCCCAGGGCATCTACATGCAGGCAGGCTCTCTCTGCTCTGTGTTGAACTGACCATTTTTAGTGCTGGCCTCAGACTCTTCCAATCTCCTTCCACTCTCTCGAGACTGCTGAGGCCCAAGCCTAACCTTCACGTTTCATGGCTTCCAGTACCTGAGGTCGAAGACAGGCCAGTACCATGCTGTACTGCCTGCTACAGGACATGAATAAGCAGTCCTTGGTCTCTTGCTCTGCATCATGTCTTCAGCATTACACATGTGTCAGCTTGCATGCAGTTGCCGCTCTCTTCCTCTCTAGAACTCAGCAGCTCTGTTCCCAGTTTGCTCTCCACTTTTCAGGCCCAGGATGGCACAGTTTGCATCCACTCCCAGAACAGCAGACCTTTCCACTCACAGGTCTCCATTTTACAGGCCCTGTTCACAGTCTGTTTCAATTTGTGCCTGGGTCTGTCACTCCAGGAACTCAACAGCCCACAAGAAAGAGAAAGGGCACCAGAATCTGGGGACCCTCCTGTCTCCAGAAGCCTCCAGAGGTCTGCAAGTGTAGGGGTGGGTCCATTAAAGTATCACAGAGTAGGGTATCTCATATCTGTCAGATAATTTGGCTTATAGGTGGACCCCCAAGAATTTTAACGCTGCTCTAAGCTCACATGAGTCATGACTACGATATATGCTACAATCCACAAGTTAGAATTCAAATACAACACAGAAGCCCTATTCTCCAAATCATATACAGATGAAAAAGCAGCCTCACATGACTTGCAATTCCATTTATTATGGGCAAGTAGGGATTTGAGGTCCTCAACAGGCATCTTATAATGAGGAAAGAGCTGATTTCTGACTGCAGCATAAGAAGCTGTATGGGGAAGGGTAAGAGAGACAGTTCCCTAACCGCAAAACAGATCAAAACACACACATTTTAGTACTTGAATTTGAGATCTCTAAAATCTGCTTCTTTGTAACAAGACATAGGCCAACCAGTTGCTTTAAACACCTGACAAACGAAATTTGTTTTCTCAATTAACCAAAAAGATGTAACTTGTATAATTAAGATATTTTGCTTTGCAATATTTACCTCAAGGCTTCCCACCTCTCACCTGCTTAGGTGCTATAAAAAAGCAAACAGAACACACTGATTTTAAATCAAACCACTTACGTGCTACCTGACCACCCCCACCTGTGAAAGAGAGAGGGTTAGTGCTTAAAAGTTCAGGAAGTTGAATCTGTCCATTTTAACCAGTTAGACAAAATCCAGTGGGCCACCCCTGCAGGAAGATAAAAGGAGGTCTAGGAGGAGTCTGTTCCTAACAAGCAAGCCATCAAACAGTGTACCCAGGTTAAGAAAAGAGGACTCATTCACCACTGAGAATGTGAAGTCTTCAAAGCCTGCTTCTTATCAGCCAACGTTTTGAGGCTTAAACCTCTTCCACAGGGCATAAGCAGTACAGATCATTGGTGTATGGTCTCTCATATGGCCATCATTTCAAAAGTAACTTTTCACAAGCTGCAGTACCCTTGACCACTGTTTGAGTTTTCCTAGGTCTCTTCTCATTCTCTCCACCCCTACCACAATATCTCCCCTTTTGCAGCTTTTGGTGTCATCTGCAAAGAGGCATACCTTCCCTTCCAGCTTTTCTATAGTGTTGCATTTCAAGACATTGAATAGGACTGGTCCCGCTACTGAGTACTGAAGTACCCCACTGGACACTCTTCCCTCATTAGAGTAAGTGCAGTGTACCACCACCTTCTGTCGCCTATCCATCAACCAGTCACATACCTAGTTTACAACCTTGTGTCCCATCACTAAATTGCTCAGTTTCCTTAAAAACTTCCTATGTGGTATGGTGTTGAAGGCCTTGTTGAAGTCTAAGTAGGCCACATCAGCTGCCCAACCTAATCTATTTCCCTGGTCAGCCAGTTGAAGAAATTGATGAGGTTCATCTGACATGACCTCCATCTGACCTGACATCCCGGCCATGAATCCATTCTACCTCAGGTCTAGTAACCCACTGGATTCAAGATACTCCACTAGACTTTCTTTTAATAGTTTCTCCATTAACTTTTCCACCACTGATATTAGACTGACCGGCATGTAGTTGCCAGCCTCCTCCCTGCCGCTGCTTTTATGAAGTAGGACTACATTTACCTCACTCCAGTCCTCTGGAACCACTCCTGTTTCCAGTGGATTGTTGAATAGGGCAGTCAGGTGCAGCCAGTACCTTCCTGTGCTCCCTCAGCACCCTAGGGTGAACCCCGTCAAACCCCACAGCCTTATCCACTTGCAGATTCACAAATCTTCTCAGGGTTCTTTTCTGTGTGAATGAACTTGTGTCCACCTTTCTCCCCTGTGTTCCTGCTGCTTCTATGTGGTTTGTCCCCCTCTACCTCCATTGTGAAGAGTGAGCAGAAGTATTTGTTCAGGATTTCTGCTTTTTCTTGAGACTTCTCTACATAGCCTCCCCTGCCCTTCTTAACCTCACAATTCCTCCCCTTGTCTTCCTCTTTTCACTAATGTATCTGAAAAAAGTCTTGTCCCCTTTAGCTACCCCTGTGGCTATCCTTTCCTGTTTGTGTATTTGCACCCCTCACTGCCTTCCCTGTTTTCCTCTGCTTTTCCTGGTACACCACCCTATCCTTCTCCCTCTGAGGGCCACCCCTTCAGCTTTTACATTCACAGTCACTTCCGTCAAGAACCATAGTGGTCTCTTTTACCTCCTATTTTTTGCTCCCATCTTTTGCACAGTGGTTCATTGCCTTCACTATGCCATTCCTTAATTTGGCCCACCTGTCCTCTGTCACAAACCCACTCAGCAGGTCAGGCCCTCTACTCCCAAAGTGCCAACCTCCGAGCGCAGTCTTGTGAACAGTTTAACAGAACAAGGTAACCCTCTTGTCTGTTTTGTGAGTTCTGATCAACCTTTGGTCTCAAGTCTTGGAGGGATTCAAACTGTGAACCTCTTGCTAGCGTACCCAATGCACAGGCTCAGATATTTCTGTCTTCAGGGGCCAGGTATCTTTGCCCTACGGGCACCTAACCAGGTATACAGAGATGAACCCTTAAAAACTTTAATGAAGACCTCAGATTTAAAATGCTTCTCTTTCCGGTTTGGTATCACCATTCAAGCTTATGCCTAGTGTCTACTATAACCATATATACTTTTCTTACAAATGAAAGAAATTCAAAGACAGACCAAGTATGCTCTAAAAAGAATTTTACTAAAATAGATAAAAATATGTAAAACACAAAATACAGAACTATTGTATCACAAGACATACAAATCTTTTAAAAGAACAAGGGTTAAACAGTACAAATTCTTACAACAATATTTAGATTTATCTCTCTTTCTAAATACCTGCTTAAAAGTGCTCAAGATGTTTCTTTGTCAGAGTCTAAATTAAAGTGCCTCTGAAAGAAAACAGAATAATAATTAAAAAGCTGGTTTTCCCCACCTATTTGCATGAGATCACCTAGCTCCTCCCTGTCAGAATATATAAAAAACATATATCTATAAAAACAGAATGTCTTTTCCAAGTATTAAATTCTGCAACCTCAGCATACTCATGTTCTTCAAATGACAATTCTTTGATCTTAATCAGTATCCTCTCTCACACAGGCATCAGAGGAACATTTACAACTTCGCACCAGTTTGCTAAACCTGGTTTTCCCCTCTAACGTCATAAACTTTTTTTTTCATGATTTCTCTCTTAACAAAATTAACTTAGAAACATCTGTAATTAGCTTCTGGCCTGCCATGTAACACCTGGTATCTAAAACCTCTGTGTGTGTGATCTCACATGCTGTTTCAGCATTTTCTCATGGCTTTCATCTTTTCAGCTGAAACCGGGGGGTGAGCGACAGATTTTCAGCATCTCTCATGACAGACAGTCCATAACCCACTTTGATATTACAAAAAATGATACTACAGCACTCAGAACAGGCTGTCTACTTCACAATCCTCCCCACCTAGACTGAATTTGGGGGGTCTATCCCCTGCATGGGATGAGCTTCCCAAATCAGTTCACTCCTCATAGACCCTAGACAGCCCATCTGAGTTCTGGTTTTTCACTCCAGCCCTATGTATGATTGTCAGATCATACCCTTGTAAAGCAAGACTCCATCTTAGCAATCTGCCATTGTTTTTCCCCATCTGTGTCAGCCAAACCAGGGGGTTGTGATCAGTCTGCACCACAAAATGCTGCCCGTACAGGTATTGCTCTAATTTCTATAGGGCCCACACTATGGCAAGACACTCCTTTTCCACCGTGGAGTACGCTTGCTCCCTAGGAAATAAGTTCCTACTCAGGTACACTACTGGGTGATCTGTCCCTTGACTGGATGTCTCACTCAGTACTGCCCCAATATCCATGTCTGAGGCATCAGTCTGAACTATAAAGGTTTTGCTATAACAGGACTTGTCAAAACAGGAGCACTGCACAGTGTCTCCTTTAATCTGGTAAAGGCTTCCTCATAGGCTGGGCCCCAGGTAATTTTCTTTGGCATCCTTTTCTTTGTCAGGTCAGATAGGAGAGCAGCCAGGGCACTGTAATTGGGTACAAATTTTCTGTAGTACCCTGATGTCCCTAAAAAACTCCTGACCTGCTTCTGTGTTTCTGGTCTGGGCCATGTCTGGATCACCTCTATCTTTATTTGGTTAGGATGGAGCTGTCCCCAGCCTACCACATGCCTGAGGTATGCCACTTCTCCCATGGCCACCTGGCACTTCTCAGATTTGACAGTGAGTCCGGCCCTCTGTATCCTGCCCAGCACTTCTCTAAGGTGGGATAGGTGTTCTTCCCAGCTGGTACTAAAGATGGCAATGTCATCCAGGTATGCCACGGCATACTCCTCAGCACAATTTAACACCTGGTTCACCAACCTTTGTAAAGTGTCCGAGGCGGTCTTCATTCTGAAAGGCATTACATTAAACTCAAATAGGCCTATCGGAGTGATGAAGGACCACCTCTCCCTAGGTCTGTCTGTTGACTCTACCTGCCAATACCCCTTTGTCAGGTCAATGATCATAAGGTAGGTCGCCCTTCCCAACTCGTCCAGGAGTTTGTCCGTCCGGGGCATCATGTGAGCATCTGACTTCATGACTGCATTCAGTCCACGATAGTCCACACAGAAATGAGTAGAGCCATCTGGCTTAGGCACAAGGACTATGGGTGAGGCCCGTGGGCTGTGAGATATCTGGATTACCCCTAAATCCAGCATCTCCTCCACTTCCCTCCTAATGTCCTTTTGGACTGCCTCTGACACCCAATATGCTGTCCACCGTATGGGTGTCTGTGTCCCGGTCTCCACATCGTGCGTCGCTAAGGGGGTTAGTCCAGGCTTGGCGCTAAACAAAGGGGCAAAGTCTGCTAAAACCTCCCTTACTTTCTGGATGTGGTCCAGGGCCAGCTGGGCAGACAATTTTACTGCCTCCATAGAGGACTCCCACTTACTCTCTTCCAGCAAATCTAGAATGGGGTCTCCTTTGTCTGTCCCCTTCCCATGACTACACACTACAAACACCATATCAGCCCTATTTGCATATGGCATCATCATGTTGACATGGTACATCCTTTCTGTCTGTCTTCTGTCAGGTAACTCCACAATGTAGTTCACGTCATTTACCTTCCTAACCACTTTGTACTGTCCTGCCCACTCAGCTTGCAGCTTGTCTTTCCGGACTGGAATAAGGACCATGACTTCCTGACTCACCAAGTACGAGTGAGCTCTGGCTCTGCAGTTGTACTACACTTTTTGTTTCTGTTGGGCAGCTGCCAGGTTACTCTGGGCTGTCCCCATAAAGCTCCTTCAGCCTTTCCCTAAACCTAAAGACATAATCCACAATGGGAGTTCCCTGGGTGGTGTGCTTGCCTTCCCAGTCCTCCCAGATCAAGTCTAGGGGCCCATCTACCCGACGTCCATATAAGAGCTCAAAGGGCTAAAATCCTGTCGGCTCATGGGGCACCTCCCTGTATGTAAACAACAGGTGGGGAAGGTATTTCTCCCAGTCCCTCCCATGCTGTTCAGCAAACGCCCAGAGCATTGACTTTAGGGTACCATTGAATCGTTCCACAAGCCCATTGGCTTGTGGGTGATATGATGTGGTGTATCTCTGCACCACCCCACACTTCTCCCATAAACATTTCATCAGGTCCGACATCAAGGAACCCCCTCGATCATTGATAACCTCCTGCGGAAACCCAACATGGGAGAAAATCTGAAGTAAGGCATCTGCCACTTTGTCTGTCCTCAGTGAGGATAGGGCGACTGCCTCTGGGTACCAGGTGGCATAATCCACCACGGTCAGGATGAATCTCTTCCTTGAGGAGCTGGGGGTATTTAAAGGCCCCACAATATCCATTCCCACCCTCTGGAATGGCTCCTCCACTATGGGCAATGGAATCAGGGTGTCTTGGGTTTTCTTGCCTGCCTTCCCTATTTCCTGGCACCGGTGACAAGACCTGCAATACTCTTTCACCTACTGGATGACGTTAGGCCAGTAGAAATTCTGGGCCAACCGCTGCATAGTGCACATGATTCCCAGATGACCAGGCAAGGGAATATCACATGCAATTTTGAGTAACTACTCACGATACCCCTTGGGAATGACAAGCTGCCTGCCTAGCATCCCTCCCTCTGTCTGTACTGCCTGAGTATACATAAGTCCATTTTCCCAATAAACCTTATGTTGGCCGTCACCTCCCTGTGCTCTGTCAGAGTCTGCCCAAGCCTTCAGCTTCTTTAAACTAGGGTCACTTCTCTGAGCAGCTGCAAACCCCTCACACATTCCCAAGGCATGGGACAGGTCCCCTTCAGTCGCTAAATTAGGGTCCCTAGTGCTAGCATCAGGGCCCTCAGGATCACTGTCAGTCCCAACCCTCTGACAAGGGGTCACCCCTCCCTCTTCGGAGTAACCCTCTGTAGCTGTGTGGTTAGTTGCTACTGGGAAAATTTCTACCCCCTTTTTATTAATCTCCATATCAGGAGACACAGGCTGGGGAACCAGTCTCTCAGTGGTTTCCACAATGGTTTCTGTGGGGTTCAGGGAACTACAATTTTCCCTTGCCGCTTGGCTACGGGTAACTGCACATACCATCCCCTGTTAGAGATTGTTACCCAGGATCACATCCACTGATAATGTTTAGGCTACAGCCACCTCTTGCACAGTTCCCCCTGTTTCACCCCAGTCTAGGAGAACACTAGCCAGTGGCAATGTTTTCTCTTCACCAGTAAACCCTTGTACAGTGATGTATTTATTAGGTATAAGCTGACCAGGCTGTACCAGATCCCCCTTTACCAAGGTCAGGGATGCCCCTGTGTCCCTTAACCCCTGCATCTGTACACCATTCACCATGACTGGGTGCATGTGTTCCCTCATGTTCACTGGCATGCTTCAGAGACACACAAACAACCCACTTCTTTTCTAGCACCTGGTTGTGTATTATTGCTTGCCTTTTGGGACAATCTGGCAATATGCCAGTTTCTTTACACAACCAACATTCATTTCTTCTCTCAGAGAAATATTTTCTCTGAAACCTGGGGCTAACTGATTTCGGTGGAGGCAGTGAGGGTTTTAGCTGCCCTGAAGGCGCGCCTTTCCCTTTCTGCACTGCCACACCTGCCCCATTCACTCTCAGAGCAGGTCTGCTCTTGGCATAGTGGTCCGAGAGTTCAGCAGCCTCTTGCACTGTTTTGGGATCTCGGTCCTCTAAACAGGTTTTTAGCTCTGCTGGGCAAGCCCAACAAAACTGTTCTAATAAAATCACATTTTCAATTTTATCAACAGAGTTTGCCTCAATTCCTTCCCACCAACATTTTAAAAACTGACATTGTTTCGTGCCTAGCTCCTCGTAGCTCATATCAGGGCTTCTCCTGAGCTTACGGAATGTAGCTCTGTATGATTCAGCAGTTAATTCAAACTTTTTTAATAGTGCAGCATTTAGTTTGCTGTAATTATTACTGTCTTCTTTGTCCATTTGACCCAATGCATCCCGAGCTTTTCCGGTAAGTAGCGGGGAGAGCTGGAAGCTCCAGGACTCTCTAGGAATTTTAGCCTGAATACAAACTTTTTCCAAAGAGTTTAAAAAGGCATCCATATCCTCCCCCTCCTTAAATTCGGCTATTAATTTGGAGTTCAATTTGTAACCCAGTCCTGCAGTCCCAGTTAAACCCAAGCCACTTACCTGCTCTGGTGCCTCTGGTTGGTTTTAGCTTCTCCAGTTTGTGTTGCCTCAGGCACTCCTCTGTCTTCTCCTTGGCAGCTCGCTGGCACTTACGCTCCTCACAGTCTGCATCTCTCTGTTCTCACTCTGCCTCTCAGTGTTCTCGCTCTGCCTCACAGCATTCTCGCTCTGCCTCACAGTCCACCTCTCACTTCTCTCGCTCCCTCTTCTCCTGGCACTCCAGCTCCATCCTGTGCAACTCAATTTGCAGCCTGAGTACCTCTGGATTCAGGATACTGGTGACCTTCCCCTGCTGCTGTGGCCCTTCACTGACAGTGGGCCTGCTGTCATCCTCACCGGATCTGGACACTGCACTGGCCGCCAGTCCTGCCACACTCGAGGTCTAGTCCCTTTCAGTCATGGTCTGTGACTCGCTGCTCTGGGTATCTGCTACCATCAGGGCCTCTATGATGTTCTGCTTGCTGGCTTTCACCCCAAACGGGACTCCTCTGTCCCCGCACAACTGCTTTAAGGAGTCTACAGTGTTGCTGCTGTAGTCAGACGTCATCTTCCCTTGCTACTGCTACTCTGACTTGCACTTTAGGAAAAAAAAATTAAATGGATAGGAACTTGACTGTACGCCAAGTGATATATAGTTCTGTTTCCTTTTAAAATAAAACTCTACCTTTTTTCTTTCTTTGCAAGTGAGCTTATGGTCTCAAGCTGACACAGAACAATACAAGCTTGTGATACCAAAATTTATTGCCACTGCTGCCAACCAAGCTGTCACAAACCTACTCAGCAGGTCAGGCCCTCTACTCCCAAAGTGCCAACCTCCGATCCCAGTCTTGTGAACAGTTTAACAGAACAAGGTAACCCTCTTGTCTGTTTTGTGAGTTCAGATCAACCTTTGGTCTCAAGTCTTGGAGGGATTCAAACTGTGAACCTCTTGCTAGCATACCCAATGCACAGGCTCAGATATTTCTGTCTTTGGGGGGCCAGATATCTTTGCCTATGGGCACCTAACCAAGTATACAGGGATGAACCCTTAAAAGCTTTAATAAAGACCTCAGATTTAAAACACTTCTCTTTCCAGTTTGGTATCACCATTCAAGCTTATGCCTAGTGTCTGCTATAACCATATATACTTTTCTTACAAATGAAAGAAATTTAAAGACAGACCAAGTATGCTCTAAAAAGAATTTTACTAAAATAGATAAAAATATGTAAAACACAAAATACAGAACTATTATATCACAAGACATACAAATATTTTAAAAGAACAAGGGTTAAACAGTACAAATTCCTACAACAATATTTGGATTTATCTTTCTTTCTAAATACCTGCTTAAAAGTTCTCAAGATATTTCTTTGTCAGAGTCTAAATAAAAGTGTCTCTGAAGGAAAATAGAATAATAATTAAAAAGTTGGTTTTCCCCACCTATCTGCATGAGGTCACCTAGCTCCTCCCTGTCAGAATATATAAAAAAAAATCTATAAAAATAGGATGTCTTTTCCAAGTATTAAATTCTGCAACCTCAGCATACTCAGGTTCTTCAAAATGACAGTTCTTTGATATTAATTAGTAACCTCTCTCACACAGACATCAGAGGAACATTTACGACTTCGTACCAGTTTGCTAAACCTGGTTTCCCCCTCTAACGTCATAAACTTTTTTTTTTTATGATTTCCCTCTTAAAAAAATTAACTTAGAAACATGTGTAATTAGCTTCTGGCCTGCCATGTAACACCTGGTATCTAAAACCTCTGTGTGTGTGATCTCACATGCTGTTTCAGCATTTTCTCATGGCTTTCATCTTTTCAGCTGAAACCTGGGGGGGGGGGATGAGCGACAGATTTTCAGCATCTGTCATGACAGACAGTCCATAACCCATTTTGATATTACAAAAAATGATACTATAGCACTCAGAACTGGCTGTCTACGTCACATCCTCCACCCCACCCAGGCAACCCCCCAACCCCCATAGATCATCTCTGAAGCATTTACCCATTTTTGTTTTAAATATACCCTCCAGAAGTCCAGGACCCTCTTTCACATGTGGTTTGTCTCTGTGGCTATCCTTATATTAAATTATACTGTATGGTGATTGCTGGTCCTCACGTGGCATTCCACCTTGACGTCTACAATACTGTCCCTGTTTGTGAGCACCAGGTCCAGTATTGCCCCATCTTGTGTGTGCCCTCTGACTAGTTGCCTGAGAAACACCCCCTGCAGGGAGTCTAGGGGAGGCTCCAATCTACAGTATCTAAAGCAGTTTGAAGCCCCCCACCATCCGCACCTCTCCCTTTTTTGCCATCATGCTGATAGCTTCCCCCAGTGCCTTAACCAATTCTTTCCCCTGTGTTGGAGGCCTATGTATCACCCCAGTGCAAATAGTTTCTCTGACTTCTGTTTCCAGGGTGACCCACAGTACCTTCAACTCATCCTTTACTCCTAGGTTCCCTTGCAGTTCTGTCATGCTAATACCCTCCCTCACATACAGCACAACAGCTTCCCCCTGACACCACCTTCCCCATGCCCACCCTCTCTAACTCTAAGCTGCCTCTAGCTGGTGCCTCCTACACCCATATCCCCACCTCCCACCCACCCTTTTCTCCACCCCTCCTTCCCTCCCCGCTCTCCTTCTCCTTCTCTACGGGTCCTGTCCACTTGCAGGGTTCTCAGCATCCTGAGGGGTTTAGTTCTTGGCTTCTTCTTCTCTGGGTCCTGCCCTTGCAGGACTCTTGGCATCCTGAAAGGGATTAATTCTTGGTTCCCCTTCCCTCCCTCCCTCTTCTCCTTCTCTGCCGGGCCTTATCCCAGTGTGGAGTTTTCAGCTTCCTGAGGGGAATAGTTCCTGGCTTTCTCCTTCTTACCCCCACCTACCCTTCCTCCCCCTATCTCTTCTCCTTCTCTGCCAGTTCCCATCCCTTTGCCAGATTCTCAGCATCCTGATGGGGTATAAATCTTGATCGATCCTCCTCTCTCCCTCCTCCTCTCCTCCCTTCTCCTTTTCTGCCAGGTCCTGTTCCCTTGCAGGGTTCTCAGCATCCTGAAGGAGAATAGCTCCTGGCTTGCCCCACCTCTCCCTTCTCCTTTCTGCCGGGTCTCATCCCCTTACAGGATTCTCTGCATCCTGAGGGGAATGGTTCTGGCTTGCCTCTCCCCTCTCCCCCTACCCTTGGATAGCCCTGCATCTCACTTTCTCCTTTCTCTGCCAGATCCTGTCCCCTTGTGGGGTTCTCAGCATCCTGAAGGGGATTCGTTCTTGGCTTCCCCTCTCCCTTTCTCCCTCCTTCCCTTTCCCCTTTCTCTCTTCTCTTTTTCTGCCTGGCCCCATCCCCTTGAAGGGTTCTCAGCATTCTAATGGTGCTTAGTTCCTGGCTTGCCCCTCCTGTTCCCCTCCTATACTCCCTTCCTGTCCTTCCACCACCCTCTCCACTGCTTGTGTTATAATTCTCCCTTTCTCCAAATCCACATATCAATTAGTAACCTTTTAGATCTAATTGCACTTATTAATCCCTGTGCCCACCCTGCTACATTTTGTCCCCTTCTGGTACCTTCTGATTCCCTCTACCTGGATTGCTACTTATATGTTATTTCTACATATTGTTCCGTTAATCCCGGTATGTCTCATCCCTTGTTTCTGACTTTCACTTTGTTTACTGACACTTTCTTTTATACGATAATGTTTGTTGTCTAGGATTGAAATCCATTGTATTAGTTCCTCTCTTTATGTAACTGAATTGCACTGTGTGTATTTTATTTTATTGTGTTTTGTTTGTCCCCCCATTATGTATCCTCTCCCCCAGGACGCTTCTGGAAACAAGCTGTTTACAGCTCATGTTGTCTTTCCTGGTGAAACCATTTCAAATAAATAAAATAAATAACAACCCGTCCACCCTTTCTCCTCTTCATACCCTTCCTAAACAGAATGTAGCTTGGTATGGCCATGTCACTTTAATGATCCTCTGCGAACCATGGCTCAGTAATGGACACAGGATTCAGATCTGCCTCCACCATGATGGCCTCCAGGAAAGTTTTTCCTGCCCTAGTCCATGGCCCTGAGGTTCTGCATGCCTAGCTGTGGTGGGGACTAGGGCTTGTGTGTAACACTGAAAGGTTTTGGAGGAATGGCGTTTTTTCCCTACCTGACATACTATGAGCATACCAAATTGAAAAGGATGTGGGTGGGCTCAGTTTACTCCTCTTCATACGCTGCGCACCTACATCATAGTGGGATGGTGATACTGTGCACAAATCTTACCCCCTTGAGGTCACAGGTGACTGAAGACCTGGTACCATGCCCTTTGATGAACATTCATGCCCCAAACCAGGAAACAAAACAATATTCTTTTTCTGAAAAAAACAGACTGGTTTCCCTGACCCCATCCCTGAATGACTTGTACTTAGTGAGGGGAGATCGCAGTGGAGTTCTATAACCCCTTCTAGATAGTGCGGGTATAACAGGAGCCTCCTCCTCTAGGGTAGGGACGTGTCTACAAAGGTTGATGCAGGAACTGTGACTGGTGAAAATATGGAGGTGCCGCATACATCGGTGCAGGACTACAGATGTTGGACCTCTCCCCATAACGCATACTTGAGTGCTGATTTCTTTTTGATCTCCTCCACCTGATCCCATGCAGCAGTTTCCTGCAAGATCAAAAGAATCACAGTATCTGGGGGGGGAGCTAGCAGCCCAGCCAGAAGCAGCTACTTTCTGGAGCTCCTGAGAGAAGTGCTAATAAAATGTTAAAACTACTGAAATTGGCATCCAAATTGATATAAGATACATTTCAGTATCTTAACTATGAAATTCTGCATCTCTGCATATAAAATTAATGCTAATATGGGACAAATAAAGCCAGTGAAGCAAGACTTTTTTCCAGCTGCATGCACTTGCACCTAAGCAGCCAGGCCATGTGGATGAGACGGCCTCCTTGACTAGCATGGAGCCATCAGTAGCCTCTCTTAATTCTTTACAAACTTTGGTCAACTCACTCACTAAAATGGTGCAATGGATTGACCAAAAGTTGGAAATCTTCTCCCAACGATTTCAAGCTGTTGAAGCGTGACTCTATGCCATGGGAAAAGCAACTAAAAATGTGGAGGCAACAGCAGGGAAGGCCCTGGCAGCAACTACCACTTCTATTAAAGAACAAGCTGCCCTCAGAAGCCACGTGGAGCAACTTGAAAATACAATCCGAGCAGCCAACATATGAATCCTGTGCCTTACTGAAGGGATCGAGGGGGAAAATCTCTCACAGTATCTCGGTGCTTGGCTCACTAACATCACAGGGCTGAGTGACTTTAAAATTGTGCGGGCATATGGGAAAACTCCTTGCAGGCCCAGTACTAGTAATGAAAACCCGCATATGGTGTTGCTCACACTTGCCTCAGCGGCAGAGCGGGACCTGATTCTTAGAGCCATTAGAACCAGAAGCCCTGTTTTTCAGGACAAGAACCATGTATTCTTCTTCCCAGTCCTTGAAAATGCTACAAGAATGAGAAAAAAAGCTTTCAGCCGGGTAAAACACAAACTGAGCAACCTGGGGATTACATATTCAATGGCCTTTCCAGCTCATTTGTGCTTCGCAGATGGACAAAAGCAATATAGATTCACCGATCCAAAAGAAGCAGGGTTGTGTGTGGAGAAGATTGCTCCACGGTGATTACAAGAAGAACGGCTTAACGAAGATGATTCAGATGACAACTGAATTTAAGAGCCGCAATGGACACTTAAAACTACGATCATCAAACTGGTTTGCTGACTCTTTATTATTTGGTTTACCTAATGTGTACTAAACTGCTACATGTAAGTTCAGGGTTTCACAGGGAAGGGACATTTGTCTTTCTAAGGAAAATATTTCTTTGGTAATAGAAGCTCCACATAGTGCATATGTTGAATAATGGAAATACTTTCTCCAAATGGACATGCTTTTTCAGCTGTTCTACCTGGACCTTGCACAGTATACAGTCTAATGGGAACTATAACTGAATTAGCAAGCTAAGAGTTCTGATGTTTTCCCTTTAGTTCCATATGCTAGCATATCCGGAGCCAGCTAAACTAATTGTTAAAATGGCAGTTATAAGGTTTGTTTCTCTCTCTGCTTATAAAAGTTGGCTGCTTATAATTAACCATTAAGCAAGTATCTCAAGTTTAAGGTTAATAATTCCAAGGGAGTGGGATCTACTTATCATAGCACCCTCTTTTTTTTTTCTCCCTACATTCTTTATTCCTCAGCTGGGGGGGGGGTTGTACTTTTGGATCCCCCCTCCCCACATCCAATCAGTCTTCGTAGCTGCTGCCCCGGATGCGGACAGATCTTGGACCTCCCTGCCACAGCCCTCCCAGGCCGCATTGCAGTGGGCACTTCCCCACCACTGCAGAGACCTGGAGGGTGGGCCTGGGAGGGAGCTATCTTGGGCGAATCTGTGGCGGCACCACCGGGCAGCCTTCATGCTGCCAAGGGATTTTTCTGCATGGTTTCCCATGTGGGGAGGGGCATGCAATGACACCAATGGAGGGAACGTGCATGCCTCTGCACGTGCTCCTCCCGAGCATCTGCCCCATCTCTGCCCCCTTGTCTGCAGCCTCAGCGCACTGCCCCCCTGTCTCCACCAGGGGCCAGTAGAGCATCGACCACTGATGTCCCTCCTCCCCAAAGAAGGAGAGCAGTCCCACGGATGCTCACTCCTTCTCCAACACCGCCAAACCCCAGTGGCCCATGCTTGTTCCCAAACATGGGTCGCCGGCGCAACGCAAGGTTAAGTATCCAGCGCCTCAGCCCTCAGCACCACCGGGCCAGCCATAGCACCCTCTTAACTTACAATTTTTTAGAGATGTGGGCTGGAGCTGGTCTCTAGTCCCTTAAGACATCTAGTTTTTTCAGAAGTGAAAGGGATATTTAGATAAGTATAAATAAGTATGCAGTATCCAAATCTCTTCGGGCAGAGTTACTGACGGTTGGTTTTTATTCGTTGTAAATAAGGGCTTTGGGGGAGCTCTAGAATGGGAAAAGTTTCTTTTTGTTTTAACATTCCGGATTCAAATTAAAGGACCTAAATTGATCAGTTACAAAATGTCGATTTATCAATAGTTTAGATTTGACAAACTTGGGCATTGGCTGCAAATACAGCTCCTAGATGTTGTGCAATTTTTCATTTTATGTTATTAACTTTGGCACTGTCCCCTAATGCTGTACCAATAGTAGTGTGTATTCCTAATCCTTAGTAATGTACAACAATTATCTAATGTCGCTATATATGCTCAGGAAAAATGTGTTTTATACATATGTATGAAATGCTAAATAAAAAGTTCAAAAAAAAAAAAGAATCACAGTATCTGACTGTGCCCTGGTCACTCTGGACATGGCCCTTATGCCAGTGTTAAGGTCACCTTGCTGTAGACTGAATGTCTTGCTCAATAATTTGGAGTACACAGCTATGGTCAAGGCTTGCATCTAGGAATACACTGCCCTCAGCTCGAAGAAGGACCCTTCTGAGGGAAGCTGGTGGGATGGCTTTAAATCTGTCCTTGTGGGGCACACTATCAGTTTTGCCTCTATTATCAACAAGCATTTGTCAATGCCGAATGTTGTCTTGCTGGCATTGGTAGTGCATGAATTAGAAAGATGCATAATAGGAATGGCAGTGAAGTATTGAACTGACGCCAACCCCACCCCCACCCTGCAGAGACTGACAGGCATTGGGGTGTCCTTTTGGGTCATCGGCTATAACGCTCATGCCATTTCACCTCACCCTACTCTGCAGACACCGACAAGTGTCACTGTGTGCCTTGGGGTCTTTGAGCTTTACACTTACTCCATTCCATAAGGAAATATGCTGAGATGGGTGTAGTATAGGAGAGTGGGGTGAACTTTGGGTCTGAAGACTCCAAGGCACACCTCGATGCCTGTCACTGGTTACAGGGTGGGGTTGGGGGTGGAATGGCATGAGCATTACAGCCAACAATCCCAAGTCGCACCCCTGATGCCTGTCAGTCTCTACAGGATGGGCATTATGGTTGGAAACCCTAACATCCCGGGCATTTCTTGGTATTTTTACTCCAAATTTTCAACATGGGCTTTTTGTGACCCCACCTCATAAACAGTGACACTATCAGTTCATTAGCTGAAAGGTGATTTTGCACAGTGACTGTGCCATTTGGCGCCACAGGTGCGAAAACACATTTCGGACAGGATGTGAAAAATGACAGCTGTGCTGTTCAAGAGGAGGTGTAAAAAATAGCAATGTTGAAAATCTGGAGTGAAAATATGAAACATTGGTGAAGTCACGAGCGTGCATAGAAACTATGCAACACATGCCCATAACACAATTATTTGGGGGATTATTTTTAACAAAAATTTTCCACATAGGCATTTTGGAACCTCTGCTCATGAACAGTGGCACTGTGATTTTGTTACTCTGTCCTGAAAGTTCATTTCCCACAGCGACCGCACCATTGTATGCCAGATGTGCGAAAACATATTTTGGGCAGGATTTGAAAAATGTCAGCTGTACTGTTCATAAGTAGGTGTGAAAAAATGGCAATGTTGAAAATCTGGAGTGAAAATATTAAAAACTGTCAAAGTTATGCGCGTGCGTAAAAACTTCGCAATGCACACTCATAACAGTCATTTTTTGGATTTTTTTCACCAAATTTGCAACATACGCTTTTTCGGACCCCACCTCATGAACAGTGGCACTGTCGTTTCATTAATCAGTCCCAAAGGTGTTTCCGTGCAGGGACTGCAAAATCACTTTTCAGTACCGAATAACGAGATGACAATGCAAGTGTTCATGAGATGGGATCCCAAGAACCCCATGTTGAACATTTAGAGTCAAAATTCAAAAAATGGCTGAGATATTCACCTATGTTGAACCCCCCCCCACATTGATGCCATTATACAGCTTACCGGCATTTCTTCATTTTGCAGTTCGGCTTTGAAGAGTCCAGACGTGTTCCTGCTCCACTGAAGATCACAGTGCCAGACCTCCGGAGGTAAGTATGGGGTGAGGGAGGGGTGTGGGGAGGTGGGGTGCACAGAGGATGGGTGTGGGTTGGGAAGGGGGGCGCTGCAGACAACAAGGGACTGTTTTCTGTTTTTCAAGTAAAAACAAAAACAGAACTGGACATTGTGCGACGATTTGTTGGATGTGCCATACAATTGGGGGGGGAACATGCTGACACGGTCGGCTTTGTGTGAGTGGTGGCACACTGGGGTGGGCTCCCAAGTGGGGGACATGCCACCATGGGGATTGCACCTCCGATGTCTGCTTTGTTTGGGGATTGCAAGGCAGTGGCAGGAGCTGCCACCATGTTTATTGAGCTGTTTCACATGGAACGGCATGTATGGGAGGCATGACATTTCTGCCGCAGCATGACGAGCTTGTCTCTGATTGCAGAGGCACATTTCTTTCAAGTTGGTGGCACTTTACATAATTTTTGCATCAGCGCTAGCATGCTGGGTAATTGAGGAATGAGGGATGTACCTACTAAAGGGTGCCCTGCATTCGCCAACACTGACACACCTCTCAATGTGCTACTACTACCGCAAGATGTTGCTTGCACGTGCACAAGACAACATAAAAAGGTTGCTGGCCCAGTGGCGCTGAGGGTTGATGAGTTGGATGCCACACCTAGCACCACATCAGTGACCAGAGTTCAGAACAGGACTGAGGCGCTGGGGGTTGGCAGGGGAAAGAAAGGATTGAGTGCCTGGAGGACTGCTCTCCTCTCCTCTCCTGGAGTGGGTAGTTGGTGCCCCTCGCTGCTTTGGTGGCTCCTGGCAGAGGCCTGGAAATTGCAACACAATGAGGAGCTCACATCTGGGGCATGGGAACGATGGTGGACGTCCTGCAAGAGGGTGCGGGAACATGCCCATGTTGTGCTGGACATCATTGCACATCCGCGCTCCTGGGGTAACAAAGAAAATCCCCATTCCTGGGGCTAGGCGAAAGCACCACTGCCTCTGGACCACACTCTCAACACAGGGCCTCTGCTCTCTGGCCCTGCTCGCAAAGATCAACACTCTACACTATAGCTAGAGCACCCTGGGCAGATAGGGCAGCTCCTCCCCAGGGGGTTCAGATCTGGGGGCTGTGTTTGTTGGAGGAAGGGAGAGGAGGAAGAGTCTCAGGTGGGAGGTAGAGCTCGGGGTTTGAAGAATGCCGGAGAGAGTTCCCCAGGAGTGGAGCAGAAATAGAATTAAAAAAAAGACAACATAAAAAGGAGGGTCGGGGAGAGCAGCTGTCACTGGAGTCTTGGCTGTTTGATCTCAATGCAGAACATAAAATTGTTGTGAATAAAAAGGTCAAGAAGCACGAAGAGAAATGCTGTGCAGATCTCAGTCAGCTGTTGGTAGCCAAAGTCGAGGGAGCGTTGTGCTATTTGTGGCAACACTTCTACAAATTTTGGAACAGGGTTGGCATGTTACTGGCCTGGCAGCTACACCTGGAGGCTGCAAGCCAGACTGTTCTCTAACTTCATATGCCAGGGATCACCCACCAATTTGAGACTGACCCAGTGAACACGGTGAAGCAGTTTGGTGCATTTTATAAAATGCTATAGGAAAGCACTGAGTTCTACCAAGACAAATTGTACACTTTCTTTAGGAGAGTCACAGTCCACCAATTGACACAGGAGGCTAGAGAGGCCCTAGATGTGCAGATCAGTCACAAAGAGATTTGGCTAGTGATCAGCAAACTAAAGATGGGCACATCTCCAGGGCCAGACAGGTTGGCTCCAAAGCTTTTTAAGACATTCAAAGCCCCTGATTCCCTTCTGCAAAGTATATACAGTGGTGCAGTGAGGATAGGGGGCACCCTTCTCCTGGCAATCTCCCAAATCTCGGTGATACCAAAACTGGGCAAGGATCCAGCAGCATGTGGGTCCTACCATTCCATCTCACTTCCGAATGTGGACCTTAAGGTGTTCACAGCTATCCTGGCAGTGTGAATGCTGTGGTGGGTGGGATCCCTAGTTCACCCGGATCAGACTGGCTTCATCAACAGTCAGCTGATACATGACAACATTCAGCATATTCTAAATATTATTTCATGGTAGCACCAGCTTCCAGATTTTGCCCTGGTGGTTTTTATGGATGCCAAAAAAGCTTCAACCAGGTTAACTGGAGATTCCTTCACCGCACTCTGGAGGAGATAGAGGTGGGTAACTCCTTCTGCACAAATGTTCAGACTTTATATACATCCACCCATGCCATGGTGTAGGTTGATGGACTTCAGTCTGAGACTTCTTCCTTATGGGAGGCACTAGGCAAGGGTGCCCCCTTCCTCTGCTCTTATTCATACTGTGAATTGAGCCTCTAGATATAGTGGTCTGCCAAAATCCCAACATTTGGAGAATTAGAGTGGGTGGCTGGTAGTACAAAATCTCATTGTACACGGATGATTCCCTGCTTTTCCTGACCACACTGGAGCCATCCACCCCAGCCCTGCTGCATGAACTAAAAATTTGTTACGATAGCTAGCTATAAAATTCACTTCAATAATTCAGCAGCAATTAGGCTAGGGGATACACACCTAGCTGCCTTTAAAACTACCTTGCCTTTCAAGTGGGCAAAGTGCAATGTGTTTTGATATTTGGAGGCACATATTTCTCCCTGGCTGCCCTCACAATTTGAGCTGAATTGCAAGAAATTGTTTGGGGAAGTTCAGGCAGATTTTGCAGGTTGGATTTGCTCCCTCTTAGCTGGGGGGACATAGTGCTACTGTAAAAATGAACATTACTCACCAATGTTTCTTTAGTTTTTTTCAGAATTTGCACATAAGGATTCCAGAAAACTTCTAAAGACACCTGCAGAAGTTGCTGATGACCTTCATATGGGCAGCAGGCTAACATAGATGTCTTGTGTCTCTCCCCAGAGCAGGTGGTGGACTGGCGATGCCTTTACTACTTAATGGCACAGCTGGCTCCAATTACAACTTGGATCAAGCAGACAGGAGATACTGGGTGACTGGGAATGGAAATGAGTCAGCCTCTCCCAGCCCCATTGTTTGCCACCCTACACATAAGGTACATCTCTCCCCACAAATCTGGTCAGAGATATCTTACCCATGGATGAACCACTTATTATGCATGCTCCATAGGGCCAAACTCCTTGCAAGAACCCCAAACCACCCTCTCTATAATAACTGGGGATCCAGGTTGCACTCCTTCCCATATGGCTCTGCGCTTCTGCATGGGGTCATACCGCCATATGACAAAACCGCGCAGCTCAAAATGCCACAGCAAAACAGTGCCACAAAAAAACAGAGTCAGGCAAAACACCGACCTGTCCCATGCACTGCGCCCATTGAAAACAATGGGTCTTTCTAATTTTTTGGGTGGAGCTTTGCCCTACACCCCCCCCCCCGCAATTTAAATAACAAACTCTGGGGGGGGGGCAGACTTTGGGGATGGGGGAGAAACTCAGGAGGTGAAAAGTTTGATTTAAAAAAAAAAAACATGCCAGCAAAAGTTGAAGCAGGGGAGACCTGGGGAGGGGGAATGAACAACAGTCCCAGGTCTCCCAGCTGAGCCGTGTGCTGGTGTCCTAGCCACTCCACCATGGGAGTAGCTTGACCAGGCACCCAACACATGGCAACTTCTCTTCTCTTCTCTTTCCATCAGTGTGCAGCAACAGGGGTAGCAGTAAATCCCTATCACCATTCTACCCGCCGCTGTGATTTCAGGCACTGCATGTACAACACGGTTAATACCGTGCTGTCTTACATGCGTGGTATTGACCCGGTACCCTGCACTTCCACTGGAACAGGCAAGCACATTGTCAGGGACAGCTCTTATGTTTCATTCCTACAGCTGCACCAGAAATAGAGGCTGCCAATTCAGGATAATTTCAGATACCTACAGTTGAGGCATTATCTGACCTCCCAAAGACTAGTGCAGCTGGTGAGCAAGGACATAACATACCTTGAAGAATTCATGTACTGGGCAGCTATGCTCACGGGAAGTGGGGGGGCATCTGTCCAGAGGGGGATCCAGGATCCTAGGTGACAGGTTTAAATGCTTCATTGGCAAGCATTTAAACTAGCCAAGGGGGAGGCACTGAAAAGGAACAGGAAAATCCTGGCCTCCCCCCAAAAAGCGCAGTAGTTAGAGAGGTAAACATCAAGGCAGAGAAGTCAGTAGGGAGCAGGACAGGGATAAATACAAAAAAAGGTGTTAAAGACAGGGATGGGGCTAAAAGGGGTAAGGTCACAAAAAATAAATGGAAGGCGATGAGTACCAATGCCCGTAGTCTGTGCAACAAGCTTCCTGAAATAGTGGCCTTGATGGAAGAGGGATGACTGGATATTGCGGCAGTCACTGAAACGTGATACACAGAGAACCATGAGTGGGAAGTCAACATACCAGGATACACAGTCTACAGGAGGGTCAGGGTGGGTAAAAGAGGAGGAGGAGTAGCTCTCTATATAAGGGAAGGGATTAAAGCAACAGAACTAAAGAGTAAACAGGAAGTTGATGAGTCACTATGGGTCACCCTGGAGACAGGAAATGGCACCACAATCCGCATGGGGGTTGTGTACAGACCCCCATCTCAGGGGGAGGAAATGGACAAGGAAATGATAGAAGGCATCCTTAAAATGGCAGAAAAAGGGGAGATATTGTTGATGGGGGACCTGAATATGCCAGATGTTAACTGGAGTACCTTTGCTGCAGGCACATCAAAGAGCAGGGTCATTCTTGATGCCCTACAGAGGCATGCCTCAGACAGCTAGTGTTGGAACCCACTCGGGAGGGAGCAATCTTAGACCTGGTACTCTCAAATGGGGAAGGAGAAAGGATCTCAGATTTAGAAGTTGGTAGCCATCTGGGAACAAGTGACCACCAAACAGTGTGGTTCACAATAAACACAGCCATAGAGTCAAGCCATACAAAAACAAGAGTATTGGACTTTAGGAAGGCTGACTTTGGGAAAATGAGAGTGCCTTTGAAAGCACTAGCAAATGGGCAGAAAGAAGGGTGGAGGAACAATGGGGAATAATCAAAACTGCCATCGCAGAGGCAACAAGCCTTTGTGTGAAGCAAATCAATAAAACAAAACGAAGGAAAAAAACACTATGGTTCTCAAAAGAGGTGGCAGGGACGGTTAAGGAGAAAAGGATAGCATTCAGGAAATATAAGGAAACACAGAAGGAGCAGGACAGAGAAGCTTATCAGTTAAAGCAGAAGGAGGCAGGGAAGGCAGTCAGAATAGCAAAGGCACGAACTGAGGAAAAGACAGCCAACTCTGTTAAGAAGGGGGATAAAACCTTTTACAGGTACATTAGGGAGCGAAGAAAGACCAAGGGAGGGATACAGAGACTTAATAAAGGGGAAGGAATATGGGCAGAGGGTGACAGTGAAAAAGCAGGGATACTGAATGAATATTTCTGCTCAGTATTCACAACAGATGAGGAGGAGGTGCCTAAACCAAACAAGGAGAAACTCTGAACAAGGGGCTGATACAGTCCATTCACAAAAGAAAGGGTTTGAAAGAACTCTTGAAACTGAGAGTGGACAAAGCAATGGGGCCTGATGGGATTCACCAAGAATACTAAAAGAACTAAGGGTAGAACTAGTAACACCACTGACTACTCTCTTTAACAAATCATGGGAGGATGGTGGTACTTGAGCACTGGAGGAGGGCAAATGTGATTCCACTTCACAAAAGTGGGAGCAGGGTAGAGGCAGGAAACTACAGACCAGTTAGTTTGACTTCAGTGGTAGGAAAATGATGGAATCACTTCTGAAGGAAAGAATTGTTGAGTACCTAGAGGCCAGTGGGGCACAGGACCCAAGGCAGCATGGTTTCACAGCAGGAAGGTCATGTCAGACAAACCTAATAGATTTTTTTGACTGGGTGACCAAAGTAGTAGACAAGGGAGGGGCTGTGGATATGGCCTACCTGGAGTTTAGCAAGGCATTCAACACAGTCTCACACAAAAGATTAATATACAAGTTAGCCAGCCTTGGAGTGGGTCCCAAGGTGGTAGCCTGGATAAAAAACTGACTGGACAACAGGACGTAAAAGGTAATAGTAAACAGAGTCCACAGTGAAGAAAGGAGGGTAACTAGTGGGGTATCGCAGGGTTTGGTACTGGGACCAGTCCCCTTTAATATCTTTATAAGTGACATTGGAGAGCACCTGGAAGGAGAGGCATGCCTCTTTGCAGATGACACAAAGATCTGCAACAGGGCTGATATACAAGGTGGGGTGGAAAGAATGAAAAGGGACTTGGCAAGGTTGGAGGAATGGTTAAATACGTGGCAGCTCAGATTCAATGCAAAGAAGTGCAAGGTAATGCATCTGGGAAACAAAAACCCAAGGGAAGAGTACACAATGGGGGGTGAGTTAATAACAACAACAAAAATTGAAAGAGACCTAAGAGTAATTACTGTATATCAGATGACCTAAAGGTGGGCAAGCAATGAGAGAAGGCATTAAGGAGGGCTGGGGGGATACTGGGATGCATAGGGAGAGCCATCAACAGTAGAAAACAGGAAGTTGTTATCCCTCTCTACAGACAGTTATTGAGACCCCATCTGGAGTACTGCGTGCAATTCTGGAGACCCCATCTCCGCAAAGACATACTGTAGACAGAGTGGAGGCTGTTCAGAGGAGGGCAACCAAAATAGTGCAAGGTCTGCACTGAAAGACATACGAGGAGAGACTAAAGTAGCTTAATATGTATACCCTTGAGAAAAGGAGGGAGAGGGGGGACATGATAGAAACTTTCAAGTATCTCAAGGGAATTAACAAGGTACAAGAGGGTAGTATCTTTCGAAAGAAGAGATGTGCAAGAACAAGGGGGCACAATTTGAAGATGGGGGGGCAGCTCAGAGGTAATGTTAGAAAGTATTTTTTCACAGCGAGAGTTGTGGATGCATGGAGCAGCCTTCCTGAGGAGGTTATGGAGTCAGGAACAGTGGGAGAATTCAAGAATGCATGGGACAGGCATAAGGCTGTTCTAGTGGGGGACAGTAGGAAGTAAGCTGTTGATTAACTAGAATCTGCAGCTTATTCATCAGGTAGGGAAATGGGCAGACTGGGTGGGCCAAGCTGTCCTTATCTGCCGTCAAATTCTATGTTTCTATGTTTCTATGACCTCCAGGGCATATAAAACCCTTTTAAGGAAAGAACACCCAGAATTCACACAGCTTAAGACAGAGACGGAAAGGAAAGCTCAGATAAATATTTCAATGGAGGTCTGGTCCAAGTTGTGGGAAACTGGGTGGAAGGTTATAACATCACCAGAGTGGACAGAATTTAGGTGGAAGTAAACACAGAAACATAGAAATGTGATGACAGAAAAGGACTGCCAGACCCACCCAGTCTGCCCACTTGTCTGGTTATCCGCTAGGACATGCCCTTCCCCCTCACTCGCCCCCCCACCCCCACTCTCAACACTCCCTTGTGTCTGTCCCATGCTCTTTTGAAGCCTTCCACAGTTGCTTCTCCAATCAAATCCTTAGGGAGCCTATTCCACTTATCCACCACCCTCTCTGTGAAAAAGTACTTCCTAATGTTACTCTTGAACTGTCTCCCAACTTGGTGTAACTTGTACTTGGTGCAGTTCTTTCACATGCTGACTATCACACACCCCTTCAGTGAGAGGGCCTCAGACCTACACTGGAGGAAATGTGGGGAGCTGGATCGCATATTCACATCTTTTGGGAGTGCCCTGTCCCTAGACCTTATGGGATTCAGGTACCCATCACATTAGAGGAGTTGTGGGGTGGAGACATTCTGTTTACCCTAGAGCATCTGGTGCTGGGGCAATGGGTCCCGGGGATGGGGTGGTTGGACACAGCAAGGATTGCTCCATGCTCTGTGTATGGCAGCCATGAAAGGCATCAGCACCTGCAGGCTCCAAGCAGAACCACCCACTGTCATCTCCTGGGAGATGAGAGTAACAGAAATGCGTAAAACTGATCAGATTACTGCTGCCCTCAGGCTCACACTAGCGAGATACACACTAAGATAAGGTCTATGGTAGTCTCACAGAATGGAACACTACTGGGACCGACAGGGATGGTCAAAGAGGAGCACTGGGTTAAGGAAGTGGGCTATGGACATGGGGGGGGGGTGGGATGTGAAGGGTCACATTCCCTTCCAGGACAAGCACGGCTTCTTAAAACTAAATCATTTGTACACCAACACCCAGTTACCGTTATGGTTTAAATTGGGGAGGGTTTGAACCCCACTGGTTCAGGTTACCTGTAGCTGCTGCTCAGTTGTAACCCTCCATAAGAATCATAGTAAGGTGTAAGGCTAGAAGCTGTCAAGGGTTACATTTGTACACTAGTTTCCCACAAGTTTGTACTCCACCTGTTCGTCTACTCTAAAGTATGCAGCTTTTTGTACTGTTTTAACTTTTGACTCAAAAAAATGGTAACTCTATCTAATGGTATGTTTAATGGTTTCCAATTTTAGATCATTGAGTAGATTTAAAGTATTGATTACAGTTAACTGTGATAATACGATCATACCAGAATTAAAAATAAAAAGAAATGTTTCTTTAATGGATTTGCACCTAATTGCAATATGGCAGATGCATTCTACAGGTTAAGTTCAAATGTTCTTGATTTTTTTCCCGTGTGAAGTACCTTAATGTCGATGTGATTTCAGAAATGTATAGTTTCATTCTACTCCACACAGGTAATGAATAACAGATCGTTCTAGTACTGTACATCTTTTAGAATGCATTGCTTACTGAGAACATGGCTAATTTATGTACGTAGTTGTCTTCCCCTCCCCCTCCTCCCACTCTAACCCCCTTGATGATTCAACCCCTCCTCCTACCTGCCTTTAACCCTCCTTCACCACCTCTCCTCTCCCTCCCTCCTCCCAACCCCAACACTTGCCACCCTCATCACCCCGTCACCCACCAGTCTACTCCCCTCTCCTCCTCCCATTGCCCCTGCTACCCCTCTTCCCACTGCCTTATCCCCAGCCCTCCCACTCCCTCCACTCCCCTTGACAAAGCTAGCGATGGCTGCTTTAGTGAACATGGCAGGTATCTACTATCCTGTTGTGCTACATTGCACTTAAATGGAACTTGCGTTCAAACTGTCTACCAATGATACATATTATAGTACAATGTAGAACTGTCTCACCATTGATCTCCTGATATATTGCACACATACTAAGATCTCCGAACTAATGTAATAAAAATGTAATCTTTGTAATGTCCATGTAATCAATGTTTTGTTGAGATGTTCATGTTTTTATATGTCTGACCTGGAACCTTTGTAAATGAGTCTTCTGGCTCAAAGGTATTAATCCTAAACTTAAATAAATAAATAAATAATTTATCACTACAGCATGTTCTTTTTATGTTGGCTTGCGCGTGCACAAGGAACATCTTGAAATAGTAGCACTTTCAGAAGTGTGTCAGTGTTGCAGTCAATGCAGGGGATGCTTTAGTGGGTGCGTCCCTCAACCGCCAAACAGTGAGCATGCTGGCAATGACAGCAGTTTCAAAGAAAGCCACGGAGTTGAAAGAAATCTGCCGCTCCAATGAGGTGCAGTTTCCTCACTGCAGTGGCAGATGACAAGACTCTAGCCATGTGCATTACAGTGCACAGTAACATGCATGGCTGGAGTTATCAGCGGAGTTTCAGTGTGCCTTTCCTGGTGAAACATTTCAATGAGTAAAATAGCTGCGGCGTGGCTTTCCACAATGACGACTCCTGCCACCCGATACACTCCCCAGAAAGCCGACATTGGGGTGCCCAATCCCCCATGTCGGCATGTCCTCCCCCCATTATGTGATACACTGGGAGCCCACCCCTGTGTGCAAAAATATGGTGGCTCCTGCCACCTGCCACACAGTCTCACAAAGCCGATATTGGGGGCGCTCAATCCCTGTGTCGGCATGTATCCCCCTTCCCAATTAATGTGACATGCTGGGAGCCTACCCCAGTGTGCCAAAATAATTGTTTCCGACACCAGGATGCCCACTCCCAGTGTCGGATGTGCTGCCCTCCCAAATCCGTCTATGTTCTTTGCTGACAATGGGGTGCCCAATCCCTGTGTCAGCAATGGCATGCACCCCTCTTCCCCATTGTGGCACACTGGGAGCCCACCCCAGTGTGCCTACATTTTTTTTAATCATTTCCCCCTGTAAAATAGAAAAAACATTCTCCCATAGTCTCTTTATTTTATTTAACCTGTAAAACAGAAAACGGTCCCTCGTAGTCTCGCCTGTCCACCCCTCCCCCAACCCATACCCTCCCTCTGTGCACCCACCTCCCTGCACTCCCCCACCCCATACTTACCTCCAGAGGTCGGGAGCAGTGATCTTCTGTGGCAAGGGACATATCTGCACTCTTCAAAGGCCAGCCGCAAACTGAAGAAATGATGGTAAACTTCATAATCGGGGGTTTCAACTTAGGTTGATATCTCAGCCATTTTTAGGAATTTTGGCCTCATATTTTCAACATGGGGTTCTTGGGACCCCACCTCATGAACATGTCACTGTCATTTCATTACTCGGTCCCGAAAGGTGATTTTACAGTTGCTGAGTGGGATCACCTTTTGGGACTGATTAATGAAACAACAGTGCTACTGTTCATGAGGGGAGGTCCCAAAAAGACTATGTTGCAAATTTGGTGAAAAAAATTCCTAACAATGACTGCGTTATGAGTATGTATTGCGTAGTTTCTACACACATGCGTAACTTCGCCAATTTTTTATATTTTTACTCCAGATTTTCAACATTGCCATTTTTTCACACCTATGAACAGTACAGCTGTCCTTTTTCACACCCTGAGCGAAACATGTTTTTACACCTGTGGCGCAGATTGGTGTGGTCAATGTGGGAAATCCACTTTCAGGGCAAATTAACAAAATCACAGTGCCACTGTTCATGAAGAGAGGTCCAAAAATGCCCATGTTGAAAATTTGGTGAACAAATTCAAAAAAATGATTGCGTTACAGACGTGCATTGCGCAGTTCCTATACACGCTCATAACGTTGCCAATTTTTCATATTTTTACTCCAGATTTTCAACACTGCCATATTTTTACACCTCCTCATGAACAGTACAGCTGTTATTTTTCACATCCTGCCCAAAATGTGTTTTCGCACCTGTGGCACCAAAAGGCACAGTCGCTGTTTAAAATCACCTTTTGGGTAACAAACTGATAGTGCCACTGTTCATGAGGTGGGGTCACATAAAGCCCATGTTGAAAATTTGGAGTGAAAATACCAACAAACACCCAGGGTATTAGCGCCTCCAACCATAACGCTCCACCTTGTATTAAATGCACCCAAATATGTAAAACAGCAATGTGCATGAGCATTACGATTATACATAGTAAGTACAGCCAACCAGGATACAACACAAAACTGCGGCTTACCACAGTAGAGTCACTGCAGTAAACAAGGCAATTTCAATGGCAGTTAATCCCTTTTGCCATGCAGTAACCTGAGACACAGTGAGTTCCATATTGTTGAAATCAGTGTTCTATCTATTTTACTCTGGGCCACCTTGTAACAATTTGTGCCGTGCTGCCCTATGAATCTAAATCACTGTTTTTTCTTGTTGCAGACTGATAGTCTGTGTAACATCTTGCAATTCAGGAGTGGGTCATACTGTAGCCAGATCACGTTACTCTAATAACTTCACTGAACTCCATTCAGCCATTATGCCCACCAGACATCAGGAAACTGGATAATCCTCCCTTAGCTGCTATTGTCTTAGCTTTACAGTGAGTGTGACTACTTTTAACCTTGTGTCTGCAGTGGAAAATTTCATTTGCTGCCTACATAAAATTACTAATATGACTGGGGATTCTATTATGGTAACCTGACACCTTCCCTACTGTAGTATTGCCTGCCCAGCAATTTAGTTTTGGCTCACGATCTTGTATGGGGACGTTAACTTTCTAGCCTCTTGTCCACAGTCCAGGTGTACTATTGACTGTCTGAAGATGTATTAAAAAGAAAACTGGCTTATGAACTGCTGACTGCTGTTTTTAGCTCAGAGTTATCAGTGCTGGTAAAAGGAAATGAATTTGACTTTCAAAACTACTAGTTTCGAAACTTTCCTGTTTCACTCCTTACTACTGCAACATGTACTAACATCTGGTGGTGGTAACTGTTCTCGTTTTAAAAAATCTGACTGCTTGTTATTCTGCTCCAGTCGAGGTGTTCTGTGCAATGTGTGTTCAGGCAATCTCATTTGCAGTCATTCCCTGGTAACCAAACTGTTTACCACTTACACACCCATAGACCTAAAAAACAGAAACACAGAACACAGAAACATAATTTGTCAGCAGAAAAGGACCACTTGGCCCACCCAGTCTGCCCAGATGGTCCCTGCCTAGTCTGTTTCCGCAGACCCATACTCATCTCCGGTGACCCTCCATGCTCCCTGCCCATTAACTAATATTTCCCTGTTTCTAGCCCACACATGCTTGAAGACCCCTGCTATTTTCACCTTCACCATCTCCACCACTTCCACTGGCAGTCTGTTCCAGGCATCTATCACTCTTTTCAGTGAAGTAGTACTTTCTCACATCCTTCTTAAACTTCCCCCTCTAGCTTTGCTGCATGCCCTCTGGTCTGGGTGCTCTTTCTCATTTGAAGGAGACTCACCTCCTGCACCCTATTGACCCCTGTGAGGTACTTGCAGGTCTTTTCCTGCTTAGCTACTGTTGGCACCCCTCCTCCCCCATCCTATACTCTGCTCCTGGGTTCCTATGCTCTAGGTGCATGATTCTGCATTTTTTGGCATTAAGCCCCAATTGCCATGCCATGTACATTAGGGAGCGAAGAAAGACCAAAGGAGGAATACTGAGGCTTAATAAAGGGGAGGGAATGTGGGCAGAGGGTGACAGTGAAAAAGCAGGGATACTGAATGAATATTTCTGCTCAGTATTCACAAAGGAAGAGGAGGGGCGGTATCTAAATCAAACAAGAGAGAAACTCTGAATGGGGGGGGGGAGCGATACCAGTCCATTCACAGAAGAAGGGTTTTTGAAAGAACTCTTGAAACTGAGGGTGGACAAAGCAACGGGGCCTGATGGGATTCACCCAAGAATTCTAAAAGAACTAAGGGTAGAACTAGTGACACTGCTGACTACTCTCTTTAACAAATCATGGGAGGATGGGGTGGTACCTGAGGACTGGAGGAGGGCAGATGTGATTCCTCTTCACAAAAGTGGGAGCAGGACAGAGGCAGGAAACTACAGACCAGTTAGTTTGACCTCAGTGGTAGGGAAAATGATGGAATCACTTCTGAAGGAAAGAATTGTTGAGTATCTAGAGGCCAGTGGGGCACAGGACCCAAGGCAGCATGGATTCACAATGGGAAGGTCGTGTCAGGCAGAATCTAATAGATTTCTTTGACTGGGTGACCAAAGTAGTAGACCAGGAGGGCTGTGGACATGGCCTACCTAGATTTTAGCAAGGCATTTGATACAGTCCCACACAAAAGATTAATACACAAGTTAGCCAGCCTTGGAATGGGTCCAAAGGTGGTAGCCTGAATAACAAATTGGCTAGACAACAGGACACAAAGGGTAGTAGTAAACGGAGTCCACAGTGAAGAAAGGAGGGTTACTAGTGGGGTACCGCAGGGTTCAGTACTGGGATCAGTCCTTTTTAATGTCTTTATAAGTGACATTGCAGAGGAACTGGAAGGAAAAGTATGTCTCTTTACAGATGATACAAAGACCTGCAGCAGGGTTGATACACAAGATGGAGTGGAAAGGATGAGAAGGGACTTGGCAAGGTGGGAGGAATGGTCAAATGTATGGCAGCTCAGATTCAATGCAAAGAAGTGCAGGTAATGTACCTGGAAAACAAAAACCCAGGGGAAGTACACAATGGGGGGTGAGATACTGACAACAGTAAAAATGGAAAGGGACCTGGGGGTAATTGTATCAGATGACCTAAAGGTGGGCAAGCAATGTGATAAGGCAGTAAGGAAGGCTGGGGGGATACTGGGATGCATAGGGACAGGCATCAATAGTAGAAAACAGGAAGTTATTATCCCTCTGTACAGACAGTTGGTGAGACCACATCTGAGGTACTGTGTGCAGTTGGGAGACCCCATCTCCAAAAGACATAGACAGAGTGGAGGCTGTCCAGAGGAGGGCAACCAAAATGGTGCAGGGCCTGCACCAGAAGACATCTGAAGAAAGACTAAAGGAGCTTAATATGTATACCCTTGAGGAAAGAAGGGAGAGAGGGGACATGATAGAAACTTTCAAGTACCTCAAGGGAATCAACAAAGTCCAAGAGGGTAGCATCTTTCAGAAAAAGAGATGTGCAAGAACAAGGGGGCACAATTTGAAGATAGAGGGGGGATGGCTCAGAGTAATGTGAAGAAGTATTTTTTCACAGAGAGGGTTGTGGATGCATGGAACAGCCTCTCAGAGGAGGTTGTGGAGTAAAGAACAGTGGGGGAATTCAAGAATGCATGGGACAGACATAAGACAGTCCTAGTGGGGGGGTAGGAGGAAGTAAGCTGTTGGTTAACTAGGATCTGCAGCTTATCTGTTAGGTAAGAAAATGGGAAGACTAGGTGGGCCAAGCGGTCCTTTTCTGCCATCAAATTCTATGTTTCTATGTTTCTTGACTATTCCTCAAGTTTCCCAAGGTTCTTACACATTCTCTCCACCCACTCTTGAGTGTCCACCCCATTACAGATTTTGGTGTCATTTGAAGAAAAGCATACCTTCCCTTCTAGTTCTTATGCAATGTCACTTATGAAGAAATTGAAGAGGACCAGTCTCAATACTGAGCCTTGTGGCAACCCACTGATCACTCTCCCCTCAGAGTAAGTGCCATTAACTACTACCCTCTGTCGCCTATCTATTAACCAGTTCCTTACCCAGTTCACTACTTTGGATCCCAATTTCTTTATCAGCCTACTGTGTCACACAGTGTCAAAGGCCTTGCCAACATCCAGATAGACCACGTCCACTGTCCTCCCCTGATCTATTTTCCTGGTCACCCAGTCAAAGAAATCAATCAGATTCATCTGACATGACCTCCCCCGCCCCCCCATGAATCTGTGCACCTTTGTTTTTTTAGCTCACTGAGTTCAAGATATTCTGCCAACCTTTCCTTTAACAGGGTTTCCATTAATTTCCCCACCACTGATGTGACACTGATGGGCCTATAGTTGCTAGCCTCCTCCCTGCTGCTGTTCCTATGAAGAGGGATCATGTCTGCTCTCTTTCTGTCCTCCAGAACCAAGCCTGGTTTCCAGTGAGCTGTTGAATAAAGCCATCAGTGGGGCAACCAGCATGTTCCCTGAGTTCCTTTAGTGCATCCCATCTGGTCTCATTGCCTTGTCCATTTTCAGAGCTGCAAGCCCTTTCAGGACTCTATCCTGTAAAAATGGACTTGTGTCCACCCTTCCCCATTCCTGCTGCTCTCTGTTGGTTTGCCCCCCCCCCCCCACACTGTGAAGACTGAGCAGAAGTACCTGTTCAGGATGTCTACTTTATCTTGATCCTCTTTTTTTAGTCTCCCCCTGTCACCCTCCTTATTCTCGCTGTCCCTCTCCTTGCCTTCCACTTCTCACTTATGTACCTTAAGAAAGTCTTACCTCCTTTAGCTACCACTATGGCTATCCCTTCCTCTCTCTACGCCTTTGCGTCTTTCACTGCCTTTTCTGCTTCTCTCTGTTTTGGCATACCTCAATGTCCTCCTCCCTCTGCATTTCCTTATACCTCCTGAATGCCACCTTTTTTCCTTCACCACCATGGCCACGCCCCTAGAGAACCATAAAAGTTTATTTTTCCTTCAACTTTTACTCACTTCCATCATACAGAGGTTGGTTGCCTTAATGATGCCCTCCCTTATTCTTCCCTACTGTGCTTATACCACTCCCTAGCAATTCCCCTGCCTGTGAGGCAGTTTCTGAGGCAGTGTCCCTTTCTTTAAAATCTGCCCTCCTAAAATCCAGGACCTTCGTCCTCGTGCAGCTTGCATCTGTTCATGTCTTAATGTTAAATCATACTGAACAATGAAGACTGGTACCCAGGGGGCTGCCCACTGTGATGTCTGCAGTGTTGTTCCTGTTTGTAAGCACCAGGTCCAGCACTGCTCCATTCCTAGTGAGTTCCTTGAATAGCTGCCTGAGACAAGCCCCTTGTAGGGAGTCAAGGATTGCCCTGCTCCTTGCTGAAGCTTCAGCTGGAAGGCTCCAATCCACATCTGGCAGACTGAAGTCCCCAACTAGCAAGACCTCCCACTTACTTTCCATCCATGTGGCCTCCAGGTCTGGAATTTTATTTCCCAGACTCTTTGCATTGACATTCATAGCTCGTCATACCTTATTCCCTCCCTGCCTGCTTCCCTGCTTTCCCCTTCCCCTTCCCCTCCTGCCTATACTGTTCCCTGAAGCTCTCCCTGACCCCAAAATACCAGGCCTACATCAGTTCTCTCACTCCCTACATCTCCTATGTCTCATCTTCTGTCTTTATCCGCCCCCTCTATCTTGTGAAGCAGAGCCAGTTATCAATGTACTACTCCCAAAGATGCACCAAAGATCTGGCAAGCCCACCTACCTGGAAATCTGTTGCTCCATTCCCTCTGAGGCTCATACACCATTAGAGATGCAGCAAAGTTTTTGTACGCGGAAGAATATGTGGCAAAATCGCCAAATTCGCATTCACGAAGTACTTTGAGTAATTGTTTTCAAAATTTTCCTGGAATTCACCATTTTTGACTTTGCCTTTCATTTTGGAGATTTAAGTGCAAATTGCATTTTAAAAAAACAAAGCAAGGACAAGTTACCCCACACACACACACACAGCCAGCAGCCGACTTCTCTCCCTGGTGTCTAGTGGTCCCCACCCCCCGCTGCTGATTGCTGACCACAATATCAAAAAATATATTTTTTCATTAAATACCTAATCTATCCCAACTCTTCCCTGGTGTCTAGTGGCCCCCGTGCCACTGATCACCAGCCACAGTAAATCCATCCTGGCTGCCTGGCACCCTGCCCTGATGTCTAGTGGTACCCTGGTCTGCCCCTGCCGATTGCCACCCACATCCACAATACTGTCTTAATTTTAAAAAATGTTTTGTTTAATCTCTGATGTCTAGTGGACCCCCCACCCTGTAAAGTATTCCCTCCACCCTCCTCCCCCTCAACCCCGACCCTGAGCAGGCAAATGGCACTGCCCTCCACTCACCTTCATGGCTGGCAGCCCGACTGAGCTCAATGAATGAATGCATGCGTGTACAAGTATGTGCTCATTCATTGACAGCTTGTGGTAATTTTCGTCAGTTTCAGGGTTGTAGAAAAGGGGAAGGGGCTGCTCTGTTCACCCATGGGGAAGGTGGAATGGGGGGAATGGTGGGGTCCACAACACCATTCCCTCCCATCCGGCCACCCTTCCCAGTGACCGAGCAGCCCCTCCCCTTTTCTACAACCCTAAAACCACACCTCACGGCCTATGACATCTATGAGCCTCTCCAGTTAGGTTTTCAATCAAGGCATAGCACTGAAATGGCACTAGTCAGAGTGCAAAATGGTTTCCTCAGGGCGAGCGATAGAGGAGAGCAGTCAATTCTAGTTCTCCTCGATCTCGCCTCAACGTTCAACACTGTGGACCATGCAGTGCTGCTGGGTCACCTAAGAGAGCTCTCTGGACTCACCGGTATTGTCATCAACTGGTTTGAATCCTTTCTTACTGGCAGGATGCAGTGGGTGGTGATGGGAAATTTCTCATCCTGCTGGAAGCCCCTGCCTTGTGGATTCCCAGGGTTCGATCCTGTCACCTACGTTGTTGGCAGTGCATATGAATCACCTCGGTGAGATCATTAGACAGTACAGCTTGGGTTTTCACTGCTATGCAGATGACACCCAGCTGTACATGTCATTTGCACCCGAGACAGATGGCGCTCTAGAGGTACTAAATAAATGCCTGGCCAAGATCCAGGAATGGATGGCCTCTAGCTGACTTAGACTCAGTCCAGACAAGATGGAGGTGCTGGTGATTGAGCCTGGTTGTCAATGAGATGTGGATGCTATTAGGAGAGGAACAGGAATATTCCGTGGATCCACTCCCTTGACGACGTCCACCAAGTTGAAGAATCTGGGCATCATCCTTGATGATGGATTGACACTTGAGGCTCGGGTGTCTCAGGTGAGATGATCCACTACCACCCATTAAGGGGATTGTCCCCAGAGGAACTTTTGGCAGTAGTAGATTTTTCTGGCATGAGTACTGCCTGTATGAGTGGTACGAGTGAGGCAGTGACAGCCTATAATGGGGCTATTACCAAGGCACTCAATGCCATAGCACCAGTCCATATATGACTATGGTCTTCTCACTTGAGATCCACATGGTTTGATAGGACTCTCAAGGAGATGAAGACCAAGGGTCAGAAGTTGGAGTGTTGCTGGCGGAGGACCCAGTCCATGGAGAACAGACTGGACTTGAGAAGTCATTATAATGACTATCAAGGGGCAATCAACCATAAGAAGGCAGAATTCCTGTCCAGGGAGATTGCTGCCAGGAAGCATAGACTAGCTCATCTATTTTGGACTGTGGACAGGCTGTTATGTCCAGCCTGACTACAGACGAAAAAAGCATTTTCAATCGCTTTGTGCAAAAAGTTTGCTCCATTCTTCTCAGACAGGGTGTCCTCCATTCAGGCAGGGATCCCCCAGTGGGACAAAATTTGTTCTGCAGTGGTTGGTCTGGTTGGAGCAGAGGCATGCCGGTTGTCTGGGGGGAGTTTCGGCCAGTTGAGGTGGCCGAGGTTGTTGAGGTGATTTTGAAGCTGCAGCCACCATACTGTGAACTATACCCTGGCCCGACCAGTCTTCTAGTGGGAGGAGCCAAGGCCATTGGTCCAATGTTCACCGGGATAGTCCGGTGCTCGCTGTCAGAGTGGTACTTCTCTGGTGTCTTGAAGGAAGCACTGGTGAGACCCCTTCTGAAGAAACCATTGCACGATACGGACATCCTGGCAAATTATAGACCTGTCTCCAACCTCACATTTGTAGGGATGATTGTTGAGAAATCAGTAGCTCTCCAGCTCAAGGCTTACCTCTTGGCTTTTGACATCTATGAGTCATTCCAGTCCAGTTTCAGAGCTAGGCACAGCACTAGAACGACATTAGTTTGGGTGCAGAATGACCTCCTCGGGGCGAGGAATAGAGAAGAACAGTTAGTTCTCATTCTCCTTGATCTCTCCTCAGCATTTGACACCGTGGACCACTTTGTGCTATTGGATTGTTTTATTTTTTTTATTTATTTAGCTTTTGTTTACCGGGTAGGTGCACTAGCCAGCAGGTGACTATTTTCAGTCACGACCCAGAAGAGTACAATACAGGATAAACCAAGGAAAATTTCAACAATACAATTTGAAAGGCAGTGCAAAGTACATACATACAGAGAGGCAGTTTCGGCTAGGCTAACATTGTGTCAGCTAGACTAGACAAAAACGTTGGTTAGATAGTACAGGAGGTGTTACAAGGAGTGTAGGTACTGGTACGAAGTCAAGGTCATTACACCCCAGAGGGGACAGATTTCCGAGGTCAGGAGATGGCGGGGGGGGGGAGTTTGGGAGAGAGGAGCAGGATCCAGGTTCAGATAGCTAAGCTACCCAAAGACCGACGTGGGGCTTTAGAAGGAGTTTGCATGGCTCCCAGATTTGGCTGCAGGGGCGGGGGGTGAGGCTGGGCTGTTGGGTACCGAAGTCGGATGTGCGAGCGGCAAGCGGTAAAGGTTTCTGAGGCCAGTTAGGTAAACTTATGGCTTTAGCGATAAAGCATAGGAGTAGAAGCCGGGCTTATGGTTTCACAGCTGGGCAAGAAGGCAAAGAGCGGCCGGGAAAGTAAAAGACGTTGAGGCTTTAGAAGGGGTAGGCAACCGGGCTCATGGTTCATTAGTTGTTTACGAGAGCAACTTGGAGGGGAGATAGCATGGCACCCAGCAGAAGCTGTAGGCATTGGAGTGGGAGGCTGGGAGGGGAGGTTGGGCAGGGAGGCGCCGTAGGCGGGCGTACGGTGGCAGGCAGTCCATGGTATCTGGGGACAGTCAGGCAAGCCTACGGCTTTTGCGACAGAGTGTTGGGAAGAGCACCGGGTTCATAGTCCCGCAGTTGGGCATGAGAGAAAAGAGAGGTTGGGGATAAAAAGACAAAGCGGCGCACTTACAGCTTAAGCGGTTGGAGGAAGGTACATGTAGCCGGGCTCGCGGTTCTGAAGCTGGGCATGAGATCATAAGTCAGTCCCTGCCCCGGGACATCCAAAGGCAATGAACAAGGAGCAAGAGGGGTAGGGGTAATGACACTGGCAGTACCAGCACCTATCTGGTCAGAGGTAGCCCTGCCAGATTTGACAGTTGAGCCTGTGACAAGTAGCTAAAATATCGACAGTTATTGGGAGATTACCGGCAACAGATAACAATAGAGGCAGTTAACAAGTAACAGTTTACAAGACAGTACAGTTTTCACAAAACAAAAACTAAAATTGCACTTAGCATCAATGTAGTTTATAAAGAAGTAGTTGAGGCAGGAGAGCTTAAGGGTCTGAGGGCAGCATGAGGTGTGGGAGGAGAGAAATAGGAAGGTAGGTAGCCAGGGGGAAGGAGTAAAAAGTAGGGCAGGTAAGGCAGTCAGGTAGGGTCAAAGCAGGTGCATTGGTCAGAGGTGACCAGGTGGTGTCTCAACCCATGTTTGAAAACAAGGTGCGAAGATGCTTGCCTGAGATCCAGAGGGAGCAGATTCCACATCGTGGGGGCTGCATACTTGAAGGATCCAGTTCCTTTGTTGGTATGGCATTGAGGAACTTCCAGGAGGGCTTTATCTGCCGATCTTAACTCCCGGTTTGGTATAGCAGGACGAAGCAGCTCAGCAAGGGCTGCTGGCTGTCCTAGCCTGAGGATAGAGTCGTTTAGACAGCCCAGGTAGTAGCGCCTGGTGGCAGAGGGGGAGAGTCACCCAAGGTCTCTGTATAACTGACAATGATGTTGAAGTCGAGGAGCCTTGGCTGCATATTGGCAGACGTTGTTATAAGTGACATCCCATTTTTGCAGGGCTGTTTTGTGGGCAGTAGTTAGTATGGGAGCACAGTAGGTAAGTGTAGGTAGAAGGATCCCTCTGGCGATGGCCAGCTTTGCTGATGATGTGTGCATATAGCTGGTTCTATAGGCTTTCCCCAGCTTGCAGTTTACAGTTTTACAGGTGGTTTGGATGTGTAGATTTAGGTCAAGAGATTGGTCCAGTAAGATGCCCAGATAGTGGAAGGAGGTGATGAGCTGAAGAGTATTCCCATTAAGATCAAGAATATTAAGTGGAGTGGTGCATGACCGAAGCTTCTGTGCATGGCATTTGCCATGTCCAGGAGCATGGCATTTGTCTTGCTGGAGTTGAGGATAAGGCGATGGGAGATGAGCCAGTTCTGTACGCTGTTGTAGGCTCTGTTGAGTGATAAGTTTATGTGCTCCATGTTGTGAGAGCTGGCATAGATGACCAGGTCGTCTGCATAGAGAAGAGAGGAGCAGGCAGGTACATTGTCTGGGAGGTTGTTAATGAAGAGTGTAAAAAGAAGAGGACCCAGAATCGAGCCTTGGGGAACACTGACGTTTGTTTTGACACTGTTAGAGATGGCAGAGTTGAATTTAACAGCCTGGGACCTGTCGATCAGGTAGCTCCTGAACCAGTTTAGCACGGGGGAGGAGCAGCCTATTTTCTGGAGGGTGGACAGGAGCAAGGGGTGATCCACAAGGTCAAAAGCATTGGTGATATCAATAAAAACAGCCCCTGTAAGCCTTCCTTTGTCCATGTTCGAGAGGATGTCCGAGGTGAACTTGGCGAGGGCAGTCGTAGTGCTATGGTTTTTCCTGAACCCATGCTGCGCATCACTGAGCTGTTTTGTAGAATCGAGGTATTCCAGGATCTGATTTGCTACCAGTTTTTCTAAGATTTTGCTAAGTACTGACAGGATTGCAATCGGCCTGTAGTTAGAGATATCACTTTTGTTCCCTTTCTTGTAGATTGGGGTAATCCTGGCAGTTTTCCAGAGGTCCGGGACTGTACCACTGGTAAGGGACAGAGTGAAGATTTTAGCCCGCGGTTTTGAGATAAGATGTGCAGCTAATTTTAGCAGGTGGGGTTCCAGGTGGTCAGAACCAGGACTGGTGTTTTCAGATATTTTCTTTAGTAGATTCAGAACCTGAGTGCTTGTGATAGCTTTGAAATAAAAGGGTGAGTTTTTGGGTCACTGGTTTGGGAGGCATAGACAGGTGCTGGCACATTGTCAGGTGAGGGGATGTAGAGGGTGCCAATGGTAATGTGCAGGTATAGGATGAGAGGTCAGAGAACATGTTATTGAAAGCATTCACTATGGTGAGGGGTTATTACAGTGGGAACCATTTATGACCATCTCTGAGGTGTAACAGATTGAGGTGTCCAAGGAAGGTTTTATGTGACCCCAGAATTTACGGGATCGTGGGCTGAGTTGTTCAGTAAGTTCTGATAGTACATGCTTTTAGCTAGCCTTATGTGCTTTCTGCAGGAATTCCTATGTTGCTTGTATATTGAGTGGTCACTGGGCAACCCAGAGCTTTTGTAGTTCTTCCATAGTTTGTCCCTGTGCCGAAGTTGTTGTAGGAGGTTTTTGTGGAGCCATCTGGTTTGTTTCCCCCGAATCTTCTTGTAGCTTTCAGTGCATGACTATTTTGTACTGAGATAAACTGCAGTAGGAATACTTTTAGGGCATCTTCTACATTAACTGCATGGTAAATTTCTGACCAGTCTAAGTTTGATACTTCCAGGAGGAAAGCCTTGTACAAGTGATGCAAGGACATTGTGGGAGGGACCCAGCCAATTTAGGTTAACGTCGCCAAGGATGACGGCTTCATTGCTGTTGATGGATTGAAGCGTTAGTTTGAGTACTTCCTGAAAACCGTCCATTCCTCCAGAGGACGGGTTGTAGAGGCAGATTATGTGCAGTTTCTTAGTGCCAAGGGACAGGAGCGCATGAATTGACTCACACGTAGTTGGGGGGTTTTGGGCAGGGACTGTGCTGATGCTGAGGTGAGACTTGTGGTAGATGGCAATGCCTCCACCCCTCTTTGGCCCAGGTCTGTCCTGCCATATGAATGAATAGCCAGGTATGACACACATGGTATCAGGGGTCCTTGGTTTCAGCCAGGTTTCCGATAGGCACAGTATGTCAGGATCATAAATTTTAAGCCATGCTTCAAGTTCAGACAGGTGATTCAGTAAGCTTCGGATGTTCATATGGGCTATGGATAGACCTTTATTTGATTTACCTTTCATATTCATGGGAGCACCATTGCAGGGGGGGCCTGGATTCAGTTCAATGTCACCAGCCAGCTTGAGCAGGAGTGATGCCAGGAACACGAGCGTTATGCTGTAGAGATTTAATGCTCCCTGGTGTTTCCTCCACCTATTTTTGAGGGCAATCAGTATTCGACAAGTGCAGCCTTTGTTGAGGAGAAGGTGTTCCCAAGAGGGTTTTGGCCAGGAATTGGCTATCATATCAAAGCGCCGACGGGACAAACTGCCAACGAAGGAGCTGTATCACTTGCTAATTGTGACCGCTCAGAGTTCACCTCAAGCGGGGAGAGAGGCACCGGAGGGCGGCGCTCCTAGCCCCAGATCGCAGGAAGCAGTTCCAAAAAGTCAGCGATTATCAGTGAGAACAGCCACTTTTTCTGAGAAGTAAAGCCAGGCAGCACTTCAGACTAAGCTAGAGGTTACCGTCAGCTGAAATCGGTAGGAAAACGTACCTGGCGGCTGTTTACAGCTTTAGCGGCACAAGGGACCAGGGTGTGGCCGGGCTCCTGGTTCCGCTTCTGGGCGAGAGTGCAGCGGGCGGCCCCTTACAACAGGCTTGCTGGAGGAGCAAGGCGCAAACTTCGGCGGTTGCGGCTGGGCAGGCAGGTCTCGAAGAGGGTTCCTGGGCAGGCAGCGGAGGGTCCATGGCAGCGCTTGGGATCGAGGAGGGAGCGTTCCGAAGCCCCGATGGGCCTGGAGAGGACCTAAGGAGGACAACAAGGGAGAGGCTTTATGTAGGAGAGCTGAGAAGCAAGGTGTGGTTAAGAGGACAAAGAAAAGGGCGGGAAGTGTGAAAGAGAGGAGGAGATCCAAGAACAGTGGGAAAGATTAGGTCAGCTAAATTCAACTTTAAGGCAGGTAGAACTAGGCTCTATACTTTCTACAGTTATTCCAATTTCCATGCATTTAGATTGATGCACTACGCATATATCATACATTAGCTAAGCATGTAAACTACAGCACAAAACTCTAAGGTAGAAAGACAAATTAGGCTAATGCAGGGTAACCAGAGCAAACTGCCAATGAAGGAGCTGTATCACTTGCTAATTGTGACCGCTCAGAGTTCATCTCAAGCGGGGAGAGAGGCACCAGAGGGCAGCGCTCCTAGCCCCAGATCGCAGGAAGCAGTTCCAAAAAGTCCGCGATTATCAGTGAGAACAGCCGCTTTTTCTGAGAAGTACAGCCAGGCAGCGCTTCAGACTAAGCTGGAGGTAACCGTCAGCTGAAATCTGTAGGAAAGCGTACCTGGCGGCTGTTTATGGCTTTAATGGCACAAGGGACCAGGGTGCGGCCGGGCTCCTGGTTCCGCTTCTGGGCGAGAGTGCAGCGGGCGGCCCCTTACAACAGGCTTCCTGGAGGAGCAAGGCGCAAACTTCGGCGGTTGCGGCTGGGCAGGCAGGTCTCGAAGAGGGTTCCTGGGCAGGCAGCGGAGGGTCCACAGCAGTGCTTGGGATCAAGGAGGGAGCGTTCTGAAGCCCCGATGGGCCTGGAGAGGACCTGGCGGCTGTTTACGGCTTTAGTGGCACAAGGGACCAGGGTGCGGCCGGGCTCCTGGTTCCGCTTTTGAGCGAGAGTGAAGCGGGTGGCCCCTTACAACAGGCTTCCTGGAGCAAGGCGCAAACTTCCGCGGATCGCCTTAGAGAGTACTGTGGACTCACCGGAACAGCCATCAATTGATTTGAGTCCTATCTCTCTGACAAGAGGCAAAGAGTGGTGATAGGGAATTTCTTCTCCTCCTAGAAGCCCCTGTTGTGTGGAGTGCCTTAAGGTTCGATCCTTTTGCTGATGCTGTACGCAGTGTACATGTTGCCTCTGGGGAAGCTCATTAGACAGTACAGTATGGGTTTTCACTGCTACGCAGATGACACCCAGCTGTATTTGTCATTTGCCCCTGGAACTGGAAATGCTGTTGAAGTGCTAAATAATTGCCTGGTCGAGATACAGGACTGGATGTCCTCTATCTGGCTGAGGCTAAACTCACGACAAGATGGAAGTGCTATTGCTAGTGATAGAGCCCAGAGCTTCACATAAATGGATTTTAGACATATTTTATGTCCAGAAATGTGTGCAAAATGGCCAGAAATAGGCAGCTTGGAGTAACTGACATCCTTGTATAAGAACCCTGTTAAGGGCTGACATCTGTTTTTTCTACTGTGGACGTATTTTTCTTGTTTTTTAGTTTAACCCCTCACCTAACAAAGACACACTTTTGAAACTCAGTTTGCATTGACTTCTACATAATTCAGGTGTGATGTGAAGGGGTTAAATTGAGCTAAAATTATTTGCAACCCTGCTAATCAACATCAGCATGGAGCAGTTTGTTTTATCTATGTTCTGTGGCAGTCTTCAACTCGGAGAGCTGAAAGATTTACAGCTAGCCTTGACATGGCTCTGTGCTGGTTGACCAGTGTGTGTATCGGTTTATTTCTACAAAAGAAGAGAAACGAGAAATCTGTTTTTTTAAACTTATATTTATTGATTCTAACATCAATTGATACAAGTCATTTCAGCAGGCAGGTACATAAGCATATTGTACACATCATTATTACAGTTAGTGTTGACTTCTGATCATGCTACAGCAAGTGGGGGTTATCAACATCTGGTATTTTTAGCTAAGATATATACTAAGATAGGCTATTACTGCCGAGAGCAGGGGAGATCCAACATCAAACTTAAGACACAGTGCACCCTTCGAATAGGTTTAAACCCCCTAATAAACTGCAATAGTAGGTTACTTTTAAACTTGAGCTGACTTCTGCAGATCCTGTTAACTGAGGTGTCATGTAAAATTCAGATTCATTACAGTATTTAGTAACTTTAATAAATTATCCATTTTATAAACTATTGAGGGCTATTTGTATTGTATTTAAACTTTTACTTATTTATGTATTTAATTTTGGTAACCGGGTAGGCTCACTGAGACCAGGGGTCCCTTTTTCAGTGGTGACACGGAGTTTATTACAGGTAACATAAAGCATTACATATGTACATTACACATATCACAGAGCATGTGAGACAGGCCATACAGCGGGATACATCAAATTATTAGTCGGTTTTAACACATAGCTAACAATTAACAGTAACAGGGAGTCAGAGACAGGCTATGCATTGTTATTTAAGTGACACATTGCAATTTAAGTACAAACAGGTTCATGTCAGCAGGATCAATACCTTATCATTTGTAACAGGAACATTGGCTCAAACTCAATAGGTGGGATTTGAGTTCCTTTTTGAAGCCTGTCATGGAAACAGAGCACTGGATACAGGAAGGGAGTGAGTTCCACCAGGAAGGGATGTAGGTGGAGAAGGATCACACTCCACAGGAGGTCCTGATTCCTGGCACCTGGAAAAGACTGCGTTCTGATATTCAAACTTGGCTGAGTGTTCAAACAGTTCAACACTACGATCCAGTCTTGACTAATGAGAAGCCTGTTGACAAGAGCTGCCTATATCTGGCATGGATAAGAGAGGGGAACAGCAGTTGTATAAAATAAATAAATAAATATATGGGCTGGCCTAGCACTGTATAGCCTGGAGATTAGAGTAACAAGCTGGCCTGTGAATGAACTTGGTACATCCAGTAGACCTGAGTTTGATTCCCACAACCTCCACTTGCATACTGTGTGACTCTGAGCAAGACAAATAATATGCCCAGTGCTCCCAACTCAACCCTGGGAACAGGGACTTGTGCCTAGTAGGCCATACCTGGTTACCAAAGAATAAAAAAAACTTACTTGCTTCCTCCCAATCTAGGGATGGTCTGTGTTGGGGTTGTGGGTATGAGAGCTTGGCAGGTTTGCTTGGGTGGGGTAGGGACTTGCACGTTGGTGCTGAGGCTGGCTGTGTTTGCTTGGGGGGGCGCAGGATGTGCTGGTGCCAAGGGCATCAGCGTTCACTTGGGTAGTGCAAGGGGGTTGGTAGTGTTGGTACGAGATGGGCTATTTGCTTGGATGGGGTGACTAGCAATGTAGGTGCTGAGTTAATCAGTGTTCACTTGGATTTGTTGGGTGTGCTGCACAGGTAGTGTTGGTTCCTGGGCTGGCTGTGTTTACTAGGGTGGGGTGTAGATGGCAGTGTTGGTGCTAGGGTTGTGTTCACTTGGGTGTGGGGCAACCGGGGGGCCGGGGTGGACTGTCCGTATTGTTGTTCAGGGCTGTTTATGTTGCAGCAGTGGCTGAGGGAGTTGGCTGAGATCATTTTGGGGGAGCGGGATACTTTGCTGGAGGGGGACTCAATGGGAATGGGGACTCATTAGCCAAATTCTTTCAGAGAGAGTGTATGTTTGTGTGTGTGTTTATTTATATTGGTAGGGTGGAGCAGTCTGTGTGTGGGTTTGGGGAGCAGGCTGTGCGTATCTTGGTTGGGGGTGGTGGCTATTGTAGGAGAAGCCAGGTGTATGTGTGGGGGACTGGCCGTGTTGGCAGTGGACGGAACCAGGCATATGTGTGGGGAGCTGACCATGTTGGTGGGGTCAGGCATGTCGCAGGAGCTGGTTATGGAATTCAGCAATGAGGGTGCCAGACATGAGTACCTGGCCATACTGGTGCCTTAAACTGGTGGTGAAAGGTCCTTTTGTGGTGAATTTCCCATTTAAGTGGGTGGTGATACTCCTCAGCATGAACAACAAACAAAACAAAACTGAGTTTGTTTAATTGATGTGTTGGTTGCATAATTGCATTCATGCATTGTATCTTGCTTGCCTTTCATCAACCTATAATACAACAATGAGATCTGATATCAAAACATCTGTCAGCTTTAATAGGAAGATGATACATGTGTGTTAGTGACAGTGTATGATCACCAGACTTTGTATGTAGTAGGCATCTGACAACAAGCAACTTAACACAAGATTAATGGAGGTTACTTGGAACTGCAAGAACAATTCATGAAATAAACACATACTGTGGCTGGCATGGTGGTGGTGCTGAGGGTTGAGGTAGCCGCCTTACCTCGCCCCACACTGGCAACTCGTGTTCGGGAGCGGACACGAGTCATCAGGGATCGGTCAAGGCAGAAGAGGATCAAGCATCCAGAGGACTGCTCTCCTCTCCTGGAGAGGATGGGTTATGTGCTCCGAGGGTTTAGAAGCTCCCAGTGGAGACTGGAGGCTTTTCAGCCAAGGAGACACATAGGTGTGGAGAGGTGTGGCAGGATGGTCTGAGTGCGGGTGCGGGAGTGCACCTGCCACACACTGGGCTCCATTGCACCCCCGCACTTCGAGGAGAAAAAGTGGAAAAACCCTGCCACCCAGACAGGCAAAGGCAGGACTCAGCACGGTACCCACGATCAATGCAACACCCTTCCAAACAGCCTCTAGCTTTCACTCCCCTCCAACTAGATTGTAGATAGAATGCCAGAGGAGTGACGGTCTCATCTCAGGGGACTCAGAGACGAGGGGTTGGTCAGGTTGGAGTGAGGGGTAGAGAACACTCCCAGGACAGATGTCTGGTTGGAGGACCTCGGCAAAGCGGGAGAAAGCCAGAGCCTAACGTCCACGCCAGAAAGAGGTCTAGGGCCAAAGAACGAGGGGGCATAAACAGAGTTAAAAAAATAAATAAACACACACTGTAAGTAACTGATTTACATTTTTACATTTTCCTTTTCTAGTCTCATTCAGAAATGTATTTCTGTGGATGTGCCGTGGATGAGGTTACTAAGAGGTATTCAGAAGGCCTATGACTTCAAAAATTATAGGACTTGGAGTAATTCGACTTCTAACATTTGTTAACTGGAATTATTTTGACCTCCAAAAGTTGACAGCTGGAAGTATTTTGACTCTAGTAAAACTGAAATGGCTTCCAAATTTCAACCCATGGACTTCCACCCCCAAAAAATTAGCTGAAGCCCTGATAGAGCTTAGTTGACAGCGTGATGGGAAGGCTTCCGGAGTGAAACATAGACTTTGACAGCAGATAAGAACTGCTTGGCCCACCCAGTCTGCCCATTTCCCTGCCTGTTGGATAAGCTGCAGATCCTAGTTAACCAACAACCTACTTCTTCCTACCACCCACCAGAATTGTCTTATGTCTGTCACATACATTCTTGAATTCCCCCACTGTTTTTGACCCCATGACCTCCTCAGGAAGGCCGTTCCCCTCTCCATGAAAAAATACTTCCTCACGTTGCCCCTGAGCCGCCCTCACTCTGTCTTCAAATTGTGCCCCCTTGTTCTTGCACATCTCTTTTTCTGAAAGATACTACCCTCTTGGACTTTGTTGGTTCCCTTGAGGTACTTGAGAGTTTCTATCATGTGCCCCCTCTCCCTCCTTTCCTTCGAGGGTATACATATTAAGCTCCTTTAGTCTCTCTTCGTATCTTCTGGTGCAGACTCTGCACCATTTTAGTTGCCCTTCTCTGGACTGCCTCCATTCTGTCTACGTCCTTGCAGAGATGGGGTTTCCAGAACTGCATGCAGTACTCCAGATGGGGTCTCACCAACTGTCTGTACAAAGGGATAACAACTTCCTGTTTTCTACTGGTGATGCCTCTCCTTTTGCATCCCAGTATCCTCCCAGCCCTCCTTACTGCCTTCTCGCATTGCTTGCCCACCTTTAGGTCACCCGATATGACAACCCCCAGGTCCCTTTCCATTTTTGTTGTTGTTAGTAATGCCCCCCCCCCCATTGTGTACTCTTCCCCTGGGTTATTGTTTCCCAGGTGCATTACTTTGCAATTCTTTGCATTGAATCTAAGCTGCCATACTTTTGACCATTCCTCCAACCTTGCCAAATCCCTTCTCAACCTTTCCACCCCCCCTTGTGTATCAACCCATTTGCAGATCTTTGTGTCATCTGCAAAGAGGCATACTTTTCCTTCCAGTTCCTCTGCAATGTCACCTATAAAGATATTAAAGAGGACCGGTCCCAGTACTGAACCCTGCAGTACCCCACTAGTAACCCCCTTTCTTTGGTGTGAACTCTGTTTACTATTACCCTCTGCATCCTGTTGTCCAGCCAATTATTTACCCAGGCTATCACCCTGGGACCCACTTCCAGGCAGGCTACTTTGCTTATTAATCTTTTGTGCGGGACTGTGTCAAATGCCTTGCTAAAGTCTAGGTAAGCCATGTCCACAGCCCCTCCCTGATCTACTACTTTGGTCACCCAGTCAAAGAAATCTATTAGATTCGTCTGGCATGACCTTCCCACTGTGAATCCATGCTGCCTTGGGTCCTGTGCCATGCTGGCCTCTAGGTACTCAACAGTTCTTTCTTTCAGAAGTGATTCCATCATTTTCCCTACCACTGAGGTCGAACTAACAGGTCTGTAGTTTACTGCCTCTGCCTTGCTCCCACTTTTGTGAAGAGGAATCACATCCACCCTCCTCCAGCCTTCAGGTACCAGACCATACTCCCATGATTTGTTAAAAAGGGTAGTCAGTGGTATCACTAGTTCTCCCCTTAGTTTTTTTTTAGAATTCTGGGGTGACTCCCATTAGGCTCCATTGCTTTGTTCACCTTCAGTTTTAGGAGTTCTTACAGGACCCTTTCTTCTGTGAATGGACTGGTATCGACTCCCCTATCCAGAGTGCTTCTATTGTTTGGTTTAGCTACCTCCCTCTCCTCTTCTTTTGTGAATACTGAGCAGAAGTATTCATTAGTATCCCTGCTTTTTCACTGTCACCCTCTGCCCACCCCCTCCCCTTTTTAAGCCTCACTATCCCTCCCTTGGTCTTTCTTCACTCCCTAATGTACCCATAAAAGGTTTTATCCCCCTTCTTAATAGAGTTGGCTATCCTTTCCTTGGTTTGGGTCTTTGCTATTCTGATTGCCTTCCCCACTTCCTTCTGTGAGTGGTAACAGGCTTGGTCCTGGGAGCCACCGTGTTGATGGCCTCCCTCAGGGTGAAAAGTTTGAACATTATCCTTGATGACAGACTGACTCTGGAAGCCCAGGTGTCATCTGTCATCAAAAGTGGGTTCTACAGGCCGGCTCATTGGTGCAGCAGCTGGATTTCCACTTGAGACGCCGGCGACCCGGGTTCAGGAACGGACTCGGGTCATCGGAGAGCCGGCCGGGGGAGACGGTTGGAGCGCCTGTAGACAGCTCGCCTTCTCCAGGGGGGGAGGATGGAGATGTGAGCTGGGCACCTGCTGGCCCCTGGTGGAGGCTGGAAGCATGCAGAGTGTAAGGGGCTCAAATTTCTGGGGGAGTGATGGACGTCGGCGTTCGCCATGATGTCAGGTATGTCACTATCCGTGGGGAGAAAATAAGAAAATGGCTCTCTGGTGAGCCAGATGACGGCTCTCCAGTCCCCTCACTGCCGTCACGGCCCCACGACCTCCCACCCGAGCAGCACCTGGAGCTGATGCCACAGTGCACTGGACGACCCCCACAGGTGCCTTCCCTCTCGGAAGGAGGGGGACCCACCCAGCGAAGGGTTACGCTGGGCTACCTCCAGGGGCTGTGATCTGGGGTTGAGACAGGTCGAGGGGATGGCGAACAGATGGGGCAGGACATTGGGGGCCTGAAGGAGGTGTTTGCCAGATGCAGCAGAGGAGCATATAAAAAAAAAAGTGGGTTCTACCGCTTAAGGAACATCACCTAAATCAGACCCCTGATTCCACCCGAAGGCCTGCCATCACTGGTACACACCTTTGTGACTTCCAGGCTGGACTACTCTATACTTTGGAGTCAGTGAAGTAGTCCTCCGCCAACTTCAGCTAGTGCGGAATGCAGCGGACAGGCTGCTGGTGGGTCTACCGAAGTCCTGCCATGTGACCTTGGTCCTGCAGGATCTGCACTGGCTGCCTGTCAGCTGGAGGATCATCTTCAAGGTGGGCTTGCTCACCTATGAGGCCCTATATGGCCTGGGCCCTGGTTCCCTGTCTGACCTTCTAACTCCAGCCATCTTGGTACATTCCCTATGCTCCTCCACCGAGAGCCTCCTGATGATTCCAAGGGCCAGGTTGAAAACCTCGAGGGATCGCTCCTTTGAGGTGACCAGCCCAGCCCTCTGGAATTTGCTGCCAAGATCTTTAGGGGAGGCCTTAAAAGTGAAGGCATTTAAAGAGGGCCTGAAGACCTATCTTTTTAAGAAGGCATTTTATGTTAACTGATTTTATATATATATTTAGTTTTTAGTGATTATGTGAATATTGTTCTGTACTGTCCAAACCTTGCCTTAACTGTAATGGCGCCCAGAGCCCCCAGAATTGGGTGCCAAAATATAAATAAAATATTACTAACTTACTTACTTTACTAATCCATTGTCAAGAGCCTCCAGGATGGGGTGCTTTAAAGAGCACCTTTCATGATGGTCCAAAAAGTTACATATTGTAGTCATTATATGCAGTACTAGACCTGAAAGGGTGTGTGCATTTGTTATTTTTGGCCAAGGTTTACTCTGCCTTCCATATTTTGGGTGAGTCAGTGGATATAGCAGCGGCCTGTGTATAAGTGGTGAAGTACTGGAGTCGAATAGCAGCAAAGTGGCTATAGCAAGAGAGCCACATAGTACTGGAGAGAGATTTGTGGCCTAAATGTGTTGCTGCTTCTCCAGTTAAGAGCCGCTCTGCTCTGTTTGTGAAGTCCAGCTATTGGGCCAGTTCGGTCCTTAAGTGTTGTGCCATGGCGTTCTGCCGCATATCTTTTTGGTGCCTGTCTCCAGTTGTGGCCCCCTCCCCCCAGCTCCTGGGAGCTGCAGCATTTGTTTTTTTAAATAAATTAATTTGATTTATTTTCTAATTCGAGTGTATCTCCTCCATTAAGTGAACTGAGCTGCCTGCTAACAACGTTTGCTCCCCAGAGTACCAGGTTTGAGTCTGCCCTTGGGCTGGTGGGTTGTGCCTGTCTTCAAGAGCTCTGCTGTTGAACCCTGGTAAACATCTATCCAAGGTATTTTCCATGTCTTTGTTACTGTATCCGAACAGTTTGCTACTGTTAGGGACCCTCTTCTCTCTAAAGTTACATCAGGCCTATAGACATAGGTGAAGGGGGTGTTACATATACATTTCTATCACCTGCATTCATCTGCTTATAATGAAATTAATTTGTGTATATAAGCATGTATTTTATTATTACATAGGCCCTCCTTGTTTATACTGCTCTGCTGCCGTAACTGTCCCCCAACAGAGACCCTCTTAAAAATGAGGCCTGATACCTAAATCTGTATTTCCTTGTGTGCAAAAATAAAATAATTAAATACATATATATATATATATATATATATATTATGTTTCTGGGACCACCTGGGATTCACATGCTCCTCCCTGGGTTCAGTTATTCACTTCTCCTAATAAGCATTATAGGCTTTGCCAACTGCGCTCTTCTGACTCCAGTTCCCTCGACATTCAGTTTAGACAGCAATTTCCCTTTTGTAGAAATGAACCTCAGGTGGGGGAATGGTGAAAGAAACAAACAGGATATAGTATAGAGAGGGAAAGATGGTGATATCCTCCCTTGCACACCTTAAAATACCCCTAAAGAATGTCTTAGCGACCCCTTTATACTTCTGCTCCAGCTGGTAAACACTCAGGCTATCTAATATATTCTCAGATAAGGACTTTGTTTTATGTTGGTTTTTTTATATATATTTTGACCCCAAATTTTTAAAATATTTTTTTCATGACCCCATCTTATCATCAAGACAGGTGGAATTTTTGAGTCCTGTCCAAAAGGTGATTCCATAGAACGATTGCAAAAACGCTCCAAAGAAGATTTTATAAATTACCCCTCCCTTGTTCATGAGGTGGGGTTAAAAAAAGACTGCTAAAAATTTGTGACAAAAATTTTATAAAATGACAAAGCTATGAGTTAAAGTTCAAAACTTATTAAAAAGGTTTTAACTGGACTTACCTTATTTTCAGTCAGTTCGTGGACAGCATCTGTAGCAGCAAGACATTTGCTGGTGGACCAAATAGGTACTGTAAGTGAGGGATGCAGGGGATGTGTGGGGTGGTGGATGCTAAGAGGGGGAGTCAGGGATTTAGAGGGTCTGTAGGGGAGCAAAACACATTGATGGACCATTTTCTTTTCAGGATTAAAAAAAGAAAGAAAGAGGATGACCATGGATGGTTTTCCTTATTGCTGGAACCAACAGTGGGGACTGGGAAACCCAGTGCTGGTGTGTTGGTTGGTGGCACCAGGGTAGGCACCCCAGTGTCGGGAGCGATATGTTTGAAACCTTCAAATACTTGAAGGGCATAAACAAGGTTAACCACAAAGGCCTATTTAAATTTAGAAGCAAAGGGATCACAAGAGGGCATAGCATGAAGTTGGAAGAGGGGGAGGTTCAGAGGGAGGGTGCAGAAGAATTTGCTCACTGAGAGAGTAGTGAATGCTCTGCCTGAAGAACCAGTTTCGCTAACATCAGTTAGGGGATTTAAGGGGTGGGATAGGCTTAAGGGCACAATCAGAATGGGGAAGGGGGATGTTGGGGGTAATTCAGATGGAGATAACAGTGTGGATGAGGCAGAGGGGGATGGGGGAAGTATCAGTGCCCAACACTGAAAGCTGCACACTCGAGCAGACTCGATAGACCACTAAGCCTATATCTGCTGGCTTCATCTATGTTTGTATCCTGTTAGGAGGTTAACCAGCAACTCGGGTGGGCATCATGGTGTCAGACTGTGTCAATGGGGTTTGGAAACTATGTTAGGCGGGAGGAAGGATATAGTGGTGGTGTCAAGCACCCCCACTGGTCATATTTTCAAAGTTGGGCCAGGTGGGATGAGGAAACCTATTGCAAAGCTGGGTCAGACAGGAAGGGGGATGCTGGCTGATGGCAGCACTATGAAAGTATGTAGCCACACTGTGATAGATGTGGCTGCATCCATTCATATATGAGAAGTTTCTGCCCATCAGCCAACAAAGCAGCATCAGGAGGAAGCCTTGTGAGTATTACGTGTGCACTCACACACGTCCTGCAGGCTCAAATGCATTGGCTGCTACAGCACACACCTTCCCTATCCCTACACTGCCCAAGCAGCCCCAATATGTGTGCTTTGCACATGCATGCAAGCAAACATAAAAAGAAAGGCTTGGTTTCCAGTGACGGCACCAGCGGCATGGTGGCTTAATCGAGCGGCTCCCCTTCTCTCTGATCATTCAAATCGTTTCCACGCAGCCTAGTTAAATCAATGTGGTATAAAAATGCAAAGAAATGCAAGTGGAAACTCAGTCAGGAAAAGATCCCACTCTAAAAACCGGAAAATGAAGGCTGATTGCGGAGGATTGAGTCCAGCCAGCTCAGCAAACAGTGGCAGAGAGTCTCCTTCAAGCATGGTGGGAGGAGACACTGAGACGGAGCTAGACACACTTTCTCCCTCCAGATTTGAAACCCTCCTTTCTGAAATCAAGCAATTTCAATCGGAAACTAAGCAAGAATTCACCAGATTGCACTCCGATCTAAAGGGGCTAGAGAAAAGAGTGACCTCCTCGGAAGAACGCATTTCAACTGCTGAAGACGACCTCATTCAAATTTCTCGAGCGATAGAATTTATAATATCTCAACAAGAACAGACTGCTGCCAAATGTTTAGACCTTGAGGCTTGCTCCCGCAGAGATAATTTAAGAATTTATGGCTTACTTGAAGCATCACAGGTCGGGGAGATGCACGAATTCTTAGAGGACTTACTGCGGCACGTTTTAGACCTCCCACCGTCCTTCCACGTTAGAATTGAAAGGGCACATAGAGCATTGGTACCCAAACCAACCTCACTAAATGCCAGGCCCCGATAGATCGTAGCGAAATTTGCAAGCTTCAGGGAGAAAGAGCAGATTTTACGAATGGCCTGGAAACAGAGAAAGGTTGAATATAATGGTGCACGTCTCTCTTTTTATCAAGACTACCCACCCACGATTTTGCAGCAGCGCATGGCCTACTCTCTGATACTGCGGAAATTAAAAGCCTTAAATATAAAATTCCAAACCCCCTACCCTTCTTGCCTGCGAGTATGTTGGGACTCAGGTACAGAAATATACCACACTTATGAGGAGGCTCTTCAGGCACTGAAGGATAAAGGACACAAAATTGTGGAGGCCTCACTTCGTAAAGAACACCAACCTACCCTCCATCTTCCATGGCAACCGGTTAGGCCCCGGCAATCCAATTGACCAGGCGGGCGAACAGCAGCTGCTACACTTCAGGAGATCAGAGAATTATTACGAAGACTTTCGCACCCTCAACCTTCGGAGGGGCAGCCAACTGAAAGTATGGAGGATTCAATTGTGGAGGCCTCACTTCGTAAAGAACACCAACCTACCCTCCATCTTCCATGGCAACCAGTTAGGCCCCGGCAATCCAATCGACCAGGCGGGCGAACAGCGGAGGAGGAAAGGAGGACACGGAATATTGGGTACCGGACAATATTTGTGAAGTCCCTATTTCGCGTGGGGTCACCTCTGCGAGTGGACTGGGGCTCCAATGTGTTAACGTTTGAATTTGATGGGACATCCTAAAATGCTCCTGAACTTGAGATGAAGGCCTTTATTGATAATAAGTTAGAGATATGGGGGGGTAGGGTGACAGTTAATTGCTGCAGAGCTGGGTCTGTTTTGGTGACTTCACGGGCCTTACAAAGCAAATGGTAACAACATAGAGCCCGATAATATTGTGGCGTCTTTCCACAAGAAGGGGGACAAGGGAGGATAAACCAAAAGAGGGAGTATATAAGCAGCCACACTGCCTGGAGGGGAGGGGGGGGGCTCCAGGACAGATGCTCTCCTCAGGCGGCTCTATATTTGTAAATAGATATGTTGGTATCACACAGATCGAGACTATGGGGTTGCCTGGAAGCATGATGCCATGGTGATCTCTCCCTGGTGGGGTACCAAACCACTTTATAGTAGATTTGGATGTTTCACTGGGCAACTCGGATCAGGAGGCTTTATATGCCCTGCGGTGGCATCCCGGTTCTGTCATCCGTGTGAATCGGAGCCACAGTTAGTCTGGGGTTGGCGGTTTGCCTCTATTAGGTGGAGAAATCAAGGTTAAGAATAGGGGGAGAGCATCCGACGCCATCTCGCTCTCTTCCAGGCTAGTGAAATCATATCTAGGACTGAGATCATAGGGGGTCCCTACACCTCTGGATGGAGATTGGTGCTGAGAGCGGTTTGTCCTAAATTTAGAGGATTCACCCAAACTGTCAAGAAGAGGGGGGAGGAGTAGACATATCGGGAGTTACCCTAGGGGACAGCCCATGCTGGTTCTCTAACCAGGGATCTAATTCTGATGTCCCATATCCCCCATTGGTTCAGCTTGCGGTCTGGGGGAAAGCGTCCTGACGCATTCAAGTGGCAACTGTAAGATAAAATAACCGGAGGGGAAGCTGAATGTTGCTCAGGATGGGGCAAGTTCTCCTTAGAGGCCTTAAAGTCAAAGGAAAGATGGGACCACAGTGTTGGGTGTTAATAGGGGAATAAGAATGGGGGGGGACATCCTAGCATCAGATGCATCCTCGATCTTAGCCGGATGAGTGCTCTGATGCTGGGGGAACCCTCTATAGCACTGGGTACACTGCTGGTGATGTTTTGTCCAGACATTGGGCTAGGACCTTTGAAATTTGAGGTCCAGGGAGAACATGCTTCATTAGGGGCACCTCTACCTCCCACCCGAGTTGTGATAACTTGGACTGATAGAGAACAGTGAATACTGTTATCCTGCCTTGGGAGCACTTTAGTAAATAGTTATGACCTTTGGGGGAAGGCCGCCCAGTTGGTGCCTACACCTAGGAGAGGTAATGTTTGTGTTGTCTTCGTCTATGTTATATGGAAGGTTTTGATTGTACTTAGAATCTTTCACTGGCACTTTACAATTGTACAACATGTTAAAAGCAGAGTATGTTATAGCAATGGGGAGGACCTGAGGAGGGGGAAGAGGCAGGGGAGAAGCTTATTTACCAACAGAGAGTCTACCTCTGGCCCCTAGATGGATGATTACACCAGTTTGAGAATTCTCTCCCGCAATGTTAATGGGCTAAACAACCCAGTGAAAAGACACAAGGTCATGTCTATGATAAAAAGACAGAAACCCTCGATTGTTTTATTACAAGAAACCCACTTAAGTAAATCTGAACATCAGAAGCTAGGGAAATTCGGGTTTCAGCAAGTAATAGCTGCCTCATACAGGAAAGGGAAAAGAAGAGGCATTGCAGTGTTGATTTCTAGGGGGGTGCAGTTTCAAAAGCTGACTAGCTACGTAGACCCAGAGGGGCGATTGGTTATTGTCTCAGGGAAATTAGAGGGTACCCCCATTACATTAGCCTCTCTTTATGCACCACCAGGCTCCACTAAGGAAACGTTACACCTCCTATTGCAAAAAATAACTGAACCGCAAAGAGGCTTATTAATAGTAGGAGGGGATCTAAACCAAGTATGGGACCAGAAAGACACATCCAATGTTAAAGCGCTTCACAGAGTCCAGCTAGCAGGTTCATTAGGGAACATCTGAGGGGTACTTTCCTGGTGGATGCCTGGAGAGGGCTCAACAAGAACAAACGAGGGTGTACACACTACTCCTATCCACATGGCTCCTTTGATAGAATAGATTACATATTGATCTCTGGAGAACATCAGGATCAGGTTGTTGAATGTAAACACATTCCCTCGGTACTCTCTGATCATTCCCAGGTGCTGCTGCAGCTGCACTGGAAAAATAAAAAGGACCAGTCCCTTTGGAAGTTTAATAATTGTTTTTTAAACTTAAAATAGTTTACTGATATGGCCAAAAAGAGGTTAATACAAATACAGCAAGACAACAGGTTACCTCAGGTACCGAGTAGTATATTCTGGGACACAGTGAAGGCTGTATTCAGAGGGGACTGTATCAAGTTTGCTGCACACCTTAGAAGACAACAAAATCAGCAGATGGCAGAGCTTCAGAATCAACTATTGGCGTTACAGGGGAGATTAGTGGAGGGAGACAATGCTATATCCCCGGACATCCAAATAGTCAAACAAAAAATTCAAAAGCTAATAGATATTAAGACAGAACAGGCCCTACAGTGCTTGCGACAAAAATATTTTGAAACAGATCCTAGAGCATCTCGCCTCTTGGCACATCATCTAAGACAGCACACTGCTAAATCCATGATCACTCGAATTAGGGACCCTGTGTCAGGTCAACTGTTAAAAGCCCCGGAAAAAATCCTAAATGGAGTTAAGGATTTTTACTCGAGGTTATATGCCTCAGAGCAAAGCCCAGATGAGGGGCAAATTAATACCTATTTGACCAAATTAAATTTACCAAACTTAACAAGGGAAATGAGAGACTCTCTCGACTCCCCCTTATCCATTTCAGAACTGACATCTACGATTAAAAGACTGAAAGTAAAAAAATTCCCTGGTCCAGATGGATACACTCCTGAGTTTTTTAAATTTTTTATTCAGGAAATCAAGGACCCCCTGTTGGAGGCATGTAAGGTAGCACATTCTGGGGAGCCAATCCCGGATTCATGGAACTATGCGGTCATTTCTAGTGTCCCTAAACCTGGGAAAGATACCACACTATGTAGTGCTTTTCGCCCCATTTCAGTCTTAAATATTGATTACAAGTTATTTACTACAATATTGGTGAGACGCCTGGAAGTGGCCTTAACGGAACTGATCAACGGTGATCAGGCTGGGTTTATCCCTATTAGGCAGACCCAGGATAATATTAAAAGATCGCTACAAATTTTACACCATGTCGCCTGGTCGAGGCCTCCAGCCTGATATTAAGTCTGATGCGGAGAAGGCCTTCACCAGTGGCATTGAAATTCCTGGGTCTGACTCTGGGTGCTTTCGGATTTTCAGATTCATTCACCCGAGTTATACATAACATATATACTACACCGAAGGCATACATAAAGATTAATGGAAGAGTCTCCCCTCCAATAGACCTGCATCAGGGTATGAGACAGGGCTGCCCCCTCTCCCCCTTACTTTTTGCGTTGTACTTGGAGCCTTTGGCCCAAGCTCTAAGAGGGGATGAACTAATGAGGGGTTGGGATCTTGGAGGGGAAAACTCATAAGCTGGCACTATATGCCGATGACCTACTGGTATATCTTAGAGACCCCAAATATACACTAGAACCCTTATGGGCTAGGTTATCAGAATTCAGTCTCCTGGCCTGCTACAAAATTAATATGAATAAAACGGAGGACTTGAGATCACACTACGATCCCTCAGAGCAGGTTCGAAGGAAGTTCCCTTTCAGATGGAGCACTTCTCAGATCAAATACCTGGGGGTCCAACTAAGTGGTCAGGTAGACCAGTTGTATCCCCTCAACTTTGTGCCAATGTTGGGGAAAATTAAGTTAGAGCTGGACAGATGGGCTCCTGTTGCTATGCCTCTGGTTCAGAGGGTGGAAGGGATAAAAATGGTAATACTGAATCAATTCTTATATCTGGTTCAGACTCTCCCTATCCTTGTCCCAGAGGCATTTTTTCATTCCTTAAATAGAACAGTCTCATGCTTCATTTGGGGCCCACAAAAACCAAGAGTTCGCCTCTCAGTACTCCAAATCCCAAAAGCGGAGTGGGGTTTAGCATTGCCAAATTTCAAATTATATCACTGTGCAGCCCAGTTGTGTACTGCCATCTACTGGTTGGACCAAGCGTACTCGGCCAAGTGGAAAGAGTTGCAACTGGAGGAGGCCGACTCATTTAAAAATATGAATGACATTCTATTAAGGCAAGGAGGGAGATCAAATTTAAGTCAGGGGGAGAACCCCTATACAGCCTCCACCCTGAGTGTGTGGCATGGTGTCCTAGGGGATAAAGGAAGGCGCTAAGAACTGGAGCTGTTTGTTGACTTCGGTCCCATACTTGAAATCTTTCCCACCTAACAGATGGGATGCAGGCTTTAAGAGATGGGAGGAGAGGGGTTTACACTTGATTTGGCATTTCTTGGATGGAAATAGGATCTTACCATTTGATTCACTGGTTAATAAATATGGAATTATTTGGAAAGATAGATTTAGATATTTTCAGATAAGAAATTATATTAGTAATCTCATGATACAATTTAGGCTGGGTGACTCTTCGTCTCCACAGATTGCATATTTTCTTAAAAAGGCAATAGAGAGGGACCCGATTAAGTCTCATATAATATCCAAGTTATACCGGGCACTTTTATCTTGGAAGAGGTACTCCTCCACACAAATAAAAAGAGCTTGGGAAAGGGACTTAGGACTCCTGATTCCTGAGGACTTCTGGGTATGGACTCAAAGGAGGGTTCACTGGGGTATCTCATCAGGGAGCTGGCAGGAGTTCTCATGGAAGATTCTTGTCCGTTACTTTCAATCCCCAGCAATTCAGTCAAGATTTCATGCTTCTGTTACTGCGGTGTGCTGGAGGAATTGCGGATACTCACCTGCATCTCTAGCTCATTTATTGTGGGATTGCCCTGAGTTAACCCCCTTTAAACAAAGCCTTCAGCAGGCTCTAAGGGCAACCATAGACCCTGAATTGGAGGTGTCCCCCCTCTGTTATTTTTTTCTGGATCTACCTAAGGAACTCCGAGACCCCCTGACGGTTAAATTTCTGAAACTTTATTTTCATGTGGCCCAAAAAGCGATTACAAGTAATTGGCTATCCTCTAAGAGGATCACCCTAAACATGTGGCTAGACTGTATGATAGATGTGTATAGATTGGAATCAATAACAGCCAAGCTTAATAAAAGGGTTCCTGCTTTTGAGATTTTGTGGAGGCAGTGGGTTCTTTACATGGCAGTGGAGAGGCCTGAGTTCATTCCCTAAGCAGGGGCAAGTGAAGAACCAGGTTAGGATTTAACAGGGCAGAATCTGACAAAGCACTGGGACTTTTAGTACACATTATGATTTGCCCCTGTGCTTCGCTCCCTCTCCTCCCAGCTGACCCCCCCCTTATATTGAGAGGGGAGTCCTACGAGATACAAGTTGGAAATGTATTCTGGGGATACTTATAGGATACACCTAAATGGATACGCTGGATATTTCATTTTGTTCAGCATAAATTACACTGTATACTGTACACTCGCTTTATCATAGGACTCGCTTGCCAGTGAAAGTAGTAGAAATGAATCAATTTGTATGCATGTTGTTTATTTGATGTCTGTGTATGTTACATGGGCCTGGACCCAATAAATTACACTAAATAAAGAAAGTTTAAAAAAAAAACATAAAAAGAAAGACACTCTGTTAGGAATTTATCCTAGAGAAGGCAAAGACTCGAGTCTTCAAGCAATTATGTGCCAAATACAGGTAACCCAATTCCATTCAGATGCGTAACACTCAGTGTAGCAAGAGACAAGCATTTAGGAGCTTTACAAGAAGACTGCCAGTCACCCCCTTTGTGTTTTGATCTGCATTACAGGTAGCATAGGGTGCTGATTAATTAAAACTCCAAAAAGGTCAGTCTGCATTCTTGCCAAAGGGCAAACTAGGCAAAAATAAATCAATTAGAATAGCTTGTTAAAGTAGATAGATCAGTTAACAACAGTTCTACCTAAACAAACCATTACACTATCTGAAGGATTTGCCTGGTAGTAATAAAAGAAAGTTCATTAACTCAAGTACTGCCCTTAGAGTGGAGGTAGATTCAAAATTAAAATTGAAACTTATAGATGAATCAACTGAAGTTATAAAAGCTCTGTGTCTCAGTGTCTGAGGCTGAAGTTCTGTTCAGACTCATTGCCAGTGCCCCTTGGAACACTCTGGATCCTCCCACTACTGTCAGTCAAGCAGTACCTGGGACACAACTCGGGCTGACCCCTGGGGCTACCAGAGTGGGTTCCAGTTCTCACAGCTCTTCGCGTTTACTCTGGATAGTCTCCACAGGACTACAAACAGTGAACAGCAGATAGCCAGGAAAATTACTATTGTGAAGCAGATGCCAACAAGGTCACAAAACAATGTACAATAGCACTGATGGCATACAGTACTCAAATGCAGTCAGGCATATAGTTAGGTACTGTTGGCAAATGATCACGACTTCATAGCCTAGTCACGTAGTATCCCTCCAGCAGCTCTGCTCACACACACCTCAACACAGCATGGTGGCCCTCTTCCTCTAAGTTCTTGCTGCAATGGCCTGTCTCAGAATTTACCATTTATTATGCTTGCTGCTAGGCAAAGCATTTTGGCATGATACAGGGCTCTGAGAGGTGTGTCGCGGTGATCCAATGCAGGACAGCCTACAAGGGACTTGACCAATAGTCAGGCAGTTTGATAATGACACTGCTGAGGCATGAAGTGTTTGGACTTCAAAACATTGTGCTGACAAACACATTCATAAATCAGCTCTTTCAGCAAACACAGCTGATCTCATTCTCTCTGTGTCAGAGCAGGGAAAGGATAATGCCTGTGTCATACAATGGCTTATCTTTTATCATGCATATTCTTTTCATTAAGTTCCAGCCTTCTTCCAGTTAGGCTGTTTGAATTCAAGCACTGCAGACTTTTTAGAATCAGGACTTTAAACAACATATAAAGGCTTTACAAAGTACCCTCTGCACTTTATTTATATCAACAGCCAGCAGGCATGCTTGGCACTTTATGATTGTTAAAGCACTATAAGCACTTTCTTAAGCAGTTTTTCTTATTCATATGCATGTCAAGCACTTTATTCAGCACAGCAGGCACTTCAGCACCACATATGGATAGAAAAGAAAAAAAATGTAAGAGAAAGAATAGCGAGAGGGAAGACTACCTAGGTAGGTGGCCAATCTACTGAGGCATAAAAAGGGGGAAAAAAAGGATAGGAAAATTGCACTGCTGCAGCAGACTACTGAGACAGAAAAGGGGAGAGGCTAGAAAAATATGTCCCTGGGTGCTCCAGTTATTCCTAACATAGAGCATAGCTCTACCACAGCCTGCAGTTCAGTTTTATGATGTTCTCACACAAGACTGTTGGGAATAGAAGCCACATTCCTTTCTGAAGTCACCCAAGTACACCAGACCACCGCAGCACTGCTGCAGAGGAACTGCTACACTAAGTGTCCAGCCCCCACTCCAAGGAGAGAATGGTGAAAATTGTATTTTTGTATTCTTTTAAATTCCCTTCAGTTTGTCAGTTGTTACCCCACTATACCTGCCCCCCCCCCCGGTCCAACCCTTAGTCCTCCGGCACGGGATCTGCACTTTGACCTGGTACAACAGTAAGACCAGCTGCAAGCATCTGGCATTGACAAATGCTTGTCTACATAATCGCATGAGCAAAACAAATAACTCATGACCCCTCACTAGTGATGAAGTGGCATTTTCTGAGTCAGACCATTATGTATTCAATTTTTGCTACATATTTGAAATTGTAAAACTTTTAAAGAGCTCTTTTTATGCAGGTTTAACTGTTTCTGTTTGATTTTACTGCTTTTTTTTTTTTTGAGTGTAGCAGAGACAACATTCATATAATTATGGCTTGTTAAAACTGCTCTCCTGGGGGGGCGTGGCCCGACAGCCAACAAGTCCCTAGCTCTGTCCACCCACTAACAGTATCCTGCTTAATCTTTCTAAACCACTGGACTTATCTGCTTATTCAGCACAGAGTCAGACAGGGCACTACATCCTGAGCAGTCTGATACCAGATTGGCTGTATAACACTTGAACTGGTCAGAATACCATCAAGTGAAAGTTTTCCTCAGGACGTCTCTCCAGCAGGTGTAGGCCTGCGTGATGGTGCTTCAGAGCAATGGTGCAGCTCCAGTAACCTGGACGAGATTAAAGGGGTGTTTCAGCAATTGATGGCCCAGATTACCAAGCTAGAGGTTACATCTCAGCACACCAACCCAGATGTCCTCCAAATCACACAGCAAATCAACGTGGCAAAGCAACAGGTGGTGGATACCAAGTACTGCACTGAATGACTGACTGCACACATCAGAGGTCAGGACTGTGCCATTCGTATCCTGTGGGACAAAATCAATGACTTGGATAACAGGGGCAGACATAGCAAGCTCCATTTCATCAGCTTCCCTAAAGGCTGCAAGGGGGAAGTATAAGCCGCTTCCTACAACTGGCACTATGGGAGCTCCTGCAGACACACTGCCTGAACAATTTTGAGATCAATTGGTTTTACTGGTCACTGACACCCCCCCTCCCAAACCAGGGGAATGTCCTCAACCAACATTAGACCACTTCCTCTGTTACATTGATAAGGAGCTAGTAACGGAATGGGCCATGCAAAAACAATCTCTGACATGAAGGGGCCACGCAGTGAGGATTTTCCCTGACTTCTCCCAGGACCTCTAAACATGCAGAAAGACATATTCCCCAGCAGAGAACACTCTCATGGAGCTGGGAATCCCTAACCCTCTGCTATCCAGCTACACTATGAGTCACTAACAATGGGGGTTACCCACAATTTGAGACTCTGATGATGCTGGTGCCTACATTACCATGCACTTACCCCACATGGACTGGTTAAGAGTCAAGCCTCGGTGCAGAAAAGGGAGGAGTGAAACCCAGGATCAATTCATGGACACAGCCCCAGTAATGGAGTCTGCAGACCCCCAGATTCCATGATACTGCATACTGCTTAAAGCTCCACTGGATCTAGATCCTTGGCAACCCCACCAAGAAAAAATGCAACCACAAGCCCAAAGCAAACATGAAGCAACAGCCAAGACAGTCCCCTCGAACATGCAGCAGAAGTCACAGTGGCAGTAGAGACTCCAACGTTCTCCGATACCCACTCCCCTTTTCTGGGGGCAAATAGGTTTGCACCACTGCTCCAGCTCCTGCAAGATGATGCTAGCTATGCCCCCAAAGGTAGTGAACACAGATGCCAACACATAGGACTTCAGTTAACTCCATTTTGAGAGTATTTGACTTCCAAAACTAAGATAAAAACTTCCTGAACAAAGAAAAAGGAAGTCACCAACTTCCAAACATATAAAACAAAATTAGATGACTTCCAGAACTGAAGGCACAGAAGCTAAGAAATTATGTATTTTTCTAAAAGACATTATATTTTACCACTAATGTTTATATTAACATCCAAAAACATCCATAAATTGATCCTTCCTAGAATATTGGCTTTCAAACTGTGAGACGCATTTATTTATTGAAGTATTTATTGATTTATCTAGTAATTTCAGAGTTTTTACCAGGAAAGGCAAACTGATCTGGTAACATCTTATTTCCAGATGCATCCTGGGGGAAGGGGAAGAGGGGAAAGATAACAGGTGCAAAAATATAGAATATAAATACACAGAATGAAGTAAGTATAACAAAAATAAACAGGACAATTATGCCTAAGAATAAATTGACAAAAATAAGTATGATGCAAAAATTGTGGAACTGAACAAAAGGATAATTACACAGTAATCAACTTAACAGATACTGGGTGAGTGGGGAAGAATTGAGGGGCAGAGAATTAGGTAAGTTGCAGGTAAGAAATAAACCCAATATCAGAAACAGTTGCAAGAGTGAGTAGAGAACTGACAGAGGACAGCTTTAAGAGCAGGAAAGGAAGTAGCAGAGCAGATAGAAGGGGGAAGGGAACCCCAGAGTTTAGGGAAATGACATGAGAAGGCAGCCTGGCCAGCAATAGATTTCAAATGAGAGAGAGCAAAAGAGCAAGAGCAAGCATTGCGAAGAGAGTAGGAGGACAAAGGGGGCGAGGAGAGGAGAGAGTTAGATAAGAGGGAAAAGAGCCAAACCAAAATTTGGAGATAAAGGTCATACAGTGGGCAAAGCACCTGGCACCAAGAGGGGGAGGGAGAGGGAAGAAAACGAGGTACAGTGATGAGTACACGTGGGTTTATCAAGGGCAAAGTGATGGAAGGAATGAAAGAGAGGATACAATCTAGTTAACGTTTTATTTATGTGTCTCTGTCTATCTATCTATCTATCTATCTATCTATCTATCTATCTATCTATCTATCTATCTATCTATCAAAGCTGTCCTCTTTTCAGGGGTGACCCAGAATTATTTGTAGATTTGCAATCAGGGAGAAACAATAAATAGACAGAATACATAGTCAGGACAAGTCAGATAAGACAGAGTTGCTAAACAATAGAAGTAAGACTACACAGTTGGTCAACAGATAAATTCAACATGTGATGATGAGTTAATAACAATCCTAGATTAAAAAACATAGGGAGGATAAACATTACAGCAAAGTGTAAGTGCAAGGTCCAAAGAGATCTTGGATCTTGTGCTGACCGATGGAGACTACATGCAGGGCATATGGACTGAGGACCCCCCCCAGCAGGTAGTGACCACCGAGCAGTGTAGTTCTCCCTGGATATGGGTAGGGAGGGGACATCTACAAAAACCAAGACAGTGGACTTCAAAAGGGATGACTTCTGCAGGATGGCTGACATCCTTAGTGTGCATTTGGCTAGCATCACCCCTGAGATGGGTACCATCCAGAAATGGGCCATCCCGAAGAAAGGTCTGTTAGCAGCCACAGAAACCTGCACAAAGAAATGCAGTAAGAAGGCAGGGACCAAGAAGCCATGTTGGTGGTCAAAGAAGGTGCAGATAAGGGTGAGGGAGAAAAAGATGGCCTTCAGAAGATGGAAGGGGTCCAAAAGAGAGGAGGATAGGGAGGAGTACACAAGGAAAACCAGGGAGGTGAGCAGGGCTGTGAGGGCTGCCAAGGCTTCAAAGGAACTAAGGCTAGCAGAGGGGATTAAGTATGGGGACAAGGCCTTCTTCGAGTACATAAGGGAGAAGAAGAACTTCAAATCACCAGGATAAAGAAGGATGGAGGTTAGGTAGAGAAGGGAGTTGAACAGGCAGAGGTGCTGAATGAGTACTTCTGCTTAGTTTTTACCAGAGGGAGAGAGAGATGGGCCAGTACCACAGGGGCAGGGCAATACTGGCATGGGAGGAGATAGGATAACGGATGAGGAGATCCCTGTGAGCAGAGTGCTTGAAGGCCTTAAGTCACTGAACATAGACAAGGCTGTGGGGCTGGAAGGGCTGCACCCTAGAGTCCTGAGGGAGATGACTGAGGTCTTGGTGGCACCACCGGCAGACTTGTCCAATACCTCCCTGCAGTTGGGGTGCGTGTCTCAGGACTGGAGGATAATTCATAAATGCACTAACTCTGGTAATAAACCATACACAAAGCAAATTCCATTCATTTCATTTTATTTTTAAGCATGCCCCAACGTTTCACCAACTTCTGGCTTCTGGGAAACTGTTAAATCAAAGTAAAAATAATCATTTTACCATTTACATTAAAATAAGTAGAAACATTTTAAAACAGGATATTCACAAATTTGATTCAACACCACCATTTGAATCTTATATCAAAATCCATAATTCTACTCGTTTTCTTTCAATATCTCTATTTCACAATTCATGATTCTGCTCATATTATTTAAATGTCTCTGTCTCATAACACCAATATTTATTCCTGTGTTAAACTCTTTTCAACTTTCGCCATCACGGCTTACACCTCATCTCACTGACCGCATGTCAACCTTTGCTGTCTCAAAATAAAACCCTATCTATGAAATTATATGTATAATACCAAAATCAATGTTAAACCGTTCACTACAAATCTCAATGATAACTTATGTTTCTTTCTCTGTTACCTATTCTGATCTCCTTATGGATGCATGTAATTCTGTTTGTTGATTCAATTAAATTTGTGAATTTCAGGTTCTCCAATGTAATTTAATAATATTCGTTTATTTTAGTCTTTATTAGGCTCTTCTACAGCCAAAAAGTTCAAGTTGCTTACTTGCATTACCTAGCGAACATACAAACAGCTCCTTGTTACTGCGTGCTAGTAATTACATTTCATTTATCCCATTTCACAGATTCTCATTTTGAACTTTACCTAAATAGCGCTGCTCTTTCCAACATCAAAATATCATTTAATGTGTGGGTAATTTCATTCAATGTGTTATTATTATAAAATTAGTACCCAGTTTGTCAAAGTGCAATGTATGCTTCTAATACGGAGACTTGTACTCACATAAAGCTGGTGTGCATTCAGCTCCAAATCTTTAATGCGGCAGCAAGAGGTTGGCGTTGGCCTACACCTCTTATACCCGTGTGGAAAAGGCTCAGATGACACAATCAACGTTAAAGCACATTACAATCTAGCAACTAATTACTGCCAGGTGAAGCTCTTTCCAACGGGTATTTGTAAACACAGGCCACAATCTGGAAATTTTAAGGAAACCCTTGTTATTTCTCACTATATTGAGTACCATATTTACTTAGTAATTCTATTTCTTTTCTCACATCTCTCACTTTGAGCTCACCAATGCCAAATTAGAGATAGCTCTTAAAAGTCCTATGTTTATTTTTTACTTATCAACACTAATCAAACCAATTTTATCATAACAGAGGACTGGAGGATGGCACACGTGGTACCCCTGCACAAGAGCGGTCCCAAGGACGAGCTTGGTAACTATAGACCAGTCAGTCTGACATCCATTGTTGGTAAGCTCATGGAAATGATCCTAAAGGAAAGGTTGGTGACCTTCTTGGGGGTGAATGGTCTTATGAACGACAAACAGCATGAGTTTGCCTCCAGAGATCATGTCAAACAAACCTGGTTCACTTTTTTGACTGGGTGACAAAAGAACTAGACACCAGTCAGGCCGTAGATGGCCCTGTATCTGGATTTCAGCAAGGCCTTTGACTCAGAACTGCTTGGCAGATTAACTAGTAAATTGAGGAACTTGGGAGCAGGGGAGAAGCTGGTTAAGTGGGTTGGTGACTGGTTGGGGGACAAACATCAGAGTGTGGTTGTGGGGGAAACTCTCAACTCATAAGGCAGTCACCAGTGGGGTCCCACGGGGTTCAGTGCTGGGGCCAGTGGTGTTTAACATCTTCATAGCCAATATAGCAGTTGGAATTAAGAGCAGAATCAGTCTGTTTGCGGATGACACCAGGACAGGGGCAGTTGTGGATGGAGTAGAGGGAGGAAAAGGGCTACAAGAAGATTTGGGAAGGCTTGAGCAGTGGTCAGACACTTGGCAGCTGAGTTTCAATGCTAAGAAGTGCAAGGTCATGAATTTCGGAATGAGGAATCCTGGATACAGTTACCATCTGGGAGGGGTTCAGCTGTTCCTCTCTGAGGAGGAAAAGGATTTGGGGGTAATAGTCACGAAGAATATGAGCCACTCATCTCAATGTAGGAAAGCAGCAGCAAAAGCCAATAGAATGCTGGGGTGCATTTAATTTAATTTAATTTTTTTTATTTATGTCTTTTGTAACCAGGTAAGTGCACTAATCCATTGGACCATTTTCAGACGTGACCCAGGCCACAGATGTGGCTGCAAAATAACGTAATCAACAGAGACAATGCACAAAAATAGCAATAGTACAGAGTAACACATATAATACAATACATACAATATAATACAAGATTTGGCAATGTACCTCCAGATGAGGTAATTAATACGTGATAGAGACAAAGCAGGTCTGCAGGCATAGTTTCAGTGTTCAAGGTCTATCTAAGATGCCTACCTGCTGTAACAGTGGGCAGTAGGCTAAATTAGTAGGTGCATGGAAGTTTACATAGAGCATACAAGCTATGCAAGCTGACAGTGATCTAGGATAAATTAGGTGCATAGAAGCTCAGACTTGCTAGAGAAACAGCAAAACAGCGGATCAGTAGTACTGCAAAGAGGTAAGAACAGGTTAGGAGAGCAGAGAGTACCATGAGGTATGATGCAGGTACAGAAGGCTAGGGGGCAACAAGGAGGCAAGTTGGAGGAAAGAGAGCGGTCCCAAAAGATGGCACAGCAGGTCCTGGTGCCACAATGGCCCGCACCCCCGGTGTTATCTGGGGGCAATTGATGCTGGCAGAGAAAGCTAATGGACAAACAGAGTGGGAAAGGCCAGAAATGTAGGGCGATGGAGTTGTCCCAACAGCTCACCAGATCCTATCATCTTGATAGCCCGCTCCCTCTGGTATTAACTTGGGGGCAGTTACAGCCTGACCCAACTAGAAGCCAGTTGCGCAGATTGGTTCTGAAGGACTGATAGGTGGCAGAGAAGCAGATGGATGCAGGTAATTTATTCCATAGGGTTGGGGCAGAGACTGAGATAGCTCGACTGCCCATGACAGAAGATATACGTGGCACTTCAAGTTGGGGAACAGAGTTTACCTTGAGGATCTTAGATACCACTCTGTCTGTGAGAAGAGAAGAGTAGGGTGATGACTGGTGGCTTCTGAGGGAGTTTGTAATTAGACAATGGGAGGGCTTTAAGCCCAAGGTTCGATGGGCGGAGCAACAACATCACGCCCCCACCAATCGGGCTTCAAAGGTCACTCATCCTGGGCCCCTTCAGGATTCATTTTTCATTGCAGCCGGAGGTGCTCCTCTTCTACCCTCTGTCTGGCATCCTGCATTGTTTGCATCACCTTGCTATGGCAGCCGCCTCTGGCTGCAGGATCGTTTCATCTCTCAGTTTTCTCCCGTTCCATCCTTTGGTTTTGCCCCTAGCCCTTTGCCTCGGTGACTTTTCACTGCTCTTATCTGGTGTCTGCCTTGCTCTCTGCTCCCATTCCAGCATTTTCTTTTCATTCTTCCCTTCCCTGCATCTCCATTCCTCATCCTGCCACCCCCTCCTATTTGTCACCGCTGTCCTGTGGCTCTCCACTTCTCTGACCCCCCCCATACCTTCAATTGCAGTCCCTCTTGGCACCAATTTGTGCTGCTGTCCTTTCGCTCCTTTCAGCTTTGCCTCCTGGTTTGTCACCTCTATGGTCCACTGACCTGGTCCCCCTCTGAGTTTCTCTGCTGCTGCTCTTTTCCATCTCCATCACCAATGGCACTGCTGTTTCATGCTCTTCCTTCATTCCGCTCCTTCACCTGCTCCCCTCATCTTCAGAGTGATGCAGTACATCAGTATTCTCTGTGCCGAGCGCATACTTGTACCTCTGGTTCACTTTCTGTTCTGGGATATAATCAAACCTTGTGTCAGGGATGAGACTGTAATTCGGCATAATTCACAATTCTAGTATGGCAGCAATACATATAATTTGATAGACAACTCTGTAACTCGTAATGGAACTGTAGCTCGTAAATCTCATTGTCTGCCTTAGTCACTTTCATTAATTTTCCATATTTGTCAAAACGTTTTCCTGCACCAATCAATTCATTTGGTTAATCCTAACCCTCTGTAGCATATCTGGGCTATATTAAACTAGATGAATTCTGTTTCTGCACTGCAATGATGTCTTATATGCATTTTGCTAATTATATTTACTTAGCTTTAATTAGTGAGACGTAATCAGTAACTAGCCTGTTCTTTAACGTGAAACCTATTTATCCAACCTTCAGAAAGTGTTTGGAGCCTCTTACATTATGTACATTATGACAAACACTTATTCCTAGCCCTAGCTTTCCTGCTCAGTGGGCTTTCATGGCTCTTGGCCATCCGCTGTGCGGGTGCCCCTCATTGGCCTCGCTACTCCAGCACCTTCTGCAGCCTATTGCTTGCTTTTGCTTGACCTGTTGCTTCCACATTGGGTGACATTGCTAGCTCTGGACAGTCTTGAGGGACAGTTGCTAGCTCAGTTCTGGAAGTCCCTTAGGAGCAATTCTGCTCAGTGCTTTTTCTGTAGGTTGCTGCCCTGCCTGATCTCCATACTGTTCTTTCCTGTCGATCATCATCTTCCCCATATCTCCCGCAAGGACCCTACTCCTTTTCCGGGATGTTTCCTCAACTCCATTGCCTGCTGCTTTAGTTTGTGTGTCCTGACCTGGCCATTGATTTTGCATCCGCAGCACTCATGATCTGCTTTATCTTATTAGATCAGCTGTTTCTTCTGTGTGCTTGTCAGAAAAACGATCTCCTGCATTTCTCATCCAGTACCGTCCATCCAGAATTCGCTTCCATCTAAGTCTACGATCAATATTTTCTTGCTCTTCTAATTCAATCGCTCAATCAGTATGCCTCGGCTGCCTCCATCTGGCCTGCAATCAATGTTGCTTTTGGGCATACCTATCATTAATCCTATGCCACCTCATTGACCCTTGGCCCTCCTGCCGCATGCATGAGGTTCATTACTCCAGTCATCATTCACTCATCCTTGCCTCAAGGTTTATCTATTTACATCACTTACTCGAGCATTCCTATCAATGAATCCTGCGCTACCTCATCGACCACAACATCAGGGTCTCATCATTCACATAGCACAATCATGCCTTATTGGCCTCAGTGTCTACTTACTCACCTCGCTCACTTAAGCATACCTCTCATTGGATCTTATGCTACCTCATCGACCTGCCGCCCTCCTGCAGTGATCACCATCAGTCTTCATCATTGCCTCATGTTCCTTCTTTGATCTGTGCACAGCCTCATGTTCCATCTTTGATCTGTGCTTTCTTTTGGGGATTTTCCCTATTCCATCATCATCCTCCCTACTTATATCCCTCTCGTTACCGAACCCTTTTCTTTAACAACATACATCCTCAAATCAAATGTCATCAGCCTGGAGGGAAGGCAACCTAGGCCTTAGGTCCCCAGAGGTTTCCTCCTCATAGGGTATTTTTCCTATCCTCCGTGCCAATGGTCATAATATTAATTAGAGTCAGTGCTATCTTCGGTTAATTTTTTTAATTTTTTTTTTCCCATTATTTAACCAGGTGAGACACGCTAAGCTGAAAGCTTGTTTACAGGTGCAACCTTGGAGCACGAGGAAGTTAAGTGACTTGCTCAGGGTCACACAGTATGCAAGTGGGGGCTGTGGGATTCAAACCCACGTCTCCAGATTTGCAGCTCAGAGCCTTAAACCACTGTGCCATACTGCCATCCTAAATTAGTTAGTTTCTGCTGTTGAATGGAGGTGGATGGTGGCTCCGGCTTTCCCCTCTCTCATTAGGAATTCAACCCTTATCATTGTCTCAGAATTCATTCATTCATCATCCTCGCCTCTTCGATGCTCGACACCTTTAGGTCTTCTTTTTGGGCTTCTTCCTAACCTACCTTTAGCCAATGCAATCATTCCCACAGCATCTGTGGGGGGGGGAATCTCATCTAGGGTTCCTTGCATCGCACCCCTACAGGGTGGTATATCCCATGGATAGAGAGACGGAAAGCCACAAAGCAAATCAAGTTACACAAGCATTATCTCATCTCATCTAGTTGCATAAGCACATTGAATGGGAGGGCTTTAAACCCGAGGTTTGATGGGTGGAGCAACAATGTCACTCCCCCATCCGGCTTAAAAGGTCACTCATCCTGGGCCCCTCCAGGATTCATTTTTCATTGCCCACCATCCACCCCTCCTCCTCCAGCGGCTCGTCTCTCTTACCAGTGGGCTTCTTGCTAACCTACCTTTAGCCGATGCAATCATTCCCACGGCACCTGTAGGGGGGGAACCCTCATCTAGGGTTCCTTGTGTCGTACCCCTACAGGGTGGTATATCCCATCGATAGAGAGGCAGAAAGCCACAAAGTAAATCAAGTTACACAAGCATTATCTCATCTTATCTCATCCAGTTGCGTAAGCACATTGAATCCATAGTATAGTCAAAGTGACCCTGTAATGGGAGCCATCCAAGAGACCGGTAGAGAGCACAGTGGTGGGTGGAGTAAGGAGCTTAAAGCACAAAGTGGCATATGGAATTGAACATTGCTAGGGAAATTATCTCTAGGAGGGAGGAAGTCATTCTGCCACTGTACAGGTCACTGGTGAGGCCATACTTGGAGTACTGTGTACAGTTCTGGAACCCATACTTAAAGAAGGACATCAGGTTACTGGGGGGAGGGTACAGTGGAGGGTGACTAAAATGATCAGAGGTATGGAGGGGAAGCCTTATGAGGGTAGGTTAAGGGACCTCAACATGTACTCATCGGAGGAGAGAAGAGAAAGGGGTGATACGATCGAAACCTTTGAGTACTTAAAGGGCATCAACAGGGTTAGTACAGATGGTATGTTTTGATTAAAGGGAGAAGGGATTACTAGGGGCACAGCCTGATGTTGGTGGAGGGTAGGGTCAGGAGGGAGATGAGGAAGCATTATTTCATGGAGAGGGTGGTAGGGAGATGGAATGTGCTTCCTGAAGAAGTGGTATCTCTTAAAACAGTGGAGAGCTTTAAAAGGGGGTGGGATAGGGTTAAGGGCAAGATACTAGTTAGTGGGAAGATGAGGGGGGAAGAGAGGGGGCAAGGGGTGGGGGGAGCAGCAGGAGTCTAACCTCTGTGCTGCACAATCGAGCAGACATGCTAGACCATTTGGCCCGTATCTGCTGGCAGTTTCGTATGTTTGTATCCCTGAATGAGGGAGCATAATCACATTTTGGCACAGGGTGAGCTCACCTATTGTAGACACAGGGGCTCTGTTCTAGTAATACAGTATATCTTTAAGACTTTTTTTAAAACCCCCAAGGGTTGGACGTTCTAAGAGGACGGTGGGTAGGCAGTCTCAAATGGCTGGAGCTGAAAAGGCAAAGGACCTTTCCCGCACAGGTTCTGATTTTTGGTGTTTTCAATGGCATCACTACGAAACACTAACACTCCTTTCACCAACCCACGGTTGCCCAAGCCCATACTCCCAAACCACAATATTCAGATAGTGGGATTTAGCCCCCCTGGAGTTTGTTATATTAATTCCAGGGGGTGTGGGGGGCAAAGCTCCCTGAAACACGGAAAAATGCAAAATCCCACTGTTAGGATTTTGTGTTTGGGATTACAGGCTCAGGCAACCATGGGTCAGGGAAAGGAATTTCATTTTTTTGTAGTATATCCATTTCCAATAGACGATTGCTGGTGGACCGTAAGACCCTACTAGGGATCTTGAGTTTTAGAATGTGTTGTAGGCTAGGTGGCAGGGAGGGACCCTTTATGAGTTTGTAAGCCAGACAGAGCAGACTTAAGTAGACATAAGAGCAGCACTATTATCATTTTAATGAGGATTTCTCTGAGACCAGAAAGTGGAATGCTTCTCTTATTCCTGTAAAACACACCAAGCTTAAGGTGAAGCTTCTTGTAAATAGCATCTACATGGACAGAGAAATCTACATGACGATCTAACCATACCCTGAGGTACTTGAAGGAGAAGACATCTTCAATAATTGCACCATCAAGGGTATGAAAGGAAGGAAGTGGAAGGACTCTAACAAGTCTCTGCCTGGTGCCAAAAGTCATGGAGACTGTTTTCTTGACATTGAGGGATAACTGATTAATTCAGAACCAATGCTGGATGTTATTAAAGTCCAGTTGGAGTTGGTTCATGAGATCAAGGGCAGAGGGATCAGAGGAAAAAAAGAACCATATAATATCCAAAATCAATGGAACACTCTCAGAAACATGACCCATTCACTCAGGAGTACCCCAGGGGTCCATCCTGTCCCCTTACTGTTTAGTCTCTTTTTAAACACCCTGCCCAGAGCCTGCACTGGTAATATTCTGTTGTATGCTGATGATGCCGTTATTTTTGCCACCCACAAAAATCCCACCTCCCTTCAGGACTCCCTACAACACTCCTTCAACGATGCTGAAACCTGGTTTAAGGAGCACAGATTCATCATTAATTTCAAAAAAACCAAGACAATGCTGTTTACCCACCCCCAAAACAAGGCCAGCAGCAGCCCACTCAGTATCCTCCCTATCACCAAACAACCGCTTGAACAAGTCTACTCCTACAAAGATATTGGGGTCACTTTCGACTCAGCCCTCACCTTTCATGCCCACATCAATGTCCTTGCATCTGCCACTAACACCCGGCTTGGCATTCTCTACTGCCACAAGGACTGCCTCCCACCCGATGCCCTCCGGCTTGCCATTATGTCCTCAGTTCTGTCCCTTGTGGATTATGGCCTGCTGGTATATGGCGCTGCTGACACCACTGCCCTTAACAAAATTTGCATCACCCTAAACAAGGCCTGCAGGCTAATAACTGGTGCCTCCAGGCTCACCCACGCTTGACAACTCTATGACAAGGCAAATCTCCTTAACCTTGATGAACGTCTCCGCTACCAAATCCGCCTTCTAACTAAGAAAATTCTGCTCGGGCTCTCCCTACCTGAAGTGGCTGCCTCCATTCTGCATACCCATTCCACTGTCGCAACCCAAACCACCAACAAGACCACTCTACTGGTCCCCAGAACTAGGACCACCCATGCTCAGAGATCTTTCCGCTACAGAGCCCCAACCTGGTTTAACTCCCTCCCAGCAACCATATCCAACTGCCCCAAAATTGCCACATTCAAAACAACCCTTCGTAACCAACTAGTTAATACCCGCAGCTGCTCCTGTCACTAATTGGCACTGCACTACTACCACATAGCACCAGACAATGCCCACTAGGCTACATCCCCACCACACCTCCCCCCGCCCCCATGCCACCCCTGGTTCCCTGCCCTCTGCTATTATCTGCATCAGATGAACTTTTAATCATGGAATGTTTAAAATTGTTCTCTGTATGAAACCATTTGTGTAATGTTTGTCTACTACTGTCATGAACTCTGTAAACTTGTAACTCTGTCCTCTCTGTGACGAGGTACCTTTGTAAACGAGCTCTGGCTCAAAGGTTGTAAATGCGAAATTGTACAAATAAATAAAATAATAAAAATAAATGCATACACATCTATTAACATAGAGGAGCAGCCTTTGGGGAGGTAATTTTGAAAAACAGAGAAAAGAACTGGGCTCAATAGAGACCTTTGAGGGACATCTGAGCTGATAGGGAGTTGGGGGGTGGGGGGTGTCACCAATACAGACAGCTTGCAACCTGCCCTCAAGGCAGGAGAGGAACCACTCCGACTGAAGAAACTGAAGCTCCAGCTCCCTTTAGCTTGTCCAGAATAATGGGATCTGGGAAGTAGTTTGACCTCCAAAAAACTGGAATGACATCCAGATTTTGACTCATGGAAACTTTAGACTTCCACTAAAACTGAATTAACCTTACCCCTGCCAACACCTGAAACTGCAGCCTGACTGAACTCCTGGGCTGAGGTGGTAAGTCTTGTGGTGGCCCTGTCCTCTGATGAGTCATTGTGTGCTGAGGAGCTCTAGGATGGTGCAGCAAGGGTATCACAGAACCTGAACTCGGACCCTCCTACATGAACCGCCTTACACAGGCACCTATCTGCAACGTGATAAAGGCCTATATACCTTCCCGACAGCTAGTCATAAGACTTGATGAAACACCTATCCAGGAGGGTAATAAGCCACAGCTGCTCTTAAAGGGTGAGCCTCCTATATCCTTTTTTTACTGCTGTAACTCTCCCTTTTCTTTTTACATGAATGGACACTTTAAGGACTATGATGCACTCTGGGTTAGCCAGTGGGCAGAAATGATTTCACAGTGCAATGTTCTTTCTTTTGCTTTCTTCACTACTCAAGCCAAGCTGTTAAAGTAATATGCCTTAGTTAGGCTGTGGGGCTGCTTTTGCATTGCACATGCCCATTCCAGGCCTCTGGTAACGTAATGATACCCCGGTTTGGATCAACTTCCTGCTGTAGACATCCAGCCATGGCAGCACTAAAAATATTTCTGTTCCTGTTCACTATCTCAGTAAGATATGTTGTGTGGCACCTGCAGTGCCCAGTAGCAGCCTCTGAATGCACCCGGGTGAGCAGGGAGAAAACAGCATAGGCTGGCAGGCATCGGGGGGGGGCACTCTGGAATCCACTTGGGCAAAGCTAATTTTACCCTTGATTATACTATAACATCCCTGCAAGGCTAGAAATGGGCCCAGGGATGGACAGGTATATCAAAGGCCCATGGTATATCAGTGTGACCATTAGGTCATCTTTTTCCTAACCCATGTGGTCCCACAGAAAATTGTAGAATTTGCAACCACAGGAAACAGAGGTGGTTGGGCCATTGTTTGTTTGGAGCTGACTTAAAAAGCTGCTGACGCCTCACAGAAAACTTTAAAAAACATAACAATTAGGATCAATTCTGCCTGTATTCCATTTATATTTTATAAATTTCTCCTTCCCATAATTTATTGGTAAAGAAATGTGTATGAATACATAATTGTGTCCCCTACAGTTTTTTTTGAGTTCATCTGCCTCCATAGCTTACTCTCTACTTCAAGTCATAATCCTCTTTTGCAACATCACAGTCTGTTGCCATGGGAGTAAATGTGATGTCACAAGCACTGCTCTATGACTTCAGGTAGGGAGAAAGCAGCAGGAATAGATGAACTCTTCAGGAACAAAGATCCAGTTTTCATGCAAATTACCTCACTACTAAATAATGGGGAGAAAGAATACAGAACTAATGGGAAATACAAGCTGGATAGTGCCTAAATATTATGTTTTGTTGAAGTTCTCCTGAACGTGTCACTGGCTCGTTAATAAATTTTGAATCTTTTTCTTGTGAAGCGCTGCTTTCCTTGTGTGTCTTTGTGGAGAACCCCTCCATTTTTATCACAGGCAATATTCCCCCTTATTCACATTTATATGGGTCCACGGCAACACAATTAGCAGACCCTGGTACATCATAGAGACCCTACTGAATGACTTGTGATGGTCTCCCCCACCCAAAATGGCCACCTGTATACACTGGCCCACAGTATAACCAGGGAGGGTGGGAGTGGGACGGTCTGAGCAACGGACTGAGAAACCACACTAGTGGGATGGTGGATTCTGTACTTCTGTAGCTGTAGCCCCACACATAGCTCTCCACAACATACCCAGTACTTCTTGGTTTCTCAGGCAGTAAAACCCAAGGCTAGAGGTGGAGAATACATTAAAGGATACAGCTGAGTTCTGTTCCCCTAACCCAGTGGCTGGGAACAGATGGCGAAGGTGAGAGTGCTACCAAGATTTTGGAATTTTCTGACTGCAGCATTTGGGCTCCCCTTGGGCTTGAGTCAGACAGATGGCAGGAAATGAAAGGACAGAAGGGTAGGGCAGGGTAGGACTGAGGATAGGGCAAGGTAGAGAGGAGGGGTCCATGGGTCTTATGGAGATACACTGGAAACTATAGGAGAGATCTTATGGGGGATCACGAGCAAAGGGAGAGGGTCAATGCAAAAGGGAAGATGTTTCACTATTAGCAAAAGTTCATTGCCATGGCTGGGTCTTTTGCAAGGCTACCAGGATGCAGCATCCATCACACTTGATTGTCACAGACCCGCAACATGGCTGATATTCGAGCTGTGAGTTGGAATGTACCTTGGCTAAATTCACTTGTAAAATGCAAGAAAGTGCTAACTCATCTTAAAACATTGTGCACCCATATAACCCTCCTGACAGAAACCCAGCTCACAACAGAGGAAGCCCTCAAACTAATGAGGGAATAGATGGGAATTGCAACCTATAGTGCAGCCCCAACAAAGAAGGGTGGAGTGTCCATCCTAGTGCATGACAGCCTCTGCTGGTCCGTCACCTGCATGACAAAAGACAAAAAGGGCCAGATATTCAAAGGGGCTGCACCTGGCACAACTGAGTTGCACCAGCACAACCCCAGAAATGCACCCAGGGGCAATATTCAAAGGAGGGATTTGCGCAGCACAAGTTCCGATGCACCAGGGCACAAAGATAATGTATGTGGCACATCTCCAGGGGGCGTGCACATGCATATGTGGCACATCCAGATATTTAGCCCGGGATGTGCAGCGCATATGCCTGCACAACCCTGGGATGTGCTGAATACCTGGGATCCAAGTTGAGCCTGCAAAAAACGGCTCAAGTGGTGGCAACTCACAGGTGAGTTGCTGCACTGCAAGGCACAACACAGCAGCCGCCAGCCATGGGTGGCCACCCACCCACCCAGTACACTGTGCAGAAGCACCCACATCTTGCCTGCTGGTCTAATGAACCCCCCGCCCTCGCCGTAGCCCCAATCACTGTAAAAGAAATATAGAAATCCTCCCTGGTAGTCTAGTGGCACCCCCCTTCCTCCCGTAACCCCGATCTCTGTAAATTAAATATAGAAATCTTCCCTAGTAGTCTAGTAGCATCCCCACCCTCCCAATGCTCTGATCCCTGTGAAATAACTATTTAAATTCCCTCTGGTAGTCTAGTGGTCCCCCCACCCCTCCCGTAGCTGCAATGCCCGTAAAATAAATATTTAAATCCCTCTGGTAGTCTAGTGGTCCCCCCACCCCTCCCGTAGCTGCGATGCCCGTAAAATAATATTTATTCTTCCCTGGTAGTCTAGTGGTACTACCCGCCCATATTCCTGACTGCCCATAAAAGCACTAAAAATATTTCCCTGTGGTCCAGTGGAACCCCACCCCCCCACCCACACAGAACCCGTACCACCAGCTCCCCGTCATTGGCGGAGCAGCAGCAAACCCGCCCGCCATACCTCTGCGGCTGTCATCGAATGACGGCTTACAGTATCAGTTGTAAAGCCCATTGGTACACTGGACCAATGGACTACAATGCATACTGTAATAGCCGATCACAAATATGTGAATGAAGTCATTCATTCACATATTTGTGAATGACTATTACAGTATGCACTGTAACCCATTGGTCCACAGTGTGGACCAATGGGCTTACAGCTGATACTGTAAGCTGTCATTTGCGGGCAGCCGTGAAGGTATGCGGGTGGGTTTGCTGCTGCTCACCAATGATGGGGGATCTGGGTGGGCAGGGGGTTCTGTGGGTGGTAGGGTGGAGGTGCCAGTGGACCACAGGGAAATATTTTCAGTGCTCATATGGGCGATCAGGAATACAGGCTGGAGTGGAGGTTACCACTAGACTACCAGGGAAGAATAAATATTATTTTAAGGGCATCTCAGCTACGGGAGGGGTGGGGGGACCACTAGACTACTGGGGGGCGTTAAATATTTATTTCACAGGGATCAGAGCATCAGGAGGGCGAGGGTTGCCACTAGACTACCAGGAAAGACTTCTATATTTAATTTATGGCAATTGGGGCTATAGGAGGGAGAGGGGTGCCACAAGACTACCAGGGAGGATGTAAATATTCACTGTACTGTGATCGGAGCTATGGGAGGAAGGGGTGCCACTAGACCCCCTTTGGCAGCACCAAATGCTGTGCAGGGTGCTATGCACTTTTCGCTGGCCTACCCTGCACATCTCATGCAAATGGGGCCATAATGACATGCAAATGGCCCCAATTGTGCCTTACATACATTATGGCCCCATTTGCATACTGCTGGCTGAATATCAGGAATTTGCGCACAGCGTAACTCTGTTGTGCTCGCGCAGTTCTCATTCCTGGTATTCAGCCCTGTGGGGGATGCGCCAGCACATCATATTTGCTCAGTGTGCATTACCTGATACATTCAGAGGAGATGTGCCATTGCTCATCTCCTTTGAATATATCCCTGGGTTTCACCAGCGTAACACAGTTGCACTGCACCGCCACATGCACCATTGCCGGGCGCAACTCTGAATATCAGGGCCAAAGAAGGCAGATGGGTCATTGCTGAAATGGCAATGCCAGAGGGGCCCCAGATACTGTCTAATGTGTATGGTTCAAACATAAATGTAGGTTAGCTTACATGCTTGTTCCTATCGCTAACAAGCCTCTATTGCTGTGGCACTTAGCCTCACTGTGAGCTCTAACCCTTTCGCTGCAGTAGTGTCTACTTCTGCTGCCAAGAGGCAGGTGTATCTTGTACAATGTGTTTTCTATCATCTACGTAATGTATCACTTCATGTAATGTATGTCTGATTATTGTCTATCCAAACTTCCCCCTCCCCCAGGACGCATCTGGAATCGAGTGTACACTGCTCAGCATGCCTTCCTGGTAAAACTTTTAAATAAATAAATAAATAACTCCCATTTCTTTCACCACCTCATCCATGAGTTTTGTCTCTTTACGTCACCTACCATCTCTCTACTGCTAGGAGGGGATTTCAATGTAACAATGGAAGCCTCCCTAGACTGTAACTCTGGTGTCCAGGAACCCCATCTGAGGGTCAGGGCAGCCCTGGGAGAATTGTTTGAAAAGCACAGTCTCATGGATATATGGCAGCTTAATTATACCAGCTTGAGAGACTACTCCTGCTTTTCAGCAGTGTACTCTACCTCCAGCCACATAGAGATGTGATTCTCCTACCCTACCATAACCCTTAGCGCCTTGGAAGTCCAGATCCACTCAATCATTATCTTCAACCATGCCCCACTTGACACTCACCATGGAGGTATGGGGAACTCAGACACCCCCCTGCCCTGTACAAGGTCCTGAAGACTGGACCTCCAACTGCTCGGAGACCCCACCTTCAAAGAATGGGTAAAAGCCGAAACCGCAGCTTATTTTAAGATTTTCTTTTTTCCTCTAAGGGCATGGTATGGGAGGCATACAAGGCCACTATTGGGGGGGATTATTAGCATTGCAGGTCACAGAAGGAAAGAAAGAGAGGTAATGGCATGCAAACTTAAAAGGAACTGCAGGAACTGGAACAGAAGTAGAAACAATGCCCCCCCCCCAAAAAAATCATAGCCTGCCTTATTAGCACTAGAATTAAACTGAATGAACTTCTCGCTAGGAAGGCTGAACTCTCCCCATTTCACTTGAAACATGCATACTGGAGGGAGGGGGGGAGACAAAGCAAGCAGACTTTTAGCTTACCGTATCAAAAATGACAGGTAGAGGCCGGCCTGCCGGTGCAGTGGTAACGCTACCACGTGTGGCGCCAGCGACCTGAGGTCGGGAGTGAACTCAGGTTGCTGGAGTGCTGGGCAGGGGAGGAGGATCGAGTGCCCAGGGGGGCTGCTCTCCTCCTCCAGCGAGTGTTGGCTGTGAGTACCGCTGCTTTACCGCCACCTGGGTGACCACCAGTGGTGGAGCAACAGGGCTGCAGAATGATTGGCAGGGGAGGGTGCTGGCTGGGATCTGGAGATGCAGAACCAGGAGAACCCCCGCATTGGCCACCAGTAGAAGGGACCCGGCCTTCCCAGACTTCATAACCAGGCTCCTTGGGGGACTGACTGGACTGTCCGAAGCACACTAATGGACCGAGGAGGGGATTACCCGGGGTCCCCTCCCTCCCCACATGGGGGGGTACAACCGAGACAGGATGGGGGCAGGTCCACCGGAGTTCCCAGGAGTTACCTGGGGCGAACCTAGGGAACACATAGCATAGGGATCCCGGAAGAGTGGGAGCTGATGCGGTGAGAAGGGAGTGTAGAAAAATAAAATAAATGTAAAAAAAAAAAAAAAAAAAAACAAGGACAGGCAGAGAGGCACACTCCAGTCCTTAATGACAGTACAGGAGCTATCCAATGTGACCCCCAAAACATAATCTTTATTATGCAAGCCTTCTACCAAACACAGCATGCCTCCCCATCGCCAGCAAATCTAGACATCACCAAATGTTTGGACCAAATTACCTTTTCCCAGGGTCCCCCCCAGCAGATGGCAGTACTGGTCTCCCTCATCCCCCATTATATTGCAGGAGGTCAATCATTCTATCCTAGCCATTAATAGGGACAAGGCACCTGGGAGGGGGATGGCTTCTCAATTGATTATTACCAGGTGGTGGGTGAAGAAATTAGATAGACACTGGCAGACATGTACCAAGAAATGCTGGCTTCTGGCACAGTGCTCCCCACTCTACAAGAGGCCATCTTAATGGTACTTCTGAAAAAGGGAAAGGACACCGTGGTTCCTGGGAATTACAGACCCATCTCCCTTATCAATACAGATGCCAAAGTCCTTGCCAAAATATTGGCAACAAAGCTGGAACCTATGCTACAGGGTCTGATCCACCCATCACAAACCAGCTTTGTCAAAGGACATCATAGCACTGACCACCTCCGCACCCTCATCAATCTCCTCTGTGTGGCTCAGAGGACCACCACTCCAGCGGTGGTGATGGCTGTGGACTTTGAGGAAGCATTCAGTTGGTGGAGTGAGGCTTTCTCCTGGGCACCATGGAAAAAAATGGGAGTTGACTTGATGTTTCAAAAAGGGTCAGAACACTATACAATTCCCCCATGGCCAGTGTTTTCACAAATGGACTTCACTCGACCCCATTCCCCTTACAAAAAGGCACCAGACAGGGGGGCCCTTCTCCCCCTACTGTTTATCATGGCCATTAAGTAGCTGGCCATCGCCAAACGGAGTCAGTTTAGTCTTACAGAAACACAAACAGGAGTGAGGAGCACAGAACCTTTCTGTACGTAGATGGCCTGCTGATCCTCCAGGCAGATGGTGCCACTTTCCCTAATCACTACTGGATGTGCTGGAGCAGTTCACGAAAGTGTCAGGAATTAAAGTCAGTCAGACTCAGACAAAGGTCCTACCACTGCATAAATCCTGCAATGGCCAGCCCTTGAAGGGCAAGGGCTTAAAATGGGCGGCAGCATGCATAACCTACCTGAGCATCTGGGTCCGCACATCACTGAGTAAAATGGTGATCCTCAACCTAACCCTACTGATGGATGGGACCATGACAGAACTAAACAGATGGCAGCTCCTGACCCTTTCCCTGGCAAGCATGTTGGAGGCCTTTAAGATGATGCTGGCTCCCAAATTCAATCACTTACTTGCCCGTCTCCCTACAAAAATCATGATCAGGTACTTCTACAAAATGGACAAGTTGGTGGGTAACTTTCTGTGGGAGGGTAAACTTTGCAGATATAGCAGAGCAAAACTGTGAATCCACTGGAGCAGAGGGGGCTGGGGACAGCCATGGTTCCAAGATTATCCTCTTGCATACATAACCATGTAGACTGTGCAGTAGTTCACACCAGTACTACCTATATCCCCACAATGGCTCAGCATTGAGCAGGGCATAGCGTAGGCCTCCTTGGCTGCCACATTGCTTTATAATAAGATCCCACCTAGGATCAGGGACCACCCCTCAATAATAGCATCCAGAGTGGTGTTTTATAACTATACCCCCCCCCATCCTCATCTTTTGTCTAGGGGTCCTGGTGTTACAGCTGGAGGGGGCACAGACCTGAGACCTTCCTGGCATTTTCCACATCATTAGAGGTAATAAGAATGCCTTCAAACTGGCAGTTGTTTTAAAACACAAGGTCGTCCTTACTCTTGAGGCAGATCTCAGAGCTGGCAGCATCCCGCTGATCCTGAAATGGGGAGGAGGGGCTGGAACTTCACTCAAAAGGCAAGAATAAAATTTGTGCAGAGAATTAGTTCGATGACCACACAACACATGCAGAGTCTCAAAAACATAAAATCCTTTATTTTGGACGTGAAATGATTGCATCCAAAAGATTAAATTAAATGAAGCAGCTCCATGGTGCTGAGAGAATAGGTATGAGCACAAGTGGCGTTTAGAGAGCATGAGAAATGGCCACAGCTACCAAGAGTTTTCAGAGGCCTAAAGCATAGACCACTCTGGCTCCAGTCTGAACTTCCCTTTGGCAGAGATTATCACTTACTTCTTAAACTGCCTTCACACAATGTACCTTTATGCCTTCACATGGGGGAGTGCCTTACTCCTCCCTGCCAGCTGGGCCCAATACGGGACCCTGGGGTGATGCAGCCTAAATACCTCCGTGGCTGCTCCCAAACCAGTTAGCCACTCATCCACTGAGCAAAACAGTGCCAAAAATCATCCTTCCCTCTGAGCCCACCCAGGACTGAACCAGAGCCTGCAGCGATGGCTCCCTCCTTACACAAATACTGGTTCCCGGAGCCACGTCCCTTTATGGGTCTGATGGGCCTGCCCCAGACACGGGCATGGCAGGCCCCAAGGAGAGTCCCAGGACGTGACTTCTCTTCCTTACCTTACCTTCCCAACAGCTTGCCACATGAGAAAGGCCCACCGAGGCTGTCACCTCCGGTGGACCATGCTGCGGTTCTGCCAGTTCCACTGACTGGATACCTTGCCCATGATTCTGGTTATCGGGACCGCTTTACATTCAGAACGGGTTCCAACCTTTCTGCCTCCTTCCTCCTCCTGCAGCAGTTGATGGAAATACCCCCCGGCCCCCACAGCCACCAAGCTCCTAACAGCCCTCCCTCGGAGACCTCCTCACATCGCATCAACACTGCCAGCCAACTTCTTTCAGGGCTGGAGGGTAATGCCCCCCCAGCCCCCTTGCCCTCTTCAATACCGCCGACTCCCCATCTCTCGCCTCTTCCCGGGGGGGTGGACTCCAGGGCTTAAATACTAGTGAAACCTGCTCACTGGTAGCAGTAAGATGGTAACGCCGCCTAGATGACAAAAAAATAGGGAGCCCTACCGAAAGGGGAAGACCTAACCTAAGCCAAGGTAGTAAGCCCACCTTGGAGAGAGGGCTTACATAAAGTACACAAATGCATGGCCACTGACCCAACCCCACCCTCCCATCCTCTGCAGTCTGCACCACTATGGGGAAATGACAACCTCTGCATTGAGTGACAGAACATGGCCATGGAGAGGGATCATCCAGGTGAAGGACCTGCTGACTAGGGTTGGGCATTCTATAGAATCCTTCTACAACCTGCAGCTGCAGTTCAGCTTGCCCAGACAAGACTTTTGGAGGTACCTCCAGCTCCAGAGCATACTGGGCCCCAGTCCCCAGTCTCCAGTCTGCCTGCAAACCGGCCTGCCCGGAGTCAACATCCTTTATAACAGCCACTATTAAGATAAGCAGGGGCCAAATGTCTACAGACTCCTCTGGAATAGGCTACCGGATCAATTCATGCACTCCAGACTAGACTAGGAAACAGAGAAACATAGAAACATAGAATTTGTCAGCAGATATGGATCACTGGACCCACCCAGTCTGCTCATTTTTCCCTACCTACAGTATCACCATAGACCCTACTTGTCCTCCAGCTCTTTTCCCCTCCCCATTACTTTTCACTAAGATTCCCTTATGCCTCAGCCTATCCCATGCATTCTTGAAACCCACCACCCACTGTTTTTGCCCCCACCGCCTCGACTAATAGGTTGTTCCATGAATTCACCACTCTTTCTGTGAAGAAATGCTTCCTCACATTTCTCCCAAATCTACTCCCTTCAACTTCATAGCATGTCCCCTTGTTTTTGTTCAGCTTTTTTCTGAAAAGTACTTTCCTCCTTACCTAATTTACCCCATGAGGTATTTAAAGGTTTCTATCATATACCCCCACATCTCTTCCAGGGTTTACTTATTGAGTTCCTTTAGCCTCTCCACATAGGGCTTATGATGCAACCCTTGTACCTTTTTAGTTGTTCTCCTCTGGACCGACTCCACTCTATCTATGTCCTTCTGGAGGGGTGTGGGAAGCAGTAATCAGCACACAGATACCAGAAGAGGAATGGTCCCATTCTCTGTTTCATAGAAACTTAGAAAGACAAAGGGAGGGATAGTGAGGCTAAATAGAATGAACGGTGGGTGGGCAGAGGGGGACAGTGAAAAAGCAGGAATACTGAATGAATATTTCTGCTCAGTATTCACAAAAGAGGACGGGGAAGTGCCTAATCCAATTAACAGAAGCACTCTTCATAGTGGGGTCGATCCCAGTCCTTTCACAGAAGAAAGGGTTCTGCAAGAACTCCTAAAACTGAAGGTGGACAAAGCAATGGGTCCTGATGGAATTCACCCCAGAATTCTAAATGAATTAAGGGAGGAACTAGTGAAACCACTGGCTACTCTTTTTAATAAATCATGGGGAGGATGGTGTGGTACCCGAGGACTGGAGGAAGGCGGATGTGATTCCCCTTCACAAAAGTGGGTCCAAGACAGAGGCAGGAAACTACAGACCTGTCAGTCTGACCTCTGTGGTAGGGAAAGTGATGGAGTCACTTCTGAAGGAAAGAATAGTCAGTACCTAGAGGCCAGTGGAACACAGGACCCAAGGCAGCATGGGTTCACAGCGGGAAGGTCATGTCAGACGAATCTAATAGATTTCTTTGACTGGGTGACCAAAGTAGTAGACCAGGGAGGGGCTGTGGACATGGCCTACCTAGACTTTAGCAAGGCATTTCACACAGTCCCACACAAAAGATTAATAGCCAATTAACCAGCCTGGGAGGGACCCAGGGTGGTAGCCTAGGTAAAACATTGGCTGGACAACAGGACACAGAAGGTAATTGTAAATGGAGTCCACTCTGAAGAAAGGGGGTTACTAGTGGGTACCGCAGGGTTCAGATTGGGTCCAGTCCTTTTTAATGTCTTCATCAGTGACATTGCAGAGGGACTGGAAGGAAAAGTATGCCTTTTTGCAGATGACACAAAGATCTGCAACAGGGTTGATACACAAGGAGGCGTGGAAAGGATGAAAAGGGACTTGGCAAGGTTGGAGGAATGGTCAGAAGTATGGCAGCTAGGATTCAATGCAAAGAAGTGCAAAATAATGCACATGGGAAACAAAAACCCAGGGGAAGAATACACAATGGGTGGGAGGTAGTAACAACAACAAAAAGGAAAGGGACCTGGGGTAATCATATCAGATGACCTAAGGTTAGCAAGCAATGTGAGAAGGCAGTAGGGAGGGCTGGGGGTATACTGGGATGTATAGGGAGAGGCATCATCAGCAGAAAACAGGAAGTTGTTATCCCTCTGTACAGACAGTTGGTGAGACCCCATCTGGAGTACTGTGTCCAGTTCTGGAGACCCCATCTCCGCAAGAACATAGACAGGATAGAGGCAGTCCAGAGGAGGGCACCTAAATGTTGCAGGGTCTGCAAGAGAAGCCGTATGAGGAGAGACTAAAGGAGCTTAATATGTATACCCTTGAGGAAAGAAGGGAGAGGGGGGACATGATAGAAACTTTTAAGTACCTCAGTGGAATCAACAAAGTCCAAGAGGGTAGCATCTTTCAGAAAAAGAGACTTGCAAGAACAAGGGGACACAATTTAAAGATAGAAGGAGGGCGGTTCAGGGGCAATGTGAGGAAGTATTATTTCACAGAAAGGGTAGTGGATGCATGGAACAGCCTTCCTGAGGAGGTTGTGGGGTCTAAAACTGTGGGAGAATTCAAGAATGCATGGGACAGACATAAGGCAATTCTTGTGGGGGGTAGGAAGAAATAGGCTGTTGGTTAACTAGGATCTGTGGCCTATCCTGTAGGTAGGGAAATGGGCAGACTAGATGGGCCTAGCGGTTCTTATCTGCCGTCAAAGTCTATGTTTCTATGTTTCAGGTCCATAGAGCCTGTTCAGATGGATGCAGCTATCTAACCCAGAAACAAATGTTCTCTGATGGTATAGGACTCCAGCAGTTTAAAAAAAAAAAACTGTGACTCATGACAGGTGATTAATGCAGACGCTGCTGTCAACCTGGGGCACACTTGACACACATCTTGTGGAAATGCCCCAAAATTCAAGAGTACTGGCAGAGCATAAAGTAAATTCATAGTTCTGTAGTGGTCCCATAGGTCCCTCTGGATACCCCACTTTTCCTGCTAGGGATCTTGTCAGTGAAACTTCCCAAACACTTACCCATATTGCAATGGCTGATAGCAGTCAATGTCTGCAAAATGGCTCCTCCTAATCAGCTGGCGATCAGCAGAGGTGCCCAGCACTGCTGAATGGCTAAATGCAATAGGACAGTTTGCAGCATTGGCGTGTCTGTGACATGCCAGTGCTGACACCCTAAAGACCTACTTCAGCATCTGGAGACCATGGCCCAGATATTCAAAGGGGTTGTGCCTGGAGCAACAGAGTTGCGCCATGTGCAACCTCCCAATGCACCCCGGTGCAATATTCAAAGGGGCAAGTTGCGCTGTGCAAATCCCGATGCGCCAGGGCGCATTGGTAATGTATGTGGCGCAAATGCAGGGGGGCGTGCCCATGCATATGCGGCACATCCTGATATTCAGCCCAGGATGTGCAGCGAATATGCTGGCACAACCCTGATGTGTGCCACATATGGGGGTGCAATGTTGAGCCGGAAGAAAGGAGGAACAACCCATGGCCAACCACAGGCGGGCTGTTGGATTGCAGGACGCAACACAGCATCCGCCAGCCATGGGTGGCCACCCGCACAGCAGGGACACAGTCCGCATGCATCCACATCCTCCCCAGTGGTCCAGTGGATCTCCCCCTCTCTGACATGCCCAATTGCGGGCAACCATATGCCAGTATAGCACCTGGTGTGCTAGTGTCCTCCCCTCCCTCCTGAGTGACCAGCTGGTGCAGATGTCCCCCCCATTCCACCTGATCACAGGCATGTGATAGAAATAGTAAATCTGGTAGCCCAGTGGACCCCTCCTCCCATCCCACCCACAGAGGACCCAGCTACCCAGCTCCCCCCCCATCTTCGGCGGGTGGCAGCACCCCACCCGCATACTGCCCAGCTGCCTGGCGAATGACAGCATACAGTATGTGCTGTATGCCTATTGGCCCACACTGTGGACCAATGGGCACACAGACTATACTGTACTACACAGGCACGGTTATGTGAATCAGGCGGAACGTAGGGGGGACATCTGCACCAGCTGGTATAGGGCTTTGGGGTACTACTGGCCATGGTCGGGTGGACTGGACAGAGGTAAGAATACTAGCCCACTGGGTATAGGGCTTTGCATCACTATTGCCCGTGATCGGGCCACTCAAGAGGGAGAGGGGGAAACACTAGCACACTGGGTGCTATACTGGCATATGGTTGCCCGCGATCGGGCATGTCAGAGGGAGGAGGGTTACACTGGAACACCTGGCAGCCATATCTGCTATGGAAGCCCTCATTCGGGCATACAGGTGGGGGGGCACTAGCGCACCAGGAACACAGCGCCTGCTGCAGGCAGCTCCACAGGGCGCCAGGTGCATTTCGCCAGGCTGCTCTGCGCAACACATGCAAATGTGGTCATAATGACATGTTAATGACCCCATTTACACCATGCATATATTATGTCTCCATTTGCATGCCTTCTTCTGACTATCACGGGTGATGCATTTGAGCTGGAGCATTCATGTTCCTCCCTGTCTATGTGATGCGCCAGCTCATTGTACTTGCACCATGTGCATTTTGTGCAATATTTAATGGTGATGCACCATGGCGCATCACCTTTGAATATCACTCTGTCCTGGCCCGGTGCTGCTCGGTTGCGCTGCGCCCCCACTTGTGCCATTGCTTGGCACAGTCTGAATATCCGGCCCCATATCTGTACCCTTCGTATTGCCACAACACCAATTATTATGATCTCTAATCAGGGGGCCAAAACCAGTATGATATATACCCCAAGCTCCTATTTCAGGCCCACCCCCCCCGTGAACACTCTGTACAGCAAGATTGATTCTCCTACTCCTCGAGGACACTATTACTGTGCCATAGTTCACCTTTTCCTAAGGACCCATTGGTTATTTACATGTGCATGCTATTACAGGACACTGATGGTTTTGTTCTGTTAAGTGTTTCTTTGTGATGTTTAAGTCTTCTGTGTTGTTACTGTATACTTGTGCAGTGATGTATGTTTTAGCATGAATGAACTATCATAGGTGCCCACAGCACTGTTGTTTTCCTGTACTGTTTCTTATCTGTTGATGAATTTTAATAAAAAGATTAACTGAAAAAAAAGCTGCTCTCCCATTGGTTGAGGATTCCTTTGTTACATGTAAATGCCCCAAATGGAGTAACATTATTTATCTTCATTTAGAATGCTAATGTAGCTAAAACAAATATTTTTTGTATGTGGAGAAATCACTTATAGCTGTAATCATGGAAACTTTGTGGAAGGTGGCAGATAGAAGGGGAAAAAAGACAGCTGGGTGTAGACTATATACAAGAGACTGATCAAATTGCATAGGAGGAGTGGTGGCAATACATTACATATGAACATATGAAGAAGCCAGCAGAAGAAGGCCATTTGGTCTATCAAGTCTGCTCGTATTGCAGGGTCCCCAGCTTATTCCCTGCCCTTCCTCCCCACTCCTCCCATCCTCCCTACCCATGATCCTTACCTTCCCCCTATGCCTATCCCATCCTCTCTTAAAGCTACCCACTATCTTTAATGAGATTACCTCTTCTAGCAGCGCATTCCAAGTTTCCACCACCCTCTCTGTGAAGAAGTGCTTCCTGACCTCCCTCCTAAACCTCCCACCCTCCAGCTTAAGACTGTACCCCCTCATGTTATGGCTGCCACTCAGCTTAGAGAGACTCTCCTTATCAACCTTATTTATCCCTTTCAAGTACTTGAAGGTCCCAATCATGTCCCCTCTCTCTCTCTCTCTCTCTCTCTCTCTCTCTCTTCTGTCTTCCAGGGAGTACATGTTCAGTGCCCTCAACCTTTCGTCATATGCCTTACTCTGCTGACCATTTGTTTAGTAGATTTTTAAAACACACCCCTCCAGTGCTTGGAGCACCTGTACAATAAATATCATAAATAAATCTACGATAAATAACATAAATCATTTATTTAAAATGTGTGATGACCAGGATAGGCGCACTGAGCAGGGGTTCATTTCCAAGTGCAACCCACTGGAGGGGATACAGCAGGGAGTGAAACAGTAAGAAACAAGCTTTTTGTCATTGACGAATGCTTGCTTGCTTGTATTTAATGTGTAGGTGTTTGTCACTGATAGTCCAGAGGTGATAATTAACAAGTTATTAACACAAGTAATAGTGATTGGGAAATAAAGAGGTTCAAACATAATGTAGTTTTCTTAGATTGTGACCTTGAATTTTCAGAGTACTAGTATTTTTTTTTGCCCCGGCATATGAACATAACAGGTGTCATTTATGAAATGCAACCCGAATTAGTGTTTTGTGGAATGACCGTAAAACAGGTTTTGGAAGGGGATTTGATAATGACACCTGCCATGTTCATTGGATGGGGATAAAAAACATGAGTGTGTTCAAAATGTTGGTTAAAAAGTAAAAATATTGCAAAGTTATGAGTAAACATTGAAAAATGTCAATGTTTGTTCATAATTTTGTTTTGTGTTTTAGATTTTGATTTCAAATGTTCTGCATAGTCTTTTTATTACACTACTTTCTGAACATGACAGGTCTAATTTTTAAAACACTGTCCACCGTGTCATTTTGCTGCACAAATGTGAAAATACATCTTGGGCAGGATTTGAAAAATGACACATCATGTTTATGACATGAGGTATAAAAATGGCTATGTTGAAAATGTAGGGCCACAATCTGGAAAAATAGCAAAGATGGGAGCAAAGATTGAATAATTTCAACCTTTTTTTTTTTTTTGTAACTTTGTCATTTTTTTGAGATTTTGACCCCAAATTTTCAACACAATCTTTTCATTACCCTCACCTTATGATCAAGACAAGTGAGATTTTTAAATCCTGTCCGAAAGGTGATTAGATGGAGTGAGTCAGAAACATGTTCCAGAGAGGATTTTATAAATTACACCTGCCTTATTCATGAGGTGGGGTAAAAAAAGGTATGTTGAAAATGTGGGGTCAAAATCTGGAAAAACAGTAAAGCAATGAGCACACATTGAAGAATGCCAGCATTGCTTCATAACCTTGTTGTTTCTGAGATTTTGTCACCACATTTTCAACATAATCTTTTTATTGCCTCACCTTATGATCAAGATAGGTGACATTTTTGAAATCCTGTCCCAAACATGATTTCACAGAGCGAATGCAAAAACACATTTCAGGAGGGATTTGGAAACTGTCACCTACCTGGGTCATGAAGTGGGGTTAGGAAAGCCATGTTGAAAATTGGGGGTAAAAATGTTAAGAAATGACAAGTTATGAGTACAAGTTCAAAACACAATAAAAAACTATTAACTGAATGTATCTTGCTTTCAGTCACTTCCTGATGGAGCTCGGAAGAAGTAAGACACTCGAGATAGAGTATTGCTGGACTGGATAGGTAAGTATGAGGTGGGGGGAGTGGTGGGTGCTGAGATGGGTGGCGGAGTGGCAGTCTGGAGGGCAGAAGTCATCGCCGGGCCATTTTGTCCTTTTATAGGTTTATGGAGGGGGCACAAGGGAAGAATCGAGAGGTGGGCAGGATACTTGGCAGTGGCAGAGTGTTTAATTGTCATGGACAGAGCACAGGGGAAGGATCAGGAGGTAGGCAGGATACTTAGTAGTGGGAGGGTATGTAATTGCCATTGGGGGCACAGGGAAGGATCAGGAGGTCAGTAAGATACTTGGCAGTAAAAGGGCATTTAATTGTCACACACAGGGCGTGGGAAGGATTGGGAGGTGGGTGGGATGCTTGGCAGTGTCAGGAAAAAAAACAGAGCGATAAAATAGTAACATATTGGCTACCTCAAAGACATATAATGTTGGTTAGCCATGCATGAGCTTATCATTTTTAATGTTACAAGCTGTCCTTATAAACAATCTGCAAATGAGCAAAACTGTTTAAACAGAGTATGGCCTAAGCATTCCAATAGTGCTGTAGTAGCATTGCTGCTGGAAACACCAGCTACCCAGGTTCGGGGTCAGACTTGGGTCCATCAGAGACCAGCCAGCACAGTTGGGGGGGGTGGAGAAGGAGGAAAAAGCCCTTGTCTGCCAATGGCAATGCCGGACCCCCAGCCCATACAAGACCTAAAATGGCAGGCCAGCCACCACCATCATGGTCCTGGGTAAGTGGTGGATAACAGAGATGTTTATGAGAAACTTAGTGACAGGACTGAGGGTGCCATTGAGAGGAGAAAACAGAAAAAAACAGAGGGTGGTCTGATGCCTAGAAACATAGAAACATAGAATTTGATGGCAGATAAGGACTGCTTGGCCCACCCAGTCTGCCCATTTCCCTACCTACTGGATAAGCTGCAGATCCTAGTTAACCAGCAGCCTACTTCTTCCTACCCCCACCCCCTAGAATTGCCTTATGACTGTCCCATGGATGCTTGAATTCCACCACTGATTTTGACTCCACAACTTCCTCCGGAAGGCTGCCCATGCATCCACAACCCTCTGTGAAAAATTTCTAAATTACCTCTGAGCCGCCTCTATCTTCATTATTGTGCCCTCTTGTTCTTGCACACCTCTTTTTTTGAAAGATGCTACCCTCTTGGACTTTGTTGATTCCCTTGAGGTACTTGAACGTTTCTATCATGTCCCCCCTCTCCCTCATTTCCTCGAGGCTATACATATTAAGCTCCTTTCATCTCTCTTCATCTGTCTTCTGGTGCAGACCCTGCACCATTTTAGTTGCCCTCCTCTGGACAGCTTCCATCCTGTCTATGTCTTTGCAGAGATTGGGTCTCCAGAACTGCACACAGTACTCCAGATGGGGTCTCACCAGCTGTCTGTACAGAGGGATAATAACTTCCTGTTTTCTACTGGTGATGCCTCTCCTATGCATCCCAGTATCCCCCAGCCTCCTTGCTGCCCTCTCACATTGCTTGCCCACCTTTAGGTCATCTGATATGACTACCCCAGGTCCTTTCCATTTTGTTGTTGTTAGTATCTCACCCCCATTGTGTACTCTTCCCTGGGTTTTGTTTAGGTACATTACCTTGCACTTCTTAGCATTGAATCTAAGCTGCCATACATTTGACCATTCCTCTAACCTTGCCAAGTCCCTTCTCATCCTTTCCACCCCCCCTGTGCATCAACTCTGTTGCAGATCTTTGTGTCATCTGCAAAGAGACATACTTTTCCTTCCAGTCCTTCCGCAATGTTGCTTATAAGACATTGAAGAGGACCGTCCTAATACTGAACCCATGGTACCTACTAGTAACCCTCCTTTCTTCTGAGTGGACTCCATTTACTATTACCTCTGTGTCCTATTCTCCAGCCAATTCTTTACCCAGGCTGTCATCTTGGGACCCACTCCCAGGCTGGCTAACTTGTATATTAATCTTTGTGTGGGACTGTGTCAAATGCCTTGCTAAAGTTTAGGTAGGCCAGGTCCACAGCCCTCCCTGATCTACTACTTTGGCCACCCAGTCAAAGAAATCTATCAGATCTGTCTGGCATGACCTTCCCGCTGTGAATCCATGCTGCCTAGGGTCCTGTGCCCTCTGGCCTCTAGATACCGACAATTCTTTCCTTCAGAAGTGATTCCATCATTTCCTATCACTGAGGTTAAACTAACAGGTCTGTAGTTTCCTGCTTCTGCCTTGCTCCCACTTTGTGAAGGGGAATCACATCTGCCCTCCTCCAGTCCTCAGGTACCACCCCTCCTCCCATGATTTGTTAAAAGGGTAGTCAGTGGTGTCACTAGTTCTACCATTAGTTCTTTTAGAATTCTGGGATGAATCCCATCAGGCCCCATTGCTTTGTCCACCTTCAGTTTTAAGAGTTCTTTCAGAACCCTTTCTTCTGTAAATGGGCTGGTATCAACTTCTGTATCCAGAGTGTTTCTACTGTTTGTTTTATGTACCTCCCCCTCTTCATTTGTAAATACTGAGCAAAAATATTTGTTTAGTATCTCTGCCTTTCACAGTCTCCTCTGCCCACCCTCCCTCCCTTTATTAAGCCTCACTATCCCTCCCTTGGTCTTCCTTCGCTCCCTGATGTACCTATAAAAGGTTTTATCCCCCTTCTTAACTGAGTTGGCTATCTTTTCCTCGGTTTGGGCCTTTGCTGTTCTGACTGCCTTCCCAGCCTCATTTTGCTTTAACTGATACAGTTCTCTGTCCTGCTCCTTCTGTGATTCCTTGTACTTCCTGAATGCTTTCTTTTTCTCTTGAACCTTCACTGCCACTTCCTTTGAGAACCATAGTGGTTTCTTACATCGTTTTGTTTTGTTTATTTGCTTCACACAAAGGCTCGTTACCTCTGTGATGGCAGTTTTTATTATTCCCCATTGTTCTTCCACCCCTTCTTCCTGCCCATTTGCTAGTGCATTCCTTAGGCACTCACCCATTTTGGCAAGTCAGCCTCCAAAAGTCCAGTACTTTTGTCTTTGTATGGCTTGACTCTATTGCTGTATTTATTGTGAACCATACTGTTCGATGGTCGCTAGTTCCCAGATGGCTACCCACTTCTACATCTGTGATCCTCTCTCCATCTCCATTTGAGAGAATCAAGTCTAATATTGCTCCCTCTCGAGTGGGCTCCAGTACTAGTTGTCTAAGGCATGCCCCCTGTAGGCCATCTAGAATAACTCCACTCTTCGGAGTGGCAGCTGCAACTGCACTCCCGTTAACATCTGGCATATTCAGATCACCCATCAGCAATATCTCCCCTTTTTCTGCCATTCTAAGTATACTTTCTATCATTTCCTTGTCCATTTTCTTCCCTGAGAAGGGGGTCTGTATACAACCCCTGTGCGGATTGTGGTGCCATTGCCTGTCTCCAAATTTACCCACAGTGCTTCTTCTCCTCCCTGTTTACCCTTTTGTTCTGTTGCTTTTATTCCTTCCCTTATGTAAAGAGCTACTCCTCCTCCTCTTTACTCCCATCCCTCCTCCTGTAGATAGTGTATCCTGTATGTTTACGTCCCAGTCATGGTTTGTGTGTACCATGTTTCTGTGACTGCCACGATATCCAGATGTTTCTCCTCCATCAAGGCCACTAATTCAGGAAGCTTGTTACCCAGACTACGGGCATTGGTACTCATTGCTCTCCATTTTTGATGGCTTTACCTTCTGTTGCAGCATCCCCACTGACCGTTCTACCTCGGTCTTTTCTCATTTAGTACCCTGTTTTGTAGGGAGAGGCTGGGATTTTCCTGCTGCTTATCAGTGCCTCCCCTTTGACGCTAGTTTAAAAGCTTGCCAATGAAGCATTTAAACCCGATTGCTCAAAGACTTGTTCCTTCCTGGACAGATGCAGACCATCCTGCCAGTATAGGCTGGTGTTCCTCCAGGTGGAACCCCAGTCCCCAGTGAAGCCAAACCCCTATGCTCCACACCATTTTTTCAACCATTCATTAAACTGCATGGTGCTAATTACCCTCGCCTCCCCATGCCTTTGACAGGCAGCACCTCTGAGAAGGATACTGTGCGTGCTACTTGTCTTAGGCCCCTCCCCAACTCTGCAATGTCCTCCTGCACTGCTCTAATCTCATGATGAGCCAAGTCATTTGTCCCTAGGTGGACAATTACGTCCAGCTCAGACTCCCTTGCAGCTGTTCTCATGATCCTGAGGATGCGCTTCCTGTCCCTCCAAGCCATGGCACCAGGCAGGCACCTTACTTCAGTTTTCCCAGCTCCCCCCAGTTCTATACCCCTAATAATTGAGTCCCCCACCAGGAGCTGCTTCCTTTCCCTGTGGTGTCCTCTGCCTCCTTCCTGTGGGCCTCCCTTGTGACAGTTGTCATCAGTCTTCTCTGCGGGTGCATCCATAGGGGAGCTATGTTCTCCCAGAATGGTGTATGGATTGTGGAGTGGAGTGATTGTGGAGAGTCAACTTGAGCATGGGATGGACAGTTGGGAGTGGGCGAGGACAAGTGCCGCAAACGTCCAAAAAGGGAAGGGCCTCACCAGGGACAGGAGAGATATACAAGACAACAGGGAATTCTTGTAGGAATTTTGTAGCACTATGATTGGCAGAAACACTACACTATGAATTAAGTAGTGCAGAGAAAGCAGGTGGAGACTGCAGACAGTATGCCTGCTGTGACTGCTTCATGTGGCTTGGTGCTGGATATCCCCATCTCTGAGTCCTGACTGTAACAGGAGTCTGAAGGGTCCGCAGGGACACAGAATGCCATTGTCTTGCTTCCTGCTGCCTGCTATTTGGATCCTTTGCAGAGTGGCAAAGGGAGGAAGAAAAATGCACGCATGCACTCTTCTCCCCACTCAGATTGGTGGCCACTTCAAAGGAGCCTACAGAACAGAGGTATCAGCAGAACCGCAGGCCATCTACTTGTGGATGTGAGGCATCCCTCACTATGAGCCACATTTGTATCTCACCGCTGGCAGGAAATGTAGTGCCAGTAGTCCAACAGAATAAGGGAGCAGGGAAGGAGTTTGGGGCTAACCAGGTAGACCTACTTCCAGTTGCTGCTCAGTTACCCTGCTGGCTAGCAGGGCAGGTAGTGCTGATGCCTTTGGGAGTCAGAGCACTGGGGGAAGTTTAAAGGTCACACTCATGGTCTTCTTAAGCAGAGCTGGAAGAGGCTCAGTTTCGAAACAAGTTCCACACAGCTGCTTTAGGTATTACTGGTGCTGCCAGTGTCAGCTTGAGTGGGGAGGGTGCAGTGTTGAAATGACACTTTATGAGCTATGGGGGCGCATGAAGAATCTGTCTTTAAACTGAGCCCATCTCCCATTGTAAGTCAATGCCAGTGATGCATGCACTATCTTGAATCATTTCAGAGCTATGGGGGCAGCAGCAAGCCCCCTGTAATTCCAACACTGTGGAGCGGTAGCAGGCAGCAGCACGGTGGCTTAACAGCAGATTGGACAAAAAAGAAAAAGTCTCCACCGGGGAAAGGAGAGTTGCAAAGAATAACAGGAAATTCCAGTCTGCATTTTGAAGAACTATGACTGGCTGAAAACTCTACACTCTTGGTTAGATAGTGCAGAGAAAGCAGGCACAGATTGCAGATTTTAGGGCTGTGATTTCCCCCTGTGTGGTTTAGTGCTGGGTTCCCCCCTTTTCCAACTGTAGCAGAAGACTGAGGGGTCTGGAGAGCCACAGAGTGCCAATTTATTGCTCTCCCTGCCATCTGGATCTGTGGTAGGGTGGCATAGAAAGGGAGAGAGAGAGATAGTACTGCATGCGCTTTGTGACCACTTCAAAGTAGCCGACAGAGCAGAGGAGTGAGAAGAGCTGCAGGGAGCAGCAGGCTATCTGCCTGTGAGTGTGAGGTGTTCCTTCAGCATGAGCTGTATTTTTCTCTGACCAGCAGCAGGGAAGGTAGTGCCAGCAGTCCAATAGAACTAGGAAGCAGAGAGGAGTGTAAGCCCCCCAACCCAGGTTGGGCTTACCTTTGGGGCTGTGGCCTCACGGAATCCCTGTTCTGCCTCTGGTCCCCGTCGACACTAGATCAGGACCAGAGGTCTTCTAACAGTGGTCCCTGCAGGGATTTGGGCCTGCGCACCCCTTGGAGCTCTGCAACTGCTGCCACCGGCAATCTTCTGCTCCTCTGCCCCATAACAGATCAAGGCCGAGGTCCGCTCTTGTTTCTGCACCTCCAGGTGCTGAGGGAAAAGTTTACCGGTCCAGGGAGCTGCAGGAATGCAGACCAGCAAAATGTAAATAAAAAATATGGCAGCGCTGCGCCATCTGCACAGCTGGCAGGGAATCAAAATTTTAAAGGAGCCACGGCCCTACTCCTCAGAGCGCCATGAAAAAGTTGTGAAAGAGTGGCAAATGTATCGGGAGCCCCTTTGGGCATAGGGAGGGCTCCTCTGATGTAAATAAAGAGTGTCCTGGCTCCCTCTGGCAAGTCAGAGCCAGGACAAGTAAGTGTCTGCCCTTGAAAGGGTTCCAGTTAAAAAGTAGTGGGGCAGGTGGTTTGGGGAAACAATTTAAACAAAGATGGCAGCCCCCATGGAACTACAAAAGCAAGGGGGTTGCTGGGAATAAGAACAGAGGGCAGATTGGGAGCCTGGGAGGACTGCAGCCAGTCAGGAAGAAAGGATTTGCCAGTACACTGAGGACATGTTCTGTGAGAGGGGATGCTCTGTCCAAGTCGGCGTATGCATTATTCTGATGAGTGAACCTTTCTCCAGACTGGGATGAATGTTGCAGCACTCCGTGTGTCTCTGTGTTTCTGTCCTACAGGCCTGCGGGGAATATTGCGAGGTCCACAGTGTGGGTGGGTGGGCAAAAGCACAGGCTACAATGGATACTGGACAAGAACGGGACCGGAGGGAGGGGCAACAAGTAGCACTCGGCACCCAGGAGACAGAGAGAGACAACAGTGCAGCAGCATTGAACACTGTGCTTGAATACATGACAGGCTTCAGCTCTCACTTGCTTAGCGAAGATAGCAATGGCTGCCACTCAGACTGGAGTTTTTGGCACAATACAACATCTGGACCACTCACTGATCTCTCAGGGTAAACGCTTCACTACTTGCTGTGTGTATATCGTGGCTTAATCGACGGTCACCTGATGGCTCCTTACCAATCAGGTACCTGTTTTTCTCTACCAAATGTTATAACACCATTTACCCATCATTCAGAAGGGGCACATGTCTCTTTGTAAATCCAAGTAGTTTGTCCATTATCCCCGCATTGTCCAACACTGTCATGAGGACTTGGTGGGGGGGGGGGGCTCCTCTTCTTGACTTCTCTTTAATGAGGCTTTTGCAATTGGTATTTCAGTTGACTCCTTAGTTAAGTGCAACTGAATGGCCAGCCAGTTTTTCAGGGATAGTGTTCATGGTTCTCCCCTTCCCCACCACCACCACCACCACCAATCCCTCTGGAAACTAAGTCACAGGAACAGGGCTGCTATGAACCTGCTTCATCAGGATTTCCATTTGGGTCTGTGCTAGCTGTGAGTCCTAGACATGTTGCACGGCAACATTTCTGCATGTCTCCAACTCCACCAAAGTTTTCACCATTGTCATTCAAGTAGTCAGACTGTCAAGCCTGAAACTCATAGCCATCACTGAGGTGAGTAACCACCTCATTTTTTGTCCTTGCAATTGCAAAACTTCCTCCTGGCTTTCCCCATTGGTTCCTCAGTATGACATTGACTATGTGCTAGGTCCAGTTGAGGATGATTTTCCTGCATCTTTTCATCCATCTGTGGGTCCCTAATTCCTGTTAGGTTTAACCATTTTGTAGCTTAGTGCATCTCAGAAAGATATAAGTCAACCACGATGAAGAGCAGTAACTTGCAGCAATGATGTCACAAAATCCTGCATGACAAAAGGGCTTAATTGCCATTGACTTACAATGGCCCCTGCAGTAAACTGCAGCATTCTGTGATATTCTGCAGCATTTCTGCATTGCATCCTGGCTATCACATCTGCTTCTAATTTCTGCAACGATGGTAAAATGACCACAATTTCTGTAGTTTGTTAACCATTCACTGGATGAGGTCAGCCCAGTGACACAGAGGGCTGAGACGCATGCATCTCATTTGCTGCTATACCAGCAACCGGGTTTGTGAATGTCCTAGTGCCATTTGGCTTCTTGTCAAAGAGTGCAGGCATAAAACGTTGAAGTTCTGTGGGGTGAGCACGGCTTGTAAACGGGGGTACAGTGTCATGTTGCTCGACATTATGCTGCATGGCAAAATCACGCTGCCAGTACAGCGCGATATTGCCATGTCGCATAATTCTTTTTTCTGTGGGGGACTTTGCCCCCAACACCCCCCGCCCCCCATTACAGGGGGCTGCACTCCCTGGACCCCCCCACTAAAGATTCTCAACTCCGGGAGGGGTCCAACTCGGGGAGCGCACAATCTGTGGGAAAAAATAAAATTTCTAGGACCGGGAATCAAACCCAGTCCCAGACGCGGCACCTGGGTTCCTGTTGCTGTGGCTCACTCCAGTGAGCTATGGCAGCTACTCAGTGTAACCCACTCCCAGCACAGGTCTTATCCTCTGCCTGGGAGTGTGTGAATGGTGCAATACCGCGTACAGCAGTATACGCGGTATTACACCATTCGCTGTCATGGACAGCGCTGTTTCAGGTTAGCTATAATGTTGTACGCTATTAAGCATACGACATTATGACCCAGTAGGGTAAAGGGGCTGCAATTGCACATCAAATACTTTTAACAAGTTTGCATTTCACGACTCGTGAGTGCAGTTTACTTTTTTTGACAACTTTTAGTTTTATATTTATTTGGTTTTCAGAGGTCAGATTGGGGGGGAGGTTTGGGCAGGTGGGAGGCAAGCTAATTTTTTTTTTAATTTACTGCAGGTGTTTTAAAATCAGGTTAACAACAACATTTAAATTTTATTCAATCACAAACTGAACCAGCAGCTAGATAGAAAAAGTCTGCTTAAGGAGAGAAGGACAGGGCCCACTGGCACAGCCACATTTCTTACCTTTAGACTTTTAAATTGGACCATTGGTGTTGCAAATCTTTTATAATTTTATGGAATTCCAAAAAGCATTTCTATGTAAACTGCGGAATAATATTTCACAGATTATGCAATCTGCAGAATATTATTCTGAGGTTTGCAAAAAGTGAATCCACAGTTTACATTAAGTAAGTAAAAGTTTATTTTATTGTGGCACCCAATCCCAGAGGCTCTGGGCAACATTACAGTTCAAGCAAGGCATAACAAATATAACAGTCATTAAATATTAACATACGGAGTCTCTGTAAAATCAGAATTAAAATTAAGATTCTAAAATTAAGTTAAAAACTGTCTTGGAAAGCTTGTTTAAACAAATAGGTCTTTAGGCCCCACTTAAAAGCCTCCACCGTTTGGGCCTCCCTTAGAAATCTTGTCAATGAATTCTAGAGGGTCGGGCCAGCCACTTCGTAGAAACAATTCACCGAGGTCTTCAGCCTGGACCTCGGAATTGCCAGGAGGTCCTTGGTGGAGGATTGGAGGGAACACACTCGGATGACTAGGGTTAGGAGGTCAGACAGGTAACCAGGGCCCAGTCCATATAGGGCTTTATAGGTGAGCAAGCCCACCTTGAAGATGATCCTCCACCTGACCGGCAGCTAGTGCAGATATCACAGGACCGAGGTTACATGGCAGGTTTTTGGCAGACCCACCTGCAGCCTGGCAGCTGCATTCTGTACTAGCTGCAGTCAGTGGAGGGTCCCTCCATTGACCCCAAGGTACAGAGCGTTACAGGAGTCCTACCTGGAAATCACAAAGGCGCGTACTAGTGAAGGCAGATCTTCAGGCAGAATCAGGGATTTAATTTGGGGTGACATTCCTTAGATGGTAAAACCCGCTTTTGACAGCAGATGACAACTGGGCTTCCAGAGTCAGTCTGTCATCAAGGATGATGCCCACATTTTTCACCATGGAGGAGGCCATCAACAGGGTGGAACCCAGGACCAAGCCTGTTGCCACTCTGGAGGCCTCCCCATCACACCGTCAACCAAGCTCAATCATCAGCACTTCTGTCTTGTCAGGGTTCAGTCTCAGCCAGCTTGAGGACATTCAGTCCTGAATCTCAGCCAGTCATTTATTCAATGGCATTTCCAGCTCCAGGTGCAAATGTCATATACAGCTGGTTGTCATCTGCATAGCAGTGAAAACTCAGACTGTATTGTCTAATGAGCTCCCCCAAGGGCAGCATGTACACCGCAAACAACACCGGTGAAAGGACTGAGCCCTTAGGCGCTCCATATGACAGGGGCATCGAGGAGGAAGAGAAATTCCCCATCACTACTCTTTGCCTCCTGTCGGAGAAATAGGACTCAAACCATTTGATGACTGTTCCGGTGAGTCCACAATGCAATCTAAGGTGATCCAATAGCATAATGTGGTCAATGGTATCAAATGCCAAGGAGAGATCAAGTACAATGAGAATTGACCATTCCCCTTTATGTGTAGCCCTAAGGAGGTCATTCTGCACCCGAACTAATGCCGTTTCTGTGCTATGCCTAACTCTGAAACTGGACTGGAATGGCTCATAGATGTCAAAGGCCGCAAGGTGCACCTCAAGCTGCAGAGCCACTATTTTCTTTAAAACCTTCCCTAAGAATGGGAGGTTTGAAATAGGTCTATAACTCACCAGGACGTCAGGGTCAAGCGATGGTTTCTTCGGAAGGGGCCTCAACAGCACCTCATTCAACACTGTTATGATTCCATTTATTAATTTTTGTTATATTCTTTGGTAACCGGGTAAGGCCCACTAGACAAAAATGCCTGTTTTCAGGGGTGACCCGGAAGCACTGGGTAGTTAAGTGACTTGCTCAGGGTCACACAGTATGCAGGTGGAGGCTGTGGGAATCAAACCCAGGTCTGCTGAATGTACCAAGCTCATTCATAGATCATTACTCGAACCTCCAAGCTATACTGCCAACCCTCAGAATTCTGGCAAAGCAGAATTTAAAAATGCCACACAGCAATAACCCACATCCCTCCACACACACACACACACACACACACACACACACACACACACACCCTCCACAAACACTACCACAACCCACTTCACTCACAGATGCTTACATGCTCCTACACATTCTCTCACTACACATTGATGCATCCACACCTGACTACACACAAACACACACACCCCCCACAGACACTAGCACAACCAACTACACTCACAGATGCTTGTATACTCCACTACATACGCCCTCTCACTACACATTGACGCATCCACACCCCTCTACCAACCACATACACACACACACTTACATAAAGGCTCTTTCCTATATCATATTTAATTTAATAGAATCTCCTGCAAAGCGGAGCCAGACAACATTTCACTGCCACAATGCAGTGGTATGGAGTAGTTAGGTGCAGCTATGCATTCTTTCCCTGATTCACAGAGACCAGAACTGGAGATTGGAACAGAGGGTGAATAATACCAGTGGCTGTGTTTTTTCAGTGCCATGGAGGCACAGCCAAGTGCCAAGTGGCAGACCATGTGCTTTGCATGTGTTGATAATAACACAGAGTTCCTAGCAGTGGCTTCTGCCTCTAGTCCAGATTGAGTCTTCACTCTTGGCTGTGAGGGGTGCCTTCTGTCCATAACCAGGATTGGGCCCCAAGCAGCCAGAGGTGGGCATTCAGTAAAATGCACAGCCCTGTATCCAAAATAAGATCCAGTAATGTGGATGCTCCAACAATCGTGCTAGGGACCAGTTTATAAAATGTTAGTAAAAGGAACTCATTTTTAAGGCTACTTGTCTAATATTGGCATATTGCTAATACACAAGTTGCTCCTCACCCCTGCCCCAACAAACTCACCCAAAGAAAAGGTGCTTGCTAGTCCCATGACCCCAAACAACACACAAGTTGCTCTCCTGGCTCTCAGACCAACTAGTTGCTCCATAGTGGCCTCCCCCCACATATCCATACTGCACAGAGTCTATTTATAGGTATTTTGTGTCATGTTTTTTTTTTCCAGAATCCAAGTCCTCATCTCTACTCCAAGCTAGTACAATGCAGCAGGGAATTGACAGTGACAGGCAGTAACTAGCACCTAAGGGTACAGTATATATACCAAGAGTTACAGTATGTCCTGCTTCATTTCATGGTAGTTGAAGGAGTTTTGCAATCCCTATGATTCTGCTGAAATGGGACTTCGCAACCCCTATGACTGGTGAAATTACACTACTGGGTGTGCTCATGCTGAGGAAGTAGTCAGGGATGCAGCAGCTCCTACAGCCAAAGTGCCACAGGAGGTTCTTACCAGTTAGGACAGGGATACAGAGAGGCTGCTGGTTTATACCTCTCAACCTTCTGCCTCATAAATCAGGGACAAGGCTTAAAAAAAATCAGGGACAAAGGACCAAAATCAGGGACACTTCTTCAAAATTGGAGATATCCACTCAGGAAGCTGGTAGAATAAAGGGTTCAGTGTAAAATGCATTTTCTAAGGAAAAACAAGTCTATAACTTTAATGTTTGACATTATTTTATGTTTATAACCCCCGCTATTTAGTCACAGAAACACAGTTTTTAGGAGGGACAGAGTAGAATTTTGAGGCAAAATCAGGGACGTCCCTGAAAATCAGGGACAGTTGAGAGGTATGCTGGTTACATGTTGTTGTGGAAGCAGAAGTGGCTGAATTTGCCCATTCGGGTCACAGAAACAGCACCAGCTAATCACTGCAGTAGGAGTGTGATAGTCAAAGCAGTGAGCACCAGTTTAGTAATGCAGCAGCAGTAAACAAGTTAAAAATGAAAGTGGCAGCGAGGAACAGTGACAGCCCGCGAGCACATGCCAGCGACATCAGTGGCTAGCGAGTTGTTAGGGAGAAGTGGGCAATGCGGCTTGTTCATCTATTAAAGGGGAACTGTCAGCATTACTAGCCTTACCCCCAATAGTGAGACTGCAACCAATTTGCACTTTGTGTACAAAAACATTTTTTGTTATTTACTGTTTACTGCAGTATAGTAGAATGTATTGGACTCATTTTGCTGACTTCTAAGATGCCATTTCCTGGGTAACCCGTGAAAAAGGCGACTGCAATTGGGTGCCTACAAAAATAGTGACTCAGTTGTGGTGCCTGTGTTCAGGGCTACCTGGTAGTGGAGTGACCAGATACTGGGGTGGACGAGGTAGGGCGATGGGAAGTACACATGTATATGCACGCACTCACATTCATGGGGAGAGGCAGAGGAGGGAAGGTATGTGGAGGGTGTGGCGGCAGCTAAGCTGGTCCGTGGCGGTGGGGAAAGTGGTCAGTTGGGGAGGTGCAGGTGCTGGGTCTGGTGAGACATGGGGTGGTTTTCTTTGCAGCAGGTGACTTTTATTTTCAAAGTATTTTACCCCCGACATACACCCCCACCCCCGGAGTTGAGAATCCATTAGTAGAGGGGTGCAGTGGGCACAGCCGCCACATTAAATAAAATTTCCTAGATCTCGGGCACCTTCTTGCTCTGTGTCGCAAGTGTGTATCACCGAAATTCATTTTCGCCGCTGTACACTTGCCCTAATGGCGATCGCTATTCTGCGATCGCTGTTATGACATAGAACCCATTTTCTGTAACAAGAAATCCCAGCATCCCCTGCAGCTGACATCAGAGGAGGGCTGCAGAGCTGGGGGATTCAATAGCCTGCAGTATACATGTTAAAGATTTTGTAAGCTAAAATCATGATTGCTATGCCGGCCCAGTGGCACTGAGGGTTGAGGCGCTGGATGCCACACCCCGCTCCACACCAGCAACTCGGGTTCGGGTATGGACTCAGGCCGCTGGGGGTCAGCAGGGGAGGACAGGAATTGAATGTTTGATGGACTGCTCTCCCTTTCTGGGGTGGGGGGCTTGCAGTTGTTGGCGTGCTTGTGGCCCCTAGTAGAGGCTGGAGGTTGTACGCTGGCCCTGTAAAATACAGGGGATGAGTTGGGGCATGGCGCCTGGAAGAAATGCGTGCGGAAGCATGCGCGCTCCTTCCATTGGCGACATTGCATGCCCTACTCACAAGGGGCTCAGAACAGGGAAGATGGCCATTCCACGGGACGCTCAGCTTCGGGGGCATCACTGTGTACTGGATCCGGTCCTGGTAGGAGAGAGCAGAGAGCTCTCCACCACTCCGCCATGGGGGGGGCAAGCCACGGGGGTAAGACAACGAGGGTCCGACTTGGAGCCTGGATGGACTGGACGGTGGCCAGATGAATGGGATGTATGGATGTAGATGTCAGGCCGGGAGCCAAGGTAGAAGAAACAAGATTAACAAAAATAAATAAATAAACAACTAAAATCATGTTTGCTGGTCCTGCTGTGCTCATGGGGCTTAGTACAGTCCTCTGTGACTGTAACTAGCCCCAGGAGAGCAGCAGACCAGCAAATGTAAGATTACAGCTGATAAAAAACTTTGACATTCACTGCAGGCTGTTGAATCTCCCATTGCTGCAGCCCTCCTCTGATGTCAGCAGCAGGGGAGTCTGGCATTTCTGAATACAGGAAATGTCAGCTTACAAGTCAATGAAATTAGCCTGATACAATCTATTACACTGCAGTAATCAATAAGTAAGAAAAGTGCTTTTGCCCACAAAGGGCTAATTGGGATCAGCTTCACCCTTGGGTGTGAGGCTCTTATTGCTGACGGTTCCCCTTTAAGATAAAAAGAATAACAGCACGGAAGTCTGGTGGCAGGTGTACTCTCATCAGATTAAGTGGTGCTGGCAACATACCCCACCCTTTACCCCCTATGACTCAAAGTGGCAGCAAGGACAAGCGTCAGCCTGGCAGTGCATTCCAGTGGTGTCAGTGACTGACAAGTTCGTAGAATCATAGAACTTGACGACAGAAAAATACCACATGGTCCATCTAGTCTGCTCTTTTCCCCATGCTAAACTACCCGCCTCCTTCCTTGGATACCCACCCTGCTCCTCAGTAACCCTTTATACCTATCGCAAGCCCTCTTGAATCCCGTCACTGTCTCCAACCCCACCACCTCATCTGGAAGCCCATTCCAGGCGTCCACCACTCTCTCCATGGAGAACTGCCTTCTCATGTTCCCTGTAGTCTCAGGCCATGCCCCCTTGTCATGGTGTAGTTCATTTAGAATAAACTTCCCAGGCCCAGCTTATTTATTCCTTTGACATATTTGAAGGCCTCAATCATGTCCCCTCTCTCCCTTCTAGTCTCCAGTGTTTACAGCCCCAGCGCTTTGCATCTCTGTTCATATGGCTTGCCCTTCATCCCTAGCACCATCTTGGTCACTCTTCACTGCACCCTTTCGATCAGATCTATGTCCTTCCTCAAGTAAGGCCTCCAGAACTGTAATCCATATTCCAGGTGCGGCCTCACCATAGCCTGGTATAGGGGCACCAGGACTTCCCTTCTCCTGCTAGTAACTACCCTGGCCTATTCTTGCCAGCATAATGTATGTCTTCCCTGATGCCAAAGTGCACTGTTTCCCCATCTTAAGGTCATTGGTGACTACTATACCTAAGTCTTACTTCTGTTCCAGTGTCCTGATCTCCTCCCCCCTCATTTTGTACCATGCCCTCAGGTCCTTGTGTCCCAGGTGCATGACAGCACACTTCTTAATGTTAAAGTTCAGCTGCCAGGTCTCCACCAACTCCTCCAGTGCCTTCAGGTCCTGTCTCATGTCCTACACCCCCCCTTCAGTGTCCACCCTATTGCATATTTTCATGTCATCCGCAAAGAGTGCCACTCATCCCTCCAGTCTGTCCGTTATGTTGCATATGTAGATACTGAAGAGGAGCAGTCCCAGCACAGACCCCTGGGACACCCGCTTGTCACCCTCCCTGTCTTAGAGTGCACCTCATTTATTACCACCCACTGGGTCCTGCCCACTAGCCAGTTTTCCACCCATCTCGTTATCTTGTCCCCCACCCCTGTGCTCCCCAGTTTGTTGACCAATCTTCTGTGGGGGACGGTGTTGAAGGCCTTGCTGAAGTCCAGATAGGCCATGTCCACCCCCCAGGTCTATTTCCCAGGTCACTCCATCGAAGAATTCTATTAGACTAGACTGGCAGGATCTCACCCTAGTGAACCCATGCTGGTTGTTGTTTAGCAGTCCGTTCCCCTCCAGGTATTGTGTTACTCTTTCCCTGACCAGTACCTCCATGACCTTCCCCACAACTGCGGTGAGGCTGACAGGACGGTAGATTTCCCTTGCTTCCCTGCACCCTCCTCTTGTGTTTTGGCACAACTGTGGCCCTCCTCCAGTCTTCTGGCACCCTTCCTGTGTCCAAGGACTGGTTGAACAGCCTAGCCAGTGGGGCCGCCAACTCCTGTCTTCCCAGATAACTCTTGGGTGCAGTCCATCTGGTCCCATGGCCTTGTCCACCCTCACCTTGCCCAGCTCCTCCCTGACTCTCTCTATGCTAAAAGGACTCATCTCCTCCCTTACTCCCCCCCTTCCTCAAATCCGGACCCCTACCCTCCTCCTCCTTCATAAAATTTGAGCAGAAGTACTTGTTTAGTACTTCTACCTTCTTGTAGTCTTCCTCTATTGGCTCCCCCCTTCCCCCAGAGCCTTGTGATCCCTTGTCCAGTCTTTCTGCTATCCCTCACTTGTCTAAAGAATGTCTTCTTACCCCCTTGACCTGCTTCAATATCCGTCCCTCCGTTTCAGTCTTTGCCCTCCTAATCACCCTCCTTGCTGACTTCCTAGTTTCCCTGTAGGCCTCCCTGTCCTCTTCCCTCTGCAATCTCTTGTACTTCCTGAATGCCTTCCATCTGCCTCTACCACCCTCGCAACTTCCCTGTTCAACCACAGCAGCCTCCTGCTTCTTGCTCCCTTTTTCACCCCCTTACACATGTGTATGGCCTCTCTGACCCTCTCCCTAATAGCCCCACATAGTTCCTCAACTTCATTAATTTCCCCCAAACCCTCCATCATTTCCCCCACTAACCTTCTCATCCTACTAAAGTCTGCCTGCCTGAAGTTCAGTACTGTTGTACTTGTTCTGCATATTTCCTTCCCCGCACTCACCCTAAACCTAATGGCCCTGTGGTCGCTAGTACCCAGCTCCTCCCCTACCACCACATCCTCTACGCTCTCCCCATTTGTTAGGACCACATCCAGTAGGTTGCTCCCCCTAGTTGGTTCCTTGACCAATTGATGAAAGAGCGCCCCCCTGCAGCACCTCCAGAATTTCCTTGCTTCTGGACAATGTTGCTTCTGGGATGTTCCAGTTGATGTCAGGGAGATTCAGGTCACCCACCAGTATTGTTTCCCCTTTTTGGGGCCATTCTCGCTATGTTCTGCATCATCTTCCTATCCTGCTGTTCCCCCTGGGTCCCCTGGGTGGTGGATCTGTACATCACTTCCAGCCTCATGGATTCCCCTGTTGTTCTGCTTAATGTCGCCCATAGTAGCTCAGTCCCACTGTCGCCCTCCTATCCCTCTGTCGCTTTCTCATCTTCTTTGATGTACAAGGCCACCCCTCCCCCTTCTTTTCCTTCCTGTCTTTCCTCATCAGTCTGAAGCCAGGAATTGCAGTTTCCCGTGTGTGAAATTCCATCCACCACGTTTCAGTGACTGCAATAATGTCCAGCCCATCCTGAGCAATGATGGTTATTAACTCCTCCATCTTGTTTGCCAAACTCCTAGCACTGACCACCAAGCCCTTCCACCATTTTTCCGCTTCCTCCACTCCCCCTCCCCACTATCTTCCCAGTGCCTTTCTCTGTATTCCTTCCCCGGGGAGGGGAGATCTTGGGTCCCCATCTCTGCCATGGTAAGGCATGGCTCCAAATCCAGTCCCCACCCCTCATTCAGTTTAAATTATACTCTTTCTCAAAGAATTCCCCCAGCCTGTACTTCAGCACAGCTGACCTGTCTTTGCTGAGGTGCAGTCTGTCCAGAGTGTAGAGGCTCTTGTCCTCCCAGGTTGTCCCCCAGCCCCCCAGCATCCCATATCCCATCTGCCTACTCCATCTTTCCAGTCAATCATTAAACTCATTAATCCTGATCTTTCTGTTCATGCTGGCTCTAGGTACTGGCAGCACCTCCGAAAAGACTAGGGTTTTAAAGCCCAGGCCCTCGCAGAATCTCGCCAGTACCTTAAATCTGGCCTGTACCATCCATGAAACTGTTGCCATCCAGGTTGTTTGTTCCCAGGTGGAATACCCGGTGCACATTTTTATCTTAGTGCCTTCCCCATGACAGGATGTGGTGGATTACCTCCAATGTAGTCATCCCCAGCATGCACTCAACCCACACCGCCGTACTCCTGCCCCCCCCGCTAGATTCCCTTTAGAATGGAATCCCCAATCAGAAGCATCTTACCCCCTACTTTCCTCTGGGTTTGCTGCACCCCTGCTCTCCTCCCCCTGAGGTGCTGGTGTCCGAACTACCTTGCTGGCCCTCATCATGCCTCTTCCCATCCCTATGCCCTGGACATCCCCCCCACCCATTTTATCCACCTCCTCACATTTCCCGCTCCCCTCCTCTGCCCCTCTTACACTCGCCTCCCATCTCCCCACATGCCAGTCTCCTGCCTGCGAGGTCCTAGGTGGCTTGGAGGTGCTGGCAGCCCCCTTGCCTCTCAGTTGCAGACTCCTCCACCCTCATGTATTTAATAGAGGTCAGGGCCGGAGAGGGTGGGAGGGATGAAAAACTGGTGTCTTCCACGGCCTCCGACATGGTCACTCTGCAGATTCCCACCACCAACTACAGCAAACTCCTTCCTTCCTTGGCCGCCGATGTGCCATTCTGGTCCTCCCACGCCGCTGACTGCGGCTCCACTTCAGCTCTCTCGCTCATAGCTCCAGAGATGTGCAGCTGGCTTCCTAAAAAAGTAGTCTGGGAGATGTGGGCATTGCAGATTGTTTGATCTATTAAGATAAAAAAATAACAGCATGGGGATGTGGTGGTGAGTGTACTCTCGGCAGACTAAGTGGCACTAGCAACTGGCCCCACCCCTTCACCCCCAATGAGTCAAAGTGCTACCTACCAAAACCCAGCTGGACACTAACAAGCACAGGATTTTACTGACCAGCTTCGTGCAAATGAAAGGACTGAAGTGCTCCCTCATAGAAGCACTTCGGTTGTTTCAACTGCACAAAATTTCCACCTAGCAAACAGTGACCGGTGTCATTATCAGCTTGCCTAGTAATTGGCCTGTCACTGTCGAGCCCAGTGCAGCTTGAGTTGCACTGGACATGCCAGTGACACACCTCTGAAATGTGGTTCATCATAACAAAGTGTTTGCTTATGCACACATGCACAAGCAAACATGACAAGTGACTACAACAGATGCATTAACATGAACAATAAAATCACAGTACAAAAAAGTAATACATTTCAGGGGAAAGGAAAAAAACAATGTAAAAAGTGTACAAGTACATCACTTATGGTGGTAGCCAGAAAAAAGAGAACTAAGTGAGCGTGACACAAACGTATGGCAAAATATATTTGCAGAATCATGGTGGTGTAAAACTTGAATTAAAAAGTACACCAAGTTTTAAGCACAACAAAGTAAGAGGCACAATGTATAAAACAGTAGAAGGATGGTGGATATGGTATGGGTTGTTGTAATGTGGAGAGCAAAGGAAGAAGCCTAGCTGCAGGTTCATGCCTTTGAGAAGTGTGTCCACAGGAGTGGATTGAGACAGTGCAGAGAGGAAGAGAGCTGAATGGGAAGAGGGAGGCTGTTTCATAGCGTTGGATGGTGAATAGACAAAACAGACTGGTCTGCTACAGATTTTCTGTGAGGGATATGAAAGGAAAGAGCAGTAGATGGTCGGAGAGAGTCAGAGGGAGGGAGGGATGGCAGGGTTAAGGAGAGAGGAGAAGCATGGAGAACCATGCTGGATTGTTTTTGATCATTCCTGGGTGGTCGCCATCAGTCAGTAGTTTTAGGTAACTGTCAATCTTCCCCATTAGTCGTCAACTGTAGCATCCCTCAGGGCTCCAGTTTGTCATCTTCATTGTTCCCAGGCCAGTGTTTATGCTTCCGCTTGGACAGGTGGTCTGAAAGTATAGCTTGGGTTTTCATTTCTATGCCAGTGATACCCAGTTACATCTTTTGTTTAAACCTGGACACAGCTTCTCAGTGGCTGTGCCTGAGAGTGCTTTATCCAAGATCATTTAGTAGATGGCTCATAGTGGATTGAAGCTGAATCCTAGCAAAACTATGCTATTAAATGTGGGATCAGATTGTCTGAGGTCATCCATTTTGGAGAGCCTGGGATTCTCCATTTTTGGAGAAAAGAGGTTACAGTCTTGGCAAGTGGTTTGTAATCTAAGGGCCTGTACATACTAGGGAGCTTAAAATGGTTTAGCTGCCTCAAACCATTTTAAGCTCTTGGAACAGGGTTTGTGTGCACACTGTAACACAGCTGAAACCATGTTATAACCGTGTTCTAAAACCATGTTAAAATTCTGCTAGGGAGGTAGTCTTTAGCACGGTTTTAGATAAATACAATTGCCTTAATCCATGTTAGCAACAGTGTGTACATGATCCATGCTGTATTATGGGTTAAGGCAAGCTGTCCTAAAAGAAAAGTTATTTTTTTAGCTGCAGAATTTAAAAAAGAAAAACTTTACAGGTATTGCTGAGCTACCCACGAATCTCTGATTCCATCGACTTACTTTTCTCAGCTATCCATTTCGGTGTCCGATCACGGGTATCCCATCATGTACTACAGCACCCATAATGCTTTGAGCTGGTGCCACAATCTTGCCTGGGAACCTGCTCAAGCAAGCACAGTTGTCAGAATGCAGTGTGGATGCTCCAACAACCGTGCAAGGGACCAGTTTATAAAACGTTAGTAAAAATCTTTTAAAATTGATCCCTAATGTGGATGGGGCCTAAGTGTTACTGTTGATCATGAGCTATTACTTGCATCAGCTATGATTAGGAGTGGCTTTTATCATCTTAAAATGGAATTGTCATCAACAGGGTGTCTTAATGTCTGAAAGATCATAAAAAGCTAATATGAGTGAGCCACTGTGTTTATCTGTGAGTTTTTGCATTCCAGAGTTATTCATATATAAATTAGTCTGTAATTAGGGGCATGGGGCAGCCATATGTTTTAGGCTTCTGACAGGAAATGATGTCACCAAGGATCTTTTCCCTCCATTGACTGTAGGTTAAATAGGAAATCGCCTGTTTTATTAAGTGTGTTTTAAGGTGTTATTACAACACTTTCTACATTTATAATAATTTTGTATGTGCATTGAAACTAGTGAGTTATCACTCTTACATTTGAAACTATTAGTGAAAATAATCCATCTTTAGGGTTGCTTTAACCTCTAGGCTACACTGCCAGCTCATCATCAAAAACTTCATTTGTACCTAAAACAATGTCTTGTTTTTACTGCTTTTTGTAACATTAAAATCAGTTTTTATAGTGTCCTAACGTGAGGACTCCTTTCTTCAACGACAGCTGTTCGAGCCCGCGTTCTTGTTCTTTGCTACTTGAAGTAGGATACCTGTTCAAGCAGGCTGCCATCCAGAGTTTTGAAGATGGGTGTGTGTTGGAGCTTGCTGGTCTCTGTCTAGTGCCTAATGTCAGGGATACAGTTTTTTGGTAGTTAGTGAGGGCTGGTTTAAGCAGAGCCGATGTTGGACATTGTCAAAGTTACACTGGAGTGGTGCTTCTATGTCAAGGACTGAAATACCTGAAGCAAATACTGTAGAACTGTGTCATCTGCATACATGCGTCTGTGTGAGGAAACACGGATGGAGGGGAGGTCATTTAAGAAGATGGAGAAAAGGATTGGACCTGGGAGGTAACCCTGGGGAACACTGTACTTGATGGACAAGGGGGTAGATAGGACATCACTAACTTGAACAGACTGGAGCCAATACAAGAGGTAGGAGCAAAACCCCCTGACTTCAGGTTGGATAGGCCTGCCACACTTAACTTATCCAAGAGAAGGTCAGCCACAGCATCAAAGGCCTTTGCTATGTCTATGAAAATGGCAGCAGTGAACACTTAGTCCTTGGTACATGACTTTCAGCACTAAGTCAGTGATCCAGAGAAGGGAGAAGATGGTGGAATGGTGTTTATGTAAGCCAGAATGAAAAGGAGAGAGGAAAGAAGTGGAATCAAAGTAGGTGGATGACTGGGAGAGAACAAATTTTTCCTGTGCCGTAACCAGGGCATCTAGAAGTGAAATGGGCCAGTAATTACCTGGGGAAAAATAGTCCCACCCTTTGAGGAGGTGGAGTACTTCAGCCTGCTTCCAGGACTGGGGAATGTATCCAAGTTGGAAAGAAAGATTGAAAAGGGAAGCAAGTGGGACAGTGATGGCTGGCACAGAGGGAAGAAGAAGATTAGTATAAATCCCATCTGGGTTACGTCTCTTAGAGGAATTAAAGGCCGGTTTACATTACCACATTTGCAGTTCAGAAAAAATTAAATGCTGGTTCACAAAATAGCTTCAATTATTCAGTTTTTCTGTTTATTTTTTAATGCCACTTCAAAAATGGTGCAAAACCAACGTTTAAAGACTACAGCCAATCCCTTCCTCAGGGTATATGGCTATGAAAAATATCAAAATATAACATATAATTACTATATGAAATAAAATGTGCACTGTACTGGTACAATCAATTAACTGATGGAAAAATGGATCAGACCAGAGGCTTCATTTGACCTAATATGGCACTTCTTGAGTGCCTCCTGTTAAATTGGGTTCACCTCTTTTCCTTACGTGAAATTCTGTTTAATTAATTAAGTAATAACAAAGAGTGATTATTAAATTCAGTTTTATAAGACTCATTATTAAATATTGCTTACAAAGCTTTACACTAACACTTCAATATATCATGTAGCCTGCATCAGCTCTTCAGACACTAGGGCCCTGATATTCAAAAAGGAGCACAAGCGCCCGACCCAGCATCTCCTAGTTTCAGTCGGATAGTGGACTGGCACTAACCGACTGAATATTAGTCCATGACAGTGCAGCACTAACTCAAACTGCACTGCTCTAACATGGACCTGGACTGTATCCAGCCCACAGGAAAAAGCACTCCCGGACCGGATAGTGCCAGAATCCATGGAAGCTATAATCAGCCACACCATGCAAATGAGCCCAATGGGCATGCAAGGAGCTAAAGGGTCATTTGCATGCCATTATGGGCTCATTTGCATGGTGAGTGGTGGCCTTTTGTGTTCACTTGACATGTCATCCATGTTGTCCAGTGCCCCCCCCAATCACCGGTACCAAATTCCATCAGCATTTCCCTGCTATCTAGTGGCAGCCCCGATCACCTGTTCCAAGTTCTGCTGACATTTCCTGGTGTCTAATAGAACCCCACCCCTCTGTACCTATCCCAAGTTCTGTCAACAGTTCCCTGGTGTCTAGTGGCACCCCACCCTGATTACCCAGCTACAAGACAATTCATCCCAATCATTTCACTCTACGACAACTCACCCTGTAATATTGCTGCAGCATCAATCAGCTCCCATGTCAATTCATCCCCAGACAATTCACCCTGAGCATAAAGTATTATAAAATAAACTCCAGCTGGGTGCAATCCACCCACCAGATGACACAATGTGCTTGAGGGTTGTTGAAGTGGAAGTTGTACTGTAATTGTTGTTGACATACAGTACCATATGTACTGGGAGTGAATTGTTGGGGGACGAATTAACATGGGAACAGACTGAGGCTGGAGCTAATAGCCCCAGGTGAATCATCATAGACCAGAATGACTGGGATGAATTGACTTGTCCCCAATCACCCATCCTGTTTTCCACTGACATTTCCCTAGTGTCCAGTGGCACCCTCCACCCGATCATCCATCCCGAGTTTTGTTGGCATCTCCCTGCTGTCTAGTGGCAGCCCCCCAATCACCTCTCCTGAGTTCTGTTGACATTCCCCTGCTGTCTAGTGGCACTCCCTTCCCCCCGGACAGCCATCCCATGTTACCTATACATATCCCTGGTGTCTAGTGGCACCCCCTCCCACTCCCTGAGCACCCGGTACAATGGTAAGGATTAAGTATAATGGAGGCAGTATAGCACAGTGGTTTAAGGCTCTGAGCTGCAAATCTGGAGACCTGGGTTTGAATCCCACAGCCCCCACTTGCATATACTGTGTGACCCTGAGCAAGTCATTTAACTTCCCTGTGCTCCCAGGTTGCACCTGTAAAAAAGCTTTCAGCTTAGTGTGTCTCACCTGGTTAAACAATTGAAAAAAAAAAAGTGCCAGCACTGTGTCAGTTCAGGGGAAGGGGCAGCTGAGTCTGTGCTCCCTCCTGAGAACTGAGTGCTTCATGTCCTCAATGCCAGTCTGTTTCTTCCAGTGACAGGGAAGCATACCAGAGCCCAGCTATAACCCAGGGGTCCCAAGTAGTTGTGCCCAACAGCCATGAGGAGTGAGCATTTCCAAGTCCCACTGTTAACTTAGCCATAGGTGACCAGGAGGGATGCACACTGAGCCTCTCTCCATGGAGGGCTACAGCATTGTCTCTGTGACACAAGTGATGTGATCTCCCACCGCCAGGCCCAGCTAATGACAGATTTCTGCAGTCCCTCCAGAATTATATTCTTCCACATGGCAGCACACCACAGCAACCCATTTGGATGGGTTTTATGTATATGTCTATGCTATAGTACACTGTAAAGTTATAGTGTGTACAAAGTGTGTCAGATCAATATCAGGGGTACTAAAATCATAGCCCCTTACCAAATGTTGCCCCCATGATTTTTGACTCCCAGATTCTGTGCTTACTATCACTATTCTAGGAGGGAAGTGACAACGGTTGCAGGAAAACAACAGAAATTGGCCAGTACGGTACACCCCTTCCTGAAGATTTGCTCCCCCCACCTTTGTCCAGATATGGCTAGCAAAATTCAGAGAAGCACATCATGAAGTACAGATGCTATTTCTGGCCATGGTGTCCAGTGGTAGCACTGCCACCCCTGAAAGCCCATCCAGTGACTCCCCACCTGCCCTGCTTGCTCCCAGCAAACCACTCATCCACCCCCTCTTACAAGAATCTCCAGGGCTGTTCACGTCAGAGCAAATTACAGAAATAGAAGTAAAAATATAAAGATAAAAATATAAAGATGTAAAAGTAAGACAAAATATAACAATTAAAATAAACACCAACAGTGAAAATGACATACAAAACACAGAACAAAGCAATCAATCAATATAATCTGGGGGTGGGATTTTCAAAGCAGTTGCGCAATGTGCAACAGGGTTGCACCAGCGAAACTGCAACAATGCACCGGAGAACAATATTCAGCAGCAGCAACTGCGCAGTGCAAATCCCCATGCGCCAATGCATAATGGTAATGCATGCATGCACAAGTGCAGGGGATGTAGCCATGAATAAGTGGCACAGTGCAATATTCAACAGCAGGCAAATGGCGCAAGCGCGGAGCAAAAGGGACTTGCATGGAGCAAACTTGAGCACATAAAATGAGGGAGCAAGCAAGGGAAGGAGACTTGCGCCAGAGGGGAGCTATAGAGAGGGAGAGCGAGTGGGCAGGCTGGACAGCAGGAGGGGTGCATGACAGAGACAGAGGCAGGCAGGGAGTGTTACAGAGTGTGGGACTGGGTGTGTGACAGGGGGTGTGTCTGTGTGTGTGAGCGAGTATGTGTGTGTGTGTGTGTGCATGTGATACAGGTGCAGAGGCAACATGCTGAGCATGTGCCTGTGAAACCCAGCACAAGAGGGGCAGCACAGGTGCCCAGGCAGGTGGGAGGCAGAGGCTACAGCCCACAGGCCACCAGCTGGGAACCCCGAACACAGGTGTGAGCCCAACCCTGGGGCACACGCAGCGGCACACAGTTGGGGCTGCCTGGGGAGACAGCTGCCTGGGGGGGCATGGCAACCCAGGCCATGGCCAGTGCCATCTTCCAGATGTAGGCAGTAATGAGGGGTGTGAGGAGGCAGCAGGCAGAGTGGCGCAGCCGTGGAAGGGCCCATCAGTGGTATGCCCGGAACAGGTGGTACCGTACCCACACCACCTTCGAACAGTACAGTCATACAGAGATAGTGGGCCAGTACCACCTGAACTGGGCAATTCTGAGGCAGCTCTGTGAGCTGTGCAGTGAGGAGATACAGGCATCCACAAGACAGAGCCACACCCTGTTGGTGAAGATGAAAGTCACGGCTGTTATGTGCCTGCTCGCCAGGACCGCTGCACAGTCACACAGCTGCCACGGACAAATGGACAGCCCTGCCGAGACCACCCAGCAGACACAGGCTGTGCGACAGCGACAGGGAGTGTCTGTGACGGTCCCCCAGGGGTGTTACTGTGGGAACGCGACCGGGTCCTCGCAGGTGTCTTCAAACTCCCAAACATGCCCGCTCCAAGCATGCCCGGAATACCCACAGCAGATCCTGGCATCGACACAGTGGGGATCACCCGATGCCGTGATCAAGGGGTGGAGAATGCACTCCACAGGGTCTGCGGCGGACGGCCATGCACCACGGTGGCCAGTGGTGCTAGGCCAGCTGTGACTGCAGCGATAAGCCGATCCAGGGCTGGAATTGTGTCCTCCCGTATACGAGTGTTCTCGGCCAGGAGCTGTTCAAAGTCCCTGTTGTGCCACACTGTGGCCTGGCACTGCTCTGCATGGAGTGCACGCACCCCTGCCATGACCAGCACCTGCTGCTCAACGGAGGCCCGTAGCAGACAGATGTGCTGTGCCAAGGGGTCGGCGCCCTGGGGCACATGGGCATTGTGCTGACCCACGTGTGTCACTCGACCCCGCAGCCCAGCCCCCCACGCAGGTGGGTGCTGCACAGCAGGGCCCACTTGTGGCTGTTCTTTCAGTGGTGCACCATCAGCGGGTGCTGCACCCAGCTCCCTTCAACATCGTCGAACTGCCACTGCTGCCCCTTCAGCCGCTGTGCACCAAGCAGCGCCAGTGTGGCTGCACCACCACCGCCACCACCACCATCAGCTGGCACTGCACCGGTGGTGCCCACGGTGATGCTGGGGGCAGTGGCCACTGGGCAGACAACCGCCTCCAGGGCACTGTCTGCACTGCCATGGCTGGTGTGTGGTAGGGGTGCTTGCCCCACAATGGCAACATCACTATCCGGAATGATGGTCTCATCATCATCAGTCCTGGACCCCACCCCGATCTGTGTCTCGGCATACTGGATGCCATACCTGGTGTCATGCTGAAACACAGACAGGGCCTCCTCCGCAACCACACCACAGACATCTGGATGGTCAGCGGTGTTGGGCTGCATGTGGTCCGGCCCCTGGACACTGGTGGAGTTGGAAGGACAGTCCTCCGGGTCTAGGACTGCCCCAAGGTGGACACCCCCAACTCTGCTGCTGCGTGCAGGTGCTCAGAAGCTGAAAGGGAAAACAGTCGCATTAGTACCACTGGCGCACCCCCCCCTGCACCCCTGCCCTCAGTGCTGCTGTACCTACCATGCAGTGATGGACTGCCACCTGTCTGGAAGCCACCACTGGGCACCCCCTCGATGGCACTGCACCACATGGTAGCCGCCACCAACTCCTCCTGCGGTGTCAGCTGTGGCACGTCAGGCAGTCCACTGCCCGTGGCAGCACATGCAGCCCAGATGGCTGCCACCTTCTCTTTTATCCACCTCCGGTCTGTGCCAACCTTCGTCTTCTTCTTGCACTCCTGCACAGACCTTTGATGGATGCCCTGCTGATTTACAGCTCGGGCCACACCCTCCCTTGCTGTTATCCGGGCCTGTGGAGTGCTTGTCGAGCCACTCAGTAGAGGCTCCTGGTTCAGGTAAGCCTCAAATAGGGCAACTGTCTCTTCCCTTGTGAAGTTGGGCAGTGAAATTGGGCCTATGCTTCCATGCAGGCCCATGCTCCTCAATCTCCTCATGTTCCATCATGCTGTGTCCTATGGGAATAGACATGTAGTCATTGATGGCTCTTACCCACACCACCCACTCAATCCACTGTCCAGAGAGCCCCACAGCATCGCATCTTACCTCTGAAGGATGCAATACCGGTCCATATACTGTGCAGTCCTGCAGTGCCTTTATAGCGCATCGCATGCAAATGAGGGGATGCGCAACTGTAATGGGATGCAAATGCCTCCAATGCGCCATGGATATGCTGATGAGCTAATCTGCATATGCCGGCTGAATATCGCGAATTTGTGCATTGCACAATGGACTTGCGCATGCTCAAGTCATGGCACAACAAATGTGATGTGCGCAGTAGGCCTGGCAGTATGCATGCACGCACTACCGGCATGTATGCCACCGGTGCACCTACACACACTGCGCAATATGCATTACAGCACTCGGCCACTATTGGGCATGTGGCGCTTGTGTGCTGTATGGCCTATGGTGCCCGGGCGCCATAGTGCCGATGGCACTGTGGCACCATGTGGCAGATGGCGCTCCTAAGCCATGGGTGCCATGGTGCCTGGGTGCTATTGGGCTGTGAACCATGGCACCCCCATGCCCCAATTGTGCCCCATGTATGGTGGGCCCAATAGCGCAGTCACGCACAGTGTGCATGCTGACCCTTGACCCCACGGTTACCCTTTGCCCCTCTGGGAGCCCTGCAGCATGTGCCAGTGCTGCATTGCCCATGTTGCGCATCTCCATGGCTGCGTGATTGGTGATGGCAGCACATCTCCGTGCAAGGTGTGCATCCCCAGCACGTGTGGCTCATGCGCTACTGGGCACCATTTTGGATCTACGAGTGAGAAATAGTGATGCTGTGCTGCAGCAGTGCTAGGGCACCTAACTGGTCACAGGTGGAACTGGTGAACCTTGTGGCCCTTGTGGAACCACATGCAGGTGGTTTGTTTGACCAGGTGCCCCTGATTAGGCCATGGACAGAGGTGTGGCAGGAGGTCGCTGATGGGCTGGAAGAGGCTACAGGTTCACAGTGCAGTGGGGAACAATGCTGCCACCACTATGGGGGCCTGCAGCAGAGGGACCCTGAGAGGCTATGGTCACTATTGGCACGTGTCCGGAGGGGTGCCATGCCACAGCCAGGTAAGGGCACTATGCCCATGTCCATGCCCAAACAGTGTTCTGTGGGGCAAGTAGGGTGGCACACCATGCTGCTGGAGGGGGCTGGGGCTGCACATCCTGCTGCTGTGCTGGACCAGAGAGCACACTGTGCTGGGGGGGCAAGTGGTGTTGCCAGGTACTGATGTGTCTTTCTCCATGTTTCCTTCCTAGGCCCTGAGTATAGGAGGAGGGCCCAAATGGCTGGTGCTGCAGGTGGGCCAGGGCAGACCACCACAGGGGCTCATGTGCAGGTTGCAGGCCACATGGGTGGTGCTGCTGGACAGGCACAAGGTGCACCGCAGTGTGCAGGTAGGCACTGTTTCATGCTACGATGTTGTTCAGGGTGGGCAGCAGGGGTAGGGGTTGGGGTGGGCCATGGCCCCCTGTGCACATGTCCTTTCCAGCTGTGCACTGTCCATGGTGACTGTTTCACCATGCTGTGGCTACTGCACATGTGTGTGGCTGCTGCAGGTGGGTTGTGGGTGCACCCGGATTCAAGCTGTGCCACTGCCATCCTGCCACTTAGCCATGTCACCTGCCTGTCATGGTGGTGGTGTGTGGCACATGGGTGGTGTTGGTGTGCAGTGTTCTGCATGGCTGTGGATTGCCAGGTAGGCAGCATGTGTGGGCCCACACACTGTGGGTGGCTGGTTGCCATCTCAGGGATGCATGTCACCACCGTCCGCTCCGCACAGTGGGTGGGCTACAGTCTTCCAGACATGTACTCATACGATATTTCCTTCTTTGTCCTAGGTGTCCATCACACTGATGTAAACACCAGGCTCCTGCAACAGATCCTGCGGGTCTCCACAGCCACGCTCCAGGTGGCACATCTGCTTCAACATATGATGCGCAGGCAGCAGCGCAGACGTCGGCATCAGGCACCAGTGGGGCAAGGACAGCTGTAGGGCCCATTGGCCTGTTGCTGTTACTCTTCTCTGTCCCCCCTCCCTTGCCCTTCCTTGTCCCCTTGTATAGCCATGACCCCTGTCCCCCACTTCCCTTCCCCGGCCTCCCATTTTGTATGTGGCCTCCCCATTCCTTGTTCCCTGTCCCCTGTTATCTGTGAATATGTATATAGTGATTCAATGCCTGTTGTAATACACTTTTATATGGTTAGCCATTTGTGTCCATGCCTGCTTTGTGGCTGGCATGTGGAGCCATGCTGCAGTGGTGTGCATGGTGGCAGTGTGGTACGACTGGGGTGGTCAGGGGGTTGTGCCTGGTGGTGTACACCCACTGGATGGTGGCTGTGCCCTGGTGCAGCCATGGGCTCTCTGTTTGGGTTGTGTGGTGTGTGCACTGTGTGTGCAGTTTGCCTGTGTGTTGTTGGCTGTGGTCTGGGTGGTGTGTCTCATGCCTTTCTGTGGGGGGTTGCAGGTGGCTGTTTACCACTGGCCATTGGTGCCACCCTGCCTCCGTGCACCACTGTGGTGCACATAGTCAGGGGCCTGCTGCTTCCCCATGCACACTGGGCGGTGTTCCATTGTGTGCCTGACATGCCTCACTCCTGGCACCCTCTGCACCCTGGTGGTGGGGCATCCCGCCCCAGTGACTTGCTCCTTGCTGTGCCTGTTGCCATTCCATCTGTGTCCTGGTGCATGCACCTCTGCCCCTTGCATCCCTGGCTGCTGCTATTGTGCTTCTTGGCTTGCTCCCTGGTGCAGCCCTGGTTGCGCTATTGTGCATGTTGGCTTGTTCCCTGGCGCAGCCCTGGTTGCGCTATGGTGCATCCCTGTGATATTCATCCATGTCACGCTGGCACATTCTGTCATGTGCAGCCTTTGAATATCATGTGCAGTGCACCAAGGTGCACCAGATTTGTGCTGTGCCGCTCTCGTGCATGCCTCTGGTGCATTTCGGAATATCCCACCCATAGTATTTACAGACAATTACATTTATGCTTCACCTCTATATCAAGTTTTGGCTTGAATAAGCCTAAGGAATTTAAAATATGAGTGCAAGCATTCGCCCTATTCCAGGAATTTGCAGGACAGGCCAGTAATGTCCCGGGGCCAAATCTTGTGGCTGTTTTAGAGTACACAAGAATCTGTGCATTCTTTTCCATTTGTGGGTATCTTGAATTAGATATCATCCCTAGAGGTAAGACATTTTACAATGGCTATATCATTCTTGAGAACCTGGCATTATAAATAAAACATGACCAATTTTTCTCTCTTTTGATGTAGTGGTTGCCATCCTAGCTTTGCATACATCTCATAATGGTGGGCTCAGTCATTGCATCTTACAACAAACCTAGCAATCTTCTTACAACTTCACTTGGGAGTGGTTTACAGGCTACAGGGGCAGGGAGAGGAGAGAGATAAGGAACCAAGAGCAGAAGTAGGAAAGTGGACAGCAAAATGGAAGGATGTAGTAGCAGGAGAGTTCAACCTAACAGACACTTATTGGGCCATCCCAGCAGCCAGGAGTGTCAGAAGCCAGGCCCTGCTTCATACTTTGCAGAACTGCATGCTGGTGCAGCAGGCCAGGGAACCTACTAGACAATCCACCATTCTTGATATGGTGCTCACCAACCCTGAAAGAGTTGATGGAGTGCAGGTTGAGGAACCCCTGGGGTTCAGGGACCACAATACTATATGGTTTGAGTTGACCCTGAACACGAGTAAGCCCTCATGTAAGGTAGAGGTGCTAGACTTCAGAAGGGCAGATTTCAACCAAATGAGGGAACTAGTCCTGGGCAGGTTAGCTGGGATAGACAGCATTGGGGGAACAGACAAAAGATGGGGGTCATAAAAGGAGGTGTTCTCAAGGCAACAAAAACTTGCATGAGAACAGTTATCGGGGAGAAAAGATCAATTTGGTTCTCTGGAAAGGTCAAGGAGGCAGTGAGGGTCAAGAAGAAGGCTTCTATAAGATACAAAGAAAAACAGAGAGATGAGGAATGGGATTTATTTCATTTATTGTACAGGCGCTCCAAGCCCTGGAGGGGCACGTTGAATAAATTTAAACAAACAAACAATAAAGTACCAGGGAAAATAAAAAAGAGAGGCCAACAGGCAGTCGAGATAACAAAGGCAGAAACAGAACTGTGTACTGCGGAGGGTGTTGAAGGAGGGGAAAAACAATTTTTTTACATCTACTGTATAAGGGAAAAAAGAAAGATGGGGAATTGGCAGGCTAAGGGGGGGCAGAGTAACAGAAGAAGATGGACAGAAAAGAGTCATGCTGAATTCCTACTTCTGCTTGTCCTTTACTAGGAAGAACAGCGGGCTCTTACCAGAAAGTGGAATAAAGGCAGCTGATAGAGGGATTCTGGAAATGAGGCTGCAGAAGTATACTAATGAGAGACTCAGAAAGGCGTTAGCAGCCCTGCAGGTAAAGAAGGCCCCAGGGTCAGATGGGATGCATTTAAGGGTACTAAGCACTAAGAAAACTGGCATCAGTGTTAGCCAAATCCCTGGAGGGGGATATTCAATAGATTTTTGCAGCAAGGTGTGGTTTCCAAACACTCAGGCAAAGGAAGGATGGTGCATTCCAGTTACATCAAACAAAATAACCAATTCAAAAATGGCAGCACCCCATTTCCCTCAGAATCCAATATGGCACCCCTGGCAAGGGTCTGTGCTAAACTGTCAGAAAAATAAAGAATATAAAGAAAACAATTAAAAGCAAAGGATTCCAGTTTTGTCATTTGTGGGGCTTGTTTGACATAACTATTATAAAAAGTTCATTTTTATTAACTAGTACTGCTGCTTTACCAATCAAGGTATTTAACAAAAACTATGTATTGATTTAAGTTGTATACCATCAAAAAAATTCTACATATACTTAAAACCATAAATGATGTATTTCCTAACAAATCTATGAAATTTACTGAGGCATAATAGCAGAACTGAGTCTGAGCAGAGCGGAATGGTGCAGTCAATGCTAGACAGCTGAGGAGGAGCTGCTATGGCAGGAGTCAGAACAGGTGCATGATATTTTTAGAAAAGTATGCCACTATTGCCCTATCATTTTTTTTGTTGTCAGTATATTTTTATTGGTTTTTAAATATGCATAAATCCAGTTACAGTACAAGTTATGAATGCGCATACACTTGTAAATATACTGGAATAAGTTATGATATTTATAAACTAGTAAATGCTTGTTATTAAATGTAATAAATAATTTATGACAGCCCAATATCATGAATCAATGACAATAAATTATAATAATTGTAATGTAATGTAATCACTATAAAGTATCACTTAACAACTATGAATAAAGGAAAGAAGAAGAAAAGAACAAAAAGGAATAAGAATATAAGGAGAGGATAAGAAATTTAAAGGGAGAGGTGTGTAGTCCAGTTTCCTTAAGCATATTTATTATTTCATTTCTGCCTAAATTGAGATGTCGGGGGATCTAAGACCCATAATAATATTATTAAGACACATATATTTATTCTGTCCCAACATTAGATAAAGTATACCATTTCTTGGTAAACTTGGCTGATTGATCTCTTAAGGTTAATGCTAATTTCTCTGTTTTAAGAATTTCTATTAGAGCATTTTTCCACTCTTGAACTGTTACTTGAGTTCTGACCTTTCCAATCCAACTTTGGGTTGTCTGCCTGAGAGGTGTGAGTGGTAAGGAGCCACGGTAACAGGAGTCCCACCCCGAGCCCAGAGTTTAAAGCAGTGGCAAGGAGCCGTGTTCTCATTAGGGAGAAGACTAATGGTGGCTACACAAAGAGCTGAGTTGTGAGGTGCCAGATAGAAAACCAGCACACCCAATATGCACAGATTCAGATACTACCAGATACCAGATACTATGCAAATTCCAATGTCTTGATTGTCTTGAATGCTCTTGAATGACTGAAAAAAATGATATATCATTCAACGACAGTTTGACCCTGTTGTTCTGCTTGTTTTAGTTAGTTAAAAATCAGTTAAAATTATTTTTATTCTCTTAAATGCATTTTTAAGAATTTTAAAGTTTTTTGTCCCTTTTGTACTGAGTTGCACTGAATTGTACTGTGTTTAAATAGTATGTATGGCATTATCATAACAATTACATTTTGAGGTTTCTACAAGAAAGTGGCAATAAAGTTTTACAGTAAAATGATAATTTATTCTTCCACTCTACCAGAGAGAATACGGTAGAGAAAACAACACGTGTTTAGGGACATTGTGTGATAAGTGCACATGCGTGTCGTTCCCCTCAGAAGAGATGCCATCTAAGATGCATATAACACACTAAGTACATGGCAGGCTAAGGCCTTTGCAAAATTGCAGCAATATCATTGTACGTATTCTCGCTTTAGACTGAGAAGGTTGCAATTGACAAGGCATAGCAAAGCGTTTGTACTCGCCTGCAATATTCTGGTAGTTCATATAGTAGCCACTTGGCATTTGGAAGCAGACAGTGGTTATAGAAGGGAAGGATTCCCAAATTTGCTTGCCACACCTTGTCGCAGTCTAAAGCAGTGTATTCAAAGTCTAAGGTAATTCCTTTTTTAGTTGTTTGAGAAAATTTAAAGAAACTGTGATAGGGTAGATTTGTCAGATCTGGGAGTAATTGTATTACTTTATTTTTAGTGGATATTATAGCTCTATTGAATGATAAATTCCCTTATTACACAACCACTGTGAAGTCTTTTTTATTGTTTACCTTAAGTGGAGCTGAATGAGGAACCCACCAAGAGGAACTGCAGATATACAGAAGGGCAGCCCCGAAGTGAGAAACAGGATTGTTATTTGGTAGATACCAGATGAATAAATGGAGAGCTGAGAAACAAGAACTGTGAACTGAGAGCCAAGAATCAAAAATTCTAGAACTACAAGACGTACAGAACCAACAGAATCTATGGTAATGGCACCTATTAGATAGGCCCATTGGTTACTATTCCACAGCCTTTCACAATTTCTTCAATTCAGATTCCTCAGACTAGTGGATTATTGGAAACAACAGATTTGGGGCATTTTTTTGTATGCATCTTGTATGCCTAGTAGAGGTGAAGGGATAAACGGAGGTAAAATGACCCTGAATTCTCATCCACATCTTGTGAGAAAGTCATAGAAACTCTGCTAGAAGAAAAGACTACATAAGAGGAGGACATCTTTTTGGACTAATGGAAAAGAAGCATATAGCTTTGTCTTGACTCACACATATATTTTTCTTTATATATTCTAGTATCACCTGTTGTTATATTTGCTTTTACCTTGAAAATGCCAGTTTGTACAAGAAGCCAGTTGGTACCTGATTCACTTAATAGCACACTTTTTTGGCCCTCCTATCCTAATGGAAGGAAGGTCAAAAAGGAAGAAAAAACTAAAGAATTCATAAAAAAACTAAAGAATTCATAAAAAACAAAAAAAAAAGAAAAGCCAGTAAAACTAATGGTTCCCCTGAAATGAAAACCAATGTACCACAAAATGAGACACCAAAAAGAATACTAAAGGGGAAATAGCTTCAGATTATGGATTTCTGGCAAGAAACATCGATGCCTAAAGAGGATGGTACTTCATTTTTTTTTATTTTGCCATACAATAACTTAAAAAAAAAAGGAAAAGGGACGAGAAAAGAGATGAGGAAAACAAGAGGAAACTAGCTTAAAGCAATCAAAGTCAACAAATAATTTAGGCATATCACCCAATAATAGAAAATATAAGGTGGATCCTAAAGAGGAAGGCATTAAACCTGAGGAAATCCAAGAAGTAATTTCTCAAATGGAACATACAATAATAGGTCTCAAAGAAATAGACTCAAGTCTGAAAAACAAGGAGAGTGAAAACCTAAATTTTAGGCCAGATAATATTACAAATAAAGAAATAGAAAGGGATAGATCAACCCAGGAGCACATCAAGGATAGGACTATGTAACTCATGAAGAAACTCCATGCTTTTCAGAAACCTTGTCTAGTTCTGAAGCCTTTAAAATATATGACACAGAACTTAATAGCAAAGGACTTGGCCAAAACCCTTAGAGACCCCTATACTGCTAACGTATTGATCTATGAACAGCTAACCTTAATAAAAAAAAATCTAAGTTTCTTTAAGGGTATATCAATAGATAATAAAATGAATTTGGAGGGGTTAAGAGCTAAGGAATATTTATTTATTTATTGAAAATGTTTCACCAGGAAAGGCACACTGAGCAAAAAGATGCTCGTCTCACGGTGCGACCTGGGGGGGGGGTTACAGAGGAGGCAGGTATACATACAATAGTCGAACTTATAGTAGCATAATATGGAAAACGTACATAGTTGGGAGGGATTACATTTGAACTATTACATAAGCGGTGCAGTTCAATACATTGCAGGCACAGCAAGTACAGGTTATACAAATCGTGGTTACACAACAAGGTAAACAGTACAGAACATGATCTTAAGGCAAGGTATACAATACAAGGGTACACATTGAGGCTAAACATGAAATAAATAAGTGCCAGTTACAGAACAGGGGTAGTAGTACCAGAATTTGAATGTAGTAGCGGAGGTTGAGCTACAGGGAGATGCATAAAGTAGCAAGGAAGGATTTGGAGAGTGAGATGGGGGAGATGGAGAGTGTAGAAATGTAGGTGTATAGGAGAGAGGACAGGGTGAGGGGGAGGGAGTGGGGAAGGAGAGCTTAGGTTGATTGGGAAGGGGGAAGGGAGCAAATTGCGAGTGAGGGGTAGGTAATAGAGAGGGTATAAGTGCACAGGGTAGCATATAAGCCAGACTATTAGGCATGGCCAGGCCACTGGTCAGGCACGGGGGAGCGGGGGGAGGCACCAATAGGAGGGTGGTTGGGGCAGCAGCAGTTAGGTGCATGGAAGTTAGAGAGGGCATAGGAAAGGGAGAGCTTGGATGAAGAATGTCAGACCTGGGTGGGCAGGCTGTTCCAGAGTTTAAGGAAGAGATAAGAGAATGCAGATTGGCCGGTGGTGGATGAATAGGGAGGGATGAATAGTACTCTAGGGTCAGTGGATCTGAGGGCATGTGAGGGGTGGGTGGGGAGGTTAGGGTGGATGCGAGACAGGAGGAGGGAGGAGCAAACCAGAAGTTGGAGGTGAATTTAGCGAATGAATTAGGCGCCGTTCTCAGAGAAGGTAGGGACAGGGAACGATAAAGCATGCAGTGATGTGATCGGGGGGGCATCAAGGGCAAAGTGGCAAAAAGCATTGAAGAGGGGGTCTAATCTGGCTAGGGTGGTCTGTGCAGCGGAACTGTAAACTACATCACAGTAGTCGAAGGAGGGTAGAATCATTTTCTGAACAATTTCGTGTCTGACAGGAAGAGGGAGACTAGTGCAGTTTCTATAGAAGGCTACAAGTTTTGGGTGCAGTTTGGAAATGATGGCATCGACATGCATGGAAAAGGAGAGGTGGCGGTCAAGCCAAATCCCAAGATACCTGAAGGAGGGTACTTCTTAGAGGACGGTGTTATTTAGGGTGTGGAATCTCAGAGGGAAGGTGAGTTTGGAAAGGCGCTGTCTGGTGCTGAAAGTCATAGAGTTGGTTTTCTTAGCATTTAGGGAGAGTTGGTTGCTATTGAACCAGTGTTGGATTTTGTTGAAGTCAGTTTGAAGTTTGGAAGCGACTTCTTCTTGGGTCCGGCCAGAGGTGAAGAGGACTGTGTCATCTGCATACATGTGTATGGCGGAAGAGGAGCAGGAGTTTGGCAGGTCATTTAGGAGGATGGAGAAGAGGATGGGGCCGAGAACTGAGCCTTGCAGAACACCGGAGGTGATAGGGAGGGGGGGAGATGTGGTCAGCTATTTTAGTGGATTGGGTTCTGTTTAGAAGGTAGGCACTGAACCAGTTAATAGCGGATTCAGCTAAACCAGCTTCAGAAAGGCAGGATAGTAGGAGAGAATGGGAAACAGTGTCGAAGGCTTTTGCGAGGTCGATGAAAATAGCTGCAGTGATTAGCCCTTTGTCCATTCCAGTGAGGATGTAGTCTGTGAGTCTGAGCAGGGAGGAGGTAGTGGAGTGGTGTTTTCTGAACCCGGACTGGAAAGTGGTGAAAGTTAGTTTCGGCGAGGAAGTGGGAGATTGGGATAGCACAAGGTGTTCCTGGAGTTTTGTGAGGGTGGGGAGGAGGGAGATGGGGCAGTAGTTGGATGCAGAGGTAGAGTCACTGCCTTTGGGGAAGGGGAGACCAGTGGCATGCTTCCATACGGAGGGGAGTGACTCGGTACTGAAGGATAGATTTAGTAGGGCTGCGAGGGGGGGTAGCGATGGCGGGAGCAGATAAGAAGAGGAGTTTGTTGTCAAGACCATCAGGGGATTTGCCTTTGGAGGGGTTTAGGGCACAAAGGGCATCTAAGGTTTCAGAGGAGAAATGTGTCTAAAGGAGAAGGGTTCATGCGGATAGGTGGGGATGGGAGACTGAGGAGATGGAGTGTTTGCAGGCAGAAGGGCTTGAGAGGGCTGGGCACAGGTAGTGAAATATGAATTAAACTCGTGGCGACTTCCAGGGGTTCAGAAAGGAGAGTACCTTGGGCAAGGAGAAGAGGTGGAGGGTTAACTGTTTGGGGGGAAAAGATGGAGCTAATGACTTTCCAGAATTTGGAAGGTCTTTCAAAGTTTGCATTAAGTGTGTTATTAAAATATTCAGACTTAGCTAGGCGGGTGGCCTTCGTGCACCTATTGCGGAGCATACGATAGGAGGTATAGACACTGGGGAGGAGTGAGGATTTGTGGATTCACCAGGCCTTATCATGGGCTTGTTGGCAAGCAATCAGTTCGGGAGTGATCCAGGCTAGGTGGGAACCATGGACTCTAGCCCGGTGTAGGGAGGCGTGTTTGTCCCAGGCGGAGAGGAAGGTATTCTGAAAGTGCATAAGGGCTGAGTCCATATTAGAGTGGTTAGTGCTTGGGACCCAATTAGAGTGGTGAAGTTCATCCAAAAGGGGGGAGAGGTTGAGGGATTTGTAAGAACGCTGAAATATAAATGTAGGAGGGGATTTAACTCTGTGGATTTTGCGGACTAAGTAGATTGGGTGGTGGTCACTAATGGAATCGGAGAGAAGACCAGAGCTGACGATGCGGTGTGGGTGGGAAGTAAGCACCCAGTCAAGGAGAGAGTGATTACCGGACTTAAGGTTGGAGCGAGTGGGTTCAGTAATGGTTTGACAGAGGTTAAGAGCAGTTAACTCGGTTTGGGATTTGTTAAAAGTGGGTGCTAGCCAATTGTGGTTAAAATCACCCATAGCATATAGTTCACCTGATTGGGCAAGGGAGGACAGCTGGCCCAGAAGGTCGGTGACTATTGTGGTTGGCGTGCCTGGGCAGCAGTAAATGCCAGCCACAAAGATAGGTAGTGGGGGGGACAGTTTTACCATTAGGAGCTTGTAAGCTTTGGGTACAGTTTTTGTAATGGAGACAGTGAAGTGGAGGGCTGATCTGATGTAGATAGCCACCCCACCGCCTCTGGAGTGCCGGTCTTGCCATATGATATTGAACCCTGGAACAGCGAAATTATTATCAGGTAGGCTAGGTTTTAGTCAGGTCTCAGAAAGGATGATTATATCAGGGGAGTGGTGTACGGCTATGACTTGGAGCTGATCGAGCTTGGGGGCTAGGCTATGAATATTTAGGTGGAGGAGACGCAGCCCCCGGGGAAGGAAGCTCAGATGGGAGGCGGAGCTTGCTCTGGCTGGGGGGTTTGGTATGGGGTGGGCAGGGCATGCGGTAAGAGTTGGGCCAGGTTAGGGTGTATATACCCCAGCTGCCAGGAGGAGGAGTGCATGGTAAGGTGGCAGTGTAGCATGTGGAGGGGCCTGATTTAGCCTTTTGTGGTGGGGGAGAAGTGGAGGGGCTGGATGGAGGGAGAAGGTGCAGGAGTGGGAGAGGAGGCAAGGAAGCAGCCAAAGGAATTGGCCGGGGAGGAGGGGGAGTGGGGTAATGGGACCAAGAGATAGCAGGGAAGGAAGCAGTGGACTTATAGGGGGTACAAGAATGGAGTGGCAGAAATGAGGGTGGAGGATGGTGAAGGATAGGGACATGGAGGGGGAGTAGGTGTCAGGAGGGATAGTATAATGGAGGAGAACAGAACTACCAGGGTCATAGAAGGTGTCATTATGCCAGATTGAGGAGGAGGTGACCAGTCAAACTACCCTGTAAGCCGAGTTGGGAGTTACAAGTGTCTGAATTGCCCTTCAGATAGCGTAGATACCACTTTGGAGTAGTGGTACTGTCATGGCCTCTGGTGGACAGGGTGCAGGGTTTGAGACCCTGGTAGGTCAGTAGGGCTTAGACCTAGCTGAGTGCAGGGAACCTGGTACTAGGTGGCTTGCCGTGGGCTATGAATGGGCCAGAAAATGGGGTTGAAATAGTGACTCCTAGTGGTCACTGGGGTAGGTAGCAGGCTGGGTGAGGGGCAGGCAATAGGGCAAGGGTGGTGCATAGGGTTAGCCAGATGGCTAGGCAAAAAAGGGGGGGTGTGGGTGGAGGCAGGGTTTAGAGAGGGGAGAGAAGTGGCCTGAGCAGGTAGAGAGATAATCGGAAGTGAGAGGGTAGTACAGGTAGAGGGGGTAGAGGAGGGAAGGACAGAGGGTCCCTCTAGTGGCTAGCAGGTATAACCTGCAAATGGAGAAATGGGGACTTAGTAAAAATGAGTTACAGGAAGTGATGTCACTAGGAGGAGCCTATAAAGGAAATGCCGAGCCAGGGTGGGTGGGGCAGTTGATGCACGTAGTGCTCCGATGAGCTATCACCCTTCACAAGGGTGCTACAATTGAGGGTTTATTACCTCCCTGCGCCCGTGAACTGCTGCTCTGGGAGGGAGCTTTGTGGGGAGTCCTGTGCTGGAGGTCTGGGGCTGGGAGTCTGTGCTGCAGGCTGGCAGGGAGACAAAGGAGGTAATTATAATGCAGCGGGAGACCGAGTTCTGTACAGCGCATGCGCAGGATAGTCAGGCCCAGAGAGGGAGAGCAAGGCAAATGCAGGATTCAGGCTGGCAAATTGGCTAAACAACTCTACAATCATTGAACAAGCAAATATGCTTGTGTTTGTGACAGTTACCATACTTGCAATTAGAACTGCTAGAGCTTGTACCTCCTCTGAACCAACGTTTACAGCAATATGCAGAGGCATGTAGCAAGACCGAGCTGACAACTAGTGAAATCCAAAATAATCATCCATTTACTGATGTTAGTGGTTGGAAGTACAAACAATCAAACAAACATTCCCCTTCACAAGGGTGCTACAATTGGTGGTAGTTTATTACCTCCTAGTGCCCGCGTGAATCCGCGCTCTGGGAGGGAGCTCTTATATAAATATAACAACGAAAAGCTCAGAAAATGAGAAACAACAAATAAATAAGGTGGAGAAACCCATACCTAATGATACAGTGAATACAATGGATACAGAATGGGATTATAGTGATGAATTGATTATGTTATCAAATGTGGAATGGAGACAGGACAGCATAAGAGAAGAGTTAAGAAAAAATAATAGGAGTTTATGGCTCAAGGGGGAGAATATAGAAAACAAAAACAAGACCAAAACTAAATTAAATAATTCACTGGAAAATTCTACTAATAGGTGAGACCAGGGAAAAAACTATAGACAAAGAAACAAGAATGAAATAGATGAAACATCAAAGACTAAAAAAAAATAGGAAAGTGAATATTGAACCAAGAATGGCAGAAAAAGTAGCAACCAACTTGGACTCTAAAGAAGAGCATAAGATAAATGGAAAAAGGGAAAAAGACAAAACAAATTAATCCAACAATAAAAAAAGTAGGAAAAATGAACAGAAAAATGAAAATCAGAATACTGAACAACAAATGCAGGAGAAGGAAACTAAAACAGAGAAAGAAAAACACCAGGAGAACATGAAAGAAACCCAAGAGGAATATACACTGAGAAATTAGTTTAATGTGTTTTTGGAGAAAACAAGTAGAACTGATTATGTATTACATTTATATAATGTGGACTTAATATCCAATGAGACTGAAACTATTTTAGATAAAAATGTTAAAACAATACTTAATGTAATATTAGGAGCTGAGCAACAAATAGGATTTTATTTAAGTATTACAAGACCCATAGCAGAAGAAAGACGGATACTGGTAGTCACAGACCAGTACCATCTATTAAAGGCAATTAAACATAATAAAGAGAAATTAGAACAGATGGGAATGAATCGTGGTGATATAACTAATATAGGTAACCTATTACCAGAATATTTCACGCAAAAAAGGGTACAGAGATGAATGACAAAGAGGAGAGGATGATATCAATTTTTGGATTAGACAAATTTAACAGAGAAACAACAAATAACCTCAGGTATAAAGTAGGTGAATTGTTGTAATCCATCTTGAAAATAAAAAATCAAGAAAGCCTCAAGACAAGAAATGTATGATCAAATAGCATTATGGTTAGAAAATGAGGAATGGATAAAGAAAATAATGGAAAAATCAGAGGTGTTAGATTCACTGGGAATATTCATATATGATTACAGCCCAAAAAAATATTGATGTCAACAGGGTATAAAAAAGAGAAACCATAGAGGTTTTATATGGTGAAAACTTCAAATAAATATGATCGCCTAGAAACTTCAGTGGCCACCTGACCACAATGGAATCACACAATGTCAAAAGGGAAGTTGGATTTTGAGCCCAACATAATATCTTGGAATATATCAGGTGTAAAAAACAAATGGTCAGACAAGGAATTTATTACATATATTACAAAATTTGATTTTATAAATTTTCAAGAAACTTGTGTGGATAAAGAATATTTTTTGGATGGATATGAAATGTATACCAAACAAGCTGTCAAAACAAATACGTATGGCAGATACTCAGGAGGTATAACTACCTATTGCAAATTAAATAGTATTTATATAACTAAAGAGATAGACACCAAACATGAAGGTTTGTTGGGTGTCAGAATCCAGTTCCCTAAATTTGAATGTATCTATATATAGATAGATAGATAGTTAGATAGATAGATGATATATATATATATATATGTCACCAAGAGATAAAAAAGAAATAAGAATTAAACTTCTGAAAGAGATCCAAGGTTTGTTAGAGCACAAGATCTCTGAAAGTCCAAAAACAGGGTTCTTACTAGTCAGTGACTTTAATGCACGTATGGGACATTGCCTTGAGTTAAGAGAGGATGTTATAGATCATTTAACTGCAAATAATATAGATAATTTGAAAAACACAAGACATGCTATGGATAGAATAAGTAATAATAATGGACAGAAAATAAGTGCTATATTGGTGGACATGAATTTTGTTCTAGTTAATGGATGGGCAAAGCAAGATAATGAGGGATCATTTATCTATTTGAGTGCAAATGATAAATCCATAACAGATCTAGCTTGGATAAGCATGAATATTAGCACTAGATGCAAGGACATGAAGACAAGACGTAGAGGACAAAGTGAGCACTTGCTGTTAGAACTAGAAATATTACTCGAAAAAGAGAAAGTTGCACATAAGCCAATCCAAACACAAATTTTTTACAAAAAAGGCATTGGGTGGGAATTAATAAATAGCAATGAGTTTTTGAGAATACTGAATCTTAGATCCATTCTGCAGGAAATGGATGAGTATATAAATAATGAAAGACAAGATAATATTACCAAGTTTGAGCAAATAATTGCCAATGTGTCAGAGGTGATTAATAGTGAAATAAAAATCTATAGAAATAAAAAGGAGCACCATGGTTTAATAAAGATTGCAAGATGGCAACGAAATCTTTAAATAAGCAAGTAAGAGTGGCCAAAAACAAACATAGTAAAGAAAATAGGCAAAAACTGACTAAAGTATGAAGTAATTACAATAAAACCACAAATAAACAAAAAAATAAATATTGGTAAAAAATGTGGGAGAAATTAGAAAAAGCAGTTATAAATAAAAATAATAGAATGTTTTGGTAATTAGTCAGCAAGGGAACAGTGGATCATAGGGACCACATAGAGAACCATATAGAACAGGAAGCTTGGAAGATATATTTCAAAGAAATATTCCATGAGGAAAGTGCTAGCAACAACAATAACTCAATGAGGGAAGACTGGGTAAACATAATGGAGGAAATCTCGAGACAAGAGACAGAGATCTCCTTACAGGCATTCACGACCCATAATGCTGCAAACCCATATGGAGTTCCAATAGATGCATTATTAAAAATTTAAAATAAAATGGGTGGAAATATTGTTTAAACTATATAATCACATCATTAAAACAGGTGAAATACCATCATCATGGAAAGAAACGATCATTGTACTTTTATTTAAAAAAGGAAATAAAGCAGATGTGACTTGTTACAGGCCAATCAGCCTAATAGACACCACACAGAAAATGTTTACTAGAATTTTAAACAACATGCTGATACACTGGATCCAAGATTATGGGTTAATAGATGAAGCACAGGCAGGTTTTATGCCATTACACTCAACGCTGGACCAATGCTATGCACTTTCACATCTTATAGTTAAATATACCAAAATAAAAAAGCAAAAAAATGTCTGTATATACATAGATCTCAAAGCTGCATTTGACAGCATAAATAGGAATTTACTATGGAGCACCTTAGAAGACCTAGGGATGGATATAGCAATGCTGAATACCTTAATTGCTTTATACCATAATGACACATTTAGAGTCAGATATAACAATCAAGGGGAGAAAATAGATAAAACAGCTAGTAATAAAGGAGTAAGACAAGGATGTGTGTATCACCAATTTTATTTAATCTATTTCTCAACACCCTCTTAATAAAAATGTATAACCCTGACTATCACATGCCAAAGATAGACAAAAGGCCATGCCCATATTTAGCATTTGCGAGCAGCATAATCTTGATGTCAACAAGTTTTCTAGGCATAAAAAGGTTATTCAATGACTTCAGGAATAAATGTCAGGAATTTGTCCTAAAAATGAATTACAGCAAAACCAAACTCCAAGATTTTGGAAATAACAAGAGAAGAAGTTATTCCATAAAGATGCAAAACGAGAATATTGAACAAGTGAGGGAATTTAAATATATAGGGATTATAATGTCAAGTTCCTTAACCTGGAAGGCACATATCAGAGCTGTAAAAATAAAAACAAAGAATAGTCTACCAGCAATACTAAGCTTTGCCCATAAGTATGGTGGGAAGTCACTAAAAGGATGCCTGAAAGTAATAAATGCTAAAACCAGAGCCCAAATCCTATATGTAAGTGGTATTTGGGGATAGGTTTATAATGAGTGTGTAGAAAGCTTAATAAACAATTATTACAAAAAGATTATGGGCTTTCCACAAAATGCTCCTACAGCATTATTATGAGCAGAACTAGAACAACTATCTTTGGAATGTCTTATAAAAGAAAGGCAGATCCTCTATTGGATTAAGGTATATGGTATGACTGCGACAAGAGTGCCTAGAATGTGTTTGGATGAAGCACTTAGATACCAAAGTGCCAACATTACCTTCCCACCAATAAGGATTGTGGAAAAAAATAATCAAACCATTTGGCTTATTATAAACTATAACAGATTCATTAACCAGACCATTCGAAGAGATAACTATAAAAGTCAAGAACAGGATAAGAGATATATATAAACAAAAAGACCTGGAGAAATGTGCAACTTAGAAGATAAGTGGCTGGCTGGCAGAAAATAAATTGCATTTTGGATTTGAACAATACTTAAATTTACTAAAAAAAACCTTGGCATAGACACATTTTTACAAAATATAGATTTGAATATTATATGCATGAACGTAAAAAATCAATTATAAGTAAAGATGGTTCCAATGGAAAGTGTAAATGTGGGACATATAGGGACAATATTAAACATCTGCTCATACGTTGCCCATTATATAAGAGGCCAAGAAAGAAAATACTAGGCGATATTCTGGGACAGCTATATAAGAATGCGGAGTATATAGTAAAATATCTATTGAATTCTAATTCAATGAGAATATTGGAGAGTGTGATATCATTTCTCAAAGTGATAGAGAAAAAATAAGTTTCATTTATGGGCAACAGGCAATGGCAACAATCAAGAATGAAGATAATGAAATAGATAAATCTAAAGAGGGGGGTTATATCCTAGATCAAAAAATGATATAAATGTTAACATGCATGATTGTAGTGCAATAATGGGAAAACTATTAAGTGAATTTGTATAGAGAAATATTTTGAGGAATATATTATAAATTTGTTAGTGTGATATTTATTGATGTTAAACAAATTTTTAAAGATCAAATGCCAATGTTTTACAGATTTACAATAAACACAGGAATTCAAGTCCCTGTATTATGATTAGTGTTTCCTGAAAATATCATGCTGTTTGGTTTTGTGGTTTTCTTTAAATCAGCATCTGTTAATGTGCTCTGCAGTAACTGAAAACAGTGAAGAAACAGTGAAAATGTTTCTGTCCCTATCAGTGAGTGATGGCTTCATTCCTGTCTAGCCTGTTGCTGCAGCAATGAAGTCCTTAATAACCTGTACTGGCTGCTGCACTTCCCAGTCAGAGCAATATGTAGGGGTAATTGTATTTACTCCAAGTGTATTACTAACCCATCTGGTTTGTGTTTAGATAGATTGTATCATTCTGTTCTCATAAAGGGTTGGTCATTTGTGTTTCAGTGGGTAACTGAAGTGGTATAAATGAATGTATGACATCTGAGTTCTGTCACATCAAAACCCTGCATTGCTTTTTGGCTATATAAACCCAGGGTTGTTTAATGGATATAAAATAAATCTAAAGTTTAAGTCATAGGAGTAGTGTGTCCTTGATGTAGCCTCCATACGTATGTTCACGTGAGAACAATATTGTTGTTATGTCAGATTGACAAACAGGTGTCTGCCACACTTTGCTATTTCAGGAACATGTACTACATGAACTCACAAAATTCATTTCTCTGAGGGATTCTGTGTGGAAATAAATCATGTATGTGTGTAACGAGACATACTATATGTCATCCTGATGTCCCAGTTTCTTGCCCCTCAGATGAGGCTACTGTACCCTGCTTCCCTCTCCCCCCCACACACACAGGGCCAATGCCACCTGTTGCCCCTGTTCCAGTCTCCACAGACAGGACTGCTGTGCTCTGCTAAGCTCTGGAGTCCCAGGGACTCTGTCTCCACAGTTGAGGCTGCTGCACCATACTGCCCAAGGCCACCAAAGGTAGGACTTTTGCTGCTTTACCTCTGTATAGATCACTGGTATGGCCACACCTGGAGTACTGTTCCTAGTTCTGGAGTCCCCACCTAAAAAAGGATAGGGACAGGCTAGAGACGGTACAATGCAGGATGATCAAAATGATTCAGGGCCAGGAAGGCAGATCCTATGAGGATCCGCTAAAGGTGCTGAACATGTATTCACTCAGAACCAGACAAGAGAGGGGATATAGGTTCATAGAGTACATATGAGTTCAATAGGCTGAATGCCCTTTGAAGAACTTGCCACCTTATTATGGGTGGTATACATATTTTTTGTATCCCATATATAAATCTAATCTAACCTTAAAGATATCCGTAGTTGGGCTTGACACTACCTGTGCTGGCAGACTATTCCATACTCCCACAATCCTCTGTGTGAAGAAGTTACTTCTTCTAGATGTTCTTATCAGTTCCCCCTGCGATCTTGTATCCCTTATTTATAGTTTTATCTTTGACATCACTCAGTGACAGACCTATAGTAGCCTCTAGGTAGTCATCTTCTAATGCCTTATATGTAAGGCATAGGTCTCCACAGATTTGTCTGTAACCGACTGAGTATACCTTTAAAATTCTAAGTCTTTCACTGCAGTCAGTCATTTCCAGATGTTTTATCTTTTTTGTGTATTTCCTCTGGACACCTTCTATCAGTTTATAGCCTCTTATGGTATGAGGTTTATTAAACCGGGAGCAATACTCCAGATGTGGACGTACTAAGCTAGAATACAATGGCATTAAAACCTCCAGTTCTCTGCTTTTTATGTTAGCCAGTATGGAGCCGATTATCTTATGACATTTCTTAACCTTTAAAATAGTGTTCTTCTCAAAGCTGAGCTCATTTTTTATTATTGTGCCAAGGTCCTTCTCTTCACAGACTGACTGCAGTATAGTAGCTCCAAGGTTGTAGCTATAAATTGGGTTGTTCTTTACAAGGTGTATAACTTTACATTTATCTAAATTAAATTGCATGTGCATAACTTTTCCCCAGTCTATAAGTCTGTCCAGCTGTTTCTGTATATTTTTCCTGTCATTGATAGATGTTACAAGCCCCCCAATCTTGCAGTCATCTGCGTATTTGGCTAACCATACCTTATCCAAAACTGGCATTGTTGCTACTGAAATATTAAAGAGTGTTGGTCCCAGAACTGATCCTTGAGGGACACCACTGGTCGCACTACCCCATGTGGAGTAGTTTCCCTTAACTGCAACCTGTTGGTATCTGTCATTTAACCAGGAGCTTATCCAACTTACAATATTGGGGGCAGACCTATCCTCTGTAATTCTTTTATTAATATATGATGCGATATCTTGTCGAATGCTTTTGAAAAATTGAGATTTATTACATCACTGGGAATGCCTTTATCTACTGCCTGACTTACGGGCTCAAAGAAATTAAGTTGATTCGGCAGGCATGATCTTCCAGAAACAAAATTGTACTGGCCATGATCCATTAAACTCATATTATTCAAGTGCTCATTTACTAGTGTTTGCAGAAATTTTTCCATGATCTTACCAAGTACAGAAATTAGGCTAATAGGTCTATAATTCCTAGATTCATTTCTTTTACCACCTTTATGAATCACAGTAACAGTTGCTACCCACCAATTTTTCATGGTTTTACCTTCCTGGACAGATTTATTATAAAGGTAAGTGAGTGGTCCAGTGATTTCTGAGGCCAATTCTTGAAGTAGTCTAGGGGATATGCCGTCTGGTCCTGGTGAACTGTTAGCTTTGAGTGAATAGATAATATTGTTAACTTCAATACTACTAATGCTTAATGAACAGTTATTAGTCAAGTCAATTAAATCAGTCTGAGGGACATTTTGCTCACAGACACTAAGGAAGTACTTATTTAATGTTTCAGCTATCTCTTCCTCACCAGTTATTATTCCTTTTTCAGTTTTGAGGGGCCCTATAGTATGTTGTTTGCCCTTCAGTGTACCCATATAATTGTAGAATTTTTTGTTGTCTTTAACCCTAGTTACTAAATTTAGTTCTAGATTTTTCTTGGCCCCTTTTATCAGGCCTTTTATTTTTTTATTACACAATTTAAGTTTGTCTAGTACCACATGCATGTTTGCTTTCTTATATTTTTGCATTTTTTTTTTCCTTTTCTGAATCTGTGTTTTGATTTTGTTATTCCACCATGGGGGAATGCATCTATTTTTATTATATCTAAACCTTATGGGAACATATTTATCTATACAATCCACAAGCTGTTGTTTAATTAACTTCCAAGTGTGTTCTAAATCTTTACCAGCAAGATCTTTCTTCCAATTCCATTTCCCTAAGTGAATCCTCATGTTCTGGTAATCAGATTTGTGGAAATCTCTTACCACTGTGTTTCCTTTTGTATATTCAATTTTCTTTTTACAATGAACAGTTACCATATTGTGGTCTGAATCACCGAGTGGTGGAAGTAATTTGACATTATGAAATTTCTCCTCACAGTTTGTTAAGATTAAGTCAAGTGTATTTTTTCCCCAGTTGATAAGTGAACCAATCCCCCATAAGCACATAGTCACCTGTAATGTTTCTTGTTTTGAGTGTTCTTAATAGATTATTATTTTGTTCAGCGGTTAGATTAGGTGGGCGATAAACCAAGCCCACAGTCAAATTGTTGTTATTTAACACACATTTAACCCAGATACAGTCACTCTCATTTTCCCTGGTATCAGGAATCTCAAAGGCCTTGACATCTTCCCTTATGTATAGGGCTACTCCACCTCCTTTACGATCTCTCCTGTTTTTATAAAACCTGTTGTAGCCATTAATTTCCATGTTCCAATCATTTTCTGTGCCCCAGGCCTCAGTTATGCCACAAATTATTATTGACATGATAGAGACCTTCAAGTTTCTGAAAAGAATGAACAAGGTGATCTGTGAAGACCTATTTGCAAGGAATAGAGAAGCTAAGGATAAAGGGTTATGAGTGGAGGTTAAAGGGGGGGAAGGTTTAAAAAGGATCTGCAGAAGTGTTATTTTACAGAAAAAGTGTTTGAGGTATGGAATGGTCTATCTGCAGAGGTGATGCGTGACAGAACCATAAACGGTTTCAGACATGGCTTGGCTAGAGCTAAGGATATAGCAGCTACTCAGCAGGATGAGGAAAGCAGAAACACAGAAAGCAAAAGGGGGATAAGGTTAAGCATAGACCCCCCCCCCGAGACAATAGGTCCCAGAGTATGATAGGGTACTATGGGCAGACTAGATGGACCATCAATCTTTTTCTATCGCCATTGTCTATGTTTCTATAACAGACATCAAACTTGGCCAAATTAGTTTTACTTACAAATTGCAATTTTTTTTTTAAATTGATAACACATTAGTCAAAAAGACTTGGATACTGAATCCTTATTAGTACTTACAAACCAATAGTTAAGTGTGTGGAAAGCTAGCTGCACGACAGAAGGGCGAGAGTTAGAATTTAGGGCTACTGCTCTCAGGAGGGTGACGTGCAGAGTGGTGAGCTCCAAAGGTGGTACTGGATCTGAGAGATTGAATGTATAGGGCTACTTCACCTCCTTTATGATCTCTCCTGTTTTTGTAAAACCTGTTGTAGCCATTAATTTCCATGTTCCAATCATTTTCTGTGCCCCAGGCCTCAGTTATGCCACAAATTATTATTGATATGATAGAGACCTTCAAGTTTCTGAAAAGAATGAACAAGGTGATCTGTGAAGACCTATTTGCAAGGAATAGAGAAGCTAAGGACAAGGGGTCATGAGTGGAGGTTAAAGGGGGGAAGGTTTAAAAAGGATCTGCAGAAGTGTTATGTTACAGATGTTTGTAGATGACATTAAAGTAGTAGGATGAGGTAAAACAATCAGGTAGGAAATCTACAAAATGGTCTGGATAAGATAAACAAATGTACTATAAAGAGGGGGAATGGAACTAAACAACAAAAAATATAAAGTGATGGGCCTTGCAAATAAAAATCTAAATGAAATGTATTATCCAGAGCATTTCATTCTACAAGAGACACAGGAAAAGAAAGATTTAGGTATTGCAATAACACACAGACTGACTCATAAGGAACATTGTAAGTGGGTGATAAGCAGGGCAAGTAAAATCATAAGATGCATCAAATGAAATTTTATATCCAGGGGAGGAAATGCGATGCTGCTGTTGTATAAAATCCTGTTAAGGCCATGTATGGATTATGAATCACAGTTATGGTCACCACCGACACTTGGAAAGAGACCAAATGGATCTGGACAAAATGTAGAAGAGGGCAACAAAATGCAACTGGGATTCAAACAGTTGAATTAGGAAGAAAGATTACAGGAATTGGGACTAATTAGATTGGAAGACAGACAACTTTTAGAGGAGGCCTTCTTTGTACAGTATGTATGACATTTGCAGGGATTTAAACTGGCACATAACCTTCAGATGGGGCACAAAGGTAACAAATATATTACAAGAGAATGTGAAAGGCAACTGTAAATAAGTAACCAAAAGAAACAAGTATTTGTCAACGGTAAGTATTTGTTTGCTTCTGTTTGCTGTGTAGTTGCTGGGCATATATAGCACACACCGTCACCCTCAGAGCCTCCCACACATGCCCTCTCACTGACACAGGGCTGCACAGATGCTGTTTCCCCACAAACCCCACAGATACAGGCACCGTCATGCCCCTGGACCCACCTAATACACAAGGTTGTAATAATGAGCCAAACAGAGTGAGTGTGTGTGGGGGGAGAAGGGATCTATGTGATAACGGTGAAAGCCTAAAAGCAATCACCATTATCACTAAATCAAAATGCCGAAAAATTGTTGCCACTCTGACACCCCAGCGCACAGCAAAAGGGCCAGATCCTGCTTTTAATGTTTCCTGTGGGGTTGCACTCCCCACCCCCTACTAAAGGATTCTCAACTCCAGGGGTGCATGTCAGGGGTTGAAAGCATTAAAATAAAGGTTCGGGCCGAAGTAATAAAAATGCACCAGCGCCCAGACCCGAATTCCCGGTGACTGCTGACCTCAGTGCCAGCAACCCACCCATCTCGGCCATGGGGTTGGCTCAGCAACCACCATGGCACAACCCTACATTTCCCTCCTGTGCGTACTTGCACCCCCATCTTGACGTCATTATAGTGACAGGAAGTTACTATATTCGCCACCCTATCCAGCCACCCTATTCCCCATAACCGCTCCTTGCAATGCGCTGGGGAAGGGGTTGCCATTATTGTAGGCACCCTTTCCCCAGCACCTTTATCACGGGCTACTGAGAGTACTGTTTGTTACCAGATTGTGTGCAGTTGGTAGTGGGTGGTAGTGGTGGACCGAGAACAAAGAAAGGAAAACCTAGTAAAAATTTCCCTTTGCTCTCCTTCCCTTTCTCCCCCACACCCTACCAACCACCAAGCACAGGCAACGTGGTTACAAATTATACACACACACACACACACACACACACACACACTCTCTGTCTCTCTCCGTCTGGCTCATCACCACAATCTGCCCCACCCTGAAAACAAAAGTCAGTACAGTATCACTCCACTCAGAGTCTATATTTTCTGTTTCAACCTGGTGTAACAACACACCAGGTTGATACAGAGAAGGCCGCAGATCACTAACCCACACAGGAAGCCATTACTCTCTCACTCTAACTGAAAACAGCTGTGATGGCCTTGCTTGTGCTTTAAAGTCCAACCATAACAGATCTTAAATCAAGTAAAATACAGATAAGTATGTGATTACTTTTTTTTTTGTTTTACAAACCCATACTATGTGAATCATGTTTTTTGTTCCACTGTCATGTTTTATGTCGCGAAATATGCTTTGGGTGTTTAGATAAAAAAACTCATATTGCACAGTCACCCATACATTATTCTGCATGTGTATGTATAAATTAATACTGTGAATGGCTGATATAGTAAAGTTAGTATATGGTGATATGATAAGGAAGGTGGTGGCTGGACAACTGGCACAGCAGTAGTGCTACTGCTTGCGACACCAACAACCCAAGTTCAGGAATAAGCTTGAATCATCAGACAGTCTGCTGGGGAGAGGTAGGATGGGCATCCGTAGGACTGCTCTCCTACTCCAGGGAGGGGGAGCAGTAGAGGATAGCGATATGGTGACTCCCAGCAGAGGCTAAGAGAACACCAGCCTGGGAGCACACAGGCATGGAGAGGCAATGGTGGACATCAGGTAGCAGTGCATGGAAGCATGCAGGGCAACGTGCTTGCTGTCATTGCACAGCTGGACCTCCAGGGGAAATCTTTAAGAGAAAACTATCTGGCAAGGTAGCAGCATGAAGCTCAGGATTCCAGCCTTCACTTACCACCAATACAACACCAGCGTGAGTCTCAGCCAGGGTCTCAGGGTGATCTAGGTCTCGCCCTGCCGGGAGCTCCTCCATAAGGGCAAAGTCATGGTCCTCCCAGACTGGACAGATAGGGAAAGTCCTGGGGGAGTGATTAGTGGGTCATAGGATACATATGGGGTTCAATAGTGGCCTCATCACTCGAGTATAATCTTTAAATGAAACGTCTGTAATACCTACAGAAACCTAGGAAGCGTTGCAAATCTTTCAGGTTTGGGGGTTTGGGCCAAGTAGTTAGTGCTTTGACTTTGCTTGGATAACTTTCAATGCCTTGAGCTGATACAATATGCCCCACATACTTGACTGAACTTTGAAAGAACTGGCACTTGACAATAGAGAGTTTGAGCTTGAACTCTTACAGCTGATCTAGAACTTTTAACAGTCTTGTTTCATGTTTCTTCAGGGTCTTCCTGAACACAATGACATCACCTAGATAGACCAAACATTTCAGTAGGTTCATACCTCTGACAGCTCTTTTCATTAGTTGCTGAAATGTTGCTGGGTTGCCAGATATACCCTGAGGTATTCAGAGAAATTCACAAAAGCCAAGGGGGTATACAAAGGAAGTCTTTTCCCAGTCTTGTGGAGCCATAAGAATTTGATACTATCTGTTTCTTAGGTCAAACATGGAAAACCATTTGCTTCCATTAAGATAATCTAAGGCATCTTAAATTCTGGGCGTAGTATACTGATTGGGAATAGTCCGTTTGTTAAGAGTTTGATAGTCTACGCACATGCGCACTGTTCCATTTTTCTTGCACACAACTATTATTGGTGAAGCATGTGGACTTCTTGATTCTTGAATAATGCTTGCAGCTAACAGCTCCAGCAAGTGTCTCCTCACATCATCAATATCTGCTGGTGCCAAGCAGCGAGACATCTCACAGAAAGAGCGATCATCATTAAGTCAGATATGGTGCTTTTCTCCAATGGCACACCCCACATCCCACTCATGAAGAGAAAACATTTTGGTCCTTTCGGCCAATTTTCAACTGAAATCAGTCTTCCACTTCTGTGGTGGAGGGAATCACCAAAATTAAAATGTTTTGGATCAGTGCCAATTGGCTGGAGCTGGTTGCACTGCAGTATCTACACAGTAAACGTGAGCTGAAGTACAGCCTTTCCTCACAACAATGTCTTTATCTATAACCTTCTTCATCTGGACGGTGACTCTAATGTAAGCAAGGGCTGTTACCAGCAACACAATAAGCTTCACTAATAGCCCTTCTGCCAGACCATGTTCATCTGGAGCATCCAGCATTAAGATCGGATTTTTGACATCTTTCTTCAGGTGCACCGTGCCACTGATACTGCACTCGGCATTGGGGGGCAGTACAATTTCTTCAGCATCACAGCGCCAAACTATACCAACGGGGTCATTTCAATTTTTGGTTCTGGTCTTTGTCTGTATCTGATAGGCCTTATTAACTAGGACATGCACACCACACTTTTACCTTCTGTTTGGCTTCCCTCTCTTGACAAAGTTGAGCCAGGCGACCAAACGTGTGAACATTAGTGCCAATAAGTATGGACACTCCATTGTACATTCCAGATTCTGGACACACTAATGCTAAGATTTCCACAGGGTCTCCAACTCCAGTTACTTTGGATGGAAAAGCACTCCATACTTTGAGGTAGCCTAGGTACGGGTAGGATTTGTCACATGATCCCCATACAGTCCCCATACAGCCAAATCTTCCAAGGGCAGTAACTTGTGATGGGAAAGGTGCTGGTCATACCAATTCTTGAATATAATCAAGGAAAATGGAGAGACATTGGGGATGGAGCCAGCAACAGGCATTGAGAGGGGCAAGGGGTGGGGGATAGGTGGCAGAAGTAGGTCAGAAGAGAAGCCAGGACAGGTGGTAAGCTGCAGTGGGTGTAGGGCAGACATCTTCTTGGGGATTGCTTGGAGGGTATGGGGTGTATGGTGTGTATGCAGATGGGCAACTCAGGCAGGAGGTTGTAAGACTGAAAAGGGAGTAGAGTAGGTGAGGAGGGTGGAGCATGGGGGAACAGCAGGGGCAAAGGAACACAAGGAGGACCAACATAGTAGACAAAAAAGGCAAACAAGGGGGATTGCAAGGGGTTAGGATTCAGGAGGCAAACCATACTACCACTAAGGAGCAGTTGAGATCTCAAGCCAAAGGATGGAAGGTGGTCAAGATAAGGGGTAGGATGGGAACAGGAGCAGAGTAGGGTTTGAGGTCGCAAGGATGGGGAAATGGGGAAGCTCGGGATAAAGGGGGGAAGATAAGAACAGCTTCTCAGTGCTAGCAAGACTGGAGCAGCAAGAGGGGGAGGTCCAGTTGCAAGGAAGGTAGTGGAGATGAATAGTAGTGTTGGCTGGGGATCACGTAAGGATGCTAGAAGCAGGGACAACTCAGGAGAGGGTAGCAGGAGAAGTGGAGGTGGTGTGGTAGAAGGGGGGCAGGGGACTTTGGGAAAGTGTAGGGGTCATCACAGGATGGGTATGGAAAAGAGGGAAGGCAGCCATTCAGGGCAGGAGTAGCATGGAAAGAGGAGAGGTTCGATTGTAGAGGAAGGTACGGAAGGGACTAAGGCAGAACCAGGGGAGACCGAATCAGGATGGAGTGGGGGAGTCCAGCTAGGGAATGGTAAGGGAAATGACACAGATAACATGGGCAGCAGCAAGGGTGAACAAGGGGTCTAGACAAGGGTTCAACAGGAATCAAGAAGGGCCAGTGGGCCTTCAGGGATGGAATCAGGGGTAGGGGACCAAGAATGTGTGGAGAGAAAGGGGTTGCACAGGGGAGGCAAGCAGGGAAAAGAGGGGAGAGTCGTCATTCTGAGGAAATCAGTATTAAAAGGTGTAAGATGGGGAGGCAGAGGAGTCAAGAAGAGCCACATATGGGTGGAGTGTATGCCGGGCATGACAGCATGCAAAGTGAGGCAGTAAATTAAGGGGTGTGTGGGGAGACTAGGGGGAACCTCAGGTTGTGGTACACCTGGAAACTAATGATCTAGTAGGAAATAGGTTGGAAGAGATGCAAGAGAAATTCAAGAATGTAGGAAGGCTGTACAATAGGGAGGGGAGGACAGTGGCGTTCTCTGAGCTTATCCCGGTACTAAGGGCTAGCCCGGCCAGGAAACTATGAATCTCAGAGTTCAACAAATGGCTGGGAACATGGTGTGAGGCCATGGGATATGGACTGGTGGGGGGATGGGGAAGCACATGGGAGAACAAAGACCTGTATGCACTGGATAGGCTGCAATTGAGTAGGGAAAGCTCAGGGGTCCTAAAGAAAAAGCTGGGGGAGTTAATTGCAGAAAAGCATCATTTAAACTAGGCAGTGGGGTGAGAGGGAGCAGAAAGCAGTACCACTAGGCAAGGAGAAACATAGAAACATAGACGTTGACGGCAGATAAGGACCACTTGGCCCACCTAGTGTGTCCATTTCCCTACCCACAGGATAAGCTGCAGAGCCTAGTTAACCAACAGCCTATGTCTTCCTACCCCCCACAAGAATTGCCTTATGTCTGTCCCATGCATTCTTGAATTCTCCCACAGTTTTAGACCCTACAACCTCCTCAGGAAGGCTGTTCCATGTGTCCACCACCCTCTCTGTGAAAAAATACTTCCTCACATTGCCCCTGAGCCGTCCCTCCTCTGTCTTCAAATTGTGTCCCCTTGTTCTTGAACATCTCTTTTTCTGAAAGATGCTACCCTCTTGGACTTTGTTGAATCCACTGAGGTACTCAAAAGTTTCTATCATGTCCCCCCTCTCCCTCCTTTCCTCAAGGGTATACATATCAAGCTCCTTTAGTCTCTTTTCATATGGCTTCTCTTGCACACCCTGCACCATTTTAGTTGCCCTCCTCTGGACTACCTCCATCCTGTCTTTAGATTTCGTGCCTGAAGGCGAGCCAGTGAAAAAGCAGCCAACAGCAGCCGCTCCTACGGCCGCCGCCACCACCACCACCTACTCCCTCCAGCAGCCCATACCACTGTAAGGGTATCAGAGCACGGATCGCTGCACAGATTTCACGCCTGAAGGCACGCCGGCGAAAAAGCGGCCAGCAACAGCCGCTCCTATGGCCGCCGCCACCACTGACTCCCTGCAGCAGCCCTTACCGCTGTAAGGGTATCGGGGCTCAGATCGCCACACAGATTTCACGCCAGAAGGTGCGCTGGCGAAAAAGCAGCCAGCAACAGCCACTCCTATGGCCGCCGCCACCACCGACTCCCTCCAGCAGCCCTTACGGCTGTAAGGGTATCAGGCATGGATCGCCACACAGATTTACGCTTCGAAGGGCAGTTTAATGCAAAAGCAGCCAACAACAGCTGCTCCCACGGCCGCCGCCACCACCGACTCCTCCAGCAGCCCTTACCATTGTAAGGGCATCGGCATGGATCACACATTGATTTCACGCCTGAAGCGCGCCAGTGAAAAAGCGCCCAGCAACAGCCGCTCCTATGGCCACCACCACCACTGACTCCCTCCAGCAGCCCTTACCACTGTAAGGGTATCGAGGCACGGATCGCCACACAGGTAGTACCCGCTAAAACCTTGTCTGAGAGCCAGCACACTTGGGCGCCCTTGATTGGTGCGGCACTGCCCTAGGGGGATCGTGATTGGTCCGCCCGCCTGCCTGCTTCGCTCTGATTGGAGCGCCTTTCCCTTAGACTTATACAGACTTCCCTGCTCTATTCTTGACTTCTGAGCTCTAGCTCTTACTTGAATTTTGTACCTAAAAAGCTGAAACTGTATGTAAAGTTGGATTTAGTTAAAGTACAAGTTATTACTGTGGCCTGCCTAGCTTAGCCTATTACTATATTGTAAATCTATGCAGTGTATGGTTAGTGAGTTTAGTTGTGCTCCCTACAGGGCAAGCTCTTGTTCTGTCCTCTGAACTTCTCTGCTTGTATTTTATTGTGTAAATTTTCACCCTGTCCTCACACACACACAGTGAGCACTGATGTTTTTTAGACAACTTTACTGGTAATTCTTGTCTTTAATGCATACATTGTAATTTCATGAGCCCTATAACTATCTCAGTCTGTCTTTAAGCTGGGTGGGGGTTGCCTTTCAGTAATCACATCCTTATACTGACTGTGGCACTCATGGCTTGATTTGGGGAGTTATCTGCTTCTGCAGTGTTATCTTATGTCAATTAAATTTATGTGCAGTAGGATTCCTTATATGTGTCTTGCACTAGGAACATCTGAACCCAAGGTTCATTCGGACTGAGGGCAGTATTGTACTGTTAAACTTGTCTGACATCATCTGTTTTTTTAATGAGTATTTTAAACCAATGGGGATTTTTTTCTTTTTTCTCTGCATTATCTAGCTGTTATAAGTATTGTATTTTCCAAACAACTGCCATGAGCTTCTGAAGAAGGACTGGTTGGTCCAAAGCTAGAGCACTTTGTTCTTGTTACATCTATGTTGGTCCATTAAAAGGTATCAAATCATTTGCTTCTGGATCTATTCTTGCAAAGGACCAATACGGCAACTACTAAATCTACAGTTCAACATGGAAGATACCGGAATTCGCCATAGAATATGGCAGTTACATAACATCAAGAAGAAATTGGCACGGCTAGACAGTGACATCTATCTTCTAACCCAGTGCAAGAGGAGAAACATTATCCCTAAAGGTCTTACTATTTGGAATCCATTAAGAAATACAAACAATTCTATTTATGCAGAACAACTTTGTCATAGGACCTCTGAGAAACTGAGAAATCACAGGATTCACATGTCATATGCTCAAAAGTTGTTCTTAACAAAGAGTTTGCTGAAATTGTAACCACTCTGGAAAGGGTGTCTGGGAACCTATTCAAGACATCTTAAGAGAGATACACATTAACTACCAAAGGACCTTAAGAAAAGCCATGCTTGTGAAAAATAGGAAATTAGATGCCCTTCAACATACCATACTTCCTAACAACCATGAAGCACACAATGGAGTCACAGAACAACTACACAATACTGATGGGCACCTTTCAGTTGTTAATTTGTCCAACCACACACTGACTACTGGAGAACTGAATGTACTTTCAAAGGGCCTCACTTTCTGCCCAACAAAACCACTGGATAACATACTGTTTTGTGGTGAACTAGAGGAGTACTTCCGTAGATTGAGACTTAAAGAATTCTTTCATGGCAGGGAAGAAATCACTGGTAGTGAAGACAGTGCAAACAGCAATAATGTAATGGATAAGAAAAGGAATCTGATTTTACCCCTCAAGTGGGCGTAACAAAAACTAGACAATTATATTAATTGTTTCCGCCAACAAGTCAGTGGTCAGATCCTTACCAGGCAAAAACAAACCCATTATAACCTCTCTCCACTGGAACGGGCGAGCTATAGGGACACTGAAATCAAACCACAACATTGTCATCAAAAAGCTGATAAAGGTTCTGCAGTGGTGATTTTAAACAGAGAGGATTATATTACTGAAGCTAATAGACAGCTAACAGATCTTACATACTACAGAGAACTGGAGAGTGACCCCACTACAAGATATAAAGATGAACTATGTGACTTAATTAAAACTTTCCTGACCATGTCCAAAATAAACTAGTTCACCTCATTCCTGCTGGAACCAAAGCCAGGGACATTCTACATGCTGCCTAAAATACATAAACCTGGCAATCCAGGGAGACCCATAGTCTCTGGTAATGGTACCCTGACTGAGGGGATCTCAGGGTTTGTAGAGACCATTTTGAAACCGCTGGTTATGGAAAGAGACAGTTATATCCAGGACACTACACACTTGTTGCGTGTACTTTCTGGTTATAAGGATTTACCACCTGATGCCATTTTAGTGACAATGGATGTAACATCCCCTACACTAATATTCCACACACAGATGGCATTGCAGCATGCCTAAATACATACATGAGAAAGGACCTGACCAAAACATCAACCCTGGAGTGGTGGGGAACTTATGGAATTCATTTTGACACATAACAACTTCAACTTCAATGGTAAACATTATGTTCAAACTATGGGAAAGCAATGGGCACCAAATGGCTCCACAGTATGCTAACCTCTTTATGGCTGACTTGGAGGAGGATTTTTAAGGCAGTATCCCACAAACCACTGGCTTATTTCCGTTACATTGATGATTTGTTTATCATCTGGACGGAAGGCACAGATGCACTCAAAGATTTTCATCACAAACTTAATAATCTCCAATCTCTACTATAAAGCTTACCTTGGAGTACTCTACCACCAAGGTTAACTTTCTGGACACCACAGTCATCATTAAGGATGGAACCTTACATACATGTATTTACAGGAAGCCAACAGACAGACAGAGATACCTGCACAGGAAAAGTAATCACCCTAACCATACAAAAATCTGTCATATACAGTCAAGCCTTCGTTGTCAACATATTTGTTCAAATGAGGATGACAGAGATACACATTTGGCTATGTTGAAAACACCTTTATGGAGCAGGGACACTCTTCCAGGAAATTGACAGGATAACAGAACGGCAACGCAAGTACCAAGACAACAACTACTTCAATATAAAGAAAAGACAGCTACAGAAAGAATACCCTTGGTAGTCACATATCATCCAGACCTTGAGCGTCTGCGTAAGATTATTAAAGATCTCCACCCAATATTTAGTGAGGATGACACCCTTAATTGTATTTTCAGGAACTCCCACTACTATCTTTTAAACAACCGCCAAATTTATCCAGCCTAATTATTAGAGCAAACTTTCACCGAACAGAATACCATGTCACACAATGGCACACGACCCTGCAATCAACGCCCTGCAAGACCTGTAGGCTCATTTCTACCTCAGACTGTGTGGTTACATCACAAAACAGACAATTCCAGGTGCATGGGAGTTATACATGCAAGTCACGATATGTTGTTTATTTCATTCAGTGCAAGAGATATCCACAAACAGGTTATGTAGGAGAGACACGCCAACAGCTCCAAACTAGGATGAACTCACACAGACATACTATTACAGCAAGGAAGACTGACAAACCAGTGGGGCATCACTTCTCCAGCCTGACCACTCAGTCTCAGATATGTCAGTAATGGTCTTAAAAGGAAACTCAAAACACACAACAGAGACGAGCTTTTGAGATTAAACTTATCTTACATCTCAATATGGTAGCAGATGGGATGAACTTGGATATTGGCTTTATGGGACACTACAGAAACTAACATTCACAGACCTTTTCTTCTTCAAACCTGACATATTATAGGACTTCAGCATATGTGAGATGTGGATGCATGTATGTATGCATGTGTGTGGGTATGCGCTGTGAAGTATGTGATATAACAGATGTGGGCTTGCTGTCACATTGAGGTAAGTCTCTATTTAGCTATATGGAGTTATAATGTGTTACTATTTTATTTCACACACAAAGAATTTCTTCTTACTTTTATCTTTGCCTGTGGGGGGATTGATTTCATTGCACCATATTCAGATTACCCAGCCTGCTAGTGTACATACAGGAGTGTTATCTTATACTGTTATATATAATTTTTGTAACTCTGTACATATTGGGATGTGTGATCTCATTTGCTTGGGGGTCCTGCACATATCTTTTTACATTAGGCTTATATTATAGTACTTTACTCAGGATTTCATGACAAGTTGCATTCCTTTGGGGAACAATTACAGCGACTGAAGTTAATATAGGTTCACTAGGAGAGGGATTGAGAGTGTGTGTGTGTGTGTGTATGTATGTGGGTCTGTCTGTGGGAGAGAGAGAGAGAGAGAGAAGGAGGGTGGGGATAGAGAGAGAGAGACTACATCTCGTTTAAGCTATGTATCTCCCTCACCCACATTATTGTGATGTGGGGTGGGTTAGGTTGTATTGTTTGTATGAACAGGAGGAGATAAATTACATTTTTATCTCTTTTTCAGATTCCCTAGACACTTGTGGTACATGAAGTTGCTACATTCTCAGTATATATTGACATCAGTACATATCAGGCTGCATGGTCTGAACTCCTTGAGGTTCCTCGACTAGAGTTTTTGCTTAACACTAATATTATCTATTTTATATTTTAATTATCATGTATATAGTCCTGAGGTTTTGTAATCTCTTGGGCCTTTTATTTAGCTTGAGAATACAGCTGGGTGGCAAGTCCAGCTAGGTTTTACACATCACACAGTGAGCACTGATGTTTTTAGACAACTTTACTGGTAATTCTTGTCTTTAATGCATACATTGTAATTTCATGAGCCCTATAACTATCTCAGTCTGTCTTTAAGCTGGGTGGGGTTGCCTTCAGTAATCACATCCTTATACTGACTGTGGCACTCATGGCTTGATTTGGGAGTTATCTGCTTCTGCAGTGTTATCTTATGTCAATTAAATTTATGTGCAGTAGGATTCCTTATATGTGTCTTGCACTAGGAACATCTGAACCCAAGGTTCATTCGGACTGAGGGCAGTATTGTACTGTTAAACTTGTCTGACATCATCTGTTTTTTTTAATGAGTATTTTAAACCAATGGGGAATTTTTTCTGTTTTTCTCTGCATTATCTAGCTGTTATAAGTATTGTATTTTCCAAACAACTGCCATGAGCTTCTGAAGAAGGACTGGTTGGTCCGAAAGCTAGAGCACTTTGTTCTTGTTACATCTATGTTGGTCCATTAAAAGGTATCAAATCATTTGCTTCTGGATCCACCCTGTCCTCTAAAACCCACTGTTCTTCTCATCTTTTTTTTTTTTTTTCCAACTCTAGCATCGACCTTCTGTACCCACCCCTTAAACTACTGCAATTTGCTGTACTTTCAGCGGCTGCCGCCCTCTCTTAGAGACAGTACACCCTCCCCCCCCAGCTTCATCTCCCAAATCTCTAGCCATCTTCTTTTGTCCTGACTGCCCAACCCCTCTAATCTTTTTTTTTGTCCTTTGCTATCACCTCAACCCCTGCTGACGAACTGCCGCCAGTTTCCCTGCTTTCCCACCCCTGTATCACTGTCTGTCCCATAAATAATTGACCCAGCTCTTTCTTTTGTCCCTTAGATTTGGCCTGACAGTAGCGCCAGTGCTGGCCAGCAACAGCAGCTCCTACGGCCACCGCCACCACCGACTCCCTCCACCAGCCTTTACCGCTGTAAGGGTATCGGGGCATGGATCGCCGCACAGGTAGTACCTGCTAAAACCTTGTCTGAGAGCCAGCACGCCTGGGCGCCCTTGATTGGTGCGGCGCTGCCCTAGGGGGATAGTGATTGGTCCGCCTGCCTGCCTGCTTCACTCTGATTGGAGTGCCTTTCCCATAGACTTATACAGACTTTCCTGCTCTATCCTTGACTTCTGAGCTCTAGCTCTTACTTGAATTTTTCTCCCACTCCCACCACCCCTCCCAGGCCTCCTTTAAATACACTTATGCTCCGCCTTTTTCTAACTCTTTGCTGTTCATTGGCCTAGTATTGTTGCTGCCAATCTATGATTGGTAGCTGAGTGTGGCCAATAAAGCTGCCCCAGTGCAAATATTTTCTGAACTTTAGCCATTAGTACTGATCTGCTCCTGCTTTTCTTGTTCCCCTTTCTGTTGTATATCTTACTTTGGGTTTTAAGTGTGAACCTTGGTGGGCCAACTATTTGCCCAGGAAAACTCTGCCCATTAATAATTGTAAGATCACCCATCCTGGCACTATGGCTTTCCTTACTGTGCTATTTGTATTCCTAATGCACAGAGTACCTAACAATACAGTGCAACCCGAACTACCTCTATGCAAACCAGTGCTCCAATATGCATTATTAATACCTCATGTCATAACGGGCTGCTGTGCAGCTGCCACTTCATCCTCCTCCCCCTTCCTAGCCTATTCTCCCCGGTTTACCACCCCCCCCCCACTGCTGCCTTCGCCTATGTCTATTCGAGCACTCACGTTGATCACGTTAAACTGTCACTACAGTGGTGCTACCCCCTATGCTGTGCGTTATGGGCATTCTAGAAGAAATAAAAAAGCAGTCCCCATCCTTATTAGGTCTTTAAAGAAAATCATATTACTGCTTCTCCTCTGTTCAGGTAATGTGAAGCTAAATCCTGGACCCCCCCTACAACTTACCTTGCCTATTGATTTTGCTGAGGCCACAGGTCTCAAGATGATGATGGTTAACATTCTAAGCCTGCCCAAAAAACTTGTACAACTTCAAGCCTGGGCTGCGCATATCAACCCTGACCTTATCATAATTACTGAGTCGTGGTTAAAAAACACAAATTCCGACCAACAAATTTCACTACAGTACTACAAACTATTTAGTGCAGACAGAGACTCTAGAGGTGGGGGTGTGGTTGTTTACGTCAAATCTAAGTACTCGGTCACCAACATTAGCTGCAAATCCTTAGCTAAGGAATTTGAGATCATCTCTCTGAACCTTCATCTCCCCTCTTCTGAATGCATAACTATTATAGGTGGCTATAGACCTCCGTCTGGTGGTAATGAAGTCCTTAATCTCCTGAAATCCATGTTCGCAGATGCAAAAACTGAAACAATATTCTTAGGGGATCTAAATATGGATTGGCTAACACCTAAATCACATTGCCTCAAATCTCTTTGTGACGAGCTAGGTCTTGGGCAACTAATCAACGAACCTACTAGGAATGACATTCGAAATACTGCCAACAGCTCCATCCTAGACGTGGTGCTAACCACCCACCCACATAAAATATCTCATACGGCAGTGTTTCACAATGATATGAGTGATCATGGGATTGTTGCTTGCATAAGATCTCAAATTAAGACTCGACCTCAGCCCATCTTTATAACAAAACGGTCCTTTCTCAAGTTCAGTGCAGTAAACTTCCTTTCTGACCTGGGCATGATCAGTTGGCAAGACCTCTACCTAGCCAAAGATGTTGACGAGGCAGCTTACAACTTCAATGACAATCTTACTAGACTGATAAATAAGCATGCCCCTTTCATCAAAGTAAGGGTACGGAACAACTCTAACCCCTGGTTTACCCCAGATCTTAAGGCAGCCCTCATGGCCGAGACAAGCTCTGGGCTAAAGCTAGGCATACTAAGAAATCTTCGGATTGGCAGGCCTTTAGAACAGTCAGAAATACCTGTGTGAAAAGCATACATTCTGCTAAAGCTAACTATTATATCTCTACCCTAAAACAAGCAAAAGGTAACCCATGCAAAATATGGAGAACAATTAAATCTATTGAAGGGAGGCATACGGCCCCTTCTGTCCCAACAAAATTAGTTGCAAGAGGTAAGATAGTGGAAAACATGTCCTTAATCCTTGAGGAACTTAACTCCCACTTTGCCACAGCTGGGTTAGCTTTCGATTCTTCACCTTATGCTGCTTCTGCGGTGAACCACCATTCCCCCCTCCGATACGTAGTCCTGTACCTAGCCCTTTCCAATTGCATGAGATAACCTTCAAAGAAGTTGAAGATTCTCTCCTTAAACTAGACACTAAAAAAAGTGCAGGGGATGATGGCTTGGAACCCTTTTTCCTTAGGCTAGGATATGCCCATCTCGCTGCCCCAATTCTCCACATCTTCAATCTTTCCATTACATCTGCTACTGTGCCGTCTTGCTGGAAATCAGCATATATCCTCCCTCTGTTCAAAACTGGTGACCCGTGCGATGTAAACAACTACAGGCCTATTTCCATATTGCCTATCCTTTCTAAAGTTCTTGAAAAACTGATCCACAATCAGTTAAAATCTCACTTGAAACCTTTCTCTCATTAACCCTGCCCAATCTGGCTTCTGGCGAACCACAGTACAATTTCTGCATTAGCAAAAATAACCAATGACTGGATCTCTGCTATAGATGCAAAGAAGGTAACGGGAGCAGTCTTTTTGGATCTAAGCAAAGCTTTTGATACTGTTGACCACAATCTACTAGTCACTTGCCTTGCAAATTTGGGCGCCACATACCACACTACTCAGTGGTTCTCTAGTTACTTAACTGGGAGATCCCAAAAAGTAAGAGCAGAGGGCTGTTTTTCTGCTGCCTTGCAAGTTGCTAGAGGTGTCCCTCAAGGATCCATCCTAGGCCCCATTTTGTTCTCATTATATATTAATGATCTTGATTCAAATATATCTACGTCCAATCTGTACTTTTTCGCGGATGATACCGTGCTGTATACCTCTGGCTCATCACTTTCTGAAGTCAAGGGAGTGCTTCAAGTGGACTTTGCGCAACTCGAGCATAATCATATAAAGGCAAAGCTTCTGCTTAATGCCAAGAAGACTAAAGCAATGATATTTTCCCGTAGTGCTGCCACAGGTACCCTCAATACCCTGCCCCAAGATTTCATTGTTACCATGCTAAACGAGCCTCTGGAAGTTGTTACCAAATTCAAATACCTAGGCATCTGGATTGACAACAAACTCTCTTTCAATGACCACGTTGAAGATGTCTCTAGAAGGCTAAAAGCCAGATTAGGCTTCTTCTTTAGAAATAGGCCCCTCTTCCCCCTTGAATTTTGGAATAAGCTTGTCCAGGCCACTTTTCTCCCCCTTTTCGACTATGGCAATGTAATCTACTCCTCTACCTCCGGCGCAAATCTAAGTAAATTAGACAGCCTTTATTACCATGCACTATGGTTCATTACCAACTCCCCTTACCGTTCACATCATTGTGACCTATATGCAGCTGTTGGATGGACATCTCTCACTACTAGACGTTTGCTCCATGCTGGTCTATGGACTCTTAAACTGCTCCTCCACAAATTACCGAACTATCTTTCATCTCTCATTAGTATTTCACACAGTGCTTACTCGCTAAGAAAATCTGACTTTATTATGCTTGACATTCCGAGGACGCGGACCTCCTTTGGTAAACGTGCTGTTGCGCATGCCCTTCCCTCTATTTGGAACCATTTACAGACCGTACTGAAACTAACTAGCACAGTTTCAATTAACTTCCATAAAGTGCTATGTGCAGCTAAAATAAAAGATATCTGCAACTGTCATTAAGCCTCTTTCCCCCCATGTGTGCCATGTGCATCCTTTGGTAAGACCATAATTGCTTTGTGTATATCAACTACCTATTGTTCGCACTTCTTTTATACTAAGAAACAACCCCACCCACCAGCTCCTGTCTCATATCTACTACCTTGCTGTAGCAATCTAATTCCTGATATCCCTTCCCTCCCTACTCCTGGCTCTGTCTACATATATACTTCTCTGATCACACTATCTAACCATTCCTACCTCCCCTATCCATTTTATTCTGTGATCGACTCATCTGCCAAAATGTATTTATTGCAAACACCAGTACCATGTTTCAAGTATCATTATGCTATCTATAGTCGCCACCCTGTATTACCTTAGTTATTACCACCTGCGGTCCCCCCATGCGGTGTCATTGAATGTTTATCTTGCTTGTATTAGGTGATGCTTGCATTTATGTATATATTGTTTATTAATTATTTATGTATGTATGTTGTGTAAGTCTATATGTCACAGGACCTCCTTGTGAATGAGCTTGCTCAATGGAGTTTTCCTGCAATAAACTTGAACTTGAATTGAACTGAGCTGTCTATGTCCTTGTGGAGATGAGGTCTCCAGAACTGGATGCAGTACTCCAGATGGGGTCTCACCAACTGTCTGTACAGAGGGATAACAACTTCCTGTTTTCTACTGATGATGCATTTCCCTATACATTCCAGTATCCCCCCAGCCCTCCCTACTGCCTTCTCACATTGCTTGCCAACCTTAAGGTAATCTGATATGATTACCCCAGGTCCCTTTCCATTTTGTTGTTGTTACCACGCCCCATTGTGTAATCTTCCCTGGGTTTTTGTTTCCCAAGTGCATTATTTTGCACTTCTTTGCATTGAATCCAAGCTGCCATACTTCTGACCATTCCTCTAACCTTGCCAAGTCCCTTCTCATCCTTTCCACGTTTCCTTGTGTATCAACCCTGTTGCAGATCTTTGTGTCATCTGCAAAGAGGCATACTTTTCCTTCCAGTCCCTCTGCAATGTCACTTTTAAAGACATTAAAAAGGACTGGACCCAGTACTGAACCCTGCAGTACCCCACTAGTAACCCCCCCTTTCTTCAGAGTGGACTCCATTTACAATTACCTTCTGTGTCCTGTTGTCCAGCCAATGTTTTACGCAAGCTACCACCCTGGGACCCACTCCCAGGCTGGTTAATTGATTATTAATCTTTTGTGTGGACTGTGTCAAATGCCTTGCTAAAGTCTAGGTAGGCCATGTCCACAGCCCCTCCCTGGTCTACTACTTTGGTCACCCAGTCAAAGAAATCAATTAGATTCATCTGACATGACCTTCCCACTGTGAACTCATGCTGCCTTGGGTCCTGTGCCCTGTTGGCCTCTAGGTACTTAACAATTCTTTCCTGCAGAAGTGATTCCATCACTTTCCCTACCACAGAGGTCAAACTGACAGGTCTGTAGTTTCCTGCCTCTGTCTTGCTCCCACTTTTGTGAAGGGGAATCACATCCACCTTCCTCCAGTCCTCAGGTACCACACCATCCTTCCATGATTTGTTAAAAAGGGTAGTCAGTGGTGTCACTAGTTCTGCCCTTAATTCTTTTAGAATTCTGGGGTGAATTTAGGCCCCATTGCTTTGTCCACCTTCAGTTTTAGAAGTTCTTTCAGAACCCTTTCTTCTGCTAAATGACTGGGATCGACCCCCCTATCCACAGTGCTTCTGTTAATTGGATTAGGCACCTCCCCCTCCTCCTCTTTTGTGAATACTGAGCAGAAGTATTCGTTCAGTATCCCTGCTTTTTCATTGTCCCTCTCTGCCCACCCACCATCCATTCTATTCAGCCTCACTATCCCTCCCTTTGTCTTTCTATGCTCCCTGATGTACCTATAAAAGGTTTTATCTCCCTTCTTAACCGAGTTAGCTATCTTTTCCTCAGTTTGGGCCTTTGCTTTTCTGACTTCCCTCCCTGCTTCCTTCTGCCTTAACTGGTACAGTTCTCTGTCCTGCTCCTTCTGTGTTTCCTTATACTTCCTAAATGCAATCTTTTTCTCCCTAACCTTCCCCGCCACCTCTTTGAGACCCATAGTGGCTTTTTCTTTCATTCTGATTTGTTTATTTGCTTCACACAAAGGCTTGTTGCCTCTGTGATGACAGTTTTGATGTTTCTCCATTGTTGCTCCACCACTCCTTCTAACCTGTTTGCCAGTGCTTTTTTAAGGCACTCTCCCATCTTGCCAAAGTCAGCCCTCCTGAAGACCAGTACCCTCACTTTTGTATGGCTTGACTCTGTAGCTGAGTTTATCATGAACCACACTGTTTGGTGGTCACTTGTTCCCAGATGGCTACCCACTTATAGATCTGAGATCTTCTCACTGTCCCCATTTGAGAGTATGAGGTCTAAGATTGCTCCCTCACAAGTGGGTTCCAAAACTAGCTGTTTGAGGCATGCCACCTGAAGGGCATCAAGAATGGCCCTGCTCTTGGATGTGGCTGCAGCAAAGGTACTCCAGTTAACATCTGGCATATTCAGGTCCCCCACCAACAGTATCCCCCCTTTCTCTGCCATCCTAAGGATGCCTTCTATCATATCCTTGTCCATTTCCTCCCCCTGTGATGGAGGTCTGTATACAACCCCTGTGCTGATTGTGGTGCCATTTCCAGTCTCTAAGGTGACCCACAGTGCCTCCTCTCCTCCCCTCCCTGTTTACTCTTTTGTTCCATTGCTTTTATCCCTTATCTTACATAGAGAGCTACTCCTCCCCCTCTTCTCCCCTCCCTGTCTCTCCTGTAGATTGTGTACCCTGGTATGTTAACATCCCAGTCATGGTTCTCTGTGTACCATGTTTCTGTGACTGCTACAATATCCAGGCATCCCCCTTCCATCAAGGCCACCAGTTCAGGGAGCTTGTTGCCCAGACTACGGGCATTGGTACTCATTACCCTCTATTTCTTGATGGCCTTGCCCCATTTTGCCCCATCCCTGTCCTTATTGCCTTTGTCATTTTCTCCATTTACCCCTGCTCTTCTCCCTATCAACATCTTTATCTTGGTTATCTTGGTGTTTACCTCACTTACTACCCTGATTTCTCTGGGGGGCTAGGATTTCCCTGCTCTTTTCCAGTGCCTCCCCCCTTGGCTAGTTTAAATGCTTGGCAATGAAGAATTTAAACCTATCACCTAGGATCCTGGTTCCCCTCCTGGACAGATGCAGGCCATCACGCCAGTATAGGCCTGCATCACTCCAGGTGGACCCCCAGTCCCCAATGAAGCCAAATCCCTGAGCTCTGCACCAGTTTTTCTACCACTGATTGAATCCCATGGTGTGGAGCACCCTAGCCTCACCCATGCCATAGACAGGCAGCACCTCTGAGAAGGTTACCCTGCGTGCTGCTTGTCTAAGGCCCCTCCCCAACTCCACAAACTCTTCCTGCACTTCTCTGATCCCTTTCTTAGCCAGGTTATTTGTCCCTGGGTGGACAATGACATCCAGCTCCCTCCCCTGTGCACCTGCTCTGGCGATCCTGAGGATTCGCTCCCTGTCCCTCCAAGCCATGATACCAGGCAGGCACCTTACCTCCCTCTCCCCTTCCTCCCCAGTTCTACCCTCCTAACAATGGAGTCCCCCACCAGGAGTTATTTCCTTCCCCTGTGGGGTCCCATGCAACCTTCCTTTGGGTCTCCTTTGTGGAGGTTCCCAGCATCCTTCTTGGTCTCCACTGTAGGTGCCTCCATAGAGGAACCACACTTTTCCAGAACATCAAATGAATTGTGGAGAGGTACAACTGGAGGGATGCACCTCTGTTCCATCATCCTCACCATCCCTGAGCCCACTGTGGTCCAACCACTCCTCTTTCTTGGCAACCGCTGAGGCAACGGCAGTGGCCCTGGTGGTCCCTGGATGGGAGAGGAGGTCCCACAAATCCTGGCCAACTCAGCCTGGAGATGAGCAACCTCCTCCCTCAGCCCAGAGAGGTGCCTGCAGATGGAACAACACCGCATCCTCCAGGACGTCTCCAGGAAGACTGCTGCTCCACAGCCACTGCACTGCACCACTCCCATCATGTCTTATTTCTGGCCCCTTAACCGTTGTTTGGAATACTTACTCTTTCCTCTGTTTATTTATTTATTTTTTTTGGTTTTTTCCTCCCTTCTTACTTACTGCCTCTGTGCCCTTTAAGCTTCTGATCTTCCTGTTCTGAGACAAGAAGTTCCTATATTTCTCAGTAGTCTCCTTACTAGCTAAGAGTCAGACCTCCAGCAGCTGGGGGGGGGGACGGAGAGCTACTCTTTTCCTTCTAGGATAGTGAGTGTTTTGTGGCTCTGTGATCACTCACTTCTGGCTCCCAATCAGGAAGTTCCTGTTGTCAGTCAAATCCTGTGCCCATAAAAATAGAACTGGCTTAGTGTGGGGGGTGGAGGGAGGAAATATAGTCCCAGTAGAGGAGTTTAGTTATAACAGCAGCTCCTTCCTCTTGGTGTTCTCTGCCGGTTCTCTGGCAGAAGCTATCTAGGGCAGTTTTTAAATCTGGCTTTAACCTGGCTTCCTTCTAGCTAAGCCACTCCCCCTACTTTACAGCTCTTTCTGCACTTAGTTAATTGCACAGATAACAATTCCCTTCAGCCACCTGAGACAAACACCTAGATAACTGTACAGATAACAATTCACTTCAGCCAACTCAGACAAACACACTAACTCTTTTTTTTTTACCCTAAATTGAAGGTCCCAGTAGTTGAGTTCTAGTTCTTTAGTCCCAGTAGAGAAGTATAGTTATAACAGCAGCTTCTTCCTCTTGGTGTTCTCTAGCTGTTCTCTGGCAGAAGCTATCTAGGGCAGTTTTTAACTCTGGCTTTAAACTGGCTTCCTTCTAACTAAGCCACTTCCCCTACTTTACAGCTCTTTATACACTTAGTTAATTGCACAGATAACAATTCCCTTCAGCCACCTGAGACAAACACCTAGATAACTGTACAGATAACAATTCACTTCAGCCAACTCAGATGAACACACTAACTCTTCCTTTTGTTTTGTTTTTACCCTAAATTGAAGGTCCCAGTAGTAGTGTTCTACTTCTTTAGTCCCAGTAAAGAAGTATAGTTATAACAGCAGCAACTTCCTCTTGGTGTTCACCAGGCTCACCCCCTCCACCATAGATAGGCAGGAAGAGGGGAAGCAAAAGGCTAAAAGGGTTCCATGTTATAATAACAACTGCTGAAAGGCAAATTATCACAATGGTGCTGAATTCACATCACAACAACTTTAGGAAAAGTCTTTTCTTGCAGGGGGCTTTGCCCCTGCACCCCACCCCCCAATTATATATTCCAACTCCGGGGAGGCACACCTCAGGGATGGGGGAACTATCAGTCACAGGAAAGTGTTGGTGCTATAATTCTGTTGCCATTGTGACCATTCACCTTTCCACAGTCGCTGTCTTCATGGGTTACCGGCAAAAAGGGTAGGGGGTAGGGGAGAGGTTATAGACAAAAAGGCAAAGAATTCACAGTGGAGGGTGGTATCATTGAATGCAAGAAGCCTTGGCATTAAGACTGTAGAACTGCAAGCTTTGATGGTAGAAGGAGAGGTAAACATAGCCGTCATAACTGAAACATGGGCCACCCAGTACCAGGACTGGGATCTAGTGATCCCAGGGTACAAACTGTACCTTAGGGACAGGGACAAAGGGAGAGGGGTAGCCATCTATGTTAAGGAGGGGATAGTGTGCAACAGAGAGGAAGGTGAGGAAGGCAAGGCTGAAGCCCTGTGGATTCATCTACAGGACTCAAAGGGCAGGAAGGTGAGATTGGGGCTGGTGTATAGGCCTCCCTCCCAAAGTGTAGAGATGGATAGGGGAACTAGGGGAGCAAACTAAGAGGCTTAGTGGTAAGGGCAACACAATGGTGGTCAGGGACTTCAATCTGCCGGCAGTGGATTGGAACACCCCAGCCACCTCAAGTGCTAGAGAGCATGTCCTCCTGGTGGCCATTCAGGATGGTTTCCTCATGCAGAAAGTGACAGAGCCAACCAAGGAGGGGAACATTCTGGACCTGGCACTTATGGATGGAGAACTAGTCCAAGACATAGAGGTGGAGGGCCCCCTAGCAGGAAGTGACTACCACACAGTGTGGATCTCCCTCAATCTGGGGAGGGAGGGAGGTAGCTAATACAAAGACAAGACCTCCTGTGGATTTTAAGAGGGCAGACTTTGGCAGGATGGAAATCATTCTGGAAGGGCAATAGACAACATCAGCATGGACGTGGATGCAGAGCAGAAATGGGACATCATCAAGGGGGGGGTCTAGCAGAAGCCACTAGCTCTTGCACAAAGAACCAAAGCAAAAAGGCCAGGAACAAGAAACCAAGCTGGTTGACTGAAGAGGTAGTGGAAAGGGTGGTTCATTCACATTTCGGGACTGTGTAGTACCGTAGGGTCTGCACACCCATTGGCCCATGCAGGCAACCAATGGGCATACAGCTGTACTGTATGCTGTCAGTCAGTGGGTGGCTGGGTGGCTTGTGGAGTGAGGCTGCCACCACACCACTGACCCGGGGGAGTGGGGTGGCGGGTATGAGTGGGCGGGTGGGGAGGTGGGTACCGCTGGACCACCAGGGATTATATTTACAACTAAAGCCCATGATCGGGCTGAGGACAGGGTCCACTGGACCACCAGGGAAATATAATATCATTTGCCCATGATTGGGCTGAGGATCAGGTCCACTGGACCACCATGGAGGTTCATTTAAGCTAAGGCCCATGATCGGGCAGGGGAGCAGGTCCACTGAACCACCAGGGATAATATAATCCTATGCTCGTGATCAGGCAGGGGGGCAATGATTCCTGGACTGTGTCTCTGGAGGTCGGGTGGCCACCCACAGCTGACGGCTGCCGTGTTGTGCCCTGAAATACGGCAGCTCACCTGTGGGTGGCCAGGCCTTGCTCCTGCTTTTTATGGGCGGATCTTTGCACCCCCCATGCGGTGCAAAGCAGGTTTCATGCCTTCATATACTTGCTTTTGTCGGGCTGAATTTTCAGGATGTGCCGCATATGCATCGTTGCACACCCCCACTTCGCCACATACACATTGTGCACCACGGCGCATTGGGATTTGCACAGCGCAACATCCCCCTTTGAATATCGCACCAGGGTGCATCAGTGTGTTGCACATGGTGCAACACTGTTGCGCCATCGTGCAACCCCTTTGTATATCCCACCCATAGTGTTTTTTCACAGAATGTTCTTGTCGGTTTCCAATGTTCTTGCAGATGCAGCAAAAAGAACACAGTGACCCAGAACTAACCTCTTGTTGACAATTCAGCAAAGGGCTTAACAACTGCATCTCAGGTTAACCTCTTGAGTTCCAAATAGCTTTTTTCAATCATTTCAACAGTATAATTATATACAGCTGTAAACAAAGGGATCCCAGTAACAGTGACATGTCCACATAAAGAGTCACATATTTTTTATAACTGTAGATATGCAAGGGGGAGAAAAGACAGAAATTGCAAGTAAAGGCAGAGAGATAGCGAGAGGCGGAGAATTGTGAAACCGTCGGAGTGATCAGTTCCTAGGTCTCACAAGAAAATTTGGTTGTACAACCAGACAGAGAAGAGACAGAAAAAGAGAAGATAGAACAGACCCTTGTGTTTAAACTCTTTCTGCATAACAAATGGGACAGGGCCTTATTCAACCCTGTCACAATGTCCTTTACCTGGACTTCAGCAAGGCATTTGACTTGGTGTCTCACAGAAGGCTGATCAGCAAGTTAAATAGCCTGGGAGATGGAAGAAACTGGTCAGGTGGATTAAGAGCTGGTTGCAGGGCAGGGAGCAGAGGGTGACAGTTGGTGGAGAGCTCTCGCCACCCAGGGCTGTAACCAGCATGGTCCCACAGGGGTTGGTGCTGGGACCGGTATTATTTAACGTATTCATGGCTGACATAGAATGGGATAAGGAGCAAGATCAACCTATTTGCAGACGACACTAAGATATGTGCTGAGGTGGATAGCAAGGAAGGGAGTAGGGTACTGCAAGAGGATTTGGAGACACTGGAATGCTGGTCAGCCACATGACAGCTGGAGTTCAATGCTAAGAAGTGCAAGGTCTTGCACTTGGGAGCAAAAAACCCAGAGAGCAGCTACTGGTTGGGAGGAATGCAGTTAACCACTTCAACTGAGGAGAAGGATCTGGGGGTGCTTGTGACAGGGGATATGAAACACTCGGTGCAATGCAGGAAGACAGTGGCAAAGGGGAACAGAATTCTGGGATGCATTGCCATGGGAATCACCTCTAGGTGGGAGGAGGAGGAGGTCATTATGCCTCTGTACAGGAACCTTGTAAGGCCGCACTTGGCATACTGTGTGTAGTTTTGGTGCCCCTATTTGAAAAGGGACTTCAAACTACTGGAGGGGGTTCAGTATAGGGCGACAGAGATGATCCTAGGGGTTGGGGGACAAAAGTATGAGAGAGACTGAGAAAGCTTAACATGTACACCCTTGAGGATAAAAGGGAGAGAGGGGGCATGATTAAAACATTCAAGTACCTAAAGGGCATAAACAGACTTAATTCTGAGGGTTCATTTAAGTTAAAAGGGGGAGAGACACCAGGGGGCACAGTCTAAAACTGGAGGGAGGAAGGCTCAAGAGGGAAATGAGAAGGCACTATTTCACAGATAGAGTGGTGGCAGGTTGGAATGCGCTGCCAGAAGAAGTGATATCACTACAGATGGTGGGCAGCTTCAAGAGAGGGTTGGATAGGGCCAAACAGAGGGTCAAAACTAGAGAAAGGATGGGGTAGAGAAGTCGAAGGTGGGGGGTACTAATTCAGAAGGGAGTGCAAAGGGGCAGTTGCAGTTTAATAAACAGCATACTGCACACTTGAGCAGACTAGATAGACTGAAGCTCCTGTATCTGCTGGTAACTTTGTATGCTCGTATGTAATTGTCACGTAGGAACCACTGTCCAGGAGAGCTTGGACAGGTACTCCCCAATAGGGACTGTAGTTTCAGTGGAAGGTCCAACAAGTTTATCAAGGTCAAATGGTGTGGTCTCAGGGGCTTTGACTTAAGGCTTTGCTACAGACCTGGTGGTGCTCTGGTTAGATGGAGATCCACTAAAATTTCCTTGCTGCTGCATCCCAAGGCTACTGCTTTGGCCACCGGGTCAGGAGCTGCTGCATCCAGTTGAGCAGACTTGCATTCACTTTGCATATGTCCTCTGGGGATCTGCACTCTCGCTTTGTGTGGCCATCCTCACCACAGTGGTAACAAAATATTCCTTGCCGGGCAGGTTGTGGATGGGGTTGTCCATCAGACGACTTCCAGTCGGGACTACTTGTCTTTTGAAGGTTCCCTTTTGATGCTCTGGCAGGTGCACTGCTGGCTCTGGGTCCTCACTCACTAATTTGATCCTTCTTCCCTGCAACTTGCTGTGTGCTACACTTCTTCTGTTTTGTCTCTAGTGCCTGTAGTTCCCTCACCTGATTCTGGAGTTCACTAGTGGCTACAGAACTGGGTACTTGTATGACAGTGCCCATCACAGGCGAGTTCTGGTCAGGGGTTACACCATGCTGGCCTTGATGGGCATCACATCCTTTACTTGAAGCTAGAGCATTTGTTGAGCTGGCTCTCAGCCCTCTGATTTCATCAATAAGTCCTCGCATTCCTGGCACGAGGTCATAATGTCACTAATAAAAATAGCGTGGCAATCAGTGCTGCAAGCAAAATGTCATGCACCCAAATAACGTCCGTCAAAAATCCAACCATCACAACAAAAGCACATTATCATATTTACGAAAGTATGCCACTTTGTTACCCCACTCTGCCTGCAAAGGACAGCTGCCCCACTCCTCTGCTGTCATTACCCAGGATTATTACTGACCCCAGAGGGCCCACCATGAAGACCCCCAATGTCTAAAAAGTACAGTGAATTCCTAAGACAAAACAGAGTAGTCTGTTGCCCACTTTATATGCAGCCATTTAATATTTTTGAACTGTCATCACCCTATTGCTGACTGTTTGCATTTTATGAGTGGTATTGCTTTATTGTTTATGCCAGAAACTGTTGCTGATAGTAGCTCACTATGGGGCAGTGACAATCCTGGCTTGCCTAGTAAAATATGTACACTATGCTCCAGCCTGGGGGGGGAGCAATTACTGTTTGACTACAAGGAGTCAGACAGTCTGGCAGACATACAGTCAGGGCTGCTGTGACCCAAACTGGATAAACCTCTTCTACCAGACTCACTCACGAATTTAGTTTTATTTCATTTATTTAAAGGTTATACCCATTGTTTGTTTGTTTGTTTTTATTTTGTTGACCACGTAAGATACACTGGTGCCAAAGTCACCTTTTACAGGTACAACCCAGTGTACAGTTGTACAACATACAATAGTACAGTATACTTACAGATAAGTTACTATATGAACATGTAATACAATGCATAAATAAGACATAATTGTGCAACAGAACAGGGTTCAGTCATAGACATACTTAGTACATTAACCAAAAATAAAAACCTTCAGCACATCGATTTCATTTCACTTCATTTTTATTTTTTATACTTGTAAATCTGATGAGCAAAAATTGCCCATTTTCACAGATGACAAGTTACAATAGTACAAAAGACAAATATAAGACATAACATACATAATACAAAACACAAAATATATAATTTTTACATTTACATAAAAATTGTGGTCAACAAGTACATTTAAAGTGACTAGAAAACCATTGCTTAAGGTGAAATTTATAACAGCAAACAGTCTGACAAACAGACACATCAACTGGCACAGCATTAAAAAATGAAGGTGCTCAGAACAGACGTGACCTAAGGCCAATTTATTTCTTAAACAACAGTAGTTTAAAAACAAATCTACTCTGGGACCTGGTTTTACATGAATGAGAGAGTCTTGGGGAAAAAGGTCAGTGGCTGAGGCAGAAAGAAACCTATTTATAACTTTAAACAAAAAAACTCCCATTTTATAAAAAATTCTGTCAGTCAAAGATAAACAGTCTGAGGATAAATATAACTGACAATGATGCATGCGATGAGGTGCACCAATCATAAACCGTATTATTGAATTATAAGTAACCCTCAAATTATTCCAAACTGTAGTCGAAGTAGAAGAATAAGCCAATAAACCATAACCAAAAATACTTAAAAGGAAATTATGTGCAAGTAGCCAACAAGAATCTGATGTTAAGAATGTCTTTGCATGATACAAAAGACCAAGTCTTTGGTGGATAATCTTTCTAAGATATAAAATATGTGATTCAAAAGATAATTTACTATCCAACACTATCCCTAGATATTTGAAATTTTCAACCAACTCAATATTAACCCCTTCTTATCTTTAATAGAAATAAGTTAATCATCATTTCCACTAGATCTGCAAGAAAAAATCATAAGTTTAGTTTTATTAGCATTCAGAACCATATAATTCTGAATCAGCCAATCTTGAAAAAGATCAAAGTCTGTCTGAACATCATTCAGTATCGCACTTAAATTATCTCCATCACTATACATAACTGCATCATCTGCATATAAAATCATGGATGTATTAGTACAAACACTAGGAGCAGAATTAATATAAAGAGAAAAAATGAGGGGACCCAGGATAGAACCCTGGGGCACCCCACTCTGCATCATTATTGTTTTTGAAAAACTACAACCAATTAAAGTCCTAAAAATCCTATTGGTGAGGTAGTCAGAGTACCATTTGATAACCTCAGCTGAAAAATGCAAATTAGAAAATATTAACAGCAATAAAAAGTAATCAACTAGATCGAAGGCCTTGGTGAGGTCCACAAACAAAGCCCCAACTGAGTGCCCTTTGTCAAGGGCACACTGAATGTGGCTGGTGAACCTCACCAAGGTCATCTCAGTGTTATAATTTGGTTTGAACCCATGCTGACAATCAGTCAAAATTTGATATTTTAAAAGGTATTCTAAGGTTTGATCTAGAATAATCCTTTCCAAAATTTTTGATAAAGGATTCAACAGAGAAATAGGTCAATAGTTAGATACAATCTGTGGATTTCCATTTTTAAAAAACATCCGAAGATCTATAACTACCAAGATTGCCAAAATATTGATTAAACAATTCTGCCACTAAATTAGGATTGCTAACAAGATGGCCATTATGTTGTAAAGTAATATCAGACATCTTTTTTTTCCCTACCAATCAATTTATTTAAGGTATGCCATGTTTTTTTAGCGTCCCCCCAAAAAATCTTTTTGTTCAGAAAGACAATACAATTTTTTTGCAGTCCTGACTTTGGATTTACATTTATTCCTCAAGGTTTTATACATCTGTAAGGTACCATTTATATATATATATATATATATATATATATATATATATATATATATATATATGTATTGCCTCCAAATCTTATCTCTAGATTTCATGAGAAGAAGTAACTCATAAGTTAACCATTTTTGTTTATTAGCTCTGATTCTCATTTTCCTTAATGGTGCAACCCTGTTAACAATACCAGCAAAGACCCTGTGGAATAAATCGAGATGCAAATCCAGATCATTAATAGAGTCAAACACTGACCAATCAAATTCATTACATACAGTCTCAATTGCTTCCAATGTTAAGTGAGAGAGGTTTCTTGTTTCAATATACTTTGGCAGATTCTTTATTACCCTGGTGGACCAGTTATAGAACACTGGGCAGTGGTCACTCATCACATCAGGTAAGACCCCAAAATTGGTGATCCTATCGGGGTGAGTGACCACAATCCAATCCAGAACTCTTCCAACACCAGTTTTATAATTAGGTCCAATTTCGCTTTCCATAATTTGATGAACCCCCGGATGCAAAAATAACTCTGGAATACTGTTCTTCAAATCTGAAGATCAATTGCAATTAAAATCACCTAAGAGAATCCATTCCCTATTAAAAGGTAATCCACTATGAAATGTCTTTATTAACTCAGTTCCTAACCCAATTTTCCCTAGATGAATGTAAATAGAACTTACAGTAAGATGTTTATCTTGACCAAACAATAAATTAATAGATGCTATTTCACAACCTATGTCGTCTAAAGGACAATCAAGGGTAGTAAAATGGAACCTCTCATGAACATATATCATTGCCCCTCCCCCTCATTTCCCAACTCTATCAAATCGATGGTGCTTAAACCCGGCTAAAGAAACTTCTCCATCCAAAATTTTATTATTCAAGCAGGTCTCAGACAGAGTGATAATGTTGAAATCATTGCATTCCACCCAGGCCACAGACTGTGTCCATTTAGCCAGCAAGCTTTGTACATTAAGAAGTGCAATTTTAAGAGTGGAACCAGAATGACCATAGCTATTAGATGAAATTTGAGCAGCCATAGAATCAAACTCTATGGAACAGTTAGGGCCAGGGTGTGGGTGCACTGAGCCAGACATTAATAACAATAAAACTAACAACCTCCTAAACTGAACAGCATTTTCAAAAGCAATTTAATGTCTCAGTAACCTTCTTTTCTTAACACTAATTTGAACTATGTTATTGTTGAATAAAGAACACAATACATCATTATGCAAATAAACAAATGACTTACTTAAATTAAAATAGTTAAAATAATCCCTAAGAGGATGCTTACCAAATGAAACACAGAGAATATCAAACTCCGAATGTAATACAAAGTCATCATATTCATCTACAGCCAGAAAATTATAGCTGTGATGACTACAAAGACAACTGTGTATTCCTCTGAACTCCAACTGGGGAAAATGTCTCAGGCAGACAGCAGTTAAAGCAGGCAAATGATTCAAGTGCAGGCAGTCTAGCCGCTTGCAAGCAGCATGTATGTTTAAACCTCTCAAACCCCGCCTTCAGCAGTGATGTAGACAATCAGCTCCCCCAGCCCCCTAAATATAATTACGGTGAATGTCCCGTTGTAGCAAGAAAAATAACACAGTCTCTCACTCTTGTGTATTCGTCTGGACTGGGGAAAACATCTCAGGCAGACAGCAGTTAAAGCAGGCAAGTGGTTAAAGTGCAGGTAGTCTAGCCACTTGCGAGTGGTACATACGTTTAAACCTCTCAAGTGGTTAAAGTGCAGGCAGTCTAGTTATAAAATACTATGGAATTCAAACAGAACACATGCAGCTATTCAGTGTTAGGACATGATTTTTCAGTTCTTTAGAAAATGAGGCGAAACTAGTCAGTGCTCTGATTGGCACAGGAATAGTGTTCCACAAAGAAGGAACCCGGGAACTAAATGATTTTTGGCCCATTCTTGTAGACATATAAGGAACCGATAAACAAAGATTTTGGATTAATCTTAAATTGAAATTCGGTGTGACTGGTTGTACCAAACATGTTAGGCTCACAGGTTTTTGCTTACCCAATAATTTGAAACGGAAGTTTGCCAGAGTCCGCTTTGATTTTATTTTGAAAGTAAGCCATCTCAGACCTTCTACAATTGAGCAGTGGTGCACCCTATTGCCACGTTGACAAATAAACTTTGCAATTTTATGGTATAGAACTTTTTTAGCATCGTGATTGACTTTAGTTGCTGCATCTGCAACCAAGGAGCCATAGTCAAATATGAAAAGCAAATGGCATCTTGCAATATTTAGCCTGGCATCATATGTCAAAAATGTGTTTATGCGGTAGAACTGACCTAGTTTTTGATGCAATTTGCATGTTAGGTTTTTAATATGGGGGCCAAATGTCCAGTTTGAGTCTATATAAACACCAAGACATTTAAAAACATTAACAGCCTCGAGGAGTTCACTCCTGTAAGTTGACACTAGCAATTTATTGGCATTTGCTCTAGTTTTTGAAGCTGAACCCAATAACATTGTTTCTGTTTTTGTTACATTTATGATCATCCTATTTTCCTCGAACCACCGGTGCAGAGAGTTAAATTCAATATTTAAATTTTTATTAATGACTGCAATCTCCTTTGCCTGGGTAAATAGTACTGCATCGTCTGCGTAAAGTAGTATACTAGCATCGTTGCAGACTTTTGGTGCATCATTTATGAAAAGAGAGAATGACAGTGGTCCTAGTATGGACCCCTGCGGCACCCCGAAAGTGACCATCCTTGTATTTAGCAATGCTGGTCCCAATTTAATCTGTTGCATCCTGTTATTCAAGTAATTAGTAAACCAGCTAGCTACAGGAGGTGCAAACCCCAATTTTTTTTAGTTTAGCAATCAAAAAATTATAGTCTACCAGGTCAAATGCTTCTGTGAGGTCCACAAACTCCACTCCTGTCATTGGTCCATTATGCATTGCTCTATATATAGTGTCTGTGAACCCAACCAGGGTAGTATCTGTTCCGTGATTACAATGAAATCCATACTGCTCTTCTCTCATTAAATGGTGCTGCTCTACATAGTCAGTCATTTGAGTGTGAATGATCCTTTCCTGGACCTTTGACAACACTGATAGAACAGATATGGGTCTGTAATTCTCCACAAGTCTCATGTTGCCCTTTTTGCATAATGGAACTACCCGCATAGCTCATTTAGAGTGGTGACTTGTGCAAAGCATGTGTCAAACATACAATACAAATGAACAATATATTACAAAAATTACAACATTTTTAAAAAGTTACACATGTAATCAAACACGAAAATAACAGCTATACAGTACAACAACATCCTCTCTGTACTGAGATAGAATTCAAGAACTGTATTTCAAAGTTGCAACTGATGGAGGTTTCGAACATTGTAATCTAAATTCAGGTGGGCACCGGAACCCCAAAGGTGCAAAAACATTTCAGATCTGCACTAAAGAAAACCAAGTCCAGAAAATGAATTCTACTGGACGTGGGGTGCTCAAACTAGGGAGTGCACCAATACCCCAGAGTTAAGAAATGCACAAAATACAAACAAAAATGCAGGGGTCAGCACTAAATAGCAAAAATGCAAAATCTTTTAATAGCACATTATCAAAGTACACACATAAAAAACTGATCTCACCCAAAGCAGGTGTGCAGAGAACCAATTGTTCTAAAACTCTCTTCCCTTATGCAATCCACGATATGCTGGCAAAGGTGACTTCAAAATATAGTAAATTAGCCACAACGCAACCTGAATCGCAACAAATGCAAAAAACATATGGGTGCAAGGCTAAACACCAAAAAGTCGAACAAACGCCAAATAAACACCACAAGCACCACTTCACCCAGGTGTACTACCTTCCAGATTTTATCCTCTAGTACCCTGTCATCTGCCTCCCTTTGAGTAGGTGGCCTGTAGACCACCCCATTCCCTAATGACCCTCCCTTTTCCTGTGACCAACAGCACCCACAGTGTCTCTATGGTGGTGCTCCCTTTCAGGTTTGTGTCCTCTGTAGCTCTGATGCCTTCAATGTCATACAGGGCTACCTCAACCCCCCCCCACCTCAATCCTCTGCCCTGTCCTGCCTGTAAAGGGTGTAGATTGGGATTGATAGATCCTAGTCATGGTATGGTATAATCTACTGTAGGTTTCCATCACTGCAACCAGGTCTAACTAGACAATACTACCAGTGCTTGTAGATCACATGCTTTGTTACCCAGGCTTTTGGCATTCACAAATACTGCTTTCTGGATGGCCTGTTGGCTTACAAACCTGTCTTGTGCTTTGACCTCCACTGCACCCCCTTGGGCATCTTCAGTTCTACCTCCCTTTGTCCTCTAATGAAGGCACATTGTTAGCATTCACATATACTGCTTTCCAGATGGCCTGTTCGCCTACAATCCTGCCCTATACCTCACCTGCCACTGCCACCCCCCGCTCAGTCATCCTCAGTCCTGTCTCTCTTTTGTCCTCCAGTGAAGGCACATTGCTTATTTTTCCTAGATCCCTGCCCTCCTTATACACTGGCTGTTCTTTCTAAGATACCTTACCCTATTCTTCTGCCCCTTCTATGTTTTTTCCCCTTAGTGGTGCTTATTCTGTTATGTTTGCCCACTCCCTGTTATAGTCATGCCTGTGTTTGGGGAGGGTTGCTTTTGTAATTTTTTTTTTTATTTAAAAGTTGATAACCAGGAAAGGCACCATGAGTCAAAGTTTGTTTCCAGGCGCGACCCAGTGAACAGGGGTACAGAGTAGCAGCATATAAAAAACAATTGACATTCAGAGTGCATTGAAAAGTACACAACAGTGAAATATACATAACAAGTGATAATTACAGCATGGCAAATAGGATGATTCAGAAGCTATTTATAATGAGGGAGAGAAGTTATATACAACAATATGTAAAAAAATGAGCAGAGAGGAGTCAGGTGTAGCTGGCGAGGCCTAGGCGGGAGAACAAAGGCAGGAGGTATTGGGGGATGGTCTGAGAAAGCACCTGAGAGTAGGGAAGGTAGGAGAGAGGTGTAAGTGAGAGGGACTGCTGTTCTAGAGGTACAGAAGTCTGTAAGAGAAGGAGAGTTTGCCTGTGGTAGTGTGGACATGTGGGAGAGAGAAAGTGTGGGTACTGTTAGAACGTGAGTCATAGGGCGAGGGAGTAGCAGGCTAAGGAGAGAGGCAGGACAGGATGGAAGAGACCCAAACCAGTATTTAGCAATGAAGGTAGAACAATGAGAGCAGCATCCTCTATGAGAGGAACTGAAGGGAGAGGGAGGAATAAAGGTCACAGTGGTGAGTTAGGGGAGGAGGAATTAGAAGTGAACCTGCAAAAGGCATGAAACAACATATCCATCTTGGCGAGGGAGGTAGTTGGAGCAGCACTATAAACAATGTCTGCATAGTCGAAGGATGGGAGGATGTATTTTACCAGTAGGTCACGTCTTACGGGGAGAGGGACATTGGATTTGTGGCAATAAAGTAATCCTAATTTAGGGCACAGTTTGGTGTGGAGCATGTTGAAGTGGGAGGAGAACTCAAGAGAGGGATTGAGCCAGACACCAAGATACTTATAGATCAGGACATTGTCAAGGGGGGGTATTGGCTGCAGAGAAGAAAGTTGGGAGAGAGGGAAGCCTGGCAAGTTTTTGTTTTGAGCTAATGGTCATGGGCATGTGTTTTTTAGTATTAAGCTTAAGGCAGTTGTTTTCAAATCAAGCTGTAACCGATGAGAGATCATTTTGAAGGTGAGATTGAACTTCATGGATAGATGGGCCAGACAGGAAGAGGACAGTATCGTATGCATACATGTGGATGCGGCATGGATATAGGCTGAGGGAAGATCATTTATAAAAAAGGAAAAGAGAACGGGCCCGAGGACTGATCCCTGGGGAACACCTGCAAGTACAGGGATGGATAGAGAGAGGACCTAGTTAATAGAGACAGACTGGGAGCGGCCAGTTAGGTAGGATCTGAGCTGTGCTACTGAGTTGGGGGAAAGACCAACAGAGCTAAGCTTATAGAGTAGGAGGATATGGGAGACAGAGTCAAAGGCCTTAGCAAGGTCAATGAATATGGCTGAGGTGATATGACCCTGGTCCATGGCTGAGTGAATGGCATCCATGAAGTATAGGGGAGAAGAGGTGGTCGAGTGGGACTTCCTGAACCCTGACTGGGGAATGGTGAGATGGTGTTTGACAAAGATAAGAAATCATTAAGCCTGGTAAAAATTAGGGATTCTTCCACTTTGGCAAGGGTGGGAAGAAGTGAGATTGGGCGGAAGTTTCCAGGGAAAGTGGGGTCCCCGCCTTTGTGAAGGGGGAGAACTGTTGCAGATTTTCAGGTGATTGGGACCGTGGCAGAGGGGAGAGAGAGAGAGAGAGAGAGAGAGAGATTTAGGATGTAGGTTAACAGGGTCACTACTGAAGGAGCAGATATTTTTAGGAGCCTAGGATGCAGTCCATCGGGGCTAGACTTGTTGGGGTTGAGAGAGGTGAGGGTTCTCAAAACTTCTGACAGTAGAATAGGTGGGAGATGGAGGCTAGAAGGCTGTGAGGAAGGGAGGAGGGAGTGAGGTGGGATGAGGGGGGCCTGTGGGAATGGCACAGGAAATGAAGTATTTATTAAGGGCTTCAGCAGTGTGAGCTGGGTCTGATATGAGTGAACCATCCACTTGGATGGGGGGGGAGTCAGAGGAGCGGTGGAGAAGCGAGCCAAGGTCCTGCCAGAAGGAGGATGGAGTACTATTAGAGGGGTGCAGCTGAGTTTTAAAGAAGTTAGATTTTGCACACCGGATGCTGGAGGTACAGTTGATGTGGTGGGTATGGAAGGCCTGTAGGTGAGATTGGGTGTCTGAAGCTTTGAAACGACGCCAAGCGTGATCACGAGCTCTGCACTTGGCCAGGATATCAAGGGTCATCCAGGGATGGTGGTGGGGGGCGTGGCTTGAGGCTGACTATGGCGGACGCAGCTTAACCTAGCTCCTGTGGGCGTTTAGCAAAATTCACAGCGAACTGGTCTGCCCGGTGAAGAAATTGAACAACTATATGGTGGAATGATAGCCAAAATTGATGGCATCAGGGAGGAGTAAAAATAAACAGACTAAGCTCCAATTTTCTATGCCGCAGCAATCAAGATCACAGCGTCGTGGCCTAGAGATTAGGAGTAACAATTGAGACTCCGAAATAGCGCGTGAAGGAGCCGTGGAGATAGAGGGCTCACTCGCTTCTGTACCTGCTACCCTGGCCCTTGTACAGCATGATATGAAAGCGGACTCTGATAATATCACGGTGCAGATCTCTCAAATGCAGGCCATAGTCACTGGGCTTTCTGAGACTTCATCTACTCATACTAATCAAATAGCTGAATTGGAGAATCGGGTTGGCAGCTTGAAGATTCTCTGGCTACAGTTACAACTGATAATGACACACTTAAACAACAGATGGCAGACTTACTAGAGAGAGTTGATGATCAAGAAAATAGGTCATGTAGCTCTAATATCTACATATTCGGCCTTCCTGAGGGAACAGAAGGGAATGATCCAGGAAAACTGCTGCATGCATGGCTTACTGAACATTTGGGATTACCACCTGAGCTGCATAATTGTAAAGTGGAGCGTGCGCACAGGGTAGGCCCTAAAATGGCAAATACTCATCCCAGGCATTGTTAAATTAAATATTTACATTTTACTGACAAGGAAGCTGTTTTCCGGAAAGCGTGGGAGAAAGGTCCGATAGCCCTGGGCAACACTAAAGTATTCGTTTTTCAGGGTTACAGCAAGGATTTGCAGCAATGCAGGCAGAAGTTCGGTGAAATCAAGGGGCACCTCTACAAATTTAGTTGGTCGTTCTCAATTTTATACCCAGCTAAATTAAAAGTAAACGGGCCAGGTGGCAGCCCTCATACCTTTACTTGCCCCAAAGAAGCCATGCAGTGGGTGGATGGTGTAGTTAATGGAAACGGAGGGTGAACACTGCATCTTAGTGACTCTGATGACCGTTGATGATATGGGCTGACTCTGGCTATACTGTGGGATTTTTGTTGATATGGGGACCATTAATGACTATGATCTCTGGGGGTAGAAGCACATTTGTTGAATGCCTGGTTTGATAGTTCTGGCAACTGAACTGTACAGACAGAAATCAGAACTGAATATCATCGCGTGCTCCCCTCAGACTGAAACTTTGGTGAATTCTGTATGGTTCCCCATATAGACCCCACATCCCCATTTATTTCCGATGGATCCAGTGGGGTAGTGGCCACTTTTTGGCATGATTAACACATTATCTAGTTAAGTACCTGAGTACTGCTAAATAGAGCGCCATAAATAATTCTTTTCAAAACACTCCTGGTAATCTGGGTCATAGGAGTGGGGAGAGAACATGATAGACACATTTTTAAGCTGTTTTAATGAAGAGTTATGCTCATAATTTGAGTTAGTTGTTCAAGTATGACTGTTAATATTTGGGCATTCCTAGAATGGTTGAATGGTTTAAATAGCACCCACAAACATGATCTAATTATAATGTTCGCCAACTGTTTGCATGGGAGTCTAGACAGGGCCAATAACAGCCCTGTGGGTGGAGTGGGGGGGGGGAGAGGCTTGTTATCTTAAACTATTTTGGGGGTGTTAAATGTTTGGTTTGGTTTATAGGGGGGAACTGATATGGGGGGATGTCAACATCTGGCCTTGTGGAGTCTCGCTCTTCCAGGACCAGGTCACTGTTACTGTGCAGACCGATCTCTGATATGAGCTTGCGAGCAACTGCTCTGCATGGACCTATCTGCTGACCCTGGATTTTTTCAGGGCTCCTAGGGGGAGGATTGTTAATATTAAAATAGGACTGGGTCTTGTATGCGATGCAGACACTGTTGATGGGAATTTTATTTTGCCCATTGGGTATACTTGGTGGTTACTGTGGTGGCTTCGAGGGTACTTTATTTTTTTAACAAATGGCCACTGAAATTAGGGTGGCTACCTGAAATGTCAATGGATTAAAAACAGTAATGAAAAGGAAGAAGTTGCTAGCTGAGGTTAAGAGAGCTAAATGGCAGGTGGCTTTATTACAGGAAACCTATATGTCAAGGGTGGAAGCCTCCAAGACGGAGAGTTTCCTGGGGGGGACTTGGGTATCTGCTCATTTTTCGACCAAGGCCAGAGGTGTAGCCGTTTGGTTGCCTCAGGGTTCACAGGCCAAACTGATGGAATCTCTTGCTGATATAGCAGGAAGATTTTCTCTGGCAAAAGTAGTATTTTCCGGAGTAGGAACTTTCAATTTTGCTTCTGTTTATGCACCGAATATAGAGGACCCCCCAATTCTTTCAGAGACTTTCTTTGGAACTGGTAGCATGGTCTGGACCCTGGGTGGTGGGGAGAGACTACAACTGTGTACGAGATGTGATTCTCGATAGATCTAGCACTAACCCCATTTCTCTCACTAAAAATGCAAGAGCTTTAGGGGTCATGGAGGAGGAGATAGGTTTGATTGATGCCTGGCGGCACCTTTACCCCGCGGGTAGAGACTACAGTTTCTACTCCCACGCACACAAATCATATGCTAGAATAGATCATATTTTAATAAGCCCCACGTGTCTTCCAGCATTAAAAGGGGTGAGTTATTCCCCTATATTGGTTTCTGGACAATGCTTCCTGTCCACGGAGTTCTCACTGGGGATTTTCTCGAACAAACCTTGATGATTAGATCCATTGTTATTAAAAGATCAAACGTACATGGAATATATGGAAAAGTGTATAGGGGATTTTTCAAGTTTTAATAAAAAGGGAGATACTTCATGCACCACCAGGTGGAGGCACTAAAAGCTTGTATACTGGGCCAAACAATTTCTTTTGCAACCCATAGGGCACGGACATCTGCTGGGGAGGTTGAAGCTCTAAGACATTGAATTGAAGCTTGTGAGCGAGCACATAAGAATGCCCCTACCCCTGCTCTATACTCCAAAGTGCAACAATTAAAATGGAAATATAATACGCTAAACAGTGCTCATTTAGAAAGGGCCATTTTGCTATCTCACGTGGGTCAGTATTTTGACGGTGACCATGCTGGAAAGCTGATGGCTTGGCAATTACGTAAGAGGGATGGTGAGAGGGTGGTCTATCAGGTCCATGACTCATCGGGGGTGTTGGTGGACGGCCTGGAGGAGATAGGCTGTACCTTTGGGGACTATTATAGACTCCTTTACTCCTCTGAGGTCACGCCTTCCTCTGAGAGGGTGAACATAGATGGAGCTGGTATTCGTTCACTTACAGAAAAATAGGAAAGTGACCTTGATGCTCTTTTGACACCTGAGGAGCTGAGCCAGGCTATTAGGTCTCTGTGTGGTGGGAAGACCCCTGGGCCAGATGGGATCCTGACTGATTTTCTAAAATGCTTCCATGATCTTCTTTTGGAACCATTGGGAAATATGCTAAAGGAGAGCCTAGCTGGTGGGATGTTGACCCCCTCCACCCGGTCAGCCACTATAACTATCCTCTCGAAACCTGGTAAGGATCCTACTTATTGTACCTCATACAGGCCTATCTCACTTCTAACAGCAGACTATAAGGTCCTGGCTAAAGCATTGGCCACCAGGTTAGAACCCTTGCTCCCCGATCTGATTCATCCGGACCAGGTGGGGTTTGTAAAGGGTAGACAAGAGAAATGTAACATAAGAAGGACCTAGAATATAATACATTACTGGGGGAAGTCTAAACATAAATATGGGGCCTCCATATTGACTCTAGATGCAGAGAAGGCCTTTGACCGGGTAGAGTGGGAGTACCTCTTCACCATGATGTGGAGAATGGGTTTCGGTATGCGTCTTATCTCTTGGGTGAAGACATTGTATACTGATCCAGTGGCTCAGGTAGTAATAAATGGACGGCTAACCCCCAAATTTAATTTAAGTAGGGGCATCAGGCAGGGTTGTCCTCTCTCCCCCTTATTATACGTTTTGTCCTTAGAGTCATTGGAGGGAGTCATTCGGAGTGCTGCAGGGATCAGGGGATTCCAGATGGGTAAGTAGGAACATAAACTGGCTATGTATGTGATGATATCCTCATGTTTCTTCAGTGTCCATCAGAGGATCTCCCGATAGTACACACAGTTCTGCAGGAGTACGGTTCTTTACCAGGTCATAAAATTAACTGGTCTAAGAGTGAGGTACTGCCCATTGGCTTACTGGACAGATGGCCCCTACTCCAGAATCTTAACGGGCTGCAGTTAGTATCAAAAAATAAAATACCTTAGTATAATCTTCTCCAGCAAAACCCATGCTCTTTACAGGCTAAATTTTAGGCCCATATTGGGGAGAATCTCTGAAGATTGCAAGAGATGGATGGCCTTGCTATTGTCTCTTATGGGGATGGTCTGAGTGATTAATATGATGATTCTTCCAAGATTATTGTACTTATTTCAGTCCCTTCCAGTTCAGATTCCAAAGAGTTATTTTCAAAGATCAGCTCCACTGTTCACATCTTCCTCTGGCAAGGTAAGCCTGGTAGAGTATCAAAAAATATACTCCACCTTCCCCAGAAGATAGGTGGTCTCGGTCTCCCTAACTTTACATTATACTATTTGGCTGCACAAATGGCTATGATACCTACTGGTTTGAGTGGGGATGATTCTGGGTGGCTTAAGCTGAAGAATCAAGCAGCACACAGCAACTTAAGGGAGGCCTGTTGGCTGAGGACTTATGGACAGGCGTGGAGCCATCACATCCTAACCCTTTTCTAGTCTTGATGATCAATGCCTGGCATAGGTCTCATTTTATTTCAGGCTGGACTCCAGCACCCACGAGGTTGACCCTGATCCTTGAGGCAGTTTGGTTAAGGTCCTCACCCTCGATGGCAGTTGTGCAGAGGCTCAGGGACTGGGAATGCAGAGGCCTGTGTTGGGTTGGACAACTATACGAAGGGAATACTTTAAAGAGTTTTCATTAGTTGGTAACACAGTGGGGGATTCCACATGGAGATTGTTTTACATTCCTTAGCTTAAGAAATATGTTTGGCACCATATTAAGCTCTAAAGATGGTTGGTCCCCTCTCTCTGCATTTGAGGAAGGTCTTTTTCACCCACAACCCGTAACTAAACAGCTCTCCACTTTTTATTGAATTCTAAGGGGGGAAGTGGAAGGGAGATAGAGAAGACTGTCTACAGGTGGAGTGGGGATTTGGAGTACACAATTGATGAACAAACATGGCTTGGAGCATGTAAATACTTTGCAGTATATGTTCAAAGAACAATAAGCTAAGGCAAATACAATTTAACTTTCTCCATCGAACCTACTTCACCCCAGTGAAGCTGAATAGATTAGATCCCAGTAAATCAGAACTTTGTCCCAAGTGTGGTATTACTAGTGGGGATTTTTTACATTTAGCTCTAGTGTGCCCTAAACTTGCTCCCTTCTGGCATGAGATACATGCCATTATGTCCAAAGTCTTGGGCTGTTACCCTTCCCAGCAGTCCTACACAGTGTATGCTGGGAGCGGACCCAGAGCGTCCTGTTCAGAGGAATACAAGTGCCCTATGGTCGTTGGCCTTAGTCAATGCCAAGAAAACTATTGCACTGACATGGATATCTCCGACAGCTCCCTCAATTCAGCAATGGGCTAATATTCTGAACACTGGTTTATTACTAGAGGAAGAGGGGTATGGGGCTGCTGGTTTACAATATAAGTTTGAGGAGCTCTGGAATCCACTCATTAAAGCCATAGCAAATGATCAATTTCCTTCCTAAAATACATTAATCCAGGAACATATTTATAGTAATTTATTTTACCTATTTTCAAAGTGTTTTCAAGTTAAACCTCCTTTAATATTTCCAGGCGTAACTTAAAGCCACAGGTGCATTACATTGATCAATTTTGTTGGTTTATCTTATTACCAACATGTGTCTTCTATGATTTTTTTGTACAATGCAATCTGATGTAACAAGATGTGTATTTATTTAAGCTGTGTCGCTTGTAACCCAAGTCCTCAATAAAATTTGTTGAGAAAAAATCCAGGGATGGTGGGTGCACCTTACTCTAGCTGTTTTAAGGGGGGCATGGGTATCCCAGATATTCAGATAGATGGAGGTGAAATGGGAGACGGCGGAGTCTACTGAAAGGGAGGATAGGATGGGACTCCAGTTGGCCAGTGACAGATCCTGAAGAAGTTTTTGTAAGTCAAGGGATTTCAGAGGGCAGATTTGAATGTATTTGGGGTGATGGGTGGAGGACAGGCTTTCCTAATACAGTAGGTGGGGCAGTGGTCACTGAGCACATCTGGTAGGATGCCAGCAGAGCAAATTCGATGGGGGTGAGAGGAGAGCACCCAGTCTAGCAGTAAGTGAGACTATGACTTCAGATTAGGGGGCATAGGCTCTTTGATCATTTGGGAAAGGTTTAATACCTTGACCTGCTGACAAGAGTTAAGTGAGGTGGGGGAGAGCCAGTCGAGATTGAAGTAGCCCAATAGAATGAGCTCGCCAGTGTTAGTGAGGGTGTAGATGGCAGTGATGTGGGAGATCAGGCACGGGGAAGGAAGTTTGGGGGAAGCATATAAGACCCCAACAGAAAGGGGAGAGGAAAATGGCAGGGAGATAGACATTAGGAGAAACTCATGAGAGCTGGGGACAGCATCACGGTGGGAGATGGAACAGTTTAGGGAGGTGCGGCAGTAGATGGCTACCCCACCGCCACGTTTTCCTTGGTTCTGTCAGAAGAGGGTGAAGTCAGGGAGGGCCCGTTGGGAGTTGGGGAAATGGGAGGATAGCCAGGTTTCCAAAATACAAAGTATGACTGGTGAGTATAGAGTGACCCATACTTTTACGTCATCCAGCTTGGGAAGAAGGCTGTGTGCATTTACATGGAAGATCCGCAGGCCTTTGGGAAGAACTTGAGGGAGAGGGGTGCTAGGGCTAGAGGGGCCATGATTTGGCTTGATATCCCTTGCGAGAAGGAGTAGGAAGACCAGAAGGTGGAGGTGTAGGGCATGGGACTTTTGTTTGTATCTGCGGACGTGGGAGGGGGCTTAAAAAAGGGGTTGGGGAGGGAGAAGCTGTCAGATGGCTGCCGAGAGGAAGGAGAAGGAGGATTAGAAGGTAGAAGGGGAAGATGCAAAGGGAAGACAAAGGGGTACAGGAGGAGAGCCAGAATAGTGAGAAAGGGGCCATGTCAAAAAGAAGCAGGGAACTGCAAGTAGAAATGGGGTGGGAGAATAGAAGGAAAGAAAATTGATATGGAGCCTATCTCAGGGACCGTAACTTCAGAGCTGTAGGATGGATTCGGCTGAGGGGGTGAGGCAGGTGGCGGCATTTGGAGGAATGCCACACCACCAGGGTTTCAATCTGTCAGGGGGCTCCATAAATCTGTGGGAGAGAGAAGAGAGGTAGTGGAAAATTGGGGGTGAAGGCAATGGGACGGCAGGCGAAGCAGTAGGGGGCAGGGGTGTCAGGAAGGGAGAGAAAAAAGCAAAAAAGGTAATCAGTGGGCAGGAACAAATACAATAGCACTGGGGACAGAGCTAATTGCTCAGGGGAGATTAAGTGTCTGGGGGCAGGGCAGGTCGGCGCCTAGTACCAAGGGACAGGAGAAGCAGAGAATAGCACAGTGGGGGGACATAGGTCACAAATCAGGGAGTAATTCTAGGATAGCTGTAAGTTCACAGAGAAAAAAAGAAAAGAATAATAAAAGACAGGAAAAAGAAAGAAAAGAATCAGGATTAATCAGCTTAGCACAGAATTTAGAAAGGAGAGAAGCTGCTGCTGGCAACAAATTAATTATGCATAGCTACTGCTAGCACTAGCAGCAAGATAATTTAGCAAAGGAATCTAGGAATAACTATAAGCAGAGCATCAAGTTTAAATTAAGCATATAAGTACAGACTTGGCACAATCAGAACAGACAAAAGAAAAAAGGAAATTCAAGCTAGTTACAGAGCAATTGAGCATTGAACTATAAAGGCAGCAGTGCATATCAAGTACAATAGGTATCAGAGCAGTTGTACGAATAATTTATTTATTTATTTATTGAATTTTGTTGACCGGGTAGGCCCACTGGGCCCCGGAGGTCCCTTTTTCAGGGGCGACCCGGGGGTAAAAATAACATACAATAACAAAAATAACATACAAGTAACAGAACAGTACAAGTTGAAAGATGACTTATTGTGTTACAGAGCTGGATTTCATAGGGTTACAATCAGAGTAGGAAGAGTTGGAACATACAGTCAGAGAGACCTCCAGAGTAGGAAATATAACAACATGTTGCATGCACATAAACATGAAGATCTAGGAGAGCACGGGATAACAGCTACGTTGTTAGGAGTCAGGTCACCTTCCTAAGAGGGATCTGGGGTGACTGGAGGTCAGGTCCCTAAGGCATTGGCAAGTACTCCTGTTGAGCAGGTGGGCTTTGAGTTTGACTGAAGCAGGGCCGACCCTGCCTCCCTTACCTCCTGTGGGAGGTTGTTCCAGCTGGAAGGGGCTGTGAACGCGAAGGATCTGGACCCAGCTTTGGTCCTTGTTTTAGGAACCACGAGGAGAGTTTGTCCTGAGGTGCGGAGGCTCCTATGAATGGACTTGACCATGATTAGCCCTTTGAGGCTAGGGGGAGGAGAGGGGCCCAGTAACTTTGAAGCCAGGCAAAGAGTTGGGTAGATGAGGCGGGCTTCCAGTGACGGCCACCTGAGCCTGGCCTGGGCCTCACAGTGGTGTGTTCTAGGGTGGGACATTGTGGCAAACCGAGCAATCTTGTTGTATAAGGTCTGGAGCCGGCTTAGTTCCATAGAGGCCACACCGCATAGAATGGAGGCTGCATAGGTGAGCTTAGGAGTAGGACGCTGGTTGCAATGGCAACCCGCTACGGGATAATCTGGTTCTTTAATCTATAGAGGATGCCGTGTCTCATGGATGGCTTTGGTGAGTTGGTCCACGTGATTTTTTAGGGAGAAACCCTGGTCAATGGTTAGACCGAGGTATGTCGTGTGGGTAACCACCACGAGTTTGTCTCCCCCTCTGGACTGCAGTTGAAGGAGCATCGAACGCTCAGATGCCAGGGATCTGGGCCCAAACAGCATCGTCTTGGTTTTGCTGGTGTTTAATACCATTTTGTTCAATGTGAGCCAGTCCTCCATCTGAAGGATGTCCTCTTGGAGGGCAATCTTCAATTCCTTTACATCAGGAGAGGCTCGGTAAATGACAGCATCGTCATATTGGATGAGCGGCTGCTGCTCCACAGTGTAAGTGCAGGTCATTAATGAACAGGGTGAAGAGAAGGGGGCCAGTATTGACCCCTGTGGTACACCCTTCTTTGAGCGTGTGGTCTGTGAAACATTGTCCTCCACCTAACCCTCTGGTTCGGTCAGTGAGGTAATTCTCAAACCAACCTAGTGCATGGGTGTCCAGGCCTATAGCGCTATTTTATGCAAGAGGAGACTATGATTTACCAAGTCAAAAGCTTTGGAGAGGTCAATAAATATCGCGCCTGTACTGGCCCTGAATCAGTATTGCTCAGGACATCCGCTGAGAATTTGGTTAGGGTAGTATCTGTCCCATGCTTGGCTCTGAAGCCGTGCTGAGACGAGAGATTACCCGTGTGTTTCAAGTATTCACGGGTTGGGAGTAGACTAGCTTCTCTTGTATTTTCGCTATTGCAGACAGCAAGGAAATAGGCCTGTAGTTCCCTAGATTCAGTAGGCCCTCCCTTGTGAATGGGAATCACTATGGCCTGTTTCCATGGTTCGGGACCAACCCTCCAAGAAGGACCGGTTTATCAGCCAGGTTAGTGGCTTCGCTAGAGCTGGGGCCCCTTCCTTAAGGATTCTTGGCTGGATCCCATCAGGGCCTCCAGTGCCTCTCGCCTGTAGGGATTTAAGGATAAGCAGAACTTCCTTTACCTTAACCATCCGCAGATGAAACTGTGGGCGGTCAAGTTCACGGGGCAGAGGCTCATATGGCTTATGCCCGTTGTCTATATGCCCCACCTTGTATGCATCCAGATTCTAGTAAGTAGCCGCTTAGGGCCTCTGCATGCAAGGCCCCTCATCAAGTACTTGCCTGCTCACCAGGATAGCCTGTTGTGGATTTTTGTGACCCTTTAGAGTTCATTAATATGTGACCAGAAGAACTTAGGGTTTCCCAGGTTAGTTTTTTGGAGATTAGAGATATAATCTTTCTTAGCTTTTTTTATGTTCTGTTTGCATTGGTTTCTCAGGGCTCTGTATCTGACTAAGTCCTCAGGAAGATTAGTTCTCCTGCACTTTTTCCAAGCTTTGTCCCGGGTGGTCATCTGGGCTTTTAGGTGGGGAGAGATCCACTTATAGCAGTTCCCCTTAACCCTGTGGGTTTTCATAGGGGCTACGAGGTCGGTGATACCAGTTGACAGGATCGGCACTCTAATGGGTTGTTTGGCCCCCTTGCTTGTGCCCCTTTTCCCCCTGGCTAAATGTTCCCCTCAAACAAGTTTCAAGGATCAGTAATGAGTAGCAAGCTTTTCCGTCAAGTCCAAAATTTCTTCCGCTAAAGGGGGAAGGCCATCCCATTTGTATCGCCTTCATTCTACCAAAACTGCCCCCAGTAGCCCACAAACCCTAAACCCTCATCACTGTGCCATTCTTTCAGCCAAGAATCAAAATGAATGATTAGGAAAAGCCTATCCTCTCCCTTGAACCACACTGGCTGGGTTTCAGAAAAAGATACTGAGGACACTGCCAGTTTAAACCTCCTGCCCACCTCTCTAAAACTACCCTTCACCTTTCCCGAGGGTCCCCTAGCCAGGTCATTTGTCCCAAGGTGGACAATGACATTGAGCCCTTCCCTTCCTTGACAATTCTGCTAGTGTTTCCTGCATCTCTGCAACCACACGGCATCTGACCATCAAACGTCCCTGGTTCCCAGTGCACATTACCCCTTCTAGCCCATTGATAATGCAGTTCCCTATTACTGTTACCTTTCTAGCTTTAATATTGCCCTTGCACCTTAAATTCCTCTTAGAGTGGTAGTAGGTGCCACCATAGGGGCAGACTTACTTACAGATAGACGGTCTCGAGGGCCTCAAAGACTGCCCTCCCCCCCAGCAAGCCGACAGGACCCCCGCAGATTTCCCTGAAACCCCGGTGCACAGGCAGACGGTCGCAAGGGCCTCAGAGACTGCCCTCCCCCTCCAGCAAGCCGACAGGACCCCCCGGATTTCCCTGAAACCCCGGTACACAGGTATGCCTCGTTTTCACTTTGGAGTGCAACGGTGATTTTCAGACGACTGTACACTTTTCTCAGAGGAGTGCAGTTGAAACAGACTTACAAACTTGGTGCCATTTTAAGATGGCCATGCCACCCTTTTTCTGTCGGCGCAGTAATGCTGATAATCTATCAGGCCTATAATTGAGCTGAATTACATTAGTTTCTGCACCTCTGTTGGGGGAGCTTTAAGTTGGGGAATTCATAACAGAAAGGTGCCTCTCAGTTGTGCTGACAATGTATTTTGCTAAGAACGCATGATAACAGATTCTGCACGTCTCTTGGGGGAGCTTTAACTTTATGAGGAAACTACTAGAGAAGGTGCCTATCAGTGTGTGTGGTTCAAATGTTTTAATTACAAATAAAAAAAATATTATAGCCTGCACTCCACTGTTTCTGCACGTTTCTAGGGAGAGCTTTAATTACTCCTGGAATTCCACTGGCTCCCTGCAAGGAGCTTAACTGTGTGCAGTTTCAGCGCGTCTCTCCTAAGCAGGGTTTAAAGGATTACAGCTGGTTGATGCAATTTGAATTAATGCAGTTTGCTTGACTCCTCCTCTAGCCAACCTGCCTCAGCTTATAACCCCCTCACGCTCCTCTCTCCTCAGATAGACGGTCACGATGGCCTCAGAGACTGTCCTCTCCCCCCCCCCCAGCAAACCAACAGGACCCCCGCAGATTTCCCTGAAACCCTAGTGCACAGGTATGCCTCGCTGCAGCCGACGCCTGCATTTTTTTTTCACTTCGGAGTGCAGCGGTGATTTTCAGACCGCCTGTACACTTTTCTCAGTGGAGTGCAGTTGAAGGCCCCGCAATCCCCGCCACCACCCTAGGTGAGCACAGTCTTATATAAGCTGTGTCATGTGGGCTGAAATTACCAATCAGCCCTTTTTCCCATTTGCAGCTTATCTGCTCTCTCCTCTAGTGGCCACCCTCCCGCCCCATTTCAGCAGCTGCCTTCTACTCAGTCTCTTGGGTTAGCATAGGTGTGTCATTATTGGGCTGCAGTTACAACAACCCATGGGAGCTTCCTTGATTTACATCTTGTAGTAACACTCCTGTGCTGTCGCCTCAGGGGGGTTCAGAAACTACGCAGCACCTCGCATGTTGCTGCTGTATTGTGCCATCTCATAATCTACTTGGCCAGTTTCCTGCTTTCCTCTGGCTGCTGCACTCTTCCCCTGGAATCCTCCTTGCTCTGTATCATGCTGTTATCTGCAGCACTCAGGTCTGTCCCCATAGCCATCCGTGGACCTGCTGGGAGGCATGGCAAAATTCCTTGGACCTCAAGCCAACGGGCCCTCTTTCAAGTCTCCCCCCACCTGGTTATCCGCCAAAGGATTAAAAATTGTCCACCTGAATGTTCGTAGTATCTTACACAGCCTAGCAGAACTTACTGCCTGGGTGGCACATTACAAACCAGATATTATGGGGATTTCAGAAACTTGGTTGAAACCTCACATCCCCAACTCATTGTGTACCCTTCCGGGCTACAGCCATAGCAGACTAGACCAGGCAGGGAATAAGCATGGTGACGGGGTGCTCCTCTATGAAAAGGTGCACCTGAATGTGTCTACCATTGATCACACACCACCCACTTCCCTAGCTTGTGAGTTCCTGCACGCTCTTCTCCTACTAGGTGACACAAAAAAGGTACACCTGGACTGTGCCTACAACCCTCCAAAGGGTGGAGTGCTGGGACCCTCCTTTCTACTTGACTGCATTAGTGACAAGACTGGCTCTAATGAGGTACTAGTCCTGGGTGACTTTAACCTTAATTGGTTGGGCCCCAACACCAAACAATATGAGCTCCTACTCTCGGGCCTCGCCCTCAGCCAACTCATAAGGGAACCCACTAGGCTCCCCTCACGGGGGGTTAAAGGATCCCTCATCGACTGGGTGCTGTGCAATAGACCAGACAGAATAATATCATCAGGTATTCTCCCAGATGTCATCTCGAATCACTCCCCAACCTTCTGCATATGGGGTATCTGCTCACCCAAAAGCCCCAGTAAAGTGGTCCAGTTGAGGGATTATTCAAAGTTTAACCTAAAAGACTACCTTGCGGACCTACAACAAGCCGACTGGTCATGGGTCACAGCCACAAACGACCCCACACAAGCTGTTAATCATTTTATTGCGGGGTTTGTCCCCTTACAAGACAAGCATGCCCCCCTCACTAGAAGGAGGGTGAGGGACACTGTCACAAAATGGCTCCACAGTGGCCTGTTCTCCATCATGAAGCTCAGGGACAAATGCTGGGAGAGATTCAAGGCCTCCCGTAACAATAATGACCTCTTAGAATATTGGCAGCTCAGAAACTCTTGTAAACAAACCATCTGCTCTGCAAAGAGTGAGTTCTGCCAGTTTGCCCTGCTATCCACTGCCAGCAATCCGAGGAGCTTTTGGCAACATATCAAAAATGCAGTTGGAGGGTCTGCTAGAGTACAGGTCACCGACATGCTCATTGGTGGGGTCAGCTGCAACAACCCCCTCATGATTGCCAACGCCTTTAACTCCCTGTTTTCTGACCTGCCTGCTCCCCTTTCCTAGTCCCCTGCCCCTAAATCTCCTGGTCCCTCCTCGAGTGGACTCACCCCCCAACCTCCCTTCTACCTAAGACGGGTCTTGGATAGGGAGACCCAGAACCTTCTTGCTGGTCTCTCCCCTCATAGCGGGGTGGGGCATGACAGCCTTGAACCTAAACTGCTCAGGCTGGGGGCATCCCTTCTTGCCAGGCCTGTCACGCATATCTTCAACACTTCACTAATCTCTGGGATCATCCCTGACATATGAAAAGTGGCCAAGGTTGTCCCAGTCTTCAAACATGGTAACCCCAAAGATATCCAGAACTACCGACCCATTGCTATTCTGTCTGCAACCTGCAAGCTTCTTGAAAAGGTAATTGCCTCTCAGCTCTCCCAATACCTTCAGAACTACAACCTTCTCTCCCCCGCACAACACGGCTTCCAAAAAGGGCACAGCACATCTACAGCTCTTGCTGTGGTTATCTCCGTGATCAGGACCGCTGCTGATCAAGGCAATCTGACTGGAGCCATCTTCGTCGATCTCTCGAAGGCCTTTGATCGGGTTGACCACTCCCTCCTCAGCCCCACTCTTCAGGCCCTTGGGTTCTCCCCCCAGCCCATGCCTGGTTCTCAAACTATGTCTCTAGCAGGCAGCAATACATCATCTTCAACCGTGTCCTCTCTAACCCCTCTTCAATTAACTGCGGGGTCCCCCAGGGATCCATACTTGGACCCATTCTGTTCTCCCTTTTCATTAATCAACTACCCTCCATCACTGCCCATGGTCATACCCCCCTTTATGCGGATAACCTCGTTGTCCTGGCCAGCTCCCAGGACATCACTACCTTTAACTCCCGGCTTAACTCTGACTTCATGCATATTCAAACCTGGTTAGTGGATCATAAGCTTACCATCAATCTAAAAAGACCCAAGCCATGCTCTTTGGCTCCTTGAACAAGACAAAAACCTGCCCTGCTCCCTTAAAGGTATATGGGGTAGATGGCTCCCTCCTGCAGACTTTGTATTCGGTTAAGTACCTGGGCACCACACTTGATTCGCTACTAAATCTTACCCTGCATATTCGGAGCATATGTAAGGCAACAAATGGCAAGCTCGGTCTTGTTTATAGAGTGAAAAGCTGCCTCACCCCAGCTGCATGAGTGGCCCTAGCCAGGGGGTCCTCCTACCAACACTCTGCTATGGGCTTGTAACCTTTGCCCCTGTCCCTAAATCTAGCCTCACAAAATGGGACAATGCATATAACTATATATGCCACTTTGCGCTCTCGGCCCCTCTCCTCACACACCGCTGTGATCTTTATAAGTGACTGGAGTGGCTCCCCGAGGAAAAGCACCACACCTTTGTCCTCGGCAACTTCATTGACAATATTGTCAGAACGTCTACCCCTTCTGCTCCCACCCTACCCCTCAAATATGGAACCCCAACCTACCACTTGAGATCCAGGGATTCGGGCTTTTCCCGCCTACGCACCAAGAGTGTGGAACTCCCTTCCTGCCTTAATTCGCTCCTCTTCCTCACATCCCTGCTTTAAAGCCTCCCTATGGGGCTTCCTGAAATTGGCCTTCGACTGTCTCTGTGCCTCATAGACCACCAGCTGTGGCACACTTTTCTTCCCAGTTTCACACTGGTGGGGGCGTGGCTCCAGCATATTAAAGCACTTCTTCTCCTGTAACCATTTGATACAACAATAAGCTGTCATTCTCACACTGGGACCACTCCCAGCCCACCCGCCCCAGAGGGTACCCTGCCTAATCTATCCCTATCTTCTTCAAGTCTCCCTCCTGCACTCTTGTACTCCTCATGTTTATCCACCTAGGGCCCCCCTCCAATTGGGTGAGCCCTACCATATACTGTCTGCCTTGTTTACAATTTCTGTACTATTCTGTATTATGCTGTATCTCCACTGCCCCCCCCCCAAGGGTATGGCATATCCTATATTGTTTGCCTTTGTTAACAATGTCTGTACTATTTCTGTATTACACTGTACATCTACCCAATGTCTGTACTATTTCTGTATTATGCTTTATATCTACCCAATTAATCTATTATGTATCTTATGCTGATATCTTAATATTAATCAGTTGTGCCTGAAGTCTCCTATGCTGTTAGACACCTATTAATCTCTGTTATGCCTGATGTTTCTTGTATGTTAACTTTGACTCTTCCTGCTGTTCCTGAATGTATGTAGCTTGTAATCCTCCCGGGGCGCACCTGAAAATAGGCACTTGGCTGTCTAGCGTGCTTAGCTGGTAAACAAAAGCAAATAAATAAATACATGAAGGGCAACAGACTTCGCACTCTAAGGGGAAAGACCAAATAGGTGAGTCACCTAGCGCACCCAAACAGTTTGCTTTACCATCTTGGGCCGCACCAAATGACCCCTCCCCCCCACCCTGCTGACTACTGTGTGTCCACCCACAGTCTGTATTCTTGGCATCTTTGTGATGGTGGGGTAGTGGCTCCTGTAGCCACCCCTACTCGGCCCTGTTGTAGAAAAGTCTGAGTTCATCCATCACTGCAGCTAGTTTGTGATATCACAATCTGTTGCAATAGAATTGAGCAAGAATTATCTCTCAAACAGAGGGCTATAACTTCAGTTGGGTGAGATGAACTCTGAGGCACAAAGATCTCATTCTGGTGTAAATGTCTTCAGTAATAAAGAATGAGGGGAGATAAACACATTAAATGAATATAAGCTAAATTGTGTCTCTGATTATTATATTTTAAAAAGTTTCCTAGATTACTTTGACTCCCTGGATCCCGTATTCAAAACTGGAGCTTATCGCCATGCAAAGTCCCTGTCCTAATTGCAAATTAGCTCTAGGCCCACAGACTGGTCAACACAGAAACATAGACAGTGATGACAGATAAGGATCAAAGGTCCATCTAGACTAGTGGAAAGTTTTATTACATGTTCTTGTACCACTAGTTCTTCTAGGAACTAGTTTTTGGGCACTATTGTCTTATTGTGTATCATGTTATTTATTATATGAATAGTTTTGTGTTGTGTGATTATGTTTAAATGTATTACTCGCCACTTGTGAAAACGGGCAGTGATGCTCATCAAGTTATCAAGTATAAAAAATAAAAATACAAATGAAATGAAATGAAGTCTACCCGGAGTTCCCTATCTACCCAAGGACCTATTGTCCATACAGGGTTTTATCCCTCTTGGTCCACCCCCATGCCCCGGTCCCCTGCCTACTGCTACTGACCCAAACAACCACCAAACCATTCATTCTGTCCCAGCCATGCTTGAAAACATTTACAGTCTTGGCACCCACCTCCTCCATGGGCAGATTGTTCCATGGCTCCACCACCCTTTCTGTAAAATAGAACTTCCTCACATCCCTCTTAATCCTTCCCCACCAGTTTCCACTCATGACCTCAGGTTCTTGACTCTGTACGCCTGCTAAATGGTTTCCTGCGGTTCACCTTGTTTATTCCCTACAAGAACCTGAAGGTCTCTATCATATCCAGCTTCTCGAGCCTGGTGTCTAGGGAATACACGTTCAGTACTTTGAGATGATCTTCGTAAGATCTGTCCTGTTGGCCCGGAATCATCTTGGTCACTCTGCGTTGCTCTGTCTCCAGCCTGTCCTTGTCCTCCCTTGGGTGAGGACTCCAGAACTGAGCACAGTATTCTAGGCACAACCACATCTGTGCCCTACCTGCATAAAGAAGTAGCAGCACCTCCTTTTTCCTTCCGTCAGTATCCCTTCCGATACACCACAACATCCTATTAGCTTTGCTATAGGATTTGTTACACAGGCTCGATTATTTGAGGGAGTCCCTAATGATAGCTCCCAGGTCCCTTTCTCCTGTCATAGTGCTAAATGTAATCCCTTCTGTCCAGTACCCTGTCTTGTTTTTGTTTTCCCAGGTGCATGATCTTGCATTTGGTATGAATAAATTTGGTACAAATACTGTAGTATAAATCAAACAAGCTCTACGGATAGTGTGAGTTCCCAAACCTTGTTCAACTATACCCCTCGAGAACACAGCCCAAGGTTGGACAGTAATAAGTGCACTTGGCACAAAGTGCAACTCCCTTCTGGCCACATAAAGGTACACTGTAATCAATGAAATAGGCTGTGAAGGGGCAAAAAATAAATTAGAGCATCCCAAAGGGGTTTGTGCAGTTGCACTGAGTTGCAATTTTTGAATGTTGCTATGCAAACAGCCCCAAGCCACATGCAAGGCCCTATGTTGCTACTAACATAGAAACATAGAATTTGTCAGCAGAAAAGGACTGCTTGGTCCACCCAGTCTGCCCAGATTTTCCCTGCCTATTCTGTACCAGCAGACCCTAAGTGGTCTCTGGTGACCCCCTTTTATTTACTAGTTTTCCCCGTGTGTATACCCTGCATGTTTGAAACACCTACAGTTATTGCCCTGCCACTTCTGGTGGCAGACTGTTCTAGATGCCCACCACTGTTTCAGTGAAGTAGTATTTCCTCACACCACTCTTAAATTTTCCCCCTTCTAGCTTTGTTGCATGTCCTCTTGTTCTGTTGCACTTTTTCATTTGAAACAGGCTCCCCACCTGTACCCTGTTCACTCCTGTGAAGTACCTGTAGAAACATAGAAACATTGAAAGTGATGGCAGAAGGGGACTGCAAGGTCCATCTAGTCTACCTAAGAATCTACCTGGTGCTATTCCCCCTCCCCTTCCTTGCCTGTAGGTCTCTGTCATGTCCCCTCTCTCCCTCCTCTCATCCAGGGTGTACATATTGAGATCCCTCAGTTTCTCATCATATGGTGTCTCATGCAACCCATGTACCAATTTAGTTGCCCTCCTCTGGACTGTCTGTACCCTGTCAATGCCTTTTCTGAGATGCAGAATCTAGAACTGTACACACTATTGCAAGTGTGGTCTCACCAAAGATCAATGCAGTGGTAATATCACCTCCCTCCTTCTGCTTGTGATATCTCTCCCTATGCACCCCAGTAATCCATTGGCCCTGCCCACTGCCTTGTCACACTGCCTTGTGACTTTGAGGTCATCAAATATTATAACCCATAGGTCCCTTTCCTTCTTTGTGATCAACAGTACTTCTCCCCCATATTGTACTCAGATCCTGGGTTTGTACATCCCATGTGCATCATTTTAAACTTTCTGGCATTGAACCCCTGCTGCCATATCCTTACCCATGCCGCAGGTTTTTTCAGGTCCCTTCTCATTTTCTCCACCCCCTCCCAAGTATCCACCCTGTTACATATCTTGGTGTTGTGTGCCAAAAAAGTATACTTTTCCTTCAAGCTCTTCTGTGATGTTACTTATGGAGATGTTGAACAGGACTGGTCCCAATACTGAATCCTGTGGCAACCCACTGGTCACGCCCCCATGAAGAGAGGGAGTAGCATTTACCACCACCTTCTGTCACCTATCCATTGACTAGTTTTTTAACCCAGTGTACAATTTTGGCTCCCACCCCATGACCATCAACTTTCTTTATCAATCTTCTGTGTGATACAGTGTCGAAGGCTTTGCTGAAGTCCAAATCAGCCACATCTGCTGCCCTTTCATGATCTATTTCCCTGGTCACCCAGTCAAAGAAATCTATCAGATTTGTCTGACATGATCTCCTCCTTGTGAATCCTGCTGTCTTAGGTTTTGCAACCCCCTGGATTCAGGATATTCTGCTAGCCTTTCCTTTAACAGGGTTTCCGTTATTTTCCCCAACACTGATGTGAAACTGACTGGCCTATAGTGGCCAGCCTCCTCCCTGCTGCCGCTTTTATGGAGAGGAATTACATCAGCTCTCCTCCAGTCCCCCGGAACCTCCCCGTTTCTAGTGATAATATGTTGAATAAGGCTGCCAGGGATGCAGCAAGCTCCTCTATGAGTTTCCTTAGCACCCTTGGATGTATCTTGTCCAGTCCCAAGGCCTTGTCCACTTTCAGATTTGCAAGTTCTTTCAAGACTTTTTCCTCTGTAAATGGACTTGTCTTTACCCCCCCACCCCCATGTCTCATTAATGGCTAGAATTTCATAAATAGCTAATTCATTAATGATCCATAATTCATTAATAATAATGAATTAGAATCTCATGAATGGCTAATTTAAATCTGTAGAGCAAAGCCTGTGATCCTTGGGTTGTGTGATGAGTTGGCGGTCTTCTGATCTGGGCCTGTGTATTTGCCTCCCCAACCAGGAATCCCTGGCATCCAGTGGTAACACAGAACCTAGAAACATAGAAACATAGCTGGTCCATCAGTGCAGTGTTTGGATTTCCGCTTGCGACGCTGGCAACCCAGGTTTGGGAACGGATCTAGGTCGTCGGAGGGCCGGCCCGAGGAGAAGGATCGAGCGTCCTAAGACTGCTCTCCTTCTCTGGGTGGAGGGTGGACTGAATGCTCAGTGCAGTGGCGACAACCGGCAGAGGCTGGGTTCACAGCTATGCACAAGTGCCTACTAGACTTCAGGGGTGGGGTGGACGCCGGTCGTCATTGCACAACCCTGCTCCTGCTTACAGGACAGAAAAATGTGTGGGACCTCCGTCTCTATGAAGCCCTCCCTTGGCTTCAATTAGCCTCTGTCGCCGGCTGTCCCAAACAGATACTGGTTCCACAGGGGAAAAGCCGGGGATGCCCGGGAGAGTGCCAGCAGTGGCGGTAGGTGGGAGTCCAGGGGCCGTGACCAGGGCAGAGCTTGACGGGAGGCCCCGCCAGAAAAAGCATACTAAAAAAAAAAAAAGACACATAGAAACATATACTATTACAGCAGATAAGGGCCGCTTGGCCCACCCAGTCTGCCCATTTCCCTACCTATTGGATAAACTGCAGATCCTAGTTAACCAACAGCCTACTTCCGCCTAACCCCCACTAGAATTGCCTTATGTCTGTTCCATGCATTCTTGAATTCCCCCACTGTTTTTGACCCCACTGCCTCCTCCGGAAGGCCGTTCCATGTGTCCACCACCCTCTCTGTGAAAAAGATACTTCTTCACGTTGCCCCTGCGCTGTCCCCCCTCTATCTTCAAATTGGTCCCCCATTATTCTTGCACATCTCTTTTTCTGAAAGATGCTACCCTCTTGGACTCTGTTGACTCCCTTGAGGTACTTGAAAGTTTCTATCATGTCCCCCCTCTCCCTCCTTTCTTTGAGGGTATACATATTAAGCTTCTTTAGTCTATCTTCGTATGCCTTCTAGTGCTGACCTTGCACCATTCTAGTTGCCCTCCTCTGGACCACCTCCATCCTTTCTATCTCCTTGTGGAGATGGGGTCTCCAGAACTGCACGCAGTACTCCAGATGGGGTCTCACCATTGGCATGGGGTCATAGCAGCGCAGGACAAAACCATGCACAGCAAGACCACGCTGTTACAAACAGTATGCGGCAAGACCCGTTAACACTTTGGTTTACGGGGGGCTTTGAAGAAGAAGAAGAAGAAGAAGAAGAATCAGCATTTATATAGCGCTTTTCATACGCAGTATCCCAAAGCACTTTACAAGCAATGCTAGACTGGTAGTGAAGTGACTGAATATGTGGTGGCGGCCATATCGCACATCATCACTCACACACAGCCTGGATAATTGCATGAACTGGTTTATGGGAAGGGGAATGTTGGCCAGGACACTGGAAATGCTCCCTGCTCTTTGTGAAGAGTGCCCTGGGTTCTTTTACTTCCACCTGGACACCTACCAGGACAACACCAGGATGGGCAGAAGGAACCTCGGTTTAACGTCTCATCCGAAGGATGGCACACCCCAGCAGTAATGCACCCCCAATACTGCACTCAGATGCCAGCGATTTTTAGGTGCAAGTACAATCCCGGTGTGGGATGAGAACCCATGACCTTCTGGTCCAGAGGCAGATGTGCTACCAACTGAGCCACGCTGACACCTAGTGCCCCCTGGAACAATAATAACCAACTCCGAGGGTGTGTGAACACAGGAGCATGAAAAAATAGTAAAAAAAAAAAAAAAGATTCCCTTACAGGCAATCAATCTGCTTTCCCCCAACCCCATTCACTGCAGGATCGGGTGCTCTAGCCACTCCACCATGGGAGTGGCTCAACCGAGAATTTGACCCGCACTGGTCACATGCACATCCTTCTATCGGGTGAGCAACAGAGGGTAGCGATACTTTCCTATCACTGAAATTTCCGTCGCTATTAAGCCATTCACGGTCTTCACTGTGCAGTCTTGCTGTGCGTGGTTTTGTCCTCACTATTCTCATTCAGTACCCTCACCAACTGCCCGCACAGAGGGATAACAACTTCCTGTTTTCTACTGGTGATGCCTCTCCCTATGCATCCCAGTATTCCCCCCAGCCCTCCTTACTGCCTTCTCACATTGCTTGCCCACCTTTAGGTCATCTGAGATGACTACCCCCAGGTCCCTTTCCATTGTTGTTATTGTTACTACCCACCTCCTATTGTGTACTCTTCCCCTGGGTTTTTGTTTCCCAGGTGCTTTACTTTGCACTTCTTTGCATTGAATCTAAGGTGCCATATATTTGACCATTCCTCCAACCTTGCCAAGTTCCTTCTCATCCTTTCCACGCCCCTCCCCCCACATGTATCAACCCTGTTGCAGATCTTTGTGTCATCTGCAAAGAGGCATACCTTTCCTTCCAACCCCTCCACAATGTCACCTATAAAGACATTAAAGAGGACCAGTCCCAGTACTGAACCCTGCAGTACCCCGCTAGTAATCCCACTTTCTTCCGAGTGGACTCCGTTTACTATTACCCTCTGTGTCATGTTGTCCAGCCAATTTTTACCCAGACTACCACCCTGGGACCCACTCCCAAGCTGGCTAACTTGGTTATTAATCTTCTGTGTGGGACTGTGCCGAATGCCTTGCTAAAGTCTAAGTAGGCCATATCCATAGCCCCTTCCTGGTCTCCTACTTTGGTCACCCAGTCAAAGAAATCTATTAGATTTGTCTGACATGACCTTCCCACTGTGAATTCATGCTGCCTTGGATCCTTGCCCTGCTGGTCTCCAGGTACTCAACAACTGTTTCTTTCAGAAGTGATTCCATCATTTTCCCTACCACTGAGGTCAAACTAACAGGTCTGTAGTTTCCTGCCTCTGCCTTGCTCCCACTTTTGTGATGGGGATTACATCCACCCTCCTGCAATCCTCAGGCACCACACCATCCTCCCATGATTTATTAAAAAGTGTAGTCAGTTGTGTCACTAGTTCTGTCCTTAGTTCTTTTAGAATTCTGGGATGAATCCTGTCTGGTCCCATTGCTTTGTCCACCTTCAGTTTTAGGAGTTTTCTTCTGTGAATGGACTGGTATCGACCCTCCTATCCAGAGTTTTACTGTTGTTTGGTTTAAGTACCTCCCCCTCCTCTTCTTTTGTGAATACTGAGCAAAAGTATTCATTCAGTATCTCTGCCTTTTCACTGTCACCCTGTGCCACCCCCTCCCCTTTATTAAGCCTCACTATCCCTCCCTTGGTCTTTCTTTGCTCCCTAATGTACCTATACAAGGGTTTATTCCACTTCTTAACTGAGTTGGCTATCTTTTCCTCAGTTTAGGCCTTTGCTATTCTGACTGCCTTCCCCGCTTCCTTTTGCTTTAACTGATACAGTTCTCTGTCCTGTTTCTTGTATGTTTTCTTATACTTCCTGAATATCCCCTCCCTCTCCCGCTCCTGGTAAACCAAAAAAAAAAAATGTGATGGTATCCCCTCTCCCCTGATTCAGTTCCCAGCATACCTCTTGACTGTCCCAATTTGGGCAGAACGTCCCGATTTTCAACCATTTGTAGGCCTGGTCCCGATGTCTCAAATGAGCTGTAGAAAGTCCTGATATCAGCATGGGACACCAAAGTAAGAGCCATAGATGCCCATGCCATGTGTCTCTTTATGTTTGAGCTGAGCCTTTCCTGACTGCTGCACAGATTAAGCATGCATTTGTCATATGTGAATACACTATCAGCCAATCGGTGCACTCATTTGCACAGCTCGGTCTGTCTTGCTTTGTCACCCCCATCCACCACACCTTTTGATTTTTTGTCCCCCACAGATCCTGTCATACTTTAACTAGTTCCATCCAGTGCTCTTAGACCTCATAAATCTGAGGGGAGTTCCAGAGCACCAGAAAGCAGGGGTCTACCTTAACTTTTTTTTGCACTAGCCAGCCGGGCTAGTGTACCAAAGATTGCTCTAGCCCACAGTCAGTATGGTTCACAGTGATTTGTTAAACAAAAGGCAAATAAAATCAAAATGTTTCAAGCACGTGTCTGAATTTATTTGAAACCTAAATTACAAATAAACTTTGTGAAATAAATACTTTATATATATAACACTCAGTGAAGTCAGTGTCTTAATGTCTTTGTCTTAAAGTTCTTAATATAAAAGTCAAGCGATCCTTAAATGTTGCTGGATTGTGTAGTGTCAGAGAAGTGTGACTCACTCTCAAGCACACTTGTATCACTATCACAGTCACTCTCAGCTCAGACAGACCACAGAGACAAGGCTGAAGAGAATAGCAGAGGTCGGAATACTGGTTTAACCTCCCTGTGTTCCTGGGTTGTAGCCTGTTAGTCTTTAGTTTGATTAGCGCCATGGCCTCTCATTGTTCTGACCGCACCCTGGTGTGAATGCTGGCGAATCTAGCGATGCAGTTTTACTTTGGGGGGGCAGACTCAGGGGTCTGTCTTTGTACCATTACTGCCTGTGGAGATAGAGATCAGCTGTTATAGTTAGGATGGAGGAGCCCATTTTCTCACTGGCACATATTTGCTGTAGCTGCTGCTTCAGAGTTTTGGAAGCAGCTTCTCAGAATGATGGTGACCACAGGGTGACAGGGTCAGGACAAGGCATCTTATTGTTCCGATCACACCGTGTCCTGACTCCTGTATGCTGCGGGATATTGACTGTTTTGTCTGGGGTGGGGGGGGTGCTCCAGTCGTGTTTTTCCTTTGGAGGAGCCTATTTTCTCACTTGTGCATATTATCTGCTGCCACCGCTGCTTCACAGCTTCTCAGATGGTAACCACAGCACCGGGTGACAGGGACAAGGCTAAAACAAATGGAACAGCTGAGATGAGGCCGGAGTGCATTACTAGCTAAGCTAACTTTATTTTGGCTTCAGCAGTATGTCTTGATTTAATTCTGACCCAACATTATGGTGCAAATGCTGCCGTACCACTAGTCTTGACTTAAATACTGAGCTGCTTGTCTTTAATTATGTACAGTTTGCGGTCTCACTTTTCTGACCGCGCTGTGTCCTGAATGCTGCTGCTGCTGTAGTGTTGTTCAATTTAACTGGGGGGGGGCTCCTTTGTGGTCTCAGTCAGTTGTCTGATCCTGTTTTTTTTTTTTGCTTTACTTCTTTGCAGTCTCACTTCTCCGACCGTGCTTCATGCTGGTGTTTTTTTTTTCTTTGCGACCATACGAGTGCCACACAGCACAACAGGCATAGAATGGAACTGCAGCCTTCCACCGGAGGAACTGCACTAGCCCAACTGGGCAAGTGACAGAGATCCTGCACTAGCCCGCGGCAATCTGCACTAGTACCTGGGCTAGTAAATGAATGTTAAGATCGACCCCTGCCAGAGAGGAAAACAAGCAAGAAGCTGCTAATTCTGAAGATGTGAAGTCTGACTGCTGCCACCAGCCAGCCAGAAACAGCACATTACACCACACAGCCACGATCAGTTGCAGAGTAAGCGCCTGCTGCCTTACAGTGTGCAGCTAGTCTTGAGCTACATACTAGCAAGACAAAAGAGTTGCAAATTATTTTATCTTAAAAAGAGCTCCACTATTGTAAGCACAGCAGCTCCAGCTGAGCCAGCCACAATGCAAGTAAAGGAGCTGCTGAAGAAACAACAGTACAAGCCAGATTCAGACTGCCATAGTGTCAGGTGCCAGGCCAGTCAGTGTGCCCTTATTATGTTGGCACGCTTGCGCAGCCAGCATCTTGCAGTGGTGCTGATTTGGAGGCACAGTCACTGTTGGGCGAATACAGGGCACACATCAGTAGGTGTGTCCCTCATTCCCCAATCAGCCTGCATGCTGGCGCCACACCATGCATACATAATGTGGCAAACACAACTAAGGAAAGGTCCCCTGCAATCTAAGCAAAGCTCGTCAGATGCAGCGGACCTCCCGACGTGTTCGGCCACATTGTATACATGGCGGCCACCCAACTGCCAAATTCGGGGGTGCCCAATTCCCCTGCCGGCTTAGCATGGCCCCAATGTATGTGCCGATGGGGGAGCCCACTCCCCATTGGCATAAAGCACTCCCCCCCATTTGTCATATGCCGAGGGGGGTGCCCAATCCCCCTTGGCTCTTGCCCCCCCGCTTTCCTTGTGTGCGTAAGGGGGTGCCCAATCCCTGTCGGCATAAATTAACCCCCCCTTGTGTTGTGTCCGACGAGGGTACCCAGTCCCCCGTCGGCTGCAGCACCCCCTCCAAACAGTTAGGTGGCACACTGGAAGCCACCCCAGTGTGCCAAATTCCCTGTAAAAATAAAAACTGTTCCACGATGTTTTTTTTTTTACCTTGTGAACAGAAAATAGTCCCTCGCCGTCTCCTTGTCCCCCCTCCCGCAACCCGCACCCACTCTCTGCACACCATGCCTCCCCAAACCCCCCCTCACCCCATACTTACCTCCGGAGTCTGGCGCGACGATCTTCAGTGGACTGGGAACACGTCTGCACTCTTCAAAGCCGACCGCGAACTGAGGAAATGCTGGTAAGCTGTATAATGGAATAAAAAGGGGGTTTTCAACTTTGATGCATATCTCAGGCATTTTTTGGAATTTTGGCACCACATTTCAACATGGGGTTTTTGGTACCCCTCCTCATGAATCCTTGCACTATCATGGCGTTATTCAGTCCCGAAAGGTGATTACGCAGTCACTGCGTGGAATCACCTTTCAGGAATGAGGAATGAAATGACAGTGGCAATGTTGATGAGGGGAGCTCTCAAAAAGCCTATGTTGCAAATTTGGTGAGAAAAATAAAAAAAAATTACTGTTTTACGAGCGTGCGTTGAGCAATTGCTATGCACGCTTTTAATTTAGCGAATTTGCAATATTTTCAAGCCACATGCTCAGCACTGGCATTTTTCCACACCTTCTTGTGAAACATACAGCTGTCATTTTTCACAACCTGCCCAAAATGTGTTTTCGCACTTCCAGCGCAGAATAGCGCGGTCGATGTGGAAAATCAGTGTTTGGGGCTAATTACAAAAATAACAGTTACACTGTTCATGAGCAGAGATCCTAAAATGCCTATGCTGAAAATTTGGTGACGATACTCCATAACATGACTGTGTTATGCGTGTGCGTTGCGCAGTTTGAATGCACGCTCGTAAGTTCACGAATTTATAATATTTTCACTCCAGATTTTCAACATTGCCATTGTTCTGCACCTCCTTATGAATAGTACAGCTGTCATTTTTCACATCCTGACCAAAATTTGTTTTCACTGTTCCGGCGCAGAATAGCGCGGTCTCTGTCAAAAGTCCGTGTTCGAGACATATTATGAAAATGACAGTGACACTGTTCATTAACACAGGTCTCTAAATGCCTATGTTAAAAATTTGGGGCGAAAGTCCATAAAATTAATGTTTCTGATGAAGTAAGCGCTTTGCATGCACACACTCGTGACTGCATTTGTAATATTTCCACCCAGATGTTCAAAATTGGCATTTTTCATACCTCCTTATGAACAGTACAGCTGTCATTTTACATATCCTGGCTAAAATATGTTCGCACGTCCGGCACAGAATTGCACGGTCGCTGTGAGAAATCAGTTTTCGGGACAGTTTGAGGAAATGACAATGACACTGTTCATGAGCAGAGGTCCTAAAATGCCTATGTTGAAAATTTGGTGCCGAAAGTCCATAAAATGACTGTGCTGCAAGCGTGCGTTGCGCAGTTTCTATGCAGCCTTGTAACTTCGTAAATTTGCAATATTTTCATGCCAGATTTTCACCATTGGCATTTGTGCACACCTCCTTATCAACAGTACAGCTGCCATTTTTCACAGCCTGCCCAAACCGGGTTTCCACAACTGTGGTGCACAATGGCGTGCTCGCTGTGGGAAATCACCTTTTGGGACACATAAACAAAATCACAGCGCTACTGTTCATGAGGGGAGGTCCCAAAATACCTATGTTGAAAATGTGCCTAAAAAACTCCCACAAATAATTGGGTTGCGGACGTCTGTTGCGTGGTTTGTATGCATGTTCATTGCTTCACTAATATTTCATATTTCCACTCCAGATTTTCAGCGTTGCAATTTTTTACGCCTCCTCATGAACAATACAGTTGTCATTCTCCATATCCTGCTCAAAACTGTGTTTTCATCCTTCTGTCGCTAAATGGCACAGCCGCTATGCAAAACCACGTTTCAGCTCACAAAGTGATTGTGCCGTTTTTCATGAGGTGGCCTGACAAGCAGCCCATGTTGAAAATGTGGAGTGAAACTGCGACTACACGCCTACGGTGTTAGGGTTTCCAACTGTAGCAGCCTACCTGGTACTGACTGACAGGCGTCAGGGCTGTGACTTGGGATCATCAGATGTAATGCTCACGCCATTCCACCCCCCACGCCCACCCTGCAGCCACTGACAGGCATCATGGTGTGTCTTGCACTGTTCGGCCACAGACTTCACCCCACGCTCCTATACTGCACCCACGTCAGTGTATTTCCTTATGGAATGGGGTAAGTACAATGCCCAAAGACCCCAAAGCACACAACACTTGTCAGTGTCTACAGGGTAGGGTGAGGTACAATGCCATGAGCATTATAGCTGATGACCCAAAGGCACACCCCAATGCCTGTCTCTCTCTACAGGGTGGGGGTGGGGTTGGTGTCACTTCAATACTTCACTGCCATTCCTATTATGCATCTCTACCTCCACCACTGCCAATGCCAATGCCAGTGCGACAACATTCGGCATTGACAAATGCTTGTTTTTAAGGTAAGTGCTGCTGTTTGAGGAATCCTGACCTGGTGTTTAAAAGAAATTACTATATCTTAGCAACAGCATAGTATAGGGATAGTTAACTAAGATGCCTAATCACTTATATGCCTGGCAGTCCCATTCCTGATCTCCGTTCTCCCCTCTTATCAAGTGATGCCCTACTTGGCCTACCAATCACATACAGTAGTTTATAGATTCATCAATTCTGCTATAGCTAGAGTCCCAGTAAGTGCCTGCTAATGGGAGAAGTGCATGCGTAACATGTTGTGAATATGTACATTTTATGCTAATTAAGTGTCCCTGATTTTTGTCATTTGAGAACAGAGAACTAGCATCAGTCATTGCTGCTCTTGAAGGTTGGTTCAGACAGAATCAACTTATCTTTAATATGAAAAACACAAAAAGTATGTTATTTTCCCACTCATCCTCCTCATCACGTACCATCTCCCCTCTCTGTATCACCTCTCTTAATGGTGATTCCCTTGAACCCGTTATGACACTTGACCAGCTGGTTATGATTATTATATGATATTGGTATTATAAATAAATGGTCAGTGTATGAAATGTCAGTCTGTGAGAGATTTGGGCCTTTGAATTACAAGGTCAGCAGCTGAAACCACAGGATGTAATTAAAACTGACCAGGGGGACCAGTTAATTAACTACCTTCCTTCCAGTGGGCATTTTATTACCTTTTATGATATGCTCAGGCTTTTGAAGTGAAACTAAAATCTAAAGTTTATGATGTCAGGAAAGAAAGGGCAATTTGGCTGTCCCTATCAAGTCTAACATCTAAATGACAATTGCTGGGATTGCTAGGTTCAAAGGAAAAATGGTTAATTAAGGAGTTATATGTAGGAAGTGTCTTTTTTTCTTCTGATGTCACATTACTTAACATAACTCCTGGTAGGAAATCATGTTTGTAATTTTATATTCAAAAAGGAGGAGCTAGATAACTCATCAAGTGGGTGTGGAAATAGAGCTGAAAATGTATCAGTGTATCTGAGACGGGACATATCTTTTTGGGCTCTTAAGAAACAAAGATCTCTCTAATTTAAAGGCACATACAGAGGCAATACATTAGACAGAAAAGCTCTAAATGTATTGTGGTAGGAATTTTGTTCTGTAGTTTTCCTTTTTTTTTCTTTTATGTGATTGCGATGCTCTTTGATATTTGTTCTGTATTTCATCTTACTGTTTTTATCCATTTTTAGTAAACATTTTATTTAAGATACTGCCTGGATCTCCTCAGTCATTTTTTGCATGTCATTGCTGAATGGATATTTAGTCTGACAACTGTTCAAGGGCTTGATGGTGTTACTAAGCTTGGTAAAGGGTAAGAATACACCTAAGGTCTGTTATAGAGTTTTAAGGGTTCATTTTGGATACCTGGTCAGGTGCCCTTAAGCGGAAGATATATTGCATCCCCCCGAAGAGAATATTATCTGAGCCTGTACATTTGGGTATGCTAGCATAAGGTTCACAGTTTGAATCCCCCAGAACTTGAGACTAAAGGTGATTTGGACCCAAAAGCAGACAGGAGGGTTACCCTGTCTGTTACCCGTTCACACTATTGCACTCTGAGGTTGGCACTGTGGGAGCAGAGGGCCTGACCTGTGGAGTGCGTTTGTAACACCTGTCACTACCTTCAAATATCTAGGCATCACTTTAGATACCTCTCTCTCCCTCAACATCCATGTCTCAATCATAACTAAATCACTAAACCAAAAGCTAGGTCTCCTTTATCGCATCTGCCCCTTCCTCACCTCTGCCTCTTGCCATAAGATTGATTCCTCATCCCTTCTTCCACTGCTAACCTATGGTGCTCCCTTACTGCTCTCCACTAATGCTGCTGCTCTGTCTCTACTAACTCAGGCCTACCACAGGGTGGGAAGGTTCACCCTGGGGACCAATGCCTGTCGCCACCACTGTGACGTCCTTGCATCATTGAACTGGTTGCCCTATGAATCTAAACTGAGGTATACCACCCTGTGTTCCATTCATCAGCTGGTGCATAAATTTGCTCCTCCTTGCCTAAGATCATCAGCCTAAGACAAGCTCCTCGTGCACTAAGGTCTGCTTCCCTCCCCCTTCTCATTAGACACAATGTGCGACTAGCCACTGCTTGTAAGTCCTTCTCATTTGCAGCAGTGTCTGACTGGAACTCCCTTCCCCCCTCCATCGTATCATGTTCCACTCTTCCAAAGTTCTGAACCAATCTGCTTTCCTCTCACTCTGCAGTATGATCCTGCCTTCATTGTTGACTGATCTCTTATACTGCTCTATATCCTTCTCCTCATCTGACCTGACCCCTTGTTCAGGCCCCTCTCCTTACCTCCCATCTTTATCTCATGGTATTCTTGCCATCTCTTCACCCCCTCCTGTACCAATACTACTTATCTGCCTTCAGATTTTGCTGCTTCTGGTCATCCTGAAACTGACTTGCAGTATGTAAATATCTATTTTGTTAGCTGTTAAATTCAGTTTTCACTGCTCGTGTTCATTCTGAAAATGACCTGCTATATGTTATTACCAAAGTGTATATATATTTTGTTAGCTGGTATAAACTGTTACTTTTATATTTCTGTATGTTTTATGATTCTTTAAACCCTACCTGCTGTATGCTAATTGTGTTATCACTGTAGCAGAATTCCTTTGTTGTTTTTGTACTGTACTGTACTGTATTGTTTGTTGCTGCACTCCCGGGACAACCCTGAAAAAGGGATTGTGATTGTCTCACTGGACTTACCTGGTTGCCAAAACTCAGTAAGTAAATTTGTCCCTGATTTTCAGGGACTCTGTCCCTGATTTGCTCAGCCTGGGGTTGAGAGGTATGATTCCCAGTGCCAGTACATCTAACACTGTCAATCCACATCCATGTCCCCTCTCCCAGTACAGTATATTCATTATTGCCAGATATGTAATTTATAACCTTTACCCCCCTCCCATGGTCTTTGTGCCAATATGCCTCATGTTTTGTGGCACCCACACAAACCCCCTGTGCCTCCAAGTCCCTCACCCTGGCCCTGGACTGAGGGATGATGGCCCACTCTTACACTCTGGTCACTTCCACAACTGGCTGCCATCTGCTACACTCAAGTCCTGTATCGCTATACAACTATGTATAGCAATACCGTATTTGCAGGACATAGTTTTAAAATCACAGAACTTCCATGATGTGGAAAAGTGCTTTACTTGCTTGTATAATAATCTAGGACTTGCATGCAGCAGACAGCAATCAGCCATGGAGGTTACTAATGGGTATGTTCCAGCTAGTGTCACTGGTATCAGGGTGGAGGTGTGTGCATGCTATGGAGGGCCAACAGGCACAAGGGATATCTGCATGGACAGAGGGGTAGGGCACTGTCCTACAATGTTTAATTTGGAAACAGGATTGGGATCGAGGGAGGAGAGTTGCATTGCATGTAGACAGGCAACAGGACTGGGATCTGGGGAACCATACAGTTCTGTGTGTAAACTGGTACCACGATCAGGAGGAGGGGCATTATATTGTGTGTAAACTGCCAACAGAACAAGGATTGGAAGCTACTATGGACAATATTTGCATCAGAAGCGGTATTGAGCGGGGCTATCATAAGAGCCAGGGATGAAAGATCAGGAATGGGGGGAAGGGATAACACGTACCATGCAAATTTTTAAAGCAGGGTTTTGGAAGCATTAACTTTTTATTTATTTAGTTTTTGTTCACCAGGTAAAAGCACTAGGAAAGTGGAGGCCTATTTTCAGGTATGACCTGGAAGAGCTAAATACAATAAAGCAAGGGCAAACATGAAAATACAGATAATGGTATTGTGATGATACAAACAGGGAAAACAAGATCATGCATGATAACTAAATATTACAATTATTTATCTATTTATTCATTCTCTTATTTATTCATTCTCCGATTACAATACCTTTGAGCACATAACAGCTCTTTTACAAAGGTTCCACGTCAGTAGGAAGGGTGACAGACATACAATGGATGGTATTACATAACATTTTGACAAGAAATAATTTAAAATGACAATATGACATTAACATTACAACTAAAATTAAAACTATGAATTGGTAGGATATCAAAAATAACCTAATAAAAGGAGTCATCCCAAGCTGCTTTGTCAAATAGGTATAGGTAGATTTGGGTGAACAAAACTTCCGGTAAGTGAAGAGAAACAATTGAACCACTATACAAGAAACAAAGCAATAGTAGTAGTATAAGCAAGACCTTTGTCTGCCAATGGTACTAGAGGAATACAGACAATAGTAGCATGATGCTACAACCAGGGAAAAGAGATCACACATGATAAATTTAAATATTACAGTTCAAAACAGTGCACAATGCACATTGCAGCAGCAGTAGTAGTGGGAAGACCTCTGGCAACCATTGGTACTAGAGGTGGGGAGAAAGATGAACAAAAAGCAGGCATCCTTAATTACTACTTCTGCTCTGTCTTCACAAGGGTAAGACAGTGGACCCCTGCTTGAAAGTAGCATAAAGGAAGCTGACAGGGGCATTCCTGAAATGAGGCAGTCAGTATTTACCAAAGAAAGTATCCAGAAGGGTCTTGAAGCCTTAAAAGTAGATAAAGCTCCAGGGTTGGATGCAATGCACCCAAGGTTGCTCAAGGAATTGGCTGCAGAACTGGCTGAACCCCTAGTAGTGCTATGCAATTGCTCAGTTCAGACAGAAGTAGTATGAAAAATTAGAGGGTGGCAGACATAGTCCCAATATACAAGGTGGGAGAAACAAGAAGCAACCAGGGAATTACAGACCTGTCAGTCTTACCTCTGTAATGGGTAAACCAACAGAGACACTGATAAAAAAGGACCTTGTGGACTACTTAGACAGCACTGTATGGTCTACAGGACAGTTGCAGCATGGGTTTGTGGCAGGGCAGTCTTGTCAGACCAACCTGACAGTTTTCTTCAACTGGATAACAAAGGTAGTAGGTCAGGGCAATGCTGTGGATTTACTCTACTTCGATGTCAGCAAGGCTTTCAACTCAGTGCCACACAGAAGATTGCCAAAGAAGTTGGAGGACCTGGTGTAGCTAGGGACATAGATAGATGGACAGAAAACTGGTTAAAGGAGAGACAGAAGAGGGTGGTGGTAAACAGGGTCAAATCGGAAGAGAGGGAGGTCACACATGGGTGCCACAGGAATCTGTTCTGTGTCCTGTCATCTTCAATATGTTCATTATTAACATTAGAAAGGGCATCCAGGGCAAGTTGTGTCTCTTCTCAGATGACATGAAGCTCTGTGGTAGGGTAAATAGTGACAAAGGGACCAGGGAGGTGCAGAGGGATCTACAAAGGCTAGAAATGTGGTCTAAGGTTTGGCAGTTGAAATTCAATGCCAAAAAATGCAAGGTTATGTACTACGGAAAAAAACAAGAACAGATTACTGGTTGGGAGGGTTAAACAGAGCACAACGGCAGAGGAAAGGGACCTGGGAGTCATCGTTAGTGACTGCCTCAAAAAGAAATAATCAAGCCAGTGTAACAAGCCCTATAATAAGGCTGATAGTTGGATGCTGGGGTGTATCACAAGGGGTACTGACAGCAGGAAAAAGGAGGTACTTCTATCTCTATATGGGACACTTGTAAGGTTGCACCTGAAATACTGTGCTCAGTTCTGGAGTCCTCACCTAACGAAGGAGAAGGAAAGGCTGAAAATTAGGCAACTCACGGTGACCAAGATAGTTCAGGGCCAACAGGGCAGATCTTGCAAAGATCATCTCAAGGCACTGAGCATGTACTTACTGAAGACCAGGTAAGGGGAAGAAGATATGATAAAGACCTTATGGTTCATGAAGGTGAACTGCAGGGAACTATTTAGCATGAGTACAGAGTCAAGCACCCAAGGTCACGAGTGGAAAGTGGCTGGGGAAGGTTTAAGAGGGATATGAGGAAGTTGTATTTTACAGAAAGGGTGGTGGAGCTGTGGACCAGTCTGCCAGAGGAGCTGGTGGGTGCTGAGAACATAAATGGTTTGAAGTAGGGCTGGACAGACTGTTCCACCTGAGATCTGAACCCCTGGATTGAACCTGCAATCTACAGACCCGGATAAATACAGACTTCACCACAGAAGTCCGGTTCCAAGTCTGTGGAGTGCCATTTAGTGCATTGTTGCCATGAGGATGTTGTCAGCATGCTCGCTGCACGTACAGGTGTCTGGCAGCATCCAATCAGGCAACAGACAGTCACGTGATGCACTCACAGTATATAACCATGCTGAGTGCGCAATGCAGCCCAGATGAGTTGGAGGATGATCAGAGGAGCTTGTGTTGTACCTCACTCACTGCAGCAGAGCCATCAGAAGTTGTACAGTGAAAAGAAAAACTATAAATATTAAAAAATATACAAAAATAATACTGCTTTTTGGAAGGGAGGAAAGAAACTAGAGAGGAGAGAGAAAGGAGACTTACTGGGGTGAGAGGGGGGAGAGAGAACTTATAATCAGGGGAGGGGGAGGAGTCAGGACTGGAAAACAAATCCAGAGGGACTGGGAGAGAGACAGTGGTGGCCTGGGCAGCTGCCAGGGGGGAGGCAACTAAGGCAAATAAAAGGCAGGCAGTGTGGCAGTGTGTGTAATACAGGGCAAGGGCAGGCTGGCAAAATCTTTGACTTCTGCAATTCCAGATCCAGAGGAGAGAGGGAGAGACTACTGGAAGCCCAAGATAAATTTTACAGTTACAGAAAATCTCAAATAAAAGTTTTTTATTTTCTTGGCCTTAGACAGTATGGCTATGTACATGAGTAAGAGCAGACTGGCAAAATATTTGACTTGTGCCATTCCAGATCCAGAGAAGATAAGGTGAGACTATTGGGGGCCCAAGAGAAATGTTACAGTTACATACAATCCCAAATAAAAGTTGTTTTCTTTTCTTGGCCTCAATGTGACTGTGTAGTACAGGGCAAGGGCAGGCTGGCAAAATAAATCTTTGACTTGTGCCATCCAGTGGGGGGGGGAGAGAGAGAGAGAGAGACTGCAGGAGGGCCCACAAGAAATGGAACAGTCCCAGAAATCCCAAATAATTTTTTTTCCTGCCTTCAGTGTGGCTGTGTGTACAGGGCAAGAGTAGGCTGGCAAAATAAATATTTGACTTGTGCCATCCAGAGGGAGAGAGAGAGAGAGAGAGAGAGAGAGAGAGAGAGAAACTGTGGGGGGCCCATGAGAATGCAACAGTCCTAGACATCCCAAATATTTTTTTTTCCTGGCTTCAGTGTGGCTGTGTGTACAGGGCAAGGGTAGGCTGGCAAAATAAATCTTTGACTTGTGCCATCCAATCATGATCACTTGTTAACCTTTATTCACATTTTCATGTATTAAAAAAAAATACTGTTCAGACAAACAACATACAAGTTGATGTGTCTGTGCTGCTGGCTGTGGGTGGCCCAGGGGAAAATCTGACTTTGTGACTCATGGCAGGCTGTTTACACAACACAAGTAAAGTACACACAAGTGCTATCATCATCACTCATTCCCCATTATTCCTCCTTATTATCATTTGTTTCATAGTATATCGTGTTACATTAGGTATAAGCATTAACCATCCCCCGTGTGGGACTGTGATGCATGCAGCTATGCACCAGATGTGTCTGCATCTCCAATTCAAATTCTGAGGCACACTTAACAGTTGCTGAATTTGGTCACTTAACAATAACTGTAGGAGTCAGTCAGGTAATCTTGGAAGGAAGTGGTGGTGGACTGCTGTGCTGTCAGTGTGCTGTGTACAGTCACGAGTCACGACAGTAAATTTGTTCCTGACCTGTGGATGTGGGTGGGAGTCATCAGAAGGACATCACGTAAGTTAGAGGGATCTTTTTTACAGGTTAGAATACTAAGGAAAAATTGATCAAAGTGTTGATGGGGCACATTCTATTTCTCAGGTAGGCAGTGGCACTGCAAAAGACAGCAATCAGCCTGAAAAGGGAAAACAAAATCAACCCCAAAAAGTGATTTTTTCACATCTAAGATTTTGTCTTCCAAGGGAATGCTTGAATTCAAAAATGGTGAATGTATTGGATTATCATCAGTCCCAAAGAAAAAAAAGTTATGTAGTTAAAAAAAACAAAGGCTTGGTGGGTACCACCTGCAGAGGCACCCAAAGGTATGTAAAAATTGCATACTATGCTACTGTCAGTCCCTCATCCGATTCTTCTGAGGTTGAATACGACAAGGGTAATAATAAAGATGAAGAGAATGATCAAGCAGCACAAGGTTTACTGGAGGGGATGGAAATTGCAGATGAGGAAGAAACAGACAGAAATGTTTTGGTTGTGGAGGGGGCAGTGGGAATAAACCACAAGAGGAACAGGCCCAAGAAAAGTCTGGGGGGGCGTGATAAGGTGACTGAGGTGACATGCCTTCCTGGGAAAAAAAAATAAAAAAAAATCATCTTTTGTTTGGTCATACTTCTCCATTAGTGCTTCCAATGAGTTGGTAGCAACATGTGCTATTTGTACATGGCCAGTCAGCAGGGGTGAAAAAAAGGAGCATTAGGAACTTCAGAACTGAAAAAGCCACCTAGACTGATGTCATAACATTACTCAGAACTCCACCTGTGAGTCTCAAACAGAAAGTGATAGTGATAGCTCACTACACTCAGGGGTAACTCCCATAGATGAAAGCAGTGGCAACCCCCTCAGCACTACTGAAACACCTCCACCACCACTTCCTCCCATTCAAAGGACTCCTACTGTTACTGAAAGTGACCATGTGTTCAAAAGCCCTCCTCCTTCAAGGAGACAGCTTACCATCTCAGAAACATATGAGCGTAAAGCCAAATATGCCTCAACTCACCCTGGTGCTGTTACAATAACCCCAATATTTCAGAAATATAGCTGTTGATTTGCTACCATATAACGTGGTTGAACATATAGGATTCAGGTGGCTGCTTGAGTACCTCAAACCTCGATATAGTGTACATCGCAGAAATACTTCTCAACAACAGGGATTCCAGATCTTTATGATGTCAAATGTAAAAAAAAATTAAGACATGTCTTGTGCAATGCTGTTGGGAGGGTGGTGCATCTCACAACAGATATCTGGACAAACTGTCAACCTGAACCCTTCATGTCTGTCATGGCACATTGGGCATGTTTAGATAATTCACGAGGAACTGGGGACAGTGAAGCATCGCAGTTTGCTGTTCTAAGAATGTTTATTTTCCACCTGACCAAACCTCATACAACATCAATGAAGAGCTCCAAAAACCAATACAGCAATGGCTCACTTCACAAGTACTGTCACTTGGCTATATGGTTGCAGATAATGGGTCCAACGTAAGGAAGGCATTGGAAGAAGGGGACTTTGTTCACTTCCGTTGCTTTGCGCATTACTTAAATTTAATAGTTTGTAGTTTTCTCGATGACAACAGGGAGATTAAGGCTCTCATTAGCACTGCTAAAAGAATATGCACTCATTTCAGTCACTCAAGCAAAGCCCATCACTTGTTTGAAAAATTACAGCAGGAGCACAGTTTACCTTTGCACAGACTGATCCAAGACATTTCTAATTGGTGGAATTCAACCTTTTATATGTTCCAAAGGCTGCTGGAACAAAAGAAAGCTGTCAGGCAATACACTTTGGAAAATGAAACTGGTGATACAGAGATCTATATTACTCCACCACAGTGGGCCATGCTGGAGTTTTTAATTTTCCTGATCCAGCCATTTGAGGAAATCACCAGGGAGGTTAGTGCAAACACAGCAACTCTCAGCCAGGTGATACCCCTAATAAAAATGTTGAAATTCAGATTGAATCTGATTAGGGAAAAGTTAGAGAAGTAAGACAGTTCCATGATCACACAGGATGCCAGTGGTTCTGCTGACACATGCAGGTTGCCCCCCAGAATACAACAAGATCTAACGAGACGTATGAACAAAAAAGTTGAAGAAGATGACAAACTATATAAAATGCTTCATTCTGAGTACTACATTAAAGCAACAATCTTGGACCTACGATACAAATTGAAGCAGCTACTGAGTGATGATGATGACACTTGTTTTGAGATAAACAAACAAGAAATAATTGATAAGGTGCGTGCTGTCATGGAACAGAGTACAACAGCAGCACCGCATTCAGAATCTTCTTCATGGCACACAGCACAGCATCAGGTGGTCCATCCTCTACTGTTGTGGCATTTTCTCCCTCTTCTGCCTCAGCTACTGCAGCTCAATCTTCTTCTTCACCACCAGCCAAAAACAGAACTGTCCTACAGTCACATGGTTCAGCTTCATGTCTCTGGAGTCACTTAGAAGATGTAATTGTAACATCTTCATCTGCTTCTTGTAACACAGCCTCAGCACAGACCATTGTTGAAACTTACCTGGCAGAGCCCAATATCAGTTGGAATGTTGATCCTTTGAAGTACTGGAAATCCAAACAAAATATGTGGCCTGCTTTAGTAAACACTGCAATGAAGTACATGAATTGCCTTCCGACTAGCATCTGTTCAGAACGATTGTTTAGTTCCGCTGGTAACATCATTACTGATACATGATCCTGTTTGAAACCAGAAAATGCTGAGCGTCTCACATTTCTCAAAGTCAACATTCCTCACTTAAATTTCAAATATAGTACCTGAATAAAACATACACTGACTGCTCTGAGCAGGCCCAATCCACAAAACACTTTCAAGAATTCGTGCCTGTGGTGAAAATCTTTTGTGAATAGGGTCTACTACATGAGGTGGCAATTAATTGCAACAAGTCAGGTCAGGAGAGACTAGGCCAGGCCTCTATTACTTGAATGATCACATGAGCAGCACAGAATAGAAAAAAAGTAACATCAGTGGGTTCAGAGTCCAAATAGAGCAAGCAACTGCATTTCATGTCACAAACTTACTTGATCTGGAAGGTAGGGTACTGCTGTCTACTACTACTACTATCACTTTTTGTCCTCACGAGTCACTACTACTACTTGTCACTTTTTGTCCTTACTACGACTACTTGTCCCTTTTTTTGCCCTTAGCAACTGATTCTGACTGTACTGTTTTAATTTTTGTACAGTTCATGGCTTAGCAGATGACTGAAACTGAATACTCTTTGTATATTTCTCACGTCCCCCATGTTTGGCTGCGATTACTTCACAGAAAAAAATGCTACTAAATTCATATAATGTCTTTATTGTTTGCATGTGCATGATTTGCCTGGTTACATCTCACTTACAGTAACTGGACTGAGATTGTTATAGTACTATATTTTATTTTTGGTACTTAAATTACTTGGCAGTGGCTGGCAGCAATTGAGGAACTAGGAAGGATGTAACTGTGTTGTGTGTCTGTCATCAGGTCTTCAGGTGGCAGTGGCAAACTTTTTATGACTGCACTGCCCTTGACTGATGTGACGTGTGACTGGCTGCCTACCTGGGTGGTGGTAATCACTTTGTCTTTCAATTTCTTCTTTAAGGATTCAGCGGGTTGATCAGATTCAGTAGAAGTAGTCGTAGTACTGAAAAACATACCACCTCTTGGACCAGTTAGTGTACCATATACCACAGTACATGTGACCAGGGCATGTGAAGCAGTTGTATCATTTACATGGGTAGGGTGGTGGGCTGTCTTAGCACTGCTCATTTGATCATTCATATCCATTTTTTGGCCTGTTTGACTCTGACCAGAACATTCATCAAAATAATACCCACACAGCACCATTAATAAAAAAAAAAAAAAAATCTTAGATGCTTGGCAGTGCCTGCAGTGCTTGGTGGTGCTATTATATAGGTATTTGCATCTGTCTGTCTGTCTCTCTCCCTCTCTCTCTCCATCTCTCTGTCTCTCCCAGCACACTCATGTCAAGGACCTGAGCAGGATATGCCAACATTACAGGCCAGCCCTGACGGGGCTAGTAGTGAGTGATTGCTTTTTTATTTAGCAGTTTTACATTAATTTGTATACAAATAATTCAATAAATTATTTTCTTTGGGCCTCTTTGTCAAATGTGGCCAACTTTGGCCACTTTTATGCATTTTTTCACATTTTTTCAAATATTTGTCAATAAATCTGAACTAATCAGAACCAGTCAGAACTTCACTGTGTTCCGGTTCTTGTTTAATAAGGGTCAGAACTTCACGGAGTTCTCCCAGCCCTAGTTTCAAACATGACTGGGACAGTGTGAAGGGTTTGGTGATTGCTTAGGTCAGTGGCAGTAGAAAAGGGAGCAGAGGGGTGGACAATGAGGTATGAAACCCTGCATAGACAGTGGATCCCTGGGTAGATAGGGAACTCTAGGCAGACGAGATAGATCTGTGGTCTTTTCTCCCATCAATGTCTATGTAATTATGGTTCTATGAAAGTAACAGAACATACAGTAAGTACACAGTGCAAACTAAATCATTCCACAGAAGGTAGTAGTAGTATAATTATGAGCAGGATCAAGTGCAAGAACTTGAGAGGCACAAAAACTCATTTAAGGCACCATGAAACTGTGGCAGATTGGAAGTGCTCCTCACAGTAGAAGGCAGCAGTTCCGAGATTTAAGAGCATAACATGCAAAGGCAAGCTGACCTAGTTTTGTGGCACATCTGTGCTCTGGGAGGAGATCCTTTACATCTCCGGCTGTACGTTGCTGTGGAAGTATGTGGGTGGTCAGTTAACACAATTGTGCATCATGATTGCAGCAGTTTGTCCACACATCAGCCCAGAAGGAATGTGTATTTACTGGCTGGGGACAGCTAACCCAGCCTAGTGCAGAGCAAGCAGTGGTGGGTAAGCCAGGAATGACCAAGGCAAAGCAACAAGTGCTGTTGCATGCTACATCTCACCTGTAAAGGGTGGTTTATTTGTGGCAAGGCAGGCCAACAGCCTAGTGGTAAAATCTGGCAGCAGCATCCCTAGTGCAATAGCTAGACGAGCCTTGGGGGACAGGCAATGTTTAACCCTGTGAGCCATGCCCAGTTTACAGTTCACAGATTTACAGAACTAATGTAATATGAAGGCAAAATTCCAGCAAGAGATCACTGTGATCCCTAAGTATTTACAGTTGCTCATTTCTTCCAGTAGGGAACCATCAGCACATAGAAGAATCTCCAAGGTGAGCCTGATCTAAGTTTAGGTTTGGAGCCAAACAGCATTGCCTTAGTCTTTCTACCATTTAGTATTGGTTTGCTGTCAGACAACCATCCATGACTGAATGAGGACAAAGAAATTCAAGAGGTTCCACCAAATCTGACATATTTGCAGTCTGGTGATACAGGACCAGATCATCAGCGTATAAAAATGTGTTACACTGAGTTGAGACATCAAGGAGATGGTTGTTAATATATAATAAGTGGGAACTAAGGCTAATATTGATGAATTCCACTTGACTTGTTGCTTTTTGCCATACAAGTTGTTACAGGGCCATTTAGTTGCAGCAGGAGAGGAATGACACCAAGGGCAGTTAGCTTAAAACAGAGTACAAATCATCAGTTAGGTCAAATGCTTTAGTGGTGTCGATGAACACCACACTAGTCAATAGGCCAGAGTCCATGGTCAGGCTAGTATTACTAGTGAACACTGTTAGAGCTGAGTTGATGCCACGACCTTTCCTGAACTAATTTTGGGCTATGGACTGGAGTTTATACTTCATTATATGGTTAGTGAGGTAAAGCCACCAGTTTCTCCAGGATCTTGGCAAGGACAGAGAGACTAGCTAGTGGCCAGTAGTTGTCTATATTTTTCAGGTTGCTTGACTTAAAGATAGGAACAACCCTGGCAACTTTCCACACACCTGGGACAATCAAATTTGGGTTCCAAGTCATCAGAATTGCATTGCTATCAGGGGTAATGCCAGCCATTAGCTTCTGAGCCTCTGATACCCTTACCTCCCTGAGGCAGAAGGAAGAGGAGTGAGAACCAGCAGTCAGTCTGTTAGGGGCTCCAAAACCATTAGAAATATGCCAGTGTGCCTTGTATGCATACCACCACCCCTCATTTGCATGCATACCTGATGAGTATCTGGTGTTGGCTGGCATTCATGCACTAACAGTTTCGGTCTGCATAAACTGTGCCTAAGCCTATGAATATGGCACCTGCTGTGCCAACATACTGTTTAAGCTCTGCCTGAACTGGGCGTATCTATTGAATAACTTCCATTTTATGACTAAAAAATGATAAATCTTAAAAAAAACAATTACATGTCCAAGAGTGGACAGATGGGGGTGGTGGTGGTGGTGGTGGAGGGTCTATCCTCAGTATGAAAGAATGATGCACCCCTGGGAGTGAGAACCCTTGCCATGGTTCTTTAATAAATACCCTTTTGTTTTTTGCTTGAAGTATAGCTGACACTTTGTGGTGGGTAAGTAAATTCTCTAAGTGTACTGCCCTGGGTTATTTATATTTTGCTGATGAAAGAATAATAAAACTATTTTTGAAACCGTGCCAGAGATTGCAATCAGAGACAGCACTGCATCTTGCTGATGTCATTGGAAGAACACTTTGCACAATCTACCTGCAGAAATGAGTGAGGCTTCCTGTAGCTAAGGGGAGGAGGGGTGTTAGAGTCTTCAGTAACTGTTAATTCAGCCTCAGAGGAAAAGTTTCCCATTCCAGTGCAATATTTCAGGAGACATCTAATGACTGAACTTTGCAGGAACATTTTCACATTTTCTTGCAGTGTGAATCAATAATGACTAGAGACAGCACTGCCAGGAAGTTCCATTTATTTAAGTAGAGAACAACCACAGGATGGTCTTCTGATGACAAATTCAACAGGCCAATTTTTATACTGACAGGCAGCAGAAATCATTTTACCTAAAATAAGCATTCCTACATTTACTTCCCCTTGATTAACTGTCTATCTATCTATTTATCTGTTTGTCTATCTATCTATTTATCTGTTTTTTGTCAACTTTACTTCACTGGATCAGCTGGGCTCCCTCAGACTCATTTCACCTCTCTCAGGTGCATGCTCTTCTCTCCCTCTCTCTCAACTGCTGAGGTCCTGGACCAACCCACATGTCCTTCTGAACTCTTGGGGCAGCAGCAGCCAGACACCTGGCTGTAGTGATTTACTCTGTACCAGTCAAGAAAGCAGTCAGAGGAGAAAAAACTTAATGTTAAGGCACCTATAAATCTACACTCATTTCTGGCTTATAGCTGTTTTCTTTACATATCACAGTTTCATATGAAAGTATTGCATCCTCAATGCATGGTAGAAACATAGAAACATAGAAGTTGATGGCAGAAGGAGACCACTAGGTCTATTTAATTTGCCCATTGTCTTTTAGTCTGGCCTTCTAACTGCCCTTGGGATTGAGGGCTCCCTTGTATCTGTCCCAAGCATTCTTGAAACCTACCACTGTGCTTGCCCCCACCACCTCTGCAGGCAGGCTGTTCCAGACATCCACCACTCTTTCTGTGAAGAAAAACTTCCTGGTGTTGGTGGAGAACTGCCCTCCTTGCAGCCTTAGATCATGTCCCCTGGTTCTGCTGCCCTTCTTAAATTGGAAGAGATTGTCTATCTGCACCTGGTTTATGCCTTTTATGTACTTGAATGTTTCAATCATCCATGTGGTGTATGTGATGGAGTCCCGCAAGGCTCCGTACTAGGGCCTCTTCCATTGTCTCTATTTATTAATGAACTGATGGAGTCCCACAAGGCTCCGTACTAGGGCTTCTTCCATTGTCTCTATTTATTAATGAACTGCTCACTAATTGTGGCCAGGCCCACGCTTTGTTACTTGCAGATGATACCATGCTATGCAGAACCAACACAGTTGTGAAAGTAATAGAAACTGGTCTAAATACTGACTCTGATGTATTGGAAGGATGGCTACTGGCTAAACAGTTTGTCCTGAACTCCAAAGAAAAAACAAAAGTAATGTTCCTTGGATCCTGCAAACTAGGTACTGATAGGGCAGAATCCCTCAGTATCATAACTACTGAAGGAGCTAAACTTGAGGTGGTTAATGACTTCAAGTACCTAGGTATCCTTATTGTTCAAGAACTTTCCCTTAAACCGCAAGTGGACCGCATAACTAGCCTAGTCTCTCAACAACTTGGATTACTCTACTGGCTCAGGTGCTACCTCACAAAAGAGGCCTGCCTCTCAACATCCAGCTCTCTACCACTCCCATCCTCGCCACACTAAGAGAAACTAAGCCAAACAGAGTCAAACAACTCTACCACAGAATAGGCAGGTTTACGGCAGTAACTGATAGAAAGAAACACCCCTGCTCAGCACTTACCTCCCTTAAGTGTCCCACCCTGGAAGAGAGGTTAGAAACATAGAAGTTGCCAGCAGATAAAGACCACCTGGCCTGCCTAGTCTGCCCTTATAGTTTTGTTTATAGTACCTCTACAGCCCCATTTAAGTCCTCAGATTTCCCCCACATTTTCTTCAGTGCTAAAATTCCATTAGGCCTATCCCATGCCGTCTTGAAGCCTGTGATCATTTCAGCTTCCATCTGGAGTTGATTCTAAACTACCCTATGCTCTGCTTGACGTACAAAATTCTAAGCAGCTCACTCCATAGCCTCAATGATATGGCAGTCAGAAAACCTATCGAAATAAATCTTTACTCCTCCATGCAGCTCTCCTAGACATTCCCAAAGTCAGGACCTCTACTGACAAACAAACCTTTCCAGAATAAAGCCGCATGACTCTGGAATGAGCTTCCAATTCCTGCAGAAGGGTACATGTCTCTTGGATCATTTAAAAGTCTCCTCAAAGAGAACTTCCCTCTTGTAACAACCTGCACTTCCTTTTCAGTTCATTTCATTTTATTTTTATTTTTTATACTTGATAACTTGATGAGCATCACTAACCGTTTTCACAAGTGGCAAGTCTAAACAAATAAAATTAGTTATACAATACAGTCTTACAATACAAAGACACATAAGCACATTACAAGAAAAATACTTACATTATGAAAAATAATAACATCAGTACTATTAACTCCTAAAATTACTGCTAAAACATGAACATGGTGCAGAACTATCTAGCCAGGCTTTTAATCTCGTTTTAAAGGTGGTAGAAGAAAAACAATTACTGAGAGTTGAGGTAATGGAATTAAAAAATACCGTAGCTCTAAATAGCAGTAATTTCTGGCCAAAGGGTATTTTTCACTTGAGGGATTTTGAACAGGGTTTTGCCCTGTGAGCTGGTCCCAGAGGAATTCGAGGTTCTAGGGAATAGAGAAAGTAAGGGAGTGGGGAGGAGGCCCCTTGGAGCCTTAAAAAGCAAAATGCCCAACTGTATCGTTATTCTGTTTTCTAGAGAAGAAATATTAGATACACTTAGTAGGTCACATCTATGGGTCTTGGGAGGAAGGCCTATAATGAAACATAATATATTATTATATGTAACTTTAAGTTTTGAAAGGAGTTTTTCACTAGAAGAATATATTGGAATACCATAATCTAGAACCCCTAAAAGAAAACCATGAGTAAGTTGTGCCCTTGATACAGGGGTCAAAAACTGTTTAATTCTATATAGCCCTTCAAGCCTCTGATGAATAGTTTTTATTATAGTTAGACTATGTGTTTCAAATGTCAATCTAGAATTTAAAATAATCCCGAGATATTAAAAATTATCAACTTTCTCTACCATATCCACTTCAACTCTACCATCACAGGTATGACTGTGTCCTGCTTCTTTGGGCCTAAAAAAAACATTAATTAGTTTTTTTTTTTTTTTTCATTTAGTATCATTTGTTTAGAAATCAGCCAATTATGGAATAACAAAAGATCATTTTGAACAACATCAACTGCAGCAACTGGGTCATAACTTGGATGATAGATTACAGCATAGTCAGCAAATAAAATCATTTGAGATTTGTGACAGATTTGAGGGGCAGAGTTCATATAAAATTAAAACATTAAGGGAACAAGGGTGGAGCCCTGGAGGACGCCATACCTGGTATCTTTGGATTGAGATAATGCCCCATTAATGATAGTTTTATGGGCCCTATTGGAGAGGTAGTTAATGAACCATTCAGAAACCTTGATTGAGAAATGAACCTCTGAAAGTGTAGAACATATCTGATCATGGCTGAACAAATCGAAGGCCTTGGTGAGGTCCACAAAAACAGCTGCAATAGAGTTCCCTTTGTCTAGGGAACCCTGTATGCAGCTGGTGAACTCCGCCAAGGCTGTCTCGGTCTCGGTCATTTGCACATCGGAGGTGTGGGAGCAGCCTCAATTTTAGCTTCTGCCACAATGTGAAACTCACTGTAGTCTCCACTGTAATGGTGTATTGATGGATAACTCTGGGTCAATCCTCAAAAAGGAATATTTGTCTCAGTGAGCCCACCAGGTTAACAAAATTCATTAAATAAATAAATAAAAGTTTTATTTTAACCTTAGATAGGTAAGCATTTCAAACACTGACAGTGATGTGTAAAGTCATATAGATACTTTTCCCAGCTGGGTACAATCAAAGAGTGTGCAAACAGTGTTGTTATAGAGTGCATAATACTGTATAACGCAAAATATCAGAGTAGCCAAATGTCCACGAGGTCTGGATCTCAAGACTAATTGGCGTTACCTTATATTAGAGCTTCAGCAGTGATTTTTGGAACATGGAAGTCAGCTGTCAATTGCACACAAACAGACGCCTGTGTTCACTGCTGTTTGTGTCGCTGTCTGACAAGATAAATGATGAGCAAGGGCAGGGCAGGAAATCTGCGAGAGGTACGGAAGAAGCTGGTGATACAGTAGATGATGGGGGGGAGAGTTGTAAAGGTAGCCGGAATGGAGAACCAAGAGAGTGGCTTGATTCTAGCTGATTGGGGGGATTGGAACAAGGACTAGGGCAGGGATAGTATGAGCAAGAGAGGGCAGGGCGAGAGGTACAGTGAACCTGTGGATGGCGTGGTACAGGGATTCAGATGAGTGAGCAAGGGCAGGGCATTGGCGAGAGGTACAGTGAACCTCTTAGAGTTGCAGCTGTTCAAATTGTGGAGGGGGCAGTACAGGGATTCAGATGGAGAGGATATATAGTAAGTCCTGTATAAAGCCAAGATAAATGACGAGTGAGTGAGGGCAGGGCAGGGAATCGGTGAGAGATACGGAAGAAGTTGGTGCTACAGTAAGCAATATAACCTCATGAGAATGGTTACTGTTTTGCTGTGTGACAGAACAAATTTAATGCTGTCGTTTTGGTTGCTGTTAGCTCTGCTCTGATGCGGTTTAACACGAATCTAGAAGTGCAACACACTATTTTTCTCTTTCAAACAATGTTATCTGTCAAAGTATTTCCGAGGTCAAATAGCTATCAGCGGATATAGTGAATATTTTTTGTCAGCTAAAATAAGGGGTTATACAGTATACTTTTTTTTTAACATGTCATATTTTCTTCCCTTGGCAGCCACTGACCTGCTTTTAACTCGAGTCACCGCTCCAACTCCACCATTAGTCCCGAAGTGCTGTACGACCAGCTGGTAGATGCAGCTCTATCCTCAAAGGGGGCACCCCCCAGTGCCCCCGTGACAGGCAAGGAACCATTACCGACACACGCCATCCAGGCGCCATCCACTGGTGGAGTGTGGCCATCAAGCTGCCATGGTCCATGCTGCTCATTTTTCCAGTTTTCTGTACCTCAGGAGTGGGTGCGTGCAATGACATCCGGGCACATACGTGCCGACGTCTGCCACTCTTCATATTTGCTATGCCTTGCTCCAACAGTGCCCCTAGTCATCACCAGGGGCCTCTGTAGAGCGATGGCTCCCTGGATCCCTTCCCGCGGATAGAAGAGCAGTCCATTGGATGCTCAATCCTTATCCCCCCCACCGACCCCTGACGGCTCAGGCTCACGTCTGAACCCGGATCGCCAGCATGGCACGAGTTGTGGTGTCCAGCGCCTCAACCCTCAGTGCCATTGGGCTGGCCTAGAGTGCAAAATATACTTAACCTGAAAATCAACGCCCACCCAGCTGCCAGTCTTACCTGCCCCGGTGCTTCACTCCAAAAAGAGTTTCCTTCATCAAGGAGTGAGTGGGAATACCTGGCTGTGGTGCCTGTTACATAATCCATACTAGCAGCCTTCACTTTGATTGCTTCACTCCATGCTGTCTCTTCCACATCATCACTCATGCAAGCTAGCACACAGATTCTGCTCCTTTCCTTGTAAAGCTCAGCAGCTTCCTTTATAGTTCATGTCCAAATACTAGGCCTGAAATGACACAGCTCTCTTTCTGGACAGCAGGTCCTGTCTCATCATGATTCCTCTCTGATCTTCCATCCCCCAGCCCAGTCCCTATCTTATATAAGCAGCTAAACGGCAACTTTAATTGGTCTAAAAGACTGTCAGTCACAAACTGTGATGCCCCATAGGTCCAGAAAAGGTGCCAGAATCCACTGTCTTGCCCTGTTCCAGAGGCCTCTAGGGGCTTGCTTCAGCCATGCACTACTCTGGTTGTCCTAGGGGATGGGGAGTAGTAAACACGGCCATGCCCATTCAGTCCTGGGACACTCATCCTAATGTTTCTCTCATTGAAGCTCCTGTCAAGCAAGGATGCCCATTCCTACCCCCCAGTTCTGGTGGTAGGGGTGCAATAGGAGTTCCTGTTGTGCAGTTTCTATTCAGCCATCTGTCTTTGATCCTCAGAAAAACCCACTTGGAGTGCAGCTCTAACATGGTACTGAGGGCACCAAAGTACCACGGCACCTGCTGGGTCCTGCATGCTTCTGCCAGTCCCCATCAGTATAGTTCAGGTTCCAGTGGCCGGAGAAGGCAAACAGAGGGTAGAAAGTTATTGGGTCTGGGCCAGGAGCCCCAGTTAAGCCCTGACTTTGGAGGGAGGTTACAGACATATGAATTTTGAACAAACCTTTGGTTGTGCATGGCACCTGTCATGCTTCTCAAAGCACTTTACAAAACAGTAAGTAAAATGCTGGTAGTACAGTGAGAATATAAAAAGCACTAGTACATAGCTACCATTTTGACAGTAATACTTATTAAAAGTCAGCCTGTTGACAAAAACATGTGTCTCAGTTACTAGAGGCTCCTACATTTTATTTTACACTTATAAAATGGGCATCCAAAATAAAGAAGTCTCATTGGTCAAAATATATCATGTGACCGTGCATGAACTCTGTTTCATGCACAGTAATCCTGGTCCTAAACCACATCACACAATGAGCAAATCAATCTTCCTATTACCATAACTATATCTTCAATCAGTCCCCCTACAACCAGAATTGATCTTCCATCACAAACATGGCTGCTACCTTTACACTGTAAAAAAAACTTCAACTGGGCCCTAAAAATAAAGCTATCATAAATAAAAAATAAAACAAATTAATTAAATGTTGTTTCTCTGATCATCACACTTTCCATACACATATAAACAAATTAAAAACATTAAGGGCCAGATATTCAAACTGCGCCCAAAAAGTGAGCAATAGCAGGAGCAAGTGCAAGTCTATTGCGCCCATGCACAAGAGACACAATATTCAAAAATGGAGCAGGCCAAATTGCCCCTACAGTCAACGACTGAATATCACACCACCTGCGCCATAGCGCAACTAGGGAGTGGAAGCTGAGCAGATCTGATTCACCATAGCACAACAAGGGATGTTCAGCTGAGCAGTTCAGAGGCGCCATAGCACAACCAGGGAGCCCCCCCCCAGCTGCAGAGCAATGTAACTGCACAATCAGGGAGGTAGGGGCACACCACCCATGCCACAGATGGGCATAGGAACACACAGCAGAACAGACATCGTCCCCCCACATCCCAAGCACAGCACAACTGGGGAGGCTGAATAACCACTGGCCCATGGAGACAAGCAACCAACCCACAGCCTGGCCATGGTGCCCCATCACACCTCACCGCAAGCTGTGACTGGCACACAAGGAGGGCAGACCACCCCATGCCACACCATCATCCCAGTGCAGAGCACACCCTGCACCGTGACCCCAGACACCCCCTATGAGCAGTGACCACCACTGCAGGAAACCCCATGCATGTCACCACCCCCGGCTGTCAATGCAACCCTGTGCACCACAGAACCATGCAAGCCAGCCCCACCATGAACACCCATCAGTGAGTTTGCAGCACACAATGCAACAACGCCAGACACGTTGCCACCGTGCACAGTCCCCCCGAAGTACTGCTGAGAGACCGACCATGCGTCGGCATAAGAGGTACCCCACATGGGACAAGGCGTGCCCTTGACAGTTCCACCAGTGATACAGTGCCCTGCACAGTATTCCAGTGACACACCCTGACCCACCACTGGCCACAACAGCCAGCACAGACACCCACAGTGGTGCGTGGAAGCATGCACCACACCGGATGCCACACAGGGTATGGACAGACACCCACCCATACCCAAGGGCACACCAACACAGGGACGCAGTGGTGGGGCAACCAAGCCCCCTTTGTGGGCCCATGTAAGCCATGTACACACAATCCACAGTCCTCCATGGCACTGGAGTGCCAGCCACCCTACGCAGGCACTGTGGACCCATGCACCACCAGTAGTCACCCGGAGCACAAGCCACAGACAGTGGGGAACATTCCCTGCAACACACACACAAGGCACAGCATGGAGGTGGGACAATGACTGTGGTGCCCACAGTGCCACCCGAGCCAGGTATGCACTGCACCACACCAGTGACAGAGGCAACCCAGCAAAGTGACGGGTACAGTGGCCACCCTGCAGGGACTGCCACCACTGACATGCTAGCGGACCGTGCAGGTCACAGACATGCATGTGTGTCAGCTGCACAGGCCATGGACAGGCTGATGGGTGCGCCATGGACACAGAGCATGCGCCATGGACCACTGCACACAATCATCCAGTGCACAGGGAACAACACACACACCACAGACACTGACTGATAGCTACCCCCACACCATAGTCACCTCCACACGGACACACACACATACCCATGACTGCACCACCCCTGATGCCATGCACACCACTGCAGCTGAGCACCTATAGCCCGCTGCAAATCAGAGACCACCACAGTATTCATATCAAAATCAAATGCATTGAAAAATATAACAGTCAACTATGTACAAGAATAAAAACTATATACAAGCTTGGGGGGACACAAACAAGGTGGGGGTGGGTAGGGGGAAAGGGTGGACAAATGGGATGGGATAGGAGGGGTATGAGGGTAGGTCCAAGGGGTAGGGGAAGTCAGAGACCGAGGGAATCCTATCAGGACCGCTGTTCAGGACTCCGTGACCTCCGACCTCTGTGCCTCTGCAGCACCCCCGTCGTGTCCAGCCTCCTCAGTATGTCCAGGGACTCGTGGGCCAGCTGTAGGATCTCCCTTAAGGTGTCCCGAATGTCCCTGAGATGGTGTGTATCTAGGGCAAAGGGAGCACAGTCAATAGGTGTGAATGCACAACCCCATACAGCCCGCCCACTGTGCATGGCATACGGCCATGGGACATACCACTGTGATGGTGTGTGACCACCCGCAGTGATCACATCCACAGGACCTGCCCACCCAGGTGCATACAGCCATGTGGAATGCTGCACACACCCACCAGCCAAGTCATGCACAGCACCACAGTGGCAGTTTAGTGACATGGCTATGTGGTGCAAAGGCAGTGGCACAGCCATGCACCTGGTGCACGCATGGACCACTAGTGATGCACACCTAGACATGCATTGCCACTGGACAGTGTTGACTGTAACAAGTTGCGTGCATGGCAGGGGTGTCACTGAATGGTGGCCATGCCCCGCTGCCCACCCTGTGACACAGCATGCAATAGTAATCATGGATGTATGGCACTCACCCTCATCGGGCCAGTCAGGTGGGTGGTGATGGCCCTCGCTCCGCCTGGCTGCACTGTCCTCCCCCTCACGCCGCTCTGCCCACAATCTGGAGTTAAGTCTGGGCCTGTGGGAAAAAAAGGAGAAGAACTTCAGTACATTCCTGAAGCAAAGTCCCCTGCCCCAAGGTGGTGCCCTCCCACCAGCCAGACCCACCCACCCCACACCCTGTGAACACCACCACGGCCAACCCCATATGGTCCCTCCCTATGTGCTGGACACATACAACACTGTGACCCATATGGATGATAAAAGTGTGTTGACGGAACCCCTACCTGGACGTGGCACCGTGCCCCTCCTGGCATATGCCCGCAGTCGGGCCAGTAGCTCCTGCTCCCTCCTCCACAGGTCACCATAGCAGTGCCTGCACTGCTCTGCACTCAGACCCCATCCAGTGGCCTCTTCCAGGGCAGTGGCCACCTCCTGCCACACCTGGGTCCTGGCCCCATCCAGGGGAGCCTCCCCGGAGAGAGGCCCATGGTGTGGCTCCACAATTGCCACCAGATTGGCGAGATTAATTGCTGTCCACTGTGCTGCTCATCTGCACGCCATCCTAGCAGCTACAGTAGGCAATATGGCGCTCTGCAGCACGGCTCCCCACATGCAGATGCTGCGCAGTACAGCGCTGCCATTCCCTATTGCGCTGTTACCGAACAGCGTGATAGAGGTGCACCCATACCTGATGCATGGCACCTGGGGGCAAAGGTCGGGCACAGGGTCAAGGGTCTCTGGCACATGGCCACGCACAGTGCCATCGGATGACAATGCGTGTAGCGCGATTGGCTGCCTATGTGCCAGCGCCATAGTGGACTACTGAGCAGTTGGGCCATTGCACCAATGATGGCCCAGTGCCACAGCGCCATGTAGTGACCATCGCTATAGCGCCACTGGCACAATGGTGGCCGTGCCCTGCATTGCCTACTGTGCACAGCACATCATCAGCATGGCAGACGCCTGCGTCAGCAACCCCGGTCATGCGTAGTGAGGTGTACTATTCATGTCACAGGACTGCGCCATTGGCTCAGCACGTTCAACACAATTGCGCAAAGTGCAACAGCGCAATATTCAGCCGTCATATGCAAATCATCTAATCAGCCATTCAATGGCGCAGCACTGCAATTTGCATCTACTCAAAGTTGCTCCTCGTCGCCTCATTTGCATGGATTGCGCTATAAAGGTGTGACAATGTGCTGCAGTGGCCATAGTCAGTTACTGCAGTTTATTGGTGAGTTACATGCTGTTTGGGAGTGTGGACTGTAGATTCAGGGACATGCATGGGACTGCACAGTCACAGGTAACAACTGCCATTCTTACAGGCTACAAAATGACTGAGCAGGTTGTTGGAGAGGAAGAAAACAGTGGTGGGAGGAGGAGGAAGCTGAACTTTACAAAGGCTGAAACTTAGGCCCTGTTCGAGGCCTACCTGGATCAGGAGCCACTGCTCAGTGGACGGCGGGGAACCCCTCAAGCCCGTGCTGCTGCATGGGAGGAGGTGGCACATGCCGTGAACCTGCATGGCAGCCACCAGCGCTCCGTGCAGGAGTGTAAGAAGAAGATGGGCACAGACAGGAGGAGGGTAAAGGAGAAGGTGGCTGCCATCAGGGCAGCACGTGCTGCAACAGGTGGGGGACAGCCGGATGTGGTACAGCTGACCCCAGTGGAGGAGTTGCTTGCTGGAAGCATGCAGCGCAGTGCCATTGAGGGTGTTCTGGGTGGTGGCTTCCAGACGGGTGGTGGCCCATCACTGCATGGTAAGTCATGGTCTGTCTATGGGGGGGCAGGGTAGGTCACATGCACTAACTCGACCTTGCTTTCCCTTACAGATCCTGAGCATCTGCATGGGTCAGCGGTGGGGGGCCTGTCCACTGTGGGCAGTCAGATGGAGCTGGAGGTGGGACCATCCACCTCCACAGGTATATGTGGATCATTGCGACAGTGGGGCCACCTGGCTGTCCACACTGATGTCGTTGTAACAGGTGTGTAGGAAGCCCTGCCTGTGTCCCAGCATGCTGGCATCCATGGATGCCAGCACACTTTGGACGTGGCCGGGACAGAGTCCAGCACCAGTGATGATGACACGACCATCATGGGCAGTGACACATGTGTGCCACGGGATGGCCACACAGCAGGGCAATTCGCACCCATGGCTGTGGGTGGTGCCGCCACAGAGGCCTGCATATCAGCACAGTCCCAGGCTGTGCCTGTCAGCACCAGTGGGGCAGCACTGGTGTCTGTTCAGGACAGTGGGACTGTTGTGGCCACTGCGGTGGCACCACTGAGCCCTGGGATGCAGCAGCTGGAGGGGCAGCATCAGCAGTCACCCAATGGGCTTGTGGGTACAGGGTTCAGCGGTGGCGGCTGTGCATTGCCTGTGGACAAGCCCAGACCTGGTCCTGTTGCGCAGCACCCACCCTCAAGGGGTGCTGAACATCAGGGCCTTGCACACACTGAGGGACAGGATGTCGAGGAGGCTGATGACCTCTTGGATGAGCACACCCGCCTACTGCGAGCATCGGTCCAGTAGCAGATGCGGCTTGCGACGTCCGTGGATGCACTGCATGTGGCTCTGGAGTGAGCAGAGGAGCGTCGAAGCAGGAATACCGCACTGATCCTGGCAGGGATGGAACGTTTGTGGGAGGATGTGACTGCTGCCATTGACAGGCATGCACAGGCATTCATTGCTGTCATGGCCACAATGGGCACACAGTCAGGTGCCCATGCTTCGCGGACACCACGCAGTGCACTATCCAACCCCAATTCCCACCGTTGTGCGACTCCCACCCTGTCGACACCGGGTTCAGCTGTGGGCATTCCGAGCACTCCTGGTGCAGGCATGTTCAGTGTGCTGCAGACCCCTGCATGAGCACGGTCACATTCACGCAGTGGAACCCCTTGGGGACCATCTGTGCCACCCCATGAGGCCAGTGGTCAGCCTGCCAGTGCTAGCAGGTCTTGGCGGGGCCACCCACACATCCATGGTGGCCGTGGCACTGTGTTGCGTAACTGACCTGTCTCCCAGCACGGCTACTGTCTGTGCTGCCCTGTGTGCATTGTGTGTTTCAGTGGGCAGTGCACGGGTAGGTACCCGGCCCTGCACATGGACGCACAGTCCACCTGCGCACCCTCCCGGCTGCTGTCCGCGGTTGCATGTGCATGATGATGCCTCCATTGCGCTGTACACCAATGTGCAATGGTGCTCAGCATCTGACACGCACATGGACAGGCAGTGGGTGTGGTGGCCTGTGGACATGTGTGTTGCTAGGGTGTACATTCTGGGTCGGTGTGCCTTCTGCCCTCTGTGCACATTTGTTGCGTTGTGTGTGAGCATGTGTGTGTGTCCTTTGGCGTGGCATGTTAATCCACACCCAACCCTGGTTGTGTGTGTGCCTCTGTGCCCTGCCACTTCCCTTGATGACATGCACCCCCAGTGTGTGTCCATGCATGTTTGTGGGTTGTGCCTTGGCCACTGGTGGTTGTGCATGGCCCCATGACTTACCTGGGTTGGCTGAAGTGCTCCTCCGTGATGGTGTCCCAGTGCAGCTGTGCCAGCCAGAGCAGTGGGGGTCCCATCGACCAAAGGGGGCTGCCCATCACCATTGTCAATGGCATCCCCATTGCTGTCCCCCTCTTCAACCTGTACGGCTATCCCACATTCATTGGCCATGTTGTGCAGGATGCAACAGGCTAGGAATATCCCGTAGGCCTTTGAGGGGCTATACTGTAGGCACCACCAGAGGTGTCAGGGCAACGGACGATGCCTTCAGCATCCCGAACACCACTCCGATTACATTACATGTGGTGGCGCAGGCCTCATTGTAGCGTTGCTGCTGGCGTGGGGTCGCCGGGCCGCCGGGTAGGGTGTGAGCAGCCAGGGACAGAGTGGGTATCCACTGTCACCTGTGTGTAGAGGGCTGATGTTAGTTTGGTGATCAGCATCACTCTGCCCCAGGCCATGTAGGCCACTTCCCATTCCACCTCTGGCCATGCCCCCCCAGGCCCTATGATTGTCCATGTGGTTTGCATACTCACCCACTAGGTGTCCAGTGGGGATGTCCCCACTCTCGAATCTGTAGCACAGTGCCGACTGGTGCCAGATGAAAGAATCATGTGCTCCCCCAGGGTGCATGGCACAGACATTGATGATGCGCCCCCTGGCATCACACACCACCTGGAAGTTGATGCTGGCATAGCCCTTGTGATTTATGTACGCGTCCCCCTCGGGGCCAGGTGGTGTGTGTGTATGGCCACATTGGTTCAGTCTATTGCCCCTAGCAAGCCAGGTATACGTGCTACCTTGTGAAACTCCTGTATGTTTGCTGTGCGCTCCGCCGCTGTGCTGGGGGAAATGGATGTACTCCTCAGCATGTGGCAGCAGTGCACTGAGGAATTGGGTGAGGTGGCGTGACGTGGCTGACTGGATTATGCCTGTGGTGTCCCCAGTTGGTCTCTGGAAGGTACCCGTGGTGAGCAAGCACAGGCAGGCTGTTACCTTAGTCTCCACTGACAGGGCATGGCTCCGTCGTGTGGGTGCCTGCATCACATCACTACACAGCTCACAGAGCCACCTCAGAATTGCCCTATTCAGGCGGTACCGGCCACAATCTCAGTATCAGTGTACATCTCAAAGCTGAGTGCGGGCTCGGTGCTGCCTGGTGGCTGCTCCACCACCCGGCAGGCCTTCCACGGCCACGCCCCCTACTGCCGCCTTATCACCCCTCATTATGGCCTCCATGTGGAAGATGGCACTGGCCATGTCCCTGCCTGTGTTCACCCCCCGGCAGCTGTTGCTGTATTCCCCCGCTGTCCTGGCTGCTACCTCCCCTGCACCGGGTACACCTGCCTGTGCTGGCCTCTGTGCTGTGTGGCTCCCCACACCTTCCCTGTGCCTGGCTGTTCAGAGTGACCTTTCCCTGGCCTACCCTGTTTGTGCCTCCTGCCATGTCTGTCTGCCTCTGCCTCTGACACATGTGGCTTCCCTGTAGCGTTCTTGTGCCTCTCCCTTGCTCCTTTTTATTTTGGATCATTTTCCGCTATGGGCGCTTCCGCTTGCTCCACTGTACACTGGCGCAAGTCTTTGAATATCACACTCATTTATGCATGGTTCCTCCCATTGGTTGCGCATGCCTTCATTATCATTGCTCTGTTGCTCAGCATGATTTCGGGGGCGCAACTGCCTCCTGCTGAATATCGTAGAATGGCGCAATTTCGGACTTGCGCAGGCGCAACTATATTGCGCATGGCTCAACTCTTTTGAATATCTGGGCCTCAGTAGTGTTTATAGTTTTCATTACAACTGTTTCTTTGCTGCCATTGAAAAATTCCCCTTCTATCTTTACCTGCTCATCAGGGAAATTTCTTCTGCTTGCCTTGACAGTGAGATAATTGAGTCTCTGGCTGTAGAAGAGACCTTTGGTGTGTGCATGTGTGTGTGTATGTATGTGTACAGTATGTTAGGAGAGGAACACTCTGCCAGTGGAACTGAGCAGAAATCTGAATCCATGTATTCCACGGTAAATATTCTACGATAAACATTCCGTATCTTGAATCTTGATGCCAGCAAATGGCAAACTTTTTCCAGCAGTAATACAATGACATCATCAATGACATCATTTTCAGTGGGCGGAAGGACTATTTTATCATAAATGCATACAAGTAAATCTATTGTTTTTACATATAAACCTGCTTTTCCCAACTGTAAAAAGTCAAAAAAAAAAAAAAGGACCTCATTTTATAACTGCAATATGACACTCCGGAAGTGTGCATTGAACAGATTTTATCACACTTCCAAGGGCTGAAGGTACTTGGGCTGTGGCCTTATGCCCTACTACGCCCCAGGCATGTGGTAAAATCTGTTCCATGCACACCATCGTGTCTTATTGCTTACACATATTATTACTGATTTGGGGCCTAAACATAAGGCTCAAAGTCCTAATGTGCAGTCTTCTGCAGCAATCCTGCACTCAACATCCATACACAGGTATTATTTATTTATTTTTTTTATTTATGACTTTGTTAACCGGGTAGGTGCACTGATCCCAGGGACCATTTTCAGCCACGACCTGGGCCACATAAGGCGGCACAGTGTAGAAACATCAAAATAACAAGAGCAGGTAATACATAGTGAAAGGTTACAGTTGTTACATTTGGCAATGCATGGTGGCAGTAGTTAAGGGACGACAAATAACAAAGCAAAGTAAGGCTCATGGTGGTACAGTTTCAGCAAATAAGAGAACCTATTTGGCCCTACCCTTGGAACCTGTAAGGGGGAGGTAGTCCTTAAAGCAGTGGCAGGTGGATGCCAACAGGAGCCAGTCTTTGAGGCAAGTCTTGAACTGGTGGTGAGTGTTTATGGTGAGCAGTTCAGTGGGCAGCTTGTTCCATAGTATGGGGGCTGGTACAGACAGGGCTCTAGCACCCATGTTCTTGGCTACCCTGGGGATTTTCATGGAGGGGATAGTGGAGGAGCGTAGGGAGCGGTGTGAGGTTTGGACGGTGAGAAGTAGAGCAAGAGGGGATTACTGGCCAATACGGATGGCAGAATCAATAAAACTGTACAGTGAAAGGTCAAAGAAAGCTTATAGTGGGAGCCACCCCACTGTAGTGTACAGTGTACAGTGGTGCATGGAGAAAGGGGCCAGTAAGAAGAAAGGCAGGCACTGTTGTATGCTACTGATAGTTTTGCCATGGCGAATGCAGAGGTCCTGGAGTAGATGGGAGAGCAGTAGTCCAGGATAGGTAGCAGGTTTCCTTGGATGATGGCATGGCAGGCCTCAGGGGTGAGGTATTGCCGGTATCTGTAGGCAACCCCTAGTTTTTGGTGAAATCTGAGAACCAGAGAGTTTATGTGCTCTGTAAAGGAAAGGGAGGGGTCAAGCACAACTTCTAGATATTTGAAGTGTTTGACGTCCTCTAGGGCATGGCCATCAGGGGACATGATGATTAGGGGTGGGTTAGATTTGCATTTAGTTAGGAAGGGCTTAGATCCAAACAACATTGTTTTTGTATTTTTGGCATTGACCAGAAGGAGGTTGTCAGAGAACCAGTTATGGGCTGCAGTGTAGTTTTGTGAGAGGGCTGTAGAGATGAGGGCAGGAGAATTTCTGCTGGAGAAGAGCACGAGGTCATCGGCATAAAGGACTGACTGACAATTGAGACTATTTGCTGGAAGGGAGTTAATGAAAAAGGAGAAAAGGAGAGGTCCCAGGATAGAGCCTTGGGAACCCCAGTAGAGACAGGCAGGGTGGGTGAGCGGGCCGGGCCAATGCACACAAACTGGGAGCGCCCTGTAAAGTAGCTTCTGAACCAGGTGGTGACCTCCAGGGAGCAGCCAAGGTGATGCAATTTGGAGAGGAGGCGCGAGTGATTGACCAGGTTGAAGGCTTGGGAGAGATCAATGAAGACTCTGCCAGTTGCATTTCCACGGTCCATGTTTGTGAGGATTTGGTCAGCTTGGAGTGCAAGGGCAGCGGTGGTGGAGTGATTCTTGCAGAAGCCATGTTGTTGGCTACATAGTAGGTCATATTAACCTATGTAGTCAGCAAGTTGGTGGTGGACGGCTTTTTCAAGTAGCTTGCTTAGGTGAGGAAGGATGGAGATCGGGCGATAGTTGTCTGTGGATTGTGGGTCCCCAATAGAGGAAGTGGCCAAGGCATGGTTGAAAATGAACGTTAGGGGGGGGTGATGATGGCAGGGGAGATAAGTCTAAGGAAGACAGGGGATAATCCGTCTGCTCCAGGGGAGCCATGGTTTGGGAGGCCCTTTAGGAGTTTAGCTATGTCAGCGTGTGAGAGTATTTTGAAGAAAAAGGGGGGCGGTGGAGGTTGAGAGGTAGGCCCAGCAGGTGATGTCGTGGGGGCATGCAAGGGGACAGGGTTTTTTTGCATGCCGTTTGGGAGTTTGCTCAGGTACATTGTGAGGTCGGAGAAGTTGTCATTAAGGGCCTTGGCCACTTCTTGGGAATCGGTAATGAGGCCAGCAGTAGTGTGTAGCTATGAGACAGGCTTACTGGAGGGGGGGGGGTTAGTAGCAAGCCAATGGATGCCCAGAATTGTTTAGGGTCCCTGAGGTTAGTTTGCTGGAGACTGCGAAAATGTGACTGTTTGAGAGTTTTTGGCCAGGTGTTTGCAAAGGTTCCTCCAATGCCTGTAATCATCCCATAGGGTCGGGGATGGGGATGCTTTATAGGTTGACCAGGCATGGTCCCTGTCTTTCATGAGGGTAAGGAGGTCTTTCATGACCCATCGCGACACTCTGGTGGTGACCGGAAAATGCTTGTCCTGTAGAGTCAGGAGAATTTGAATGAACATGGATGCTGCCTGGGTCGCATTTGATTCCGAGGAAATGGCAGACCAGTCCAGTGCCCATGCCTCAGAGAGAAGGATGGGGTGTTTGGGCTTCTGAAGTTATGGAAAGACAAGTATTTGGGTGGGGGCCATTTAAGTTTGGATGACCAGAGAAGGTGCGTAGGGGAGTGATTGCTAATGGAGTCAGCCATGGTACCAGCATGCAGAACACAGTCCTCCTGGTTAGTTACAATCCAATCCAGGAGTGAGTGTGTGCTTTTATGAGGGTTCTGCCTTGTGGGAAGGTTAATAGTTTGGGCCAGCTTGTATTGTTTTTAGGAGGGAGGCATAGTCAGACTTGTGGGAACTGAGCCAGTTTAGATTGAGATCACCCAAGAGAATTGAGTCTCTGTGTTGGAATATGGAGCCCAGGCCAGAGAGGAAGCTGTTTAGGTCCTCGGTTCCGGCTGTAGGGGGATTGTAGCAGCACTCAATGTAGAGTTTTTTGCTAGTTCCCAGGGTGAGTTCAGTGAGGAGCCATTCACTGGAGGAGGTTGGGTCAGAGCGGAGAACTATGTTGACTGACAGGAGTTCCTTGACGAACAGAGCTACTCCACCCCCTTTGTTTTGCCAGGTCTATCCAGGCAGTGGGAGGAGTACCCAGGTAGTTGGTAGGTGGCATCAGTAATATGAGATTTTAGCCATGTCTCTGAGAGTCCCAAGATGTGGAGTTTGTATAGCTCAACCCATGCTTCCAGGTTCTGGTATTTGGAGGGGAGACTGCATACGTTTATATGGGATATTTTTAGCCCTGGGGCATTTGTCCAGGTGCTGTGGGAGGTGGCTATGTGGGAATTAGGGGGGGCCAGGGTTACTCTCAATGTCTCCTACATGGAGTAGGAGGGATAGGAATAAGATGCAGGTGCAGGAGGGAACGGCAATAGATCAGAATATGGAGGCCAGGTTGTGACCAAGTAAGCAACGTTCCATGTTTAAGAGGAAGGAGAGGGTGACATGGCATGGGTAGGAGAGTTCCCATGCAGGGAGGAGTGTAGGGTGTATTGGGGGGAGCAGGATTCCGAGAGATAGGCAAGGTACATTTGGTCCTGGGCCAGTGCTGAGGCACATACGTCAGTTAGCACCAGGGCAGATGCTAGGGAGATCGCAAACGGTTTGAGCTGGGGTGGGTTCATGGTGACAATGGACATTGGTAGATAGGAGGTGAAAAATCTGGAATCCAAAATGTAGGTCTAGGACACTTTTGCGTGAGAATGCTGGGTGAGAACAGCAGACCAGTGAAGAAGCTTTAAGAGAGAGAGAGAGAGAGAGATCAACAAATGGGGTGGGGAGTCAGATAGTTTTAAGCTCTAGAGCTCTAGTAGTGGGAACCAATGGGGGCAGGACGGGGTGGGGAGGGAGTAGCTTAAGTGTATTTAAAGGTGGCCTGGGAAGGGGGAGCGGGGGAGAGAGAAAAATTCAGCAGCAGAAGCAGCAGCAGCCGTGGACTCCGGGGCTGTGTGTAGGCCGTACCTGATGCTTGTTTCCAGGGGACCAGTGGCAGCAGGCTCCTTGGCGCCGAGAGAGGTGCCGAGTGGTGTCTAGGTGTGCAGGAGGTGAACCACAGATGGCGGTAGGTAGCCCAGTGGGCTACAAGAACACCTGTTGAAAGAGGGACAGGACAGGAATTAATAGCACTCCGAAGTGGTGGGAGTGAAAATAAAATTAGCACACAGACAAAACAGCTGCAATTTACTAAAAGAGGGCTAAATCAGGGGGCGGGAAGCAGACAGCTTAGCTAGGCGCCAGCTCTGTAACCGAGATTTATAAAACAAGGGGGTCACACTTGGTGGGCGAAACAAAGGGAGAAATTAAATTGGTAGCTGCACAGGATTAAAATACAATAACTCAGCAGGCTATGGAGAATCCTGAACTCTAAATCCTGTACTCTAATAAACTTAGACACAGCAACTGAGGTAGCAGGCTTAACATAATAGAAAAAATTACTGTAAGCAGTAGCACAGGGAAAAATCTGCAAAGGGGAAGCTGTGTGGAACAACTTGACGCACTGAAACTGAAAATCGTCTCTTGAAGGGAGATAGGATCCCCGTAAGTGCAAGGTTTCAGCTGCGCTGTAGGAGGGAGAATAAAAACAAATATATTTCTTTCCCAGTTCCAGATGGTTTGAACTGAGGCAGCTCAAATTAATTCACTGGCTTAATATCTAAGAGCTGAGTCCGGTATCGGGAGAGCAAAATGCCAGTCCATCGGGCAGCCAATCAGGACACTCCTGATCAGGAGTAACCAATGAGGACTTTTCCAAGGAAAGGCACTGATTTTCAAAAACTTCTGCAGTAGAAGCAGCAGCAATGGAGGCTGGGGCTGTATGTAGGCTGTACCTGATGCTTGTTTCCAGGGGGCCAGTGGCAGCAGGCTCCACTACAGATTATTTTATAAATAGGAGGAGTGCAGTCCAGGGAAGTGGGATAACCCCCTACTCTAGCCCTACAAAGAGCCGTGGGAGCTTTTACTTCCACCTAGGCAGGGAAGAAGAAAGAGCACACTCTGAATCCACTAAATCACCATTTTATAATTATATTCAACACATCCCAAGGAAATCCTAGCCCCCACAAAAGAAATCAGGGTATTTAGTGAGGTAAACACCAAAATAGAGAAGTCAATAGGGAGAAGGGCAGGGGTAAATGGAGAAAAAGACAAATGCAGAAAGGACAGGGATGAGGCAAACAGGGGTAAGGCCATCATAAAATGGAGGGTAATGAGTACCAGTGCCTGTAGTCTAGGTAACAAGCTCCCTGAACTGGCAGCCTTGATGGGAGAGGGATGCCTGAATATTGTGGCAGTTACAGAAACATGGTACACAGAGAACCATGATTGGGATGTAAACATACCAGGGTACACAATCTACAGGAGGAACAGGGAGGGTATAAGAGGAGGAGGAGGAGTAGCTCTCTATGTAAGGGAAGGGATCAAAGCAACAGAACTAAAGGGTAAACAGGGAGGAGAGGAGGCACTGTGGGTCACCCTGGAGACTGGAAATGGCACCACAATCTGCACAGGGGTTGTAAATTGACTCCTGTCTCAGGGGAAGGAAATGATAGATGGCATCCTTAGGATGGCAGAGAAAGGGGAGATATTGCTGATGGGGGACCTGAATATGCCAGATGTTAACTCGAGCACCTTTGCTGCAGCCACATCCAAGAGCAGGGCCATTCTCAATGCCCTACAGGGGGCATGCCTCAGACAGCTAGTGTTGGAACCCACTCAGGAGGGAGCAATCTTAGACCTGGTACTCTCAAATGGGAATGGAGAGAGGATCTCAGATCTAGAAGTGGGTAGCCATCTGGGAACAAGTGACCACCAAACAGTGTTGTTCACAATAAACACAGCTACAGAGTGAAGCCATACAAAAGTGAGGGTACAGGACTTTAGGAGGGCTGACTTTATCAAAATGGGAGAGTGACTCAGAAAAGCACTAGCAAACAGGAAAGAAGGAGGGGTGGAGGGACAATGGGGAAACATCAAAATTGCCATCACAGAGGCAACAAGCCTTTATGTAAAACAAATAAACAAATCAAAATGAAAGAAAAAAAAACCATGGTTCTCAAAAGAGGTGGCGAGGAAGGTTAGGGAGAAAAAGATAGCATTCAAGAGGTATAAGGAAACACAGAAGGAGCAGGGCAGAGAACTGTACCAGTTAAAGCAGAAGGAAGCGGGGAAGGCAGTCAGAATAGCAAAGGCCCAAACCAAGGAAAAGATAGCCAACTCGGCTAAGGAGGGGGATAAAACCTTTTATAGGTACATTAGGGAGTGAAGAAAGACCAAGGGAGGGATAGTGAGGCTTAAAAAAGGGGAGGGTGGATGGGCAGAGAGGGACAGTGAAAAAGCAGGGATACTGAATGAATACTTCTGCTCAGTATTCACAAAAGTAGAGGAGGGGGAGGTACCTAATCTAGTCAATAGAAGAACTCTAGAGAGGGGGGTCGATACCAGTCCTTTCACAGAAGAAAGGGTCCTGAAAATACTCCTAAAACTGAAGGTGGACAAAGGAATGGGATTCACCCCAGAATTCTAAAAGAACTAAGGGGAGAACTAGTGACACCACTGACTACCCTTTTTAACAAATCACCGGAGGATGGTGTGGTACCTAAGGAATGGAGGAGGGTGGATGTGATTCCCCTTTACAAAAGTGAGAGCAAAGCAGAGGCAGGAAACTACAGACCTGTTAGCTTGACCTCAGTGGTAGGGAAAATGATGGAATCACTTTTGAAAGAAAGTATTGTTGAGTTCCTAGAGGCCAGCAGGACACAGGACCCAAGGCAGCATGGATTCACAGCAGGAAGGTCATGTCAGATGAATCTAATAGATTTCTTTGACTGGGTGTCCAAAATAGTAGACCAGGGAGGGGCTATGGACATGGCCTACCTAGACTTTAGCAAGGCATTTGACACAGTCCCACACAAAAGATTAATAAACAAATTAGCCAGCCTGGGAGTGGGTCCCAGGGTGGTAGCCTGGGTAAACAATTGGTTGGAGAACAGGACACAGGGTAATAGTAAACAGAGTCCACTCTGAAGAAAGGGGGGTTACTAGTGGGGTACCGCAGGGTTCAGTACTGGGTCTGGATCTTTTTAATGTCATTATAAGTGACATTGCAGAGGGCCTGGAAGGAAAAGTATGTCTCTTTGCAGACGACACAAAGATCTGCAACAGGATTGATACTCAAGGAGGGGTGGAAAGGATGAGAAAGGACATGGCAAGGTTGGAGGAATGGTCAAAAGTATGGCAGCTTGGATTCAATGCAAAGAAGTGCAAAGTAATGCACCTTGGAAACAAAAACCCAGGGGAAGAGTACACAACGGGGGGAGGTATTAACAACAACACAAATGGAAAGGGATCTGGGGGTAGTCATATCAGATGACCTAAAGGTAAGCAAGCAATGTGAGAAGGCAGTAAGGAAGGCTGGGGGGATACTGGGATGTATAGGAAGCGGCATCACCAGTGGAAAACAGGAAGTTGTGTTCCCTCTGTACAGACAGTTGGTGAGACCCCATCTGGAGTACTGCGTGCAGTTCTGGAGACCCCATCTCCGCAAGGAAATAGACATGATGGAGGCAGTCTCCAGAGGAGGGCAACTAAAATGGTGCAGGGTCTACAACAGAAGCCATATGAAGAGAGACTAAAGGAGCTTACTATGTATACCTTTGAGGAAAGGGGGGGGGGACATGATAGAAACTTTCAAGTACCTCAAGGGAATCAACAAAGTCCAAGAGGGTAGCATCTTTCAGAAAAAGAGATGTGCCAGAACAAGGAGACACAATTTGAAGATAGAGGTGGGGACAGCTCAGGGGCAATGTGAGAAAGTATTTTTCCACAGAGAGGGTGGTGGACGCATGGAACGGCCTTCCTGAGGAGGTCGTGGGGTCAAAAATAGTGGGGGAATTCAAGAATGCATGGGACAGACATAAGGCAATTCTGGTGGGGGGGGTAGGAAGAAGTTGGCTGTTGATTAACTAGGATCTGCAGCTTATCCAACAGGTAGGGAAATGGGTAGACTAGGTGGGCCAAGCAGTCCTTATCTGCCATCAAAGTCTATGTTTCTCTGTTTCCTCAAATGCACACCAAAAAGCCATAGCCAAAACTAAGTACTGTATACAAAGCACTTTGGCTGACAGGCGAACTGTGAAATTATTTTTTAATGCTGCTACAGTCTGCAGTAACCCAGAAATGTTTGCTCGTCGTGTTTTGGTGTGTGTGCTTGGAGAACTTAGGATGCACTGGATAACATTTTGAAATTGTTTCACTGCACTTGTATTGTACTTTTCGCTTCCCTGCATTGATTTTAGGTTGATGACTGGCACAACCTAGTAGCTGACTTCAGAACAGTGAGAAATATTTTATAGCGTATCTTCAAGGTGGTTGCATTTTCACACTAATATGAGTTACATTGATCTGATTGCTTTTTGTCATGTGCTTACTACCACCTGGACAACCACCAGAGATGTGCTGGGAGGACCTAGGTGCAACGTTCCCTTCAAAAGATAACACCTCTGACACAGCAGCATCCTCCCCCCAGTACTAAATGTTAATTTTTATACCGGATATGCGCCTAAGTCCTTGGTGTGGTAATAGATCCAATAGCCTTTTGGACTAGAGGGTAGCGTGCTACCAACTGATCCTTGACTATCAATTTGACAGATGCGGGATACCACACCATGAACAATGGCTGGAGGAAGCGCATCTTGTTTCCGTACTGTTGAACCGGGTTTAGGAGTGGACCCTGGGCATGGCTAGGAATATAGTTAGAAGGGAAAAAAACTGGTTGAAGGTGAGACACCTGAGGTTGGTGGTAAATGGGGTCAAATCAGAAGACTGGGAAGTCATGTGTGGGTGCCACAGTGATCTGTCCTGTGTTCTGTCATCTTCAATATGTTCATCAGCAACATTAGAGAGGGCATCTGGAGCAAGTTGTGTCTCTTTGCAGATGACACAAAGCTCTACAGTAGGATAGATAGTGACATAAAGATGAGGGAGGTGCAGAGAGATCTACAAAGGCTAGAGAGGTAAAACAGAAACATACAATTTGATGGCAGATAAGGACTGCTTGGTCCAACAAGTCTGCTCATTTCTCCCTACCTACACTCTATACATAAATGATACAATTGTACAGGATAATTCATACATCGAATGAGCACAGCAGTTGATACAAAAGTTGAACAGGATAAAGCTACTAACGCAAACAAGAACACTTCATGCAGAGATACACAGATGTAGTAGGGTACAATACAACACAGGATAATCAATACTATGTACAGGCCACATACTTATTTACACCTACTTCTCAAAACAGGTGGGGGGAGACAGAGGTCATAAAGTAGATCTTGCAAGTCAATAATAGCAGTCAGAGAAGAGTTGGTAAACTCAGATGTTACCAAAAGCATGAACAAGAGGTGGCAGCAAGGTGTGCAAGCAGAGCACATTGAAATTAAGAAATGGAGGAGCAGGCCAGGATTGGTGGAGGCAGACAGTTCCAGGAAGACACAGCTGAGTAGGCAAACAATCTCTGGTCCAAGGAGAGTTGCAGGTTAGGTACCGATAGCAGGGGCAGAGAGGCTGACCTTAGGGCACACTAGGGGGTATTTGTGTTGGACTATCTCGGATAGACAAGGAGGGGTGAAGTGATAGACAAACTTGTGTAGTAAGCTTAGGGCAGCATAGTGACGCTTAGACTCAAAGGGTAGCCAACCCAAGGTACAGAGGACATTGCAATGATGATGCCTTGCATCAGTTCCCAAGGCAAACCTACCCACTCTATGATATACCTGTGAAAGGCAGGATAGAGTAGAAGAAGATGAAGAGAGCAGGAATGGGGCACCATACATGAGGAGAGACAGGAGAGTAGCACTAGCTGTCTTGTGGCATGAGGTTGATGTGAGATACGGTCGGATTCTGTAGAGGACTCCTAGCCTCTGGTTGAGAGTTTTGGTAAGGGTTGTGACATGAACATCCAGTGAAAGGGAGGGGTCCAAGGTGACACCCAGGTATTTGAATGACTGAACTGATTCTAGGACAGCTCCAGATCATGACTGAATAGCCAGCGGGGAGCGTGCTCTAGATGAAGAGTTGGTAAAGAGCATGCACTTGGTTTTTTTTTTAATATTAAGGACCAGTTGGTTGTGGATAAACCAGTCCTCAAGAGAGAAGAAGTCAGATACTAGCATTTGGTTAAGCCACCCAATGTCAGAAGAGGATCGGTAGATGATAGCATCATCTGCATAGAGATGGACTGTGGCACCACCACAATTATCAGGGAGCGTGTTAATAAAAAAGGAAAAAAGCAAGGGGCCCAGTATAGAGCCCTGGGGTACACTGTGGGTGAGGGGTCGCAACTCTGATAGGGAGCCCGCCCATTTGACATGCTGAGTACGACCAAAGAGGTAGATTCGGGTCTATGTTAGTGCATCCTCATCAAGGCCCAGGACATGTAGTTGATGAAAGAGCTGAACATAGAGTTGACGTAGGAGAAGAACATAGATACATAGACACTGTCGGCAGATAAGGGCCTATGGCCCTCCCAGTCTTCCCATTTGAGCTTGTAGGTTCCTTTTATGTTTTCTAGAAGTCTGTTGCCCCGGACTATTACTGCAGACCATGCCCGATCTACAGCTTCTTCTCCCTCCCCCTTCCTTTCCACTATGATTCCCTTGTGCTTATCCCATGCATTCTTGAACCCCACCACTGTTTTTGCTCCCACCACCTCCACTGTATTCCATCACTCTTTCTGTGATGAAGTATTTTGTCACATCTGTCCTGAAACTACCACCCTCCAGCTTCATAGCATGCCCCCTTGTTCTTGAATACCTTTTCTTCAGAAAAATATTTCCCTCTTGTACCTTATTTACCCCATGAGGTATTTAAAGGTCTCTATCATATCCTCCCTCTCCCTCCACTGTTCCAGGGTGCACATACTGAGGTTTTTTAGTCTCTTCTCATAGGGCCTTTGATGCAGACCTTGCACCAATATAGTTGCCCTCTACTTTGTCTACGTCTTTCCGGAGATGTGGTCTCCAGAACTGGACACTGTACTATAGGCGGGGTCCTGTCATCGGTCTATACAGAGGCAACACCACCTCCCTCCTTCTGTTGGTGTTACCCCACTATGCACCCCAGCATCCAACTAGCCCTCCCTACTGCCTTGCACACTGTCTGGCTGCCTTTAGGTCATTTGATATGATTACCCAGTGTCTCTTTCTTGCTTGGTGGTCGTCGATACCACTTTGCTCTGGGTTTCTGTGCCCCAAGTGCACTATTTTGCACTTTTTCACATTGAAATCCAGCTGGCATACCCTCGACCACTCCTCCAGTTTTCGCAGGTCTCTGCTCATCCTTTCTGACCCCCTGGAGTGCCCACCCTCTTGCTGATGTTGGTGTCATCCACAAAGAGGCAGACCTTCCCTTCCAGCTCCTGTGAAGTGTCATTTATAAAGACATTAAAGAGGACTGGTCCCAGCACTGATCTCTGAGGCACCCCTCTGGTCACCCTCCCTTCCTCGGAGTGAATTCCATTTATCACCACCCTGTGTCACCTATCTCCTAACAAATTTCTTATCCAGGGCCTGGTGGCACTGAGGGCTGACATGCTGGATGCCTTACCTCGCAGCACACTGGCGACCTGGGTTTTGGGAATGAGTCAGGGCCATCAGAGGTCAGCAATGGGGGGGAGGGTGGAGCTGGATGGAGCTGCCGGCAGGCAACTCTCCTCTCCAGGGAGGTGTTGGGCAATCCTCGGTGAATGACTGCCTCCTGGTGGAGGCCAGAGACAACACAAGCTAGAGGGTTCGAGGCGATTAGGCCAATGGGGTGGAGTGGGAAGGGAGGTCATTACTGAGGCCATAAGGCACATGCGCACCTTCACGCGCATGTGCTCCTACTCCTGAGGCCCCTGAGAGAAAATGAAGGAAAAAGGCACCAGCGGCAGGATGACAACCAACTCCCCACAGGGCCTCTCCTGGGCCGGGCATAAGGTAAGCCCCGGTAATTCCGGGTGACAGGGATAGGGGGGTTGATCAGATGAGGGGGCCCACAGCAGGCATAGAAAATGTTGAAAAAAAAAAATTCTTATCCAGTTTACCACCTTTGGACCCACTCCTAAGCTACCCAGCTTGCTTACTAGTCTCCTATGTGGAACAGTGTCGAAAGCCTTACTGAAATCTAGGTAGGCTATATCCACCGCTCCACCCTGATCTAAATCTTTTGTCACCCAGTCAAAGAAATCTATCAGATTCATCTGATGGTTTGGTGGTTTAAAGTTTGGCAGTTAAAACTCAGTGCCGCAGAATGCAAGATTATGCACCTAGGGGAAAAAAACAGGACGGAGTACTGCATAGAAAGGGTTAAACGATCAAGGGATCTGGGAGTCATCACTAGAGAATCCCTCTAACAATCAAGCCAGTGTAACAGGACCTATAGTAAGGCTAACAGGATGTTGGAGTGTATCAGAAAGGATATTGACAGCAGGAAAAAGGAGTTACTACTACCTCTATGAGTGTAGCCAGGGATTTCAGATGTGCACACCAAGTGGACTCACTGCTACCCAACCCCCCTTGTTAGGGTGAGCCCCCCCGGGTGTAGCCAGACAATATACAAATGTACACCAGGACCATGTTTGTTGCCTCATTTGGTACAATAAATACAACTTTTGTATCTCATGACACTGGTTGTTGCCATGCATGGGTAAATACAAATGCCATGCATTATTCCCTAACACACATACATATCAGCCCAGAGCCCATAAAGCTGTAATGTCCTTGGGATGCAAAGAGAGTATTAGTGATCAGTCCTTCTAGTTTCGACTCCTATGAATAAAATTACAGAAAGGTTCAGTATTTTCTTTTAGTTTTCATGAAAAAAGGAAGCAGTTCAGAGCCTATTTGCTTCCCCCCTTAAATAAAATTGCTCACCATGGAGTGCTTGGAGTATGCCTGCCTACACCCATGCTCTATATAGGTCACTGGTGAGGCTGCATCCAGAATATGGTGCTCAGTTCTGGTGTCCTCACCTAAGGAAGGACAGGGCCAGGCTGGAGATGGTGCAATGCAGGGTGACAAAGATGATTCAGGGCCAGCAGGTCTGAACTTATGGAGATCCTCTGAAGGCACTGAACATGCACTCACTGGAGACTAGACGAGAGAGGGGAGGTTCGATAGACACCTTCAAGTTCCTGAAGAGAATAAACAAGGTGAACTGTGGGGAATTATTTAGCAGGAGTACAGAGTCAAGAACCTGAGGTCATGAGTGGAAACTGGCAGGAGGAAAGTTGAAGAGGGGTGTGAAGAAGAGGTGGGTGCCAAGACTTTAAATGGTTTCAAGCATGGCTGGGACAGAGTGAAGGGTTTAGTGGTTTCTCAGATTAGTAGCAGTAGGGAGGGGAGCAGGGGGATAGACTGGGAAGGATAAAATCCTGTATGGATAAAAGGTCCCAGGGCTAATAGGGAACTCTGGGCAGACTAGATGGACCTTCAATATTTTTCTGCTGTCAATGTCTATGTTTCTACGTTTCTGATCCCCAGCAAGCAATCAGAAAGGACTGGTATTCTCAAGGTCTACCAGCCAAACCCCCTCCTCAGTGGAGTACTTTTTTAGGTTGATAATGTTTAATCCTTCTTAGTTGCTATTTAGCACCTTACGGACTTTCACTAGTGCAATCTGCTGTTTATATTAATGCATTGCCCCTGATTTTACTTTTTCGGGAGGTTCAGTGATGTGTGGCCACCCTTGTTTCCCTTGTGCTTATCCCATGCATTCTTAAACCCACCACTGTTTTTGCTCCCACCACCTCTACTGTAAGGCTGTTCCAGGAATCCACCACTCTTTCTGTGAAGAAGTATTTCCTCACATCTAGCATGTCTCTTTGTTCTTGAGCACTTTTTCTTCTGAAAAATACTTCCCTCCTGTACCTTACTTACCCCCATGAGGTATTTAAAATTCTCTATCATATCTCTCTTCTCCCTCCACTGTTCCAGGGTGTACATATTGAGGTCTTTTAGTCACTCCTCAGAGAGCTTTTGATGCAGACCCAGCACCATTTCAGTTGCCCTCCTCTGGACCCCCTCCACTCTGTCTGTGTCCTTCCTGAGATGTGATCTCCAGAACTGGACGCAGTATTCTAGGTGAGATCTTACCAATGATCATACAGAAGCAACACCACCTCCCTCTTTCTGCTAGTGATACCCTCCCTATGCACCCCAGCATCCCACTACCCCCCCTTCCCCAACTGCCTTGTTGCACTGCCTGGCCACCTTTAGGTCACCAGATGAGTGTCAACCTTAAGTGTTTTTTGCACTAACCAGCAGGATAACTTGATTCAATATTGCACTAGCCCACTGATGGTTACACTAGCCCACAGTTATAATGATGAATTTCAATCAGCTATACAGGAGAAATGGTAGTCAAGAAATACTATGATTATTACACATTTGTCCTCCTCCCACATTGCTTCCTGCACCAGCAAAAAAAAAAAAGAAAAGAAAGACTGCCATGCAACCATTCAAAGTGTGCCCCCCCATTGTTTCATGCCATGGCCACTCTCTTCCTCTTTCCGCCCCCCCACCCCACTAGAAGATCCCACTGCAGCAAATGTTCAGTCAGGTAGCCCTTGCTCTGCACACACAATAGCTGACATCAGGCACCCCAACACACTCTCACCCCATCTATTTAGGAGGATTTATGCACCCCAGAAATGCCTAGAAGCACAGAAACATAGAATTTAACAGCAGATAAGGACCGCTTGGCCCACCCAGTCTGCCCATTTCCCTACCTAATGGATAAGCTGCAGATCCTAGTTAACCAGCAGCCTACTTCTTCCTACCCCCACACCCTAGAATTGCCTTATGACTGTCCCATGCATGCTTGAATTCCACCACTGTTTTTGACTCCACAACCTCCTCCAGAAGGCCGTTCCATGCATCCACAACCCTCTCTGTGAAAAAATACTTCCTTAAATTACCTCTGAGCCGCTCCCTCTCTATCTTCAAATTGTGCCCTCTTGTTCTTGCACACCTCTTTTTTTGAAAGATGCTACCCTCTTGGACTTTGTTGATTCCTTTGAGGTACTTGAAAGTTTCTATCATGCCCCCCTCCTTTCCTCTAGGCTATACATATTAAGCTCCTTAAGTCTGTCTTCATACGTCTTCCAGTGCAGACCCTGCACCATTTTAGTTGCCCTCCTCTGGACAGCTTCCATCCTGTCTATGTCTTTGGAGATTGGGTCTCCAGAACTGCACGCAGTACTCCAGATGGGGTCTCACCAGCTGTCTGTACAGAGGGATAATAACTTCCTGTTTTCTACTGGTGATGCCTCTCCCTATGCATCCCAGTATCCCCCCAGCCCTCCTTGCTGCCCTCTCACATTGTTTGCCCACCTTTAGGTCATCTGATATGACTACCCCCGGGTCCCTTTCCATTTTTGTTGTTGTTAGTATCTTACCCCCCATTGTGTACTCTTCCCCAGGGTTTTTGTTTCCCAGGTGCATTACCTTGCACTTCTTAGCATTGAATCTAAGCTGCCATACATTAGACCATTCCTCTAACCTTGCCAAGTCCCTTCTCATCCTTTCCACCCCACCTTGTGCATCAACTCTGTTGCAGATCTTTGTGTCATCTGCAAAGAGACATACTTTTATTTCCAGTCCCTCTGCAATGTCGCTTATAAAGACATTGAAGAGGACCGGTCCTAATACTGAACCCTGCGGTACCCCACTAGGAACCCCCCTTTCTTCAGAGTGGACTCCATTTACTATTACTCTCTGTGTCCTATTCTCCAGCAAATTCTTTACCCAGGCTGTCATCTTGGGACCCACTCCCAGGCTGGCTAACTTGTAAATTAATCTTTTGTGCGGAACTGTGTCAAATGCCTTGCTAAAGTCTAGGTAGGCCATGTCCACAGCCCTCCCTGATCTACTACTTGGTCACCCAGTCAAAGAAATCTATCAGATTTGTCTGGCATGACCTTCCCGCTGTGAATCCATGTTGCCTTGGGTCCTGTGCCCCTCTAGCCTCTAGATACTCAACAATTCTTTCCTTCAGAAGTGATTCCATCATTTTCCCTACCACTGAGGTTAAACTAACAGGTCTGTAGTTTCCTGCTTCTGCCTTGCTCCCACTTTTGTGAAGGGGAATCACATCTGGCCTCCTCCAGTCCTCAGGTACCACCCCATCCTCCCATGATTTATTGAAGTGGGTAGTCAGTGGTGTCACTAGTTCTACCCTTAGTTCTTTTAGAATTCTGGGATGAATCCCATCAGACCCCATTGCTTTGTCCACCTTCAGTTTTAAGAGTTCTTTCAGAACCCTTTCTTCTGTAAATGGGCTGGTATCAACTTCTGTATCCAGAGTGTCTCTACTGTTTGTTTTAGGTACCCCCCCCCTTCCTTTGTAAATACTGAGCAAAAAATATTTTAGTATCTCTGCCTTTCACAGTCACCCTCTGCCCACCCTCCCTCCCTTTATTAAGCCTCACTATCCCTCCCTTGGTCTTCCTTCGCTCCTGATGTACCTATAAAAGGTTTATCCCCTTCTTAACTGAGTTGGCTATCTTTTCCTCGGTTTGGGCCTTTGCTGTTCTGACTGCCTTCCCAGCTTCCTTTGCTTTAACTGATACAGTTCTCTGTCCTGCTCCTTCTGTGATTCCTTGTACTTCCCAGATGCTTTCTTTTCTCTTGAACCTTTACTGCTACTTCCTTTGAGAACCATAGTGGTTTCTTACATCGTTTTGTTTTGTTTATTTGCTTCACACAAAGGCTTGTTACCTCCGTGATGGCAGTTTTATTATTCCCATTGTTCTTCCACCCTCCTTCCTGCCCATTTGCTAGTGCATTCCTTAGGCACTCACCATTTTGCAAAGTCAGCCTTCCTAAAGTCCAGTACTTTGCTTTGTATGGCTTGACTCTATTGCTGTGTTTATTGTGAACCATACTGTTCGATGGTCGCTAGTTCCCAGATGGCTACCCACCTCTACATCTGTGACCCTCTTCATCTCCATTTGAGAGAACCAAGTCTAAGATTGCTCCCTCTCGAGTGGGCTCCAATACTAGTTGTCTAAGGCATGCCCCCTGTAGGGCATCTAGAATAGTCCCACTCTTCGAAGTGGCTGCTGCAACTGCACTCCAGTTAACCACTGGCATATTCAGATCACCCATCAGCAATATCTCCCCTTTTTCTGCCATTCTAAGTATACTCTCTATCATTTCCTTGTCCATTTCCTCCCCCTGAGAAGGGGGTCTGTATACAACCCCTGTGCGGATTGTGGTGCCATTGCCTGCCTCCAAATTGACCCACAGTGCTTCTTCTCCTCCCTGTTTTCCCTTTTGTTCTGTTGCTTTAATTCCTTCCCTTATGTAAAGAGCTACTCCTCCTCCTCTTTTACCCTCCCTGTCCCTCCAGTAGATAGTGTATCCTGGTATGTTTACGTCCCAGTCATGGTTTTGTGTGTACCATGTTTCTGTGACTACCACGATATCCAGATGTTCCTCCTCCATCAAGGCCACTAATTCAGGAAGCTTGTTACTTGGACTACGGGCATTGGTATTCATTGCTCTCCATTTCTTGATGGCTTTACCTTCTGTTGCAGCATCCCCCACTGACCTTTCTACCTCGGTCTTTTTCTCATTTAATACCCTGTTTTGTAGGGAGAGGCTGGGATTTTCCTGCTGCTTATCAGTGCCTCCCCTTGACTAGTTTAAAAGCTTGCCAATGAAGCATTTAAACCGATTGCTCAAAGCCTTGTTCCTTCCTGGACAGATGCAGACCATCCTGCCAGTATAGGCTGGTGGCCTCCACGTGGAACCCCAGTCCCCAATGAAGCCAAACCCTGTGCTCCACACATTTCTTCAACCATTCATTAAACTGCATGGTGCAAAGTACCTGCCTCACTCATGCCATTGACAGGCAGCACCTCTGAGAAGGATACTGTGTGTGCTACTTGTCTTGAGCCCCTCCCAATTCTACAAAGTCCTTCTGCACTGCTCTAATCTCATGATGAGCTAAGTCATTTGTCCCTAGGTGGACAATGATGTCCAGCTCAGACTCCGTGCAGCTGATCTCGTGATCCTGAGGATCGCTTCCTGTCCCTCAAGCCATGGCACCAGGCAGGCACCTTACTTCAGTTTTCTCTGCTCCCCAATTCTATCCCCTAATAATTGAGTCCCCACCAGGAGCTGCTTCCTTTCCCTGTGGTGTCCTCTTCCTCCTTCCTGTGGGCCTCCTTGTGACAGTTGTCTTCAGCCTCCTTAGTCTCCTCTGTGGGTGCATCCATGGGGAGCTATGCTCCCCCAGAATGGTGTATGGATTGTGGAGTGGAACAACTGACTGGGTGTGCCTCTGTTCCACCATTCTCACCCTCCCTGAGCCCACTGTGGTCCAACTGCTGTGCTTTCTTCGCAACCTCTGAGGTAGTGGTGGTGGCTCTGGTGCTCCCTGGATGGGGGAGGTTCCCTTCCTACCATCCAGTGTGGCCTGGGGAAGGTTCCCTTACTACTGTCCAGTGTGGCCTGAAGATGGGCAACTTCCTCCCTCAGGGCAGAGAATTGTCTGCAAATAGGGCACATCTCAGCCTCATAAAGACTCCCAGAAGACTGCTGCCCCAGCCATTACATTGCACTACTCTCCCACATGTTTATCTACTTTCTTTTTGTGTGTGTGTTTTGTGTGTGATTGGCGTGTTATATAAAATATATATATTATACAATGTGTATGCTTATATTGTCAGTGCAGTGTGCTAGAGAGGATATGACAGTGATATGCACTTGCACTCTTGAGGAAATGATGTCAGAACCCCAGGTATAAAGGAACTATTTCCAGGGGTGGGTGGGGTGAGGGGTGGGAAGGGGTTGGGCCTAAACTGTGCCTTCACAAAACAATCAGCTAAAAGCTCTGACCCACCACTGCGATGAGTGCCTTCCTGTCAGCAAGATGCCCTACACAACAATTTGACAGAGAAAATACCCTGCTAATCGAACAGAGAAAAATCCAGATATCCAAGTCAGACACAGGTAAACCTCCCCAGCCCTAAAACAGCCTGGTAGTTTGTGCTCTGAAAGCAGTCAGCCCCAAAATAAGTCGCACATGCTTTAAACTCTTCCTGCACTGAAAATCTTAAGAATTGTAACAAGCGTAAAGCTAGATCCACCTCCTCTGTTACTTGAAAGACTGTCTTTTCCTGATAATTCTAAGTTTCTTATTTCACCTTTCAGTTCGATGTAGCCTCCACCTGCAGAGTATCTGCTACAAACCATAGACAATTGTAAGGTTCACCTCCCTCTGTTATGAGCACAACTCGCTTTCTTGCAAATCCTATGTTCAGTATTGCAGTTTCCAGCCAGAGGTAGTTTCACTTTAAGAATATTAGCTGTTAGTAGTTTTTAAAACCCACTTCCTGATTTAAAAATGAAATTAAACACAAAACAATCCCAATGTAAGACTGTAAAGTAAGGAAAACTTCCCTCAGATGTAAGTAAGAGAGATCAGTTGTAGATTTCTAATCCAATATAGTATATCCCATGCAGCTTCTCAGTTGTTTCAAAGCACAGCCTGTTACACTACTTGAAGAGATGGGCTTCTGTCTGCAACAGGATCGCACCAGTAGTTTATAGTAATTGATCAATGCTAGAATATTCATCCACCCAAAACAATTGGCTATGATGCAGGGTCTCCCTGACAAGTGAAGACAATTTCCACCACCTGAAGCTGTGTCTGGCATCAAATTACAAACTGCAGCCTTTGCTATTCAAAGTACACAGTACTACCAGTAAGTTATTTCCAACTATTTTATTTCCAACTAAATTAAATTTATGTAAACTGTCAGAATACTAGCAGACAGTCCAGATAGCCACAAAGGAAAATCAAATATTCAGTTATTTCAACCCTTCTGAAATTACTCACAAGATAAGTAGTTTTGAAAACCCCCTTCCTGATTTAAAAATGAAATTAAACACAAAACAATCCCAATGTAAGACTGTAAAGTAAGGAAAACTTCCTTCAGATGTAAGTAAGAGAGATCAGTTGTAGATTTCTAATCCAATATAGTATATCCCATGCAGCTTCTCAGTTGTTTCAAAGCACAGCCTGTTACACCACTTGAAGAGATGGGTTGTTTTAACCTTTCAAATTATACATTTTATTAAGATTTATTTTTTGTGCTATACATACTCCAATGCATTGTTTTAGGATGAAAGGACATGCTGGGTGGGATAAGAGTGGGACTGCATGGATGGCATTGACTGGTGTTGTCCCTTGGGAAGAGCTGCAGCCCCCTACACCTGGTCCCTTAGGAAGAGCTAGGGATCCCTACACCTGTGAGTAACAGCAACTGTGGGTCTGTATGGTCTTTTTAGAATCTGGTCTGCAGTGGTGTCCAGAGAAAGTACAGGGTTGGGGGGAGGGAGTATCTGTGGTGAGACTGGGATAACACCTACAACCTGCAAAGTAGACACTTTATACTTCTCAGCATTTTGTCACTGAAATGCTGGATACAAACACTGAAAAGGCAGGGGAAAGGAGGGTCACTGGTCTTAGTAATGTGAGCCAAATCATTACATAAAGACAAGTTTAGAACACTGGAAGTTCATGACTTAACAGCACTCTACCCTTGATCAGAGCCTGGACACTAGATGAAAGCCCTAATGATGGAGTGATAATAACTCACATTGGGTCCTTTGTGGGATCCCCCTCTTGTACTGCCAGATAATTGCAGCACTTTTATTCATGTATTTATTCATTCAGTCTTTGATTACAATACCTCTGAACACAGACAGCTCATTTACAAAGGTTCCACGTCAGTGGGGAGGGGAGACAAAACACACAAAGGAGGTAAAAGTACAATGTTTCCAAAACAGTAAAATAAAGTGAGCAAATATTTATGTATCTATATGCAGTTTTATCATTCTAATAGGAGGAAAGCATAGATGAGAGGGGGGAAGGAGAAAGAAAGAAAGAAAGAAAGAAAGAAAGAAAGAAAGAAAGAAAGAAAGAAAGAAAGAAAGAAAGAAAGAAAGAAAGAAAGAAAGGAAAGAAAGGAAGGTTGGTAGGAAGTGGCTGTCATAATCCTTGTCAAGCTGGTGTGGGGGGGTAGAGACATGGGGTGAGGTGGGCAGGGGGGTAAGAAAGGTAGGAGGTGGCAGTCATAGGCCTTGTCAAGCTGCCCCCGCTAGTCTGTGCCCGCAGCTTTAGTCTGCCTCAGCATTTCCAACTCCTGACCCGCTAAGTTAAGTCTTTGCCCAAGCACTTGCCTGTCACCCCCTTTGCCCTAGCACTTGCCTCCCTCCCCCTACCCCTTGGCTCTTTTCTGTCCCTCTGTGCTTCCTATCCCAGATCCCACTGCCCCTCCCTACCTCAGCTTAACAGTCTGCCTCTGCCTCTCTCTCTTCCGCAGGATGCTGACATACCATGTACTATGCCATAGCACAATTTGTGAACTGTTTGTCATTGCAACCCATGTATTGTTGAATTGTTTTTTTACTCTGTATGTATAATTTACTGTAACTATATTGTGTCTTCTTGTGTTAACGTATCTGATGTGGAACCTCTCAACGAGCATCCGCTCACAGGTGTCATCCAAGATTTCAATAAATAAAAATAAATAAATAAAAAGCTGGTGTGGGAGGGTAGTGGAAGGGGGTGAGGTGGAGGGGTAAGAAAGGTGGGAAGTGAGCCATAGGCCTTGCCAAGATAGTGTGGGAGGAGTAGGGGGGGTGAGGTGGACGGAGGTAGCCAGGGGCATTGTCAAAGTGCGAAAGGCGGGGGTAGCCTTGGAATTATAGAGGTAACAGAGGAGATACAGGGTTATCCAGTTGTGAGGAGAAGATTGAAGATTGAATGCTAGTAGATGGGAGTCTCAGATGAAGCAGTCACAAGAACTGTTGGACGTGAGATGTTGGTGTAACTTCAATTTGAATGATTCCAGTTCAGGTAGGGTAGTTATATCACTATGAAGAGTATTAAACTAGTGAGGCATTCTGTAGGCAAATGAACATTGCCCCTGGGCTCTCCTGCATCTATGAGCATGGAGATGATGGCTGTTCAATCGTTGCGTATGCTGAGAACTACAATGGGGGCTTAGTAGGTTTGCGGTGCCTGGTGGTTGAGAAGTGCTTTTCTGGCTAAAAGACAGGTTTTTGTATTGGATCCTTCCGAAGAACTGTAGCAACCAGTCTCAGGGTATGGGTTTACTGAGCATTAATGCAAGTCTAGGTGGTTGAAGTCACTCGGCTTCACCTCATGACTCCAACCAACCCCACAGGTGTGGATTAATGCTTAGTAAACCCATACCCTGTCGTGGGTTAATCCCTCCTTAATCATATCAGGCCATCTGGAACACTGAGGGAGAGTAGCATGAGGACTAGCACTTGCTACAGTAGGATAATTTCACAATAATTTCACTGATAGCCATAGGAAACCTGTACTAGTCAAGACAGACAAGTAGAGGGTTAGCTGCACTAGTCCTACTCTATTTGCATTAGGCCTTAAGCTAGTAAAACAATATTAAAATCAACCCCTTGCAAATATGATTACACACAGGTCTCTTACCTGCTTGGTAGTCATCAATAGCACTCCCTCTCATTTTGTATTCCACCCCTGGGTTTCACAGATTCATAGACATGTGTTGGCAGAAAAGGACCATCCTGGACCATCTAGTCTGCCCATTACCCCCCTACTTGTCCTTCCCCCCTCCAAGATTCCCCCTTCCTCCCCCTGACAATCCCTTGTGTTTGTCCCAGGTCCTCTTGACACCCTCCACTGTACTGGCCCCCAGCACCTCCTCTGGCAGTCTGTTACAGGGCTCAACCACCATCTCTGTGAAATAATACTTCCTAACGTTTCCATTAAACCTTCCCCCCTCCAATCTCGATCCATGTCCCCTAATTCTTGTGTCTACCTTCCCTGTAAACAGGGTCTCCTCCACTTTATTGATCCCTTTCACATACTTGAATGTTTCAATCTTGTCCCTGCTCTCTTTTCTTGTCTCCAGAGGATACAACTCCAGCTCCTTCAACCTCTCCTCGTATGACTTCCCCCCTTAGACCATGCACCATTTTAGTGGCCCTTCTCTGCACCCTTTCTATGCCAGCTATGTCTTTTTGTAGATAAGACCTCCAGAACTGTACCCCATACTCTAAGTGTGACCTAACCATGGAGCTGTAGAGTGGCATCAGCACCTCCCTCCTTCTGCTGGTTAGACCCCTCCCTATCCATGCCAGCATCCTGCTAGCTTTGCCCACTGCCTTGCTGCACTGGGTCCCCACCCTAAGGTCATCATTTATTATAATTCCTAGATTCTTCTCCTGCCTGGTTGCAGCCATTATCTCCCTCCCCCCAAGTGTGTACGTGGCATTTGGATTCCTCCTCCCCAAGTGCATCACTGTACATTTCCTGGCATTGAACTTTAGCTGCCATGTTTCCGACCACTCTTCCAGCAATTTTAGATCTTTCTTCATTGCCTCCACTCCCTCTCCGGTGTCCACCCTGTTGCTAAGTTTTGCATCATTTGCAAAGTGCCCTAAGTGCATTATTTTGTACTTTTTTACATTGAAACCCAGCTACCACGCCCTTCACCACTTCTCTAGTTTTTTCAGGTCTCTGCTCATCCCCCCCCCTTTTCCCCGGAGTGTCCCCCGTATTGCAAATTTTGGTGTCATCAGCAAAGAGGCAGACTTTCTCCTATGTGGAACAGAGTCGAAAGCCTTACTGCAATCTAGGTAGGCCACGTTCATAACTCCACCCTGATCTAATTCCTTTGTCATCCAGTTAAAGAAATTTATCTGATTCGTTTGACATGACCTCCCCGTGCTGCCTCCGGTTTTGAAACCCACTGAATTCAAGATATTCCATTAGCCCTTCCTTCAACAATGATTCCATTAACTCTCCCACCACCAATGTCAGGCTGACTGGCCTATAACTGCCAGCCTCTTCCCTGCTACCACCTTTGTGAAGTGGGACTACATCTGCCCTCCTCCAGTCCTCTGGAATCACTCCTGTTTCCAGTGAGCTGTTAAATAGGACTGTCAGAGGTTTAGCCAGTATGCCCCCTGAGATCCCTCAGTACCCTTTGGTGCACCCCATCTGGCCCTGTTGCTTTGTCCACCTTCAGATTAGTGAGTCCCTTCAGGACTGTCTCCTCTGAAAAATGACTTGTGTCTACCTCCCTCCCACCAAAGCTTTTGTTACTTTTTTGTGGCCCCTCCCCTTCTTTCTCTGTGAACACTGAATAAACATTTGTTCAGGTTGTCGGCCTTTTCTGGTTCAGAAATGTCCCCGCCATACCTCTCAACTGTACCACATTACGAGGAACGTTCCTCATTTTACTTCACAAAAGCTCCCTGTTCCACATTGTGAGGACTTGTCCCACATTCAGTAGTAACATTTTAAAGCAAAACTCTATAGTAAATGATGCAAAAAATATATTATTCAATTAATAACAGACTCTCTGAACATAAATGCAAACATTTTAACAGTGTTCTGAGCTTTCTAGGTAAAGAGTTGATTATGTGTTCCACATTTTGCTCATTTGTTCCACATTTTGAAAGGCAATGTTCCACATTTGGGGGAGAATAGGTTGAGAGGTATGGTCCCCGCTATGATCATGACTTGAGGTCCATAGATGTTCCAAGAATGCCCATTAGTTCAATTTAAGAGCCAGGTATGGGGTAAGTGTTCATTTGGGTGTCCCAACTTATGGGCCTGCCTGTCAGGGGGATCTGGAACACAGCTAAGGTTCTGGGTTAAGGAGCGAGGTTACAGCTTTGTTGCTTTTGTGTTATATGTATGTATTTTGTATGTATTTTAATTGTTCCATCTGTACAGTGCTTTGATATTGAAAAGCGCTTAAAAATAAATGTTTACTTACTTTACTTACTTACTTACGTACTTACTTACTTACTTACAGTGTGCAAGAATGCTCTGGGTGGAGGGTTCCCTGTCTGGGGACTTGAGGTTTTGCTTCTCTGTGCAAGGGTCCTGCAACTGTAATTGTTATTTTAATCTACATTGCTATTTAAATAAATTTTAGTCATCACCTTGATCATCTGTGAACAGACAATGAATTAGTTTATTTGCAGTGTGTTTTACTGCTGGTGCACCACACGCACATTTTACTACATGTGTGAACCCTGGGCCTGGCTCCTTTGTTATAGGGAATCCCCCTGGAGACCAGGGTCACACATATTTATTTACACTCCCCCTAGCTTGACTACTCCATCCATGCTGTTTTCTGATCATCTCTGCAGACAGCAGCCCACCTGGATACTGGACTTTTGTACCCCAATCTCTGATCAGATCATTTATTTTTTATTTTATTTACTGAGGAATCGGAAATACATTTGAGTCAAAGATTCATTTACAAAGGTTCCACGTCACAGAAATTAGGTACTTAACAGACTTTACATAACCATTCAATGAGAATACAGTTCAGCAATGAATACAAGGAAACAGTGAAGGTTAACAAACAAAAGCTAGGGTAAACTAGTACAGTTGGAGATATATGGTAATCTCAGAGAAAGTCTTAGTTCTAGAGGCCTAGGAAGGCAGGCCAGTGGCAATGGTCAGCGGGGAAGGGGAGAGGGTAGGGGTTAAGTAACAGTCACAGGTATTAGAGGCCTGGTGGAGGTACCTAAGATGTGTTTTGAAAGGGCCAATTGTATTTTCATTTACAAGCCAGGTTGGAAGGCTATTCATGATGGAGGGGGCTCTAAAGCCGAAGGACCTTTGGAATTGTGAGGTTCGGCAGGATGGAACCACGAGGAGTGGCTTGGCAGAACTTCGAGTGTGCTTAAGCTTTGGTGCTGGGTGGACTGGGGGGGTGAGCCCGGGGGGGAGAGGCTGAGGGTGATTTTTTTTAGCCATGAGGCAGGTATGGAACTTAATCCTATTGTCAAGGTTGAGCCAGTTGGTGGTGTTATAGAGGGAGCATGTATGAGTGAGACAATCACATCCCAGTATGAGGCGACATGCTTTATTTAGGGTGAGACGAAGTCTACGTAGGGCTGAGGTGCTAGCAGCACTATAAATAAGTATACCATAGTCGAGCAGTGAGAGGACGGAGGAAGAGTGGCAAGCCTAAGGGCATCTGTGGTAAGGCAGTGCTTGAAGCGGTACAGTAACACCAGCCTAACATTAAGGGCTTTAGACAGGAGATGGATATGTTGGTGGAAGTTGAGCGCAGGGTCTAGTGTGATGCCTAGGTACTTGAAGGAGTCGACTAGCTCTAATGGGGTCCAATTGGCAGTTAGAACTTGGGGGCAATGAGCCTTCCGGATGTTGAGTGGATGAGAGAAAAGCATAACTTTGGTCTTCTTATAGTTGAGGATAAGGCGACTTGCAGAGAACCAGTTCTCAGCACAGCTAAATGTGGATTGAAGGAAACTATGGAGTTGAGAGGGGTCAGGGTCAGAGGAGAGTTGGACAGCATCATCCGCGTATAGTAACACCTCGTATACATGCCCCACAAGAATCTACCCCTATCCTTATCTCTATGGAGGGGACTTGGAAGAGACTGGCTCACTTAGAAGGGGCGGGGAGCCTGGAACTGTGCCAGGCATTGTGATGTGGGTGCCTAGGCTGGTCTTCATTTAGTTATTTATTGTTTTCACACCTCTACCCGGTCCAAACCCATCACTTTAGTCAAACCCTGAGAGTCCCTTACCTGTCCCCCATGCAATCCCCAAGGTGGGGCCTTTAGGGGTGACACTCCCTTCCAGTAACTCTGGGTTCAATTATAGGTACTATACATGCTATGCGAACAGGGGGTGTAGGGGCTGAACATATCAAGGGGCCATCCTGCCTGACCAGGGGATTTTCTGCTGTTCCAGCCTGAGATACTGGCTGTGAACAATGTGCTATACTATGGGCAGGTACATCATAAAAGCCTCAGCATCTCCTCTCTCGTTGCCATCCCCAGCTGACTGGCTCCACCCGTGGGCCTTTAAGTGCTGCTCCTACAGTGAGGATTGATCTGGCTCCCACTCCCTGGAGGCACGTGTCCTATGAGATGCTGAAGCCTTGTCTCCAAATCCCTATGGTACCTCTTGAGATGATTTGGGGGAGAAGGTTGCCTTAAGAATAAAAGGAATATCTCAACAAATCTCATATTGAAAAAGGTGAAGCCAATTACTCCTCTGCCAGATCCATTTGCTACTTTAATTAGCTTGTTAAACTGAATCCAGAATACAACACCGTCACTGCTCAGCAGGCCGTACATGATGTCCCGAGGGGCAACACTACATTCCAGCAAAATGGTGACAGCACAGGCAAACTTAACTAGGAAGAGCTGAAAGGTGTGGGCAAAAAAATTTATCATCTCGATCAAGACTTCACCCAAGACTATTAGCTCATACTCCAGAAATGGACAGTTCCAGACATTTTATCGGCAACTCTTCACTTTTTCAGAGTCTCTCTCTGATGTCAGTAGGGCAACTTTCCAATAGTTTTATAAACTGTATTTTGTTCTCCCGATTCAAGTGACTGGGAAGGGCTGCAGCATGTGAAGACCTCTCATACAGCAAAGAGGTCTTTACATACGAACATACATACAAACATACGAAGAAGCCATCAGAAGAAGGCCATCTGGTCTATCAAGTCTGCTTGTACTGCAGGGTCCACAACTTGAGCTAATGTCCCTGCCCTCCCTCTCCACTCCTCCCATCCTCTCTACCCATGATTCTTACCTTCCTCCATGCCTATCCCAGCCCCTGTTAAAGCTGCCCACTGTCTTCAACGAGATGACCTCTTCCAGCAGTGCATTCCAAGTGTCCACCACCCTCTCTGTGAAGAAGTGCTTCCTGACATCCCTCCTAAACCTCCCACCCTCCAGCTTAAGACTGTGCCCCCTTGTGATATGGTTGCCACTCATTTAAAGAGGCTCTGCTTCTTAACCTTATTTATCCCTTTCAAGTACTTGAATGTCCCAATCATGTCCCCCCTCTCTTTCTCTCTCTCCTGTGTTCCAGGGAGTACATGTTCATGTGCAACAGCCTGCAACTCTGAGTATTCCAACATCTGAATTCTAAATTCTTACAGCTGATTTTTAAAAAAGTGATCTAATTTTGTGAGCAACAACTGGTAATAATGTTTCACTCCAGAAATATGTGACAGAAAACACTCTCCCCTTATCTCGTCTCCAATTAAATGTGTCTGGGATAATTTGTTTCAACATCGACGCTTGTAAGCAAATCTTTTCCTTTTTGCACCCTTATGCAAAACGGGTAGAAATGCTACTTACATAACTTGGTGTTCATTACTCTTTGCATGCAGGGTCACTACAATGCTGGCAAAATATTGCAGGCTATTTAAAAAATGTTTAATCCACTGGACTGGACTGTAATTATAGATCAGTGTTGTATCCTTTACATTTCCATAAATTTGAATTTGTGTGTTCGGTGCAAAGTAGGAGCAGGGTCCTTAGTTCTTATCTGATTTAAAGAATGAATGTGTTGCCTGAAATTAAAATTAACTTTTAAGATTAGACAACTGTTACTTTCTTTATTGCAGGTACTTTTTATTTTCCCTTTTGCTAATTAGAAGTTGTTCTATCTGACAGTACAAAGTGTGAAGTGAGGAACCGCATTCTGCCTGGAGTTTGACATATCATGTTCTATTCCTGTTCATACCTCATTAGCATTGTGACCTCACTGACTGAGACATCACAACTTCTCAGTAAGTGCCGCTCAACAGAAGCCAGACTGATCACTTGTGATGTCACAATGTGTGAGGTCAGAGTACTGCTGAGGTATGAAGGGGACTAGAATTTGATGTCACGTCTGCCATTTTCATGGATCTGACCAAAGCCTTCTACTTGTTGTCGCACCCATTCCTGGACAAGTTGAGTTCTGTTGGCCTCTCGGATACTGCTGTTGACTGGTTCTGTTCTTACCTCATGGGCCTTCTAGAGTCAATTCAGGTCAGTAGTGCCCCATCAATGCCAATTCCCATATAGGTTGGGGTCCCTTGGGGCTCTATTTTGGGTTCCCATCCTCTTCACCATTTTTATAAACAACCTCCCCTCTTTCTGTGCCAACTTGCATATAGACATGTATGCAGATGACACCATTATTCACACCTCCGGCCCCTTCACTACTGCTGTAAAAGGTGTGCTCCAGCAAGGCTGCCACAATGTCCTGCGCCAGTTCCATTCCAATCAACACGAAGAAAACCATGTCCATGACCTTTGGTACCATCCAGAAAGTGGCCAGGCTCCCCATTCTCCCCATCTTCCACACATTAGATGGCAACCCCCCCCCCCGGAGCAATGCAATCCTTCAGGTACCTGGGTGTGTGGCATGACAGCAAGCTTGACTTCTCTGCCCACATTGATGCCATCCTTGCCAAGCTCCACCCAAAACATTGTGCCTTGCACCACAATAAAGTCTGTTTGTCTCCACAGTCCACCAGGAGCTTATTACCAAAATGGTGCTCCCAGGCTTCGACTACATGAATGTGGTTTATGGCACCACCCCTCTACTTTCTTTGGGAGGCTAGACATCTGCAACTCCTTCTGCCACTTTGCCACAAACAATGGGCAGACTGGATGGGCCTTGCGGTCCTTATCTGCCGTCAACTTCTATGTTTCTATGTTTCTATGTTTCTATGTTTCTATGTTCCTATGTTCCTATGTTTCTATGTTTCTATGTTCCTATGTTTCTATGTTTCTATGTTCCTATGTTTCTATGTTCCTATGTTCCTATGTTCCTATGTTTCTATGTTTCTATGTTTCTATGTTCCTATGTTTCTATGTTCCTATGTTCCTATGTTTCTATGTTCCTATGTTCCTATGTTTCTATGTTTCTATGTTCCTATGTTTCTATGTTTCTATGTTCCTATGTTCCTATGTTTCTATGTTTCTATGTTCCTATGTTTCTATGTTCCTATGTTTCTATGTTCCTATGTTTCTATGTTTCTATGTTCCTATGTTTCTATGTTTCTATGTTCCTATGTTTCTATGTTTCTATGTTTC